>JAWXYG010000009.1:35263164-37763164 GCA_034222035.1 Acacia crassicarpa | reverse complement strand
AAACTAATCTACACAAACAAGCCAAACCAATATTTTTTACTAGTTTTCTACAAGAAATATTTATATAATCATATAGATGATCAAAATTACATCTCATTTTTTACTCTAAATTTTATGAACAGCTTTATACTCAAAAGTTGAGATTTATCTTGCCTGTTTGGTGAGGTAACTGCAAATTCAACCCATCTTTTTTGAATTCGTTGCCATTTGAGAACTCTACCATCTGATATACCAGTATATGGCCCATCGCCATTACAGTCAAAGGCGAAACTTTCAGGGCCTTCACCGTCGGGAAGTCCGAGTACAACAGAGTTTCTCAAGCCATCCTTGAAAATCTCTTCGCCAGAAGTCAAGATGAAGGTTGCTACAAACGAGAGCATCAGAAGGAAAAAGAAAATTGGGGAAGAAGAGGAAGACGACTTCCTTGGTAACATTGATGAAGATATCATCCAGAAACGAAGCGTGCACACACATACACACGTATATATTATACACTCCTCCGGTGGTGTATCTCAGTGAAATTTTTAAGAATAAGATATTTCTAATTATAAGAGGCACCAAAAGCAATTTTGAAATTTTTCGTTGTTGCCTCCATTAATTGTATTTAGTTTCATTGCATCAATAAATTATTATTTTTCTTTCTTCTTACTATATATAAGTGTGTTTTCTCTTTAAAAAATAAGATATATATTTTCTTTTTGCCAATTTTATTATTTTAACCAATATTTTTATCTACACGATTCAATTATTTGCATTAATTAAAAGGGACGAGATTCAGTTGTTTGCATTAGATAAGAAGGGAGGGAGGGAGCCGGCGTTTATTATTGATTCATTGCTACTCCCCTGTTTTATTTATAAGAGTTCAATAACTAATTATGCAATTTAATAAAGTGGTTAAAATTAGCAAAAAGTAAAAAATATGCTTGAAATACCATTTTGATCCTATTTATAAGTCTTTTTTGACCAAATCACACATATCAAGGTAAGGTAGGTAGCTCAATTATTATGGGGTAAATTTTCAACTTTACCGTCATTTATGATTGGATACCTTTTAACTTTTTCTTCTGTCTATTTTCATTATTGGTACAATAATATGGGTAAAATTGTTATAATCTCATTTATTTGGTCAAAAAGGACTTATAAATACGATCAAATTTTTTGGTCAAAATAGACTTATAAATAGAATCAGGATGGCAAACTTTTGTTTCAAAGTATGCATTCATTTATGAGGGGCAAGCATTGATAACTTTTTAGTTAATGCAATATCTATAATTATTGAAGTGAGAAAATGATAAAAACTCATTATATGCTTAAATAAACTTTTATTGGGCTCCTAAAAAAGGACCAAACCAATTTAAATATTGGACTCTTATAAAAAAGAGCCAGGGAATATATATTAATAAGGGAATATTGAATCTCAAGTTGTGTTGAAGGAATTAGCTAGCTATCCGCTTTGAAAAATTTAGTGGCGAAAGATTGAAGTCAAATGATCACGTGAGCCACATTTATATTCAACCAGTTGATACCAATTTTCAGTCAAATGATCCTTCATGTGCTGACATTGTCGATTAAATATTACGTTTGACATGAAAACAATGATATTTTTGTTAGAATTGGGTTTTCTTGGGAAGTGATTCCCGTGCTGATGGTGGGGAACACCAAAATATTGCCATTCAAATCTTCACTTTCCAAATTTAAAATTTTAAATATATCTTTTTTGATCTGATTAAGGGTTTTTTCCCCCCTTCTTCTGAGACATAGAGTATAAAGGGTTTTCGTTGTGGGATTCTCGAGATTTAAACTTGCATTCTCCTCTTCACGGAATGAGATCCTTTAACAACTCAATCAATAGTTTATTAGTTTTTAGATATATATATTTTTTCCTGCGATTTTAAAATATATTTTAATGTATAAAGAATACTCCTATATATGCTCCCATTTATAGGGTACTCCCTGCATATTTTTAGTAACAAAAAATTTTAAACTTTATTAACTCTTCCTAAAAGTCGACAGCTTTCTAACTTTGTCTCTATTTAACTACACATTTTAAAGAAAATACTAGTAACAATATAAAACAAAAAAAAAAGGGGTAAAATTTTACAATTATGTAAAAAATTTAATAAGGTGCCATATAAATAGAAAAAAAAACACACACACACTCTCCCTCTATAAATAGGATCAAAGGGGGTTTAAAATAAGGAAAATAACTATAAATTTTTAAAAATAATGTTTTATTAAAAATTATGAGTTCAGAATTTTAAATTTGAATTATTGAAACTATATTTAGTGATCATACTACAACAATAACGAGTACCATGGTTTAAAATTAGTTAAATACAACATGATTTCAATTGCCAGATAGTTGGCTTTTCTTTATGGCTAAAAATATCAAGAATATATCCTCCCACATATAGTTGAATACATCCATAATCTTTATTTGTAGCACATAATAAACCAAATCATAAAATCAAAGTATGACTATTATGTATTTATAATTAAATAGATAAATAACTCTATAACAAATACAAAATACATATAAATCAGTAAATTGAATGGTTAAGTCAAGTTAACGAAGTAAAAAAATAAAATAAAATAAAGGGCCTAATGGGCCGGCTTTACAGGGACAACTTTATTTAGAAACTCTAATTTACAAACCCAGCCCTTGAAGGGCCAAGGCTTAAACGGGCCGTCCCGATATCCTGGATCTAATTGAAGCCAACTCACCAGATTTGTTTGACTAGAGGAGTACTGGGAGTATTATGCAAGATGTCATTTCTCTTTTGTCTTCCAAGGTTGGTTCTCCATGTCTTTTACCCCAAGACGGGGCAACCGTCTTGCTGATTTACTTGCAGTTGACGATTATAAAGGAATGTGTCCTATAAGGTGGATTTTTCAATCAACACATTCTTTAATGTCACTTCTAATCTTAGATTCCTAGGAGATGGATACAGCTACTAATGATGCTTCTCCCTCCTTTCATCCATTGGATGATGATTAATTTGTATTTTATTTCAAATCTTGTGATTTTTGTCTTTTAGTTATGTTGTCTTTTGTGGACTGTTTTTTCGGATTGTAGCTTTTATCTGTATCTTGTTATGTTTTGAGAAGTTTGATAGAAAAAAATATTTAATACTCTTTGAAAATTTAACAAATGACTTATAAAAAAAACTAAAAATCCTAATTAATTTGTGCTTTATACCCGGCCAAAAAAAAAAAATTTATTAGAAGGAGTAGTTAGTTTTGGTGAAGATTGTGGTTTATCAATTTGTGATAGCGTCATTATGGCTGCAAGCTGCTTTAACTTTTCAACATAGTTGGTAGTTGCAATTTCATTATATCTCCATTATAAAAATCTCGAAGTTTGACTTTTTCATTACTTTAAATATTATTGTAATTCAAAATAAAGTAAAGCGATGGTTCAGCTGGGAATAAGATACTCTTACTAGCGCCTTGGTTCTCATCCCTCATTATCTTCACATCCTAACCATCTAAATTTGATCTAAGCACCTAGAGTGAGACACATCTACCTTGTTTCAGATAGCATCTGTAATACCTTAAAAATCCTATTTAGCATAACAACTAAATAATACCTATTTAAGTAGGTGAATATGTGGTCTCAAAGATATTATAGTTCATCTAGTTTAAAATTAGAGAATTTTCTCCTAGAGTTAAATAAACCAAAACAAATACTCTAAGTTCATTTAGGGATCATAAAATACTCTATAAATTTTCATATTGAAGCATAGTTCATATTTAAATTTTAAAGGGGCATAAAATGTTATTGAAATATCAAACAAATTAGAGGAAAGTGTCAATAATTGATTGGACAAATAATTGTACATTAATTAAAGTAATTGCATTAATTTTTGCAATTAATTATTGAATCCTCTTAGGAACCATAAAATATCATAAAAGGCAAGTAATTACCAAATTAAATTATGGTTCACATGGAATTAAAAGGACAAGTAAGGAACTATGGAGAATACTTAAACAAGATAGGAGAAAAATAATAAATCGTTAGGTATTCATTAAATTAAATAATTGTGCCAAATCTTTATAAATAATCAAGGAATTGATTAAGTATTATTAACTTATTAAGAGACTAAATTTACTAAAATACCCTTAATCAACACACTAATGCATAAAATCATAATAAATTCATAGAAAGCCCTAAAGATCTATCATCACACTGAGCCCAATTAAGGGACGAATAATAACAATTAATGAGCAATTGAAATAACAACAATGAAGACACTAAATTTAACTAAATTAAAATAGGCATAATTAAAGATGTATAATTCCAATTAAAAGCCAATGGCTAATTAAGAGTTGTTTAAAAGAATTTCTAAGGATTATAATTAAATTAGGGTCCCTAAAATATTATAAAATATCATGAAAATACCTAAAACAATTATAGGGAATTTCCAACAAGTAAAGAACGATTAAATCTATATTTAAGAAGATATTAACATTTAATTCTTATATTTTCAAGAATAAGTCATAAAGGAGTATGAAAAGGTTTAAAGTAATTAGGGAATGCTAAAGAATAATTATTGGGCACCTAAATTAATATTAATTGGATTAACATTCATAATTAATCTAATGGCAAATATTAAAAAGAAATTTGGAATATTTTGGCTTAATTAAATATTTGAGCCTAACAAGGGTCCAATATTTGTAACAAGTGGAATTTGAGAAATTATAATTGAGTTGGTAATCAATTAAATTATTGCAACTAAACTTAATTAAGCTAAATCAAATAGCAAACAAAGGAATTTAATTAAGAGCATTTTATCATAATTAGTCATCAAAGGACCAATGTTTTGGCCCCAAATTATTATCTAGGTTAGTAATTAAAGCCCAAAGCAAACAAGCAAAGAAAGAAAGAAAAAAAAGAGGGAGCTGATGGGAGGGCCACGGTTTTGGAGTGAATTGGGAGGCCAAGGAAATTGATTAATCACATGTTGAAATAGTCAACAACTTCACCAAGAAGTAGAAGCTTCCAAGCTTCAAGAGTAAGCTTCCTTTACTTCTTGAAGAAGGAGAAGAAAAAGAGTGAAGAGGAAGGAAGAGAGGAGGGAGTGGTGAGGATGAATGGGTCAAACCTTCATCTTGATCCAATGGCCAAAAATTGATAAGGAGTAGCTTGTTGAAGGTGTTGGAATTTTCCTATAAATAGGAGGCTTCCCCTCCTCATTTCTTCACACCATCACCACATACACCTCTAATCCTTTGATTAAGAGAGTGAGAGTGAGAGTTCTCTTGGAGCTAGAAGGAAGAAGCAAGAGTCTTCAAGAGGTAAGTTTGTTCTTAGTTTTATAGTTTTTAGTTGTTCTTAGTAGTTTTTAATATAGATGTTAGTTTAATCTAGTAAATAGGTAAAGTAATTCCCCATATTTGTTTTCAAGCCTTATTGCATCAAAATGATGCCTGACAAGGTGGAAACATGTTGGGGAGTGACTTTTAGGATTAAGGGAACAAGTTAGAGTAAGATGAAAGAAGTCTAGAATTGCTGGATTTTGGGAGTCAACTGGATAGGGGGAATTATTTTCTGTATCAAATGATCTTTAAAAATCACGAAATTTTCCAGAAATAAAGTAGACATGTAGGGCTTTCCAAATATATAAAATATGTAATGTTTTGATCTCTGGACAAGGAGATATGAATTTTTGAAGATTAGGCTATTTTTCTGGGCGAAATTCTGGGCAGAGGATGAACACGTGAAATCTGGGAGTTATTTTTGAAATCTGGGCAGAGTCTGATATTTTTTCTGGAAAATAGACATCCTAAGGAGTCCGAAACATTTTACGGATCTTCGTTTTGATTTTTCTATAATTAGTTATGATTTTTCGAAGTTAGGCGAAATTCTGCCGAATATACTCCAGCGTCCTTCAACGAATTTTGAGGAAATAAAATGATAAACTAGTGTACCAAGGGTAAAATAGTCAATAGTGGTCAGAATATCTTTTAGGATATTATTTTAAATTAATAGGACGATATTACTATGATAGGCTATCCGGAAGAACGCAGACCGGCCGGCTACGTACCGAGATCACCGACTCAGGTACGGACGCGTATTGTAACACTAACTCTGATGCTTATGGTATGCTTATATGTGATAGATAGTCTGAGATACTGTTTTTGAAAATTGATCATACACATACATCTTGATACGGGTTATAGTCGTGATAATGCCGTTATGTTTTCCTAGCGCTGAGGACACGGATGTACACCGTGGCACTGGAGATAGTGCAGACTGTAATAACATACATATTGCAGTGGCTGTGTAATGTTATTATGTGAATATATGAATATTGTATGTGATTATTGTTGTTTTGCCATGGATATCTGTCATACATATTTGATACATAAGCATGAGGTTAACCGTTACCTGAGGTTCAATGGTAATTGAACCTCAGCTCTTAACATAGCGTCAGTGTCCGGAGGAACCAGGACCAAGGACGAGGATAAGGAGCCAGCGCAAGGACGAAGACAGAGAAATTTTTATTTCAGCATTATCTTGTTGTACTATTTTCAAACTATTGTACCGCTGTGTAAGCAACCAAATACTACAACAGTGAAGGTTTTTATCATATACTCGCTCTTTTGAAATTATTCCGATGCTCTACTTTGATCAAATAGTTCGAAAACGTTTTAGAAAATTGGGATGTTACATTTTGGTATCAGAGCAGACATTCTGGCCCGAAGTTAACTAAGTTACTCCAGACAGTTTGGTGTCTAGAAAGGGTTTTGTGGTTGGCAATCAGTCCCCGTGAATTCGGCGAGCCTTCCACAAATACACCGGCCTGGCCAGACTGTTTGAGTAACGGAGTTAGGTTCGGAGTTTTTCAAAGCGTATTTTCTGGCAACAACCCGACTCAGTTACAGTAAACCATTGGTGCCGAAGGTAGGGCCGAGTCTATGTGGATCAGTCAATCAGTCGCCGTAAAGTCAGTGAGACTCCCATGATAGACGCCTACCTGGCCAATCGGTTTGACTAACTAAGTTAGGCTCTAGGCCATTGCCTTAGAGCATATTTTGAAAAAGAGTACTGATATAACCTTGGTGTGGTGCAGTAAGTGATGAACGGAAATGAACGAGTGAGATATACGGTGAGGAGGGTTGTCAAGAAGAAATTAACAGCGATAGGCAACTCTAGGCTAGTGTACCGCCCTAACCTGACACACCAGTGTGGATCAATATACCATCCTGAACCAATGTACCACCCTCTGTCGGTGCACCACTCTAAAATAGGGCTGGTATATCCATCGCCTGTATCTGTATTGAAATTGGGCTCCGATAATTCTGATAATCCTGATAATTCTGATAATCTCCAGCTTGTACTAGACCTTAATTCCATTCTAACCCAGAGCTTATATGTGGAGATGGGCTACGCCGGATGAAACTCCGAGATCAATAAAGATAAATACATGCAGTATTTGACTCATGTAGGGGAACTCATGACACGTATTTCCGTACCCATCCTTGAGTGGACCATGAATCCTTGAACGTATACCATCCTGAGCAAGTATACGACCACGAACCTGTACACAACCTTGATTCTGTGTACTACCTCGAATCAAAGGCTAGTCTTAAATAACGAGTAGTTAAAGAACGTAACGAAATATGAACCTAGTACCAGTCAAGGGAAGCTAAGGAAATATTGATAATCGAACATAGTTGAGTATTATGAAGTATGTGACGTAGCAACTACAGTAATGTAATATACGTATGTTTGTGATAGGTGCTGATTGCTGCTTCGTTCTGATGTTTATAAGGGACTAGAGTTTCCCAAAGGTAGAGATAGAAATCGATACAGTGGTAGGAACAAACAACCACAAATAGAACCAGTTTCAGTACCCAGGGCAATGTTTTCATTGGGGTCTTGATTATCGTTATGAACCCGGGCATAATCATAATCAAGGCATCATTGAGGGCCGTATAGGCGGTCCATCTTGCTCTACCCCTCTAGGCTAGTTTGTCTTCATAGATAGTACAAGATATCTTAATGATGAGAGACGGATTAACTAAAGACTCTTTATGGAGTATGTACTCAAGGAAGAAAAAGTGTTAGCAGACTAATGCCTAAATATATGATAGGAGACAAGTCCAGAAAATAGTTAATTTCTCGAAATCCATACTGATGTTTAAATAAAGAAACTAGAAAATACATAAGATGGGAAGTGAGGTTTATGTGGAATGTGATTTTTGGATTTCCTAATATGATTAATTATGTTTCTAAAAGTTTTAGATATGTCTTAGTAAATCTCCTTCTTTATGTGGTTACAAAAGATATGCCTTGTTTTGACAACCGTTTGTATCGCTGGAATTTGTGATAAAATAAGTAATGCCTTCTCTGAACTCTCTTCTATTGTTGGGACCATCTACTGTCCATAATTGCAAGAAGTGCATTTCATTAGTACTCAAAGCATGGAATGTGCGAACTCATTTTTCCTTATTCTCCATTGCTACCAAGCACGTTTTATATGTGGGCAAATCTGTTTTCTTAAATTTTCTGAATGTTAAGAGTGTGTGGGATTGCTTTGGGCTTCTATAATTTTGGGTTATTTTGATTTATTTGTGATTTTAGGGGGTGATGGAAGTTTAGATAAACTAGAGTTGTAGTTCAAGATGCTTGATAGACTTATTGAGATTCTTAGAGGTAACCTTGCAATATTTTCTATAACCCCCTTATGTTCTAAGCCTTATTTGATTTTCTGGGTTCCTTATTTTGTTGAGTGATTGCAATTTTTAAGTTTCTTGTTGAAGCTCCCTGTTTTTCATGCGTTAATGTCATTAGTCTTTTAATAATATATGATGTGTTTTCATTGTGAACATCAATTTGGTTGTTAACAAAACACCTTGGTGTTGTGCAGAGGCGGAGCCAGAAATTGTAGTTACGGGGGGCGAATTTTATATAATAGAACCCAAGTATTTATGAAATTCCATTCTAGCCCTATAAAAATTTCAATATTTCTATTTTAATCCTTTCACTATAGAAATAATAGGGACTTAAGTGAAAATATTACAATTTTTATAAGGTTAAAATATAATTCTATAAAACTTTGGGTCATCATCTATAATTTTTTTTGGGGGGGGGGGGCGGGGGCCACCCCTAGCACCCCCCTCCCTCCGCCCCTGGTGTTGTGCAATTCATGTAATTGACCTCACTTGGTGGTTTAAGGATTGTTATTGTTGTTATCATTGTAAACCAAAATGTACAATATGCAATTTACTGTGATTAGTTCTTGGGCTATCAATTTTTTTCCCCGTTGAAAATCAAGAGGTTGTAATTATTTTCAATATCTTTCCTTCTTGATTCACAGGTTTTGCAAGATGTATTGAAGTGTTACTCCATTCTTGAAAATTTGTTTGGCAAGGTTTGCGTCATAATAGACAAAGTGAGTTTTACAGACAACTTTGTTTAATCTTGGTTATTTCTTTTTTTGAATCTATGAGTTATAAGCACTGTCGCTATCAATTGAAAACACATCATATATTATAAGCATTGTCACTATGCTATAAGACCGTAACTGTTTTTTTTTTCTCAATTGTGGATCTTGTAAGGTCGAGAGCAAGTTGAAACCTCTCAATCTTCTTGTGTTCAATTGTACTATTTGCTTCTGTCATCATATAAGAATTTGCTTGTTTGGATCAACTCTGATAGTGTGTGGAACTTGCCTTTTCACTCTGTTTTCATTAATGAGCATATGACTTACTCCAGTGGATACTTGCATTTGATAGACGTTAGGATAATTACTAAGAGCTTGTTGTCATTACTGCTTCTAACCTGTTGAAGTTGTGTAGTGGTTTGTGTTTGTTGTATTGGTACCTAGTGAGTAATCTGATGCATCCTAAATTGTGTGGATTCTGATGTGACTTGCAAAATTGCACCATCTTACTTGATTGATGAATTGCTACTAAATTTGTCGTTCCTATGATTTGAGCATTACTAATTGGACAAAAGCATTTTTATATAAATTGGAATTGTTTTTGACTGTTTAGTGAAGGCTATATTGTGTAATTTGTGCAGTAGCTTATGTTGATTCTACTTTTGTTATACTTGCGGCTATGATTTGTTTCAGTTAAGTGAGAAAACACGTGTTTTGCTGAAAATCTAGTTATAAAGTAGTGCAATTGTTGTTATCTTGCCTACTTGTTCCTTGCAAATATTTGAAGTTATAGGGCTGATATTGTCTACATAATTTGCTGAATAGTTTCTCACAATATTTCTTACTTTGATGTTGGTGGTTTATGGTAATGTGAGCTGGGCTGTAATTCTGTTTTGGTAGTTACAGGGCATGAGTTTGCTGTCATTTTTCACTGTCATTTACCTCTCGTTCATTACAAGGAATTTGATGTTGTAAGTTTGCAATCATGGGTGAGGTGAGAACCTTAGCCCTCTAAGCCTCGAGGGGGGAACCCTTGATCAATTTAAAAAAAAAAACTGAGTTGGTATCATTATTGTTGACTATGCTGTCACTTGGGAATTTTTGTTGTCAAATCTAAACTTTGTTGTCATAAATTGTTGTTTGCGGTCAAATTGAGTTTTGCTTGTTGGATTTAATTATTTAGCATCTAAGCTATTTGGTTGTTTAGGATATCAAGGCATTGAACTAACGGTACAATTTGTGTTAATTTTAACTAATTTTTGAACCCTGTGGCTGCTGTTATTGGTTGAAATTTCTTGGAAATTGAGGTCTGAACACCTAAATATGGTTTAAACATGACTTTTGCGTGGTGTGATGGATTTTTGAACTCAAAGGATTGAATTAGACTTGGTTAAAATGTTCTGGGCACTTTCTATTGGATTCATAAGTTCTTTAAACCAATTGCTTTATTGCTAAAATTTTGAGATAAGTTTTAGAAGTTTTGGAAATTCTAGAGTTCCTCTCCATGGATTGTTTGCCTGGGATTTTTTGACAAAATTTTGGCACTTCTTATGTGATTTCTATCCACTCAGTGATGTCTTAATTGTTTCTTTAAGTTTGCAAGATGTTTACTTCCTCTTGAGATCACTCAAGCCTTTTGATCCAGTAAATTGCAAAATCTTACTATGAACTAGTTAGAGAACTTACATTATTAACAAGATTTCCTATTACCGTTTGCAAATAAGTTTCATGCTTGGTTCTTAATAGAACAATCATATGTTGATAATGCAGATATAGACGAGAAGAGATTAAAGGATAGTCATCTTTGTCTTTTTTGACTACCTGCTGAGAAATCTTGGTCAAAGGTTTGAAGCAAACGGTTGCACTCCCAAATTAGGTCAGTTGCTTTCATTTTATTTACACACACATATATTGTTTTTATATGATACCTTCTTCCTAATAGAGAACAACACTTTTGTCTTATGGCTTCATGGTTTACCATTATTGGTTTAAGTGTTTTTAACCCAGTCCGTGAATTTTTTATCTTTTTTTTTTGTCTTTCCTTTATTATTAGCCATATGAATTACATGAACTTGATTAAAAAAGTGATGGCTTCATGGTTTACCATTTCCATTACCATTGAAGTATATGTCAGTAGGAATAATTCCAATGTTCTGTTAGTTGATGAAATTGTTGGATTTAATAGTTGGTATTGTTCTGAATTGCTTTAGTTAGTAAGTTTTGTTGAATTAAGCTGAAATTGCTTGTTATTGAAATTTTGGGATGTCTTACTTTTAAGGGAAAATGCTGCCGAAAGTTTTTTAAAAGAAAGTATGTCGTTCTTGAAATTGTTATGAACTTGACTGTTGTTGGAAATGTCTTAGGTGGTAATAAAATGGGTCATAGTTGGATGAATATGTTGAGAACTAGTGAAGAATATGAAAATGGGGTGGAAGAGTTTATTGAATTTGCTAGAAGGAATGTAGCTACAAAAAATGAGATGTATTATTGTCCATGTGTTAATTGTTTAAATGAGAGTCGAAGGGATATTACTGATATAAGGGATCACCTACTTTGTGATGGAATAAACCTTCGATACACAATGTGGATATGGTATGGTGAAGAAGTAAGTACCGGTGCGTCCCACGAAAATGAAATTGAGGTAGATGATGGTGGAATGGAGAGAATGATTCATGATGTTGAGGTAGAATCTTTTGCACAATCGAGTGAATATGATAGCGTGCAAAGTGATGCAGAGACACCTTTGTTCCCTGGGTGTACTAAGTATACACGGTTGACTGGGACCTTACATTTGGTCAACTTAAAGGCAACTTGTGGGTCGACCAATAGCAATTTCACGTCGCTGCTCAAATTGTTGTTTGATATGTTGCCAGATGATAATGTACTTCCAAATCGTATGTATGAGGCCAAAAAAATCTTGTCTATGATGGCTATGGAGTATAAAAAGATACACAGTTGCCCTAATGACTGCATATTGTATAGAAATGAGTATGAAAGCCTTAGTAATTGTCCAAAGTGTAAAACTTCACGATACAAAGTAAAGAAAGGTGGTGGTTCTGGAGATCAGACAAGAAAAAGACAACCTTTGAAGGCATTGTGGTATCTTCCCATAATTACTCGGTTTAAGCGTCTGTTTACTAGTGAAGCAATGACGAAGAAGTTGAGATGGCATTCTGATAATAGAATATTCGATGGAAAATATCTACAGCACCCGGTTGACTCTCCGCAATGGAAGAAAATAGATGAAATGTTCCCTCAATTTGGCAGTGAGCCAAGAAACCTTCGGCTGAGGCTTTGTACAGATGGCTTCAATCCATATTGAACTCTTAGTAGCACCCATAGTGCATGGTCGATCCTCCTCATAATATACAACATACCTCCCTGGCTATGTATGAAACACAAGTATGTGATGCTTTCTATGATGATTTCTAGACCAAAACAGCCCGGGAACAACATCGATGTGTACTTGGCGCCTTTGGTTGAGGATTTGAAGAAGTTATGGGAGGAAGGTGTAGATGTATTTGATGCACATAAGGAGTCCTTCAAGTTGCATGCAATGATTTTTACCATGATAAACGACTTTCCTGCATACGAAAATTTGTCAGGGTACAGTGTCAAAGGGCATAAAGCATGCCCAATATGTGAAGCAAACACAAACTTCCAAAAACTAAAGCACAAAAAAAAAATTGGTCTACCTCGGTCACAGGAGGTTTCTTCATTGGTTCTACCTCGGTCACAGGAGGTTTCTTCATTAGAACGGCTCCAAAGGCATTAACCAGAGAGGAAGTTTATAGTCGGGTGAAACATATCAATGTCATATTGGATAAGCAGCCAAGGATTGCGGGTGAGAAGAATATATGGAAGAAGAGATCAATTTTCTTTGATCTTCCATATTGGCGTAGTCTTAATGTGAGACACAATCTTGATGTGATGCATGTGGAGAAAAATGTTTGCATAGCCTTGTTAGTACTCTTTTGCACATACCAGGGAAGAGTAAGGATGGAATTAGTGTGAGACTAGACTTGGTTGATATGGGAATAAGAGAGCGGTTACATCCACAAGTAATGGAAGATGGTAAGAGGGCACACATGGAGCCGACAACTCATACACTATCAAAAGCGGAGAAAAAAAGTTTGTGTGGGTGTTTCTATGACATTAAGGTTCCACAAGGATATTCTTCTAATTTGAGAAGGTGTGTTTCAATGGACGATTTGAAGTTAGTAGGAATGAAGTTTCATGATTATCATGTGTTGATGCAACAACTATTACCAGTAGCTATTAGAGGCATTATGAAAGATGAAGTCCGAACCACTATAACAAGATTGAGTATTTTATTTAATGCTATCTGTAACAAAGTCATTGACATTGAAAAGTTGGATGAATTGGAAAATGAGGATTATATTATTTTGTCCCAACTAGAGATGCATTTTCCTCCTGCATTTTTTGATATAATGGTGCACCTGATAGTGCACTTGGTAAGGGAGGCAAGGCTTTGTGGTCCAGTTTACCTAAAGTAGATGTACCCTTTCTAGCAATACATGAAGATTTTAAAAGGGTATTCTAAAAATCCTCATCGACCGGAAGCCTCAATAGTTGAGAGATATGTAGTTGAAGAGGCTATGAAGTTCTGCAAAGATTATCTATCAGGGGCGACGGTACAATCTCAGCATAACGAGGGGATAAGCGAGGGAACTCGAGGAATCAAACTAAAGAATATGCCTCGTGAAGAGTTGTTGCAAGCACACTTGTACATTTTGAATAATATGGAAGAAGTTCAACCATACATTGATAAACACAAAAAGAGCTTGAAGAATATGAATCCAAGGAAAAATGACATGTAGATAGCTAATGAGAAAAAGAAGACATTCATAAAATAGTTCGAGGAGACAGTATTGCACGACACTGATGTCTCGGATACAATCGAGTGGTTAGCCTGGGGGCCTTTTTTTCAGGTCATCACTTGAAGCGGTTATGATATAAACGGATATTCTTTCTACACAAAAGACTAAGATGACAGAAGTTTTGTGCAAAATAGTATGGTGATGGTTGAAGTTGAATCCATGCATTTTTCGAGTTTGAAAGACAAAAACCCGATGTTAGCATCAATGGCCTATTATGGAGTTATTCAAGAAATATGGGAGATGAGCTACAACAAGTTCAAAGTTGCTTTATTGAAATGTAAGTGGGTTGACAATAATATTGTTGTAATAGATCCTAAATTTGGATTTGTCTCAGTTGATCTTCAAAGACTTGGTCATAGAGATGAGCCATTCATTCTAGCAAGTCAAACAAAACAAGTGTTTTATGTTACAGACCTTGCAAATAAAAAAATGTCCATTGTACTTCAAAGTAAAAAACAAAAGTATGGAGAAAAATCCTTAAACCTTGACGATACACTACCTTTCACATCAAATCCACCTACAACACATGAAGTAGAATTGGTAGATGATGAAGAATATGCTGCAAGAAAGGATCATTGTGAAGGAGTATAGGAAACCATGTAAAGTAAGATCTTCAGTTATGAAATAGTACTATGTTATTTTTGTGGTGGTTTAACATGTTAGTTCATTTTATTAATTTGTTTATTATTTAATAACCTATCTAACATTGATTTGTCTTTGATGAATAGGAATATGTCCAGCTCTGACGAGTCATTGGGTGATAGAGTTGATGAAGCCGTTGTGAGAAAGGGTAGAGGTAGCACAAAGATGGGTGCGCTAGTTGCACATCGTGACAGTCAAAAAAGAGGCTGCATGTGGAGTTCGATGGCAATATGAATCCAATCGGTAAAGAGGAAGACAATTTCATTAGCTATGTAGGCTATTTGGCTCGAAGCAAAGTTCACATTGTATACTCTAGTTGGAAGATGGTTCCTCCTAAAGCGAAGTAGTTGATTTGGGCACAAATTTTGGTATCTCACTTTCGATATATCTGTATTTGTATCTTTAGTCTTATTACTTGATTTCTTTCATATCTTCTCTTTTACCTTGCAGCAAACGCACAATGTCTCTAATAATACAACGTTTAACAAGCATTGGATGGGCGAAGTTTGTCTACGTTGGAAAGATTTTAAGAACAAGCTCACTAGATAGTATATTCAAGGGTCAAAGAGGAACAAGGATCCATGTAAGAACTATGATTACATTTCTCCAGAGGATTGGAGGGAGTTTGTGGCGTCACGGCAAAATCCTGAATTTCTTGTAAAATTTCTTTCATATCTTATCTTTTAGTTGAATCTACTTGACATCGTTGACTCATTTTTGTGTCACATGTTAGTTCTCTATGGGTTTTGATGATTACTAACAATCGTAAACAAGATGTGAAGTTTTCGTTTCAAAAGTTGAAAAACTCACTATCAGAGCAAAACTCGAGGTTTGCACAGAAACCTCGAGGTTTGGCCTTACAGAGAAGAATTCAAGGTTTCTGAACTAAGCAAAACTCGAGGTTTTAGAGAAAACTCGAGGTTTCATCACACAGAGACTTTTCAACATCTTCTGGAAAATACAAAACTCGAGGTTTCTGCTAAAACCTCGAGGTTTGACCTCACAGAGAGTCTTTTGAGTTTTGAACACTTGAAAACCTCCAGCTTTTGTCTAAAACCTCAAGTTTTTGCTTTAATATGAAAATTTCAGGTTTCACAAGTTTTGTGAAACCTCGAGGTTTGGTAAGAAACCTCGAGGTTTTGACTTGCCAGAGAAATCTCATGTTTTAGCCAAGTTTTCTCCAAACCTGTCAATTAAGTGAAAACTCGAAGTTTCAGGACAAACCTCGAGGTTTGTCCAGGTAGAGAGCATATGTGTTTTTTCACTTTTCAAAACCTCTAGTTTTACTTCAAAACCTCAAGTTTTCTGTCTTGGCTCAAAACTTCAAAGTTTTCACATTTGAGCAAAAACTCAAGTTTTGGTAAGAAAACTCGAGGTTTTGGCAACCAGAGAGCACACGACTTTTCACTGATCTGAAAACCTCCAGTTTCCAAGAAAACCTCCAGGTTCTGGCTTGGCACGATTTCTCAAAGCTTTCATATTTGAATGAAAACTCGAGGTTTCTGATAAAACCTCGAGATTTGGCCAACCCCAGAGCTCTGAAGTTTTTTAATGTTTTGAAAACCTCCAGTTTTGGATAGAAACCTCCAGTTTTGATGTTTTGGACTGAAATCAATTTTACATGCTACAATCCAAAACTCGAGGTTTGAGAAACAAACCTCGAGGTTTCATCGCTGATTCAAAATTTCAAATTCTACGAATTTGTTAAACCTTCTTGTTTGATCTTAATAATTTCTATGATTATTCTATAATGTTCCTAGATATATTTAACCACTTTGTTAGTGAGTTTCAGATGAATTAGAGAATGTTTATTGAAGGTTTGAAGCAAAAGCAAAAAGTGACATCAGCACATTAAATGCAAAACCCAGAAAAGTTGCATTCTTTTGGGTAATCCTTCTGCACACATCTTGCAAAGAATTAAAGAATGTTTTCCACATCCAACAACTGTCATTCCTACGGATTAATCTTCAAGAAGTCAACTCTGAACTTCTGCACAATTGGATTAAGTGAAGAATAGAGAGAGAAGAAGACTAAACTCCTCCATAATCTTTGCTGAACATCTCCAACGGTTATCTTAGGGAAATCAACGGTCATTTAATGCTTTCTTGTTAGTTATCTATGTGTTTTGATGATAATCAACAATTGTAAACACACTTTGGAGTTTTGTCTTTGGTAAAAACTTACTGTCAAAGACAAACTCGAGTATTGCTATCAATACTCGAGTATTGACTTGACAGAAAGTTGCTCAAATCCTTTTTCACAAAGCAATACTCAAGTATTGGATGCTATACTCGAGTATTGGACTTACAGAAAGCACTCCAAGTTTTCACCCTGACACAATACTCAAGTATTGATATGAATACTCGAGTATTGAACACTCAAGTATTCAATTGAATACTCAAGTATTGACTTGACAGAGAGTTGTTCAAGTCCTTTTTCACAAAGCAATACTCAAGTATTGGATGTTATACTCGAGTATTGGACTTACAGAGAGCACTCCAAGTTTTCACCCTGACACAATACTCAAGTATTGATATGAATACTCGAGTATTGAACACTCAAGTATTCAATTGAATACTCAAGTATTGATTATACAGAGAGTCATTAAAGTTTTACACCTTATGAAAACTCGAGTATTGTTTTGCATACTCTAGTATTGGATTTTCACAAAGATTTCATACTTAACATTTGTTTATGAATACTCAAGTACTTATTTGAAAACTCAAGTATTGGCTTGACATCGTTTTATCAAAGTTTTTCAAAATTCCTTGAATACTCAAGTATTCATTTGAAAACTCAAGTATTGACACTCCACAAAGTTTTTAAATGAATGCATACTCGAGTATTGAGTTGGAAACTCGAGTATTGAGCATACAGAGAGCTTTTCCTCTTAACAATGACTTGAATACTCAAGTATTGAAAGCAATACTCAAGTATTAAGGTTTTGAACTTAAACTCATTTTCTTACCAAAAGTTCAAAACTCTAGTATTGATTTGAATACTCGAGTATTGACATTAACGACCAAAGTTCAAGTCCCGATGATTCCTCTCTGGAAGACGAATACTCAAGTATCAAGATGGATACTCAAGTATCGAGTTAAGTGCACAGTGACAAACTCGAGTATTGATGAACATACTTAAGTATTGAGTTAAGTGCACAGTGACAAACTTGTGTATTGATGAACATACTCAAGTATTGAACGCTAAACTTGAAAATCAAATCTGACGAATTTTTGCAACCATCTTATTTGATCTTAATACTTTCTCTTATCATTCTTCTATATTCTTAGCTATGTTTAACCATCTTTTTGATGAGTTTTAGATAGATTAACGAATGTTAATTGAAGGTTAGAGCAAAAGCAAAAAGGTAGTTCAGAACATTAAATGCTGAACAAAAAGTTGCTCCTTTTTTGGCTAATCCAACTGCACACATATAAAGCATTTAAGAATGATTTCTATAACAAGTAAATTCTTCTTCAACGGACTAATTCACAGAGAGTCAACTCTGTTTACTTGGACAGCTGGATTAAGCTGAGTTTAGAGAGAGAATATGCCAAAACCACTTCCTAAACATGGCAGAGCTTCTCCAACAGATCTATTAGGATAGCAACGGTCATATATTGATCTCTACCTATAAATAGAAGATAGATTCAAGCAGAAAAATGTAGAGAAACAAGCTTACACTTCCAACATGCTGATACTCTGCTCTCATATCTTTTACACTCTGTTTTCTATGTCTAGATGACTTAGAGAGTGTAGTAATTTGTATTTGATCTTCAGTGTTTATCTATTCACTTCTAAGAGAGGAGATTTATTATAATCATTCTATTCTTCTGAGAGTTACTCAAGATTGGGTTATCTTGAGTGGGAAACGCATTGTGTTGATTACAACTTGTAAGGGGGAGCAAAACCTAGTGAGAGGATTACTTCGAGTACAGAGTGTGTAATTAAGCGGTGTGTTGATTACAGTTTGTAAGGGGGAGTGAATCCTAGTGAGAGGATTACTTCAGTTACAGAACGTGTAATCAGATTGAAAGAAGATAGTGGATTGAAAATCTCAAGTGAGGCTTGGGGACTAGACGTAGGTCAAGGATAAGGCCGAACCAGTATAAATCAATTTGCACATTCTCTTCCCTTATCTCTTATATTTCCAGCATGTATGTTTAAATATGTATACATATTTAAATGTGTGGTTATTTCTTTCTAAACTGATTTTAGTGAGTTACGAAAAGAGTTTTAAAGTTCCTAAATTTTTATACTTCACCCAATTCACCCCCCTCTTGGGTTTAGCCGGTTCTTACATTTCTCAATATAAATAGAGAAGCATTCAAGTCTTCTCAACTAACACATCTGCTGAAAACGAATTGCATTCAAATCTACATTCATTTCTTTCAGTTTTCATCTGTATTGTATCTACTGATACATTGTGCTTCATTGATTATCTTTATCTACTCTTAGAGAGAGTTTCTTCTTGTAAATCATATATTGTGAAGAATCACAAGTCAAGGGGACTTGGTGATTGGGTGCATTGATTACAACTTGTAAGGGGGAGTGAATTCTAGTGAGAGAATTACTCTTGAGTGCAGAGTGTGTAATCAATTGCTATAGTGGAAATCCTAGAGTGTCTGGGGACTGGACGTAGGTCAAGTGGTTAGACCAAACCAGTATAAATCTCTGTGTCTAGCTGCTCTTCTCTTTACTCTGTTCATTTCTGTTTTACTGTTTGATTTCAGAGTTATTTTCAAAAATTTTAGAATATCCAGTTCACCCCCCTCTTGGGTATTTAGCTCCACTTTCATCACAGGAAAAAAGTCAAGCCAATAAAGAGAGGCAAGCGAAAAATAAGTATCCACATTGCATGTCTAGAGGTGGCTATAAAAAGCTTGAAATGAAGATGATGGAAGAAGAATTAGAGAGAATGAAGGAAGCTACCCAATCCAATCCTTCCATTGTTATCCAGGCCCCTGATCGTCCTTCTCATCACAAAATATGGAAAGCTGTGAGAATGAAGGGTGACAATTACATAAATGAAGATGTTGCTGAGGTTGCCTCAAAGATTGTAAGTAGTTAAATTAGAAGTATTAATTAGCCTCAATTGTTTCATATTATAAGAGTTTAGTTATTATTTATGAAAAATCTTATGATACAGGATACACTTGAGCAGCAAAGTAGCCAAGGTTCATTCATGCCACGTCCACAGATTGACATTTTGTCAACGGCGATTGGGAAGCCAGATTACCTTAATCATGTTGAGGGGAAACAAGGGGAGTTAGTGTTGCAAAATATTTTGGACGGCGTTCATGTTGTTCGCATGACGATGATAACCCTAGTCCTCAGCTTGTAGCCAAAATTTGAGCGTCCCTTGTAGATGAGATTATGAAACAAGTACAGGGTGAAATGAGGTCTATGATACAAGAGAGGGAAAATATGGAACGTACAACCCATGAATCCCCGGCCTTCCCAAGCAATAAAGAAACCTTTCACCCTTCAAATGTACTTATTAGAGAACCTTCTCACACTCCAGATGTACTTATTAATGAACCTTCCCACACTCCATAGGGAGGACAACCTTGCACTCTATATTTGGATGTCCCACACCGGCGTATTGTTGCCAATGGTCTTGTTTACTTAGAACAAACTGCCCACCATAACAAGCAAATTCCACAAGACCAACGTAGGGTGACTGTGAAAAGTGTGCGATAGGGGGAAGAAAAGACAGCCATCCCGATTGATGATGAGGAGGTTCCCAATTTAGGCAAGGCCATAACATCGTTCATCCTTTGGCCGAATCATCTTATTTAGATGGGGACAACATCGTCAATGGTAAGAAATACATTACTGATTGATGATGAGTAGGTTCCCAACTGAGTTTCATTGCTAACCCACTCATAATCTGGTTTTTATGTTTTCATAGCATAAACAAACTGCAAGCAGATTTCCCTACTTAGCACAGTTGCGAGAGTTGTATAGGGACATCAACTTTATAAGCTTGACGATGTGTCCGGGCATTGTCAACACAGAAAAGACATATCCCATAACCATTGACAGTAAAGATTTGGAACAATTTATGCATAAGGAATGTTTAGATATACAGTTTCTTCAACTTGCAATCCTATAAGTTTTTTTTACCCTTTAATTATTGCATTGATTTCTTTGTTTTATATATTCAACAACATTTATCATTTTATTTCGATCATAGTGTTTGCCACGACAAATGCGCCCAGATAAACCGAGTGGGTTCATATGGATTCTTATGTCCTGACAACATGACTTTGACTCGCAATAGGTTAGCCAGAAAGGTGTTTTATGTTGGTTTAACAATGGGCAACAGAGACATGCCTTGTTATCTAGCGCCAAAACTTGAAAAGTACGTATTTTAGTTTTGTCTATATAAGATTTTTAAGAATAAATTGCTTTCTTATTTTAATTTAATATTAATACGCATATATTGTAGTGGTCATTGGACGCTGTGTGTTGTTTGTCTCGCCAACAACATATGTTATTGGTTGGATTCCTTAGGTGGCAGACCAAACGAAGATATTAAAACCATGTTTACTGAGTAAGTAAATTTTTTGTCTAAATCATCGATTCTTCTTTTAAATGAATTGTTTTTATGTCTGTTAATTTCCATTTTAATGATAGTGGTCTCAAAACGTATAGACAACTTTCTGGATTACGAGAGCCAGGGGGACCAAAGTGGTTTTATCCGAAGGTAAGTAGTTTCAATTCAAGTTATCTCATTGACACAGTAGCTTTCAATATGCCTTTATTCATTTTAACAATTTGCTTTTGATTTATAGTGCCAATGACAACTAGGGAGCTCCGAGTGCAGATACTACATTATCAATTTTATGCAATCCATCATTTCCAATGGACGTATTACAGGTTTTCAAAACGTACGTAATCGCTCCGTGATTCTCAAATGATGATATTTTTGTTGTTGTACTTGATTTGTTAATTATTTTATTCACTTCATTGGTTTATCTTATACCTTGTTTTCCAATTTATAGTTTTTTGGTAGTCTGGATCCGTACTCGAAGGATGACATCGATACGGTTCGAGACATTTTGGCTAGACATCTTCTTGAACACATCTAGGTATATAAAGTTTACTTCACATTTTTTGGCAAGATTTTGGTGATCAATCTATTTTATGTAAATCTTTTGATAGACGAATGCTTCTTGAGATTCTTTTGGAGCTGTGATGGTAACATTTATATTGCATGTCTATTAAGAAAATTAGGTGTCGCATTACTATGTATTAGGTTATTTTTTTATGGACTATTCATTATTTCTCTACCAGTATCTGTTTATACTGTTAGTGTCAAGTTGTTATCAGTAACATAAGTGTATCACTGCCTTTTTGAAACTGATTGTGAAAAATTGTATAAAATGGTGGTAAATAGATCATCGTCTGGGTGTGATTGGCGGTGTTAGGATCTGCGAAACGAAATACTAGGTTTGCTAGTGTCCACAGCTGGTGTGTCCTTGTCTCTTGTTGCTAGGTAGGGGAATAAAACTGTAGACAAACTTGCAGCAATTGCAACAAAGAAGATGCTTCAGAGAAGTCAAGTCTGATATGTATGTGGGCTTGACAGGGAAGGAATTGGTTAATATATAGTGCTGATATACACCTAATATAGTTGATAGATTTTATTCATTGCTTTGTAGTGTTTAGTTATTGCTCTGTTCATTTGTTAATTTTGATATAGGTCTTGTTTTGGTTTAGCTGTGAGTTAGTTTGTGTTGTTAGGTTCTTTTGAGCTTTTTTGATTATTAGTGTGTGTAAAATTGATCTTTTTCGGGCAAAAAAAAAATGTAGCAGATATTTTTTAAAATAATCATATAAGGCGTCCTGATTTTATAATCAGGAAGCCTATGTACAATTTTTGGCGTCCTGATTTGTATTAATTCAGGACGCCTTAAGGATGCTTATAATCCAATTCAGGACTTTTATTAAGCGTCCTGAATTTATTAAGGCGTCCTGTATAAAATTTAGGATGCCAAAAGTGAAATATACAACTACCCTAGCTGAGACGTCCCTCTGAAAAGGGACGTTAATTGAGTCTTATTTAGATCTTTTTTGAGTATTTTATAGTAGTGACTTAAGTCAATCAGATGGTTAAGTGCTAATTAATATCCTTGAATTAAGAGTGTTTGGTAACTTATGAAACTGTAGTTTTAGAACCATTTTTCTGCAAGCTAAAATAAAATTTTTCTCACATACTTGCCTGGTAAATCATAAAAGTTATTTTTCAAAAGCTAATCCAAACACATTATAGTCAATATGTTATTATAAAATAAAAAATTTACACCTCTTGTTTTCAAAATACTCCCTCTGGTCTTTATTATAAGGTACTAACTCACAAGTTCATTTGGTCCTTTTTATAAGGGACTTGCTTGTTCTCAATGAGCATTAATTATTTATTTCCATGTCTACCCATAATTAATGAGGGTAGTGGGTGAAAGGAATAATTAATATAATATTAGAGTTTAGTGCAATTAGTAGGGTTAATATTGGAAGTTACTTAAATTGTAGAACAACTTTATTAACTTTAACTGTTTTTATTTATTTTTGAGATTTGTTAGTTGGTGTCTTATAATAAGAAACAGAGAGAGTAAAAGCTAAGTAACTCCATATTAAAAAAGGGCTACTTAACTAATTTTGGTAGATTAATAAAGCTAGATAATTTTGAATAAAAGAAAAAAAAAAGCTAGATAAATTACTTATTTATACAAATATGATTTGATCTCTTTAAAATACCTTTATGAAACTTTAGATTATATATCATTTTTTATAAGAGTGTTGTTTTCAATTTTTTTTTTTTTTGGGGGGGGGGGGGATCAATTTCCTGTGTTATCATGTCCTTTTTTCTCAACTTTTTGCATTTATCATGAACGCCAGAGGCCACATGCATAAGCCTCTGGATGCTTATTGAGAGACTACGGTTTTTATCTCTGTATGCGTATGTGAGGCAGAGTAAAAAATAATACTACCTCCAGTCATAAAGAGTTAAAGACCTAGTTATTCCGCCGCCCGGGGGATACATTTTTTGTCTTAATTAGAGAACATATTTACTTAATTTTTTTAAAAAATAAATATAATAGTTAAATTAATTATTAATTATATTTATTTTTCTAAAATACCTTTATTTAAAATTTCAAAAAAAAAAAAAAAGGGGCTAGGGTCATTAATGAGGAGGCTAGTGTTAGCACTTAGCGGTGAAGGCTTTGGAAGCCCACAACAATATGACCACTTTATTCGAAGGCGTGAGGCTGACACTCCACATTTACTCTTAATTAATCACCCTTCTTTCTTCTCCGGGATTAGAGATATTAATGTTGGTTCAATTCATAATATTTTATATAAAAAAATTGAAATGGATGCTTAAGAAGGCTGGGGCATATGTTTAGTTACTTTGATTTTCTGTTCTTCGTTGGATCTTTATTACCTCACACACAAATTCTCTGAGCTCTTATACAAGCCAACGTTGTCGATCTCCCTCACCCACTTCTAGCCTACACTTGGAGGTTGGAAATGTAATTCAATATTGATGTCGAAATTAAACATGGAAAAAAATGCTCAAAATTATTTTATTAAAAAAATAAAAAGTAGTAGAATTAAGGTGTATGTGGCATTAATAAGGTTTAAGCATTACTAACTTTAGAGAATATATAGATGTATTATTTAATTATTCTTTCTTTTAATTATTATTAATAAAGTATCAATAGGGTTATTTTGGAAAGAAATTGATAAAGATTAGAACTTTGTCCGATAATTAGGATCAATATCAATTCTCAAATGTTGTCCTATAATTAGGACCGAAGGTAGTATGAAAACCTAGTTGACTTTTTTTCTTGAGAAGGAGATTAAGAATAAAGATAAATAAATTACTTAATTATATCATATGTGTTGTGTATAAATAAATTAGTTTGAAGAAAAAACGATAACTATAAATATAGGCTTCGAAAATTATGTCTAAATCAAGTTTTTGATTGGTTACTCAATCATATTTGGAAATAATTTGATAATCCTTAAGTTCTCTAATTTCCTTACATACGGAGAAAAAAAAAGTGATTCATTTTTTTTTCTTCATAAATTATGTCCTAATGATAATGATTTGATTTTGAAATAGTGATTCTATTTTCCCCATCCCCATAAATTATGTTTTGATGATAATGATTTGATTTTAAAATAGTTATTCCGTTTTATTAATCTCCTAAATATTTATGGAATTGATTCCGGTTTTCTTTTATCTGTAACTCCATTATACATAACATTCATAGATTGAAACACATGTGGGACATGGAGCTAGAAGAATTTGGATGCCTAGACGTGTACTCTCATTCTTGGCGGGGTGCAAAGAAGGGTATGGGTAGAGATTTGATGCTTGAAATCAATAGGATCTTACAATGGAATTGGCGTGCAGTTAGAGATGCATTGCATCTCAAAGGGTATCAATGAGGAATCATATCGTCTACCCTGGACATCTCTTGCAATCCCCTTAATGAGAGGAGAAACGTAATATCCCAATTTTTGTTTTACTAAAATTCCATGTACAGTGTAAATATGCATGGAAATATAATTACGGGATATAATGTAATAAATTGAATAATTGTTATGGGATTGATAAACCATTGATTATTGGTAAGCTAATTTTCTCCCAAAAGCTAGGTGGCAATATAATAACCATGTGACTTCATTTAATTGGCTAAAAGTGTAGCATGAAGACCATTATGGTCAAGGCCATATTTCCGGCCTAGTTATGAAGGAAAGAAACAATGAAATATTACAATTTGTCAAAGGGAATAAAGCATGGTTATTAGAACCGGACCGGACCGGCCGGTTTAGGCCGGAAACCAGCGAACCGGTTGTGAAACCGGTCCTTAGGATGATAGAAACCGGAGTCACCACCCAGTATTTAAAAAAAAAAACAGTGAAGAGAGGGGTCCGAGAACAAAGGAGACGCCAGAAACACAGTGGCTAACAACAACCTCCACACCTTTGACTTTCCACTCCACTTTCGCCGTCTTCTTCCTTCCTCGCCAATGACCTTTGCTTTGCTGTCACCATAAATCTTTGTCACCAGCTAGCTCCATCCTCACCACCACAGAAACTATAGCCAACCGAAAGAAACAGATGAGGAACGAAGAAATAAAGTTATGATCTCGTAGCCTCCTCCAGCGTTCTAATCCAGGATGGCTTAGCAATGAGCAAAGGAGGGTGGGTGGTTTTTGGCAGAAGCTCTGGTATATGGGAAGTGGATCCTCTCCCCATCAATTTTTCTCCCCATCCCTCATCAGCGCGATCCTGGCCGTCCAATCCAAAATCTAACGGTCCAGATTAAAAAAAATTGTTTTTTTGTCTTTTTTGAAAAAGACAAAAAAACAATTTTTTTTAATCTGGACCGTTAGATTTTGGATTGGACGGCCAGGATAGCGCCGATGAGGGATGAGGAGGGGGGTGCTGAGGAGAGGAACAGGACCCCTGGTATATGGGTTGGGGCGAAAGTGAAATGAATGAAGTCTTTAACTTTTGGGTAAAACAAAGCCTTCAATATCTTCAATTTGCTTAGCTAACTATGAGCTGGAAAACCTGACAACACGCCTCAGAACCCAAAAGTCATAATATCTCATGATTTTCACGCTTCTCAACAAATATTTTAATATAAAATGGATTTATTTTATTTTTATAATTCCATATTAATAATTGAACTATTTATTTTCTTATCGGTTTGACTCCGGTCTGACCCATTAACCCTTAACCCAGTAGCCAAACCGATTCAATGACCGATCCGGTTTTAATAACCTTGAAATAAAGCACAAGAATAAACGTAAGAGGGATTACATGTGTAAATGCACAATTAGTGCCAAGTGTCAAAAAGGGAAAGACCAAGAAATTGAGATATTTTGACACATAAATTGAGACACATCCAAAAGGCACTAAGGACCTCTCTAATTCATCTAAGAAGAGAAGAAAATGAGAAATTGGCTTTTCATGCAAGAAACACAGAAATAAATGCACTTAGTACTTGAAAATGACACCTGTCAATTAAGGAAGGGTGAACAGGTAACTTTGTGATTGTCCTAAAAGAACATGTGTCTTCAAGATAGGAAAAGCAATAAGAGACCCCTTGTGAAGGGCCATATTTTCGGCCAAAGCATGGGCAAAAGAAGAAAGGATGAAGTCTTGAATAATTAGCACATGTCGAAATCAAAAGTCAACAAAGTAATCTCAATTGATGCCACATGGCACAAAGGGAAGCAAGATGTTCTAGAAGAGGGATACCTAAGCAAGTGCTTATGTCATGAGGATCACATCAACTCTTGCCCTACAAGCCTTGATATTTTTAGTGAAGAGCAAGGGCAAAAGAGGAAAGACACAAAGCTTGAGGGAAAAGACACATGCAGGAAGATATTTTGAGAGTATTTTAGTCATTTTGGCAAGTAAGACGCCTCTGATGACTTGCTCACCAATTATAAGACATCTAAACTCTTTTCTTGCACTTTACATTGGATCAAACACTTATTTTTCCCAAGAGAGATAGGTTGGCCAAAATTTTCAAAGAGAAAGGAAAGAAGAGAAACTTCAAGGAGCTAAAATAAGACTCTTGTGTCAACTTTTAGCTTTTCTTTCATACTCTTGAATAAGTCCCTAGCCTTAATAAAACAATTTCCTTTAGTGTTTTTAATAATGAAGGCCAAAAGTTTGAAGGGAAGAGAAAATTTCCAAAGTTCAAAAGGTCAAGTCAAGAAGGTAAAGCCCTAACCTCCCTTTGTGTTGACTTGGTTGTAATTGGCTTGGTTAGTGGTTTGTTCATGGGTTTCTTTGGATTTGGAGGCATGAAACCTTAAGGGGTTATGCTGCCCAAATTTCTAAAAATAAGAAGCAACAAGATCAAAGGCCAAAAACAACAAGCAAAAGACAAAACCTAAGGGCAAAATCATGGTTTTATGTGAAGATGGTTTGAAAAGTGTAACATTCCAATTTTCTAAAGCGTTATTCAATAGTTTGATTAGAGTAGAGCATCGGAGCAATTTAAAATACTGAGTAACTGATAAATCTATAGCACAATATTGTCTGTAGCGTGTCTTGATAATATCAATACATTTATCTGAGTATTAAAAATCCTAACTACGTATCAATATAAGTACACCTTCAAAATAACCCTTATCCGGTCCTCACGCGCGCTGTTCACCTTGGTCTCTTATCTTCAGTCCTCGGTCCTCCAGACCCTGAAGCTATAGTAAGGGCTAAGGTTCAATTACCATTGAACCTCAGGTAACGGTTAACCTCATGCTTATGTAATAGTTATGTATGACAGATATCCATGACAATACAGCAATAATCTCATAACAACACAATCACAGTCTCCACATATTCATGTTATTCCAGTTTGCACTATTCACCAGTGCCACGATAGCCTATTGTGTTCTCAGCGCTAAGAAAACTCAACAGCATTATCATAACTATAACCCGTATATAGCTGTATGTGTATGAATAATTTTTAAAACATAGTCACAGTCTATGAACATATCTATCACATACAAGTGTACAATAAGCATCAGAGTTAGTGTTACAATACGCGTCCGTACCTTTCACCATGTAATGGCCAACATGCTTGACCTTTGAACCTAGCCCCGGACTTCTCGGATATCCTAACATATCACCATAATACTTAGAATAATATCCTAAGAAATATTTTCACCTCTATTTACCTCTCCACTCTTGATAGATTTGGTATTTACAATTTTGCCCTTACATTTATTTAAAAACGAAATACTGAATTTTCTGGGCAGATTTTGCATCAACTTTGAAAAATCATAATTAATTCTAGAAAAATCGAAACGAGGATTCATAAAATTCCTTGGAATCCTTAGGATGTTTATTTTTGAGGAAAAATATTGGTTGTCACCCAGAATTAGTGAATCATTTCTAGTTTTAACGTTTCTAAATGCTGCCCAGATTTTCGCCCAGAAAAATAGTTTAACTTCAAAAATTCATATCTCTCTGACCGGAGATCAAAACGGTACATTTTTTATATATTTGGAAAGCCCTACATGTCAAATTTATTCACGTAAAATTTCATGATTTAATGACTTCATTTAATACATAAAATGATAGCCTCAACATGACTGACTTTGACAGCCCAATTTCTACAACTTTTGGCTTAATGATTTATTGATTCTATAAATTATTCCCTAACATGTTTTCCACTCCATTTTGCATTTTAAAAGCAATGGAGACTTCCAAACATGAAAGGGAACATTTCTAACAATTTCCTAGATTAAACTACATTTATGCTAAAAACTACTAAGAACAACAAAGCTAAAGACTAGAAACTAAAAACTAAAGACAAGCTTACCTCTTGAAGAACTTCCTCCTTTTTGCTCCAAGAAAACTCTCACTCTCTCAACTATGATCAGCTGAGTTTGTGATTTTGGTGTGAAGAAATGGGGAAGAGAAGCCTCCTATTTATAGGAAAAACTCCAAGGCCAAGATGGGAATTTTCAAGGTAACTCAAAGTTTCTTCTTTCTTCCTATCCATTAGATTAAAAACCACTTTTTCATATTTAATCTCATCCATTCCCTCAGCTGGTCGACATACAGCCCCCTTTTAGCCATTTAATGCATGTTTTTTAGTTAATAAATAACTAATAGTTCCATTTTCTAATTGGTGAGTTGACAACATTGACTTTTCAACCCAAACTTATCATCTCATCCCATTCTTCCTTATAGATGAACCGTAGCATTTTTGGGGCTGATTCAATTAATTAATTTTACCTTGATTCAAGCTTCCCATGCATGAGCCACTTATGTGGACTTTTCAACTCTAATATACAATGCTAAAATTCTCATTTCTTCTATTCCTTCCTTTTGGCTAGAGTTGGTCGACATGCACAACAAGTTGAAGTCTTGGATGGTTTATTTGTGGCATTAATCCAATGATTCAAATGCTCCAATTGGTCTAATTAATTATTGAAGAATTAAGGCTTATTAGACAAATATTATCTCATTCTCTTTGGCCTATTTATTTTCAAGATATTATTTTAGAAGGCTTGGCTCTCATGGCTCCAACAAGGCTATTTTGACTTTAATTACTCCATGGGAATTAATTAAGATAATATCTTACATTTTATTACAAACTTTACCTTGTATATTATCCTATATTATCACATCATTAAATCATATTATCCTCTTCCATTGTTGATTCTTGATCACCATGTGTTTATTAGGATAATATCTAGATTTTTGTAAAACTTAGTTAGTTTCCAAATATCTCTTGCAACTAGATCCTTCAAGAATTAGTTACTCTAGAAGTTTTAATTTTTAATGAAATCTATTTTTGGTTGCTTGATCTATCATCAACACTTTCGAATTCTATGTATGTATTTTGATTAGTAGTTGGATATCAAGATTTATGGTCCAATTAGATTTCTCTAATTGTTCTTAATCATCTCTAATCTTATTTATCAAAGTTTGCCAAAATAATTCTAATTAGGCTTAATCTTGAGATTAAATTATGTGGGTTCAAGATAAGTCTTTATATTTGATTTATGATTAAGACTCTTCAAGATACAATTTATTTTCTATAGATTCTCATTTACTTGTGTCTTGAATTTATCCCAATGGTTTTATCTTTCATTGAATTATCTTATTAGTGGATTTCAAATTCATATTGAATTAAGTTTAGTTTTCTCTCTCACTCACTAGACACACACACACTCACAACAATTATACACACACATGCACAACAACTCTTTCTCTCTCATTATCCTCTTCCATGCATTAAATTCCTTATCCTCTTCTACCTTATCTTCTTCCATTCTATCCTCTTCTATTGCTTTAATCAATTATCATATGTGTTTGTTTAGATAATATTTAGATTATAATATCATAATTCCTTCTCCTTTTTCCCAAGCTAAAAACCGTAGCCCTCATTCAAATTTGCTCTTGGAATTATGTTTTCTAATGTGTCTTTAACAAATGAAGACATAAGCTTCCTTATTGGCTATTAGAATTTTACATGGACTAAGCTTAATGAACTCCCTTTTTAAGCCTTTAGATTAACTTTATTACATCTAATCCAAACTCTTAGTTTAAGATAATTTGTACATAATTAATATGTTCTTTGTGTTTTAATATTAGTGTCCTCATTCTTCATAAGCTTAATTTCGCCACTTTTAATTAAATTAGGGGATAAGACTAGTCTTGGGAAAAATCCCTATTATGGCATTTTAGTTGTCTTTAGGCTTAATTTGTTGGTTACTATATTAATTATGATTAATAGTAATCTCCTTGAATTTTAATTAAACAATTTTGCTTCTTGGTCCCCAAGCAAATAATTTTGTATTTCATATTAACCAAATAAATAAAAAGCTAAGCCTCCCATTGGTTCATCCAATTTCACAAGGATTAAGATTAATTATGTAATTAACTAGAACCCTTAGATTTCACTTTATCAACTTTAATCTTAGCTTTCCATTTGTGTTAGAAAAATCCTACAACTATTTGAAGATTTTTATTCAATATTACATGTGCTCTTATCTTCATAATATCTTGACTAATAAACAATTTTTTCCCTCTTTATTTGAGTCTCTCTCATGCGCCCATCTTTATTGAATTTGGGGCTGATTATTCAATCCCCAACTAGCACTCTAATCATGGTAGTTTAGATGTTTATTAGGTATAGTTGCTATTGGGTGATTGGCTCCTAAGTTAATCATGATACATAGTAATTTATTTTATACTATTATAGGATCCTTATTGGTATTTGATTTTTAATTAAGCCAAAATATCCTAATTGATGCCTTTTAAAATATGCCACTAAATTAATTGTGAATGTTCATGAAAATAATTCAATTAACATAGGTTGAATTATCCACTAATTGTAGGCAATTTTCTCTAATTGGTTTAATTATTTTCTCACATCTTTTTAGCTTTTCATGGCCATTTATGCACCATGTATTAATTTAATAATCATAGGGCAATTTATGGTCCCTAAGATAAAATTGGATTTTTGCCTCTTTAAATTCCAAGGGAAATTACTAAAATTAGAGATTTTTTTATTACCTTAATCCTTAGAGAAAATTCCCTAAATTAACATAAATATGTTACTCAATTTTGAGACCACATATTCACCTATTTTTAATAGGCACTATTTATCCAAATATAATATTTATGATAAATATGAATTCTTAGGGTATTACAAAAAGTTATTGTTGTTTATTTTGTGTAATATTTCAACTTGAGCATGAACATAAGGAAACAAAGTGATTTTGATGGTTTTAAAGTTGCCAAGGTGTTTAAAAACAAAAAATAGAGTGGGAATAAGGTTTGGAATGATTTTGAGAGAAGCTAAAAGAACAAATTGTACAAGTATTCAAAAACTGCCAGATTTAACTTTCTAGGAGGCAGTCGACTTGACATAGTTTTTGACCAACCAAATGAATTCCACAAATCATGAAACTTTCCATGTTTGTAGTACACATAAAGAGCTTTATTTTGACAAGTATTTTGCAATTTTTTGGAGTTCTATACAAAAAGATATGAATTTTTCAAATTGGCCTAAGTTTTTGAAAGTACAATCTAGATCAGGGGCGGAGCCAGGATGTAATGTTTGTAGGTGCACAATTAATAGCGGGATTCAGGGGAAAAATTTTTTTAAGGAAGATAAAAGACAACCCACACATTCGTAAAATTTAGGATCAGAAATTGAGTTCAATTGAAAAATATTTTCGAGGAAATCAATTTAAATAGAACAATATACTCTAATCTCATGACATATAATCAAATAACATGCAAGCAAAAATTATTATGATTTTTCATATGTGATAAGATATTAAAAATAGGCAAGAAAGTTGTCCACGCAAGGGCAGATGTGAGACTAGTGAGATTACCACCACACCACCTAGACAACTTATTACAAAGTCCCTTAAAAGAATATATATCCTCTTAAAATTTATGGGTGCACTTGCACCCACAAAAATATATGTGGCTCCGCCACTGATCTAGATAGTTGTGAAAATTAATTATTCTAGGTAACACGAATTTTTCTAGATGTTGGTGGTATTTTCCTATGAAAACATACATGTTTAAAGACACGTGGCTTCTGGAAGAACCTCATTTGGATTTGTTTATAATTAATTATGAATTTTTAAAGTTTACTAAAAATTCTGGCCAAAAATGGATTTAATCCGAAAATAAGTACACCAAAAGTCAAAAGTGAATGACTTGTCCAGAAAGGGTTAAAATGTGACCCAAGAGATAAAAACAACGCTTTTGACATTTTAAAATGATATGAAATTTATTTTAGTACTATATAAAATAAAGGAAATTAATATTGACATGATACTATTATAGAACTTTAAAGATTATCCAAGATTTTACAAACGCCGTGGAATTTTACTAACTATGCGGAGATAAGGTACAACAATGTACTATAACTTTAATCTTATATGTCTTATGTACCTATATATATCTGTTTGACTCATGATTGTGGATTTGTGTCTAGAACTTGTGCTTAGGACATACATTTGTTTACATTCAGCTGCAGTAGATTTATTTCTATAATAATATGTATGTTTGTTTTCTTAGCGTCGAGGATTCAAGATTTGGAGGGTCCTTAGTTTATTTAGGAATTGTAGGGCCCTTTCACAATTAACTTTACATCTGTTGTAGGATGTTTATGTTGCTGTGTGTTTGCTTACGCTGTAGTATTTTCCAAATTGTAATTGCATGCCATATATTGTTTATGCTTTACATATAAGATTAACTGTTATTCTGAGATTCAACTTTGAATCTCAAACCCAACCAAATATTTAGGAAGTGGATCTGGTTTAAGAGGAAGGGTGGTGTAGAAGGAGGAGTGAGGACATTCAGGAGAAAGGGGTTGACTTGAAGGAAAATTTTTATAGTAACAATTTGGGCTGTATAATATTTATGAATTTATCTAAATTTTGGGATGACTATATCACTGATATCTCTAAGGGGATTAACCCCAAAAATTATTAACCTTTAACCAGGTTATTTAATTATGTTTTATGAGTACTCATTCGTCCAAACTAAAATGTATGCTCTATTGCGTAATTACTCTGTTTTGTGACAGTAGATATACGGGGTATTACATGTTTGTTACGTGGGTGGGAGGGGTTAGGATAGAGATTGGCATTGAGATTGACTCAATTTAATATGTTTGGTAGAGGGATTGGTTTGGATGTGGGATATACTGCTGAGTACCTTACTCATGGGAGATTCAGGAAAACTATCCCGATGGAATTTCAATTTTAATCTCGGAATTGAAAATTTTCTGACCGAAATGAGCTCCTGCGTGTTCTTCAATCTTCCTATCCAATCTCCATTGTTGTCTCCCTCTTCTCCATCCTATATTGAGCAATTCATAAATAAAAATTTCAAAACATATAAAGAGAAAGAAAAATGTAAAATTTAAAATAAAATCTGTTAAAAATAATGATCAACAGAGAAATTTAAGCACATGTTTAAATCTACATCATTGTAGAAAATGTTTTACTAATGTGGGTTGGCCTTAGTGATAGGTATAGTAGTAGGTACCTTAGCCCCTTGCTGGTTGTTGTCAAGTTTTTTTTTTTTTCTTTTTTTTGGGCTCAATAGTTGGTATCATGTTCAATCACTGGGTAAGGAGAAAACTCTTGCTAGAACACTCCAACGATGGATCTTTGTTAGGTGAGGCTAGATTATTCAATTGCCGGGATACCTAATAATAAAATTTATAAAAAGCGTCCGATACTAGATCCATTGGAATTTAAAAAAAAAAAAAAGATCTAAAATATAATCTTCACAACTTTCCCCTATTATAATTTGTGTCCATTCTCCTCAAAAAACGCTTCAAGAATATCTATTTTGCTTCATAAATATCTATTAACAATTGAAAAACCTAAGGTTTTTGCGATTTTCTCTTGAAATGGGCTCTAAAGTAAAAAAATTCTTGCAAATAAATATGGAATTATAATATAAAATATCTATTCAATATCCATATAATATTTGCAAAATAAAAATTAACTAATTTTGTAAAATCACACCAAAATCATATTAATTTAAGTAAATAAAGTATAAATTTTTCTTGAAATTATATCAATTTTTTCGGTAGAAGAAATTGTATCAATTTATTCATAAGATAAAACGATACAGGCCTAACTTGGACCATAGTACATCATATACAATAAAATATGAAGCACCAATCAAAACCAGGGAACGATACCCAACCGTCAACAGTCCACATAACAAACCAGGCCCAAGTTGTTTAAAACAAAAACAAAAAAAAAAAGGAAGAAGAAGAAGGGGAGAGAGAGAGAGAGAGAGACCCAACCCCTCGTCCTTAAGTTCAACTGGTAAAGGGTTCGATCCTGAAGTTAATCAAAGTGCTAGAAGAAACATCCTAGCTCCTAGGTGCCTAGGTAAACACTTGAGGGTAACAGATAGTTCGCACTGCTCAACATTAGTATCACCTAGGAAGAAGGGAGACTTAACCCTGCTCTTAGATCATGGGTGAGCCTAAATTCTTTCCTAAAATTTTTATATCAAAAAAAAACTCATTTAAAGTACTTAAAATAAGGACATCCCAAAGCTTTAAATCCCTACTGGGAGAGTTGCCCTTATTTAATATCTAACAATACCTTGAACATGATTCCTATAATAGAAAGATAGATATGCTTAGCAAAAAAATGGGAAATCGCAGATGAGATTGTCATTGTCAAATTCAACAAATTTTTAATAGGTCCGTTGACCCCATTTGTGATTTATGAATTTCAGATATTATATCATATTGCCCTTCACTTTTTCCCCCAAAGCCATCTCTGTTGGCGACTGATCGATCGCTGGCAATAAAGTTGCAACTTACATGTCTCAACTAGCTATTAAGAACAGAAGTTTTTTTCATCCCTCTCTTTCAGTAGCCTTTTGTATGGGCAAATCCACTCTCACCATTTTTCTCACTCATTCTTCCTCTATCACTCATCAGTTTTATAAAGAAGGATATGTTTAAAGAAAAATTATATCTTTTACACATTTGTTACTTTTAACTAATTTTAACTGTCAGTTTGTTTTGTGTAATTTAGGTAACTGTTGCTTATAAAAAGAACCACAGACAATATATACTAAGTAAGACTTCAAATAAAATGCTTATAAATATTTAACAGATTACTTGTAAATCACTATATGCTAAAAATGAGGGTTCTTCCACATCACACAATCAATTGATAAAATCTTCACTCAAAGTATGTACCCAAAAAAAAAAAAAAATCATTCAAAGTATCAAAACGTGACACAAACCAATTACATAAAGCAAGTTCAAGGTGAAGTACATTATACTACCTCTGGCCCAATCCTATATTTATGACTGGAGGAGTATTTATTATATTGAAAGCAAGTCCAGAAATATTATTCTATGCCTTAACAACCAAAACATAAGGTCTGTAAGGTGAGCCAATCCATAATTTCCCATAATATTCTTCCACTTCGCTCACAGAATCAAGCAGTGGACCTCCTCTTCCATCCAAAACCACCAAAGTCTTTCCCTTCTCATTAAACTTCACTCCCACGGGGTCATGTCCTAAACTTCCTTTATTAGTATCATTTCCAAATGATGCTCTATTATTGTTCAGACCTACCCAGAAATCTCCATTTTTGTCTCTCTTTATGTTATCTGGTGCCTTTTCAACAGCCGCAAACAGTTCTGAAGTGTAAATCTTTGAGCCTTTGAGCCAAAACTTGTTTATCTTTCTTGAACTAGATTCTGCTACCAGAAGGAATGAGCCATCTTTATTCAAAGCCACACCATTTGCAAATGCTAAGCCTTGCAGCAAGATCTCAACTTTCTTAGTATTTGGATCATATTTCAGCAATCTACCTGTTTTATCTCCTTTTTGGAATATCATTTGAACTTGCCTATAACAAAGAGGAAACTTTATATTAAGTTTCTCTGAAGTTTTCATTATATTGATAAAAAAAAACTTAGAGAAAATTGTGTAATTAAATCTTTGAGTTTGAAAGCATAATGGAATCTGTCCCTGATAACTAGTTGAACTACCGAAGAGAACCTTAAAGGAGAACTGAAGCTAAAGGTTGATCCCAACACTGTCTCGGACCAAAACAAGATGTAAGGGTTCGATTCGCTCGGATAAGTGTTGAGATTGATGTTCGGGTCCCCACTAACGGAACAAATAAAGACCTATTTTCAATTGGTTAGGGGAAGATGAAATGTAAGGGTAATTCTGCTCTTGTTTAAATAAGACACTTGGGGCAAGACAAATTAACATTGATTGTTAACATTTTTAATGGTTAGGGCAATTCTGCTCTGGTTTTTCTCTTTTTTCTTTTTTAAACATATCTAAGGTGAAATTGATCTAAAGAAACTTTTGAAAATTCACAACTAAAACTTTAAAAACAAAATTGGACCATTAACCCTATTTAATAGTGGAAGAGGATAATCTCAGTATCCTTCCCTCCTTTTTTCTCAGAATCTTAATCTAGGCCGTACGTCCAAAAATAAATCTAATGGTCAGAGAGAGTTTTAAAATTTTTATATTTATCGCATACGGTAGCTTTACCACATGTAGTTTTTGAAATCAGTGATTTTGGACCCTTAGATCAATTTTTGGACGGCTCAGATGCAAAGATACTGAGGGATCCTGAGGGAAGGGCTTCTGAGACAATCCGGGTCCTTTAATAGCATACATGTATCTTTAATTCATTGTTTGTGAATAGTGGTCAAAATTATGATTTTCAAATATTTAAGTAGACTTTCATTATTTATATAGTGATCTATAATTAATTTTAAACCATATTTTATCATATGGTGATAAAAGACTTGTTAAGTTTTCAAGCACCTTTGGTATAAATGGTCTTTTCAAAACTCCTAAAGGTCATCTAAAATAAGGTCTATCATAATAGAATCATATAGTGCTTTCAATTTGAATTTATAAACCCTACCTTTCTTGTGAGGCACCTAAATGTAAGAGTCATATATAGCCGTAAAGGTTCAAGACATGAATAAAAAAGAGAATACCTTAATGGGTATACAGTGCTGCTGTCTGTGAAATAAATCACACCAGTTTGTTCATCAATGTCTAAGTCATTTACGAATTTAAAGGGAGCACCATGAAAAGCAGAAATAGCTAGTTGTTTGGCCACACCACCTCTAGGTCCAACCACTAAGAGGCCAAAGTACGCATCTGCTATATACAAATTACAATTTTTCTTGTCAAATTTGAGCCCCAATGGTCTCCCACAAATAGGCTCCTTGTTTAGATCTGTTGATCCATCACATAGTTTCCTATCCCTGTAATCAAACATTTGAAAATACTTAGGTAGAAAAAACTGAGATTTCAAACTAAGAAACACATGCTTCTACCCGAACGAGCCAAACCCGATATAGTTATGAGTTTTCTACGTGCAAATGTTTGTAGATGATCAATATTATTGATTAGTTTTGACTTAATTTTATGAATAGATTTATATTCAAAAGTTAATATCTTGCCTGTTTGGTGAGTTGACAGCAAACTCAACCCATCCTTTATGAGTTCCTTGCCATTTGAGAATTCTACCATCTGATATACCAGTATATGGCCCTTCACCATTACAGTCAAGGGCTAAGCTTTCAGGGCCTGAAGCGCTGGGGAGTTTGAGTATATCGGAGTTTTTCAAGCCATCCTTGAGGATCACTTCGCCAGAAGCAAAGGCGAAGGTTGCTGCAAATAAGAGTAACAGAAGGAAAAACGAAATTGGCGAAGAAGAAGAAGAAGGCTTCATGGGTATTAGTGATGGAGGGATCGTCCAGAAATGAAGCATATATAAACTACTGTGTTGTAGTCGTAGGAGTGAATTTATATATTATTCATTCACAAAGTGTGCCGTAAACAAATAAAGGATTGAAGCTCAAGTTGTGTTTAATGGAATTAACTACTTGCTCAGAAAATTTATTGGCGAATGATTGAAGTCAAATTATCATTTGCTAATTTTCAAATCAAATGATCCGGGGCTGCTTTCACATGTTATTAAATGATTGCGTTTTATCAATGACTTTTCTAGTTCTTGTCTAATTTGGTTCAATTATTAGAGTTTAAAATTGTCCATTTGAATCTGTTTAATTTTTTTATTCCGGCAAAAAAAATCTTTGTAATATTTTAACATCTAAATTTTCACGCCGGCATTAGATTGGATGATGTTTTTTAGTCAATGTTATTAAATGACTGCGTTTTATCAATTTGTGATGGCGTCAATTACGGTTGCAAGGTGCTTTTCTATAGAGTTGGTAGTGTCAATTTTAATATATATCTTCATTATGAAAAGCCTGAAGTTTGACTATTTTATTTTTGGAAAATAGTATTATTGCTTCTTATTTGATGAAATTTTATTTTTGGTTCTCATAGTTTAAAAACGTAGCTTTTTCATTCTTTTAGTTTCTATTCAAAGTTTGATATAGAAAATTATAAAGACAAAAATCAAAACCAGTTAAAAGTGTATGGACCAAAGCTAAAACTTATTAAAAGTACAAATAAAAAATACCCAATTTTCTCCATTTGGCAAATTTTTATTATTTTTTTTCAGAAGGACTTGGTGCAATCATTCTCAACAATTTTTTTTTTTTTCGAATGGCATATCCTCAACTATATGTAAAAGTCTTTAATAAGGTAGTCATTTTTACATAGAGTTTGAAGATATATATTGCACATAGCTAAAATAGAGCAGCACCCCTTGAAAAATAATTACACCTCTCAGAACTGATAAATTAGACTCAAAAGTAAGAAAACAGAGAATGAATTCAAACGTTGGACACCAGATTTTATTGTTAAAATTGAAATTTACATTCAAAATCAATTTTGTCATTCAAAATTGATTTCTTTGTCTTATTACACATTTAAGTTGCCTTTTCTATTTATATTTTTAACAAGTTTTGGATTTAATGATTTTTTTTTTTGTCTCTATAATTATAATGAGTTTTAGTTTTGATCCCTATAATTATAAAAAGTTTTGGCTACAGTCACTTTGCCATTAAACTCATATCCAACTCTTTATAAAAACTATAAGGACTGACCTTTTGGATAGAAGAAACTATAGGAACGAAAAAACACGATTTTTAAATTTTTGGGATGAAAACTAAAATTTGATTAAACTACTAATCCTTCAATTTTTAATATATTTAAATTCATATAAAGTAAAGCGATAGTTGAACAGACCTAGTTGACCTTCTAGCTAGCTAAGGAAAAATTTTCCTTCTGTTTGAGTTAGAAAAAAGTTCATTCAATTTCATTGCTCCAGTCCTTTTAATTACTATTAGAAGTTTCAGAAAAAGATGGATAATAAAAAACTTAGTGATATATGATATGTAGCCCAAGGCATGAATATAATGGCATTATGCACCAATCACAATTATGAAATATAGTCCAATTATAAGTTTTAATGTTTCAGGATGAGTTTTATATGATTATATATATATATATATATATATATATATATATATATATATGGGAAAAATACTTCTCATGTTGTAGGAAAAGTGTTTTCTCATGTAATACACACATGAAATGGTGGGACCCACGTATATATATAATTAACATTATATATATACGTGGATCCCACCATTTCATGTGTGTGTAGGAATCTTTATCTTCTCATATAACATGAGAAGTTTAAACCCCTATATATATATATATATATATATTGTTGCTTTAACAATCTTTTTCATGCGGAAATCCCACCTCCCATAAAGAAAAAAACAAAAATTGAAGTCCTTGACTTCCTAATTAACCTGGTCCGGTAGTTTGGTCACTCTGGTGGACCGAGTCTAGTCCAACCAGACTTCGAGTTGGAACAAGGTTAGACTGGTTCACGAGCTGTCTTGTTCAGCTTAAAGTCTTCTCTACACTAGATCTCATACTGATAACTAGCTTGGTCCTGTCCATGCATACCCTAATATGGGAGTTAATGGAAAAGGGACTAGAGCAACTGAAGGATTTACTGGGCCATGGTGTTGAAGGAAACCATCCAGTGATGGCCACCATAAGCCTATCAGATTTTGACCATCCAGATCTAATATGAGCAATCCATATTTGAGATTTAGCAATTGCTGTTTTTTAAATTAAAAAAAAAATAATTTCTTGAAAAAATGATAGTTAAAAGATTATCTTTATTTTAGATTTTATACCTATTAAAATATGTTTTTTAAAAAAGAAAAAAAAAGAAAAGAAATATGGATTGTCCAGGTCTAATAGGCTTGTGGTGCCCTTAATTGGTTCGGTGCCAAGGCCACTGGATGCCCTGTCACCATTGGAGGGAGTTGGTTCTTCCTCTTCAAGATCCCTCTGTACTTGGAAACACAGTTCTTATTTTCTGCAATTACTGTGCCCGTAATCTGCTACTGGATTTCAGCCACGAACTTAACAAGTTCATCATTTGCCATTAAACTCATCTACTTCTCTTTTCGCATACTGAATGCATTACATTACCCACTGAATCGAATATTCCTCTGTTCTGTTGTTTAAAAAAACATAGCACTAATTCTACGCTACAAAAATGGGTCATACACGGATATTAGGTAAACAAATTAAAAGACATGAGTGACCCTCAAGCATACGATGAAGTTGAAATATTTTAAATTGGAATATTCATTCCCTTTATTGTATATCTAAAAATTAAAAAGAACTTACATAAAGCGTATTTGATTTTATTCATATTTATCAAAGCATATCATACGGATTTTCAAAAAGGAGAAGTATGTAAAACCTCCAGTTTCAGCCGTGGTTCTTGTGGTGGCCTCTGCCCATTGCTGCTTCCCACTTTAAGGACTAAAATATTAAGGATTTATTTGATTATGTTTTTAAAAACAAACAAAAACTGGATAGGTGGGCGGCTTCAACGAGTTTTTGGTGTTTTCTTATTTATATTTTTTATTTTTTAAAGCCGCCCACCTATCCATTATCTACATTACACTACGTTACTTTAAAAACATATTTTTTAAAAAACAAATATCCAAACAATTTTTTATTTGTTTTCAAAACTCTTTTTTGAAATCAATTTTGTAAAACTTTTTTGAAAAAAAGAAACAGAAACCAAAATGAAACAGGCCCTAAGTTTCTTATAAATCATTATTATATATTCCATTTATTAAGTCTCATTTTAATGAATAAATTGAACTACAAAATTAACATTATGTTAAGGACCAGAGTTAGTATATGGTCAGAGTCAGAGGCATAACTAATACTTTTCATAGGTCACAACCCTTAGTAACTTACTCTCCTCACTAAAAAACGAAATTATGGAAACATACATAACAAAGCTCTTGTATACAAAAACGCTCCAATATATAGAGGCAAAACATACATAAATAATACCTTTCTCGCCTTTTTGGCTAAGATCAAGACCATACAGATGAGCTTCTGCACTTAAACGCTCATGCACTATTACATATTTGGGTATTTATAACACTTGATACATAACGATTATAACTAATAAACGTCATATATGTCAAGACGGAGGATGAGCAAGGAGATAGAATTCGTGTTACATGATAGTTGCTCATCCTCCGTCTCGACATATGTCATGTATGTTATGTTTTATCTTCGCTGATATAAGAGGTTGACAGTCACTAATATAACACTTAAATGTAATGGTTAATAATGTACACCATCACGTATTACAAGATAGAATTCATGAAATCACAAAAATAACGATTGTAGTTATAATAACGTTATTTATTTAGTGACAAATAAAAGTAACTGTTCTTTCCAAACAACCGCTATTAACATCTACAAATGATTTGACTTCCAACCTCTTATATCAACGAAGACAAAACATAATGGTCTTCAGAAGCAACTGTCATGTAACACTTTTCCGTTAGACCTATATTTAAACTCATATATTGCTTATGATTCTTACTATTATTCTTTATCAACCTCCTCCTTCTCTCCATATAATGTTAATATCCTAGGGAGCTCATCCGCCACCTTTGTAACGCCCCTAATTCCTACGTCCATTATGATGTCCAATTATGTTCCTATATCTCTTATTAATCTAATTAGCGTGTACTTATCAGAGTGATGGCATTTACAAATCAGAGTAATTTACAACAGAGAGCATGTATTAGTGTTCGAACGATGAGTAACTAATAACATATGCCCAGACACATGTTGGTTAATTTAAATTCCTACAGGAATATAAGCGTGATACAATTTAAAATGTGGAAATAGTTAGGGTTAATCCCTTTAGAGGATGTTAGTTATACAGTTATCCCAAATTTAAAGTTAGTCAAATAGTTAGTAATAGACAATCCAAAATATCAGAATACAAAATTCATTTAAATAAATCCCCTCCTTCGGGGTCTTCTTCTAAGGCCCTAGCTACACCACCTCACTTCCCGATCCAAAACATCTTCCTGAATCTTTAGGTATACTGTATGTTTGAGATTCAATGATCAGTTGAATCTTAAGGTAACGGCTAATCTCATATTCCAAGTGCAAATCATACATGACAAATATTTCATATATTGCAGAATAAAAGAAAGCATTCAGGAAACACACTGCAACTAGACTACATAGCACACAACACATGTATTGTTAACTACAAAAGCACAATCAAACATGTGACTCAGGCATACAAACTCGGCCATGAATCCGCAAGACATGAACATACAAGGCATATATAAAAACATAAGGAATCGGAGATTAAGTACCCATCTCAATTTCGCATAATTATTGGACTTCCTTCAATATCCTAAAGTAACACCATTTAAATATTAATTTTCTATTTATTTTGGTAAGGTATCATATTAAATACCATTTTTAAATATTAAAAGGGTTTTCCTTGTCCCTTAAGTCTCTCTTTAATCCATATAGGATAAGTCTTATATCTTTGACTTTATTGTACTTGATTTTCAAACTATTCATTTTTTGTCCAGAATTTTCACTAAACTTTGAGAAATCATAATTAAATGTGTGCATCACAAAACTCCCCGAAAGCTTGATTCTTAAACTCTCCTCCATGATCAGTCCGAATACCTGAAATGCAAACACCTTTCTCGTTTTGCACAATTTCTTGGCAAACACGACAAATAGATCAAACGTTTCATCTTTGGAAGATAAAAAGATAGTCCAGGCAAATTGAGAGAAATCATCGACAATAACCAAAGTGTACAAATTGCCACCAAGGCTTTTAACTCTTGTCGGTCCAACTAGATCCATATAGAGTAGTTGGAGAGGTCATTAGTCGAGATTTCAAACTTATTTTTGAAATATGATTTAGTCTGTTTACCTCTTTGACAAGAATCACAAATCATGTCATTTTTAAAACATAGTTTGGATAAACCAAGAACTAAATCTTTTCTTAACAACTTATTTAGCTGAAACATGTTCACATGAGCTAGACACTTATAGCCAACTTTCATCCAAGTTGCTTACAAAACATTTTTTTGAATTGACTTTCGGTAATTCTAAGGTATAGCAATTACCTTCTTTTGGTGCTTTAAATAAGACTTTGAGGTTACCTTTATTGATTACAAGATCATCCTTGTTGACAATGCGGCATTCTTCTGAGTCGAAGATGATCCTATTGTTCTTATCAGCACTCTAGCTCACACTAAGAAGGTTGTGATAGAGACCTTCCACAAAATATACATCTTTAATAAAGGGTCCTTTCTCTACACCAATCTCGCCAATCCAGCGATCTTTCCAAATTGGTTTCCTCCGAAGGTGACTTTCCCACCATCTTTTAATCTCATTGCCGTGAACTTGGATTGATGCCCCATCATATTCTTGGAGCATCCGCTATCGATACACCATTTGTTGGTCTTTGATTGTAATATCCTGAATTTTGGACCCTGAGAATTGAGAATAAGCCTAAAGTAGGCAAACGACCAGGCCCAGTTCAGGAAGAGTCCCAAGAATGATGAGAGATAGGAACCCTCTCAGGGACTAAATAACTTGGCCATACGGGTCAATGGATCTAGTATGTATAAGCAATGGAATTAAGGTGCTAATGGAAAAGGGGCACAAAAGACCTATACAATATAAATTCAGTTGGAAAAGATGCCACCTAACTATGCCCTGAGATATAGGACAATTAGTTGAGTGAAAATATGCTGATATAAGTAAGAATATGGCATTTTCAGGGCAGTCGGGTTCGCCCTACATTTTTAAGAAAATACCAATATATGGCATTGTTTGTCGGGTCTTGGAATTCATGTCCCAATCCCGAGTAAAACCCAAGTAGACACTGGTAAAGTAAATTTAATAAAGTAATGACTAATAATGACATACTTTTGTGTTGGACCAATAAAAGCATGACACATGTCCCTTCATAATTACAGGTGCAAAAGTCAAAAAGCTTGTGGAAGAAGCTATGTGAAAGGAGATATTTTGAGGGCATTTTGGTCAATTGCTATAAGGGACACATGTGCATGCAATTAATATGAAATGATGAATCAAAAGCTTCTTAAATAATCTTTATATTCATGCAAAACAAGGAGGAGAGAGAAAAGTCAACAAAACTTGCAAAATAAGCCAAGTTAAGAGCATATTTTAATAAGCCAAGTTAAGATGATATTTTGCAAGGGTACTTTGGCCATTTAATTTGGGAGATTTTTAAGTGCTCTCTTGACAAGTTTTAAGATGTTTTGGATTCCCTTTTGCAAGAGTATTTTGACCAAGAGCTCAAGGGTCACAGAAGTGAAAGTGACTGTGGAAAAGGGCACAAAAACACTTATATGGTATTAATCGATTGATAAAAATGGTATTTAGCTATGCCCTAAGGTATGAGACGATTAGCTAAGAAAAAATGTGCTAAAATAGATGTTCACATGACATTTCCTAGATTGATGAGGATTTCCTACCTTTTTAAAAAGATAGGAATGAAAAGTCAGCTGTAGTCATTACTTAAGAACACGTGTCACTATGGGATTAAAAAGCAAAAAGTAAGTAATAATTACAAGGGTAGAAAAGTCAATTCCTTAACCTATAAGGACTCATTTTCGTCCACATGAGGAGAGAGAAGGAAAATTATATGATTTTATTTGTACTCAAGCCCAGACATAAAGTGCAGGTCCCACAGGAGGCTAATTGGTGAAAAGGAGATCGATAGGGACCAATTAGGGGCTTCTTTTTTAATTAAACGAGACAAATGTGGGTCATAAAGGAGAGTAAAATGGCGCCACATATGTATGACCAATCAGGGGAAAATATCTGAAAAGTTGAAGAAAAGTGCAAAAAGGAGCACCCTTTTAACCGGTGGTGCACTACAAGGACCAATGAATAAAAGAGGTGGACCAGATAAAGCAAATAAAAAGTAAAGGATCAGATTTTGTGGGGCCTAGGAGGCTCCACATACTCCCCTAAAAGATCTCCGGAATTATCTAGACTTTTGGAGAGAAAATAAGCTAATAATTAAGGTACATGCTTTTAACTAGTGGAAAAAAGGGTGTTTCAGGCCAAAACAAGTAATTTTCACAATTTGTCTTGCAACTCACACACTATCAATAGAACAAAAAACTAGTTTTTGTTAGCTCTTTGCTCTAGCCAAGGGGCCAGAGGGTTACTCTTCAAATATTAGAAGACTAATGTGAGTGAAGGACTTGAAACTGATGCGATTAAAATTTCATGATCGACATGTCTTGATGGAGAACTTGATTCTGGTGGCTATATGAGGTATCTTGCCTTACGAAATGCGAACTGCCATCACCAAGTTATGTTTCTTCTTTAAGTGACTTTACAACAAAGTAGTAGACCCTCAAATATTACCAAGGTTGAAATGTCAAATCGCACACACATTATGTGAGTTTGAGATGTATTTTCCTCCAGCAATCTTTAATATCATGGTCTACCTGACAACTCACTTGGTTAGAGAGGTACAACTTTATGGCCTAGCCTATTTAAGGTGGATGTACTTAGTTGAACGTTTTATGAAAAATAATGAAAGGGTTTGTGAAAAATTGGAGTCGTCCAGAGAGTTGCATTTTTGAATGATATATCTGTGACGAGGCCTGATAACTCATATTTCTACTATATATTTCCACTATCTGATGACTATTTTGCATTGTGTTTATGAGCTTAAAATGTTTTGATATGATAATTTATGAGTGAATTCATGGATATGTGGAAATAGAGATTAGCTGAGCTAAAATTCTGCAAATTAGAAGTTATCTCGTATATAAGCAAAAAATATCTAGAGGCTTGCATTGTTGAATGATATATCAACGCTAATTCGATGTTATAGCATCGTGGGTATATGTTTCTACGCTAGCATTGTGATGTTGTCCCGATGCTACAACATCGGATGAACAATTATCTAAGATATCATATTCTGTTATACACTGATCTTTTCTTGAGATTATACATAAGATAATTGCAGGAAATTAGGCTGAGCATCTAGAAGGCGATTGACTTGAATGAGACAGGAGCAAAGAATCATAAGGAAGATGTAATCAAAATCTCGCTAAATTAAAAGAGAATCAATCAACCGAATCTTCCATCCGAACCTGGCAGAATAGGAGAGCTCAGCTCACTGGACAAATAGCGTAAAGATCCTAACCATAAAAGGAAAGATGGTGAGACCTAAAAAGAGAGTCGACTTAGAATCAATTGATGTAGAAAGATCACAACACACAACAAAGATCAAAAAGGCCAATTATGATATAAGCTTTGCTGAACCGAAGAAGACACAAAGGCGTTACATGACAAATGTCCCATATGCCTTCGAAACCCTTTGACAATCCTTCTTTCTTTTTAGTTTCTTCTTCTCCGTATTCATGGATTATATTTCCTTTGTTTCAGTTGTGTTCTTCTCGTCATCCATAAACTAAATTTTTGTTGGCTGAGCGAGGATGGAACCTTAGTCTGTAATTGAAACCCAGATTGCGAGTTTTTATTTATATAAATTCAGCTTGCTTGATTGTGTATGTTACATCGGTCTTGTGCTTTAGGTGGCCACTAACATGCAAGAGTCATGGCCTTAGCTTACTAAAAGGGAGTTAAGATTAGACCTCTGTTAAGGAATGTGTGCTAGTGGAGTTTGTGTAGAACTCTATTTGAACTATAAGCTAAAGGAATGGGCTTATCTCACATAGCCATTACACCAAAGTTAAAATGATATTCTGAGCTTGAAAATTTGCATAGGAATATGGGAGAAGTAGAGCAAAGAGCGTATTTACAAAATTACGGAAGCTTCTATATAATTTAGTAGTAGGTTAACAGAATAAGTTTGTTGTAAGCAATTTGTTGTAACATTACGGAAGCTATTACAGTATCTTGTTGTAGCATTAGGTTAAAGCAATATGAGGGCGAAGTGCAAATTAAGGGGAAGTCTGAGCTCTGCCTATTTTAAATCTGATTTATCTTATCCTTATCCACGATATTTTGTTTTATTAATTTGTTAGAATTAATAGTTCAATCCAATACTCTTATTTTATAATCACGTGACTTTTGATCATTAACTGGCAGTTAAACTAGTATTTCAATCTCTGTGGGATGATACTTTACTTTTACACTTTATTACTTGTTCGACTGGTTCATTTGCCATGAGGGAATTTGACCGAATAGGCCACTAAATTTTCTTCCACATTCTTAATGCATGCAAGCGATATTAGGCTTCCCGTGTCTTAGCATGAGGGAAAAAGAACTAATGGGGAAGGAATCATGGGCAGGAAAGTTGTAATCATCTCAAACATACAATTGGAGTAAGCACACCTATATATGATCTATAACTTTGAGGCGGTAAACAGGTATGTGTGCAACCATATGTATCAAATTTTGAGAAAATCCCTGCAAAGGAGAAAGATGGTGTGCTCAACAACACAATAAACATTTTACAATATGGTTTAAAGATTAAGTCCTTCACGAGTATAGAGATAATCCTAAATCAGTTTCTAGCAAATCGAAGTTCTTAGCATCTGGTTCAAGCAATCAAGTGTCATCTTACCCTAGTTAAATCATCAATGGGTTCACTTTATACACTAAAGAGCAATATGATTGAAGCAAAACACAAAATAGCGGTGCAACTCTTGTAGTTAACACCATACATGTATCGAGTTCTAAAGATAGAAATCCTATCTATGCAAAGATGTTATACTTTTGGGTGATTAAGACATTTAGGAGTTGGATTATATCAGCTTCCGGGATCCCATATTCGGTTGCAAGTGGATTGACAATAATCATGGCTTGAGAATTGACGACTTAGGCTTGATACAGTTGAATTTGACCAAGGAAAGGTATAAAGAAGTGCCTTTCATTTTGGTTTCTCAGGCTAAACAAGTGTTCTACATCTGTGATCATTCTAAATATTGATGGTCTATTGTTTTGTTGACCAAAAAAAAAAATTGATTGCTGAGGAGATGAGTGATAAAGTTAAGGATGATCCATTCAATGGGAGGTCACTTGAACCATTAAATTTGGATGAAGAAGATGTTTTGCTTGTCAGGCATGATCATAATGAAGGTGTTTGGGTTTTGAAGAGTGGAAAATTACTACTTCACAAGAAGAGAGGAATTCAAGCTAAAAAAGTGACTTACAAAAAGCTCAAAGTAAGAAAAGAAAAAGAGGCACTTAATTTTTTTTGTTTTGACTGAGTATTGTTGTTTTCCTGCTTTTGGGGTGGTTAATTTATATGTTTTTAAGGATAATCTATTATATTGTTGCTTGTTTATGTGTTATTATTATTTTTTTTAAATGATAATAGTGCTTCAATTTTTTTTTAAAAAAAAATCTAGATATTTAACAATTATTAGCTAGAAATTGTAATATAAGTTCCCAAAATAACTAACATTTTCTTGCAATAACTGTTATATATGTAAAACTGGAGCAATACATTACGGATGTTATTTGAACGATTTAAAAGTTAAAACTTTCCCTCTATCTAAATGTCTTTCTACTTCGTTAGCACACTCGTCTTTGGTCAAATGTAAAACCCCAAACCTACCAACCTTGGAACCCCACTACTCTAGTCGTCAATCATCATTTTCATTTGAACCATACCATCCACAAAGCCTTCTCTATGCTTCTCAGTGACAACTATGGAGTTGCTACGCAAGTCGTGACACGTTTTCGTTAATCACAACACTTATCTTAGAATTTATTGTAACCAGCCAACCTCGAAACTCCACTTCTCGAGTTGGATTTTCTAACATACGTTAGTTGTATTCAATGGAGCCACACAATCCAAAATGTTTTCTATACTTTGTTAGCAACAAATGCACGAGTTGCTTCGGTTGTTTTTACTCGTTTTTCGTTCTTTAACCCTAGTCAAGTCGCATTTCTTTGCGTGGTGTGTTCTAATCATATGGAGGTATGACTTCCTTTCTCCATTATGCATTCTCCATTACCATTCACTTTGTGTTTTATAGCTAGTTTTGACCTAAGTTATGCTCATGTTTTGTAGCTACAGGCCACATGTATAGCTTACAGAAGGAGAACACGATTCACAACTCACCTCATTATTAAAATCATGTTAGCCTAAAGAGTTAAAGGCCGCCCTTGATCCAAGTAAGCTCTTTCAATGTCTACTATCGATGCCAGTTGGAGGATTTTTACTTACGTTGTGTGCTTGAACTTGTTGCTTGGTCTAACCGCTTTATCATCATATTGTTTATGACAAAAAATGTATACCTTCGTCTTATCATACGTGTGTGGTGTGTGTGGGTGTGTGTGTGTGTGTCTACATTAGATAGAGTTTCTGTTTTTGCTTTGCTTGTTGGATTTTACTGTATAATAGAATAGAAGCTCACACATAAAGTATAGCCATGCAATTTGGGATGGATCAAGACATTCCCGGCTTTGTGGATAGGCTCAATTGAACTCCCTACCATAAAGAGCTCAAGGGGTATGCAGCTTTGAGCAAGACTTGATAGAGAATGAGAGATTAGATCGATAGAACCCATATGCAACATAATGAAAAGGAGTCGATGGCGTACTATAGATCTAACCCCTCCTTCTCTATCAACCATTCTCAACATTGCATACCCCTTGAGCCTTTTATAGTAGGGTGTTCCATTGAGCTTAGCCACAAAGCTAAGAATGTATTGATCAATCCCAAATTGCACTTGATGTGTGAGCTTCTATAATGTGCAAATTTGTGTACAATTTCATTATGTATGCATCCAGAGAGGTATATATCAAAAAGAGAATCTGCATTTTTAAAAAAATAAAAAATTGCTTCAAAACTTAACAGTTCTTACTTAAAAACCATTACATATTTATATATTGTATATGACGGTCGTTGCATTAAACTCAATAGCATTTATATCAAATAATTAACGATTGCGATATAAAGACCATTACGTATGCTAAACTTTGTATAACAGTTAGTTTGAAAGCACCATTATGTATGTTACAAAGTTTACAACGATTGTTTACTTGAGATCTTTATTCATTGTGCCAATATTACGGTATACAAAAAAGTTGTTTACGTGAACCCGTTTTATTATCATGACATCATTACACACGACAAAGCCCTCAACACATCTCAAAACATAATAGTTGTTATACTAGAACTGTTATAATATATTCAGAATAAATCACAGTTTGAAACCATAATGTATCTTCGCCGAGCAAATATAGCACCTGCATATATGACGATTCGAAACCGTGTGTATGACAATTAATAACCATCACATATTGCGATTTTCTATAGTAATGCCTCATTTTCAAAATTATTCTTTTGAGACTGTGTTGAAAAGGAGACTCAAAGCTTGGATATCTTGTGCACTCTTGAAATTGTCGGCCTTATAAGTTTCAAGATTTTTTAAGAACTAAAACTTACTCCCTCCTATCCTAAATATAAAAATAGAATTGATTTTTTAGAGAGATTAAGAAAGTTAAATAAATTACTTAATCATATCATATATTGTATATCTTTAGATTATATATTAATTAGTTTATAAGTTAGTTAGGTAAAATAATTTTAAAAAATGACAAATATAAATATTTTAAAGTAATTTAATTTAATTTTTTAATATTTCTAAAAAAATAAATTATATCTCATACTTACAACAAGAGGAAGTAGTTTGTTTCCATTTTTAAATTTTTTAAATCGAGGGGAAATTAAATGAAGCGACAAACTTTTTAGCCGGCCCTAACGTTCGCATCAAACGGCAAGTGGATGGTGGGCTCACATCGTCAAACACTTTTTGTCTTGTACAAAGGGAGGGACAAACTTGAGCCACACACGGGTAGGCAACGCCTCCAATAATTGAGATGATGCCCCACTCTCAAAAAAAAAAAAAAAATTTGAGATGCCCCACAACTTGCCTTTCACACACACATTTAGTCTTTCTTTTTTAAAAGAAAAAGGAAAAAAAAAAAGGGGACAAACTTGAGCCACACACGGTTTGCCTCCCATAATTGAGATGCCCGCCTTTCACACACACAATTAGTCTTTCTTTTTAATTTTTTAAAAAATTAAATGTGGTGTAAGATTTAAAAAAAAAATTAAAAAAATCTTATATTTTAACATCCAAGATATCTTATGAAAGGAACATAATCATGTCAATTTCCTAACATCTATTATATATCCTAGGTTTTTCAATCATATATGGCCATCTATCCTTTATATATATATATATATATATATATAAAATACTCCCTCCAGTCATAATTATAAGACTACTGTTGCACTACAAAAATGATCTTACAGTGGTCTTATAATTAAGACGAGAGGTAGTAATATTTTAAAAATAAAACTCATAGTCACATGTGATTGGATAATTTGATATTAATATTATTTTTTTAAAAAAAAACTTTCATAGGATAACAATCATTAAATATTTATTTAATGTCAGAGGTAAACAATTTTGACATATTTCTATAAATTTTTTAAGGTAAAACATATTAATTTTCCTTGGAATTTTATAAAATACCTTAAAAGATTGAAATATAGAAATTTTTTTAATTTTTTTATATTTAAAAACATTGATATTATATCAATTTAATTTGTCAACTTTAATCAATCAAATGGTTACATGCTAATTAATATCCTTGAATTCAAAGAGTCTTTGATAACTTCTAAAATCATAGTTTTAGAACTATTTTTTCACAAACTGCGACAAAACTCTTCTCACATATTTACCTTATAAATCGTAAAAGTTATTTTCCAAAATTAATCCAAGCACACTATAGTAAATATGTTAATAAATAATAAAAAATTTACACCTGTTGCTTTTAAATAAGAACTAATTAACTCCATATTAAAAAGAGCTAATTAACTAATTTTGGTAGATTGTTAATAAATAATTTTGACTAAAAGAAAAAAAAACTAGATAAATTACTTATTTTTAACAAATATGATCTGATCTCTTTAAAATACCTTTTAAAACATTAGATTATATATCATTTTATAAGTTAAGGAAAAAAAATTGATATTATCATCCCATATCTAGTTCGGGCTCGTAGCTACCTCTTTCAACACACAAGGGAACTAGTAGGTCTTACATTGCTAGACCAAGTCTATGTTAGTATAAAATAAGAAAACTAATTTAGAAAAAAATGATAAATATTAGAAACAAAATGGATAGAAGTCTTATATTTATAATTTACAATCAAGACTGACCTTCTAACTAGTTCCTATAATTAGGACCATAGAAAAAGTAATTTTTTCAGCCATTGAGGGAAAAAAATCAATTTCCTGTGTTATCATGTCCTTTTTTCTCAACTTTTTGCATCAAGTGGATTTACCATATATTTATCATGAACGCCAGAGGCCACATGCATAAGCCACAAGATGCTTCCTGAAAGACAGGAATCTTTTTAGTTCTAATTATAAAACATATTTATTTAATTTTAGAAAAATTAAAGATAATAATTAATTAATTAATTATATTTATTTTTTAAAATACCCTTATTTCAAATTTCAAATAAAGAATGGGGCTAGAGTCATGTGGAGTATTAATGGGGGGTCTAGTCTGAGCGGCGAAGGGAAGCCCACAACAATTTGACAACCTTATTCGAAGGCGAGAGGCCAATGTAACATCCTAAGAATTAACTTAACATAATAAGTAATTAAGGGTTCATTAACAACTAAGTAATGCCCATTATTGAATTAAAATATGCAAAAGTAAATCAGAGTATGCAATATGAGCCCTAACGTGGCATTATACAATCATCCCACATAAACCATAAAGACAGAAGTGCTACTTTTGGCGGAAGTAGTCTAAGCTTCTGGGATCTTCCCTGATGGTTCTGCACAAGAGCTAACACCTGAAAAATGTGGGTAACCATCAATCCAACTTATTACGAATACTAATGTGTGCTAGTGAGGTGCCAAGTGGGACAATTTATATATATGTATATATATCAAGATATTACTAATATGATTTACCAATATCCACATCACAAAATTTTCATATCACAAATTATTTATTACAATTTTTCATTAATACAATCCCCAAAGAGCCTCCCACCAATCCAACCGAACCGCCTTATTTCCTCCGACTAGACCCATGGGCTAAGTTACATCCATGTTACTGGTGACTCGAAAAGCTCTCTGGTCATATGATGAGGATCGGCCAAAATCCTCAGAGCACATGTCCCAGACCATGGACCTTTTCCCCTCATTGAACATGTGGGGTGTCGTATGCCCTTATTGAATTAGAGGGCCCGTCCCTTATTGAATTGTGGGACAATAGAAAGCCAACCATCATGCATTAATGGAGGCCTCACCACGTGGTGGAATAAATTACTCCATCCTCCCAATTCAACCCTTACCATAATTATCAGAATCAATATCATGATATTAAAAATGAAAGAAATTCTTATATATGAATAAGTAAATAAAATAAATATCATGATATTAAAATGAACCATTCTTATACATGAATAAATAAATATATTAAATATCATGATATTAAAAATGAACAATTCTTATACATGAATAAATAAATATGTATATATTCGCAATTCAAATCATAAAGTTCCACAAGGCAATTTCTATTAAGATATTCATAATCATTTCACAAAATACTCACAAGCAACATATCAATAACCATAACAAGTGGAAAGTGGTTACCTCTCGCCAAAGCTAATTATTATCTCACTCCTCTTAATTCAAGAGCTCAAACACGGCAAAATCAATCTACCACAATCAATTTTCTAATTATTAATAATTCTTCTAAACTCTTCATAAAATTATAACTTATAATTTTATAAGATTAAATATATATACAAATTATAATAATAAATTTGAAATGTTTAAAATAGAAAAATTAGACGGTAATTAAAAAGAAAATCAAGGATGCCATTGAAAATATTAATTCTCCCTTCATTTTACTATTAGTTAATAACTCCCTTACCCAAATAATTTGTTTTCATAGCATTTAATCGGTAAAAATATTTCATAGATATAAAATCATAAATTTCTAAATTTAAAAAAAATTATTTTAAATTACTATATCAACCAAACAATAAATCCAAACCGATTATAATTCACTATTAATCATCAACTACACATACATAGTCTTCTATTGTCAAAACTCGAAACTTTCCCAAAATCTTAATCCCAAAATATTCATTAACCAATATAATAATACTCCCTTTTGAAAGATAAAAATATATAGAATAACTTTCATGAAGGAAGTTTCTTAAAAAGAAGCTAGTTAATCTGCCTAAATTATCTTATAAGATACAAGACATACCTTAGAATGACCACTTCTTCTCTAATTCTCTCCTCTCTCGTCTCTCCTCTCTGCCGTGTGTGTGTGCGTATTGTGTGTGTGGGGGGTATTTATAACCCCAGCACACAATATTTTATTGTTTTTTTTTTATTTTTTTTTTAATTTTTTTAAATAGGATGGTGGGAGACATGTCTCCCACCATTTCCCCTTATTTCGGCAGTGGGGGGTCATGCCCCCACTGCCAAAAGTATAGTGGGAAGCGCCATGCTTCCCACTTACTTTAATTTATATATATATAAATTTTTTTTTTTTTTACTGCTGCAAATATATATATATTATTTTTTTTATCAAATACATAAAAATAAATTTATCATATTTAATTAACTTACAATTATAATTAAGTTCTAATAAGAAAAATTTTGGATATTACAATTCTCCCCACCTAAATAAAATTTTGTCCCCAAAATTTCTAACAAGTCATTATGGAAGCTAATCCATATCCCAAGTTTTTAACATACTTTAACAGAGTCAAACAATACTGTCAAATTAGTTTGACATAAGACACATCAAAACGAACGATCACCATGTCACACAAATTCAAACATTGACATAACACCACCATAAATGCATTAATTCAATCAAGACAAGTACAACTACACACCTAAGCAAACAAGTTCGGAAAGTCTCGACGCATTCTTTCCTCTGTTTCCCAAGTTGCATCTCCGGGTGTCATACCCTTCCATAAGACTTTCACAAGTCGAATGGTTTTCTTCCTCAGTTGCTTGTCCCGGACATCTAAGATTCTCTCTGGTTTTGCTATATAAGTCAAGTTCTCTCTCAACTCGACTTCCTCAGGTTCAATGACATGAGACGGATCTGGATGATACTTCTTCAACTGTGACACATGGAACACATCGTGCACTTGAGATAAGTGTGGAGGCAAGGCGATCCGGTAGGCAACAGGCCCAATTCGCTCCAAAATCTCATACGGCCCTATGAACCGTGGAGTCAACTTCTTTGCCTTAATAGACCTCCCAATGCCCGTCATGGGCGAAACCTTTAAGAAAACATGATCCCCCACACTAAACTCCAATGGTCTTCTCCGACGATCCGCATAACTCTTCTGTCGGCTCTGAGCTGTCAACAATTTCTGTCGTATCGTCTCAATCTTACGTGATGTTTTATCTACCAAGTCTAGTCCGATGATGGTTCTTTCACTTAATTCGGTCCAACACAATGGCGATCTGCACTTCCGGCCATACAAGGCCTCAAAAGGTGCCATTTGAATACTGGCATGGTAACTATTGTTGTATGCAAATTCTGCTAATGGCAAGTGCTCATTCCAGCTACCTGAGAACTCGATGGCACAAGCTCTCAGCATGTCCTCCAGTGTCTGAATAGTCCTCTCGGTCTGACCATCGGTTTGAGGGTGATAGGCTGTACTATACTTCAACTTTGTACCCATAGCTTCCTGTAGAGACTTCCAAAAGTTCGAGGTGAACCTTGGGTCTCGATCTGATTTGATGCTCTCTGGCACTCCATGCAAACGAACAATTTCTTTAATGTATAACTCTGCCAACTTCTCTAAAGAGTAGTTCGCCTTGATTGGTAAAAAGTGTGCTGACTTGGTCAATCGATCTACAATCACCCAAATAGCATCATAACTGGCTCGGATGGGCGGTAAACCCATGATAAAATCCATGGAAATACTATCCCATTTCCATTTAGGAATATCCAGACTTTGGAGTAATCCTGGTGGTTTCCGATGTTCAATCTTGACCTTCTGGCACGTTAAACACTTCAAGACAAAATCAGTCACATCTTTCTTCATCTTCGGCCACCAATACTCTCGCTTTAGATCATTATACATCTTGGTGATTCCTGGATGCATGGCATACTTGCTCCGATGAGCCTCTTCCAGAATGGTTTTCTTGATTCCATCATTTTGAGGGACACAGATTCTCTTTTTGTATCTCAAAATACCAGCATCGCCAATGTCATAATTTGGAACTGCTTCATGCTCTAGGGTTTCGCGAATCCTGCCTAACTGATCATCCTCCATCTGAGCGTTTCTCAGGTCATGATAAAATCCATATTCACCAAGGACTGCATTCAAAATAGCCCTTTCTTGATTTGGGACTACGTGGATGTCTCTCAATACATCTAGCCAACTCTGCTCTTCCAGGCTCATGCAAAACAAGTGTACCGACTTCCGACTCAAGGCGTCTGCAACCACATTGGCCTTGCCGGGATGACACTTCAACTCGAAGTCATAATCCTTTAGAAATTCCATCCATCGTCGCTGTCTGTGATTTAACTCCTTCTGATCTACTAAGTACTTCAAACTCTTGTGGTCACTAAATACTTCAAACTGAGCCCCATACAAGTAGTGCCTCCAAATCTTCAAGGCAAATACCACAGCTGCTAGCTCTAGGTCGTGAGTAGGGTAATTTTCCTCGTGAGGCCTCAACTGTCTTGAAGCATAGGCTATCACCTTGATGAAAATTCATATTTCCCATTTATAAGTCCCATACATTAGTTATATGAAAATTTGGAATGTTACAAAATTCCCAAACAATATTTCTAATTTTCCAATTCCAAAATTTGGGATGTTACATTTCTCCCCCCGTTATTTAAATTTTCGTCCTCGAAATTTGAACTTATACCTTCGGGGAATTATTTTAGACGTCTAGTCTATTTCTTTCTTATACATGCTTACAAAGCACACAACTCATCATACCACATTCTTATCCATTCTGTACCCAAGTATAGTTCTCAACCATACAGGACCCACTAGTCCATTCTCTAAGCACTTGGTTACTTAGGCTTCTTTGCCTGTTTCAATCTACCTTCTGGTTCATTCCATTGTTGTAGCATTGGATATTCTGGCTTTAATGCCTAGTAAACCACCTTTATGCCATTAGATATCAACTACCACCTGGTACAGTCTGTTCTGTTAGACTCACAACTTCTTTGGACACATTGGTCCCAAAGTTATCATACTTGTGAACATTCCACACAGTGCTAATCACACAGGTGTTACGACCCAGGGACACCGCCCTGTGCCATCTTGCACATCGGGTCTTAAAGCCTTGAGCCTCTATTTGTTCAACGATCATCTGAGCCTCTTCAACTTAAGCTCTCAGACCACTTCCTCTTGACTAGCTCGGTGGCTATCAAGTACTATCTGGCTTAACCAGTTCCTTTTTCTAGACCATTCTATCAGTTTCTGTTCCTGTAACAACATAGTCACCCAATGCACCGCTTTTCAATTCAAAACATCATTGAAGACAATTACGTCAATGGTCTTCAATTCAAAATATCAGTAATGACAATCACATCATTACTTTCAATATTGCTTCTATGTTGTCTCATATTCAAAATTCTAATTTTCAAAGTCAAATATTCAAAATTCTGTAGTAGCAGTACATTTTCAAAATCTCACTATAAAAAGTAATGCTTTCACATTTTCAAGGAAAACAAAATCGTTGCCAGTTCAAATTCATGAAAACACTTTCACTGCCGGAGTTGTTTCAGAAAACATTTAATTACTACCAGCACATATCTTTGAGCGGGATAATTTATTTCACAAAATTTAACAATTGAAAGCTCTCGTCACCACTTCAACCTTCCGGTACAGTGACATATCTCAATCCTTTCACACACTAACCACCGCAGTGGCAACGCACTTGTTGATTAATGTGGGAGAGTTTCCGTCCCCCCCATAAGAGACCCAGTGTCTGCACTGGCACATTAATGGGCCACCCCACGCAAATCCCTCCTCGGGGAAAAGGACAATGTCCAAGAGCCCTGCTCCAATCGTCTGCGTGGGTCCCAACCAAACAAGGCAAAATACACGCCCCTTCAAGGCGAAGTATCTTGGATTGAGTACATTCACTGCTGGTACGATTTTCAGCTTCTCAAAACAAATCCCCTCAATTTTCAAATCTCTTGTTCAAAAGAACTTTATCAATGGCACACGACTCAAAAACATTCTAAACATGTCTGACAAGATCCAATGAACTGAGTACTTTTACAACAGTTTCTGACCTTTCCAGTTCTGTACTGCTTTCACAACCACATAATTCAAAATTCAATTTCAAATTCAGGATTTAAACCCATTCTTTGAGACAACATCATTTCAAAAATGACCATTGCCCTGGTCTCAAATTCTCATGGCATCCGTAAGGATCACTATATTTCATAAACCTGCTAACATTTCCAAGATTCATATCTTACAATATTCAGGTACTGTCCTCAAACATTCAAATAAAATTCAGCAATTTCTACGAGGTTCTACCTCTACCTCATTTCTCAATATCATCAAGACATGTTTTAAATATCATTCTTACACCTCAGAGGTAATAACCATTTATACACAAAACATTGTTGACAATGCAGCACTAATCACAAGGTTCACAAGATTTACTTTATCACACACTGACCTAAACATTGTTTCGACTCAGAACAAATTCAAACTTATCTTTAATCATACCGCATTCGTTCTTACATTTTCTTAGCATTTGAAAAATTCACCATTTTTCATACTTCAAGATATTCAGATCTTACACCGAGATATTTCAAATTCCCAATACTTCCAGAGAGTCTCCTTTCTCGAGATGGCTTTAACTGATCAGACTCCCATTTTCAAATGCCAGTCTGTCATCTCGAACCAACTACACGCTCCAAGACAAATTTCTAAGAGACACGATCTTGAAATAATCATCACGCAACGTGTATTTGTCAAACTAAATTTCTTGAAGATACAACCGGCAATAAATGCTACACTGTGTTCTGTTTGGACCGAAAGTCTATAAGACTCCGACCTATAGAGGTGGCTAGGGCGTGTCAGATTGTATTAGGGTGCGGTGCCATAAAATTTCCACATAATAACAAAGTCTGCACTATTCTGAGCCAACGATAGATGAGAATCCGATGCTGCTTAACAAAATCTAGACGTTACTAGCCCAGCTATAAATCGAGTAAAGAAAGAGTAAATGTTTCACGTTCTCTCAAGCTTCACAAAACTTCCACATATTCATTTCCTCTCCGATCGTAACCTTCACTATAACCTTTCACATTATCCTTAAACATGGCCGGTTCAAGTAACTCTATTCCAGTCTCCGATTCATTCTACCCTTTCTTTCTTGAAGCTTTACTTCATGACTATCAGACTAACATGTTGTCTGACTTGTCAAACAATGCATCATACCCTTATTCTTCTTTACTTCCCCAAAATCCCGTAAGTATGAATGTTCATTCATCTGCCTCAACGATTAACATTCCTACTCCTCCTCCAAGGATACAAGATTCTATTTTTACAACTACTAACAGAAAGGAATCTGAAGCAGGTCCATCAAGGCGACCTGTCCAAAGATGTCGTAATATGGCAGATCTTATGGAGTCCACGGTACCTTCTCAACCAAGGAATCCTGGTTCTAGCTTGACGGAGACTACTAATCCATTCTCATGTGGTTGCTGCCATGTTCTACGAGAGATCATTCATACCAATGGACTTCAATACCATAAACTTGAAGTTCATGGGAGGATTGGTATGATATGCCACGCTGTCTTTCACCAGGACGTACAAGGAGGTTCTTCCAATCCTCAAGTATTTGACTTTGGTAAGAAAAATTTAGAAGATGTCAAACATTTTCTAGAAAATTATTGTTTGAATCAAAAATCTTTAGGGTATGTCCTGGTGTCGGATCCCCTATCAGCCTACTATGAGGCCCTCTGTGTTGGTTTGGAATGGACTAAAAATCAAAATGAACTCCCTAATAGTTCATTTCCAACCAATACAGAAAATATATCCAATAAAGGAAAAGAGCTCATGGTTGTAAATAATAATCCTTCAGTCCCCATACCTAGTAATCCATACCGATCGAGAGCTGAACAAAATATTAGAGCTGCATCAATGTCAATAAATGATCTTAGAGACTTATTCCATTTACCTCAACAAGAAGCGGCTCAACAAGTTCGTCTATGCAAAAATGTTCTGATGAAAATATGCCATAGGGGAGGAATAAAGCATTGGCCTTATGTAAAAATTCGAAGCACTATGAAGCAAATAGCTAGATTGAGAAGAACAATGTCTCCTGATGGTCCTCTCTCAAGAGCAGCCGCTCAGGAAGAAATTAATAGACTTAAACTTGAGATAGTCGAAGCTTGCGGTGGGATTGTACCAACTGTTGTTCTTGATGCTTGAATTCATCTTGTCTTTTCTTCTTAGCATTCTAATTTCTGCTTGTACTTTTATACTAAGATTCATGGGAATTTTCAAGTTTGAATATTTTTCTCACCCATTTTCAATTAATCACATAAGTTCAAGCTCCAGCAGATCAATCTAACCTATTGTCAGAACTTATGTCCTAGCCGGACTTCGAAATTCTGAGTTGATAATTCTATCATCAAAATTTATATTCTAATTCCAACTTGTCACTCAAAATTATCCAAGTATCAATTTATCTGACTTCCTCAGAAATACTAAGTATTGTCCCTTTAATATCTACTGCACCCTATTTATCTAACAAACTACCCTGTCAAGAACTCAGTCAAAGACCCCCCATCCCGGAGCAGTAATGTATCTTAAAGTGATGTAAAAGAGCCTCTGTTCTATTGAGACATCAGTGTATCGGTGTAAAAGAGATTCGTTCTCTTGAGACAACGATGTGTTAGGAGCATTTGAAGGTGAATTAACGGCGGAGTGAGTTGTTCGTGTATCTACCATTCTCCCCACCAAAGGATGAAACCTAGCCTAATAAATGAATAATAAAGCAACACAATAAAACCACTAAACAGGGAAGGCATATGTGAATGTTGTATATTGCCACTAAGTGTAGTGCATGCATGATTGTTATCAGAATCATACGCTCTGATACCAAATTGTAACATCCTAAGAATTAACTTAACATAATAAGTAATTAAGGGTTCATTAACAACTAAGTAATGCCCATTATTGAATTAAAATATGCAAAAGTAAATCAGAGTATGCAATATGAGCCCTAACGTGGCATTATACAATCATCCCACATAAACCATAAAGACAGAAGTGCTACTTTTGGCGGAAGTAGTCTAAGCTTCTGGGATCTTCCCTGATGGTTCTGCACAAGAGCTAACACCTGAAAAATGTGGGTAACCATCAATCCAACTTATTACGAATACTAATGTGTGCTAGTGAGGTGCCAAGTGGGACAATTTATATATATGTATATATATCAAGATATTACTAATATGATTTACCAATATCCACATCACAAAATTTTCATATCACAAATTATTTATTACAATTTTTCATTAATACAATCCCCAAAGAGCCTCCCACCAATCCAACCGAACCGCCTTATTTCCTCCGACTAGACCCATGGGCTAAGTTACATCCATGTTACTGGTGACTCGAAAAGCTCTCTGGTCATATGATGAGGATCGGCCAAAATCCTCAGAGCACATGTCCCAGACCATGGACCTTTTCCCCTCATTGAACATGTGGGGTGTCGTATGCCCTTATTGAATTAGAGGGCCCGTCCCTTATTGAATTGTGGGACAATAGAAAGCCAACCATCATGCATTAATGGAGGCCTCACCACGTGGTGGAATAAATTACTCCATCCTCCCAATTCAACCCTTACCATAATTATCAGAATCAATATCATGATATTAAAAATGAAAGAAATTCTTATATATGAATAAGTAAATAAAATAAATATCATGATATTAAAATGAACCATTCTTATACATGAATAAATAAATATATTAAATATCATGATATTAAAAATGAACAATTCTTATACATGAATAAATAAATATGTATATATTCGCAATTCAAATCATAAAGTTCCACAAGGCAATTTCTATTAAGATATTCATAATCATTTCACAAAATACTCACAAGCAACATATCAATAACCATAACAAGTGGAAAGTGGTTACCTCTCGCCAAAGCTAATTATTATCTCACTCCTCTTAATTCAAGAGCTCAAACACGGCAAAATCAATCTACCACAATCAATTTTCTAATTATTAATAATTCTTCTAAACTCTTCATAAAATTATAACTTATAATTTTATAAGATTAAATATATATACAAATTATAATAATAAATTTGAAATGTTTAAAATAGAAAAATTAGACGGTAATTAAAAAGAAAATCAAGGATGCCATTGAAAATATTAATTCTCCCTTCATTTTACTATTAGTTAATAACTCCCTTACCCAAATAATTTGTTTTCATAGCATTTAATCGGTAAAAATATTTCATAGATATAAAATCATAAATTTCTAAATTTAAAAAAAATTATTTTAAATTACTATATCAACCAAACAATAAATCCAAACCGATTATAATTCACTATTAATCATCAACTACACATACATAGTCTTCTATTGTCAAAACTCGAAACTTTCCCAAAATCTTAATCCCAAAATATTCATTAACCAATATAATAATACTCCCTTTTGAAAGATAAAAATATATAGAATAACTTTCATGAAGGAAGTTTCTTAAAAAGAAGCTAGTTAATCTGCCTAAATTATCTTATAAGATACAAGACATACCTTAGAATGACCACTTCTTCTCTAATTCTCTCCTCTCTCGTCTCTCCTCTCTGCCGTGTGTGTGTGCGTATTGTGTGTGTGGGGGGTATTTATAACCCCAGCACACAATATTTTATTGTTTTTTTTTATTTTTTTTTTAATTTTTTTAAATAGGATGGTGGGAGACATGTCTCCCACCATTTCCCCTTATTTCGGCAGTGGGGGGTCATGCCCCCACTGCCAAAAGTATAGTGGGAAGCGCCATGCTTCCCACTTACTTTAATTTATATATATATAAATTTTTTTTTTTTTACTGCTGCAAATATATATATATTATTTTTTTTATCAAATACATAAAAATAAATTTATCATATTTAATTAACTTACAATTATAATTAAGTTCTAATAAGAAAAATTTTGGATATTACAGCCAACACTCCACATTTATTCTCAATTAATGACCCTTCTTTCTCCTCAGTGATTACTGATTAGCAGATATTAATGTTGGTTTAATTCATAATATTTGTTTTTTTTTAAAAAAAAAAACCAATGAAATGGATGCTTAAGAAGACTGGGGCATATTTGTTCAGTTACTCCGATTTTCTATTTTTTTTTGGACCTCTACTATTTCACACATGATATCTTTACACAATCTGGCATCATCGATCTCCCTCACCAACTTCCAACCTACTCTTGGAGCTTGGAAATGTAATTCAATAGTGATATCATTATTAAAGGGGTAAGGTGCAAAAATACACATGTGCTTTTCTCCGAGGAGCGCTCAGTAGCAAATATTTTTTTTTTTGGTGCAAAAATGCACACGTGGTTACAAATTAGGTGCAAAAATACCGTTTGACCGTTAAGTTTGACTTTGACTGTTAAGTTTAACTTTGACCGATGACGTAACATTTCAAAGGTGCAAAAATACACATGTGATTTGTGAAGAAGAGCGTCAAACAACAACTTTCTTTTTTTAATTTAATAATTTTATTTTAATTACTACTGGGTGCCAAAAAGATATTTAGAATACTGACCTGTACTGAAAAAATACTTCATAATCTTGAAAAATTATTTTTAGGTCTAAAAAAATATTTCAGGGTATTAACTGGTACTAAAAAGATACTTTGAAGTATTTTTTCTATACCAGTCAGTACCCTGAAATATTTTTTTCAGTATCCTTTTAGTATCGGTAAACACTTGAAATATTTTTTCAAGATCCTAAAATAATTTTTCAAGATTATGAAATATTTTTACAGTATTAGTCATATCCTTTTAGTACCGGTCAATACTTGAAATATTTTTTCAAGATCCTAAAATAATTTTTCAAGATTAAGAATTATTTTTTATGTACTAGTCAGTATCTGAAAAAAAAAATATTTCAGGGTACTGACTAGTACTAAAAAGTACTTTCAGGATACTAACTGGTACAGAAAAAATACTTCATAATCTTGAAAAATTATTTTAGGATCTTGAAAAAGTATTTCAAGTATTGATCAGTACTAAAAGGATACTGACCAATACTGAAAAAAATATAGCAGAGTACTGACTGGTACTAAAAAATACTTTCAGGATACTGACTAGTACAGAAAAAAATACTTCATAATCTTGAAAAATTATTTTAGGATCTTGGAAAAATATTTTAAGTATTGACTGGTACTAAAAGGATACTGACTGATATCGAAAAAATACTTCATAATCTTGAAAAATTATTTTAGGATCTTGAAATAAAATAATTAAATTTAAAAAAAAAATTGTTGTTGGGCGCTCTTCTTGACAAATCACATGTGTATTTTTGCACCTTTGAAATGTCACGTTATCGGTCAAAGTCAAACTTAACTGTCAAACGGTATTTTTGCACCTAATTTGTAACCACGTATGCACTTTTGCACTCAAAAAAAGCATTTGCTACTGGGCGCTCCTAAAAAAAAAAGAACATGTGTATTTTTGTACCTTAACCCATTATTAAATATGAAAAAAATTGCTTAAAATTATTTTATTAAGAAAATAAAAGGCAATAGAATTGTGGTGTATGTGGTATTAATGAATTGCAAACATTATTCACTTTATAAAATATATAGGTGCATTATTAAATTATTCTTTTTTAATTATTATTGAGAAAGTATCAATAGAGTTATTTTGAGGGAAAAATTGACAAATATTAGAACTTTGTCGCATAATTAAGACTAATATTAACTCCCAAATGTTGTCCTATAATTAGGACGAGATAGAGTATGAAAACCTAGTTGACTTCTTTTTTTTTTTTTTGTGAGAGGGAGATTAAGAATAAAAGTAAATAAGTTACTTACTTATATCATATGTTGTGTATAATTAAATAATAAATTATGTCCTAATGATAATGATTTGATATTAAAATACTCCGAAGTTATTCTATTTTCCCCATCCTCTTAAATTATATTCTGATGATAATGATTTGATTTTAAAATAGTTATTCCGTTTTTTTAATCCCCGAGACATCCCTTGCAATCCCCTTAAATTTTGTTGACGGCTGTGAGTCCCGCAAGATCATTTTGTTATTATATATGCGTTCAAAAATCGAACTAGCAAAAATCTCCCACTTCTCTCCTCTTCTCTGCTTCATCTCTTCTTCACCTTCTTTACTCGCCGGCGGCTTGTTGCTCCATCACAAGCCGCCGGCGAGCTCCGTAGTCGTCCCTGTGGCGTCCTTTTTCCTCTCCTTCTGCAGATCTGTCTTGTGGAGGTGAGAGTTTCCTGCTTTCTGTTTCCTTTCTTTCTAGTTCTGGGTTTTATGGTAGTGTTCTTCTCTTCTTCAAAAATAAACAGATCTGTCAGATCTGTGTTCATTTCCTCTTGGTTGGATGGCTGTTTGGACATTTTTAGATCCGATTATCATCTGGTAACTCGGATCTGCGTTCTTGGAGGAGGATCTGAAGAGGTGTGGTGTGGTATGTGGTCAAGATCACCAGATATGTGCGAACAGAGGAGCAGAAGTGTTCTTCGAGACGTCATGTGTCTCCTTTCTTCTAAGGTTGGGTTTTCTGTTCTCTTTACCCCAAGATGGGGTTCTTGTATGGCTGCTCTAGGTGCAGCTTATGCTTATAAGGATGTGTGCCCGTTTGGGTGGGTTTTACAACCATCACTTCCTTCGTCACTTCTAACCTTGGATATCGATGAGGCCTCTTTTGTCTTGGTTCTACTTCTACTTCTAAATCTTCTATGTGTGATGACCAGTTGTTGTTATGTATTTTGTTATTCTGTTGTATTTGTTATTTCTGATTTGGTGTGTTTGTATTTTATCTCCAGCCTTTGCTGAGATATTGTATCTGTTTGTTCTATTAATATAATTATCTTCGACCAAAAAAAAAAAAAAACATTCTAATATACGATTATCACAATTATAATAGTTTAACACTTCTGGCGACACTCACTTATGCAATGCGCGGGATATATAGCTTGTTTTCGAAGAAAAAGAAAGGCTTAATTTCAAATAATGATAAAAAAAATTTGAAAAAAAAAAAACCTTAGATTAAGGTACAAAAATATACATTTACTTTTTCTAAAAAGTGCACACAACATCAAATTTTTTTTTTTGTGCAAAGATTATGTGGTTACAAAAGTAGAGAGAAAAACATCTTTAGCTTGAGTTTTTTTATATTTTTAAGGCTGATATGAACATGAATTGGCTAAATTTCATCCTAACTAACAATAAAAAATTGGAATTTACAGAAAATAACATGGATATTTTAGAAATGTTCAGCCCTTCTTTCTCAAATTCCCCTTCTCTCTCCTAATCTCAATCTTACTCATCGAGCTGGTCATCTCTTATTCCCCGCCGTCATTACCACATTTTTGTAATTTTAAAAACTATTTAGGTGATTTTCTATAATTTTCTCTAATTTTACACTACCAATTGAGATTAAACATTTAACCATTAAATTATTTATCCTTCGTATTTTATTACTTATATTTAAATTAATTTTAGCTTGCATCTCTCTCAATATATATATATATATATATAATTTGTTATTGTCTCTTCTAAGCGCTTTGTACAAGCACCAAACAAAAAATAACCTTGAATGCAACAATTGCAAGCTTACTAATGGCCACTTTAAAAATGCCTTCCAATGGCTGACAACAAAGAGATATATATACACACACACTATTGAAGTACACATAGTATATATGTCAATGACTAAAACGTTTTTCTTCTCATTTCTTTATAGTGGTCACGGCAACCAAAAGGAAGCAACAATTGTGGGTACTGTATGATACAATATATGAAGGACATAATCACATACAATGCTGATAAAATTGATCATCATGGAAATGTGTGTATATGTGTATGTGTTCATTTGTTCATATATACATTCGGTTAGTTATATATATCACAACATCTAACTTGATTTATTGTTTTCTTTTGTGCAAAATATTTTGAGGATGTGTGTTGCAAGAAGTATAACCTGTCACAAATGAAAGAAATTGGCTGAAGAGTTGGCAAGAACAATTCATCTTCAGTGAGCGACTCGTTAATGGTATATTGGTTTTTAATGTTTATATATACATAAATAAATATAAATATATTAAGATTTGTTGTATACACGAATACTAACTGAAAATACATATACAAGTTTGTGTACTAGTTTGTTTTGTACAGATGTATATACCTAGATATCCAAAGTAGAACCCCCCATTTTATTAACAAAAGTTAACTTCAATACATTACGTTTATTACTTAACATGTTATAATATAACAACCGTAATGTATTTACAAACTACTAAGTTATTACTTAATAGCCGTTATATATGTCAACTATATATAACAACGATTATTTAAGTAAAGCCATTAACATTAGTATAAATACATAACGGGGTTGGTGAATGAATTAGTTATGATACTTAACATATAATATATAACGATTGTTTATGTAAGACCGTGATATATTATACCGACATTACTTAATATATAACAGTTATTTATGTGTGCTCGTTATTTGTTATGTTATCACTACACACATGATGGTCTTAAAAAATCTTAGTACATAACAGGTGTTCTAATCCTAGAACCATTTTTTCCTGTAATTCCTTTTCGTGGTGAATCTTACACTTAATTTTCTTTTTCCAGTAGTTCCCACATAATCCTCTAATAAGAAAATTACACAACATGTATATAGGGGCGGACCCAGAAAATTATAGAAAGGGCATAATTGACAGAGATATTTGGGGGTGCTACCCCCGAATTTTTTTTAAGGGGCACAATTGGCAGGGATATTTGGGGGTGCTACTCCCGAATTTTTTTTAAGGAAAGTTTTGAATGCAAAACAAGAAAAAAATATATCAAAAAAATATTTATGAAATCAAGTGAATACTGATGATGTAATAAAAAAGACAATTATTTTACAAACCTATCATATATTTCGAAAAACAAGGCTAAGTACTGTTATAAATAAATGTAGCTACATAAATTACAATGAAGGGTGGCCACCACTAAGTTCAAGTGTTTTAATAACAAAAGTATTACCTCTGGTCTTAATTATAGGAACACTTTTGTAGTACAATCTGTACTAAAAAGTGTTTGTATAATTAGGATCGGAAGGAGTATATTATAATAAAAATAATTACAATATCATCCTTCTAGGCCTTTTTTTTGGAATTCCATCATAATTGTCTTATTATCAATACTATCAAATACATCTTTTTCAATAGGATGTACTAAACAATCATTCAACCATTCATCCCCTATCCGATTACGAAATGCAGTCTTAATGTATTAAGGGTAGGTACTTAATTTAAGGGTGGACACTTAATTTAGGGTGGATAATCATTCAAACATGTATTTTTTTTAAGGAAAAAAAAATATCCAACTTTAACCCCAGGGGGCATAACAAAAAATTTGAATTAGCTAAACACACCAAAACCGTCGGTTTTACTTTTAGAATATTCTAAATTAAAAATACACACACAAATATATATATATATATACACACACACTAGATCATGATTTGGGTAAAAAAGATTTACTAGTCAATGAAGATCAAACATTATTAACATTGGAGTACATAAGACTTAACATGGGAGCTTTAGGTGTGCCATGCTCACAGCCCTCAAAATTTCATCCTCTAACAAGATTTAATTTAGATGAATTCTGTAATTTATATGGTCTAAGAATTTACAAATTGTAGGGTCAAAAAAGGGATTTACAAGTTTGTGGTCCGGAACAGATTCTTGGAAGCACCGCACCTATAGATTTATTTTACTTATATTTGAAAAAGTTAGGGAAAATTTCAAATAAATACTAAATGAATTTGTAAAATCCCCAGAAGTCCGTCGAATTTGCAAAAAAGACTTAGAGGTGACAAGGACTTTTAGGGGATATGCAAATTCACGCCAAATGATCATTTTGTCCTTAGTTCTAAATAATTTTTTTTAAAAAAATACCCCATGGTAGACCCCACCGCCGGCGGCCACCACCCCCGCCGCCGGCTTCCAGCGACCACCGCCGGTGGCCGGCCGCTGACGACCAGCAGGCGCCGACAGTGGTCGCCAGGCGGCGGTGGGGCCCACTGTAGGGGATATTTTCTTTTTCTTTTTTTAATTATTTAGAACTAAGAGTAAAATGGTCATTTGGCACGAATTTTCATATCCTTCAAAAGTCCTTGTCACCTCTAAGTTTTTTTTGCAAATTTGACGGACTTCTAGGGATTTTGCAAATTCATTTGGTATTTATTTGAAATTTTCCCAAAAATGAATCAGCATTGTTCTTGTAAAATAAAAGGGGTCAAAATTTTATGACTTTTTAGATTTACCTCTGTATAATATACACTACTTTATCTAGCTTAAAAATACAAAGTCTCTATAATATTAAATATGCATGATAATATATGAAAAATTTAATGCAATGAATTATAAATAGGATAAAAATACCCCTTTCAGATTTATTTAGACAATTAATCTTAATATTAAAAATAAGATATATTTTTTATATTTATAAATTTTTTTAAAAATTTATCTCTATTGATAATCTTAATAATCAACGAGGGGAAAGAATAAGGTGATTAATGAAGATGATTAATGTGTTTTAAAAAAAACAATTATATTAATTGACTTAACTAACTTTATGAATTTCATTAAATTAGATAAACATAACTTATATATGAAAAATCACCAAAAAGAATAATAATAAGAATTTTATGGTGGCGTCCTCGTGTTTTGGATGCATCAGACGTCAAAAGTTTAGGTAATGGAGAGTGAAGAAGGACACGTGGAGATTGAACATTGAAAGGACAAAAAGGTTTTGATCCAAAAAATTAAAAATTAAAAATAATAATAATAAAAAAAAGAACAGGAGAGAATCTTACAACGCTTTAAATCTCATCGTTCTTTTGTGACCCTAATCATAGCATGTGAATCTGATTCCGTCTTTCCTCATTTCCTTGTTGGTTCTTTGACTTTCTTTGTCCACTTTAAAAAATTCATTTCACTTTTTTTTTTAACAAAAAAAATTCATCTCCAAATTCTAATTCTAGCTAATTCAAAGTAAAACAAAGGAAAAAAAAAAGAAGTAATCAATTGGATGAAGTGGTAAGGAATTTAATACTCTATCCTTCCTTTTTATTAGATAAAACTAGGTATTATTCCCCGTCTTGCGCATCATTTGATAATATTTTTAAGATTTGGTTTTGGAGAATTATGTTTTATATTACAAGGAATATATTCAATCGCGCACAAGTTTGACAATTAGAAACATGACCTTTCAATATTTAACCAGTGCAATAAAGCTAAAGGATGCATGTCAAAATATAATGCATAAAGTGTAATAGAAATTATAAAAACCACACTTTGTACCCGTTAATATATAGCAATTAACAAAAACTGCTACAAATACTAGATTTTTGTAGTGGTTTATATTAAAACTGTCATAATTTTGCAGCGATAATAATCACGCCAAACTGCGGACTTGTTTGTAATAAATTTTGTAGCAGCTATCAAAAATAAATCACTATAAAGTTGGCGCCAGCTTGGCGCGTAATGGTGTGAAGGTTTGTGATAGGACCTTTGTAGTGGTTACAAGGAATAAACCGTTACATTGTTGGCGATAACTCGGCGCATGATGGCGTTAAGGTTGTGACGGTTATATTTGTCGCGGTTCAAGGATAATAACCGCTATAGAATTTGAAGAGACACAACATTTGTCACGGTTTGAAATAATAGAGGCAGAAACCACAACAAATTTTCATAATTTGAAGTGATTATATCAAAAACTACTACAAAATTTCAACCCATATATACCTGCAGCCCTCAAATTATTTTTAGAAGATAGTGCAGTATGCAACGAAAGATTGTGTTGCAATATAGCTACTTCTCTCGGATGAAAATAAGTCAGTGACTTTTTCATCGGAGATTGACGTTTATTTTGGAAATCCAATTATCTCGTGACATGTTACACTATCTTTAGTAATGATGAAATCTTGTAGCAGTTTTTCTTTGAAACCGCTACAGAAAATAAATACACATACATAACAGAATGCAAAGAGACACAATATTTGTCACGGTTTGAAAAAACAGAGGTAGAAACTGAAACAAACTTTCATCATTTATAGCGGTTATATCTAAAATCGCTACAAACTTTCAACCTATATATACCCCTAGCGTCAAATCATTTTTAGAAAATAGTGTAGCATGCAACAAAAGATTGAGTTGCAATATAGCCGCCTCTTTCTGATGAAAATAAGTCAATGACTTTTTCAGAGATTGACATTTATTTTGTAATTCTTTTTGATACACTTAAGGAACCCAAAGCAAAAACTAAGCTTTATCTATCATAAGCACCCTCGCAAGTTCCGTATTAGCAAGCTGGGCGATGTGAAATCCAGGCAAAGCAGCGAGGCTCGATTTAGTTAGTCTGTCTGCTACAACATTAGCCCATCTGTTGATGAGTTGAACTTCAACAATCCACTCCCTGTCCAACATACTACCTATCTCTGCAATAAGTCGGTAATCTTCATGGTTCTCGTTGGACGGCCCCTTCAGTAATTCAACCACATCGGAGGAGTCTGTTTCCAATATCACGTTTCGAAAGCCCAGATCCCATGCGAGTTTGATTCCGTGGAGACAGCCCCATAATTCTGCTGTTAAGCAACCCCCTTCATCTCCTTTGAACATGAAGGCAGACAGAAGCTCGCCATGTTCATTCCGCAAGATACCGCCACTCGCAACGCCCGGTGTCCCTACCGAGAAAGCACCATCCGAATTTATTTTCACCCACCCAGCCGGCGGCGGTCTCCACCTCATCCCCTGTACCCTATCGACCGACCCCCTTGCTGTGCCTATGTTCAGTCGACGCCACGCTTCACTCATGCTGCTGATCATGGCAGATACACTGGAGGTGATAGAGAGGTTTGAGGTCTTCCTATCTTCAAAGACTATGAAGTTGCGTCTTTTCCACAGCCACCAACGGGTAATAACAAACTGTTGCCTCCACAGTTCCTTAGTCTGGTCTACTCCACTCGTCTTCAGGTTCCAACTCAGCCACTGATCAAGAGGCAGGGAGAAGAATTTCCGATGAAGCCCGGATGGAACGCACTGCTTCCACAAAGCATGAGTCTCCGGGCAGTCCCTAAGTAAATGCATTAGGTCTTCTATTTCCTTGCCACAAACCGGACACCCATCATCCACACACAAGCCCCTTTTTCGCCTCGCTGCATTGGTGAGGATGCGTTTCTGCATGACCAACCAAAGGAACATTTTGCACCTCTCTGGAACCCTTAGTTTCCATAGATATCCCCACATAGGATTCGACATGGCCTCCTCCCGAGTAAGCGCATCATATGCAGACTTGAGGAGAATACTCCACTCTTACTCCATTTCCACCGCACTCTCTCATTTGACATTTCCTCAATTCCTTCCCTCACATTGTTCCACGTGCGTTTAATCCCACTCCACAAATTCGACCCTCGCTTACCCATGTCAATTTTTGGTATAACATCCAGCCCACAACTGTATTTGTTCTGAACAACTCTCACCCAAAAGTCCTCCCTTCTAGCTGCCAGGTTCCACCCAATCTTCATTAAATACGCCTGGTTATACTGAGTTGTGAATCGGAGCCCCAACCCTCCTCTAGCTTTAGGTTTACAAATTGAGTCCCAAGCTACTAGTGGAATTTTCCTTTGGCCTTCTGTACTTCCCCACAAAAATTGGCGATTACATTGGTCCAAGGTCTCGCACGTGCTAGCTGGCAAAAGGGATGTTTGCATGACATATCCTGGGATCGCAGTAGTGACAGATGAGATCAACGTGGCTCTCCCTACAGAAGATAGCGAATTAGCTTTCCATGAAGATAACCTCAGCTTCACCTTGTCCACCACATAGTGAAAAGATTCCTTAGTGACCCGTTTATGATGAAGTGGGATGCCCAGGTACTTGCCCAGGTCACTAGTAATGGAAAAGCCAAGTGATGCACACATCTCTGTCCTTCTAACATGATGCACGTTCTTTGAGAAAAATACTCTAGTTTTCTGCTGGTTTTCCTTTAGGCCCGAGCTTTCACAAAAAGACTTAAGGCATCTGTTTATTACACCAACCTGATCCATAGAGGCTTCTGAAAATAAAATGATGTCATCTGCAAAGAACAGGTGAGAGATGGGAGGTCCAGAGTGGGTAAGACGAACTGGCTTCCAATCTCCTTCCTGAATAGCATCTTGTATAAGATGGGCCAGTTTCTCCATGCATATGACAAACAAATACGGTGACAATGGATCACCTTGTCTTACACCCCTAGATGGGTGAAAGCATTCAGCTTTATCTCCGTTCCATAGAAGCTGCAAGTGAGAGCTAGAAATACATTGGCTAACTAGATCAGTAATGCCACTAGGTAAGTTGAGCTCCTTGAGACATTGTATTAGGAATCTCCAGTTCACGCGATCATAGGCCTTCTCCAAATCAATTTTGATTGCTAAGAAACCTTTCTTTTGCTTCATGCTTCTCATAGAGTGGATTACTTCCTGTGCAACAATGATATTGTCACTGCTATGTCTTCTCGGCACGAAGCTACACTGATTGGGGGCTATCACCTGAGGAAGAATAGGCTTCAACCTATTCACAATTACTTTGGAGAGGGTCTTATAAATAACATTGCACAGGCTGATAGGTCGCAGGTCCCCCATTGTTTCCGGGTGGTCTTTCTTCGGGATGAGTGCTATCAATGTGCCGTTAACCTCATTTAGATCCTGCGGCTTTGCAAATAGATGTTTAAGATACTTGACAACAGACGAGCATACTGTATTCCATTGGTTCTGGTAAAACAGAGCATTAAAGCCGTCAGGACCAGGAGCCTTCAAGGCGCCCATGCTAAAGACAGCCTCTTTGATTTCAGCCTCAATCACTTCCTTCCTACACCATCTTAGGAGAGTCTCCTCCACATACGGATAGGTCATAGAGCACCTTAAAGCTGGGCGGTCCATGTCATCCTTGGTGAGAAGTCTCGAAAAGAATCCAGTGGCCAAGTCCTTTATAAGAGATGTATCGTACACCCATTCCCCCTCATTATTTTTAATAGCCTCAATCCGTTGGGATTTCCGTCATCGATTGGCCCGGGCATGGAAGTACCGAGTATTACGGTCGCCGGGGACTGTCCATTCTGCTCTAGCTTTCTGCGCCCAGATGAGAGATTCCTGGAGGAGCACATCCTCCAGATCCTTCCAGATGGTTAGTTGCAGGTCTTCATACTTCGTCGACCAGCCCTCATGGGCAACAACTCTGCTAATACCATCTAGGCGACGCATAAGATGCTTCTTCTTACCGTCTGTATGTCTAAAAACCTCCTTATTCCACCTTGAACAAGCCTCAGAGAAATGGGAACTATTCTGCAACCATGCCTCATCATGTTTCCATGACTGTTGAACAAACTCATCAAACTGCGCATGAAGTACCCAGGCAGCCATGAAACGGAACGGTCGATTAGGCTTGTTGATCTTAGCAACCGGATCCAGCCGTAACAACAAAGGCCTATGGTCGGATTTATAGAAAGGCAGATGAGTAACCGAGGCGTTGGGGAATGCACTAATCCACTGGTCATTAGCAAGCATTCGATCAAGTCTAGCTTCTGTTCTCCCATGTTTCCATGTAAATTCAAGACCAACAAAACCAACATCCCTCATCTCCTGTGAGTCACACCAATTGAGAAAGTCTCTGTCGATTGAGCACTGAAACGTGGCAACAGAGCGTCTTTCACAGTAAAGAAGTGTAGCATTAAAATCTCCCCCTATTATCCAGGGCCCCCGAATCGAAGAAGCTAGGCGAGACAGATTCTCCTATAGAAGTCGGCGATGTGCCCTTGAGGGGCTTGCATAAACCATAGTGAAGTTCCAGCTGCTGCCCATTGCTCCAACACCTGCAAAATGAATAAACTGGTGATGACATTCCAGTAGAGGAGGGGATGGAACTTGAGGACGAGGGGTTGAAGCTTCAGGAGGAGTAGAAACATGTACAAGCTTCACCTAAAAGTGTAATTAATATTTAAAACTAAGGGCAAAAGTGTAATTTCACCTAAAACTGGGGCAAAAGTGTTATTTCACCCGAGTTACTATTCATTTCCATCCAAACTAACAGTTGAATAACGGCCGTGGTGCTGGGCGCTCCCAAAAGCAAATTACATGTGTATTTTTGGTCCAGTTGAAATTACATGGTGCTGGGCGCTCCTTGGGGCAAATTACATGTGTATTTTTGCCCTACATATATCACTGAGTATACTTTACTGCTGTGAATTTTCAGCCGCCACTGGCAGTTGGTCATCATGTGCATGGAAGAAAATGAAGTTATCTTCTTATGCTCCACGAACAACCAGCCAGTGCCTGCGTTGACGCAGACAATCAACGAGTAAACATGTTATTTTGATTCTCTTGTCTGAAATCTCTACTGTGAATTTTCATTGAACATTGATAGATATGCATTTTTGATGATAGTGCCATGAGGACGTTCTAGATCGACGCACTCCAAAAGCGTTCTTATCAGGCCAAAGAGCCTAAATGGCTCAGACTAGAGGTTGGTACAATATTTGTACACTTGGCACACTGCCTTTTGAACTTGGTCAGTAAGATATATATTACTTATATATATTTCTTGTTCTTGTTAGACCTGTCGGCAACTAAAAGCGTCCAACTTATGTAGGCAGTACGTAATGAAACACATGTATGATATTGTCACTAACGGAAATACTAAATTATTTTCAAAGGTAAATATTTGATGTTACATATTATGCATACAAGTTAATTCAGTTTCTGGCTTAATGTGACATATGAAATATGGATTGATACTCGAGTATGCCTCTTCCAGAGAGGAACCATCGAGACTTAAACTTTTAAAAGTGGGGACAATACTCGAGTATGTAAGTCAATACTCGAGTTTTGAACCTTTTAGTGAGAAAATAAGTTTAAGTTCAATACCTCAATACTTGAGTATTCTTTTCATTACTTGAGTATTCAAATCATTGACAAGTGGATAAGCTCTCAGTATGCCCAATAATCGAGTTTCCAAAACCAATACTTGAGTATTGATTCACTTGAAAAGTTGTGAAGTTTTTCCATGTCAATACTTGAGTATTCATAATCAGGTGTTAAGTCTGAAAATCTTTGTGAAAGTCCAATACTCGAGTATATAAAACCAATACTCGAGTTTCCATAAGATGTAAAAGTTTGAAGGCTCTCTGTAAGACCAATACTCGAGTATTGTTTCCAATACTTGAATATTGACTCAAGATGGTTTGCAGCAATACTCGAGGTTTTGCTAAAAACATTGAAATTCAGAGTTTTGATCTAAAGACAAAACCTGGAGGTTTTGTTGAAAACCTCGAGGTTTTCATAGGTAGGAAACGTTGATTGCTCTCTGGATGCTAGAAACCTGGAGGTTTTCTCAAATACTCGAGGTTTCACCTTGTTTTACAAAATTCTCAGTTTGGCGCCAAAGCATAAACCTGGAGGTTTTGTTGTAAACCTCGAGGTTTCAAAAACAGGTGTGAAACTGAGTTTTATCTGGAAGTCCAAAACCTCGAGGTTTCTTTACAAACCTCGAGGTTTCTCATAAATTTGTGAAACCAAGTTTTCGCAAGTTAAAACACATAACCTTGAGGCTTCCTGTGTAAGGTCAAACCTCAAGGTTTCTGGGCAAACCTCGAGGTTTGCTCTCATTCAGAATTTTCCAACAACTGAGAGCATGGCGTGTTGCACTATCTTCAATAATAACAAAATCTTATAGCGAATTTTCTTTAAAACCACTACAAAATGTCAAGGGAGAAGACATTCTAAAAAAAAAAAAAAAGGAAATCGAACCAGCTATAATTTTTTAAAAAAATAGTAAGTATGGTTTAAGGTTTTAAAGCGTACTGCTGTACCAATAACTTTGGTCATTACACGTCAGAACAACAACAAACTTTTATAATAATAAAAATAATTATGTAAAATATATACTCATCCATCAAAATTTAATTTATCATTTCAAATATTTTCAATGATGTATTGAACGTTATTAGTTTTAATGAACTATTGTTTTTACTAAAAAACTAATTAGCTTAAAAATGTTTAATATGTATTATGTCATCATAAGGCATGAATTAGAAAATGCTAAGGCGATCACTTTTATGTAATTGTTGTTATAAAAAATTAATGATTTAGAATACATTATCTCATAATATTATTTAAAGAACTGGAGTAGGAACTAGGAATTAAAGTATTCTTTGCGTTCACGTACGTTGAAGTAATTATTAGTATTATAAAAATAATCAATAATTTATAATACATTATCCAATAACATTATTTAAAAAGCTGAATGTCAAACAATTTTGAAGTAAGTAATATGATTTAAAAAATATGCATACGAGTGCATACTTCTCGAGTAAGATTTTGGCCAAAAAATAGGTCCAATGCAATAAATTTATTTATAAGATATATAGAAAAAATACTCATCGGTTATAAGTAAAGAAATTAAGTATAAATGAAATTTAAAATTTATATTACAGTTTGAATTAAATTTACAATTTAATGTTTACAACTTAAACTTTTATATTTAAAATTTGAGTTGGGCTACTTACAAGTCAAAATTATAAATATTAAATTTCTAAAGATCTATAAGTATTAAATAAAATCTGAGAGACTTATCCATTTTTAATGTTTTTTATTTATTTATTTGAAGCCTATAAATACTTTGACCGTTGAAATCCCTATTAGGCCTAATCCTTGATAAGCAGAATGAATAATACAAATCATTTTATCATGATTTCTATACAGAAAAAGAGTATCTTATTAAAAAGAAAAAGTAATTTAAAATAATGATAGACGGTAATATAATATATCAAAAAAAAAAAAAAGATAGTTGATTCTATCACCACTTATTAAGATATTATAAACTCCTCATGCCAATGAAAAGGTCCTCATTATTGTGTTCAATCCTTGATCGTGTGTGCGTAACACGTGGGGATAATTAAACACTCTTGCCATACCCATGGATGACACTTCCACATAACTCTTTTAAAAGATACGTACTACAACTATAAAATAATTACGTAAATTTTTTTTTTTAAAAAAGTTAGTTAAATTTTATTAAAAGTATAATAAATATATAAAATAAAATTTATTTTTATAAAAATATTCTTGTTTATGGAGAGAGGGGATGTGTACGATAATTGATGCAGTGAGACTAATCAATAATTAATAAAAATAAAAAATAATACTAAAAATTTCAAAGATCCAAAGATGGCACCCATTTTCCCAAATTAACTAAACACCCCAAACTTTTTTTCATATTCCATATCTCCCAATCAAAATTTCAAATACACATATATGTAAGTTTACCGAACAATTGTTATATACTTTGTAATATAATTTTTCGAAACAGAAATTCTTTTCCAATTGGACGGAAAGATATTAACAAAAGGCACTTCTTTTTCTTTTCTTTTTTTTTTTAAAAATTTGTTTTCTGTAATCATAAAAATCATTCAAGGGGCATATTCCCCCTTTTTATACCCCGGAAATAAAGCTCCTAAGATAGCATTGTTTTTGGCCAACTCCTATAGTTTGAGATTATAGTTTTTTTTTTAAAAAAAACAGATTACATTATATATTTAAAAGTTAGATTATATATCAATTTGAGTAAATCATCATAATCATAAATAATTTGATTTGTTATAGTTTTGAGATTATATTTAAGCTAAAAACAGATCAGATCAGATCAGAAATATCAATTTAAATTCTATTAAATTTTTTTTTGGCAAAAAAAATTATTAAATAAACAGATCAGATCAGAAATATCAATTTAAATTCCATAATTAATCTAGTATGCCCAATATTATTTCAGGTTAATTTATTCTTTTTCACCGTAAGGACCGGGCTACCTGCTCCACCCATCCCCAGTCAATAAGGAAACTTCGCGGAAGGGGCGAAGGGTAGGGTTGTAATTTCGTAAGACGAGTGGCAAACACGGTTCCGGCATTTCACGTCACCTATAAATTCACGTCTCGGTTGGTTGCCCTAACAGATACCGCTAATCTCATCGTAGAAGAAGGCAGAGGCTGTGCGGCGCAATTATTCTCTTTGTGTAGGTTGTCTTCCTATTCCAGCGATTTCTACGGTTTTCGATCTCTGGTATAGAATTCTTCCGTAGTCTTCAATTTTGTATTTCTGATCATTTTTTTTTATTTTTCTTTTGTTTTAAATTTCTTTTGTCCTTTTTTGTTGTCTTTCTTGTTTCTGATATCAATCTATAGTTGTTTGGCGTGAAGGTTTCAATTTAATTTCCGAATCCCCGTAGTCTTCAATTTTTCATCTCTGATCAATTTGTTATTTTTCTTCTTGATCTGTTTTTATTTCTTTTTTCCTTTTGTTGGTGTCTTTCTTGTTTCTGATATCGATCTATAGTTGTTTGGCCTGAAGGTTTCGATTTGATTTCCGAATCCCGATATCCTACAATTCTTGCGGGGGCTGAAGGTTATCAAAGAGTCATCGATTAAGAATTCTCGAGTTTTATCAATTCAGGTACGTTATTTTGGTTGCTGCTCATTACGTATTCTTTTTTGTTCTTAATTTTTGTGTTACTGCATGGTATCTGTTCTGTGATTTTGCTGTTGTTTTAGAATGCGTTGTTTTTAAGCATAGATCTTCTCTGTAAATAATTTGAGGGTTCGGTTTTCAATAATGATTCGGGTTTAAAATTTTTTATTTATGTTTCCTTTTCATATGGTTCCGGTCGGACCTCTCTGCTTATATGTGGATCTGTTTTTATCGACGTATTTGTCTACATTTGTCTAGTTGAACAATTCCGGCCTGTTCCTGGTTCCTTTGTTTCAATTTTAACTAAAAGTCCATGAATTTCTATGATGCAGTTCTTTGCATCATTGTTTCACTATTTGCGTATTGATCATTTTAAGCAAGTCATATTTATACCAGTTCGATGATGTTGATCTATGATTCTTCCAATTTTTCACGTCTCTCTTGTCTGTACCTTTTCTTTTCCATCTATTTTCTGTATTTGCTCAAATGTCTGTAATCTGTTTGATGGTGCAGAACTGCATGATCTAATGGAGTCCAAAGGTGGGAAAAAGAAGTCTAGTAGTAGTAAATCATTATTCTACGAAGCTCCCCTTGGCTACAGCATTGAAGACGTTCGACCCAACGGTGGAATCAAGAAGTTCAGATCTGCTGCATACTCCAACGTAAGTTTTATATAACATATACTATATTGGTTTTGGATCATTTGATTCATTGAGCAATGAAAAATGCTAATACATTTTCTATGATCTTTTGCAGTGCGCTCGCAAGCCATCCTGATATCTCCTAGCTTTCATCCGTCTTTTTAGTTTTAGCTTTTTTCCCCATTTTTCTTAGGTTAATTTACTGCTCTACTTCAATCAGCGTCTTTCCGGAACCCCCTTTTTGCGATTGTGTTCTCTTCGCACCTGTGGTTTAGTTCTACTGTGTCCGTATTCTGAGGCAAAATGACGTTGCCTGTGTCAGCAATTGGTTTTGAAGGTTATGAGAAGAGGCTGGAAATATCCTTCTTTCAGCCTGGAATTTTTCTTGACCCAGAAGGAAAGGGTCTTAGATCTCTCACAAAATCCCAGCTGGATGAGATTTTAGCACCAGCAGAGTGCACCATTGTTTCATCACTGTCAAACGAGGAGGTTGACTCCTATGTTCTCTCTGAGTCCAGCCTCTTTGTCTATCCATATAAGATTATCATCAAAACCTGTGGTACTACCAAGCTACTCCTTTCAATCCCACCCATACTGAAGATGGCCAAGCTCCTTAATCTCGCTGTTAGATCTGTGAGGTACACTCGCGGAAGCTTCATCTTTCCTGGAGCTCAGTCCTTTCCACACCGCCACTTTTCTGAGGAAGTATCAGTCCTGGATAGCCACTTTGGGAAGCTTGGACTAAACAGCGTGGCTTATGTTATGGGTGGCGCAGAGAGCCCAGAGAAGTGGCATGTGTACTCTGCTTGTGCTGATTCAGTGAACGCATGTGACTCTGTTTACACCCTCGAGATGTGCATGACCGGCTTGGATAGAGACAAAGCCTCGGTTTTCTACAAAAATCAATCTAGCTGTGCAGCCCACATGACCGTGAAATCTGGAATCAGAAACATCCTCCCAGAGTCTCAAATATGTGACTTTGAGTTTGATCCGTGTGGTTATTCAATGAACTCAATCGAGAATTCTGCTGTTTCTACCATTCATGTTACTCCAGAAGATGGATTCAGCTATGCTAGCTTTGAGACAGTTGGGTATGATCTGAAAGCGATGAACCTGAAGCAACTGGTCTTGAGGGTGCTTTCATGCTTTGAACCGATGGAGTTTTCAGTAGCTGTGCACGTGGACTTTGCGAGCAAGACATTTGAGAAGTTATGTATGCTGGGTTTGAAGGGCTACAGTCGCAAAGAGGGGAGCCTTGAAGAGCTTGGAATGGGTGGTTCTGTTGTCTACCAAAAGTTTGTCAAGACCGCCGAATGTGGCTCACCTAGATCAACTCTGAAATGCTGGAAAGACGACGAAGTTGAAGATGAGTAGTGTTCTTTAGTGCTTTGTGTTTTCTAGCCGTAAGAATAAAAGGCTTTGCCTGTTCTAGTGCTTTCTAATTATGTAGACCTGGCGTGATATTTTATATTCTGTCGTGTTGGCAAAAATAAAGCTGGCTTGTGAGGCTAGCTAATGTCGCATTCTTAGTGGAACTGTTTTTCTTGGTTTTATTTCCTTTTCGTTTCGATAAAAGCAAAGCCTGCCTGTTAGGCTTTGCAGTGCAGTGTCGTATTTGTGATGTGGGACCTTTATTTGGGCCTTGTCAAATTCATGTTCTGATTATTAATTTTATGTCTTTTAAAGTGGAATTTCTTTTCTTCGAATAACTGAGTTGATTGACTCCATCCTAGACGTTTTTTTTCCCTTGATCCTATCTTTTTTGAGGCTGCGCTCTTACATTGTGAAGAAGTAAAATTTTGAGAAATTTAATCTTTTTGTTATCTAGTTTTTATTTGACTTTTTACTTTTAACTCGGGGGATGGAAGGTATATGAGAATCAACAGATTCAGAGGTTGAAACATGAGAGGTGTAGTGAGTGTAAATGAAACAAGATTGGTTAAAAAAGATTCAAAATTGCTGGAGCTAAATTATCAAGTTTTTTTTTTTAAAAAAAATTTCATCAAAAAGTAAGATTGGAAATAACTTCATACTCTCCGGTTTTAAATTTGAGATAGAGTTGAGTGTAGTTGTTTGGATTTGTGAAGAAAACTAATAAAATTATTTTAAAATAATTATATTTATCGTTTTTTTTCTAAACTATTTTGTCTAACTTATAAATTATATATAATCTAATGTTAAACAACATGTGATTTTGATTAAATAACTTATTTAGTTTTTTTAATTTTTTATATGATTTTGATCAAGTAATTTATTTAGTTTCCTTAATTTTTCTAGAAAAAAGTCTATTTTGTTAATTTGTTTTATACCACTTTGGTCTTATTTATAAGTCATTTTTAACTAAATTAGTATACAAAGGAGAGATAGTTAGCTCAATTATTATGAGATAACTTTTGAATTTTTCCAGTATTTTTTATTTGCTTTCTATTTTCATTGGTATATTTTATGGGAAAAACATTTTTCATGTTGTATGAGAAGTGTTTTCTCATGTCACACACACATAAAATGGTGGGACTCACATATACATATAATGAGCATTATATATATATGGGTCCCACCATTTTATGTGTGTGTAGGAATCTTCTTTTTCTCATGCAACATGAGAAAATTAAACCCCATATTTTATATGTCAAAATTATCACACTATCATTTATTATTTAAAAGAGAACTTATAAATAAGACCAAATTTTTTTTAGTCAAAATGGATTTATAAATAGAATTATAGTGGTATTTAGGACGGGATGGACTATATTTTATCCTTTGTAGAAAAGATAATTGGATTTTCTAATGTAATTATATCTTTTTAATTTGTCAGCCTAAAAAATAATCTAAATTTTATTTATAATATGTTAATTTATCCAGTTACCAAACTCACACGATTTATATTTTAATAGCAATTAATATTCATAAAGGATTGGGAGACTCCCCCACCAAAGGCAAGTGCGCGATCCGAGTCGAATTCGGATTAGTCGGGGCGAAGCCCTGGTGAACTGGGTGGGCAAAATATATATATATATATATATATAAGGAAAAGTATTTCTCCAGTCATTGGAGATAGAGTTATCTCCAGTGACTTCAAAACTATATCGTTTTGAATTAATGAAGGGTTTGTTAGTAATTTTAGGTGAATTAATGAAGAGTGTTTTAGTAAAATTTAAATAATTAAAAAATAAACAAAATTACAGAAATAACTTTCATTAATTCAAAACGACGTAGTTTTGGGGTCACTGGAGAAAATTCTATCTCCCAAGTACCCATATATATATTCTTAAAGGATTAGTTTGTATCAGGGTAATTAAAAACTCGTTTTATCACTGCAATTTTACGTTTTTACGATTTTTTTTCATTGAAAATTTTACTAATTTTTTAATTGCTTTTAAGTTTTTACGATTTTACTACGTTACGATTTTATGTTTTACGATTTTTCATTCTCCTCTCGTTTTCAGGTAAAATCTACGTTTTTACTACCTTGGTTTGTACGCTCTTATATCGTTATTTCAATTAATTATGTTTATATTTTTAGACGAAATCAGTTGATTTTCTTATTTTTCAAATTGAGAAGGTCTTCATACAAATACATCATATTTCTTATAATTTCCTTTATTTAATAGTTCTTGCACGGATGACGGAACACCGGTGGAGAAGTTCCAGTAATAGATGAATACTTATTCATTGGGTTAGGTTTTTGCCACGTAGAGTATTTTAATTTATTGGTTATATCTACCTATCGAAACACTAAGGTGGCTGTAGTTTAGTGGTAAGAATTCCACGTTGTGGCCGTGGAGACCTGGGCTCGAATCCCAGCAGCCACATTCAAAGTTTCATTTTTCGAACACAGCAAAATGGATTCAGAACATTTTCTCGTCCTTGTTATATTTTACATTAATCCTAATGTCATTTACTAAACGACAGAACTCCCACGAAGCAAAGGAAATAATAATCTTTAATTAAGAAATTGTGAGGGCATTCCAACAATGAATAATAAGAAAATTGAGGATAAATCCCTGTTTAACAAATTAATTGAAAAATTGGACGTGCAAGCATTTAGATTTTCAAGTTAAAAGTGTGAGTGGCAAAAGACCAAATCACCCTTAATGGAAGTTCATTTTTTTTTTTTGCAAATTCTAGATGCTCATTTGCCAAGTTTGATAGTTTTTTCCCACTTGAGATCTCCACATTCACATCGACAGCCTTCTTCCCCCCTTGCTGGCAACTTTTTAACCCACCTTCTCACGCCCTTCCTTCACCCTATTTCATCAAATATTTGGCAACCTTCAAACTTCCTGTCATCCCATCACTAGAATCTTGTCGTCATTTTCTTCATTTTCGATTCTATAGCTGAGAACAGACTATTAGTGTATATAGTTTTGATTGTAACTGTTTTAGTTAGTTTTTGTTGTAATTAGTTAAGTGTAAATAGAATTAGTTAGCTTTGTTTGTTGTAACAAGAAGAGAGTTAGTTAGACTTATTTTATCTGTTAAAGTGTATAAATAGGATGTACATATCTCCAGAAAAATTCAATTCAATACAATCAGATTTTTCCTTTTCTTGCTTTCATAATATGGTACCAGAGCTTTGAGTCATTCACCAAACTCTGAATTTTTTTTTCTATACACTTTTCTCTCTCTTCTTTGAAATTTCCGCTGCTTCCTTTCTTTAATTTTTTCCCATCACCTTTCTCTTTCTTCATTCAACTTTCTGCCATCTATTTTCTCTTTCTTCATTCACTTTTCACATTCAGCTTTTTGCCATCTACTTTCTCTTTCTTCATTCACTTTTCGCCATTTCCGTGTTCGAAGCTTTATTTTCCAGATTCTCATCTTCTTTCACACGTCCATTTCCTTCAGATTTCACCGATCAACCATGGCATCTGAACCAAATTCTTCCTCTTCTTCTCTCGCCGGAAATCCGAACGGAGATTCTACTCTTCCTTCTCCTGATTCGATTCAAAATGTTGGTAATCCCTATTACTTACATCCAAACGAAAATCCTTCCCTTGTTCTTGTCTCTTCAGTTTTAACCGGACCAAATTACCACTCCTGGTCTCGTGCCATGAAAATGGCACTTATGTCGAAGAATAAGCTCCGATTCATCGATCGGTCTTCTCCAGTTCCAAGTTCAGTCGATCCTCTATACCTTGCCTGGGAGCGTTGCAATATGATGGTCTTGTCTTGGCTCACTAGGTCGTTGTCTCCTACAATAGCTCAGAGTATCTTGTGGATCGACAAAGCCAGTGAAGTTTGGGAGGACTTGCGTGCTCGCTTTTCACAAAATGATGTATTCCATCTGGCTGATCTTCAGGAAGATATTCAGAATCTGAAGCAAGGCGATTTGTCTGTAAGTGATTACTTCACTAAACTTAAGATACTTTGGGATGAACTTCTGGTCATTCGCCCTATTGTTTCTTGCTCATGTAATCCTAGATGTCATTGTGGCATGATTGATCTGTATAAAAATCATTTGGATCAAGATTATGTGATTAGGTTTCTAAAAGGTTTGAGTGACCGTTTTAGCACTGTGAAGTCACAAATCATGCTAGTTGATCCTCTTCCTAATATCAATCGAGTATTTTCTTTGGTAACTCAACAAGAAAGAGAGTTAGGATTTCAGCCTGTTGAAGCTGTCACTCTGTTTAATAAGTCATCTACTCCACGGACTAGGAATCAGAATCACTATAAGCCTAATTCATCTGCTATGGGCAAACAGTGTACTTATTGTGGAAAACCTAGACACACAGAGGCTACTTGCTATAGAAAACATGGTTTCCCACCCGGTTTTAAATTTCGGAATTCTTCTGTTAATTTTGTGATTGCTGCTGAATCTGTTTCTGCTGATAAAGGTTCATTTGAGCCACATAAGGTGGTTAATCCGAATTACAGTTTTACACCTGACCAATATCAGAAGTTGTTGGCCCTAGTTCAGTCTGATAAATCTTCTATTCCACCCTCTGCTTCAGTCAATCATATTTCAGCCAATGGTAAGAATTCTTTTGCTCATTCTCATTCTTTTTCAGATTCTTGGATCATAGATTCAGGTGCTACAGATCATGTTTGTTCTAACCCTGATTTGTTTACTTTCTCCAAGTCTATTTCTCCTATTTCTGTCAATTTACCAGATGGTTCTTGAGTCCTAGCTATTTCTAGTGGCACTATTTGGTTTTCAGATATTTTTTCCCTTCATGATGTTTTGTTTGTTCCAAAATTTCGATTTAATCTCATTTCTGTTTCAAAATTGACTCAAATGCTTCCTTGCGATGTCTCTTTTCAGATGTCTCATTGTCTAATCCACCATCTACCTTCCAGGAAGATGATTGGTTCAGCTGAGGTGTTTGAAGGGCTTTATCTTCTCAAGCAACATGCAAACTCTATACCTACTGTTATCAGTACTGTCCCCACACCACTAGGCCTTGATCATACTTTCGATCTATGACATTTTCGTTTAGGACACCTTTCCAAATCTACTTTGTATTCCATTCATCAAGCACATCCTTATGTTTCTTCTAGTTCATTTTTTCAATGTTGTGATGTTTGTCACTATGCTAAGCAACGAAAGTTGCCTTTTCATGTAAGTTCTACAAAATCTACTAAAATCTTTGACTTGATCCATATGGATATTTGGGGACCTTATCATTTGCCTTCTGTTCATGGGCACAAATATTTTCTTACTATTGTTGATGATTTTTCCCGATATACTTGGATTTATTTGCTTAAGAGTAAGTCTGAGGTTCGTTCTCTTATTCATTCCTTTGTTCAAATGGTTTCTACACAATTTGATACTTTAATAAAAATCATTCGTTCTGATAATGGTGCTGAATTTATCATGGAAGATTTTTATAAACAACATGGTATTCTCCACCAAACTAGTTGTGTTGAAACACCTGAACAAAATAGCAAAGTTGAACAGAAACATCAACATATTTTAAATGTTACGAGAGCTTTACTATTTCAGGCTCACGTCCCCAAGGTCTATTGGTCCTATGCTATTTCTCACTCTGTATATCTCATAAACCGATTACCTACCCCTGTTTTGGATCAAAAATCTCCTTTTGAACTCTTATATCAGAAAATTCCAGATTTGACTAATCTTCGAGTTTTTGGTTGTCTGTGTTTTTCATCTACTATTACCCAACAACGTACTAAACTTGATCCTAGAGCTCATAAGTGTGTTTTTCTTGGTTTTCCCCAAGGTACCAAAGGTTTCATCACTTTAGATTTACACAGTCGTCACATCTTAGTCTCTAGGAATGTACAATTTTATGAATCTATTTTCCCTTTCTGTAATGTAGACTCCCCTTGTCTTCCAAACACCATTCCCTTACCACAAGAATTTCCTCATTTGGATTTTTCCAATCATGCTTCCCCACATGTTTCTCCTCCCGAGTCATCTCCTTCTGCCTCTCCTCCCCCTCATTCTTCTCCATTGGTTAGGAAGTCCACCCGGTCTCGGCAGTTACCACATTATTTGCATGATTATCATTGTGCCCTTCAATGCACTTCAGGTATACCAGATTCCTTGGAAAAAGGTAGTTATCATCCACTTTCTCATGTTCTTTCTTATAATCGTCTTTCTTCTCCTTGTCGTCATTATGCTTTGTCTATTTCCATTGATGATATTCCTAAAACTTATTCCCAAGCTATTAAACATGAGGGCTGGAAAAATGCTATAACAGCTGAACTTGAGGCTTTACAACAAAATCATACATGGGTTTTAACTGATTTACCACCTGGCAAACGACCAATTGGATGTAAGTGGGTCTTTGCTAAGAAATATAACTCTGATGGTACTTTGAATCGCTATAAAGGGCGTCTAGTTGCTAAGGGATATACTCAGATTGAACGAGTTGATTTTAATGATACTTTTTCTCCTGTTGCCAAGCTTACTACTGTTCGTTTATTACTTGCTCTTGTGGCTGCCCAGAATTGGTATTTAAAGCAATTTGATGTCAATAATGCTTTTCTTCATGGGGATCTTCATGAGGAAGTTTATATGTTACCTCCCCCGGGATTATCTGTTTCTTCTCCTACTCAAGTGTGTAAGTTGCAACGTTCTCTTTATGGAGTTAAGCAAGCTAGTAGACAATGGTTTTTTAAACTTTCTTCAGCCTTACTTTCTTGTGGGTATCATCATTCTTCTGCTGATCATTCTCTGTTTATCAAGCAATCTACCACTGCCTTTACTGCTTTATTGGTTTACGTGGATGATATTCTTATATGTGGTAATGATTTGACTGAAATCAACTATATGAAGACTTTTCTTGATGACTCTTTTAAAATCAAAGACTTAGGTGATGCTAAGTACTTTCTTGGTTTGGAAATTGCTCGTAGTTCCAAAGGTATCTCTCTTTGTCAACACAAGTTTGCTTTGGATATTTTGTCTGATGCCGGTTTTCTTGAGTGTAAACCTGCTATTACTCCTATGACTACATCTTCGAAGCTTTCTCTTGATTCGGGTACTGTTTTGGAAGATGGCTCTGATTATCGCACCTTAGTAGGACGTTTATTATATTTTGCTAATACTCGGCCTGACATTTCTTTTGTTGTACAACAATTAAGCCAGTTCCTTCAGAACCCTACTGATTTACATTTAAGGGCTGCTCATCGAGTCCTTCGGTATATTAAGGCTGCTCCAGGTCGTGGTCTGTTTTTTCCTGCTGATTCTATTGTAAAATTAAATGCCTTTAGTGATTCTGATTGGGCTGGTTGTCTTGATACTCGAAGATCTATTACTGGTTTCTGTGGTTTCTTAGATCAGGCTTTGATCACTTGGCGATCTAAAAAGCAACCAACTGTCTCTACTTCATCATCTGAGGCCGAATACCGTGCTTTGGCTACTACTACTTGTGAACTTCAGTGGTTATCTTTTTTACTTCGTGATTTTGGTCTTCCACTCACTTCCCCTGCTTCTTTATATTGTGATAGCCAATCTGCTCGTCATATTGCTGCTAACCCCACTTTTCACGAACGCACGAAGCATCTTGACATCGATTGTCATATCGTTCGTGAAAAATTGCAAACTGGGTTGATTCATTTACTTCCGATCAAGACTCAAGATCAATTGGCAGATATTTTTACTAAACCTCTTGCACCTTCTCCATTTCTGACACTTTTATCCAAGCTGGGAATGATAGATATTCACTCCCCAGCTTGAGGGGGGGTATTAGTGTATATAGTTTTGATTGTAACTGTTTTAGTTAGTTTTTGTTGTAATTAGTTAAGTGTAAATAGAATTAGTTAGCTTTGTTTGTTGTAACAAGAAGAGAGTTAGTTAGACTTATTTTATCTGTTAAAGTGTATAAATAGGATGTACATATCTCCAGAAAAATTCAATTCAATACAATCAGATTTTTCCTTTTCTTGCTTTCATAATACAGACTACCTTATGCTTCTAGATCTATCACCCATTGAGTCATTGAGGGCAAAGCGTCATCAAAATCAAAGTCATTGGCTTTGCTTAATTTGACGAAGATGAAGAGAGTAAGATCTGTCACCGTTCGTTGAAGACCCATCATTGTTGTTATCATCCTTGCTTGTCATTGTCTATGAAGGAGAAGAAGCTTGATAATGAAGAAGTGGAAACCCATTGCCGTTCAATGAATTCACTCTTCTATGATTTTTAGAAAGTTGCATTTTTTGTTGCATTTGCGCCTTTGTGGATTCTAACTTTGTGAAGGAAGTGTTTCATGGTAATGTCTCTTTACAGGAAGCCAACAAGACGTCGATTGCTTTAATACCGAAGTGGGAAAATCCTGAAATGTTCAGTCATCTTCGACCAATCTCTCTTTGTACATCTCATTAAAAATGTGTTTCTAAGGTTATTACTGATCGTTTGAAGAGTTTAATGAATGATCTAGTTTCTACCTCCTAAGCTGGATTCATGAAAGGAAGACATATACAAGATAATATCATAATCGGCCAGGAAGTGCTCCATACCATGAAAAAGGCTAAAGGTCTCATGGCCTTAAAGATAGATTTGGAGAAGACCTTGGATAGATTAAGTTGGAAATTTTTGCAATCAGTCCTTATTGAAGTTGGCTTTGAAACTCAATTCATTAACTTAATTATGAATTGTGTTTCATCTGTGCCCTACAACATCTTGTTGAAGAGTTTTTCCAACTGGGTTGAGGCCTACGTCAGGGAGACCCAATATCCCCATATGTATTTGTATTGTGTATTGATCGCCTATCTCATCTTATCAGTGATTCAGTGGAAGAAGGTTTGTAGAAGCCTATATGGCTATCTAGAGAAGGACCTAAACTATCTCATCTCTTGTTTGCAAATGATCTTCTATTATTTGTAGAAGCTACTATTATTCAAGCTAAGTGCATTACTTCCTGTTTGCACAGATTCTGTGAAGCCTCAGAGAGCAGATTGGTGCCGCTAAATCTTCTCTGTTTTTCTCTCCAAGGGTTCCTGGTCCAACTAAGAATGCTATCCAGGGCATTACGCAAATGAGGATTACAAGTGACATTGGTTGCTCAGATCCCTATAAGTATATGTAAGGAAATTGAAAGACTGCAATGCAATTTTATTTGGGAAAAATCTGGATCTCATGGCTTTCACAACCTTAGTTGGAGAGCTTTACTTCAACCTAAATCTCATGGGGGACTACGCTGTAAAAGACTTACTTCTATGAACTAAGCTTTTGGTTGCAAACTTACTTGGCATGTCATCATGGGATCTAAATCTCTTTGGATAGATGTTCTTCTCAATAAGTATATGGCCCGAGATGGTACTAATGTACTCAATGTGAAAGCTGGAGACTCTTTGGTTTGGAAATTTATTTGCAAGTAGGAAAAAAATCATTGACAGTGGAATTAGATGGTGTATTCAAAATGGCTTTTCAGTCAAGTTTGACACGGATCAGTGGCTTCTAAAAGGAAGGAAGATCCAGGATATGTGTGTCAGACCCCTAACTGATGTGGAGAAGGCTTGTTCTGTATCGGATTTGAGTATTAATGGAACACGGGACTTCTCGAAGCTTGTACCTTTGGTGTCTCCTAAGGTGAATCAAAGATTATTAGTATGTCCCCCACCTTCTGGATCATGAGAAGATTTCCTGGTATGGAACCAAACTTTTCATGGGAATTTTACAGTCAAATCAACTTATTATCTTCTGGAAAATTCGAATGATCAGTTTTTCCACCCTTGCTATAAGCTCATATGAAAATGGCAAGGAGCTGAGCGTATTCGAGTGTTTATGTGGCTTGCTTTCCAGAATAGGCTTCCTACCAATGAATGGCGTAGTAGATGGTCATCTTCGTCATCATTTTACCTTCATTGCAGTTCCCAGGTAGAAAGTCTTATCCATATTTTGAGGGATTGTACATTTTCTAAAAGTATGTGGCTCTCTCTAGTGCATCCACGATTTCATTCCCCTTTTTTCGTTGCAAATTTACGCGACTGGTTCCATCTTAATCTTAAGAAGGACCTCGAACATTCTTAGCATATCAAATGGGGTCTTTTGTTTGGTGTAGGGACTTGGTTCTTATGGAATTGGATAAACAAATTCTTATTTGATGATGATTTTGCAAGGCCTAGCAACCCTGCCTTGGTTACCCTAAAAACTTTTCACCTATTTGTGATTGATGATACCAAAGATTTTGATGACACACTTAGCTCTACTCTGCATAAAGTTTGGCAAGCACCGAGGCAAGGGTGGATTGAGCTAAATGTAGAAGGCGCGATCTCCTTGAATAGAGCGTCTTGTGAATGAGCTTTCCATGACTCATATGGTGGTTGGACAGCTAGCTTTTCCTGTTACCTTGGCCTCTGTGATCCTCTTGAGGCAGAGTGATGGGCATTACTGAAAGGCTAACAAATAGCCTGGGATATGGGATTAAGGAAGATAGTTGCAGAGACTGAATCCCTTAACTTGCTCTTTAATAATGGAGGACAAGGTTACTTGGACTTAGTTGCTCTGCAGATCAAGGAATACATGCAGTGAGATTGGGACATTCAAATTGTTCATATCTCTCGGGACTAGAACAGAGTTGCTGATCAATTAGCAAAGAACTATCATTTGCATTCTCATTTTATTGATTCCTGTCCGTCCTCTTTAAGGACTTTGGTTTTGCAAGATTGTATGGGAATTAATTCCCCCACCCCTTACTTGTTTTTAATTTAAGGGCTATGCCTCTCTTATACCATTTAGAAAAAAAAAAAGAAAAAGGAAAAGGAAAAATAGTGTAGAGGGGATTGATTGCTTTGCCTTTGTGTGGAAGGGGATTGATATTTTTTGTCTTTGATTTGTCGGTTCACCTCTATTGATTTCATGATGTTGCAGATTGGAGATTGTTTTTTTTTTTTTTAAAAGGCTACTTTTTGCCATTTATAAAAAGGGTAATTTGGTCTTTCCCCCCTCACATTTAGTTACACTCAAGGACTTGAACGTTTTAGGTCCCATTCCCCAATTAATTTGTCAAATATGGATTTATCCCCAATTTTCCCAAGAATAATTAATTAGAAAACATTTTTTTCTTCTTCCCTTTTCTCTTTTATTTCCTTTTTTTTTTCATAAAATGAAAAATACATAAAATTCGGGCCTTTCTTCATATAGCTCCAAAACCCAATACTATTTTGCTCTTCGAAGATCAAATCCCATGATTTGAAACTCGAGGGTCCAAACTATATGTAAAAATATTACATTAATTAGAAGCCAAATTTTCATTTAAAACACATTGATAGATACTTTCCTCCTCTCCTTAATATCATATCCAGTTGATTTTCTTGAAGATATTGAGGAATTTAAATAAATTATTTAATTATAACATATATTATATATTATTATATTATATATTAATCGTATAAGTTAGATAAATTAGTTTAGAAAAAAATGATAAATACAAAATTTTAATGTAATTTATTCAGCTTTCATAATATTTAAAAGGTGTCAACCGAGACAACAGGAGGGGATTATATAACAAATATTCAAATTCAAACTTGTGTAACCAACATACAGAATGTTTTATGAAAGGCTTCTTCATCTTCCCTCATAGCCATCGTTCTCGTGTGCTTGTTGACTCATTGGAGAAGCCTAATCTACCATTTGCATGAATCTCATCAGGGTCTTCTGCTCCGACATCAGTCATCAGCTTCCATAGATTTGTATTGGTCAGGCTGCTCTGAACCGCCGCTGGCCATCCCCAACCGAAATATACGTCGCAAAAGTTGGTCCTCGTGGAGCTTTCCATTGCCAAAGAATTTCCAATATTGTGCCCCTCTCAAAAACCGATCTTTGGATATTTTAGACAATCTTTAAACTCCCTCTTGATCTTTTCTTCTGTGTATGATGAGACAACCATTAATATTTACCAAGTTACCATGAGGAAACCATTACTCTGGGGATCATCATATTCATTATGTTTTAATGTTGGAATATACCTAGTCCGATCCATCCTTAGTGGATTAGGGCCCAAGCCCAGATTGCATTAGGGTCAAATTATAAATAATAGAAAAGTTTGGGCGAAGGTTGTGGTATTTCCCAACCATTCTAATCTTTATCATTAAACCAATTCAATATGTTCTTTGACGAGGAAAGGGTACATAGGTTGAGGAATAGGCACATGGAACCATACATATATATAAGTGTGTGATTGTATAAATTAAAGTTAAGCTAAACTATATATGTCTATCTCTTCTTCTTAAACTTTCTTTCATTCTTTTTTATTTATGGTATATATTTATAGGGTAAAGGATTTCTCCAGTTGCTGAAGATAGAGTTATCTCCGGTGACCCCAAAACTACATCGTTTTGGATTAATGAAGAGTGTTTCTGTAATTTTATTTATTTTTTAATCATATAAATTTTACCGAAACACTCTTCATTAATTCACCTAAAATTACTAACACACCCTTCATTAATCCAAAACGACGTAGTTTTGGGGTCACTGGAGATAACTCTATCTCCAGTGACTGGAGAAACACTTTTTCCATATTTATATTGTATTTGATGTGCGTCCATAATCGAGTCCATAACTGTGATCTTGTTAGTGTGGGAACTTAAAAGATAAACGGTTGCATTCTAGGTACGCCCAATTTTCTTATAGAGACATTATTAATATCTTCCAATATCTTCTATGTTTCATTTTCATTTATCATAACACAACAAAGGATCATCATCACTCTCTCACATATCATTCAAAGTTTTCTCCACCATTTTCATTTATCTTCCAATATCTTCTATGTTACGGACATTGGGCTAGACTTCTTTTACTTAGTTACATTAATATTTTCAAGAAGATAACAAAAAATAGCTGCATCATTATTTTGAGTGACTCGTCTTGGTTCGCTCCCTAGCCATTATTATCGTCCACAACATGTGGGGTGAGTGTGACTGACAGATTGAGGTGGCTGTGAATGAAAAGAAATAGGTGAGAAAGGAAGAGGGGAAGAACGTGTCTCTGACATAAAAGAGGTATATATATGTGTATGGACGCGCGCGTGTGTCGTCATCACATATGTCTCAAATCTAGAACTTAAATACTACTTTCAATTCTTAGATCTGGTTTATAGTGTAAATTATACTATAAACTAAATCATCCGATTTTTAATATAAGACATATTTAGAGGGTTGATCTTAGTCCTAAGTATAAGATGTTTTTTCATATTTGCCAATTTTTTCTAATTTATTTTATTGATGCTCCCTTGATAATAATTAATGAAAAGAGAAAATGAGAGAATTAAGGAAAATGAGTAGGTATTTTTAAAAATACATATCCTATTAACTAACAAAAATAACTTCCTTAATTTAGTGAAATTAGGCAAATATATGTTATACTAAGGAGGGATTAATATACACGGGGAGGTAGTATGATTTAAAATATCTAATAACGTGTGATATCAGGTACATACTTGTACTCATCCACTAAGTCAACTTTGCTGATAAAATAGGATCTGGATACCCCCTAAACACGCATATTTATTGTTGCGTATACAAACAAGAAACCATATAAAGAACCCTTTTTTTTTTTTTTGATACAACCATATAAAGAACTTTAATTACAAAGAAAATGGAAAAGATGATAACGTTGAGTCACACAAATATTATGCAATACAATACATGAAAACAAAATTTCCTTCACAACGTGTAATACCCTAAAATCTATATTTATTATAAATATTATATTTTGGTAAATAATACCTATTAAAAATAGGTGAATTATGTCGTATCAAATTTTGGTGTTATATTTATTTTTCTTTCTCGAAATTTCCCTTAGAATTAGGATAACCAATGACTAAATTTTACTAAGTCTTACTGGAAATCATAAAATACCATAAAATTGTCATAATTAAGTTTAATCTTAATTAAGTTATAAAAAGGTGATTAAGTGCTATAGAAACTCTTAAATCAGTTATAGAAAATTATCCACAAGTATTAGACAATTAAATTGCAAGAATTAAAGTACTTATTTCAATTAGGGAAAAATTATCAAATACTAATGGGCAATTAAATTTGCAATAATTAAAATATCAACATTAATTTTCGAAATTAATCAATCAATTAATTGAATAGGCATAATTGAGAATATATCTACATAGTTAAAGGCTTAAATACTATCAAAGGTCCAAGATTAGCACAGAGAAGATTGTTAGTATTCATAATTAATATAGTAACAAACAAAGTAAGCCTAAAAACATGTTAAACACCATATTTGGGATTCTTCCCAAGACCAATTTAATTTCCCCTATTTTCTAGGAAAGTGGCGAAATCTCCCTTAAAATTAGCTAAAAGAATTGCACCAATATTAAATCTTATTAGCACATAAATAGGAACAAAATATCATCAATAGTAATCAAGACTTTTTCAACATAAATCAAAGGCTCGGATTAAAACTAATAAAGTTAGATCCTAAGGCTTCAATTAAATTCCATAAGGCATAGTCCATGCGATTTAAAAATCAACCAATGGGGGATCTTTCTAGATAATTATGAGACAATGGAAACATAAATTTAAAGATGAATAAGGGAGTGATACACGGCCCTTTGGTTTGTGGGATAAGAAAGCAATTGTTTGATATTTAATTAACACACAAATGCTAAATTAAAACATAATCAAAATAATCAAGTAAGAAGACTTTTGTGGCATTTTGGAAAAGGATAAAAAGTGAAAAGGGAAGGGTGAAGTTGGTGGTGAAGAGAGAGAGAGAGAGATTATAGGATGTATTTAATAATAATTTGAAATCCACTAAAGAGATAAATCAAGAATCAAGTAATCTAAATCCTTAAAAAATCAAGGAGAATCTATAGAAAATAAATTGTATCTGGAGATATATTAATCATAAATTAAATATAAGGATAAATATTGAACGAACGTATTTTAAGCTTGGGTTAGAGTATCTCTAAAGTCTTTTCTCAAACTTTTGTGATTAATCTTAAAAATAATTATTGGGCAACTAAATCAATATTGATTAAATTAATTTCATAATTAATTTAGTAGCAAATAAAAGGATCTATTTAAGAGTATTTTACCTTAATTAGTAATCAAAGGACCAATGAAGAAGCTAGATCTAAAACATTATCCAATTAATTAAATAAAAACACAAAATAAATTAAAAGAAAAGATGAAGGGAGCGTATTTTTGGAGGACTTGGGGAGGAAGTAAAGATTTTCAAACACATATTAAAAACAAAGTCAATAAAGCAACAACTTGTTGATGAAGTTGGAACTTTTCAACACTTGGAGAGCAAGTTTCTAAACTTCATGAGCAAGGGAAAAAAAGATGAGAGGAAGAGATAGGGAGGGGGCACGGTTTTGAGGCATGGAGAGTGAGGATGAGAGTTTCAAATTTTACTTTGATCCAATGGCCAAGAATTAAGATGAAGTATGTTAGGAACATTTACCACAATTGCCATAGTAAATTCCTATAAATAGGCACCTTGGCTTTCATTGTTTTTCACACCAAAGCAAGCAAAGCAATCTAAATATAGAGAGGAGTGAAAGAGAGTGGGAGCTTATTTGAAGGAGTTGAAACATTGGTAAGCAAGTTCTTGAGTTTAAAGTCTTAAATTCATAGATAGAAGTTGTTTTAATCTTAAATATTCTAGAGTAATTTATTTTCATGTTTTTATGGTTAGAAATGACTTTATTCCGAAAAAATGATGAAGGAGGTAGTAGAGCAAAACTTTTGGAAGAGAAACATAAAAAATACGAAGTTCTGACGAAATTTGTTGGGTAGGCGATTTCTGGAGTCAGTAGTAGAAACACCATAAAACTTTGTAGCTTATAAACTCCGCAAGTATACGGGCCGTATCAAGTAATAAAGAGTGAGTAAGATATCATTCCCACGAAGACTTGGTATCACAAACTTCGGTTAAACATTAATTTTATACTTTCTTTTAAGTTGAGCAAACCAAATTGAATTTAATTAAGAAAAAGGAATTAAACTAAAATTAAAATAAGCAAACCACCACAATAATCAAATGAGCAACCCAAAGTCACTAATCCCTTATTAGTTTCATAAACCTTTTTTTCACTAATTTAATTAGCCTTAATATCAATTTTGTTAATCTCGAGTATAAATAGTTATAAGTGTCTGTCGGTCCACTTACAACCCTCTCTTGAGTATAATTTGTTATGTCTAACATAATTACTCAAGAGGCAATATAACTCGGGCACACTCTTCAACAATTATATGGGGCAATTAGGTATATGTCTATCCTAATCACAAATTAAATCATAATCTAATCCCACATTACTTAATCTCAGAGTCTAATTAAAATCTCCTTGTCAAGGTAAATCCGAATTCTAAAATTCATATTTAACGATGGCCAATCACTAAATAGATAAAGCTAAACAAGATTAAGTAACCAAAGTTAATACTAATTATAATTAATTAATAAAAACAAAGTCCAATCCACACCTATAAGTTCAAAGTTCCTCTAGGTTGTAAAGAGAAATTAGCCAAACATGACTCTAACAAAAATCCAGTTCAGCACAGTCAACAACAATTCAGAGTTCAATGAGAAAAGAAAAATAAAACCATGGCAGAAAGTCACCGCCTCCCAGGTTCTTCGATGAAAATCTGTTCCTCCTTTGTGGCTGTGAAGCCGAAGCTCGCCGGCGACCATGGTGGAGAGGGAAGCCGCCGGCGAGAGAGAAAGAAGAAGGTCGAGGGTCTGAACCTGCGGCGCTACGCTTCCTGTTCTTCTCCAGTCGTGCTCACTATCTGTCTCTGTTTTCCAGTGAGAATGATCCCCCAAATTATGCCGCGCCTTTCTTTCTTTTAGGTCTTCCATTCTCTTCCATTTGTGTAGGGCCCATTCCATTTAATCAAAACAATCAAAATGTGTGGCTGTGCTTCCTTGGGCCTTCAATTTATCACCTTCAATTCTATTCAATTTTGTGGGGCCCAATTGTCAAACGATCCCATTAATTTCAAACGGTCAAAGCATTCAATCCATTAAATAATCATGCCCCTGATAAAGTATGAATAGTATCATGCTTTTTCACTATAAATAGAGGCTTCATTTCTTCATTTTCTTCACACCAAACTTAGAGAACAACAGTTGAGTTTAAGAGAAGAGTGAGAATTCTTAGAGTTAGAGAGAGAGTTTAGAGTAAAGTTCTTGAAGCTGGAGAGAATGAGCAGGAACTTCAAGGGTAAGTTCTCTAGTTCTTGAGTTTTAGCTTCTAGTTCTTGGTAATAGTGTAGTTTGATCCAGAAAATTAAAGAATAAATTCTTAAACTTGTTTTTAGGTTTCCTTACATTGAAATAGTGCTGAACAAGGTTCTGCAAGGGATGTCCGAAGATTCCGGAGTCAGATTCGAAGGAAGTCTGTATACGTGAATAGTACCGTATACATAAATAGTGCCGTATACATGAATAGTAAATTACTATTCACACCGAACGGAGGTACGGACGCGTATTGTAACCTTAACTCTGATGCTTATGGTATGCTTATATGTGATAGATAGTCTGAAATTCTGTTTTTGAAAATTGATCATACACATACAACTTGATACGGGTTATAGTCTTGATAACGCCGTTATGTTTTCCTAGCGCTGAGGACACGGATGTACACCGTGGCACTGGTGAATAGTGCAGACTATAATAACATGCATATTGCAGTGGCTGTGTTATGTTATTATGTGAATATGAGAATAATGTATGTGATTATTGCTGTTTTGACATGAATATCTGTCATACATATTTGATACATAAGCATGAGGTTAACCATTACCTGAGGTTCAATGGGTATTGAACCTCAGCTCTTACTGTAGCTTCAGGATTTTCGGAGTGAACAGAAACAGAAACAACTTATTTTCTAAGTTGAAATCTCACAAATGATGCATCCAGATTAATATTTTTTAAAATCTCAATAAAATCTTTTTAAATTAGTAATAATGACTTCTTAAATATATTAAAATATATATCAAATCTATTAAAAATGAGAAATCATCATCTAACTTCATTTATTCAGTCAAACGCATTGCACAAATTTACTGCCCATTTTTAACTTTGCATAATCTTAGGTTAGTTTGTAAACACTATATCTCCTTGTATAAAATTCCAAAAATTAAAAAATACCTATCAAATTAAAGCTCTTCATGTCTACTTTAAATCTAAAAAGTTTTACAATTGTTGGAGTCCATTTACCTAGTCAAAACTCGCATGCAAATTGACTGCCTTCATAATTTCAAAATCTAACAGTTTTTTTTTTATAACTTGGGTAATTTTGATCCCTTGGCTCCAAAAATTGTTTTTTACCACATTTTTACTCTATTTTTCGAAATAGACCCTTTAAACGCCTCAGATTTTCATTATAATCCAGAGAAACTGTTGGATTTTAGGATCTAAATCCCATAGGTTATGAATAAGAAGTCCCACTGGTTCGCCACCGTTGGGCGTGTCAGTTCACCACAGTCGCGTCGGTTCGCCAACATGTGTCCATCTGATTAGTTTTGTCATCTATAAATAGGATGTGCTAGTGACATAAAATAAAAGAGAATAGATAGAAAAACTAGATCTAAAATTAATCTCAAACTTTCCTCTCTGCATATTACATTCTGTCGACATAGTGTGTGCAATTCTGAAAGTAGACTCGTTGGATTCGCTTGGGCTTCAGACAGACCGAGCCATCTTTCCGGAGATGAATAATCCGCTCTATCCTAGGAGACAATTGCTCAGAAAACCTTCGGCATCCGTATTGAGGGAGCAAATTAAATTGTCTTAAGGACACAACGAAAGTTGGGCCCGGATTTCTGCATTTTTCCATTACCATATCGGCAGTCTTATGAGTTTTTACTGGTTTTCTTTTTGGTACAGTACTATCATATATTTACAGATTATGCATATCAATTATACAGATTGTTATTTTAGTGATATTTCTATCTTGAAAGTATTTGTTTTGCTATTCTGTTTACTTTATCTTCAATTTCTACCTACTCAATACATTAGAAACAACAGAAACACACATGCATGTTGATTTTTCCTCTTAAATTATGACATGCAATGAAGTTTGAAGGTGGAATTGCAACTCACCTTGTCTTCTATGGTTTGTTTTCTTCCTTTCTTTGAGTTCCTAGCTGATCAGCCCCAAGACAATTGTTGGGAGGTGGCTGACCGTGAGATGAAGAGATGAAAGATTGTTGATGGTTTGAAAGAGAGGGATTCACGGTGGAAGGAGGAGGAAGAAAGGAGGAGCCACAGTGAGAGAAGAAGAGAAGGAGGGAGGCCGGAAGTTTGAGAGGAGTAGGAGGAGCACGAGTTGAGAGAAATGAGAAATATGAGATAGAGGAGGGGAGGAGAAATGCCGTCGGTTTGGAATCACTTTTAATTATTTTAATTGGTAGATAGGTAGATGGTGTCTCTCCTTGCAATAGGCACCGAAAGTGGTTCCCGTGGGTTTAGATGGAGGGAGGAAAGAATCAGATTTATGTGTGGTGTTATAGGGGTTGGGTTTCTCTCATTATCTTTTTCTCGTTATCCCTCATCATCTCTAAATCATATCCATCCAATCAATCATAATACCAATTTAATCTCTCTCTTATTTTCCCAATCAATGGCTCAGATGCGCTAATGAAATAATATGAGAAAAATGATGAGGAGAGAATTCTCTTTCGGTGTCCTGAGGTAGTAATTTTCAGTGTTTGTTGCCTCGATTTATGTGTTTATATTTCCCGGATTTATCCAGTACGACAAATACTCAATAATTAACAATATCTCAATAGATATTAAATCTTGACATTTTATTAAATATTTGATAATAGATAGGTTTCTAGTAAAGCATAAACGAGGATATTACAAATAGGTTGTAGTAGATTGTATTGTTTCATGGTATTTTAGGAGCTTTATCAGAAAGATATATTCTTAGGAGTATTCCTGATAAGTAAGACATGTGAAATATAGATGCTGCGCGTACACTTGCATACAAAGACAAATAAATTATATGAATAATATCGCATAAAGCTCTGCTTCTTTTATAGTCGACTTCTTTTTTTTTTTTTGCCTACTCGGTTCACCAAACCTTCGTCCCAACTAATCCGGATCTAACCCACGTCGTGCATCTGGTTATGGTGGGAGAGTCTCATAGTGGGGGTTTTTCGCATTCACAAGGCTTGAACTTGAGACCTTACTTAAACAATATAAATCGCTTACCACTTGAACTAACCCCATTGGTTTTTATAGTCCACTCCGCATGTATGAACTCCCGGTCTCTTCTCAGAAGTTCTAATATTTCATAGGATATGCAAAGCTCGATGTCAATGCTGCCTTCAATCATACATATAGGCTGGGCCCTGGTGGGCCCCGACGAAGCCCCAAAGGCCTTCCCCATCCGAAGTCAATGTTGTAAAAGCTGGCTTTTATGCCTCCCCCAATATGCATTACCTTCCCAAATTTGCCACCCTGTGGGATCAAAGATTCAAAGACACTCTTAATCTTCTCTCCTGTGTACGAGAAGACCACCTTGTTGTTGTTCATTTCCAAAGTAAAGTTCCCATGTCCTTTATCTCCCACCAATTCCTTTGCTTTCATCCTAACGTAAGCAAATTTCACAGTGCTGGCAAAATAGTTGTCTGGAATTGGTGGGCATGAAATTCTGGATCTGGCAGTCACGAGAACACTGTATTCGACTTCTTCTTCGAGATCAAGATGTGAATATTTTTAATCGCACATCTCCAAACATGGCTGATAACAGCTTGGAGAGAGGAGATTTTGTTGCTGACAAAGCCATCAGCTATCTCCGAATTAGCTTTCGATCTCTTTGAGTTCAACAATTTTTTCCCTATTAAAGTGAAGTTGGATGAAGGGATTTCATATATTCATCAACATAATTCTCCATTACATCTGTAAAATTTATTCGTCACTAGGACGTTCAATGTTTCCAAGAGCAAACCACCGTTCATATGGAGCCAGCTTCGAATTTGACCTTATGTGGCTCAAACCATTTCGGCTAATCTTAGCCAATGTATTCATGACATCGGAGATCGGCTTCCCTTCAACTACACAATGGTTCATTGAGAAAGCAATGAAGATGCCGTCCACAAGCTCTGCAGCTTGAACTGCCAATAGTGGCATATGAGTCCCTTCAAAGTTCTTGGATTTGGCAAGAGGAAAGAAGGACTCGACGATTCGAGGAACATAAGTGGGTTCAAGGATGAACAAATTAATTGTGCCACATGGTTGGATTTCGGCTAATTCTTTCGTTTATCATACGTATGGTCAACTAGTCACGTGTACATGCATTGCAATTAAAGTACATACTAAGCTTGATAAATAGATTGTGGGTGGTATTTCATATGAAATTTATGTTGTATTATTGATGATTTATAAATAATATAATTTTTTGATGGTTGGAACTTGGAATACACACCACCTTCTATAATTCTAAATGTAGGTGCTAGTTGATCATTAAACTTCTGTGGAATACATCCTCCCGATGCTAAAACTAATTCTGGGGAAATCTTGGAGATAAGAGCAAGATGCATCTTATTCGAAAAGAAAACTTGTTTTTCCCAACTGAAGAAGGTGGACTTGGAATTTACCCAGCCCATTTGGTAAAAAAATCCTTGGTAGCTAAACAACTTTGGAGAGTTTGTGTGGCTCCGCAGTCCTTTGTCCTTGCGAGCACCTTAAAGATAAAATATATAAGTTTGTAGCAAGCTCCGCTAGTAAGAAAAGAGGCATTTTTCGAGCAAAAAAGAAGAAAAGAGGCATTTTAAACCAATTAAAATAGGCCTCTTAGAACAGGCTTAAGTTCAGTCCGACTAGTTTAGAAAGTCGATAATTTTTTAGATCGGTTGTACACCAAGTCTAAAAATGACTTTTTTAGATAGGTTGTATTTACAATTGATATAAAAAGTGAACTTTTTAGACTTATTCTATTTTGTAACAGGTCTAAAATTTCCAATTCTTAGACTAGTCCCTAGAAGCAACGGGTCTTGAAAGTTCACTTTTTAAACTTACAACCAATCTAAAAAGTGTCATTTTACCAAAATATAAGGAAAATTTTGGAATTGATGTGATTTTAAAATCACCTCCAATAAAAGAAATGCCCTAGATATTTTTCATCATTACATAAATTTTAATAGATCTTATACTAATTTTAACTACAACAAAGGTATCATTTGTATTATCCATGAACAAAAATCAGCCATGATAGCTTCATGTACTTGCACTGGACCCAGGTAGCCACCTGACATGGGAGACCAATAAAGCATTATAATAAGTTAACAAAACGCTTAAAAGAAAGTTATCATGTACAAATTAAAAGGAGAAAAATGGGAGTACTTGCTTGTTTGGATTAGCGGCATAAGATTATTTTCCATCATAATTCATAGTGTATAAGGAAAGTATATGAGATAAGTTTTGTCTTAGCTTTTATAAATGTGCTTCGCAAACAAAAACTCAAAAGCAGGCCATAAATCAGTTATGAATCATTATTCTTCGACAGGTACAACAAAGAAGACTTATTTCATATAGCGAAACAAGCAATACGTAAAACTGTCACTATGGCTCATCTTAAAAAGATACCATCTTCCTCATTGGCTACTTCCATGTCATACTTTCGCGGCGATAAAGGGGCCTCATCCAAAACAAAGTTGTATATCCAGCCTTCAAAGAAGGCCTTGTACCGGCAATGGTCTGGCGCAGAGATCTAAGTTTCTGAGGATGCATGAAAATTCAAGAGAGATTTGAGGATCAAACCATTAAGCTAACAAATTGAAATGATGTTGTCTTTGAAGATCCAAATCTGAGAGAAGAACGATCTAGGTATGATAGTGGAAAAATACAGATCTGAGATGAACAAATGCTTGCCGCCATTTTTCGTCATGAAGGGAAGGAAAGGAAGAGAGGAAATAGTAATCGATTGATGGTGAGGACAGAGATGGGAGGTTGAGAAGGAAGAAGAATAAGAGATGAAGAGGAGGAAGAGAAGTCTGGGAGAAGGACAGAACAAGAGCTAAGGTATTAGGGATTTTTTTTAGGTTTTTGATGATTTTCTATAAAAATAAATAAGTTTTTCTAGACTGTATGCGTAAAATGGCATATCACGTACAGGGGCAGCCAAATACTACATCCGGTCTTAATTATAAGCCATAATTGACTTTATTTGGAGAAATTAAGGAAGCTAAATAAGTTACTTAATCATTTTATATGTTGTATATCTTTAGATTATATATTAGTATGTGAGCCAAACTAATTACTTTGAAGAAAAAAATAAAAATAAAAATACGTTAATTTAATTAGCTTCCTTAATTTTTCCAAAAAAATCAACTATATCTTATAATTAGGATCGGAGGGAATAGCAAAAAGGATATCATATATCCTTTAGAAAAAGAAAAAAAAAAAGCTGATAAAGGTCCAATACGAATCAAAACCTAAAGTCTATATATAAGAAGATTGACGCCGCAGTAGATATATTGAACGCAAGGGACGCACGGCCGAAACAATTCAAGAAGGGGAGTCGCACGGGAAAAGAGGAATATTGACGGCAGTAAAAACCAGAGCAACACGCAAGAGTTGATTACGCATGACAGTGGAAATCAGAGGAAGGACCAGCCAGCGAGGAGTACCAAGGCATTCTTTGGGAGTCTTATTTTTCTTTTCTTTTCCGGTCTTATCTAAATCTGAATATTATGGATTTACTTTAGTCATGTGTGGTTAATTTTCTTTACAACCTAGAGTAGCTTTGAATTTATAGGTGGATTAAATTTAGTTTTCATTGTTTAGTTAGATTTGATATTAATTGTGTTACTTAATCTTGTTTAGATTTATTAATTTAGTGATTGACCATCATTGAATATGAATTTGAACATTAGGATTTACCTTGATGAAGAGAATTTTAAGTAGGCTCTGAGATTAAGTAATATGGGATTAGATTACGATTTAATTTGCGGTTAGGATAGACATATACCTAATGCCCCATATAATTGTTGAAGAGTGTGTTTGATTTTATTTTCCTTTTGAGTGATTATGTTAGATATAACAAATTATATTTAAGAGAGGGTTGTAAGTAGACCTACAAGCACTTACAGCTATTTATACTCAAGATTAACAAAATTGATATCAATGCTAATTAAATTAATGAAAATAAGGTTTATGAAGTTAATAAGGGATTGATGACTCTAGGTTGCTCATTTTTATTATTGAAATATGATCTTTGTACGTGAAAGTTCTTATTTCTATTAAATTTCTTTTTACTATTTCTGAAAACAATTTTGATTTTCCCAACTTAAATGAAAAAAGGAAATTTAACACCTAATCACTAGTTTGACTTAGTCTTTTTGGGATAACCTTGATTTGCTACTTACTATATTAATGACTCGTACACTTACGGTGCTTAGTTAAATTTTGGTAGCATGACCCATTGTTTCTTCATTCACCTATTTTTTTTTTGGTCGAATCTTCATTCACCTATTGACATGCTTGACTTAATCATTTTCTCCTTTTTTCCAAGCTTTGAACAGGACAACTTTATGACACTCTCTTCTACAATAAAGACTATTCAGAACAACTCCTTCAATCAACATTAGGAAGCTCTTCTTCCTTCCAACTTTACTAGGTCTTGGATAACTTGGCTTCGGAGTACACTTTCTTCTCTCTTCCTTGTAATGACTGATGCCTTCTTCATTAATGTACTCATCCTCCTCTTAGACTTTCAAATGAATAATTATTTAAATTGGAGAAACCCAACATGACACGTGGATCCCTCAGACGCTTACACATAGTGCAACACTTGCCCATCTCCAGCCTTATGCATAACTTTGACCCCACAGCTAGCACCACGAGAAATATACTCGGTGCCCTTCCAAGTTGAAAAAATCTGAGTCATTAATTTGGGAGAACCAGAGGGTTGCAGCTAATGGTAATCGACTCTTCCAAGAACTTTCCCTTCAGTAGCCCGTCAAGTGTGTATGCATATCCGCCCTCAATTTTATTTGCACAAACATTAAGTGCTGGGCACAGAAGACAATCGCCCAAACAAGTTGAACAGTAATCCTCACACTTTATGTTTGAAAGACACCAGTTAACGTACATAAGCATCTCTGAAGCCAATGCCCTGGTGCAGATAGTGAAAAAGTTGGAGGGAATAATCATTTGTTATTTCATTCACCCATGGAATTCGGAGATTTTCTTCTCCTTTTGAAAGGTAGTCATTTGAATCAGTTCTGAATTCCAACTCGCAGTCACATATTTCTCAACAGTTTCATGACAGGAAAATTTGGGTCAATGATAATATATTTGATAAGTGGATATTTTATAATTAAATAAGTATAGATTCTGAGATATATTGGATTAAATTATTTAATATTATACTTATTTAATTATCTTTTATATATTTATCTATCTTTTAATTAAATATAGGATAAAAGAATATTATAACAGAAAATCTTTTAATATCTTATTTTGTTGTGTAAAAGATATTATGTGATCTTCGAGAGACATGAGCTGCATATATGCGAGGATATTAATTGAAGAGGGAAATCAAATAAAGAATAAAAAAGGACGTGGACCCCACACTTATTGCAAATGCCACGGATTGTTTAACTAATTGAGAGCATATTATTGCCATATGCTCTGGATATAAGAAAAAGGATATGATATATCCTTTATAAAAAAAAAAGGAGATCACGCACAGAGGCAAAACAGACGCAAGAAGTATTATATATATTACACCGCTTAGGTGGAAGAGACGAGAGACGCAAGCCGAGAACGAGAAGGAAGGGGAGCAACAACATTTTGGTGATTTTCATTATCTCTACAGAAGGACGAAAGGACCTTGGAGGCAACGGAGAAGCTTTCTTTCCTAACTCTTTCTATTCTTTAAACATGAATTTTATCTTTTCGTTATGAATTTGATTTTAACCATGCGTGGCTAGACTCTTTTTGCAACCTAGGGTAGCTATGAACTTATTTGTAGATTAGATTTTATTTTCATTGTTTAGTTAAAATTAATATTAATTTTGGTTGCTTAATCTTGTTTAAAATGTATCTATTTAGTAATTGGTCATCATTGAATATGAATTAGAGAATTAGGATTTACCTTGACAAAGGGAATTTTAATTAAGCTCTCAGATTAAGTAATATGGGATTAGATTACGATTTAATTTGCGGTGAGGATAGACATATACCTAATGGCTCCATATAATTGTTGAAGGGTGTGTCCGAGTTATGTTGCCTCTTCTGGTAATTATGTTAGACATAACAAATTATCCTTAAGAGAGGGTTATAAGTGGACCAACAGGCACTTATAGCTATTAATATTTGAGATTAACAAAATTGATATTAAGGCTAATTAAATTAATGAAAACAATGTTTAGGAAACAAATAAGGGATTAGTGACTCTAGGTTGTGTGTTCGATTAGTTGGTAGTTTTTGTTATTTTAATTTCAGTTTTGATTTCTTTTATTAATTAAAGTCAATTTGATTTACTTAACTTAAACGAAATTGCGAAATTAATACTTAACTGAAGTTGTGGGTACTAAGTCCTCGTAGGAACAATACTCTACTCATCATTTTATTACTTGATATGACCCGTATACTTGCGGAGTCCATAGGCTTTAAGTTTTGCCCTATCAATATTATTGCGGACATTTATCCTCCATCATTTCAAAAATTCATGTCGACGAGGCAAACGAAAATCTTTTCTCCCAAAAGCTAAACTGCAGCTAATAATAATTTTTACCTCTCCTGATGTTGATGTTGACGGGGCAATCTCTATGGCAGAACATTCTTGGTTTGTCACATTCGTCAGGTGAAACGAACCACATACAAGGCCAACAGAAATTCCTGAACTCGGTCAACGATTCTGTTCTTAACTATATCAGGTGCAGACAACAAACAGACTAAAGCAGGTAGCATCGCGATTAGAGACTCAGAAGTGAAGTGCATGGGGACATTGATGATAAAAGAAGAACCCATTCAAATACAATTTCAGACCGATCAAAATCCAGAGAAACTTGCAGGGTACAATATGGCAAAGAAAGAACAACGCTGAAATTCCAAGCTGGTGTTGGAAATAAAAGATATAGAATGATGGAAAATAATGCTTCTATTATAAACTCAAATACAATACACCTCTGTTTATCTCTCACACTCCTCTATATTTTTTCACACACATAACTCTCAAAAAGATAATTCTCTCACTTCTCTCTCAAAGTGCTTTGGCACTTAATTTTTTTCTATCTCTCTTTCCCTTTTCTTTTCGGATACACAGACACATTGCAATACTGAAACACACACATATATAGGCTATTTTTTGCCTCGTATAGTGCCAACTTCCTTCACAGCTTTCTAATTGTTGACAACGCATGCCTCCAGTTTATATTCATTTGACAACTCATCCTTGCATTGAGCCTCGGTTTGACAGCTTTCAAAATATCTGTTTGTTTGACAAATAATTCCTCCCACCATATTAATTCTGACGGTGAATTAAATGGGAGAAACAAAATTGAGTTTGATTTTTATCACTCCCCTTCAAACTCGATTTTTCATACCAATCATATGTTTGAACTTGTTGAATGTATCCACCTTCAATGGCTTCGTAAAAATATCTACTAGTTGTTCTTCTGTACTACAATAGGTTAACTCCACAACTTTATTTTTGATTTGCTCCCGAATAAAATTATATTTGGTGTCAATATGTTTGCTTCGGTTGTGAGAGACTGGATTCTTTTCTAGTGAAATTGCTGACTTGTTGTCTACATGTATGGTGATTGAACCTTCTTGCTCATAATGTAACTCATTCAAAATATTCTTTAGCCATATTGCTTGACATGTGCACATTGCAGCGGCTATATATTCAGCTTCACATGATGAAAGAGCAACTGTCTTTTATTTCTTTGACGACCAAGAAAATATTGCTAAGCCAATGTGAAATGCGTATCCTGAAGTACTCTTCTGATCATCTATGTCTCCACCATAATCACTATCTGAATAGCCAATTAACCTTGAATCTTGGGAATGCGTATAGAACAGTCCATGATTGATAGTTCCTTTGATGTATTTCAAAATTCTCTTCGCTGCACGGAAATGATCTTGCTTTGGCCGCTCCATATATATGCTAATTAAACCAACTGCATACATAATATCTGGTCTAGTGAAAGTTAAGCACCTCAAGCTTCCGACCAAGCTCTTGTATAGTGTTGGGTTTACAGGTTTTCTTGTTGAATGAACTGTCAACTTCATTCCTTTTTCTATCGGTGTTGAAATAGGCTTGCAATCTTTCATTCTGAATCTGCTCAATATCTCTTGTGCATATTTCTTTTGTGACATAAATATTCCTTCCTCCCTTTGTTCCACTTCAACTCCAAGAAAATAAGACATCACTCCAATATCTGTCATTTCAAACTCTCTAGTCATAGCTTTCTTAAATTCGACAAACATACTTGGATTATTTCTTGTAAAGATCATATCATCCACATACAGACATACGATCATTATATCTCCATCTTCATTCCTTTTCGTGTATAAAGCATGCTCGTACGGACTTTTCACAAATCCATTCTTCTAAAAGTATTCATCTATTCTCGTGTTCCATGCTCTAGGAGCTTGCTTCAATCCATATAGTACCTTCTTCAATCGGTAAACTTTGTCTTCTTCTCCTTTTATTATGTATCCTGGTGGCTATTCAATATAGACCTCTTCTTCTAAGTAGCCGTTAAGGAAAGCCAACTTCACATCCATCTGATATATCTTCCATTTGTTTTGTGCTGAAATTGCTGTGAGAAGTCTGATAGTGTTAATCCTTGCAATTGGTGTAAAAATCTCTTCATAATCAATTCCGTATTTCTGCTTGTAGCCTTTAGCCACTAATCTCGCCTTATGCTTCTCCACCTTTCCTTCTTTGTTGGTTTTTGTCTTGTATACCCACTTTACTCTAATAGGCTTATGGTCCTTCGACATAGTTGTGAGCTCCCATGTGTCATTCCTTTTAATTGAGGCGATTTCATCGTTCATAGCTGTCTTCCACGTTTCATCTTTCATTGCTTCTTCATATGTCATTGGATCACATTTAGCTACCAGACAAAATAATGAATAATCAAGTGTAGTTTGTATTGGGTCTGTAGCATCATAGATATCACTTAAGCTTTTCATTTTTGCTGTTACTCCCCCAGAATTTCTACTACTGCTACTACTTCTTGTTGTTGATGGTGTAGATGTAGGAGTTGTTGGATTAGGACTTGGTGGTGGAGTTTGATCATTGTCTACTTCAACTATTTGGTCTCTTGAGTCGACATCATCTTTAAAGAATAAGCCTTCCACTCTTTTTTCTTCATCACTCCATTTCCAGTAGTCTGCTTCATTGAACTCTACGTCTCTTGAGACAATTACCTTCTTGGTTAAAGGATTATACAACCTGTAAGCTTTACTTCGATGCTCGTAACCAATGAAAATGTATTTTTCTCCTTTGTCATCTAACTTCTTCCTCTTTTGATATGGAATATGAGCATAAGCTATGCAGCCAAAGATTCTTAGATAGCTAACATCTGGCTTCCTACCACTCCATGCTTCATCTGGAGTTTTGATACTTCGTAAAATCTCCCATGCATTTTTGGAAGTTTTTGCATCTGATATTTTTCAAAGGTTGATTCATCAACAACTTGAAAAATTAAGAATAGAACCTTGTCTTTTTTTTTTTGAGATTCCTTAAGCGTCTTTCTCTGAGCATCTGTTAGACCTGCTTCAGCAACTGCATTGGCAGGCTCCGTGAATCCATCTTCAACGAGGTCCCATATATCTTGGGAACCTAGTAACGTTTTCATTTGAATACTCCAATTTCCATAATTGCCTTTTGACAATTTTAGAATTAGTGGTTGCACCATCTTCGCGATTTTTATCAACCTGGCTCTGATACCAGTTGTTGGAAATAAAAGATATAGAAAGATGGAAAATAATGCTTCTATTATAAACTCAAATACAATACACCTCTGTTTATCTCTCACACTCCTCTATATTTTTTCACACACATAACTCTCAAAAAGATAATTCTCTCACTTCTCTCTCAAAGTGCTTCGGCACTTAATTTTTTTCTATCTCTCTTTCCCTTTTCTTTTCGAATACACAGACACATTGCAATACTGAAACACACACATATATATAGGCTATTTTTTGCCGCCTCATATAGTGCCGACTTCCTTCACAGCTTTCTAATTGTAATAGTTGATTATTTTGTACTTTGCTTCTTCATAGCTGATCGAACCATATTTTTTTATATGATTTTTGATAATTAAATTGGGGTTTTTAATGTATTTTGTCATAATTATTGAGCTTTAAATGTATTTCTTGTGATAAATTGAGATTAATAGTAAATACATTAAATTAGGGCTAAAATGGGCAAAATTATCAAAAAATGTAATTACTCTTAATTATTGATTTTTATGAGAATATTTGATGTTAGATTAATTGGTTCAAATTGTAGGTACTTAAAGAAATTGGACTAAATTTGAAAATGGAAATTTAAGCTCAAGTTATAAAAGTTGCAATTTAGTCCCTCAAGCAATGTGTTTTATTTTTTGCAGTGTAGTCTTGGTCAAAACTTGCGTTTTGACTAGGGAATCAATCTAACCTAGCTAAGAGACGCAGGAGTTGAGGGACATTCAGACCCGTGGAGCCCCGACAGATTTAATGGGGGGATTAAATGCAGAACAGGAGGCGGCAAAAAAGGGATCATCTGGACACCTTTGGAGCTTCATCGCCATTCACAACCTGAGCATCTTTCATTCCTTCGATCTTCCACCTCTCTCTAGTCGCCGTCGGTCTTCCTCTCACCACCATCGCCGCCAGCGACCCCCTTCCTTCACCCTCCACCACTTCCAGCGGCACAACAGGGAGCTTCGTCCTGCTTTCTCTTTCGCTCCACCCACACCATCGTGAAGACCATTGGCGCCCCTCATCCTCTTCGCACCTACCTCCATCGTCCCTCCATCACCAACGACCCTCTTCCATCATCCACCACCGTTAACCACCGTGAGAGGCGCGAGATACAGAGACAGCCAGCTCTGCGAGAACAGAGCTCGATGCTTGGACTATCTTCCTCTTCCACCATTCTCGCTCTCACCTTCGGCCATTTTCTTTCTCATACTCAGCCACCCCCAACTACAAATTTCATGGCAGCTGCATTTTTACTATTCTTCGGTGACAGTTGTTGATGCTGCGTGGTTGAGTTTGTTGCCTTTGCTTGGAAGGTGGAGATTGACTTGAGTTCAGAGCTTCAAAGGGGAGTTACTTTGTTCATTCTATTTGTTTAGATTTACGTATTTAAGTTGCCTAGTTTTAGGGATTATTGTGTATAAATTCTGGAATTGAGATTAATGTTTATTGTCTCTGTTAGTTTGATAATTGTAGTTAAGATTGGATTTTGCAATGTGAAGATTATATTTGTTTTAACTTTTTGTGGTTGTAATGAGATTATATTAATTAGCGTGTTATCGTCTAGTTAATGTAGTTGATTTGTGCCCTTTGAGGGACTGTTATGTACTCAATTTTGAGAAGACTTATGTTACATTATTCCAATTTTAATTGCACATCAAGTGGTTTTTAACAATTTCTCAAGAGGTAGTGGTTAGCTATGTTTGTAGGAGCTACTATTAATTGGGAATATTGGACTCAAGTGGTATCTTGGGGTTTTTCTTAAAGACTTGATGAATTTTAACTCCCATAATCTTTTTGAGCAAGGATAGTCATTTCTTCATCACCAAGAGCGCCATCGTCCATATTTTCAATTCCATATCATTTAATTTGAAAGTGGAGCTAAATACCCAAGGGAGGTGAATTGGGTATTTTGAAATTTTTTGAGAATAACCCTGTTTTTAAACAGCAAAAACAGAGATGAACAGAGTAAAGGGAAGAGCAGCTGAACACAGAGATTTATACTGGTTCGGTCCTAACAACTTGACCTACATCCAGTCCCCAGACTCTCTGGGATTTTCTACTATCTCAAAGATTACACACTCTGTACTCAAGAGTAGTTCTCTCACTAGAACTCACTTCCCCTTACAAGTTGTAATCAATGAACTCCCAAATCACCAAGTCCCCTTGACTTATGATTCTTTACAATACATGATTTATAGATAAAAACTCTCTCTAAGAGTGAATAATGATAAACACTGAAGCTTTTATATCAAAAGATACACTACAGTTGAAAACTGAAGGAATAAATGCAAAGCTTGAATGATTTTCATTTTCCGTAGTTGTAGTTGTTGAGAAGACTTGAATGCAGCTCTATTTATACTCAGAGTGCATTAAATGACCGTTGCTTCTTTAATTGAACTGTTGGACATGTTCAGCAATGGTTAGGAGGTGGTTTGGTCTTCTTCTCTCTCTAATCTCCACTTAATCTAGCTGGACAGAAGTTCAAAGTTGACTTCCTGTGAATTAATCCGTTGGAAAAGTAGATGCTGGATGTGGAAATCATTCTTTAATTCTTTGCTAGACGTGTGCAGATGGATTACCCAAAAGGATGCAACTTTTTGGGTTTGCATTTGATGTGCTGACGTCACTTTTTGCTTTTGCTTTAAACCTTCAATAATCATTCTCTAATTCATCTGAAACTCACTAACAAAGTGGTTAAACATAGCTAGGAATAGTAGAGAATAATACTGGAAAGTATTAAGATCAAACAAGAGTGATTCCCAAAATTGCAAGATTTGAATTTCTGATTCAGCGTAGAAACTTTAAGGTTTGTTCACCAAACCTCGAGTTTTGGACATAGCTTGCAAAGTTGATTTGTGTCCAAAATTTCAAAACTTGAGGTTTCTAATCAAAACTGGAGGTTTTCAAAACTTTAAAATGTTCAATGCTCTTGGGTTGACAAAATCTCGACGTTTCCAAAAAAACCTCGAGTTTTCACTCAAGTATGAAAGTTTTGAAAAACTGCGCTAAAAGAAAAACCTTGAGGTTTCCTTGAAACCTCGAGTTTTTCAAATCAGTGAAAAGTCATTTGCTCTCTGTTTGCCAAAACCTCGAGTATTCTCACCAAAACTCGAGTTTTGTTCAAATGTGAAAACTTTGAAATTTTGCGCCAAGACAGAAACCTTGAGGTTTCAAAACCAAACTGGAGGTTTTGAAAAGTTAGAAAACATAGTTGCTCTCTACTTGGACAAAACTCGAGGTTTTTACCAAAACCTCGAGTTTTCACTCAATGTGAAAACTTTGAGAAAATCTTGTCAAGTTCAAAACTGGAGGTTTTACACAAAAACTGGAGGTTTTGAAACTTGGTTAAAATCTAAGTTTTCTGTGTCAGTCAAAACCTCGAGGTTTCTTACCAAACCTTGAGTTTTCTCAAAATTTGTGAAAACTGAACTTTTCAATTCAAAACCAAACCTTGAGGTTTGAAATGGAAACTGGAGGTTTTCAAATGTTCAAAACCTGAGAGACTCTCTGTATGACAAAACTTCAAGTTTTGCATTTTCTCAGAAAAAGTTGTGAAGTCTCTGTGTGTGGAAACCTCGAGTTTTCTCTGAAAACTCAAGTTTTGACTTTGTACAGAAAACTTGAAATTGTCTCTGTAAGGCCAAACCTTGAGGTTTCTATATAAACCTCGAGTTTTTCTCTCATAGTGAGTTTTACACATTTGACAGCAAAACTTCAAGCTTTGTTTACAATTATTGGAAATCATCAAAACCCTTAGAGAACTAACATAATTTACTCATTCACCAATTTTATTAAAAATACCAAAAATAATAGTTTAGCATTTAATTAAATTGCATTGCTCTTTAGTTTATTAATTTGAAAATCCAAAACTAATTTTCTCCCTTGTTTTAATTGCATTTGCATGTCATTTAGATTACCTAAGACTCAATAAAAGGTTCCTCGAGAAGAGAGAACGATCCTAGGTTTGCCTATACACAATCCTTGGTTAATTTTTGATTGTGGACCCAAGACTAAAGACAAAAAGGCTCTCATCAATAGTATTTAATTCTTCACAGCCCCTTTTGTTAACTTTTCAACAATTGCTTTGCTTCTCATGCAAATTGACAACACATGCCTCCAGTTTATATTCATTTGACAACTTATCCTTGCATTGAGCCTCGGTTTGACAGCTTTCAAAATATCCGTTTGTTTGACAACTAATTGATTAATTTTGACGGTGAATTAAATGGGAGAAACAAAATTGAATTTGATTTTTATCAGCTGGCAACCCATTGCATTACCTGCCGGAGCAAATTTGGTCAACGGAATTTCTTCAATAGATGTTTGCATTCCAAGAAAAGAAGCTATAGTTGGAAAGAATTGAATGTCATCAATGTCACTTAGATCTTCCAAAATAATAGAATCGCAGTGGCAAATCAAGAAACCTCTGAAGTGAGAGTGGAGATCTTCAACGGGCTCTTTAACAAGGTGTGGCTGGACGGCAGATACGAAGCTTCGACTTTGGAAAAGAGCCTCAACCAAAAATGCGTAGAACCTGAAAGGCAAGCATGCAGCGGCAAGAAACTTTCTTGCAGCTGCAAGATCATGAAAGTGAAGCGTCGGCGGCAAGTAGAGATAAGAAGGATGATCGTGTGACGGCGAGAATCACCTTGTCCATGTCCGGCCTTTCAAACGTCCGTCGGACATATCTTTGTCGCAAAATGATGATGAGAAAACAGCTTCGTCACAGGGGCAAGTTTCGACGACGCAGGATCTTAGGGTGACAGAGGCTGGAAAGGAAAGACGATTAGGCGACAAAAAATAATGAAACACGTATATCTTTGAATTTTATTATTATTTCCAATCAATTACAGAAAGATGACAACACGTTAAGTCATACACATAAATATTACCGTTTACCATACATGAAAACAAATTTTCCTTGACAACACAATAATAAATATAGCATGCTTGCTATGTAAAATTAGTGGCGGAGCCAGGATTTGGGGTTTATGGGTGCACAATTAGTATGCGCCCCCGAAATTTTTTTTTTAAGGAAAGTTTTAAATGCATTAAGATTGTATCGTTGACATTTTCTAGAAGGAAAAAAGTTTGACAAGATTAAAGAACATGTTGCAACCTATAAGAAATCAAAGAATGAAGAATTATAATAACTAAAAGGTGGGCAAGCAAACCAAAATGCTAGCTTTGGCTTCAATTCATCATAAACGAAAATCACAAGGTGGGGTATTACCTTCAGATATTCATTTACATCAGCCTTCATCTGCTTAGCCTTGAGTGTTGCATCAACCTCCAAAAAGATTCGAGGGGATAAAGTTATTTCTTGAAGTAAATCAATCTGCAAAAGAAAGTAGAAAAGGAAGCTGTGTCATGCCAATGAGAACAGAAATGCATTAACATAGAAAAATAATAATAATAAATTAACTAACCTTTACATCAGAAGGATTACAAAACCATTCTTCGATTCTTCATTCCTTGAAAATATTTCATTATATCCTCATTATCAATCGTATCAAATATATCACGTTCAACAAAAGTAATCATGCACGAGTTAAACCAATCATCACTTATCCGATTGCATAACTTATTCTTAACAAAAGTCATTGCAGAAAAAATCCACTCAACACTAGCAGTTCCTACTGGTAGAATGAGTGCCAACTTTATCAACAAATAGACTAGTGGATAAACAATATCATTTCTCTTCTCAACCATCTTCAAAGCAAGGTCAGAAATTGTTTGCAAATTGCCAAAATCAGAATCAGCCCTCACATCAACAATAAAATTATCGAGACTTGAAGACAGAAAGGAATATTTGTAAGTTCATCAAACTCCGAAGGATAGAATCTAGCAAACTCAATCAACTTTTCATTGTTAAAATTAGAAAATGAATCACGAGGATCAAGACAACTCAAACACTCAAGCAACTTCATATTGACGTTATCAAATCGATCATTCAACTCTTGAACTTGAGTATCTATCACTGTATTAAATAACTCCACCTTAAAGTAGTGGAGGAATGTGAATGATTCCAATCTCCGTTTCGATCTCCCTTTAGTACAATAATCATCATTCATATTTGGAATGTCAATATCATATTTATCGGCAAAAATGTTTGTTTCTTGAAGCAATTTATCAAAACTATTACCCCTTACCTCTTGTAAATGAGACTTGACTACCTTCACTAAACTAATTGCATTTAAAAGGTCTTGATCTTTTCTTTGCAGTGCTTGTGACAACTCATAAGAAATCCCCAAGATCAATTTCATAAGAGGCAACAAGAATACAAATTCAAAATCCTCCATGGCATACAAAATGCAACCTGCATCGGTTCTTGCAGCATCATTTTTTGGATCATCTTCAATAACTTTCATCAATGAAATGATTGGAGAAAATAAGGAGATAACACTTGTAACCGTACCAAAATGGGAGCCCCAACAAGTGTCTCCAGGTCGCTTTAAGGTTGTCTCTTGATTTAAACCTTTTCCAGTTGGTATTTCACTACTAGCAATTTTTTCAACTATGAGCTCATACTTATTCATTTGAAGAATTTCCTTCTGCTTGCATGAACCCCCCACAACGGTAGTCATCTTTTGAAGCATGTCAAAAAATTCTTGAATCTTCTTGTGATGTTTTGCAACCTTCACAAGTGCCAATTGTAACTGATGAATAAAACAATGAATGTAGAATACAGATGTGTTGTCTGTCAAAATCAAACTCTTAAGCCCTTTGAATTCACCCCGCATATTACTAGCACCATCATAGCCTTGCCCGCGACATTTAGACAAACTTAAACCAAGTTTAGAAAATAGGTCATCAATCGCTGCTTTTAGTGATTGTGCAATCGTATCTGAAACATGAATTATGCCAATAAATCGCTCAACAATGGACCCTTTTTTGTTTACATACCGAAGTACAACCGCCATTTGTTCTTTAATTGCAACATCACGAGCTTCATCAACTATCAAGGAAAAGTAATCATCATCGAGATCACTAATTATTGCTTTAACAGTCAAATCAACATAAGCTTGGGAAAGATCTTTCTGAATCATTGGTGAAGTCAATTTGTTATTGTCAGGGGCATTTTCCAAGACCAAATCACTCATCTCTTTATTTGGCTTAGAATAAAACTTTAGAAGTTCAAGGAATAAACCTTGTTGATTTGAACTTGTAGATTCATCATGTCCCCGAAAAGGCTGACCATTGCGTAGTAGGAATTTAACGCATTCTAAAGAAGTTTTTAGCCTAATACGATAATCAATTTTTTGTTGTTCAGAAATATTTGAAAGAGCAATATCAATATGTTGATTTTGCTTTATCAAATTTTGACAAAATTGATAACATCTATTGTGGACACTCTTATGATCTCCAACATGAACTTTGATTCTATCCTTCTTATGCCAACTTTTGAACCCCACACCAACAAATGCTTCCTGCGCCGAACCACTACCTCCAACCTCCATATCAAATAGATAACAATACAAGCAAAAACATGCATCTTTTGATACACTATACTCCAACCAGGGACCAAATTCTTCATACCACTTAGAATTGAATCTATGCATTTTTCCATACACATCCGTTTGAGGGAATGGTTTAAGAATTGGTTGAGTTGGCTCCTTGAACAAATAAGCTCTTCGAATATCCTCTTTTTCTATAGGATTTGATGTCATTGAATAAATTGAAGGACGTTTTCCCGGATCCGCTTCAAGATTTTCTATATTCACTTTTGCTTGAGGTGGTAATTGAAACTGAGATTCTGGTGGTGGTTGGGAGGATTCTTGGACTGTTGGAATTGAAATACTGTTTGAAAGTTGCTCACTTTGAGATTTAGGTTCTGTGTTTGTGGGTGTTAGACGTTTGAAATAAGATTGTATCGTTGACATTTTCTGGAAGAAAAAAGGTTTAACAAGATTAAGTTCCTTAATCTAGATCCTAAAATCAAGGGATATGATCTAGATCTTAGAATCAAGGGATTTTCTAACATAAACTATAGCTATCTTAGCAAAACTTAGAATTATATTATTCGAACATCCGCAACTGTATTTCAATAACTAGCATGAACTCCCATGTGCAATGAATGGGAGAATTCAATACCATTGAATATCATTACATTTAAAGTTTGCCAATATGCATTTGTAAACAACAATTGTGCACTTTCAGCAATGTCAATCAAACAGAGGATGCTTTTACTTATTAGTCTATGCTACTTGTACTAAAAATAAATTACCTCGCTATTCAAAGTCCAGTGATTTAGAGAATATGCAGCGAGCAGATAATAGATTCTGCAGTGCTTGTCCTTGCAAAGTTCCGTTGATGGAAGAGTTACAAGAAAGAGTAGTGATCTACTAACAGAGTTGTCTAAAAGAACAAAATGGCATGCATGTGTTAAATTTGAATGCATTAAATATTGAGTGTGTGCGTAGGAGTAGAAGGGGTCGAGAAGCATCAGGAGAAACACAAGAATATATAATGAAAAGGAGTAATATTGAGTGGGTCATAATTAAATTAAAAATTAAATGCAAGAGTCTGACTTGAATATTGAGTGGGTCATAATTAAATGTAAGATATAATAATCCAATTTAAGTCCACAAACTAACATTCATGCATATGGTAGATTGCTAGATTGCTCATAGCCTCATACAATAGCAATATTTCAGACATTTTACAATAAATTCAGATTTCAGCACTTGTTGGTACAACAGCAAGAAGTGGTGCATATGCAACTTTGATATGTAACAGTTGGAAGTAAATAGAAGAAAAGATACACAAGAGAAGCCATTATTAATTAGTATTCAATGGTAGAAACCCAAAATTTGGAAACCACATACCTATACATGCTTGTAATAAGCATTCCAACAAATATAACATTTACTGGAAACCAGACGCTCACCAATCTCCATGTTAGGGGTTCTGTTGATATTAGGGCCAGAAGACTCAACACAGAAACAATAGTCACAGATATGAAATTCTACATTTAAAAAAATTATCATCAAAGCCAGCATCATCAACCTCTACATCATTAATCACGATACAAATAAAAGAGAAGTATTAATGATTACAAACAGAGTTTAGCACCAATGCCAAAGGAATACATTCAAATGTTTTGGGATCACTAATATTAAGTAATCAGTAATGAGCAAAAGAAGAGCAAAAGAAGAGTTCATTCCAATTTCAACCCAGTTTAACCAAGATGCTCTTACATGAAGGGTTTCACAATTACAATAAAAGGAAAATACAGAGTTGAACAAACAGAGCACAGAAAATATGTTGAAATCGAAACAGAGTCAGCGACTTTCTTGAAGAAACAGAGCACAGACGAGACAAATAGACCATGGATGAGCAAGAACAAGATGAACAACACGGGATTTATGTGACAAACACCTTTTATACAGGTCAGGGACGAGAGATACTCACTGGATTTGGGGGCGGATCGATTGTGGGCGGAGTGGCGGATCGATTTGGGGGAAAATGTAATTGGCGGATCGATTGTTGACAGCGGATCGAGGAGGAGCCGGCGTTGAGAAGGCTTGAGAGTTGAGGGCGGAGGGGGATCGATTTGAAGCCGCGGTTGAGAAAATGAAAGAACAAGGCGTGAGCGTTGGCGGATCGAGTTGGAGCTGGGGTTGATAAGGTGTCAGAGTTGACGACAGATCAAGGAGGAGCCGGCATTGAGAAGGCGTGAGAGACTTGAGGGCGGAGGCGGATCGATTTGAAGCCGCGGTTTAGAAAATGAAAGAAGAAGGCGTGAGACGGTGAGAGATCGATCTGGAGCCGGGGTTGAGGGGTTGAGAGAATGAAAGTAACAAAAAAAAAAGGGATAAATGGACAATGACGCGTTCGAACCCCCGACCTTTCTCAAAGATTGGCAACGCTGTAACCAATATAGCCAACTAGATCAAGTGAAATAATATTATTTCACAAAATATATATTTTTAAAATTTTTTATGGGTTCACTTGCCCCCATAGGCTCCCGCCACTGTGTAAAATATAAATGCTCGACATACACTTGAGTACAAAGACAAGGTGCAAAATATTGCATCAATCTTCGTGTCTATCATAGTCGGCCTCGTGCTGGTTTCTTGAATAATCCCGGTGGCAGCGACACCGCATGCATAAACTCAGCCCTTCCCATGAGTTCTAATATTTCATCCGACATGCAAAGCTCAATGTCGAGGCTCTCTTCTTCTGCTCCAGCATCAATTACAAGGTCCTAATCATACATATAAACTGGGCCCCGACGAAGCCCCAAAGGCCGTCCCCAGCCAAAGTCAATGGAATAAAAGTTGGATCTTTGGCTGCAAACGGTTTGCATTTCCCTCCCAAATCTGTCGCTAAGTAAACTCAATGTTGGATTTAGGATCAAAGCTTCAAATTCACTTTAGATCTTCTCTCTCTAGAGTATGACAAGATCACCTCATGCATCTCCAAAGAAAACTTCCCATGTCCTTTATCTCCCACCAAGTCCCTAACTTTCATTCTCACCATAGCATAGCAAATTGCACCGTGTTGCCAAAATATGTGTCTGGAATTGGTGGGTTTGAGATTCTGGATCTGGCATTCACGATTACACTGCAATTGTCTTCTTCGGGATCAAGATGCAGATTTTACACCGCACATATCCAAATATGGCTAATAACAGCTTGGAGAGCGGAGATTTTATTGCTGAGAACACCATCTTCCACCTCTGAGTTAGCTTTTGCTTTGAGTTCAACAATTTTTTCTCGCGTAAAGTGGAAGATCCTCTAGAAAAGCGGAGGTGGATGAAGAGAGTTAGCATATTCACCACCATGATTCTCCATTATCTCTCTAACGTATTCGTCTACGACGTTCAATGTTTGCTTGAGGAAACCATCGTTTAAATGTAGCAACCTTCGACTTTGATCCACTGTGGTTCAAACCATTTTGACTAATCTTAGCCCATGTATTCATGAAGATGCCGTCCAAAAGCTCGGTAACTTGAACCGAATATAATGGGATATGTGTTCCTTCAAAGTTCTTGGATATTCCCAGTGGGAAAAAGGACTCGACAATTCGAGGAAAATAAGTGGGTTCAAGGATGTCAACCATTGTAGTGTTCTCTGCGATGGCATGAACAAAGCTTAGTCCAGCATTGTTGCAAGTGACAGACGGAAGAGGTGTCGTCATCGCCATGGGGAATAATAGCAAGACGGCCAGCAATGGGCATGAAGAAATCGAGGGCGAAAGAAAACGAATCCTTAAGATGTTGGCTCACCAATGACGAAGATATCTTGGGTTTGTGGAAAAGAAGCCCCTTTTGACCATACTCGAGAAGTAGGAAACGAAGATCCCATCGATTGAGCTTTTGACCATACTCGAGAAGTACTAAACGAAGATCCCATCGATTGAGCACGATTAGCTTAGGTGAATCACCATCATTAACAAGGCTTGGTGCCCGGATTGTTGTAGTGGAGAACTGGAGATCACTTGGATAGTTGCCATGATAGGTTTGGATTCTCTCATTGGCATTTTTCATTGTCCCTCATTAGCTTTAAATTTGGACCATAGATTTGATATATCTTCCCACACCAAACAACCTCATTAAGTCAAATTAATAGTTGAGATTGGATGATGAGAGATGATGAGAAAATATGCTAGAGAATCCTCTTCCGCCATGATAGGGTTTTGATTGGTGCTTCAATTTTCTGCAATTGCTAGTTCTAGTATCCATTCATTTATAGTATAAGTATATAGAAGATCCAACACCATATTTTCATTTGATATAATAAGTCAGTTAATGTTAATTATTCATCTAATCTTCCGTACGTCTCATCGGTCATCACATATTAATGGGAATATTTATATAAATATATCCCACATATTTTGATAAATAAATAAATTGACAACGCATCTCCCTTATTCCACATGGTGTGTGTATCACGGTATAATATGTTAATTTATACCATATGAAGCCAGTGGCCAGTGTGTCATGTGAAATTCAAGTTGTGTATTCTTGGACTTATAAATAATACTACATTTAGTATTTAATATAAGATATATTTACCAAATTTAAATAGATTAAAAAAGTTAGTTAAGTTAATTATTATACGAAGTATTTTCTAAAATATCATAGACATTTTCCTTAATTCCCTTATTTGCCTTTTCTCCTTGAAGGAGCATCAATATGAATAAATTAGGAAAAGATTGAGAAATATAAAAATTATGCGTTATACTTAGGACCAAAATCAACTTCCTAAATATGTCTTATATTAAGAACTAAAAGAGTGTATTTTGTTTTTTTATACATTTTATGTTATGTACGGACTTGATCAACCCCGCACATTGCAACAAACATTTAAAATATAAGCTGTATTATTTATGTTATAATAAAAAAGACAACTTATATTAAGCATCAAAAGTTACTTAAAAAGGAATCGTCACTCAAGACAAAGCAAGAGGACCCAGTACATAGTAAGAACAGCAAATATGAAAACAGAACTACACGACCGAAAACATAAGGAAGTAAAGAACAAAAGGCAAGGCAATATCAGTGAGAGTTGGGTCTGGTAGAAAATTCCCTCGCAATGTGATGAGTCTGAATCTCTGTTGGGAGAGATATCCCATTTAATACTAAACAGTATCTTGAATCTTTACTTCAAAAAAAAAAAGAACAAAAAAGAACAAAATTACCTCCAAAAGGAGGATAGTTATGCCTAAAAAAGAAGGAAAAAAAAAAAGGAAACAAGATAACATAGCCCCAAAAAGGAGAGTGCATACAGTGATCTAGCAGATACTAAGAGTTGCCCAAACCACATCTCACCTTCCATTTTCTCCCAGTAGACTCCGTGCACCATGAGGCCAGAGAACAGTTGACACACAACAGCTTCACTATAAAACACTGGCAAGGCCCAATGCTTCACGAAGTCGACACCTGTAATGGTGTTGAAGGAGGCTAGAGAATCGATAACTTCCTAACTATAGGAGTGCTGAACATGAGGCGTATAGAACAAGGGAATCAGGGGCTTAATTACGAATTGTTGGAGTTATAGGATTGCATATGGGTGTGTCAAATGAAACAAAGTATCACATTACTTGTGAGTATTAAAAAAAAAAAATGTAACTTGCGAGCTTGGACTAGTAAATAGGTTAAGAGGAAGAGTGGGTTTTCATGCACGACAATGGACCGCACCAGGAGGCAAATGTAGTCTAAATATGGAAATTTTCCCCTTTAATATAACACCCCAACTTTTCTAGAGCATTTTCGAAATTATTTTATCAGAGTTCAAAATAATTTAACCAGAGTTGAGCAACGAAATGATTTTAAATACAAAGTAACTGATATTCAACCACTGTAGTGTACTGGTTTGTTGATACAAAGAGTTCGAAAGACTATACATATCTACAGGACTTTCTCCAGCTAGTCCTTCTGCCTGCTGCTTACTCTTGTTTCTGTTTCTGTTCACTCCGAAAATCCTGAAGCTACAGTAAGAGCTGAGGTTCAATACCCATTGAACCTCAGGTAACGGTTAACCTCATGCTTATGTACCAAATATGTATGACAGATATTCATGGCAATATAGCAATAATCCATACATAAGCACACAGCAGATGTATGATTACAGCAATACATAAGCACAAGCAGATGTATTCTAACAGCACACAGCAGATTTATCTCATATTCAAAATAATAACATAACACAGCCACTGCAATATGCATGTTATTATAGTCTGCACTATTCACCAGTGCCACGATGGCCTATTGTGTCCTCAGCGCTAGGAAAACATAACGGTGTTATCAAGACTATAACCCGTATCAAACTGCATGTGTGTGGTCAATTTTCAAAATAGAGCTTTAGACTATCTATCACATATAAGCATACAATAAGCATCAGAGTTAGTGTTACAGTACGCGAACGTACCTTCTTCCCACGTGAATAGTAATTACTATTCATGTATACGACACTATTCACGTATACGGCACTATTCATGTATACGGTACTATTCACGTATACGGCACTATTCACGTATACGGCACTATTCACGTATCCCCAAATTTCCTTTGAATCTGACTCCGGAATCCTCGGACATCCCTTGCAGAACCTTGTTCAGCATTATTTCAATGTAAAGAGGCCTAAAAACAAGTTTAGGAATTTATTCTCTAGTTTTCTGGATCAAACTACATTATTACCAAGAACTAAAAACTAAAACTCAAGAACTAGAGAACTTACCCTTGAAGTCCCTGCTCATTCTCTCCAGCTTCAAGAACTTTACTCTAAACTCGCTCTCTAACTCTAAGAATTCTCACTCTTCTCTTAAACTCAACTGTTGTTCTCTGAGTTTGGTGTGAAGAAAATGAAGAAATGAAGCCTCTATTTATAGTGAAAAAGCATGACACTATTCATACTTTATCAGGTCAGATTTTGGCTGTTGGATCTTGACTTTAAACATGGCTTCATCTCAACCGCCCAATCCATTTGCTTACGTCATCGATGACGTCATCAAGATGCTTACGTCATCGATGACGTCATCATGACGATGACACTTTCTTACTCTTTTGCATTTATCCTATAAAGATTCCCTGATCGGTGTTCTAATCGCGTTATATTAGAAATTCTTAAGAATCCGGAAGCACAGCCTTGAAGTTCTATTTTTCCTCTTCAGAAATATCTGGGTCAACTAAATTTTTGATCCTATTTAGCGTATTCCGTAACCTGCCGAAGATTTTAAGTTGGACACTGACGGTTACAGAAATTACTTCGGGTGACACCATCTTCGAGACAAAAATTCACTGATTCATAATATGTCCAGTTGTTTACTACTTAATTCAAGGAGTTTGAGTTATGATTTATTTCCTACAGATTCCACTATCTGTCCTGCTTCAAAATATCGGTTTCAACCTATCTCAATAATCATTCCGCCGATTACGGAAATGACTTTGGAGATAACCCACTCTGAGATAGAAATTCACTTGTTTATAATATACCCTTACTTTAAAAACCTAATTCACGGTTTATTGGAAATAATTTTATTTCTATTGTTTTCCAAAGTATAAGATATTATATTATAATAATATTATTATTGAGTGGGTCCCGCGTCAAATTTTTCAAACTTCACGGGTGTTGGCAGAGGGAAATTATGTAGTCGTGGGTCCCGCATGAATAGTGAATACGTATTTATATATAGTAAATACGTATTTATGAATAGTAAATACTATTCATGTACGTATATATGAATAGTAAAAACTATTCATTTCGAACAAAATACCGACCAAATACCGTATTTTACAAAGTAGACATGTATTTGTGAATAGTAAATACTATTCACGCCCCACAAAATACCAATTCAAAATTTCTCCATTTTCAAAAATAGGGCCTAGTAGTTTTCCAACAATAGGCTTATTTTCTTATTTTCTAGTCTTTAGGTTTAAAATTCGGGATGTTACATTTAACGTTGTTAAATATGGACTAGGAACTTATCAAAAATATTTTGAGAAAATCTAAAATTTATTTTGTGATAATGCTTACCAGAAAATCATCTATTTTAGGGTTTTAGTTTTTGAAATATGAACTTTGAGACTTTTATCTGCCTTTAAGTAACTAAAACAACCATTTGTCTCCATTAATGCTTTGTTAGTCCAACGTAATGATGACTTTCTTCCTCTTTTGAGCTTTTAGGCTTTATTTTTTACCTTTAGCTGCCTTTCAGTAACTAAAACAACCATTTGTCTCCATTAATGCTTTGTTAGTCCAATGTAATGATGACTTTCTTCCTCTTTTGAGCTTGGCTTTATTTTTGTCTCATATTCTCTCTGACCGTTGATTGTTATTATATTTTGTTGTTTTGTTCACCCTATTCTTTCAGGAGTTTTATCTTGGAAAGTGCCACTTCTAATTAATCGGTGGTTATGAAATAGCTCTATGGAAGCCTACGTCCTAAGAATTTTTTGCTACAATGAGTACACGTACTCATGAATGAAGAGTCAACAAGAGAGAATAAGGTACAAGGAAAGAAGGGAGAAAGAGACCTGCCGACCGTTGATGAATGATATGGACGATTAGGGGTCGAGTAAAAGATCGTTATAAATGTTCAGCGTCTAGTTAAAAAAATTTGAAAATTATAATACATTCACACAAAAACAAGTATTATGCAAATATAATTTCCTGAAAACAAATTTTCCATCAAAGCACAATAATACAAACAACAACAACAACAAAAGCCTTATTCATTAAAGCTCTTCTTCCATCATAGTCCAAGCGTATGCTCAACTTATTGCATTGCTCGATTGGTGGCGCCCACCGGTGGGGACACCATTTGCATGAACTCAGGGTCCCTTCCCATTGCTTCCAGTATTTTGGAGGAAGCACACATCTCAAATTCAAAGCTACCTTCTTCTGCTCCGCCATCAGCCGCCAGCTTCCACGACCGTGTATTGGCGGGGCCGAGACGAACGGCCGCGGGTCTTCCCCAGCTGAAATCGATATCATAAAAGTTTGTTCTTGGGGAGCTGCTGGTTGACATAAACTTCCCATTTGGGGCAGGTTGTGTGCGCATAATTGGATTTCGAATCCAAGCTTCAAAGTCCCTCTTGATCTTCTCTTCAGTGCATGATGAGATTGCCTTGTTCATCCCCAAAGCAAACTTCCCAAGCCCTCCATCTCCCACTAAGTCCCTTACCTTCATCACCACCGTAGTGAATTGCACAGTGATTCCAAAATAATCTTCTGGAATTGGTGGGTGAAAAACTCTGGATTTTGCAGTTATGAGGAATCTGTAAGTGACTTCCTCTTCCGGGTCGAAATCCTGATTTTTTATCACAGACCTCCAAACATGGCCAAGAACAGCTTGCAACGACGATATTTTGTTCCTGATGACACTATCCTCAACCTCTGAGTTAGCTTTTGCTTTGAGTTCAGCAATTTTTTCCCTTTTAAATCGAAAGATCCTTCTACATAACACAGGTGGTTGAACCAAATTGATAGTGGCCTTATTATGATTCTCCATCATTTCTTTGAATGGAATTCGTATAGGGCGTTCAATATTAATGCCATGAGGAAACCATCGCTCAAAGGTAGCGGGCTTTGAATCCAACCCCAAGTGATTCAAACCATTTCTGAAAATCTCTGCCCATGTGTTCCAGAAATCCCAGCCTGGCTTCACATCAGCAAGACAGTGGTTTGTCGACGAAGCGATGAAGATACCATCCACTAGCTCTGTGACTTGAATAGCCAATAGCGGGACCCGGGTTCCTTCAAAGTTCTTGAAATTTCCGGCGGGGAAGAAGGAGTAGAGAATTTGAGGAACATAAGTTGGTTCAACAATGTCTGCAACGGTAGTATTCCCTGCAATGGCATGAACAAAGCTTACTCCGGCATTGTTGCAAGTGATGAAGACGGAGGAGGTGTCATCATCGTCGTTGGGGATGATGGCAAGGCGGCCGGCGAGGGGTGGGTAGAAGTCGAGGACCGAAGAAAGCGAGTCCTTAAGGTGCTGGATCAATGTCTCCGTGTGTTCAAACGATGGTGATGAAGTGGGTTTGTGATAAAGAAGCCCTTTTTGAGCATACTCAAGCATTATATACTGAAGATCCCATGGATTTAGGTCGATTAATTGGGATGAGTCGCCATTATCAACATGCCTTCGAGCTTGAACTATAGTTGTGGAGATCACTCGAATGGCTTCCATGGGATGAAGTGGCTAGTGTTTCTCTCTACAATTGCTTTAGTATCTTGCAGTTGCTTTAACAAATTAACCACCAGATGATATATATATAGACACCTAGATCATGTGGAATATCTCTGTCGTTTTATGGGCCTACAAAGTCATCAAACAATCAATGCTGTTGGGTTTTTTACCATTATAATATAAAATTAGAAAAAAATTACCGGAATGCTACGTGTCAGAAACTATTTCCCGAAGTACTACGGTCAATGGCGTGCTTGAACGCACGCCATTTAATTCGCCAACCATCACCCGCTACCTAGACGTGGTGGGTGATTTCACACGCCACCTGGTTAGACACACCACCCATAAAGTGGCTGCAGAAAAGCACGCCACAAATGTGGCGTACTTTTCTTTTCTTCTTTTTAAATTAAATTAAAATAATTATATTTAAAAATATAAATGATAATTATATATAATTATAAATATAATTATTATAGGATAAACTTAGTTAGAGAATAATTAATTAGTTAGTTAGAGAAAAAATCTCTAACTAATAATTAATTAGAGAATTTTTTTCTAAAAAATATTTATTCTAATTATTTAACATAATAATTAGTTAGAAAAATATTTTTAGTTAGGATAAACTTAGTTTAGAGTAAAATAATAATTCAAAAAGTAGAAAATAAAGTTGAAAAGAAACAGGTTGCTTCAATTTACAAACTCTGAAACAGAAGCCGAACTCCAAATCTTTTTGTTTTTTCAGAAGAACAAGAACATTAAAAGCTTTATGTGAATTGAAGAGAGAAATGATAGCGAAAAAGCAAGAGCACTGAGAATGCAGAAACTGGCTCGTGTGGAGAATGAGAGGGGGGGATTGGCATGAATGGAGTAATCAGCCCCAGTTGATTCATACATTATTTGTTTATTTGTTGTTCACTTTGTTTTTTAAATTCATTAATTGATTTTGTGTGTAACCACCCATGACAGACTGTGCCTTTATTAATTATTCTATTTTGTGCCTTTATCCTAACTAAAAATATTTTTCTAATTAAGTATTATGTTAAATAGTTAGAATAAATATTTTTTAGAAAAAATTCTCTAACTAATTATTAGTTAGAGATTTTTTCTCTAACTAACTAATTAATTATTCTCTAACTAAGTTTATCCTATAATAATTATATTTATAATTATATATAATTATTATTTATATTTTAATTAAAAAAATAAGAAAAGCAATGTGGCGTGCTTTTCTGCACGCCACTTTATGGGTGACATGTCTGACCGCGTGTGAAATCACCCGCCACGTCCAGGTGGCGGGTGATGGTTGGCGAATTAAATGGTGTGCGTTCAAGCACGCCATTGACCGTAATACTTCGAGAAATAATTTCTGACACGTAGCATTCCGGTAATTCTTTTCTAATTTTATATTATAATGGTAAAAAACCCTCAATGCTGATGAAGAGAGATATCGGTGACATAATGTGATATGGGGATGATTACATGGCATTTGTTAAAAAATATATAACAGAATAAACCATACTGTGGGTCCCACCATCATCTGTTCCTGAAATTACTCCCTCCCCTGCTATTAATTCTCCCTCCTCCTCGGCTCCACCCCACCTTCACCACCAAAACTAAAATCAATCATATTAAAGTTTTAATCCACTGCAACTAGAAAATCATTATAAAAACAGCATAAGCTTCCAGCGTTAGTGTGTAGGTTTTTCATAGTTTCTGAAAATATAGTTACTTATTTTTGTAAAATGGAAGGCATCAACTTCACAGACCGGCACTGTGTGGCCGCCACCGGGGCCACAACCATGATCATTTTGGAGAAGAACCGTTGAGAGATCTGCAAAAAGAGGGAGTTTTCTAGTTTTCTATATAGAGACATCAATATGCCGAAACATACCGAGATTGATGTTCCAAATCGATAGGTGAGATACAGAGCTTTAAGTCGAAGGAGTACGTAACTAACACCTTCGCCAGGATGCATTATTACTGGCATCCCACCGACGATGATATTGATCTCTTTACTGATATTGTCCCTACTACTTTGATGAATGAAAGGAAGGGAGAGATAATATTGCATACTCATATTTTCAGGCAATAATGTCGACGTGAACTGCCACAATCTAATACTGCATTATATAGGATTGATGAGGTTGGCCCATGCTTTTTGGACATCAGCTGACGAATGAATGAATTGCATGCTCCATTATTTTCAGAGGATAATGCAGGTCGACATGATCTGGCACAATCTAATATCTTGTCAGCAACTTGCACTTAACTATGAGTGAATAATCTAATATAATGAGGTGGGTCCATGAGTAAGAAAAATTTTAAAAACATTAAGTTATATAGGATTAATGTTTGCAAAATTTCCTTTTACCCCCACTAATGTTTGCAATCTAAAGTTGTGATAAAAATCAATTAACATGCCAATCAAGATTGACCCAAGTGATAAATAGTTGGCTCATAACTAAGAAGGTTATAAATTCAATTCTCATTCTAATATCTTCCTTATTTGTAACCGAAAACTTTTTTTAATACAAGGCGATAGGGGAGGGGGGATCGAACCCAGGACCGGGAGGAGTGAAATGAATCCCAATACCACTGCACTACTAGTAGTATTGGTCGTAACCGAAAACTTTTAAAAAGAAAAAAACCTTCTCTCTAACAACTAGAGTTGGGAATTAGGACCTGATAGGGCAAAATTTAAAGCTTAAAAAACTCCGTAAGTGCACGGGCCGTATCAAGTAATAAAGTGATGAGAAAAGTATCGTTCCCACGAGGACTTAGTATCACAACTTTAGTTGAGCATTGATTTCACAATTTCGCTTAAGTTGAGTAAAACAAATTGAATTTAATTTAAAAAAAGAAATTAAAACTAAAATAAAAATAAGAAAACTACCACAATAATCAAACGAGCAACCTAGAGTCACTAATCCCTTATTTGATTCTTAGATTTTATCCCCACTAAATTAACTTTGACTAAATTTAATCAGCTAATCTAGAGTATTAATGTTTATAAGTGCCTGTCGGTCCACTTATACACCTACTTTAAATAATTATGCAATGTCTCACACAATTAATTAAGATGCAATTCAAATCGGGCAATTTGACTATGCGGAGCTTCTAGGTATATGTCTATCCTAGACGCAAATTAGATTAAAATCTAATTTCTCTATTAGCTTTAAACCTAATTCCACATTATTTAATCCCAAGGTCAATTTAGGATTCCCTCTTTCAAGTCCAACCCTAAATCCCCAAAACATGCTCAATGGTGATCAGTCAATAAGCAATAACAATAAACACAGGATTAAATAAACTGAAATAAAATTAAGCAAAACTAACAAGTGGGAACAATCTCTAAAACCCAAACAAGTTCATAGATTCTCTAGGTTGCAAAACCAACTAGCCACACATGGCTTTATTCATATCCATAAAAAAGGAAAAATTAAAATTCAGATTCAAAGAAGAAGAAGAAAGAAGAAAGAAAATTTCTCCGTCGCCTCCACAGTCCTTCCGTGGAGATGATGAAGGGAATTGAAACGCTCAGCCTCTACTCCTTTGCTTCTTCGTTCTGTGTCTCTCCAGATCTTTCTGCTCCGTCTTCCTTTTGCTTGTCTCTACTTCCTTATTTATAATAATTTAGATCTTGGGTCATTGATTCTCTTTTACTTATTAACAAGATATCTCATATCTTGTAATTTACTCCATCAGATCACACAATTGATTTTGTTTCTATTTTTCTTGCATAAGACCACTGAATTTGACTGATTGCATATCCTCTTATTGCCTTTTTTACTTCATTCCAAATCAGCTAATATTTCCTGCACAGTAAAAATAGGATATGAGTAGATTTTATGTTGATTTATTCTTTGATCCCAAGTTTGATTTAATTATGGAAACATTCATAAAAGATAATTAAATAGGTATATAATATCAATAATTACAATCAAATCTCATAAAATATACACCTATTTAATCATAAAATATATACTCATCAAACACCCCCACACTTAAACATTTGCTTGTCCTCAAGCAAAAGAAAGAGAATTCATTATCTGGAAAAAACATTGCCTATGAAATTCCTAAATAGAGAGCAATAAACCACCACACTTGGATCATATCATCAAATTTTATTTAAGTTAATGTCTTATAAAAATAAGTCACTGAATAGAGTGTAACAATCTCTTAACGTCCCATGATCAAAAGATCGGCAAGCAATAAGTTCAATCATAAGATTAGTAAAAGAATATTACGCTACTCAATTTCTCCAGAAAAAATCAAATGTCCCCACCAAACCAAGCTTTTCATTTAATTTATTAAGAATTCTCAGGTAGGAAATAACTCATTTTGCCCTTTTTTTTCTTTCCTTTTTTTTTGACTTTTTTTTGGTTTCTTGAGCCGTTGTAGGTCCCCTTTTGACGCGACCCTGCACATGGGTGATGCAGCACCGGTTACTCAGTTACTCCAACAGGCACCTCAAGAGGCTTTTAGCCCAACTCATAACCCTCTTTGACTTTACCGTTTGACGTGAGTGCCAACATTGGTGATGAAGTGCCCCCGGTTACTAAGTAAGGTCTAGAGAAGTCAATGGAGTTTGTGTGCGTGTGTGTATGTGTTTTTTTTTTCCAACCCCTTCAATCTTCTTTTTTTTTTCCTGAGTTATTTCCCTACACAAAAGTTTTACTTAGTTAGCACAGATCATCATCTAATTTTCTAAAGAAATCATATAGCAAAATATTCTTGAACTAATAATTTGTTGATCACATTACAAATTAATCCTTATTCTCATAGTCCATCTCAAGATTGCAAAAAAAAAAAACTCAAGGCTTAGAGACTTGGTTAAAACATTTTTTTTCTATTTTAATTTTTGACTTGATAATATTCTCCAAGATGGGGAAAGCTCAAAATTAAGGTCAATCCTCAACAATGCAAAAATCTCCAATAAACAAAAATCTTTTCAATTGCATAAGGACACGCATAATTCAAAGAAATTATATCATAACCAAAGAATTTATATCCCTCCCCCACACTTAAATCAAACATTGTCCTCAATGTTGCAAAAAATAAAGAGGGAAAGGAACTAGTACTCCCCTAGTTTAGGCCTCTAACTTTGATGTGGAGTGCTAAAGCAAGAACTTGCAGCAACAAGAGAAGTGAACTTCTTCAAACCTGAATAAAACTGAAAGAAAGAAAGCAAGAAAATAATAACAACAATAATAATAAAATAAGCAAGCAAAACCCATGGGTTGCCTCCCAAGAAGCGCTAAATTTATAGTCTTTAGCCAGACTTCTCAAAACAAACCACTAATCATAAGTATCAAACACCATAATTACCTTGTCTTCATTTCTTTTTCACACAACAAGGTATCTCACACAAAAATTGATCATTCAAGTTAATTACTTGTATTTCCTTAATCATAGACAATCTTGGATTACAAGCAATTATTGAATTCAAATTAAGCACAACATGCATATCTTTGAAAATAAATATAGGCACATCCAAGAATTTAGAGCATCCAATAAAATCAACTTGACTCTCAGCAGTAAGAGTCAACACTTCAAGAGGAGGGTCATGAACAACAACAATTGGGACATCTACATCAATTGGATCACTAACATCACAATCCTTAAGCTCCATAGCCGGAACTCCTTCTAAACATCCAATATTTTCATCTAAATCAATGTCAAGCTCACAATCACTTTCTATATTATCCATAGTCTCATGTAATTCCATACCTTCAACTTCCTCACAATAATCATTATCAATATAAGAAGTGGTCACCAAGTTTAAGGAATTATCTTGCACCATAGTCTTAAGGGTAGAAATGATTTGACTCACATATACCTCCATCTCCTTTTTGTCGTCCCCGGCAACGGCGCCAAAAACTTGATAGGGCAAAATTTAAAGCCTAAAAAAACTCCGCAAGTGCACGGGCTGTATCAAATAATAAAGTGATAAGAAAAGTATCGTTCCCACGAGGACTTGGTATCACAAACTTCAGTTAAGCATTGATTTCACAATTTCATTCAAGTTGAGAAGACCAAATTGAATTTAATTAAGAAAAAGAAATTAAAACTAAAATAAAAATAAGAAAAATACCACAATAATCAAATGAGCAACCTAGAGTCACTAATCCCTTATTTGATTCTTAGATTTTATCCCCACTAAATTAACTTTGACTAAATTTAATCAGCTAATCTAGAGTATTAATGTTTATAAGTGCCTGTCGGTCCACTTATACACCTACCTCAAATAATTATGTAATGTCTCACACAATTAATTAAGGTGCAATTCAAATCGAGCTCACTCTAATTTGACTATGCGGAGCTTCTAGGTATATGTCTATCCTAGACGCAAATTAGATTAAAACCTAATTTCTCTATTAGATTTAAACCTAATTCCACATTATTTAATCCCAAGGTCAATTTAGGATTCCCTCTTTCAAGTCCAACTTTAAATCCCCAAAACATACTCAATGGTGATCAGTCAATAAGCAATAACAATGAACACAGGATTAAATAAACTGAAATAAAATTAAGCAAAACTAACAAGTGGGAATAATCTCTAAAACCCAAACAAGTTCATAGATTCTCTAGGTTGCAAAACCAACTAGCCACACATGGCTTTATTCAAATCCATAAACAAAAAGAAAAGAATTTAGGTTCAAAGAAGAAGAAGAGAGAGGAAAGAAAATTTCTCTGTTGCCTCCACAGTCCTTCCGTGGAAATGATGAAGAGAATCGAAACGCTCAGCCTCTACTCCTATGCTTCTTCGTCCCTTCCTTCTCGTTCTGCGTCTCCCGATCTTTCTGCTCCCGTCTTCCTTTTGCTCTCTACTAGATTTCTCTATTACTTCCCCATACTCCTCAACTAATCTTTCCAAATTAGATTTTTCCCTATACTCAATGGTTTGTTCTTCAACATATGGATAAGAGTAACAAGGAGGAGTATTTTCATAAGAACAATAGACATGTGGATCCCTAAAATTTTGTTGCTCAAAACCTTCACTAGGACAAAATGAGTTATCAAAACAAGCTTGGTTCCTAGTGAAATCATCTCTTACAAAATGACTAGTTGTACTATATGCACAATGCTCAAATGAATGATTCCCTCCACAATAAACACAAGACATGCAAACATATTGAGAAGAATCAACATATGGAATACAACCATCATTTATGCTCATTTTACGTTGCCAATATTCATTCAAAGACTTTAAAGTAGCAATCAATTCATCTTGTGTAGAAGACAAAGAATTCATCTCCTTTTCAATATTAAGACCAGTTGATTGCCAATTGAAATCCTTTTTTTTTAAAATTTTTTTTTCTTAAAAAAAAATAAAATATTTACAAACTCAAACTTAAACTACCAATGCTCAATTAATTCCAACCAAGAAAGTTGTGGCACACAAGTCCCCGGCAACGGCGCCAAAAACTTGATAGGGCAAAATTTAAAGCCTAAAAAACTCTGCAAGTGCACGGGCCGTATCAAGTAATAAAGTGATGAGAAAAGTATCGTTCCCACGAGGACTTAGTATCAAAACTTTAGTTGAGCATTGATTTCACAATTTCGCTTAAGTTGAGTAAAACAAATTGAATTTAATTTAAAAAAAGAAATTAAAACTAAAATAAAAATAAGAAAACTACCACAATAATCAAACGAGCAACCTAGAGTCACTAATCCCTTGTTTGATTCTTAGATTTTATCCCCACTAAATTAACTTTGACTAAATTTAATCAGCTAATCTAGAGTATTAATGTTTATACGTGCCTGTCGGTCCACTTATACACCTACCTTAAATAATTATGCAATGTCTCACACAATTAATTAAGATGCAATTCAAATCGGGCTCACTCTAATTTGACTATGCGGAGCTTCTAGGTATATGTCTATCCTAGACGCAAATTAGATTAAAATCTAATTTCTCTATTAGCTTTAAACCTAATTCCACATTATTTAATCCCAAGGTCAATTTAGGATTCCCTCTTTCAAGTCCAACCCTAAATCCCCAAAACATGCTCAATGGTGATCAGTCAATAAGCAATAACAATAAACACAGGATTAAATAAACTGAAATAAAATTAAGCAAAACTAACAAGTGGGAATAATCTCTAAAACCCAAACAAGTTCATAGATTCTCTAGGTTGCAAAACCAACTAGCCACACATGGCTTTATTCAAATCCATAAACAAAAAGAAAAGAATTTAGGTTCAAAGAAGAAGAAGAAAGAAGAAAGAAAATTTCTCCGTCACCTCCACAGTCCTTCCATCCTTCCGTGGAGATGATGAAGGGAATTGAAACGCTCAGCCTCTACTCCTTTGCTTCTTCGTTCTGTGTCTCTCCAGATCTTTCTGCTCCGTCTTCCTTTTGCTTGTCTCTACTTCCTTATTTATAATAATTTAGATCTTGGGTCATTGATTCTCTTTTACTTATTAACAAGATATCTCATATCTTGTAATTTACTCCATCAGATCACACAATTGATTTTGTTTCTATTTTTCTTGCATAAGACCACTGAATTTGACTGATTGCATATCCTCTTATTGCCTTTTTTACTTCATTCCAAATCAGCTAATATTTCCTGCACAATAAAAATAGGATATGAGTAGATTTTATGTTGATATATTCTTTGATCCCAAGTTTGATTTAATTATGGAAACATTCATAAAAGATAATTAAATAGGTATATAATATCAATAATTACAATCAAATCTCATAAAATATACACCTATTTAATCATAAAATATATACTCATCAGGACCGGTTCTTTTAAGCCCAAAATAAGAAAAACATTTGTTTTTCAAGGCTTAGTCTGAGAGCATGTGGGCCAGATCGGCTCGATAGGGCTAGCAACTATTTTTCTAAATTTTAACTAATCTTTTTATGTTTTTTTCAAAGAAATATAATTAATAAATTACAATAATTAAAGTTCTAATTAATTAAATAAATGTTGTTTTGAGGAATATCAACACTAATTAATCATTCGAACCATATGTTGGCAAAGTGGCGGAAAAACTCGGAACCCTGGACTCGGAGACTATGAGGATTGAAGAGCCTTTGACTCTTCAAGATCGAGACTTGCAGTCTATCGGAAATGCTCAGAAGTCCGGAAGGGAAAGGTTTGAGAAATAGTATGACGTCGAAGTGCGGACTTGGCAAGCTTCGATCGAACAGATCAGTGATTGTGAGGAACCTTTGAGACTTCCAAGTTGTTGGAAAAGCTCAGTAGGCTAGAAAGGAAGGGTTTGAGGATAGACCAATGATTATGAGGAGCCTTCAGAAAAGCTCGAATGGCCGAAGGAGCAGTCTGTCAACCGTCAGAGCCTTAGCTGAGTGTCAAACTTCACAAGCTGAAGCAATGAAGTACTAATGGTCTTATGCACTGAATCTATGATGCATTCATGCATGACTATGTGTGCCTGAGGTTGAGACAACGAGACTGAGGCAAGAGGACTGAAGTGAATGACAAATATGAGTGAGACTGTGAGAGGGACTGAGTGAGTAAGTACTGGGCAACATGGCAGACAAGTAGCTTCCTTCGCGGTCAGGCTTAGTCAATAGGGCAAGTGGGCAATTGCCAAATGGGCAAGTTAAAAAAATATTAACGAGCCTAATAAAGCCGGCCCTTTTAAGCCCTCGGCCTTACAAGATTGGCCTTTTTAGGTCCCACTTTATTTGAAAGCTCCATTTTATAAGCCCAGCCCTTAAAGGGCCATGGCTTAAACAGGATGGCTCAATTTCTCGACTCTACTAACAATGTGGCTTGCTTTCCTCCGGAGCATAAACTTCATATTAGGGAAAAATGTATATTCACACCACAAAACTTTAAAAAGATGTTGGAAAAAAAAAGGAAAAATTAGATAAAAAGAGCATGAACTAAAATAAAATAAACTAACATTTGCTTTAATTTTAGAAAACAATTGGCAAATTTCCTATAATTGTGCTGCTAAAATTTTGGCTATTTATATAATCATGCTCCGAGAATATTTTAACAACACGCGAGCAAAGTATTTATGATTTGTTTTATAATAAAATATATATGATTTGTTAGTGTGACTTTACATATTTATTCATACCAATATTATATTTGACATTTATCCGTATATCTTTTATCTTTATTTTAATTTTTATTTAAAATAACTAATATATATTATAAAATATATTATTTTAATCATTATCGGTCTAACCTCAGGTTAACCCCGATCAAACCATTTACACTTAACTCACTGCCTCGACTGGTTCAGTGACCATTGATGAGGGCCTTTTTGTCTTTAGCCTTGGGGTCCACAATCAAAAGATAAACCTAAGATTGCATATAGGCAAACCGAGGATCGTTCTCTCTTCTCAAGGAGCCTTTTATTGATTCCTAGATAATCTAAATGCCATGAAGATGCAATTAAAACAAGGGAAAGAATAGGTTTTGGATTTTCAAATTAATGAACTAAAATAAGAATGCAATTCAATTAAATGCTAAACTATTGTTTTTAGTTTTTTTTTTTAATAAAATGGTGAATGAGTGATTGAAATGGATGAAATGAAAATATGAATGATGAACATTCTTGGTAATGAAGAAATGACTATCGTTACTCATAAAAAATTATGGAAGTTAAAATTCATCAAGTCTTAAGATAAACCTCAAGATAACACTTGAGTCCAATATTCTTAATTAATAGTAGCTCCTACAAACATAGCTAACCACTACCTCTTGAGAAATTGTTAAAAACCACTTGATATGCAATTAAAATTGGAATAATGCAACATGAGTCTTCTTGAAATTGAGTACATAACAGTCCCTCAAAGATCACAAATCAACCACATTAATTAGACAATAACACGCTAATTAATATAATCTCATTGCAATCACAAGAAATTGGAACAAATATAATTTTCACATTACAAAATCCAATCTCAACTACAATTATCAAATCAACAGAGACAATAAACATTAATCTCAGTTCTAGATTTATACACAATGATTCCTAAAACTAGGCAACCTAAATATATAAATCTAGGCTAATAGAATGAACAAATTAACTCCCTTTTGAAGCTCTGAACTCAAGTCAATCTCCACCACCAAGAAGCAAAGAACTTAGCTAGACATTGAAATAAGAGAACTCCACACAATCTGTTAAACTAAACCAGTCATGAGCTCATTGGAATCTGGAAAATCCGCCTAAAAACTCAAAGTTCTCGTCGGAAAATTCAATAAAGAAGTCGCTGGAAAAATTTGCAGAGGGAGACCAATGGTGTTGAGGTACAATGGTCTGATGGTGAAGAGATGGAGGTTTAAGGTGGTAGATCGATGGTAGAGAGGGAGAATGGAACAAAGCCGGCGATGGAAGTTGATGAGGGTGAAGAATGAAGGTCACCATCAATGGTGAAGGCAAGACTGATGGTGATGGTAGGGAGATGGTCAATCACCGGCGGACATGGTGGTGGAAGATGGTGCCGCCGGCGAGAGGGATGATGTATGAAGGAAGGTGAATGCCGGGTCGAAGGTCGTAGCGTGCAGCTCCCCTCTCATTCGCGGTGCTCAATCTCACTATTTTATCTTCTCGGGTGTGCCATTGCTGAATCAATTGTAAAAGTTTCGCAGAGGGATTAAACTGAAAAAGTTTATAACTTGAGCTCAAACTTCTATTTTCAAATTTGATCTAATCTTTTTAGCCATCCACAAATAAAATAATTAATCTAACATCAAATATTCTCATAAAAATCAATGATTAAGAGAAATTACAATCTCTTTGACAATTTTTCCCTTTTTAGTCCTAATTTAATGTATTTACTCTTAATCTTAATTTATCACAAGAAAGACATTTTAAGCTCAATAACTATAGCAAAATGCATTAAAAACCCCAATTTAATTATCAAAAATCATATAAAAATATAGTTCGATCACACTCCTTTTTTTCCCCCTTGATATGTATAGAATTAATGAAGTGGGCTCATTCTTATTAGACATTAGACGACAAATGAATAAATTGCATGCTCCATTATTCTCAGGCAATAACCAGCTAGTTTGGGAAGGCGTCCAAACAAAGTAAAAGAGCAATGAAAGGGTGTAAAAACCCATGGGCGAAAAACTCATTTTACCCTGTTTGGGTTAGCATCAAAGTTAAATGAAATATAGGAAAAAAATAGCTTATACGAGCAAGAAGACCAAAATTGCAGTTTCTTAAGTTTTGATCGTCTTGCAATAAATGCGAAATCAATTATCACAACTCATGTGTCCACTTTCTGCCATACGAGCATCCTTCAGCTTCTATTCTCATCTCCATTCGGGTAAGCATCGAATGGGAAATTAATTCCCACATCTCCTCACACCACTTTGTCTTTCGGATAATCTGAAATGGATTCGGTCCTACCTATTACGGTGGTCACAAGTTATATCTTTTAAAACAAAGCAAATGGAAGACATCCTGGAAAGATGGACAATCATTTCTCAATGCAGACAACAAGGCCTCCACTAACTAAAGCTGAACATCATCATATTTCAAACTTGACCACATGGGAGACATTCTTGAAGAGCCAAAAATTCAAATTTGCAAATGTTCCCCAACAGCCATATTCAAACAATAGTGGTCACAATAACTAGATCCATGGAGAAACACCCACAACAGCTCTATTTTCGAATGGGTTTGAGTCTCAACAGATCTACAACGTTCATCTACTTCAAATCAGTATAAATAATCAAAGATTTGAAGTTTGCAAGTAGAGAAGACACATACAGAAAACACATACAAAGAAGCTTAGCCTTTTATTGCTTTATTATCTTCATTTGCATCTTTGATACATTGAACTTCAGTGTTTATCAATATCTACTCTTTGAGAGAGTTTCTTTCTGTAAATCATTCTTTGTAAGAATCTCAAAGTTGTGGGACTTTGAGGTTGGGTTATCAGATTACAACTTGTAAGGGGGAGTGTATCCTAGAGAGAGGATAACTTTCGAGTACAGAGTGTGTATTTGATTTGAGTGATAGTGGAAAATCCCATAGAGTTTGAGGATTGGATGTAGGTCAAGAGTTAGTACCAAACCAGTATAAATATTTTGTGTCAAGCTCTTCTTCTCTATCTCTACTTTACCTTGGTTTGCATCTGTTAGGTGGGTGTTTGAAAAAGAATTTTTAAAATCCCCAATTCATCCTCCTTTGGTGATTTCCTTCACTTTCACTATCTGACTTGAGAATCAACCTGAAAGAGATCCCAATATTGTGTGACAACACTAGCACAATAAGCTTGGCTAAGAATCCAGTGCAACATACTCAGACTAAGCATATTGATGTGAGACATCATTTCATAAGGGATCATGTTCAGAAAAAGGATGTCAAAGTCATGTTCATCCCAACTCATCTTCAACTTGCTTACATCTTCACCAAACCATTGGCTAAGGAGCAATTCAATTTCATAAAAAGAGAATTGTGAATGGTAAATCCCAATGAGTTGTAAGTACTTACTCAATGTTAGTTATGATTTTGATGATTATAAGTTACTAACTTAAGCATCAGAGTATCTAGTTGTGTTTTATGCAGGATGCTTAAAATTCTGATGCTTGCTGTCGTGGAGAGCAAACTCAAGTTTTGGAAACAAAACTCAAGTTTTGTCGGGGTCAGAGAGGAATCTTGTGTTTTGGAGAAACTGAAAACTCGAGTTTGTAAGTTGGAAACTCAAGTTTCCATCAGATAGAGAGCAACCATGTTTTGAAGAATGGTAAAACTCGAGTTGGTAAGTGGAAACTCGAGTTTTGGTCGCGGAAGTTCAAAGGTTCACAATACACCTTTGAAGTCTAGGTTAGTAACCGTTCATCAAAACTCGAGTTTGATTTTAGAAACTCGAGTTTTGTCGCGTCTATATATATGTGTTATTGTTTAAGTTCTTCAAAACTCGTCTCAAAACTCAAGTTTTGACCTAGTCGTTCTCTCTTCCTTTCTCTGATTCTTCTCATTTTCGACCAATTCCCTCATTCAGAAACCCTAGATGGCTTTCAATCAACCCCCAAAGCCAACACATGATGAAACTAATCCTGAAAACAAACCCAATCCTTCGGACACTCCTTTCAAGAGACCTAGAAGAATGAAATCGACTCCCAAACGTTATCACTATGGAGTAGATCGATCGATTAAGGGAGTGGGAGAAAATATCCCTGAATCTTCGCCAAAGTCGAAAGGAGGCTCGGTGTCTTCGCCTCAGTCCAAGGGTGCCCCTACCTCTTCACCCAAAGCGAAAGGGTTTCATTTAGTGAACCTTCAGAAGTTCGTGTCAAGAAACGCAATGAGCCAGAAGCAGTTGAAGGCAAAGGGAAGAAGAAGGCTGGTGAAACCTCAAAGCCACCTAAGCCAAAGAAGTTGAAAACCACCTTTGAGTCCCAAGGCACTGAGAAGGGACAAGCCTCTTCTGCCGATAAGGAGCCCTCAGTTGAGCCAACTGCTATCTCCGAGATTTACAACCATAGCACTCCACCTATTGGGTTTGCTACTTCTGCTACTAATCTCACAAATGACTTAGCTACAAAGTTTAAGGAATCTTTTCTGAATAAGGAGTTTTGTCCTTCTGTGTCTGTTGATTTAGAAAAGTTGAAAGTCGAGTGTAATCTAGATTTGTCCCCTTGGCTAAAAATCTATGAGAATTTCATCTTTATCTTAGCCTCCTATATACCCACTTTTGTCAGAATTTTCTATTTCAATATGGTGTCTGATAATGTTCTAGATTTTGAGGGAAATCTGGTTGAGGAAAGAGTGTCAACCACTGTCAAAGGGGTCACATTTACCCTTTTTGCTTCAATCATAAACACTATTATGAAAATTGACAATCCACCTCCTGTTCCTACAATTAGTTTCAATAACCGAGAGATTTTCCAACTCCTTAGACCAAATGAGCCCTTTCCTGAAAATCAATTGCACTCTCTCTCTTTCAATCCTGATCAATGCCCCTATAAATAGAGTACTTTGGTATATCTATTCAAGAAATTTTATCTAAAATGTTGTTATGATTAGTTTTGATGATGTCTTATATAGATGTCATTATTAAAAGCAAAAAGACTGAGTAGTATATTGAGTAATAAAGTTATCTCCTACATTGACTAACTACTATATTTAATGTAGATTACTCCAAGTTAAATTAAGGAGAATAATCAAGAAGGAGATAAGATATTGAAGAAAGAAGTACTTGTAGAGGTTGTCAAGAAAGCAAGATGTTATCAATAGATTTTGGAGGATAACCAAGAAGAAGAGAAGAGACTAGGGAAAGATGTTATCAAAAGAACTTGCACAATATAATAAGAATATCAACATTCAAGTTCTTGTGATACTAGAAGTCTCTATGATAAGCAAAAGTTGGAATGAAGCTTCATCACTTTATGGATAATGAAGAAGGTAGAAGCTGCAGAGAATGATGAGTCCAAGTTAAAGATGAAGAAAGATCAAGTTGGGAGATGGAAGATGGAAGAACTTGCTGAATGGAATGAAGATATCATTATTCAAGTTCCAAGATTGATTCTAGAAGTTTCCAAGATCATATGAAAGTTGGAACAACTCAATTCAAAGTTAAAGTCAGCAAAAATCAGCTTCAGGATGAGAAAACTCGAGTTCACAACTCAAAAATCAAGTTTCCTACTTCGCTACAATGATTTGCTCCTCTGGTACAAGAAAACTCGAGTTTTGGAACTCAAAACTCGATTTTAAGAAGACTGGACTGAGAAAACTTGAGTCAGCCATCAAAACTCGAGTTATCAAGTGTCTTCAGCATGTCTGGCATCTCTGGACTAGGAAAACTCGAGTTTTCAAGTCAAAACTCGAGTTTCCAGCGGTCATCAGCACTTCAGCAACTCTGTTTCATGTTCAGCTCGGGCGAGGTCTAGTAATTCGACGATATCTCCCAAACCAGAGATTCGAATGAGGTGAAACCAGTTGCATATGAAAATAGACTCCCAATATGGAATTTTGATATAAAATTCAAGCCGAAAGGAGTTCAGATCAAGGAGTTATGAATTGTGGAAGTTGATAGTGAAATCCACGCCACACAACAAACCAAGCTTCAATGTTTTGAGTTTATCTCACAAACTACAAATCCAATTGAGCTGAAATTGGTGGTATATAAAAGTAGACTCACAGAGCTTTCCATCAAGAGTTGAATGGACCAAAATGGAGTTCAGACTAGGGAGATATGACCTTTAAAAGTTGACAATCAGTTCAAGAAGCTGTAAAAACGCTTAACAAAGTCAAAACTCGAGTTTGTAAGTACAAAACTTGAGTTTTCGGGTTACAGAGAGCAGCGAACTTCAGAGCATCTTCCAAACTCGAGTTTTGAAATCAAAACTCAAGTTTTGATTAGACAGAGAGCAATTTGGAGTAACGCAACCTCAAAACTTGAGTTTTGCAAATGAAAACTCGAGTTTTCATCTCAGCTTCAGAAAATCACCGTTTCAAAAATCTTGTTTATTCTTATAAACATTCAGATGATTACCCAAATGATTTATAACACTTTTTAATATTACTTATATCATTTGTGTACATGTTTCAGATGATCAAAGACTGTTAAACTAAAGATCAAAGGGAAAGTAAATGCTGATGTCGTAGTTGGTTCAGAAAACGAAGTTCTAACGGCTAGTTCCATCTGAGTCTAACGGCTATATTTCTTTATCCAATAGTCATTAAATCTTCAAATGATCATATATTGATCTCTACCTATAAAAGAGGACAGATTTAAGTAGAAAAACGCAGAGACACAAGCTTACATCTTCAATGTAACACCACAATTTTAATACCCAAAAACTCGGTCAAAATATTGAAAATACCTTCAAAAGAGTTCAACAATATCCAAATCCTTTTACAATGTTACCATTTCGAATAAAACCCATAATATTTAATCAGAATAAATTCCAGAAAATATTTCAGAGATTAATACAAAACGGAAATCTTAGGTTCATGGCAAATAAAATAACATAACATAAACTATAGGAGTACAAAAGAGCTTCCAGAGCTCACTCCATAGGTGCCTTCCCTTGCTCTCTACTAGAATAATCACCTGAAAAATGTTAATATGGGATGAGATTCCACGTCTCAGTAACTACTGAATATTTCTACCGTACACGAGCAAATAATATATGACAAAAAGATATGGGCTGATTTCAAATATATATGTAGATTCCATAATTTCTCATACAAAATAATTTATACTAATAGTCATCAATATAGAAGGTAATAAAACATATATATCTCAAAAGTTCTCTTCTCATGTCTTTACAGATTATTCATCATTATATCAAATTCTTGAACTGTTCAGAAATGCATTATGCAGTATGCACCCTCCCTTATATCACCTTCCAACCATATACCGCTGACTGGAGCCATAGGCTAACACATAGTCCAATAGAAACTCATTCATTTGACTGAATTGTTCCAAGCTCACCAAAACTTAAGATACACCCGGCCAAAGGTATAGAGCTTAAATCTGGACTATGGCTCCCCTCCTTTAAAATAACAACTAAGGAGGTGTCACATGTCCCACATCTCCAATGAAATCCCGGCCAGAGGAAAACATGGAAGATGGGGCCCTGAAAAGTACCATCCACTGTGCACCGAGTGGTGGCATAAACAATTCTTATCATTCAATTCCCTCCTTACTCCACCCATCACATTACAACCGCCATGATGAATGTATTTACTCAAAAATAATGCATTATTATACCATTATATACATTGATATGCGTATTTATGAATAGTAAAATACTATGCGTATCTGTGAATAGTAAAATACTATGCGTATTTGTGAATAGTAAAATACGGTATATACATGAATAGTAAAATGAGTAGTAAATATGGTATACGTGAATAGTAACATGAATAGTAAATACGGTATACATGAATAGTAACATGAATAGTAAATACGGTATACGTGAATAGTAAATACGGTATATGTGAATAGTAAAATGAATAGTAAATACGGTATATGTGAATAGTAAATACGGTATATGTGAATAGTAAAATGAATAGTAAATACGGTATATGTGAATAGTAACGTACGTATAAATAGTACCTCTACAGATTTGCAAGTCAAAGTTCCCACACCAGATCTTAAAACCATAAATATTTTCTAAATATTCTTGCCAAAATAGTAAACAAACAAATTTATAATCATACATAATTCACAAGTATAAGGAAGAATATTCAGAGTTACCTGTTACTTGCTAATACCCGAATCACCAACCAGCTATTATAACTCTCAAGCAAATATCTCTACTCTCTCTCTCTCTCTACCTCTCTCTATGGCTCTTAGAAGTTGTGAAGAATGAAATGAAATGAAAGGTCTATTTATAGTTGGAAAATGGGTCTTTAAGTGTAATTTTAGTCTCTGGGTCGTTTTACGTAATTTTCCTAAAAACTAAAAAGAAAACCTCCCGTGAACTTCAGCCGCCCTCGTGAAAGTTTTAAAAATTTTTAATAATATAATATTATAAATTAAATAGTAAATTATTATTACGTGGGTCCCGCTGACAATTTTTTTCCAAAATTCACGAGCAATTGTCATTCACGGGAAAGTTTGCAGAATTATTTTGGCCGTGGGTCCCGCGATGAATAGTAATACTATACAAATAGTAAATCACTATGCACAAATAGTAAATAATATTCACTGGTCCCAAAAAAAATACTGATTTCAAATTTATCACTTTCTGAAAATAGAGCCTACTAGTCTTCCCAAAATAGGTTTATGTTCAAGATATTAGATTCAAAATTCAGGATGTTACATTTCTCCCCTCCTAAAAGAAAATTTTGTCCTCAAAATTTCGCTATAATAAGAATTCTAACCTATATAAATAAATGAGGATAGGTTTGACGCATGCTCTCCTCCGTTTCCCAAGTAGCATCTCCGGGAGCCATTCCTTTCCACTCGACCTTTACAAGTCTAATGGTCTTGTTTCTTAATTTCTTGTCCCTTGCATCAACAATCCGCTCCGGCTCAGCTTTATACGTCATGTTATCCTTGAGTTCTACCTCTTCTACTTCTATAATGTGGGAAGGATCCGGTTGGTATTTCTTCAGTTGCGATACATGAAAGACATCATGAAGGTTCGCAAGCTGTGGAGGTAATGCAATTCTGTAAGCTACCGGTCCAACTTTCTCCAAAATCTCATAAGGACCCATAAAACGAGGTGAAAGCTTCTTTGCTCGTATTGCTCTACCAATGCCAGTCATTGGTGTGACTCTTAAGAACACATGTTCGCCCACCATGAACTCCAACGGTCGTCTTCTCTTGTCAGCATAACTCTTCTGTCGACTCTGAGCAGTGAGAAGTTTCTGTTGAATCACCTTAATCTTTTGAGTCGTCTCGTCCACAAGTTCTGGACCTATTAAAATTCGCTCATTCAATTCTGTCCAGCAAATAGGAGATCTACATTTTCTTCCATACAAAGCCTCATAAGGTGCCATCTCAATGCTGGAGTGATAACTATTGTTATATGCAAACTCCGCAAGATGAAGATGATCGTCCCAACTTCCTTTTAGTTCGATTGCACAAGCCCGCAACATGTCTTCCAGAGTTTGAATAGTCCTCTCAGTCTGCCCGTCAGTTTGAGGATGATAAGCGGTACTATAACTCATCCGAGTTCCCATAGCATTCTGCAATGCTTTCCAAAATCGTGAAGTGAATCGTGGATCACGATCAGATACGATGCTATTCGGTATCCCATGCAATCTGACAATCTCCTTCATGTAGATCTTTGCTAGTCTCTCCAATGAGTATTCTGCTGCAATTGCTAGAAAATGAGCTGACTTAGTTAACCTATCGACAATTACCCAAATGGCATTATGTCCGGATGTCGTTAGAGGAAGCCCCATGATGAAATCCATAGAGATGCTGTCCCATTTCCACTCTGGGATATCCAAATTCTTTAATAATCCAGGAGGTTTCCGATGTTCGATCTTGACTTTCTGACAAGTCAAACAACAAGTGACAAAGTCAGTCACATCTTTCTTCATGCCCTGCCACCACCAATTCCGCTTGAGATCATGATACATCTTGGTTGCTCCAGGATGGATAGTGTATTTACTCCGATGAGCCTCCTCTAGTATGAGCCTTTTTATTTCTCCATCATTAGGTATGCACACTTTTCCTTTATACCTTAATATCCCATCTCTATCGATCCCAAATTTCGATTCTTTTCCTTCTTCAATATCTTCCCTCACGTTTAATAGATACTCATCTTCGAGCTGAGCGAATTTAATCTCTTTCCAAATTGTGCTTTCAATAGTTAATGCTTCCATGGTAGCGACCAAACCTGACATTACATCAATAGATGTACTTGGTATCTCCTCGAGCAATTTATGTTCTCTGATCATCATCTGGGCTACATGGATTGTCTTTCTACTTAAGGCATCTGCTACAACGTTCGCCTTTCCTGGATGATACTTCAATTCGAAGTCGTAGTCCTTGATAAACTCCATCCATCTCCTCTGTCGCATGTTGAGCTCCTTTTGGTCGAACAGGTACTTTAGACTTTTGTGGTCACTATAAACCTCGAACTTTGAACCGTAGAGGTGATGCCTCCAAATCTTCAGAGCAAACACTACTGCTGCCAGTTCTAAGTCGTGAGTAGGATAATTCCCTTCATGTGGCCTTAACTGTCGAGAAGCATAAGCTACTACCCTACCATTTTGCATTAATACACACCCAAGACCTTTCTTGGAAGCATCTGTGTACAAAGTAAAGGTCTGAGCAGGATCTGGAATTATAAGTACTGGTGCCGTAGTCAACTTAGTCTTCAAATTTTGGAAAGCTGCTTCACACTTTTCGTCCCATACATATGGTTGACCCTTCCTAGTTAACTTTGTCAAGGGCATAGCTATTTGCGAAAAGCCCTTGATAAATCTCCTATAATAGCCAGCTAGACCTAGAAAACTCCTGATCTCAGTCACGGACTTTGGTCGTTCCCATTGGAGAACTGCTTCAACTTTAGTATAGTCCACTGCAACACCTTCAGCCGATACGACATGGCCTAGGAATTTTACTTCCTTCAACCAAAATTCGCACTTAGACAATTTCGCATAGAGCTTGTGCTCCTTCAACACTTGTAGCACGATTCTAAGGTGCTCTTTATGCTCTTCTTCATCCTTAGAGTAGATAAGGATGTCGTCAATGAAAACCACTACAAATTTATCTAGATATGGTCGGAAAATTCTATTCATGTAATCCATGAATACTGCTGGAGCATTTGTTAGCCCAAATGGCATAACAAGAAATTCATAATGGCCATATCTAGTTCTGAATGCAGTTTTTGAGACATCTTCAGCTTTGACTCTCAGTTGGTGATAACCTGATCTGAGGTCGATCTTGGAGAATATGGATGCTCCCTTCAACTGATCAAGTAGATCGTCGATCCTGGGTAAAGGATATTTATTCTTTATAGTCACTTTATTTAACTGGCGATAGTCAATGCATAGTCTCAGGCTCCCATCTTTCTTCTTCACAAAGAGTACGGGCGATCCCCAAGGAGATACACTGGGTCTGATAAAACCCTTTTCTAACAATTCTTCGATCTGCTTCTTCAATTCTGCTAGTTCCGATGGAGACATTCGGTAAGGAGCTTTAGATATAGGTTCCGTTCCAGGTACGAGATCAATAGAAAATTCTACTTCTCTCTCTGGGGGTAAACCTGTCATTTCTTTCGGGAATACCTCCGGAAATTCTTTCACCTCTTCAATGTTCTCTATCCCTTCCTCCACTTCTGTTTGAATGGAGAAAAACACCATGTACGCAAGACAACCATGATGAACAGGCTTTTCATCTTGTACTATAGACAACAATTGTGGTCTACTATGACTCATAGAGTCATCCGCAAGAGAGATAGTCTTCCTCTTGCAGTCAAGGATGATGTCATTAGCTGACAACCAATCCATTCCTATTATTACATCGATACCCTTCGTGGGTAAACAAACAAGGTCTATATTTGAGATCCTATTATCAATCTCAATCGTACAATTTAAGCAAGCCCTAGAAGTTTTTACTGAAGCTCCCGCCGGTGTAGAAATAATCATATAATAAGGCAATTCACTCACTCTTAAATTCAATCGAGGCACACAGTCGTATGATATAAAAGAGTGTGTGGCACCAGAATCAAATAAGGCTTCTACTTCAAGACCTTGGAGTTTGAGGATACCTTTAATCAGATTTGGTGAAGCACTTGCCTCCTGATGTGATAGTGCAAACACTTTCCCTGGCACTGCAGTTCTAGCATCCTTGGCTCCTCGAGGCTCCTCCTCACAAAATCTGGAAATGTGTCCTGGCTTTCCACAGTTGAAACACGTCACACATGGTCCTTGGTGTATTCTTCCACACTTGGCACACATCTGATTGTTGGCGGTGCTTGCAGCAGGAGCTGTGGATCCCCTATATGAACTCTGACCTCCACTGAAGTGACTCCTTTGAGGTCCTTTGAATTGACTCCTCGGTGGTCTGCTGAAATGACTTCTTTGGGGTCCAGTAAAATAACTCCTCGATGGTCCACCAAAGTGATTTCTGGATGGTTGGCTAAACCGCGTATTCACATTACTGAAGTTGTGACTCTGCTTCTTAGTAACTCCTCCCGTTGGTCTCATGAGGTGTGTAGATCTGGCCTGAAAACCCTTCATCTTCTCAGCTTCCTCTTCTCGTTTGTTCCTTGCTATCGTGCGCAGTTTGTCGCATATTTCTTCAAAATCCCTTGTTTCATCAAGGAACGGTGATAGAGCTGTTTTTAGGTCTGGCCTAGCTTTTTCAACCAATCGAGCACTCAACCATTTAGAGTTGTTCTGTGAATATCCGCAGAATTTAGACAACTCTAAAAAGCGAGTAATAAATTCGTCTTCATGTAATTCCCCTTGCCTGAATGTGAGGAATTCAGTTTCTTTCTCTATTCTGATTGAAGGGGAAAAGTAATAATTTTCGAACTTTTCCTTAAACTCTTCCCACGTCATCTCAACATTTCCTTTTGTTTTGGTGCTTTCCCACCATTCTTCAGCTGCTTTCTGCAACAATTGTTCAGCAACCATCACCTTTTGTTGTGAGCTAATCTCGATAACTCTGAAAATCTTTTCTACACGCTTCAGCCACTCCAGTGCTGCAATCGGATCTAGCTTCCCCTCGAACATCGGTGGAGTAAACTTCCGAAATTTTTCCCAAACCTCAGTAATAGGTAAGGGATGATACTGAGAATGAGAACCGCTACTACCTCCATCTTCAGTGCGAGAATGACTTCCTCCCCTTGATTGATGGTCAGAAGGTGTGACTTCCAGAGCCTTCTCCTTTCCTTCCTTACCACCTTGGCCTCTTCCTTTTGCTAGTTCATCCTCGTGTCTATTCACTTTCTCCCTCATCTCCAGGATGACGTCTCGTAACTCTGCCAAAAGGGCATTGTTATCCTGAGGATAGGGACCATCTTGATGCGGAGGGAGACCTCTTTGGGATGGAGCAGGGGTTGAATTAGTTCTTCGAGTTCTTGCCATTATCTCCTCCTATGATTAATACTATAAGGACACTAAACAAATAAAAATAGCTAAATAAATTCTAAATCTAACAAAGGGAAGTGCTCATGTTATGATATTTAATTTGCCACGAACTTTTAAAATTTTTTTTTTAAGAAATCACTTTAGAAAATAAACAAAATTGCCATGGAACCTTTGGCTCTGATACCAAAAATGTAACACCACAATTTTAATACCCAAAAACTCGGTCAAAATATTGAAAATACCTTCAAAAGAGTTCAACAATATCCAAATCCTTTTACAATGTTACCATTTCGAATAAAACCCATAATATTTAATCAGAATAAATTCCAGAAAATATTTCAGAGATTAATACAAAACGGAAATCTTAGGTTCATGGCAAATAAAATAACATAACATAAACTATAGGAGTACAAAAGAGCTTCCAGAGCTCACTCCATAGGTGCCTTCCCTTGCTCTCTACTAGAATAATCACCTGAAAAATGTTAATATGGGATGAGATTCCACGTCTCAGTAACTACTGAATATTTCTACCGTACACGAGCAAATAATATATGACAAAAAGATATGGGCTGATTTCAAATATATATATGTAGATTCCATAATTTCTCATACAAAATAATTTATACTAATAGTCATCAATATAGAAGGTAATAAAACATATATATCTCAAAAGTTCTCTTCTCATGTCTTTACAGATTATTCATCATTATATCAAATTCTTGAACTGTTCAGAAATGCATTATGCAGTATGCACCCTCCCTTATATCACCTTCCAACCATATACCGCTGACTGGAGCCATAGGCTAACACATAGTCCAATAGAAACTCATTCATTTGACTGAATTGTTCCAAGCTCACCAAAACTTAAGATACACCCGGCCAAAGGTATAGAGCTTAAATCTGGACTATGGCTCCCCTCCTTTAAAATAACAACTAAGGAGGTGTCACATGTCCCACATCTCCAATGAAATCCCGGCCAGAGGAAAACATGGAAGATGGGGCCCTGAAAAGTACCATCCACTGTGCACCGAGTGGTGGCATAAACAATTCTTATCATTCAATTCCCTCCTTACTCCACCCATCACATTACAACCGCCATGATGAATGTATTTACTCAAAAATAATGCATTATTATACCATTATATACATTGATATGCGTATTTATGAATAGTAAAATACTATGCGTATCTGTGAATAGTAAAATACTATGCGTATTTGTGAATAGTAAAATACGGTATATACATGAATAGTAAAATGAGTAGTAAATATGGTATACGTGAATAGTAACATGAATAGTAAATACGGTATACATGAATAGTAACATGAATAGTAAATACGGTATACGTGAATAGTAAATACGGTATATGTGAATAGTAAAATGAATAGTAAATACGGTATATGTGAATAGTAAATACGGTATATGTGAATAGTAAAATGAATAGTAAATACGGTATATGTGAATAGTAACGTACGTATAAATAGTACCTCTACAGATTTGCAAGTCAAAGTTCCCACACCAGATCTTAAAACCATAAATATTTTCTAAATATTCTTGCCAAAATAGTAAACAAACAAATTTATAATCATACATAATTCACAAGTATAAGGAAGAATATTCAGAGTTACCTGTTACTTGCTAATACCCGAATCACCAACCAGCTATTATAACTCTCAAGCAAATATCTCTACTCTCTCTCTCTCTCTACCTCTCTCTATGGCTCTTAGAAGTTGTGAAGAATGAAATGAAATGAAAGGTCTATTTATAGTTGGAAAATGGGTCTTTAAGTGTAATTTTAGTCTCTGGGTCGTTTTACGTAATTTTCCTAAAAACTAAAAAGAAAACCTCCCGTGAACTTCAGCCGCCCTCGTGAAAGTTTTAAAAATTTTTAATAATATAATATTATAAATTAAATAGTAAATTATTATTACGTGGGTCCCGCTGACAATTTTTTTCCAAAATTCACGAGCAATTGTCATTCACGGGAAAGTTTGCAGAATTATTTTGGCTGTGGGTCCCGCGATGAATAGTAATACTATACAAATAGTAAATCACTATGCATAAATAGTAAATAATATTCACTGGTCCCAAAAAAAATACTGATTTCAAATTTATCACTTTCTGAAAATAGAGCCTACTAGTCTTCCCAAAATAGGTTTATGTTCAAGATATTAGATTCAAAATTCAGGATGTTACATTCAATATGTTAATACTCTGATCTTCACATCATTTACTCTCTGTTTTTCATGTTTAGTTAGCTTACCATAGAGAGCGAAGTGATTTGTATTGTTCTTCAGTTTTTATTCATTCACTTCTGAGAGAGAAGATTTATTGTAATCATTCTATCCTTCTACCTGAGAGTTACTCAAGATTGGGTGATCTTGAGTGTGAAACACATTGTGTTGATTACAACTTGTAAGGGGAGTGAATCCTAGTGAGAGGATTACTTCGAGTACAGAGTGCGTAATCAAGCAGTGTATTGATTACAATTTGTAAGGAGGAGTGAATCCTAGTGAGAGGATTACTTCAAGTACAGAACGTGTAATCAAGTTGAAAGAAGATAGTGGATTGAAAATCCCAAGTGAAGCTTGGGGACTGGACATAGGTCAAGGATTGGGCCGAACCAGGATAAATCTCAGTTTGCATATTCTTTACCCTTATCTCTTATGTTCCCAACAAATATGTTTGAATGACTGTATATTGTTTTATAACGCTTTATTGTTATACAAACTGGTTTTACTGAGTTACAAAAAGATTTTCAAAGTTCTTAAATTTTTATACTTCACCCAATTCACCCCTTTTTGGGTTCAGCCGATTCTAACACAAAAGGGTGGCAATTTTACTCATTTCGCACAAAAAGATTATCCACCTTTTGCTGCTTTTGTGAAGAAGGTTCCTTTCAAGCTAGGTCATTGGATTTTCCAAGAGATGATCAAGTTCAAATTTACTTCCAGAAAGCCTTCTCATATCCCATTCCCATCTCTTGTGTCTGTGATATTGTTCTATCATAAGATTTGGTACCTTGGTCCCCCTGATTCCATCAAGACTCCTTCTGCTTTTGGCAAATCCCAGCTGAACTGCATGAAAGTCACTTTTGAAGGTGAAGGCTCAGGCCAATCCAGGGCTCCTTCACGGTCTCGTGCCTCTCATGCCAGAGCCTCCCAACCATAGGAAGCCCAATCTGCTCCACCTCCTCAACCATCTGTGCCTTCTGATTTTGAATCACGAGTAAAGGGTATCGTGGATGCTGCAATCGCTGCATTGTCAATACGAATTGAGTTTGAGACTGGGAAGCTAGTAGCTGAAGTGACAAGAGGAAATCATGAAATGATTGATGCTCAAGATACCTTGAGAAAGCAAGTTGGGGGTGTCTCTGCTCAAGGAAGTGAACTTAAGGAAAAGGTCGAGGATCTCACTAGCCACATGATGGACCACGATGCAAAGCTAACCACATGGTTTCCAATGTTAGCTTGGGTGACAAAGTGGACAAGATCTTGAAGCATCTCCACATTGGCTCAACTTCTGGTTTTAGAACCACTACTGTCCCAAGCACTTCAGGCCCTGCTTCTGGTTCATTTGCTGACCACTTCAAGCCTGATCCTGAGCCCTCCTCCTCTCCTTCATTCACCTTTACTAGACCTCACATTCCTACTTCATCACCAGAGCCATCCACTCCCATATTTCCCTCTCCTGTGCCTACTTCCACTCCAACCACAGAGATTCTACCCTCTCCATCTCCAATTACCCCAGCCACTGAGATTCTTCACCATGACTTACCTCCCTCAGCTCCTCCCCAGTTTGAAGATGACAAAGGGGGAGAGAAAAGCCAAGACTAGAGTCTGAATTTGAGCTAAAGTTTGAATTTGAGTTTGAGTAGAATTTAGAGTCTAGTTAGTGTATTAATGTTTGTCTTGCTTTTTGAGTAGGATTTAGAGTCTAGTTAGTGTATTAATGTTTATCTTGCTTTTATCTTGTTTTTGCAGTATAGTTGTGCATTTTGACCTAGACAAATGACTTGTATCTTACTTTGCTGAAATGAAATGACAATTATCTTATGCCTCTGCTACCAATGTCTCACTCTAATATGCTCTTTTCTGTCATATGCATTTCATACTATATATGCAAAGTGTTCCAAAATGCGACTATCAAACTTTCAAAACACTGCCAACTGCAAAATCAATTCCAAATTGCAAATTTTGTCAGACTCTTGAAATTTTTGGTTTACAAGTGTTGTCATCATCAAAAAGGAGGAGAATGTTAGTTCTCTATGTGTTTTGGTTATAACTGACAATTGTAAACATAAGTTGAAGTTTGTCTTTGGTAAGTTGAAAAACTTGCTATCAAAGGCAAACTCGAGTTTTGGTTTCAAAACTCGAGTTTTGACGTAACAGAGAGTAGCTCAATTTTAATGAACTAAACAAAACTCGATCCAATTTTCACTTGGAAACTCGAGTTTTAGTCTTACAGAGAGCACTCCAAATTTTTCACAATTAGACAAACTCTAGTTTTCAGAAAAAAAAAAAAACTCCAGTTTTCACCATACAGAGACTCCTCAATATCAATATATATATAATAACACATCCCCTGAAGTTGATCTTTTCATGGCTCTTCTCACAAAACACTGTAGCTAAGCCGATCTGCTCACTTTTATTCTTGCCTTGGGCTTCTCTTCAGCCATGTCCTTTCTTCGCCTTTTTCTTCTGGATTCACTTGCCTTGCACCTTTTTCATCTCTTTCCCACATCTTTTCTAAAAAGCTACTGTCCCACACCTTTTTCATCTTAGATTCAAAATTCAAAATGCATCGCCATCAAATTCCTTCTGCCACCACTCTCTCAACAACTACACACCTTCACAATGGCATCCATCCTCCTCGACGTAAGAGAAAGCATATTTCTTCACGATCTGAACTCTTCTTTTCTTGATTCATTTTTCTTCATCTATACCCATGGTTAAGGCGATTTCACACCTTTTAGAGAGATGGTGACAATGACGATGGGAAATCATGGCCTTCCATAGCTCTGGGATTGATGTCGTTCTTCGGCGAGTAGGGAAATCGCAGGGGTTGACTCCAGGGCTCTTAGCTGTGCTATATGGGTCGAAGTGGGGGTGCTATGAACTCTTAGTGCTCCCATGAACAGAGAAAATTTCCTAGCCCTAAGAAAATTTCAGCTGTTACTCTTCTGGGACGATGGCCTCTATTGGATTTTCTCTGTGCTCTGTGTGTTGATGAGGACGAGGACAATGTGAACAGGTCTCACATACTCATCTCTCAACTTCCTCACGCCGCTATCAATCTCGATCTGGTTTGTTTTCCTTTCCTTTTATTTTCATTTGTTTCTTGGACACTTTCATTTTCGTGCTGTTCTTTTTCTTCGTCTGTTTTTGGCTTTAATGGTCCTTGAATCAAACATGCAGAATGCTGCTCATGAACCATTGAGGGAATCACTTACATCTGGAGATTTCTATTAATCTTTTATCCCTTCTGTATGCAAACCGTAGATCTATTATTGTTCTTCTAGAATCAGATCCGATTTTTTTTTTTAAAATCCAAATCTGGTTGCCAGGGGTAAGGAGGGTGAATAAATACAAATCTCGTATTTGATTTTAAATTTATTCTTTCAATTTTTGGAGCTACTTCCAAAGACTTCGTTCCCAGTGGCGGACAAACGTAATTTGTTAACTAATTTAGTATGCCTCATGCTCATCTACTGAAGATTTAATCCCTTAGCGCTCTTCAATTTATAGTCACTCTCTTTAAACTTGAATTGTGAAGTAATTGAAGTCTCTGTTAAATTTGGGAACGACACTTTTCTGTGGATGCCAGTGTCATTTTGCTCATGAAGTAAAAGAAACTTACTGCTGCAAATTACAATGTTCGAGGTGAAGCTTTTACTTTTATCACGGGCAGACATGTTGCTCAGCTGAATCTTAAAGTTTGCGGCATGTTATCTAAATTTATGTACTTTTATCACTTTCTTTGTTAGATTGTACTTCGAACATCTTTTTATGCAGAATGCTGCTCATGAACCATAGAGGGAATCACTTACATCTAGAGATTTCATCATGGGTAATTTTATATGGTGTATTCTGGGATTGATTTTTGTGTCTTGAGAATCCTTAAACATAAATTTCATTAGCAATATGCTTTCTTTCATGGGTTTGATTGCTGCATTTATGAATCGGCTCAGAGATTTACATTCTTCATGACAGTCCTGGAGTTGCTTTAGATGATGAAAGGTAAAAGCCTGTAACTTTCAAATTTTTGGTCAAGAAGCCTGTAACTTTCATGATCCAGTGGGATTGGATTTTTTTTTTTTTTGGGTGAATGTATTTAGTATATTCATATGTCCTTGCTTATGCTCTTATCGACTCATGGTTGATTCTGGATATGTTTGATTTTTTCATGTTGTTTCATTAAAAAATTATTTTTATGGTTGAATTTTAATTTACTAGAATCACTTTGCGTGTGTGCTCAGGTGAATCCAGACAACATGCATTTTTTTTTTTTTTGGGGAATGAGTAAGTCTATCATTGTTGATTTGTCTATATTACAAATCCTTTTTGAAATGAAAATGAAATAAGCCTATTCACATAAAACTATTTAATCAAGATTGTCAGTAACCGGATAGTGTTCTTTAGTTCAAGAGATAGATAATGTAAATTTATATACCCTTCCAACAGTAGCTCTAGCTTGATATTTTGTTATTTTTATATGTTGATTTCTCTGTACATATTTGATTAAGCTAAAATACATATTTTCATGTTCATGGGAGCGATATTAAGCTCTTTCCTCCTACCATATGTGAACTGTGTTTTTCTATTATAATATTTCGGGATAATATATGGAGAAGGTGTTGATTCCTCACTTCATCTGGTTTGCCCTTCGCATTCCTTATTTGATTTTGATGATGTTTATTTTTATTGATCTGTCTCTTTCCCTTCCATTCTTTTTCTTGCTGTTTTTTAATACAATTTTTATCTTCTTCGCTTCTTAATTTGTCGTTTCTTCTTATTGTCTTCTTACTTTTTATACTGACTTCTTGGTATCATTAAAGTTTTTGAGTAATGAGATTATTTTCCATAATTAAAGTTCTTAGTTCGTAATGAGATTATGTAATGAGATTATTTCTTCTTATTGTGGTCAGATATAGCTTGAACTAAATCTGAGTATGGAGCACCCAAAATATGAAATTATGTCTGGAAACTTTTTCAAAAGAGAGACAAGAGTTGAAAACTAAATTGGTTAGTAGTAGCATGTGTTTGAAAGTCTCATTGAATAGTTAAACTTATATTTTAAAGAGAACCGTAAATTATCCAAAGAGCTACCTACTTATAAATCTATATTTTTTTTTTCCTGATTTTTGATGTCGTTGGTGCCTAAAATTGCTTTTTTTCATTTCCTATTTATTTTCGTCTCTATTTTTGTATTATTTTTCCATCTGTTTGACCAATTGTTGGATGCAGTGAGGGATGTAGTACAAGGCTATCTTTGATTTTGGTCCAAAAGTTTTGCCTCATTTGTTTTCTTGGAATGACTGATCAATACTATAATCAGATCAAGGCATTGTCCATGAAGGTACTGCTTATGTGTATGTAATCATACTGAATGGGTTCAAGCATTTGAAAAGTTCTTGGATACTGTGGACGCCCAACCATCTTTGTAGTCTATGTAAAAAACTGTACATTAGCATGCAAATAGGTCCAAATATTTTTGTGAGATTCCTAGCAAACAAGAACATCGTATGAACTATGCCTAGATCTTAAAATGCCACAATTATTTCCAGTTGTTTTAGTTTGATAACTTTCTTCTTATTACCTTGTAGGTTCTTACAAGATTATACCCGTTCTTGATAAATTTACATGTCTTCTTGATTCTTCATTTTGAAAGGTTGCATATGGTCAGAATGTGCAAGTGGATGTTATAATTCTTGATACTTGATGAGGATTCTAAGGTGGATGCAGTACAGGACATATGTCCTGAAGGTAGAACTTAATTTTTATTTGAACCAAAGGAAGTGGCATTTCAAGATTGCAAATTTCCAGCGAAATGTTCATTGCATTTTTGTAAATTCACTTTTTCTTTAGTATCCATGAAATCACCCCCACTTTTGATGAATCCCATGTGTAAAATAATTAAGATTCAAATGGTATTCTGATGAGCTTTGTGACCATGCATAGGTAATTTTAGATGTTGAAAGAATAGAAATTTGGTACATTACAATGACGTCGTGATTAAAAGTTCAACAATGAATCTATACCATCTCAGAGCCTTGCTTTAATTTGCTCATCAATATAATTTAGTCCACTATAAATTTGGTACATTACAATCCCATGTGTTTGAATAGGTCGAATTTTATACTCTATGGAATTTCCCTTTATATGTTTGTCATTCTCTTTAAGGTCGGTGATTTGCAAGGGAGCTTTGTTCCATGATGCATTTGGTAAGTTATCCCTGTTCATCCTACATCATCATTCCTCTGATGCCTCTGATGATCTGTTATTCTTTTTCCTTTCCTAAAGCCTTTCCCCTCTCATTTGTCATAATGTCGCTCCTATTTGTCATAATCTCGCTCCTTTTCATAAATAGTCTATGTAAAATACTATAAATCAGCAAAAAATATAGTTTATATTAATGAGAGAGTAGCTGGATTACTCAGTGTCATCCCTTTATCCTTTGGTTAATGTCCTTTATTTAAATGCAGGCTGAAAACTTTTTGCTTTATCTGTTTATTTCGGATTCTCCCTGGGTATTCATTGAAATATTAGACCTGAATCTGCAAGGATTTTGAAAGGATCCGTACTGTTCATACTTTTTTGCAAAAAGTTTTTGTATGATGCAGAAAAGGCAGTATGAAACATCACTTTCATGCATAAAAAGTAGATATATATCTAAGGCAACAATCTCAGACGAGCTTTTGTCGCAAGACCGTAGTAAAACTAAAAAGGATATTTACTCCAATTTGTGTGCCACAAATTCAATATGATGCAGTAGGAAGTGCAGAAAAGGTAGGATGAAGATTCATGCAAAAAGGTTGTGTATAAGGAGATATTGACAAACATAAATACATGATCTTTAATCATAGTTGTGTGTGATGTAATCTTTAGTTAATGTCTATGTAGTAAGTGCACTTGTATTTTTATTATAACGTTGGACAATGTTTTTTGTCACTTTCTGTTAGTTGAAACAAATTATTTTTGCGTTGAATTTAATGCTCCTTGTGCAAGGGAGAGTGATTGCTATTAGGGGTGAGCAAAACACCCGTAACCCGCCCGTCCGCCCACGGTCCGTGGTATTTTTTCCCGTTTGAGCCCGCCCAGATTGGGCCCGTAACGGGTACGGGCTGCCCCGTACCCGTATATAAATAAACGGGCGGGATACGGGTTAGGCCACGGGGCCCCCGTTCCCGCCCAATACCCGTTTATATATATATTATAAAAAAATTAGATATATTTTTAATTCTTGATTTCAAACATAGATATGGCTCTTAGTCCGGTGGAGGATTAATTGCTTTATGTCCATCAGGTTCTTTCTTCGATTCCCCATGCCACACACTTTCAAATTTTTAGTTTTTTTTAAAATCAATTTGGATGTAAAATTTTAAACTTTCAAATACCAAAATTACAAATAACCCAAACCCTCTTCATTATCACGATAGGAATCCTTTTCTTTTCCCTGATGCCGACAAATGACCCTTGCGCCTCCCCTTCTTCTCAAGTCGTCTTCCTCATCTTTCTCTCTCATTTATCTTCGTCGCAGTCCATGGTTATCTGATCTCCTCATCCGTTGCCGCTGTGATGAAAAAAGTCGACTTCGCATTTCATCTATTGCCGCTCGATGACGAAAAGTCGACTTTATGCTTCTTCTTTTTGGATTTGTCAATGGCATCTACAATCTTTCCATCTCATCTCAGATCTATTTACTCCCTCATCGAGCATAAAGATTTTTCAGATCTTGCCTTCTCATTTCTTAGATTTCGCCTTGAATCATAAGGATTTCTCTGCTTTTTATTTTCTGATTTTTCTTCTTCTTCTTTATTGATAGTGGCTGTCACTGGTGTGAGGAATGAGGGTGAGTGACTGAGTTTCTTTGTTTTTTGTTTTTTTAAAAAAGGAGTGGTCACGGGTTCCTCGGAACCCATCTAGACCGCCCGGTGTTTTCCCGTACCCGTTTATCACGGGTCAAACGGGTTAGGCTACGGGTACGGGGTAGCCCCGTACCCGTGTAAAATAAACGGGCGGGATACGAGTTAGGCCACTGGGCAGCCCCGCCCGCCCGTTGCTCAGCCCTAATTGCTATTATTTGTTTGCTATGTTTAATGGTATTTTTTAGGAGCTATTTTTTCAGGTAAAAAATAGTAGTTATGATTAATATGGGGAATTTCACCAAGTAAAAAATTAGAAGGCTATATTTATAATTGATGCATTAATGTGATGTTAAGTATCCTCAAGAACTTAGTCAAAAAACGTAATCGCACTTAATCTTGACGTTATTAGCTTAGATATGAAACATTTTGTTATCCAACGGTTATAGGCAAATGTGAGAGGCAATGTAACAAAGTCGAAGGATTTTGTTCATCCTGAGGTTTTTTTCCATAATCTTCATGATATTAAAAGTTGGTCATTAAAGAGAATTGTCGTTTTGTGATGTAATGCCTTTTTGAACTAAAATGTAATTTTTAATTTGTTTGAATTAGATTGAAATAAGTCCAAATGACTATAAATGATTATTAAAGATTTAGAGAAAATGAGGTTTTATAATGGAAGTCAAATTATATTAATGCATCCATAAGGAAAAGTTAAAATTATACTTAAATAATTGTAATCAACTACTTATTTTGAAAAGTAATCCGCCCAAAAACAATTGTAAACAATTGCTTATCTTTATATACATTATACTCAAACAATTAGAATCTATGTGAACATATTCGTTTCTTATAACTTATATAGGTTATATTATGTTGCTTTATTAATTCTCCATGTCAATTGAGTGTGTCATATTTTAATCTCTCTTTATTTTCGTCCCATAGAAAAACAAAAATAATTCAAATGCAAGCCTCATGGTTGAAGGGCTATAATGTATTTGGAATAGATGAAAGCCTCATGCTTGAGGGCTTTCATTAATTAAGTTAGTGAAAGCCTCATCTATCCATCTACCCCACTTTCCATCATTTATAATATGTACTCTGAATCGATTGGAGGATGTTATTGATTATCATTGTTGAGGTTTCAATTCTAATCAATAGTAATTTATTGATAGTGATGTCTTAATATTCTTTAAAGACAAGAAAATTTATCACTTTGAAAGTAAAATATGTTTGAGTAACTTATGAAATACTATCATCCGTGCAACGCACGGAGGAAGTAAAAGCTCGTTTTTTGAAAAAGACAAAACTCCAGTTTCCATTTGAAAACTCTAGTGAGTTTTGGTCATATAGAGAGTCTCCAACATTTTGAGAATATGGAAACTGTGGTTTTGATATGGAAACTCCAGTTTTCAGTTTGCCATGAGTTTTCTAAGTTTTCCAAAGTTTTGAGAAAACTCAAGTTTTGGTTTGGAAACTCGAGTTTACACTTGGCAGAGAGTTTTTAAGTTTTACTCAGTTTTTGAAAACTCCAGTTTTAATAGAAAAGTCTAGTTTTGACTTGGCACAGATTTTTCAAAGTTTTCATACTTAAATGAAAACTCGAGTTTTGACCAACCCGAGAGCTTTGCTCTTTTTCAATGATTTGAAAACTCTAGTTTTGTATGAAAACTCTAGTTTTGATGTTTTGGACTACAATCCATATTTCATGTTAAAAGTCTAAAACTCGAGTTTGGAAATGGAAACTCGAGTTTTGAGTTCCATTAAAAAATGAGTTCCAAAGCTCAAATCGCGACATTCTTCTCTAGATGAAGAAAACTTGAGTTTTGATTTGGAAACTTGAGTTTTGCTATAAGTGCACAATGACAAACTCCAGTTTTAATAAACAAACTTGAGTTTGCGTCGCAGAGTTTGAAATTCAAATTTGATGAATTTGTGAAACCTTCTTGTTTGATCTTAATACTTCCTATTATCATTCACTAATATTCCTAGCTATGTTTAGCCACCTTGTTAGTGAGTTTTAGATGATTTAGAGGATATTAGTTGAAGGCTAAAAGCAAAAGCAAAAAGTAACGTCAACACATTAAATGCAAAGCCCAGAAAACTTGCATCCTTTTGGACAATCATTCTACACACATTGCAAAGGAATTAATGTTTGCTTTCCACATCAAGTAGCTGCTCTTCCAATGGATTAATATTGAAGAAGTCAACCATAAACTTCTTTGCAGCTGGATTAAGCAAAGCATGGAGAGAGGAGACCTAAGCTCACCCTAATCCTTCCTAAACATCTCCAACGGTTATATTAGGGATTTCAACAGTCATTTAATGCTCTCTTGATATAAATGAAGTTGCATTCAAGTCTTCTCAACAACCAATCTGCTGAAAACAAATTGCATTCAAGTTTACCAACTATTCTTTCAGTTTTCACTTGTAAAGTATCTTTTGATACATTGAGCTTCAATGTTTATGTTTATCCACTCTTAGAGAGAGTTCATATATTGTAAATCATTCATTGTAAGAATCTCAAGTCAGGGGACTTGGAGATTGGGTTATTGATTTCAACTTGTAAGGGGGAGTAAGTTCTAGTGAGAGAATTACTGTTGAGTTACAAAGTGTGTAATCAATTGATATAGTAAAATCCTAGAGTGTCTGGGGACTGGACGTAGGTCAAGAGGTTGAACCGAACCACACTACTACAAAATATGGCTTTAACGACCTAAATTTAGCCCAATTAACGTCCTTTTTTCAAAGGACGTCTATTTGGGGGAAGTTAAAATTACGACGTCCCCATTAAATTATAGGGAGTCGTAAGTCAGACTTACGGCGTCCTAAATTTAAATGTATGACGCCCTAAGTCCGACTTACGGCGTCCTAAATTTAAATTTAGGACGCCGTAAGTCCCACTTATGACTCCCCAAATTTAATTTTAGGACGCCATAAGTGCCTAATTTTTCAAAAAAAAAAAAACTTTTGTTTTCTTGTGTCTCTCATATAGCCAACGACGATGAAAAAGAACAAAGATGAGGAAAGGTTCCTCAAGGAAACTAAAATTTGTAAATGTTCATATACAACTCTAGCAAAATAAACTTAGATTGACAAGTAAGGATCTCACCATTAAGGATAAGCAAGGGGCGTGGTGGAATAGCTGGAACTGAGGATGGTCAGTCAAACTTGGAAGCTAGACTAGAAGCAACCTTTTCCCCTACTTGTTAAGGAATAGCACACTATGAGATATTACCCATCCATGCCCAAACAAAGAATAAGCGGAAAAAAGCTATTTTAAGTGTTGGTACCCATGCATCAAGCATTGACAATCCAATTTTATAGTTTTGATATAACAACAAACATATAAATTGTCAAGCCAAATAGACATTTGAAATCACCATTTCTTGATATTAACAAAAAGCAACCATAATTCCTTCCATGAATTGAAGGCAGAAAACCTAATAACATAATCCTGCTAAGCAAAAATACCATTGAATTGATAGCAGAAGACTATATCACAGCTTAGCATCAGAAAACTTTGGTGTTTGAACAAGATTCTCACGTGCCATGTGTTTATTGAAGAATTTTATAGCAATCACACTTAAACCATAACCTTCTTTCAAGACTGTACTATAATCATCAAAAGCAAAAGCAGATCTACCTTTTCTTGGTATATACACCAATCCACTTCCTTGGCTAAAGTTCACTACATCTGATACGAAACAGCCTTATTCCAGTCATGAATTTTCCAAGCCTTATTCGATTCAATACACAATTTTTCAGAAGTAGATGAAGCAGAGTGATAAAAGTTCAAATTCCATCATGGAATAATATGAATCATCCACATATTAAGAAAATGAACTCTATATATGACCAAATCATAAGATATTAGAAAACATTGTTGGCCTTCCTATGGTCTTATCAAGTGATGAATGATTGAGAATGGGTTACCATACTAATTTAGCTAAGACAAACAACCCAAAAAATTTAAAAAAGAGGCAAAAAATATTTCCCAGAAACATGTATTCCTTGATTTCTATGTTCTTTTTATGCCCTTATAAATTGACTTTCGAATGATTTCCAATTATTCATAAGTTAGCCTTGTAAGAAGATTTATTTTTTCTCCCCAGAAACAACTTTCAGTAAATTTCATAAGACAGACCTGTCCTGTACTTCTACTGATAAGAGTTACAAAATCAATTTCACCTATCCTATATCATGACAAACCCCTTGGATCACAAATTTAGTAGATAAGTTGTTGTTGTTGTATCGCCCGCAACACTGGCTTAAATACATTTTAGTACCTCTAGTTTCATACATGTTTCATTTTGGCCACCATATTTTTTTGAAGAAAGAAAATCAATGCCCTTTTATTTAAATGAATGATACAAATTGTTCTATTGTCTTCTAGTCCATATAACTTTCATAACAATATATTGACTTGAATGTCAATTTGTGTGTGAATTATGATATCATATAAACAATATTGTACAAGTCAACAAATTATATTGACATTAAATTTGTATAGATTATGAGATACAGGGAGAAAACTGACTTATTTCAAACAAATAAGATAACACCATTGCCTAATTTTAAACTATGGGAACCAAATATAACTTCATGAAACTAGAGATCACGAATACAATTAAGCCAGTAACATATTGATGTAAGTGGAAATTGAAAAGAAACAATAAGAAGCCAATAAGCTAATCTCATTTATTTAATAAAGCAAGCAACTATCCAATGATCCAATGATATTAGTTTAGCCCATGCCTACCATATGATCAGCAACTCATGATTCCAAGGATGACAAGATCAAGGGAACAAAGGAGAGAGGGGAGGGGGGAGAGCTAAAACTTTTGCATTAAATTGTTTCATTAGACATAGAATTTTGATGAAAATAAGAGAAAGAGATAGATTTTAATCATGCCAATAACAAGAGCAGAGGAAGGGGGAGAACAAATAAGAGCAATAATACCATTTTTAGCTGCATTCACAATGTGCCGTGCCTCTTGGTCTACGGCCAGCAACTGTTGGATTCCACCTTGACCCCTTAGGGATGCCATTTGGTGAAGAAAGCAATTTCTTACCTATACTTAATAGAATTAGATACCAATTCTTATGTCAATTGCAACAAAAGTTTTTATTTTTTTGCCACACATCAGATTTGCCCAGGTATGCAAGGGGGTCAAAGTCATATTTGTATGCAATAGTTGCTTTTGTAACATGATTTCTTTGATGCTGACATGGATTAATATAATTCATATAGAGAACTATTAAAATAATGTTCTATATTGCACCAACGAACCAACCTATTATACTGCTTTTTATTGGATGAGCCAACAAAGATGGGGTCATTTTCTATATGGTAATTTACTTTTTTTTATAGGTTCCAGTTTCCACACAAGTTTGGTGATATTTCTTCATCCAAGTACTTCAACGTGGATATATTTTAATGTAATGAAGGGATCAGATGCTGAGATGAATGTTAAAGAAACTCATTACTGAATGTGATCATAGAGAATAGAAAAAGTATAATTTCTTCTTAATAAGATAATTTAGTAATTAGTAATGAAAAACCTTTGGTTCATGTCTTATAAACAAAGAAAAAATATAAACAACAACTGAAGCATATCTTTGGTAATGAATTGTATCTTACAATGAGGCAGCAACAAATGCTTAAAAGAAATCTTAAAGTTCTATCTCCTCTTTTTTCCATGCGTAGCAGCTGCCATGAAAAGATCAAACTATTGAAATGATTAATGAAATTAAAGTAAAACATTGCAGTTCCAAAGAAGAAAGGGACAGAACAAAGAGAAGATAAGATAACTTGTTGTAGCAGTGACTAGATTTTAAGACATCCTGCATTTGCCAAAATAATAAAAGAATGTAAAAAACATAGGTAGATCGATAAACAAACACTTTTTCAAATGAAAAAGTTTTCATAATATGTAGGTTGAATCTTTCATATTATTACACTAACAGAACAATCGTAGAGTTAGTAATGAACACCACCTTCCCCTCTCTCTGCGCACAAAAACCAAATATCAACTGTTTTAAGCAATCAGAAACTCTAAAGCACATAATAAATGCATAGAAAACATGAATGAAATCCACTACACATACACAGTGACGACCATTTAAAAGTCTCCATCAACAAGAAACACACCACGGAAGCTTATCTTGAATAGCTAGAGGTAGCAAAAGTTTATAATCAGTTGTTGGTTACCACCAAACAGAATAATAACTTCATTTGCTATCCTCCCCATTGTCACTTCCAAGAAATCTCATCCTAGCACCCCCGATCACTGCATTCAATATTCGAACCAACATAGAAATAATAACCAATGTATGACTACACACTTATCAGTAAAAAGGGGAAAAACAATAACCAAATGGCAAGAAAGGAAAAACTAATCATTTTTTATAAACGGCAGAAGAAATAAGATACCAGAATTTATGAATATAAGTCAATATATTTTGGGGGGAAAAAGAAAGTAAACAGGTGAAATTATAGCATCATAATGAAGGAACGAGCACAAACCGAACATTAATTCCCTCTTGCAGAGGAAAAGGAAGGATGAGCAATATGAATTTACAAATGGAGTAATCATTTCTTAACAATAAAAACATTTTGCCAAACCCTAAAACCAGTTTAGTAAGAAATCCCCAATAAGTGAAGAGATGAAGCAACTTTGGGAGCTCAAGAGGAAGAGAAAATGAACTGTACGGACTTGAGTAACCGTAGAAGGAGGAGGAGCGGCGCGCAAATCGTAAAGGGATAGAGGGCATCAACTTATGAGATGTGGCCGGAGGAAGAGATCGATGAGGACTTGCGGACGTTGGAGATGAGGGATATTGGTCGGCGAATTTTTTCTTAGGGGATGGAATTAGAGAACGCGGGGGAATGAAATGAGAGAAGGGTTATAATTTGTTTTGGCGCCGCGTTTGGCGTCCTGAAAGAAGTTCAAGGTGTCAAAAGTCTATTTTTGGCGCCCTAAAAGAAGTTCAAGGGCGTCAAAAGTCTATTTTTGGCTTCCTGGAAGAAGTTTAGGGCGCCAAAAATTTCCACCCAGTGCCAAATTTTTTTACTAGGTGCCAAATTTGGAAAAATTTGGCTCAATAACTCATTTTTGGCGTCCTAAATATATTTCAGGATGACAAATTTTTTTAAAGACGTCCTAAATTAGTATTTAGGACATCTAAAGTCTCAAAGTGAAGTAAATAATTACGACAATGCCATTGGGTGCACTTTTTACTTCCTCTTTTTTTAAAAAGATGTCTTTTAAGGTAGTAGTATCTATATTTTGTAGTAGTGCCAGTATAAATTCCGTGTGTCTTGCTCTTCTTCACTATACTTTGTTCAGCTCTGTTTTTAGTGTACAAAAACAGAGAAATTCGAAAAGTTTTAAAATCCCTAATTCACTCCCTCTCTTGGTGATTTAACTTCACTTTCACTAATGGTCCTAAGGAATTAGGACTGCCGGTTTGTGACAAATCACGACATCCATCGCAAATCGCATGGATTTTGCGATGGATATCTACATCCATCTCAAAATCCAGTTATTCTGCGACGGATTGGTAATGTCCGTCGCAAATTTTTTTAATTTTGCGACGGAACTTTTAATCCATCGCGAATATTGAAAAATTTGTGACGGAATATTTTTCGTCGCTATTTCCCTCTTTTCTAGTAGTGGAAATGGAAGCTTTTATGCTATAATATCATAGGAAACTTTTGTCTCCTTGACCATCCACCATCTTCATACTAGGAGACCGTAGTTGGTGAATGATAGTAAATTGTAGTATCACATGTTGTAGATGTTGTTTTTAGTTATTAATGAATTTCAATTTTCATTGGGGGAAAAAAACAGAGGTTTTTATGTCATTGGAGATTAAGACAGGATATAAAGATGGCACTGGAGATAAATAAACAAATTTGAAACTTCGCCAATTGGAAGAAGAGTTGTCTCCATGATTGCAATTACCCCCAACATCATTCCATCATCTATGAAGTAGTTAAATGTGGTTGTTACAAATTATACACACACATATATATACAAATTAAACACACATATATATTGGAGTTGCCTATTGAATACTGATCAATTTCTTTCTTATTATAGGGCCCGCCTTTTTCTTTTCGCCGGACAATCTTTTCACATTTTGCTTTTAAAATATTATCTTGTGCTCCCATTTGTTTTTGTTTTATTCGCCATACATAATTTTTTGTCAGATCACCATTGACGGGTATATATTTAGTTTAAAATAGGTTTTTTAATAAAAGGAACTGTACCTACCAATTTCAAGTTGGCCACCTGGGCCATATATGGCGATTAAATCAATGTAATCAACAATCACGCTATATATATTATATTGTACGATAATATCAGTATCCTTCGACACAAAACAATGAACACGACTACATATGCATGGAGAGAAAAAAAAAAGAATAAAAATCCATTGGCCACTTGTACTGTATCATTCTTTTATTCTTTCTATTGTGTTATATATATATATATATTTTTTTTTGTTTTTTTTTTGCGGGGGGGGGGGGGGGGGGGGGGATGACGTATAGGGACCATTAAAAGTAGTGAATGACACTGAAGGAGTCCTAAATTTATAAAAATATGGTTAGTATGTTTTTCTTTTTCTTCTCCTTAAGAAAGGAAACAACTTTAGCGTCTTGATGCACACGTCCACAGAGCTATCTTACCTAGTGTCTGGCACTTTTGTTTTTGTTTTTTTTTTTGTGTTTTTGTTTTTGTTTTTTTTTTTTCTCTTCATCAGATATTCAAACAACCAACTAATTTGGACTGAAGCATTGAGACTATAACACCTCTCCCTATGGGTCTTTTTGAACCAGGTAGGATTTGAACTTGATCAGTTCGCCCACTTTATAGTTTAGTTAGTCAACTACGTACTAGACTAAGTACCCTTGGTTTAACAAAATGGAGTTAACACACACTTGCATGCTCATTATACTTGTCTACATTCTGTAGCCAAAATAAAAAAACAAGGGTTATGATTTTGTATCCTAGTGAGATAAATTAATTAGTTGTGTTAATAAGAATGACTCATAAATCAGTGAATGTTCCTTCTCCTTAAATTTCCCGTGTCAATGATGAGAATAACAAGCTTGGTATGCATAGTTTATTATGTGATATGGGAAAAGAGATCATCCGTGAAACATCACTAAGCGTAGCAGATTATGATTCCACGATGATTTTCCATGTGTTTAAAAATAATACTATAAGATATTTTCTTAATGAATTGAATGCACTAAATAAAGTGATTAAATTTTATTGATGAATCAGCTTTATTGCTGTGGTTTTGTAAATAAATTTTATTTTTTCAATTAAGAGCAGGAATTTTCTCTATTTATTCCATAACACAATACAAATAAGAAGCCCAATATTTGGGAGGGAAATTTGAGATGCACATAAAAAAGTTGCTTATATTACAGACCAACCTTAAGAAAGAGAAAATTGCTTATAAATATGATAGGAGGGATTAATGACTTATTTGAACTTCAAAGTGTTGTGTTTTGCGTGTGTAATAATAGACTCATATGAGGCCAATTCTGACTCTAATAATGTGCATTCTTTTCTAGTTACTATGTAATATTTTATTTATTCATTTCCATATATTTTAACTTTTTCATTAAGTTCATTAGTGTCTATTTAGAAAAATTGGTAAAAAGTCAACAGCTATAAAAAATTTTATTGGTGCTGAGAAAGACTGAAATTAAAGTATTATACGTAGTAGCAATATTCTAATTTCAACCCTTCTAACTAATAAAATTTTTAATGGGGGTATTTTGCCTCATTTTCCCTTATTTATATTAGTGATGTGTTTGTAGGTATAAATTGCTGCTCCAGCCTCCATGCGCAATATCTTCGAAAGTCAGCAGGCTGACCTTTTAAGAAATTCGGGAGATCCAAACTCACTTGGCTACAATTATTCAATTAAAAACCTTTAAAGAAAGAAAATGGGAAGAATACTTCTACACCTCCTTTATTTTTTTTTATTTCCTCTCCACTTCTTATTTTCACAATTTTAAACAATTAAATTTAATGGAATATTATTATCATATTAATTATTTAATAATAAAAAAATAAATGAATAATTAAAATTTGGCCAATACTGTTCACAACTATATACTTTTGTTAAAATGTTTCTTATATTTTTTATTGTTTACAATTTTAAACTATTGAGGTTGAATTTTAATAATATTAATTTACTTAATATATAATTAGTTTTCTTATGTACTTATAATAATATTTTTATAGGATATTAAATCTCATTCTTTAAAAATTGATGACAATGCTTATTATGACAATACTGTTACGTGACGGGGAAACAGAAGCTTTTGTGTCATTTGAGATTAAGACAGGATATAAAGATGTCACTTTGTCATCTTGAGAAGACAAATAAACAAATTTGAAAGTTAGCCAATCAGAAGAGTTGTCTCCATGATTGGAATTACCTCCAACACCATTATCATTCCATCATCTATAAAATAGTTAAATGTGATATAAGTTTATTTCTTATTTTCATTAAAGTTCTTTTCTTTTTGTTAGGGCCCGCCCTTTGCTTTTAAAATCTTATCTTGTGCCCCCATTTGTTTTTGTTTTATTCGCCATAGATTTTTTTTTTTTTAGATCACCATTGACGGGTATATATCTTGTTTAAAATTGGTTTTTTTAATAAAAGGAACTGTACCTGCCAATTCCAAGTTGCTCACCTGAACCATATATGGCGAATAAATTAATGTAATCAACAATCACGCTATATATTATGTTGTACGATAATATCAATATCCTTTGATACAAAACAATGAACACAACTACACATGCATGGAGGGAAAAAAAGAACAAAAATCCATTGACCACTTGTACTGTATCTTTTATTCTTTCTTTTGTTTTTTGGTTTTTTGGGAAATGGCATATAGGGACCATTAAAAGTAGTGAATGACATTGAAGGACTCCTAAATTCATAAAAATATGGTCAGTATGTTTATACTTTATCGTTTTCTTCTCCTTCAGAAAGGAAACAACTTTTGCTTTTAACTTTACGATCGCTCCTAACGTCAAAAAGCCAGAAGCGTCATGATGCACAAGTCCACAGAGCTATCTTGCACGAATTTAGAATGGATTATATATATATATATATATATATATATATATATATATATATATATATATATATGCTTTAGGCCATCTAGTGTCCGGCAACCTTTATTATTATTATTATTATTATTATTATATTATGAAATATTCAAGCAACCAACTAATCTAGATCAAGGCTTAACGACTATAATACCTCTTCCTAGGGGACTTTTTGAATAAGGTGGAATTCGAACTCGATCAGTTTGCCCACTTTGTAGTTTAGGACTAAGTGTCTATTTTGATCCTCTTATTTTTAGCTTATCTTCTCATTATAAGCAAAGTTAGGTCAAACAGGTTTTTACAAAAACTCTTTTTTTTTTAAAAAAAAAAAGAGAGAGAGAGAGCTTTTTTTATAAAAGAAGAAAAAAGCCAAAAACTCCCTTAGAGGAGCTTTTTTTAAAGCTCTTACTTGATAAAAGCTCCTATCCACCTTAGTTCTCTCACTCACTCACTATCTCTCAGTTTCTCACCCTCGTGAGTAGCCACAATTTCTTGCCAATTCGGCGGTGGCTGACGAAGTTCTTCAACACTGTGGGCAAAATTGCAGTTGGTGATATAAAGACACGTACTGGCCCAGAATTTGCAACATAGTTTTGTCTTGAAGAACATTTTCCCAAGAGGTTTGGACCTATTCTATGAAGTCGCATCCTAAGAATTCCTCGATTTCTTATTTGGGGGTTCGCTTGCAAATCGTGATTGGGACTACCTTTTTTTTAAAAAAAATTGGGGATCTAATGGTCCCGGGCAGGGTCGAACCCTGATACAAAGACTGGATAGACCAGCGTCATACCACTGCGCTACCTGAGCGCTTGGTGATTGGGACTACCTTTGATCGTGATTCAAGTCTGAGGGAGTGTCGGCACTATTGTTGTTCTAGAATCAATAATCTTATTATCTGCCAAAATCTTTTATCTCAGTCTCTTATTTACCTTTTATAATAATTTTTATTAGCAAAAGTGCTTATAACAAAAATTTAACCAAACAACTTATTTTTAATTTGAGTTTTTAAATAACTTTTAAGCTAAAAAATATATATAACCATCAAACAGCTTTTAACTATTTTGTAAAAGCTTTTTTATTTTTTTCAGCTTTAGCTTAAAAGTAGCTTTTTCCTTAAAAAAAGAGAGGATCCAAACAAGCTCAAAGTACTCTTGGGGTAAATAATTTAGAATGGAGTTAACACCCACTTCCATGCCATAGCTTTTTCCTTAAAAAAAGAGAGGATCCAAACAAGCTCAAAGTACTCTTGGGTAACAAATTTAGAATGGAGTTAAAACCCACTTCCATGCCCATTATACTTGTCTACATTCTGTAGCCAAAATCACAAACAAGAGTTATGATTTTGAAGACTAGTTAGATCAGATAAATTAATTAGTCGTGTAAATAAGAAAGACTCGTAAATCTGTGAATGTTCCTTCTCCTTCAATTTCCCGTGTCAATTATGGGAATAACAAGCCCGGTATGCATAGTTTATTATGTGATATGGGAAGAGAAATCATCCGTGAAACATCACTAGAGCCTGAGCAGCATAGCAGGTTATGATTTCATGATTTCATGATGATGTTCCATGTGTTTAAAAATGATACTGTAAGATCTTTTCTTAATGAATTGAATGCTCTAAATCAAGTGATTATATATTTATTGAGAAAATAAAGAAAAAGGATTCTTTTCAAAAAAAAAAAATCTTTTTGATTTTGATTTAGTGAAAAAAAGTATATACCACCTCCAGAACTTAATGGGCATGGAAGTGGGTGTTAATTCCATTTTATTTATCAATTCTTCTCAGTTAAAATTTAATTTACCAAAAATTTAAAAACGCCCCGAGTTTTTCTTTTACTATTTAATTTTTGGAACATTGGTTCTCCTTTATTCAATATTTTGTAAGGAGCTAGAACTATTAAGGGGCTGGCGTTGAACTTATCAAGAAACAATACATTGTCTGTTGTTCATTACTCATTAAATTTAAAGGATTGTGAAGGGTTCACTACAAGTAGAAGAATATTAAAACTCTCAATAACGATGCTCAGAAATTGATAAGTTGGAAGAAGATATTGAGCAGATGGAATTTTTTACTACTCTAACGGCAAATCAAACTACAGTTTAATACAAGTTCCTTTTCCATTCATAAGATCAAAAAGTATAGGCTATGTTTGGAGGGAGATAAAAGTGAGGGGAAAATAAGGAGTAGGGAAATACTAGGGAGGAAAACTTTTAAAACTGGTTCAAAAATTTACTACTTTTAGGACTTTTCCCTTCTATTATTTTTTTCTCTGAAGTTTTTTTTGTTCACATTCATACATAGGGTAAATATGTGTCCTTGTACGGTTATGAAGGACCACCTCATGGTGTATTTCTACCTCTCATTTGGGCTTGCATGTCACTAAAAAGTATTCCATAGTCCTCGATTTAAGCATTTAAGAGTATATCATATTTACTCTAAGGTCTTTCACACAATGTATATTTGCCAATAGTAGTGCAGCATTGAAACCATGATCAAGTAAATTTCAAGTTTCACATATAAGATGGTAAAATGTAAGTTGAGCTGTCATTATATAGTTAAAGACGTCCAAATTGCCATTTCCCATATTTTTAGAATGTTGCTTCATTTTTTAAAAGTTTTTTTGACCTGAAGCTTCACTTTCAATTAAAATATATATATATATATATATATATATATATATAAAACTTACTTTTAATTAAATAACTTATCTCCACTTTCTGGTATGTCTCCAAACTCTAAATACTTTTGGAAATAAAACGCTTCAGCACTTCGGGGAAGAAAAAAAAGTAGTGAATGAAATTGAAGGACTCCTAAATTCATAAAAATAAGGTTATATACTTTATCTTTTTTTTTTCCCCCTCCTTAATAAAGGAAACAACTTTTGCTTTTAACTTTACGACCGCTCCAAACGTCAAAAGGCCGAAAGCGTCATGATGCACAAATCCACAGAGCTATCTTGCATGAATTTAGATTTTTTTTTTTTTAATGTCCCATCCAGCACTTTTGTTTTTAGATTCTATTATCAGGTATTTAAGCAACCAACTAATATGAATCGAAGCTTTGTGACTATGATGCCTCTCCCCAAAAGTCTTTTTGAACAAGGTAGGATTCAAACTCAATCAATTCACCTACTTTGTAGTTTAGTCAGTCTACCACATAACGAAGTTTTTGGTAACTTCTGAAACCGTGGTTTCTGAAGCCCTTTTCCACAAACTGAAACAAAACTCTTCTCACATGCTTACATAATAAATTGTAAAAGTTATTCTCCAAAAGCTAATCTAAATTTAGAATGGAGTTAACATCCACTTCCATGCCAATTATACTTGTCTACGTTCTGTAGCCAAAATCACAAACAAGGGTTATGATTTTGTATCCTAGTTAGATAAATTAATTAGTCGTGTTAATAAGAAAGACTCATAAATCAGTGAATGCTCCTTCTCCTTCAATTTCCCGTGTCAATGATGAGAATAATAAGCTCGGTATCCGTAGTTTATTACTCCCTCCGGTCCTAATTATAAGACATAGTTGACTTTTTTGGAGAAATTAAGGAAGCAAATTAAATTAACTTGGAGTATTTTTCTTTTTATTTTTTTTTCGAAGTAATTAGTTTGACTCACATACTAATATATAATCTAAAGATATACAACATATAAAATGATTAAATAACTTATTTAGCCTCCTTAACCTCTCCAAACAAAGTCAATTATGCCTTATAATTAGGACCGGAGGTAGTATGTGATATGGGAAGAGAGATCTTCCGTGAAACATCGCTAGAACCTGAGGAGCTTAGCAGGTTATGATTTCATGATGATTTTCCATGTGTTTAAAAATAATACTGTAAGATCTTTTCTTAATGAATTGAATGCACTAAATCAAGTGATTATATTTTTATTCAGAAAATAAAGAAAAGGGAAAGTTATTAAGAAAATCCTTTTCGATTTTGATTTAGTGAAAAAAGTATATACCACCTCCAGACCTTAATGGGCATGGAAGTGGGTGTTAATTCCATTTTATTTATCAATTCTTCTCAATCAAAATTTAATTCACTCCTTATTTTTACCATATTCTCCCAATAATCTAAAAACGACCCAAGTTTTTTGTTTACTATTTAATTTTTGGAACATTGATTCTCCTTTATTCAATATTTTGTAAGGAGCCAGAACTATTTAGGGGCTGGCGTTCATGAACTTATCAAGAAACAATACATTGTCTGTTGTTCACTACTCATTAAATTTAAAGGACTGTGAAGAATTCACTAAAATTTGAGGAATGTTAAAACTCTCAATATTGACGTTCAGAAATTGATAAGTTGGAAGAAGATATTGAGCAGATGGAATTTTTGAATCCTCCAATGGCAAATCAAACTGCAATTTAACACAGGTTCCTTTTCCATTCATAAGATCAAACAGTATAGGCTATGTTTGCAGGGAGAAAAAAGTGAGGGGAAAATCAGGAGTATGAGAATACTAGAAAGGAAAACTTTTAAAACTGGTACAAAAATTTACTACTTTTAGGACTTTTCCCTTCTATTATTTTTTTCAGGTGTGTGCTGTTGTTCTTCGACAGAGGGAGATCGGAGGAGGAGGAATTGCTTTGAAAGTCTGCAGTTTTAGATCAAACTGAGAGAGCTTGAGAGGGAAGGGAAGAAGACAGAAGTCTCTGAGTGATTTTAGACATAACTTTTGGAAATGAAATTTGAATTTTGAAACTTGAATTCCATATCCGCTCTTGTCTTCCTCAATATCTTCGTCGGTCTCATATACTGTATAGCAATTGTTCCATCCTACAATAATTGAACGGAATGGCATTGAAAGGCGGACATGTGATATCCAGATAATATTTCTGAAGATGAAAGCGATTGTCAAAATGAAACCTAACTGTTGTCGGAATGGACAAAACCTGTGCATTATTGTGTGAGAAAGATTGAGAGAGACACTTTGTCTTGGTTGTGGAGCTCAGATCTCAGACTCGAACATTGCTGCCAGGGTAGTTGAACAAGTTTGCCCAGCTATTTGGCTCCTGGAGCATAGGATTCGTTAGATTCAGGTACATGATTACTACTAGAAAAAACGATTTTTCCGACGGAAAAAATCCGTCACAAAATCATGTTTTTCCGTCGCAAAAAAAGGGTGGCAATTGCGACAGATTTTAAAAATCCGTCGCAACTGTGACGGATTAAATTCCGTTGCAACTGCGACGGATATAAATCCGTCGCAAATTTCAAAATTTGCGATGGATTTATATCCGTCGCAGTTGCAACGGATTTATAATCCGTCGCAAATTACGACGGATTTCTAAATCCGTCGCAAATTTAATCATTTTTTTAAAAATTATTTTTTAATTTTTTTAAAAAATTACATAAAAAATAGGAAAAAAATGGTATACCATAAAAATATATAATAACAATCCCAAAGAATTTACATAGAGAAAACAAAATATAAATAATAATGTTGTAAACAATATGTAATAAAAAAAAGTCTAAACAGCAGCAATATGGTCACCCTTGTCCTTCATTAGGACTGAAGTAGAATCTGCATATGATTCATCATCTTCTGTGTTTGATGCACCAGTATGGTCATTCGATCATTCCGTCGCAAAACTCTATTCCTAAAAAAAAAATAAAAAAATTATATAAAAAATTACGAAATTAAATAGAAATGTACAAAATCCTTTGAGTTTTTTATTTTTATTATTCATATGCCTTCAAGATTTTAATATCTAGGAATTATAAAAGGAAGATCCTAATATCTATGAATTATTAAAAAAAAAGTAATTACAAAATTCAAATTCCATAATCCGATTAGATCCTAAAATATCTCTAACTACCAAGATTATACATTATACAGAAATTTAATATCTGCTGCATATAAGCAAATATAATATAATAAAAAATAGTTATTATAATTTCCTCTCTTCTAATAATAAATAAGATTCATTCACTGTTTGCTTCCTCTGCTATATAAAAAGTTAAAAACACATGCTATCTTGGCCCCTTGGATTGAAAACCAAAACAAGAAGAGCCAACGTTGGATAGTAAAAACAGAAATTAAAGAGCAACATAGTTTGAAATTATCAGTAAGCAAATGCAAGTTATGGCCTTTGAAGCCCTTATGGTGTCCTTCCTTGTGTTTTTAACCTGAACTATATAATGTCTCATATTTCTTGCGGTTCTTCAAGAGCACAACAAAATGTTCAATTTTTAATTGCTACTAATAAACACATAAAAGAAATTAACATGCTCCCCATTGCCTCCATCAGTGGAAGGAACTCTTATACCTAGTAACTTCTCTACAAAACTAGTAACTTCGTATTATTTGTCCTACATTAACGACCTATTTCGACGACCTATGAGGATGGCAATTTCACATCATCCAGTGATTGGCAAACAGTGCTGGAGAAAATAAATATTTAATAAACATGCCAAGGTGCACAAGGAAGCAGTCTACTGTTGTAAAGCAAAGGATAAAACAAACTCAAAATCTGGATTCAGCTGTGGTACAATTTTCATTTCGATACAACAATCAAATTCCAGCTAATAAACCAGCGTTAAAGCTTTAAAACAAAGATAAGAACATATTAACACAAATAAAAAATTAACCAACTGATCCTAAGAAGAAAGAAGAAATGCTAAGGCGAAGTAGCAAGTTTGAAATTGTAAATTTGGCACACAATAGTATAAAGAAAGCGCACTTACCATTATATGGCCTTCAATTCACAAATCTTTCTGCTCAAAAAGCCAAATCTGAATGCACGCTTTCTGCAACACAGAAAATCCCACAAAAACACGATTCACACAAAGTTTCTCACTTTTGTGACAAAAAACAAAAATCAGAAACACATAGAAGACCACAGGACAAACCAAAAACAGAAACCGAAAGGGGAAAAAAAATATCTGCAGCCTTGTAATTCCGGTAACAGAATAAGAAAGAATTGTGGAAAATAATCAAACAATACTAAAATTTCACCATGTAATTGTAACCCCTCTCCTCTCGAATCTTCCTCAAATCTTCACCGTTCTCATAGTCATTCAGATTCAGCTTCTAGTACAACACTCCCAATTCTGCAAATTCACAAATGTTCATAAAAAATCACTTAGTAAATTAACAACTACTCTCTTTCTCTCGCGTTCGCTACTCAGGGCAGGAAAAAAGAAAGAAAAGGAAACAAAGAGGACCTACCAATTGGTCCATAGACACAAATTCCTTGTGGTGAGGAAGCCTTGGATCGTCATTGATATCGTCCTTGAACCATGCCTGCCACAATTTAATCCATATTTAAAATTGAGGACCATAATCTTATTTTTGGCTGAAAAAAAAAGAACCAGAATGTTTTTGATCTTCGTTCTCAATATACAAACGAATAGATTAGTTCATTGAAAAAGGAAAATTTGTTCAGTGAAGAAGAAGAAGGAGAACTCACTTGGACCGTCATGGATGATTAGTGTGGTAAGTGAACAACTCTACTCCGTGGAGATCGGGTGAGTGCGTAAACTATTTATATAGGACAGAAAAACTTTGTTTTTTTTACCAAGAAATTTCACTCACCTCTGCAAAACCATAAACTAGCGAGATTGCTAACTTTGCAGTTCTTGTCAGCAACGAACTGGCCAAAGATGAAGTTCTCAGGGCGGAATGCCTGACCGAAGGTACCAGATTTGACGGAATCCATGGTGCCAAGCTCGAGATCCATGAGGATGGCAGGAGGGTTTTGGCGTTGGAGAAAGGGTAGACGAATAGGTGGAGACGGAGTACGAAATAAGAAGGGCAGGAGTGTGAAAGTTTGCGACAGATTTCGTTTTCCGTGGTAAATTGTGACGAAATTCATTTTCCATCGCAAACTTTTGCGACGGAAAATGAATTCCGTTGCAATTCGCGACGGATTTTATTTTCCGTTGCAATTTGTGATGAATTTCTTTTCCACCACAACTTCTACCACCTTTAAAAGTTGCAACGGAATTTGTTTTCCGTCGCAAAATTTTGTGACGGATTTTGTTTTCCGTCACAATTGCGATGGATTTTTTTCCATCGTAAATTCCGTCGCTATTTTAGTTTTTTCTAGTAGTGGATTAAGCTCACCTGGAAGCAAAAAGCATCACAGAGAACGGATGGTTGAAATAATTGTGTCCCCTGATGACTTCCTATTTTTAATTAATTTGTGATATATTTTGATATATTTAGGAAGTCATCAATGCTAAATTAAAGAGATTTTATTGAGATTTTAAGAGAAATCAATCTGGATACATCATTTGTGGGATGTCAATTTAAAATAGAAATTTTTGAGTTTAGGAAATAAATCATAATAATGAGAAATTTTAAATGAATTTGGTTTTGTTATTATTATTATTATATATTTTCCTTTCTTTGTGTCATAGGCGTACCAGGAGGAGAGCCACGTACAGGAAGTAATTTGGAGCAAATCATGTGATAATTGGATTGATCTAGTGTATCTTGAAATCAAAAAGAAAGATGTGGAATCAAGGGAAAGATACAACGTGGGCCCCAAGTATTTGACAAAGATCAATTGTGCACATGGCCCAACAAGGAAGAGACCAAAAAGATATATATTAAAGAGGGCAGCACGCACAGGAGGCGGACATTGAATCATTCATCCTCGCGAGAAAGGGGGACGCTGTGCTGAAGAAAAAAACGCAGAGATAGAGAAGCGGAGGCAGAGAACAAGGCGCACGGTACAAGAAGAAAAGCGAGGACGCTAAGGAGAAGGCTCCATAATTTTGTGATCTTGTTTTTCTTCTTCTTCTTCTTCTTCTCTTCATGTTGGGATCTGAATTTCTCATTTTTATTATGGATTTTCTTATAGCCATGTGTGGCTAATTTTTCTTTTCAACCTAGAGAACCTATGAACTTGTTTGGGTTTTAGAAATTATTCCCACTTTTTAGTTTTGATTAATCTTATTCAGTTTATTTAATCCTGTGTGTATTGCTATTGCTTAGTGAGTGGCCACCATTGGGCATGTTTTGGGGATTTAGGGTTGGACTTGGAAGAGGGAATCCTAAATTGACCTTGGGAATAAATAATGGGGAATTAGGTTTAAATTTAACGTGAAGTTAGGTTTTAATCTAATTTGCGTCTAGGATAGAAATATACCTAGAAGCTCCTCATAATCAAATTAGAGTGAACCTGATTTAAAAAGCATCTTATTTAGTTTTGTGAGGTATCACATAATTGATTAAGATAGGTAGATAAATGGACCGGAAGGCATTTATAGACACTAACACTCTAGATTAGCTGTTTAGGTTAAGTCGAAATTAATTTAGTGGGGATAAAATCTAAAAATACCAAACAAGGGATTAGTGACTCTAGGTTGTACTTTTTGATATTGGAATTTGCTCTTTTGTGAAAAGTCTTTTGCTATTATTAGTTCTTATTCTCTTTCTTTTTGAAAACAATTCTGGCTTGCTCAACTTAAACGAAATAAGGAGATTTAATACCTAAACGCTAGTTAGATTGAGTCCTCGTGAGAACGATACTTTTCTCATTACTCTATTACTTGATACGGCCCGTACACTTGCGGAGTCTAAAGTTTTTCCCTATCAAGTTTTTATATCATTTGATTTAAGTGCTTTTTTGGTCAAAAGTTGCAGCAACCAAGTATTTGACGGATGATTGCAGCGAATATTTTTTTGTTGCTGGGATATAGTAGCGAATTGATTTAAAAAGCATCAGCAGAGAACGGCGAGCATCATCCTATTCTGAGACTTTGAAGGTTGACAGAGAATGACGTCGGAGAACCAACCAACGGTGAGGGTGTGAGTAAAGAACGATGGGTGAGCATATGCTTTCTACCAGTAAGACATTAGATCATCTACCTCTCCATGACCGATGGTAGTTTCCAGCGATGGTGTGAGGATGAATACATGAGCTCGCTGCAAAAAGTCAATAGAGGGGACATAAGCAGACAGAGAAACGAGTTTGCAATTCGGACTACACTTTTTGTTTGGGAAAAGACGAAGATTTGAAGAGCGAGAACAAATCGTGGTCCATAAAATTTACCTTGCATATAGCCAGATCTGGTAAGATTTGTAGTCCACATTCATTTCGTTGGAGGTATTTAATCAACTTGTTGTGAGAGACGCTTATTCTTCCTCTTCTTTCTCTAGACGCAGTCCTCTTCTTCCTCTTCCACCGATCTTCCTCTCTCTCTCTCTCTCTGTCATGGCCTTTAATCCCTCCATATTTTTGCGAAGTTGTGCAGATGTTGAGAGAGAGACTGGTTGAAGGAGGAAATGTTTTCTGGTGTTGATATACTCAAATATTTAGATTTGAAATTTGAATTTGAATTGAAACATGGAGGGATGAAGAAAAGCTTTTGGGAAAAGGGGGGAAAAGGTAAACAAATTTTGAATCCCGTGGTCCCGTGAGCCGAATTTGAGAAACGAAATTGAAACACGGAGGGATGAAGAAAAGCTTTTGGGAAAAGGTAAACAAATTTTGAACCCGTGGTCCCATGAGCCGAATTTGAGAAACGGCTTATCTACAATGTTTACACGGCTTTGGAACAGTAAATTGTGAGGAGAGCCATTGATAAGCCATGAATAGTGACGGCTTGAAGGGATGACATATTTTATATATATATATATATATATTGATGATTGATTCTAGAATTTAATCTCTCCATTCATTTCTAGTTCCCAAAAATGTCCAAACTGTCCAGATTGGTTTCCAGGACCCAGGGTCATTTTGTAACATTTATTTCTCATTGAGTAGATATCAAAAAAATGCAAAATACCATCATTTTAAAGGTATGCATGCATGTCCTCTATCTTCTGGAATTATTTCATGAATTTAGGAAGTCTTTTACCTGATCGAAATATCTAAACAATCGCGTTGACTCCAGTGATCCACAACTGGCAGATTCATCATCTATAGAGTTCATGATTTTATGTTTAAAAACTCCTTTGAAAGATCATCAAAAATCATAATCCCACACTATTTTCCGCAAGAAACACAGTGGTTGTCTCAGATTTCTCAAATTCCACTTATTTCTAGGATTGTACACAGATTACCAAGTCTAGATTTAATACAAAAATCTCCAGAATTTCAAGAAGAAGAATAGGTGCTTACCACTAAGCTTGTCTTTGGGCTGGTTCTCTCTTTCACCACTATATTCTTTGTCTAACCTTCAGCCTAGACTCAAGGAAATCTGTCACTTTTGAATTCTTAATCATCACATACAAGAAGATGAAAGGTGAAATTGCAACTCACCTTGTTCTTCCTTGCTTCCTTGGCTGACCTTTGAGATGAGTAGGATGATAATCATGATGAAGATCACTGTGGAGTTGAGGAAAGGATAGGGGTCACAGTGGAAGGAGGAGGAGGTTACGGTGGAGATTGAGAAGAGAGGATGAAGATTGTTGAAGTGTTGGAGTAGAGGGAGGTGGACAGTTGGTGTAGATGAAAGGTGAGAAAAACTTTGGTGTACGTGAAGAGAGGGAGGGGCTGCTGAATTGAAATGAGGAAAGAAGAGTGAGTGTTTTATTTCTGTGTGCGTGTGTGTGTGTTAACGTGTCCGTAGGTTTACGGGGGAGGGAAAGTATAAAATTGTGTTGGTGAGGTGTCAAAGTAATAGGAAACATGTGTGTGATATGTGGATTGTCTCCTTTTCCCTCTTCCTCAGAATCCCATCTGGACCGTCCAAATCTTGATCTAACGATCTAGATTTAATTTTTTTTTCTTTTGTCTTTTTCGAAAAAGACAAAACTTCAATTTTTTTTTAAATCTGGACCGTTGGATCAAGATTTGGACGGTCCAGATGGGATTCTGAGGGATTCTAAGGGAGAGAGAAAAAGAGAAAATCTGCTCCCATGATATGTGTCATGGCTAGGAAGAAGTGAGAGGGAGCTGATGTGTGTGTAGGGCCTTCTTCCTTCAATTGGGCCGAATGTGTGTGTTGAATTATGAGCGACTGTGGGTTGAAATTATGGCCTAAACAAGGGTCCACTTTGCTTTTCTTTCATCTCTTAATTTGGGCCAAAATCCATGACCAAACAAAAGCCCAAATTATCTTTCTATTCTTTCTTGTAATTGGGCCAAAATCCTTAGTCTAATTAAAAGTCCAATTACCATTTGCTACCTTCTCAATGAGCTTACACCGCTAATGAGAGTTGGCATAAATGGTAAGGGATCCAGGACTAGGTCCTTGGGTTGTGGGTTTGATCCTCTCTGCCATCGCTGGGACTCTTTTGGTAGGTGATCTCGTAAGTCCCCAGTAAGTACTCATAGAGCCCGAGGCTATGCCCTGGCCTTGGTAGGGGACTGATGCCGAACCCCTCCAAAAAATTTCAATAGCCAAAAAAAAAAAAAAAAAAAAGAGCTTACACCCTTAATCCAATTAAAAGCCTAAATTGTTTTTTCCCCTGCACTTAACAAATATTCAATAAATTAGCTATATTACTATAGATTTTCAACTTAACAAATATTCAATAAATTAGCTATATTACTATAGATTTTCAACCTTAGTATTTTATTGAATATTTCAAAATGTACAGGGTTTTTAGTAAAGCAAAACTCAGGATATTTCAAATTTTCCATCATTTAACCAATTAGTTGCCATAAAATATAAATAAGCCTAATAAAAAAGTATATATATAGTCTAATTAATTTCAATAAGCCACAATTTATCACTAGAAAAGGTTAACTGGAGAGAATATATATATATATATATATATATATATGATTTAATACGTGTCAATCACCCTCCTTTCTGATACTGGTTTGAAAATAAAAGGGTCTGAAATCTTCATCGTCTTTCCAACGTCAAATTGTCAATTTCGAATGTCAGATATAGAAGGGAAAATAAATGTATTTGTTTCCACTTTTGAGAAACAAGGGCTGTCTCAATTCATGTATTAAAAACTATGCAGGATCCCACTCCAAAACACATTCTTTGTGTACAGAAACAAGAAATTAAACCATAGAACTTTACAAAATAATGAAAAACGTACATCTTTGAATTTTATTATATGAATATGTCTTTTTATTTCCAATCCATTACAGAAAGAGGACAACAGATTGAGTGACACACACAAATATTATGTTATATGATACACGAAAACAAATTTTCCTTGACAACACAAAAATAAATGTAGTATGCTTGGCTACGCATGCGAATATGTAAAATATAGATGCTCGACATAGACTTGCGTACAAAGACAAGGTGCAGAATATTACATCAATTTCTGCTTCTATCATAGTCGACCTCGTGCTGGTTTCTTGAATAAGCCCCACGGCGGCAGCGGCGCCACCGCGTGCATAAACTCAGGGTCCCTTCCAATGAGTTCTAATACTTCATACGACATGCAAAGCTCAATGTCAAGGCTCTCTTCTTCTGCTCCAACATCAACCACAAGGTCCCAATCATACATAAAGGCTGGGCCCCGGCGAAGTCCCAAAGGTCTTCCCCAGCCGAAGTCAATGGCATAAAAGTTGGATCTATGGCTGCCGCCAGTATGCATAACCTTCCCAAATTTGCCACTCTGTAAAGGCACTGTTGGATTTGAGCCCAGGGCTTCAAAATTGCTCTTGATCTTCTCTTCCGTGTACGACGAGATCACCTTGTTCATCTCCAAAGCAAACTTTCCATGTCCTTCATCTCCAACCAAGTCCTTAACTTTCATTGTCGCTTGAGCAAATTCGATAGTGTTGCCAAAATAATTGTCTGCAATTGGTGGGTTTGAAATTCTGGATCGGGCAGTTACAAGGAAACCTAAATCGACTTCTTCTTCTGGATCAAGATGCAGATTTTTGATCGTGCATCTCCAAACATGGCTGACAACTGCTTGAAGAGAGGAGATTTTATTGATGAGAGCACCATCCTCTACCATTGAGTTAGCATTTGCTTTGAGTTAATCAATTTTTTCCCTTTTAAAGTGGAAGATCCTCTTAGAAATGGCAGGTGGGCTAAGAGAGTTAGCATATTCATCACCAAAATTCCCTATTATATCTCTGACAGGTATACGTATAGGACGTTCAAAGCTTGTTTGAGGAAACCAACGTTCAAATGAAGCAACCTTCGATTTCGATCCACTATGGTTCAAACCTTTTTGACTAATCTTAGCCCATATATTTATGAGATCCCAGGCCGACTTCACATCAGCAAGACAATGGTTTACAGAAAAAGCGATGAAGATGCCGTCCACAAGCTCAGTAACTTGAACAGCATATAATGGGATATGTGTTCCTTCAAAGTTCTTGGATTTTCCGAGTGGGAAAAAGGACTCGACAATTTGAGGAACATAAGTGGGTTCAAGGATGTCAGCAATTGTAGTTTTCTCTGCGATGGCATGAACAAAGCTTGCTCCGGCGTTGTTGCAAATGACAAAGACGGAAGAGGTGTCGTCATCGCCATGGGGAATGATAGCAAGACGGCCAGCAAGGGGCATGAAGAAATCTAGGCTGCAAGAAAACGAATCCTTAAGATGTTGGATCACTAACGATGATGATTTGTTTGGTTTGTTGAAAAGAAGCCCCTTTTGACCATACTCGAGAAGTAGAAAACGAAGATCCCATGGATTGAGCTCGATTAGCTCAGGGTAATCGCCATTATTAACATGGCTTGGTGCTGGGATTGTAGTAGTAGAGATCACTTGGATCGCTGCCATGATAGAGTTTCGATAGATGTTTTAATTTTCTACAGTTGCCAGTTCTAATATCCATTCATTTATATAAGTATATAGAAGATCCAACGCCATATTCCCATTAGATATAACGAGTCAGTCAATGTTAATTATTCATCTAATCTTCCGTATGTCTCGTCGGCATCACATTTTGATGGGGATATTTATATAAATATATCCCACATATTTTGTTAAATGAATAATGTGACAGCTCATCTCCACATTGTGTATATATCACTGTGTAATATGTAAGTTTATCATACCAATTGTCAGCTATTAACGTGTACGTGTATCATACCAAATGTCAACTAGTAACGTGTACGTGACAATTAATTTACTAATTACTTATTTACCAATTGTATTGTTGGACTTATAAATGAAACATTTTTTTTATACATTTTATGTTATATGTATTGATTTCATCATCCCCACATTACAATAAAAATTTCAAATATAAGCTGTATTAGTTATGTTTTAAATAAAAAACAACTTATATTAAGCATCAAAAGTTGCTTAAAAGGAATCCTCACTCAAGATATAAAGCAAGAGGTTTCATCACATAGTCAGCCCAACAGCAAACATGAAAACCAAACTACATAACCGAACATATGAAACTTAATGAAGTAAAGAATAAAGGTTTTGAGTTCAGAGAAAATGCTTATGTGAGGAGGGACAACCACAACCCTAAACCAAATATTAGATTATATATATATATATATATATATATATATATATATATATATATATATATATAAGAGTAAAAGACAACAAGATGCAAAGAAGGCTCAAATATACTAAAAGGGGCTAATTCATCACAATATGACAAAATAAGTTTGAATCTTATTGAAAGAGGTGTTCACATAATTAGTGTCAACAACTCTCAAACTATAGGAGTGTTGAACATGAGGCACACGGAACAAGGGAATCAGGGGCTGACGAAGAACCAAAAAGAGCTATATTATTATTTTGTTAAAAACAAGATAAAATTTTAAGAAAGATATTGGCTTGTCATTTTGTTTTAGCTTTTTATTTTCTTTCCTTTTTTTTTTGGTTAAAAACAATATAAAATTTGAAATTTTTCAGATGATTCATAAGCCAACTAGGATTAAAATGATATGAGTTGTTATGTTTCAAATGGACAAGGTTCAAATAACATAATACTCTTACACTATTCAAGTATTTCTCCAACTTAAAATAATAGTTTGTTAACTGCAAGGGATATTAATTTCCACCTTACCATTTATCTCCACCTTATCATTTCTTTCGAAAGACAGAGGGAGAAGAGAGGAAGGATTACATGGAAATTAATTTTCTTTGTCCAGTCCACAAATCATTATTCTAGGTTGTTTCTTAATCATCCATGTTACCAATTTTAGTCAAAAAAAATTCAATCAAATGGTTAACTAGTGATAAATATGTATTTTTGCACATATTTTGGAAATTCATAGTTATTTTTGCTCGTCAAAAAAATATTTGTGTCGAGTGCACTTTTCAAAAAATCTCATGCATTTTTTTTACCTTATTAACCCTTAAAAAATTCAAACGAACAGTCCACTAATGGTCAATGTGTATTTTTACGCCTATTTGGAAAGTTCATAGTAATTTTTGTCCCTAAAAAAAGTATTTCGTGTCAGAAGCGGAGCCAGAAATTGCAGTTACGGGGGGCGAATTTTATAGAATAGAACTTAAATGTTAATGAAATTACGTTTCAACCCCACAAACATTTCAATATTTCTACTCTAGTCCTTTCACTATAGAAATAATAAGGACTAAACTGAAAACATTAAAGTTTTTATGAGGTTGAAATACAATTTTAGAAAAATCTGGGTCGTTATCTACAATTTAAGGGGTGGAGGCCACCCCTAGCACCCCCTCCCTCCACCCCTATTTCGTGTTGAGTGCATATTTGAAATAGCTTTATGTGAATTTTTGCACCTTAACCCTATTTTTTATTTGATTTAGAGTATGTTTAAGTCACTTTAGACTTCAAATTAATCATTTTCAAGACTTTGATCGCATACGGTTTTCGCCTCATTGAACAAATGCGTTTCCTCTTGGGATTCAAAATTGTTTTATCCTCTTTGCAAGGTTTAACTGTTTACCACCTCTGCAATCAACGTTGTGTGCATTATGTGACTACGTGTTCAGAATTTGTTGTGTGCTCTGCAGTCAACATTGTGTGCATTATGTGACTACGTGTTCTGAGACTTTCTATGCACATTATGTGACTGTATGTGATATGTATTGAATGCCGCATTGTTGATTTTCACAATTATGCTTAACTGTTATGCACTGTTTATACATTATGCATGAAATTAACTTGTTACTCTAGATCCTTTGAGGTTCCAACCTTTGTTACTACTAATGAATTGTACATATTGGATGAGGCTCCAAGGATAAAGCGGTGGATGCCAGCAAATAATGGAGGTATAGACCAGTTCCAGATTGTTCGAGGGGTATTTATTGAAAATTTATATAATTATGTTTAAAATTTATAACCAAGATTTGTAATATATTATCAGTATACTTTGTACAAACCGGTTTGCCACTGCGTTGTGCTTTGATGTGTCATGTATTATTGGAAGGATGTGACAGTTATATACAGAGCGTGGATGGTAGTTGGCACTATATATATGTGTGTGTGTGTGTGTGTTCCCGTCCTTGATTTGTTTTTTTAAGAACGTTAAATTTGAATTGCCTTGATATTTTTATAAGATTCTACTTTGGGTTGTTTGGGCATTTAATGTGTTTTTACCATTTTGCCTCTAATTAATTCTATCTCAATTGTTTCTCATCTTTTTCTCTTTCAAACTTTCTGTCATTAAGATTTCATTTATTTCTCTTACTTGTCCCCTTATAAATAAGAAAATACTTTTAAAAAAAAGTTTATATCTTATATATTTATTACTTTTAACTAATTTTAAATATTTTTCTTAAATCATGTTATTCGGTTATCAAGCTCTTATAAAAGTATCAGATGGGGTATATTCCTAAATTAATTATTGTCATATGGTCGTTGGATATATACACTACTACAAAAAGGCGTTTTAACATCCTTTTTTTGGCCCATTCTACATCCTTTTGGGGGGATGCCTACTTAGGAGACATAGAAAAAGAAAGACTTAATGCGTTCTAAAAAAGTTTAGGATGCCCTAGTGCTTCACTAGGGCGTCCTAAATTTTTTTAGGACGCCGTAGTGCTTTTTTCAAAAGCAAAAAAACCTGAAACCTCTGGTTGAGGGGGTTGGCCATGGAAGAAGAAAGAAACAATGGTGAAGAACATATCAACAATCAACATACTTCTAGAAGAACCAACAAGCACTAAAAAAAAAAATCCTATTTTATGATGGAATTTTTTAAGTCACAAAACAGGCATTTTCCGTCGCAAAATGCGTTTGCGACAGATTTTAGTCCGTTGCAAAAACTCTAGTTGCAATTGCAATAGGAAATGAAAATTTGCAACGGAAAAATATTTCCTTTGCAAATTTGCGACGGAAGCAAATTCCGTCGCAAATCCCAGGACATAATTTGGTTTCGTCACAAATGTGGATTTTCACAACGGAATCATATAACATAGGCTACTTGGGAGAGAGTTCTTATAGCATTTTAGGGCTTTTGGAAGAGATTCTTTGAGAGATTCAATGTTTTCTTCGGTTTTTCTGGCTTTTCTCCCTTTTCTTCCCATTTTGCTTATATGAACTTGTGTTTTAAGCTTAGTTTTTTTGTTTATATTATTGATTATGAGTATCTAAAACTTAGTTATGATTACTTTTACCCATTGTACGGATTGAAACTGTTAGATTATCTTGCTTTTACTAGTTATTGAGAATATACGTTGAGTTTTATTTATGCTTAATGTTATCTCGTACTTGATCACCATATGATTAGATTAGTTCAATTGAATAATGCTTGAGAAATTTATTTTGGTTGTAGAACAAGAAACAATAAGTGGTTTACATGATTGATGATTATAAAATCTTTGACTAGAATATAGACTCATTCAGCTAGCATAAATGATTTAATTGCATAGTTCCATAAATACGATAAGAAAGAAGACCTAGGAATATAGTTGGACATCATAATGGACTTAAAATTAGAGGCATTACAAAACACACCCTTATACTCTCAGCCCCGAACAGAAAAAAGGGGAAACACTATTAGATTTAGAAATCAAAGAGGGACGCCGATTTGGGCAGAAGACGGAGATCGAAGGAGCAAATGGGGCTGGGGTTTGGAGCTTCTTCACTGTTCCCTCTCTCATCAAATCATCCACAGACAAAACCAGACAAAAACAGAATAGAACAAAATGAAACAAAAAGAAAGGAAAGAAAAATAACAATAGCAATAATTCTGACTCGAAGAGCAGGACACCAACAACGAACGGTGGCGACAAGCTTCAAGGACGAAGGAACAGGGTCGCTCAATGGGGCTGGGGTACGTTTTGGCTTCTGAAATCACAAAATTTCTCTCTAGCTAGCAAACAAAGAAGTCGTGCTTTGAAAAACCAAATTCTGATGTCCAGACTCTTTTTTTTTTCTTAACACATAAGGGTATTTTGGTAAATTCTGTTGAGCTGAGGCAAAAATAAAAATTACACCCTACCTTAATGAGGATTCAAACACATGAACCAAGGGACCTTTGATCACCCCCAATACCCTTAAGTTACAAGCTTCATCTTAACACTAAGCAACATTAAATAGTAAAAATATAATTAGATTATAATCATATAATTTAATTATTTATTTATTTTATTTTCTTGAGCCAGGGATTGATTGAGAAAGTAATTATTGAGAATAATGAGGGTGCTTTTATTTTTTAATTCTTTTGTAGGGAGGAATAACTCAAGAAGAAAAGGTGTGGAAAAATGTTTTTGTGCTCATGAAATTGAAGATTGAAGCAGTGTTGGGAAACTGAAGAATAAAAAATGATGCAAAATGTAGTATAACAATGCAAATAAATTAATTATCAAGATTTTTTTTTTGCCCAAAATTAATAATCAAGATTGCTCGTTGATTTTTGTAAGCAAGTGTTGCATATTAATTTTGTCTAATTTTTGTTTTTAATAAGGAATGAGAAAGTTATTTGCATTATGGTATTTTCCTTTTATGATGAGTCATATACTACATCCAATCTTTGATATAACACCCAATTGATTTTTTTTTAATAGAAATATGAAGGAAACTAAATAAATTACTTTAAATTTATTTTTTCCTCCATAATACTTTATTTGACTTATGAACTAATCTATAATATAACAATGCATAGTATGTGATATCATTAAATAATTTATTTAATTTCTATATTTTTTGCTAAAATAAAAAAGTTAAATGGGTTTTATATTAAGAACATAAAGAGTACATAATATAATTACTCAAGTTCAATGCGTGAGAGTTCAGAGCTACAACAGATTACACTTAACCCTTACACTACATGGAAGAAAAATGCAAAAGGGAGAAGGAAACCAAGAAAACAGGAACCCGCAGCCGACAAGAAAAGAAATCGAGACGAAGAGTAAAGGAATGGAAAGGGAGTTTAACCTAAAAGTAAGATGAGTCATGTGAATTCCACCTTATTTTATAAAGAAGTGAACAATATTTCTAAAGACTGCATAACTTAATATTTGCAAAAGTAACTTAAAATAAATTAAAAGTTAACTAATACTAGTAAAATTTAATGATGATATTTCACTTCATGCATGTTGAATAATCTCCCTAATGATATCCAATTTAGCTTTGAAAGTTTTCATAAAATAAAATAAAATAAAATTCAATGGCCACCTGTTAAAATATTAAATGTAATCGTTGAGCATGAAATTTTCCATCATTTAACCAATTAGTTGCCATCAAATATAAAGAAGCCTAATAAAAAATGTATGTATATAGTCTAATTAATTTCAATAAGCCACAATTTATCGCTAAAAAAAGTTAACTGGTGAGAATAAAAATATATTTAAAAAAATGATTTATCACGTGTCATTAATCTTCCTCCTTCCTGCTACTGGTTTGAAAAAATAATGGGTTTGAAATCTGCCTCCTTGTCTTTTCAATGTCAAACTGTCAATTTATGTATGAAAAACTATGCAGGATCCCCCTCCAAAACACATTTTTTGTGTACAGAAACAAGAAACCATAGAACTTTACAAAAATAATGAAAAACGTACATCTTTAAATTTTATTATATGAATATGTCTTTTTATTTCCAATCAATAGATGACAGCATATTGAGTCACACACACAAATATTATGGTATACGATACATGAAAACAAATTTTCCTTGACAACACAAACACAAGTAGTATGCTTGGCTATGCATGCGAATATGAAAAATATAGAAGCTCGACATAGACTTGCGTACAAAGATAAGGTGCAGAATATTACATCAATTTCTGCTTCTATCATAGTCCACCTCGTGCTGGTTTCTTGAATAAGCCCGGCGGCGGCGGCGACACCGCATGCATAAACTCAGGGTCCCTTCCCATTAGTTCTAATATTTCATGCGATATGCAAAGCTCAATATCAATGCTCTCTTCTTCTGCCCCAGCATCAACCAAAAGGGTCCAATTAGACATAAAGGCTGGGCCCCGGCGAATTCCCAAAGGCCTTCCCCAGCCGAAGTCAAAGGCATAAAAGTTGGATCTATGGCTGCCACCAACATACATAACCTTCCCAAATTTGCCTCTCTGTAAACGCACTGTTGGATTTAGCATCAGGGCTTCAAAATTGCTCTTGATCTTCTCTTCCGTGTACGACGAGATCACCTTGTTCATCTCCAAAGCAAACTTTCCATGTCCTTCATCTCCAACCAAGTCCCTAACTTTCATTGTCGGAACAGCAAATTCCATAGTGTTGCCAAAATAGTTGTCTGCAATTGGCGGGTTTGAAATTCTGGATCTGGCAGTTACAGGGATATCGTAACCGACTTCTTCTTCGGGATCAAGATGCAGATTTTTGATCGCGCATCTCCAAACATGGCTCATAACTGCCTGAAGAGAGGATATTTTATTGATGAGAGCACCATCCTCTACCATCGAGTTAGCATTTGCTTTGAGTTCATCAATTTTTTCCCTTTTAAAGTGGAAGATCCTCTTAGAAATGGCAGGCGGGTTAAGAGAGTTAGCATATTCAACACCAAAATTCGCTATTATATCTCTGAAAGGTATACGTATAGGACGTTCAAAGCTTGTTTGAGGAAACCAACGTTCAAATGAAGCAACCTTCGATTTCGATCCACTGTGGTTCAAACCTTTTTGACTAATCTTAGCCCATGTATTCATGAGATCCCAGACCGACTTCGCATCAGCAAGACAATGGTTTACAGAAAGAGCGATGAAGATGCCGTCCACAAGCTCAGTAACTTGAACAGCATATAATGGGATATGTGTTCCTTCAAAGTTCTTGGATTTTCCGAGTGGGAAAAAGGACTCGACAATTTGAGGAACATAAGTGGGTTCAAGGATGTCATCAACTGTAGTGTTCTCTGCGATGGCATGAACAAAGCTTGCTCCGGCGTTGTTGCAAATGATAAAGACGGAAGAGGTGTCGTCATCGCCATGGGGAATGATAGCAAGACGGCCAGCAAGGGGCATGAAGAAATCTAGGCTGCAAGAAAACGAATCCTTAAGATGTTGGATCACAAACGATGATGATTTGTTTGGTTTGTTGAAAAGAAGCCCCTTTTGACCATACCCGAGAAGTAGAAAACGAAGATCCCATGGATTGAGCTCGATTAGCTCAGGGGAATCGCCATTATTAACATGGCTTGGTGCTGGGATTGTAGTAGTAGAGATCACTTGGATCGCTGCCATGGTGGGGTTTTGATGGATGTTTTAATTTTCTACAATTGCCAGTTCTAATATCCATTCATTTATATAAGTATATAGAAGATCCAACGCCATATTCCCATTAGATATAACGAGTTAGTCAATGTTAATTATTCATCTAATCTTCCGTATGTCTCGTCGGTCATCACATGTTAATGGGGATGTTTATATATCTCACATATTTTGTTAAATGAATAGTTTGACAGCTCATCTCCACATTGTGTATATATCACTGTATAATATGTTAGTTTATCATACCAATTGTCAGCTATTAACGTGTACGTGTATCATACCAAATGTCAACTAGTAACGTGTACGTGACAATTAATTTACTAATTACTTATTTACCAATTGTATTGTTGGACTTATATTTAATACATTTTTTTAATACATTTTATGTTATATGTATTGATTTCATAATCCCCCACATTACAATAAAAATTTCAAATATAAGCTGTATTAGTTATGATTTAAATAAAAAACAAATTATATTAAGCATCAAAAGTTACTCAAAAGGAATCCTCGCACTCAAGATATAAAGCAAGAGGTTCCATCACATAGTCAGCCCAACAGCAAACATGAAAACCAAACTACATAACCGAACATATGAAACTTAATGAAGTAAAGAATAAAGGTTTTGATTTCACAGGAAATGCTTATGTTAGGAGGGACAACGACGACCCTAAACCAAATAAACAATATATATATATATATATATATATATATATATATATATATAAAAGAGTAAAAGACAACCAGATGCAAATGAGGCTCAAATATACTAAAAGGGGCTAATTCATCACAATATAACAAAATAAGTTTGAAACTTATTGAAAGAGGTGTTCACATAATTAGTGTCAACAACTCTCAAACTATAGGAGTGTTGAACATGAGGCACACGGAACTGTTAAGAAAGATATTGGCTTATCATTTTGTTTAAGCTTTTTAATTAAGATTTTTTTCTTTCTTTTCTTTTTTTTTTTTGGTTAGAAACAAGATAAAATTTGAAATTTTTCAGACGGTTCATCGGCCAACTAGGATTAAAATGATATAAGTTGTTATGTTTCAATTGGGCAAGGTTCAAATAACATGATACTCTTAGACTATGCAAGTATTTCTCCAACTTAAAATAATAGTTTGCTAACCGCAAGGGATATTAATTTCCACCTTACCATTTATTTCCACCTTATCATTTCTTTCGAAAGACAGAGGGAGAGGAGAGGAAGGATTACGTGGAAATTAATTTTATATCTCCAGTCAACAAATCATTATTCTAGGTTGTTTCTTAATCATCCATGTTACCAATTTTAGTCAAAAAATTCAATCAAATGGTTAACTAGTGATAAATATGTATTTTTTGCACATATTTTAGAAATTCATAGTTATTTTTTGCTTGCCAAAAAAATATGTGTCGAGTGCACTTTTCAAAAAATCTCATGCATTTTTTTACCTTATTAACCCTTAAAAAATTCAAACAAACAGTCCACTAATGGTCAATATGTATTTTCACGCCTATTTGGAAAGTTCATAGTAATTTTTGTCCCTAAAAAAAGTATTTCGTGTTGAGTGCATATTTGAAATAGCTTTATGTGTATTTTTGCACCTTAACCCTATTTTTTATTTGATTTAGAGTATCTTTAAGTCACTTTAGACTTCAAATTAATCATTTTCAAGACTTTGATAGCATACGGTTTTCGCCTCAACGAACAAATGCGTTTCTTGGGATTCAAAATTGTTTTATCCTCTTTGCAAGGTTTAATTGTTTACCACCTCTGCAATCAACGTTGTGTGCATTATGTGACTACGTGTTCAGAATTTGTTGTGTGCTCTGCAGTCAACATTGTGTAGCATTATGTGACTACGTGTTCTGAGACTTTCTATGCACATTATGTGATTGTATGTGATATGTATTGAATGTCGCATTGTTGATTTTCACAATTATGCGTAACTGTTATACATTGTTTATACATTATGCATGAGATTAACTTGTTACTTTGGATCCTTTGGGGTTCTATCCTTTGTTACTACTAGTGAATTGTACATATTGGATGAGGCTCCAAGGATAAAGCAGTGGATGCCAGCAAATGGAGGTATAGACCAGTTCCAGATTGTTTGAGGGGTCTTTGTAGAAAATTTATATAATTATATATGTTTAAAATTTATAATCAAGATTTGTAATATATTATCAGTATACTATGTGCAAACCGGTTTGCCACTGCGTCGTGCTATAGTGCTTTGATGTGTGATGTATTATTGGAAGGATGTGACATTTATATACAGAGCATGGATGGTAGTTGGCACTATATATAAATATGGGCTTATGATTTAACTTGTGACAGGATCCAAGCTTTGGTCCAATGAAGCAACTACTGCATCGTTTTACACTTTCCTCTGCGGGGCCAGAACCTCAGCATATTGTGTTCTCTGTGTTGGCTTGCTCCCCTCTCCCACGCTATCAAACTTTCGTCCTCTCTCTCTCTCAACATTTTACTCAGAATTGAAATGAATAAAATGAAAGGTGTGGGTGGGTAAATATCTGACGTGAGAGGGAAGAGTCACAAAACAACATTTGATTTCTACACTACAGAGGCAAGTGAACTGCGTGCCAAGCTTTCCCTGTTTCGAGATTCAAACACATAGCATGCATGTTGTATTGAAACTAGATCCCAGAGGCTTCAAACTCAAAAACTCAAGTTGGGGAATCACGTTGCGTTTCAGATTGGCATTGGCTTTATCTCATGGTGCTTCTCGCTCTCTGCTTCGTTTTGAATTAGTATGAGGATGAGGAATTAGAACTATGATTCTCGTTCTTGGCTCCCTTCCTCACGTTCACAAGAAGATGTTGGACAAGCTGTTTTTGTGGAACGGAGTTTTGAACAGAGCAGAGCACGAGTTAAAAATTGAGGAGCTGAAAATGACGTAGTATAAGCTCACTGGATAGAAGGCTATATCCAATCACAGGATATATGATATTCCCTATATATATATATATATATATATATATATATATATATATGGTCCCGTCCATGATTTGTTTTTTATAAGAACGTTAAATTTGAATTGCCTTGATATTTTTATAAGATTCTACTTTGGGTTGTCTGGGCATTTAATGTGTTTTTACCATTTTGCCTCTAATTAATTCCTTTTTTTTTTATATGGCCGATGGGGGGAGGGGAGGCAGGGCTCGAACCCTGGACAAGGGGGAAAGCCCGCTCTTAAGGCTGGTCCTAGTGCCATCGCGCTACAAGGCGCTTGGCACCTTTAATTAATTCTATCTCAATTGTTTCTCATCTTTTTCTCTTTCAAACTTTCTGTCATTATGATTTCATTTATTTCTCTTACTTGCCCCCTTATAAATAAGAAAATACTTAAAAAAAAGTTTATATCTTATATATTTATTACTTTTAACTAATTTTAAATGATTTTCTTAAATCATGTTATTCGGTTATCAAGCTCTTTTAAATGTATCAGATGGGGTATATTCCTAAATTAATTATTGTCATATGGTCGCTGGATATATACACTACTACAAAAAGGCGTTTTAACATCCTCTTTTTGGCCCATTCTATATCCTTGGGGGGATGCCTACTTAGGAGACATAGAAAAAGAAAGACTTAATGTGTTCTAAAAAAGTTTAGGATGCCCTAGTGCTTCACGTGTCAATCTTCCTCCTTTGTAAACTGGAGAGAATATAAATATATAAAAAATGATTTATCACGTGTCAATCTTCCTCCTTTGTAAAACCCTAAAAATTCCTATTTTTAGTGAATACTATATTTTGATAAATAATACATTTTAAATAAAGGAGAATATGTTATCTCTAAATTTTGTAGATTATTAATTAGATTTTAGGCAATTTCCCTTGGAATTAAATAAACAAAAAATTAAATCTAAGACCACATTTAAGGATCATAAAATACAACAAAATTATCATATTAAAACCTAGTTTTTATATAATCAAAAAGGGCAAGAAAATGTTATGAAAATACTTAAATCAATTAAAGGAAATTAACTAAAATTAATGGGCAATTAAATTTACACTAATCAAGATAATTGTATAAATTTGTATAATTAATGTGATGTAAAATTAAGAAGCAACAATTAGGGAGTGTCTTAATTAAAATCAAGGATCAATTAAAAGACAAAATTAGCACAGAATAAGTTTCTAATGATCATAATCAATTAAAGAACCAATCACACGTGGTCAATTATACCTAATAACATATAAACTACCATATGAGGAGTGCTAATTGGGGATTAAATATTCGGCCCCAAAATTCAACAAAGATGGCGCATGTGAAAGAGTAAAATAGAGAGAAATTTATAATATTATAGTCAAGATATTATATAGGATAAGAGCACATGTGATATAAGCAATGTTGTTAAAATCGAGATCCTATGCAAGATCGGGAGGAGGTGTGAAAATCGTAAATCGCGGGATCGAAACGGATCATAAGATCCTATTACCTAAGATATAAAGTTATATTCGAATATGTATATGCATGTAAAATAACTAGTATCAAATATAAAACTCATAAACATAATATAAAAGTAACAATAACAGTAGAGTTGTCAACTTAACAATATATAAAATAAAATCAAAACACCAAAATAAGAAAGAATTCAACATCTTTAATTTAAATAAAATCATTCAAGTTAATAGGTTGCCAGGCTATATCCTCTTCCACTCCTCCTCCAACAAGTTCATCAACACAATCAGGAATGTCCAAATCATTCAAGTTAATAGGTTCCCTTTCTTCAACTTCATTCAAGTCTTCTTCAGTTGGACCATTAAAATCAAATTGATTTACTTCTACATCTTCCAAATCTTCTTCATTTTCCACAATCCAATCATCATCTGATTCAAGATCATCAAAATTATATTCAATAGGCTTTCTATGTTTCTTCTCGGCCAATCTTGAATTAGTCATCACAAAAACAACATCATTCATTGTCTTCTGCTTTAGACGATTTCTTTTCTTTGTGTGGACCTAAACAAACACAAAGCAATTAGTACATTACTCATATCATATATTACATGTTTGAAATGGAATACAATTCATACTTCAAATTATTGAATTAATCAAATTATACCATCTCAAAGGCACTCCAATTTCGCTCACACCTAGAGGAACTGCATGTCAAGCTTAAGACACGAATAGCAAATTTTTGGAGCTCTGGAATTTCATCCCCATAAGATTCCCACCATGCTGCTGGACTTTTGGACTCAACTCCCTTCCTTGCTAATGGAGACCCTAAAAAACCTCGTCGATTTTTAAAGTTTTCAAGTTGATCATCAATCACACTTGCATCATCAAGATCCCCCATCATCCTTTGTACACAATCATATAGTGCAAGTTTTAATTCAAGATCAACTTTAAATGAAGGAGAATAATGAAGTTTGGGGTTAAGGAAATAGCCTGCAGCATGCAAAGGCCTATGGAGTTACTTGTCCCATCTTGCATCAATGACATCCCATATAGGCTTGTAACTAAATAATGAAAAGATAATTAGTTTTAAAACAAAGAATTGAAGTTGTTTTGAAACAAATTTTCAATTAAAATAAAACTTAAACACTTACAATTTTTGGACACTATTGAAGGCTTCTTGAATTTTCTTTTTAGCTTGATCCATCTCCTCATAAATGAATCCCATGGCTGCTTTCTCATCTGAATCAACTAATCGAAGCACTTTCATAAGAGGAAGAGCACCCTTCAAGCAAATGACAATATTTTTCCAAAACTCTTTGTCCATAATCACATCTGCAATACACTTTCCATCCCTTGACTTTGCAAATCGGCTACCCTTCCATTCGTCGGAGTTAAACATTCTTATCAATGGAAGTTTGTACTCATGGAGGCATCCTAGAGTCAAGTAAGATGTGGCAAAGCGAGTCATGGCAGGTCTTATCAAATCTTTACCTTTGGTGAAGCTCTGCAATAAAGTAATGAGAAGAGTTCTTGAATAGATACAAGTTGTGATTTTTTTTGCCTTTGGAATTGTTTCTTGATGAACGGATATCTTCTTCTCTAAATCCTCCAACATTAGATCAATGCAATGTGCTGCACAAGGTGTCCAATACAACCTTTTCCTTTTCTCCATCAGCAACTTTCCTGCGGCTTTATAATTTGTGGCATTGTCAGTCACAACTTGAACAACATTTTCTTCACCAACCTCCTCAACTACTTCATCAATCATCTTAAAAATTTTGTCAGCTGTTTTGATAATGTGAGATGCATCAATGGACTTAAGGAACACAGTTCCCATAGAGCTATTCACACAAAAATTTATTATTGTTCTCCTTCTTTTATCTGTCCATCCATCTGTCATTACTGTGCATCCCGTTTTCTTCCATTCAGCCCTGTGTTCTTCAATAGTTGTCATTGTCTTATCATAATGTTGCTTCAAATATTTTACTCTACACTCATGATACAATGGTGGCTTGAAACCTAATCCATGTCTTGAAATAGATTCACACATCTTCTTGAATTCATCGCAATTTAACACATTGAAAGGAATGACATTCCTATAAATAAAAGAACATATGTCAAAACATGCCTCCTCTCTCACATTCTTCTTAAGTATGGTGTTGATAGTTGTCTGAGTAGTTGCTCTGCTTTTCTAGAAAATATTAGACCCACCACCGCCTTCATCCCGTTTTCTTTTTTCAATTTCACAACTAGTCTCTTCTTCTTCTAGTTGTGTGAGAGTCCTACTATTTTTCATTAATTTCGCTTGCAATCCGGCTACAATATTCAACATTTCCTTCTTTACTTCTTCCGGCACCGCTCTACATGCTCCCACATCTTTTTGTGTTCCCACCAAATGATGCTTCAACCGATAAATACCTCCCGTCACAACTTTCTCACAATATTTGCATTTTACTTTTCTTACATCTCCTTCAATTGGAAAGCCATGTTTCCATCCAATATCTGATCTATTCCCATGAGCATTTTTGTATAATTGAGTTCTTGAACTAGAGGCGGGAGTAGCTTGAACATTGCTATTACCAATAGCATCATTTGAAGCCATACCTAATAAACAACAAAATCAATATTTTATCTATCAACTAGTGACCCACAACTTTAAAAGTCCCCAAGTTTATGTATAACAAAACAAAAACTACAATTGAAACAAAAATAAATTATAATATTTTGACCAACTACCAAGCAATCCATGATGATCATGTGCTAGAATAAATAAATGCATCTGTTACAAAAAAAAAAGGTATCTAATTCATATTACACATTTTAATATTTTGTCTTTGACCAGGCACCATGCACCTACCAGATATGAAAAATAAATTAAATAAAGTAGCCATGTGGCCATATCAACTACCAAGCAATTGAGCAAAAGTAAAAAAAGTAAAAAACAAAAAACAAAACAAAAACAACCTATTCCTAATTTCCTACTCCTATCAACGCCTAGTACTATGCCTAGTCAATCAACTACCAAACAATTTCCTAGTTCCAATTTCCTACTACCAGGCAAAAACAAAAAGCAATGGAGTCCTATGCCTACTAGTCAATCAATGAATTGAATAGCTCATTGCTTTTTGATAAGGTGAGCCAGAAACCAGAGAACGCAGGGGGGACCCACATGGCACATAGACATATACAATATATATTTAACAAAAACAAGTGGCATAGAAATTGGTCAGAATTTCAAAGCCCTTTCCTTAGCAATTCCGATGCATCTCACGACTCACGATACTAATTTAATGCTGAGCCTAAGCTGGCCTTTATTCACTTCTTCTTCTTCGGCAACTTTCAATCCCCATTTTTATATACTGTTTACCAAACCCACCATTCCCAGACAAAGCTGACTCAGGCAAGAATGTTTAAAGAAGCTTATTTATTCTTAGTTCTTACCAGTTACTAGAGATTAGAACTGTGGATGTTCGTCTTCCTTGAGTGGCAGAGGTGCGGGGAGGGCTTGTGATCTGGAATCGTCTCCTACAGTGGCGGTGCTTCTAGAGTGAGGAAGAAAAGGCGTTGAAATCACAGTGGCAACCTGTTCTGAAAGCAGCAACTCCGCAACAGGGCTGGTAAATTTGTTAGGGTTTTGATTTCTGAAATTGTTTTTAACTTTCTATTGAATTTTTGGTCATGGCCTTGAACGTATCTGGGCTTTTTTTTCTGATTCAAAAAGCACAATAGGATCGTGATATCAGTGATTTCTGCGCTTTAAACGTCGATTCTATCGTTCCACTTTGATTTGCGCTTTTTGTGATGAGCTGGATCGTTTGGGTTAAATAAATCGTTGAATCGTGCGATCCTACGCTTTTAATCGTGATCTTAATAACAATGGATATAAGAGAAAAATCTTCAATAGTAAGTGGGATTTTTCTACATAAATAGAAGGCCAAGAATAAATCTAATAAAGTAGAATATAATGGCCTTAATTGACTATACAAATAACCTAAATCCATGTGAATTTGGATGAGCCAATGGGAGACTTTAATCACTAGCTATTAGAGACAAATGAAACACAAAATCAAGAGCCAATGAAGAGAGGGGGCACAGTTCTAGCTTGCAGAATAAGGGAGGATATTTGTGATTTAATATATTATAATTAAAGTTAGGAGCACATGGGGTAAGGGGACAAAATGGAAGAAGATATGGTACTTAGGAGTTAGGATAAAACATTTATGAACGAGAGAGAGAGTGAGTGACAAATTGGAGAGCGAGGGAGTAAAGTTGGGAAATCTTGATGAAGGGGGAAGAAGTGTTTGGTAATTGAATAGAAGAATAGGGTGTTTGGTGAGTGGAATAGGTAGTGTTTGGTAGGTTGAAGACGAGCGTTTGGAACCAAACATAAGCCTTGCAATTTTCCTATAAATAGGGACCTTGAGCTTCATCATTCTTCACACCAACACAAGCAAGAATAAGCTGAATATAGAGAGTAGAGAGTGAGTGAGGAAAGCTTGAAGGAGTTGAAGTAAAAGCAAGTGAAGTTCTAGCTTTTAAATTCATAGTTAATTTATGTTTTGATCTTAAATCTTCAAGAACAATTTTGTTTTCATGCTTTTATGGTTAAAAATGTTATTATTTTGAAAATTAGATGAAAAATATGGTATAGCAAAATTCTTGAAGGTTGAAGATCAAAGTAGCGAAATTCTGGCGAAATTTTTGGTTAGAAGTTTCTCGGAGTCAACAACATAGAGGCTATGATTTTACGTAGAAGATGAAGCTATAAAATTCTGAAGTTTTTCATGGTGAAAGTAGACAAATAGAGCTTTTTAAAAATACCTAGAGTGTATCATTTTGAGTTTTTTGCAAGGAGATAGAAATTCTTGAAAAAGGGCTACATTTTCTGGAATTTTTCTGGGCAGAGGTTGGAAACGTAGAAACTTGGAATGATTCACAAATTCTGGTAAAAAAAGTATTTTTCCTCAAAAATAGACATCCTAATGATTCCAGGGAATTTTACGGATCCCCGTTTCGATATTTGTGGAATTAATTATAATTTTTCAAAGTTAGCGTAAAATCTGGCCGTAAATGCTGAAATCAGCATTTTTGAAAGTTAAGGGGATATAATTGGGATAACGAATTCACCAAGAGTAAAAAGGTCAGTAGTGGCTAAAATATCTCTCAAGATATTATTGATAAGAGAATAATGCGGTAATACTATAATAGGATATCCGAGAAAAATCAGGGGACGTACCGAACAGTCAGGCATACCGTTATCCGAACGGACTGAGGTATGGACGCGTACTGTAACTCTAACTATAATGCTTCTTGCATGCTTATATGTGATAGATGATTTCATAGAGTCATGGACAAGACTTTGTCTTGGGTCATGCACCATGACTAAGTTATGGGGCTTAGTTCACATGTTTATACATTCAACTTTATACGGGTTATAGTTTTAGTAATGCCGTTGAGTTTTCCTAGCACTGAGGATAAGAGAAGCTGTCGTGGCACTCGTGGGTGACTGTGCATGTGCTATGTGCTATGCACTGTTGTTGCGTACTGTTGTATTGCTTATACTACAGCTAATAGTAGCCACATACTTATTAGTTACTCACTCTTTTAAATTGCTCCGATGCTCTACTCTGATGAAAATATATTATTCCACTTTTGAAAAATGGGATGTTACATCCTTCCTGCTCCTGGTTTGAAAATAATGGGTTTGAAATCTTCCTCCTTGTCTTTCCAATGTCATTGTCAATTTCGAATATATAGAAGGGAAAATAAATGTATTTGTTTCCACTTTTGAGAAACAAGGGCTGCCTCAATTCATGTATTAAAAACCATACAGGATCCCCCTCCAAAACACATTCACTGTGAACAGAAACAAGAAACCATAGAACTTTACAAAAATAATGAAAAACGTATATCTTTAAATTTTATTATATGAATATGTATTTTTATTTCCAATCCATTACAGAAAGGTGACAGCACATTGAGTCACACACAAATATTATGGTATACGATACATGAAAACAAATTTTCCTTGACAACACAAAAACAAAAGTAGTATGCTTGGCTATGCATGCGAATATGTAAAAATAGATGCTCGACATAGACTTGCGTGCAAAGACAAGGTGCAAAATATTACATCAATTTCTGCTTCTATCATAGTTGACCTCGTGCTGGTTTCTTGCATAAGCCCCGCGGCGGTGGTGGTGACGGTGACACCGCATGCATAAACTCAGGGTCCCTTCCCATTAGTTCTAATATTTCATGCGATATGCAAAGCTCAATCTCAATGCTCTCTTCTCCTGCTCCAGCATCAACAGAGAAAGGGTCCAATCATTAGTAAAGGCTGGGCCCAGGCGAATTCCCAAAGGCCTATCCCAGCCGAAGTCAATGTAACATCCCAAAATTTGAAATTAGGGAATTAAAAATATAATATGGGATTAATTGTGGAAAATTGGCCTTCATTATTTTAAGGATTATTATTTGGGATTTAAGGCATAATTTTCTGTAAAATTAAAGACAAATGGTTGGGAATAAATTTAGGCCTAAATATTTTGGAGGTAATATTTTATGGCCTAAATAAATTAATTGAGGAAAAGAAATCCTTAAATGAAATTGAGGATTAATTTTGATTACTTAATTGGTCTTTGCAATCTAATTGGTAAGGGACCAAATTGCCAACATGAGCCTAGTAGGAGTCAAAAGGAGTATTAATTTCAAGTAAAACACCCACATCCTCTCCTCTCCCAAGCCACTCATATACACACACTCAGCTGAATCAACCAGGAGCACCCACATCTTCCTTTCACCTTTTTGCATGAGTGCCACGTGCACACACACACATCCCATTCCTAAACACATGGCCACACATTAATTTATCCATCTATTCCAATTAAATCACCCGAACAAACACACACACACCAGCAAACTCTCTCCATCCTCCATTCTATTTCATTCCTTTGCCATTCACCTCCAGTCCGTCATTCATCCCTCTCCATCCAATCCAACCTCTCATTCCTTACTTCTGCATTCTCAGCCAGACAGTGAATCGAGAACAGAGAGAGTGCGTAAGACTGAAAAACAGAGTCCGAGAATACGAGGTCACTGGAGGAAGAAAAAGGAAGTCTCCAAACTCACATGCAACCTATTTTTGGAGTCTAGGTGAGCTCTAAACCCATGCTCAACCTCATTTTTAATAGATTCTTGGTGTTTTTGAGGATTAAAGTTGCTGAAAGTTGTGAGTGATGAGTGAGAAAAATTTTGTCATCATATAAAGCTTTGTGGTGACTTTGCATGTTAATTTTGAAGGGATTTTTGGGTGTCTTTGGTTCTGAAAATAAGTACCGAAACATCACATGCAAGATAAGGCTGAGTGATGACAAGTTTCTGGAGTTTAAAGCTATGATTTGAATCATAAAAAGAAGTTGCATGTTGTGTTTTCACCTCTACACAGTAGTCTGAAAACAGAGTCTCTTATGCCTGACGTTTTTGAAAGTTATAGATTGAGTTTTGCTCTGAACTTTTTACATGAGAAAGTAAACTTCTTAAGCTTTAAAATAAGCTTTGGTTCACCTAAAACGGAGGTCTACAATTCCATTTATGATTTTTCGAAGTTGAGCCTAAAATCTGGGAAAATTTCTGGTATGCTTCAAAGCAGTAAAATGACATTGGATTTCGGGATGACCAAAAAAAATCATTAAATTGTGAAATTTTCCAGTTAAATAGTAGACTCATAGAGGTTTAATTTGATAGGTAATTCGTCAAATTCCGATAAGTATTGAAGAAGTTATGGTTTCTCAAAGTTTGGTCAGAAAATCTGAAGAATTTCTGGACATGGTTTATGTTTTTGAATTTTGGGAATTTTCTCAGCCATAAATCAACTTGGTGGCTTTAATTTATGGAAATAAACTTATCAAGGAGTAAGTAGAAATTGGAATCACTCCATTTGGAGTTGTATAAGTCAAGTTATGAATTTTCCAAATTCTCAGAAAAGTTGAAGGCTGAATTTTTGATAAGTCTTAAAAAGTCATATAAGTTGTTAATTGTGTTAAACCTTTAAAGTAAAGGTTTCTTTGGATAAAATGCAAGGTGAAATAGCTGAGATGATAGTTATTCATAGTAAATAGTACTAATTAAATAAATCTCAATGAATATACATCCCTAGTCATAAGGATATTAAAAGACAAATATTTTTGGGGCTGGATCTAAAGAAGTTGAATTTATAATTATGATTGAATTGGTTAGTAACCCACCTCTATATGTAAATGTTAATTATAGGACCTGAGAATCGCCGTGCCTGAAGGACAAGCATAGTGATAAAAATCTGGTGGAAGGGGTTTTGTCGGTAAGACCAACAGGTAGTAACTCTAATCTCACATTCTTTGCATAGCTATATATATTTATGTATGCCATATTTGTATGTCCTTCCTGTATGAGGCCAGCACCACTCGTGGCTCGATTGAGCGGAAGGGCCGACCATGGGGCCAACTTCCCGGTGGCTAGGCAGGGCCTAGTGCATTCAGTATTTTGGTATTGAATTACCTAAAATGAATATTCCTTGCGCCAAGGTATTTGAAATCATTTTATGATTTACTTGTATTACAAGCTGCATTGGTATGTAATACTTGTCGTTTGAATGTGAATTGAATCTAAATGCTTTATATGCTGTGTGGACTACTCTGTTTGGTTGATTTACATATATTGCATATACTAGAATTTGAGATTAACCTGTTACTCTGGGATTCATTTATTTGAATCTCAGAGCCTTCCATAAATCCAGGATTTGGGCAGATTGGTAGATAAGGTGGAAGAGGCAAGGCGTAGATATTGTTTGGTCTTGAGAAGAAGGTGGAGTTGATGATGCAGACTGAAACATATAGTTTCACTTTTGTATATGGATAGGTATATTTCCTTATGACTTGGATATTATTTTGAGAAAGCCGTATATGGCTATTGGGATGTATATATTTAATTAGATACACATGGTTTCATAGAAGTAGACAAGATACATATATGCTGCTAACGATTGCTGCAGGGTTGGGCATGTATATAACAAGCCCAAATTATGGTGAATGGTTTGGTAGAGCTCTAGATTAATTGGAGAAATAAGGAAATACTCTGATGAAACTTAAAAAGGTTTTAAGTATGACGTAATTTTAATGATAAGTTTGAACCACTGATAAATTATTTTCAAATATTTTAAATGTTTCAGAAAAGTCTATCCGAATTTTATTATTATTTAGAAAATTTTACTTAAAGATGGGCTTCCTTTGCAAAAACCAAAACTAACCAGTGGTTTAAGTTTACATTAAATATTACATCTTTGCATAATAGGTGAAGATGCCACAATGTTCTGAATTCAGAACAGTAGGTCAGTCAATGGCATAAAAGTTGGATCTATGGCTGCCACCAGCATACATAACCTTCCCAAATTTGCCTCTCTGTAAACGCACTGTTGGATTTGGCATCAGCGCTTCAAAATTGCTCTTGATCTTCTCTTCCGTGTACGACGACATCACCTTGTTCATCTCCAAAGCAAACTTTCCATGTCCTTCATCTCCAACCAAGTCCCTAACTTTCATTGTCACAACAGCAAATTCCATAGTGTTGCCAAAATAATTGTCTGCAATTGGCGGGTTTGAAATTCTGGATCTGGCAGTTACAGGGATATCGTAACCGACTTCTTCTTCGGGATCAAGATGCAGATTTTTGATCGCGCATCTCCAAACATGGCTGATAACTGCCTGAAGAGAGGAGATTTTATTGATGAGAGCACCATCCTCTACCATCGAGTTAGCATTTGCTTTGAGTTCATCAATTTTTTCCCTTTTAAAGTGGAAGATCCTCTTAGAAATGGCAGGCGGGTTAAGAGAGTTAGCATATTCAACACCAAAATTCTCTATTATATCTCTGAAAGGTATACGTATAGGACGTTCAAAGCTTGTTTGAGGAAACCATCGTTCAAATGAAGCAGCCTTCGATTTTGATCCACTATGGTTCAAACCTTTTTGACTAATCGTAGCCCATGTATTCATGAGATCCCAGGCCGACTTCACATCAGCAAGACAATGGTTTACAGAAAAAGCAATGAAGATGCCGTCCACAAGCTCAGTAACTTGAACAGCATATAATGGGATATGTGTTCCTTCAAAGCTCTTGGATTTTCCGAGTGGGAAAAAGGACCCGACAATTTGAGGAACATATGTGGGTTCAAGGATGTCAGCCACCGTAGTGTTCTCTGCGATGGCATGAACAGCTTACTCCGGCGTTGTTGCAAATGACAAAGACGGAAGAGGTGCCGTCATCGCCATGGGGTATGATAGCAAGACGGCCAGCAAGGGGCATGAAGAAATCGAGGGTGCAAGATAACGAATCCTTGAGATGTTGGATCACTAACGATGATGATTTGTTTGGTTTGTTGAAAAGAAGCCCCCTTTGACCATATTCGAGAAGTAGAAAACGAAGATCCCATGGATTGAGCTCGATTAGCTCAGGGGAATCGCCATTATTAACATGGCTTGGTGCTGGGATTGTAGTAGTAGAGATCACTTGGACCGCTGCCATGGTAGAGTTTTGTGATGGGTGTTTTAATTTTCTACAATTGCTAGTTCTAATATCCATTCATTTATATAGGTATATAGAAGATCCAAAGCCATATTCCCATTGAATATAACAAGTCAGTCAATGTTAATTATTCATCTAATCTTCCGTATGTCTCGTCGGTCATCACATGTTAATGGGGATATTTAGAAAAATTTATCCCACATATTTTGTTTAAGGAATAATTTGACAGCTCATCTCCACATTGTGTACATATCACGGTGTAATATGTTAGTTTATCATACCAATTGTCAAATATTAACTTGTACGTGACAATGAATGACATACTAGCTATATGAAGCAAGTGGCCGGTGTTTTATATGAAATTCAAGTTGTATTGTTGAACTTGTAAATAATACATTTTTTATAAATTTTATATTATATGTATAGATTTGATCATCCCGCAGGTTACAATCAAACTTTCAAATATATATTGTATTAGTTATTTTTTAAATAAAAAACAACTTATATATTGAGCATCAAAAGTAACTTAAAAAGGAATCCTCACTCAAGATATAAAGCAAGAGCGCCCATCATATGGTCAGTCCAACAGCAAACATGAAAATCAAACTACATAACCGAACATATGAAATTTAAAGAAGTAAAGAATACAAAGGTTTTAAGTCTCAGAGAAGATATTTATATTGGGAGGGACAGCCATAACCTTAAATAAGATATTGGATGATAATATATATATATATAACAAAAGGCAACAAGATGCAAAAGAGGGTCAAATCTAGTAAAAGGGGCTAGAGTTCCTCATAACATGACGAAACAAATTTTGAATCCTTATTGAATGATGTGTTCACATAATTGGCGTCCAAAACTCCCAAACTATAGGAGTGCTGAACATGAGGCACACGGAACAATGGAATCAGAGGCTCACCAAGAACCAAAAAGAGCTATATATTATTATTACTTTTTTTGGGTTAAAAACAAGATAACATTTTAAGAAAGATATTGGCTTATCATTTTGTTTTAGTTTTTTAATTAATATTTTTTTTTGTGTGGTTAAAAACAAGATAAAATTTGAATTTTTTCAAATGTGTCATCAGACAACGAATATTAAAATGATATGAGTTGTTATGTTTTAATTGGAACAGAGTTTAAATAACATGATATTCTTAGACTATACAAGTATTTCTCCAACTTAAAATAATAATTTGCTAATTGGGCAAGAGAAATTAATTTCCACCTTACCATTTATCTCCACCTTATCATTTCTTTCGGAAGACAAAGGGAGAGGAGAGGAAGGATTAGGTGGAAATTAATTTTCTTTGCCTAGTCAGCAAATTATTATTCTAAGTTATTTCTTAATCATCCATGTCATCCTTCATGTCACCATTTTAAGTCCCAAAATTCAATCAAATCGTCAACCATTGATCAATATTTATTTTTCCATGAAATTCATAGTTATTTTTGCCCATAAAAAAAAAAAAACATTTGTGTCGAGCGCACTTTTTTTGAAAATCTCATGTGCATTTTTGCACATTATTAACCCTTAAAAAATTCAAACAAAAGATCAACTAACAATCAATGTGTATTTTTGTGCCTATTTTAGAAGTTCATAGTAATTTTTGTCCCTCCAAAAAAGCATTTCGTGTTGAGTGCACATTTGGAAAAGCCTCATGTGTGATATAGAGTATTTTCAAGTCACTTCAGACTTCAAATTAATCTTTTTCAAGACTTTGATTGCATAAGGTTATTGCCTCACCGGACAAATGTGTTTATTGGGATTCAAACTTTTTTTCTCCTCTTTGTAAGGTCTAACCACTTACCACCTTAATCAATAGTCGGTTGGTGGAGTTATATTAATTAATTACTTGTGAATAAAATACATTTTGATGCAATTTTTATATTTTATTTTCACTCAATTAAATGCAGTGTAGTATTTATTGTTTTCACTTTGAAGATTCATTTCAACTTTAATTCATTGACGTAGAATAATTTTTAACTGACACACTATGTTTCTTTTTTGTTTTGGTCAAGGTTTAATTTCTATAGTATTTTAATTAGGATCTGATCAAAGAAATATATTCTGAGAAATATTCCTATGACAGGAAAATATATTATTATTTTTATCTAACTATAAGAGATGATTGGAGAGTTTGTTTTAATCTTAACTATAAGACCTTGATCCACTTTATTTTCTAAATTTATATTCTTTCATGTCCTCAATGTAAGAGTTAGATAACTAGTATACAAAAATTGGGAAAAATAATTTAGATAGTTACTTATAAAATATATGCTCTTGTTTTTTTTTTTTCTTTTTTTCAAACATATCCTCTTAAGTTATTTACATTGATACTATCCTTTGATGAAGAGAAGCTTTGAGAGACAATGAAGTTATTACGGATGCGCAGTGAACGAAGTTATTACGGATGCACAGTGAATGAAGTTATTACGGATGCGCAGTGGCGGAACCACTTGCTAGTCAGCTAGGGCCCTTGGCCCAAGCTGACGTTGTAAAATTTGTTAATATATATATGTATTTATTATATTTTATTTTATTTTCGTCAATTATTTGGCCTTAGCAATATCTTATCTTCTCTATAAGAACAATGTTTGATTCATTACTCATTAAACTGTGAGAGAAAATGAAATTCTTCTTTAAGATACCTATTGAAAATGTTAGCATCATCTTATATATTATTTTGATTTATAATTTTAGGTTATTGTTTATTTATAATTGTTTTGATTTAGTAAATAGTTCAATACGTTTATTTTTAGCCCGGGCTAAAAATATTTTCTAGTTCTACCACTAGGTTTTAGTCAAATAAACTTGAGCCTAGAACAAAGATCTAAAGTCTAAACTTGTATGTAGGTTTTTTTTGTAGGTTTAGGCCTAAACCTTTAAAGGCCCAACAAGCCTAAAGTTTTTTAAATACATACTTAAGATGAAGACCTTTAAACATAATTTTAGAAACCTATATCTCTTTTTTTTTATACACTTCAGTGGCCATATACTATCTAAACTTTATCTTCTTCCAGAATCCTTGTTAGCATCGTATCAGGAAGCGAAACCACGTGAAAACCTAGCATGGAGGATAGCCCCGCTTTTGCTAGCTGATCAGCAACCGCATTTACCCGTCGACTAATCAGTCTTGACCTCAACAATCCACTCTTGAGCAACCATCTCTTTAAGCTCTTCCACCAGATCTCTATCTGCATGTGCTTCATTGATAGGACTCTTGATCAATGTGACAGCATCTGTGGAGTCAGCTTCTAAAATAACATGCTTGAATCCCATGTCCCACACAAGCTTAAGGCCATGGATGCAACCCCAAAGCTCAGCAGTAAGATTGTCTCCCTCCACTCCTTTGAACGAGAACGCTTTCAGGAAGTCACCATGATTATCTCGCAAGACACTACCACATGCAACACCAGGAGATAAGTAGGAGAAGGCATCGTTAGTATTGACCTTGATCCAACCATCCGGTGGGGGACTCCAACGATCCCCAGAATCAGAAGGCTTCAACTTCCTACCATCCACTAGGCAGAAACGTCTTCGTGCATCAATCAAACAGTGTCTCATGGCTGTGACGCTGGACGATAAGTTGAAATTCAAGGTCCTCGTACCTTAGAAGACAGAAATATTACGTTGCCTCCACAGCCACCAACATGTGATTACAAACAGTTGCCTCCAATCGTCCTCCTGCTTTGACCCTCCACTAAAATTAAGATTCCACCTGATCCACCTGTCAAAATTCAAGGAGCTGAAAGTACGCTAGAGTGTCGGAGGCACGAGTTGGCGCCACAAATCAAAGGTGGTGGGGCAATCTCTAAGAACATGTTGCAGATTTTCTAATTCTGCATTACACACCGGACAGTAAGCATCAGCCGACAAGCCTCTCTTGCAATGAGAAACGTTAGTGAGGAGTCGGTTGTGTAATACAAGCCAGAGGAACATTTTACATCACTCCGGAACCTTCATCTTCCAAATTCTACCCCAAATCGGATCTGGATGCAGCTCATTAGGAGTTAATGCATTATATGTAGACTTCACAGTAAATTTCCCACTGTTGTCCCACTTCCGTTGCAGACTCCCATTTTGCATTGTCTCAACCCCTTCTTGGACTTTGTTCCACGTATGTTTGATTCCACTCCAAAGGTTTGACCCAAGGCAATTTGTGTCAATCTTTGGTAATACGTCGGTGCCACAGTTATACTTATTTCAAACCACTTTCACCCAAAAATCTTCTCTTTTGGTTTAAAGTTGCCAACCAATCTTCACAAGGTAAGCATGGTTAAAATAGTTGGCGTGTTGGAGGCCTAGACCTCCTCTTGTTTTAGGTTTACAGATAGTATCCCAAGCAACCAACAGTATTCTCATATGTTGCTCGGTACTACCCCAAAGGAATTGTGTATTACTTTGGTCCAAGGTTGCACATGTGCTCGCTGGGAGAAGGGAAGTTTGCATGACATATCCTGCATTGCTACAAAAATTGGATATCACTATCCTAAAAAACGTCCTTATTTAAAAATAGGAAGTAAAAAATGAAAGCAGTGGCATTCTTATAAATATATGAAGTAAAAATCCTTTAGGCGTGAATTTAGGCGATCTGAACAAAATTCAGGTCACCAATATTTGAATTTAGGCGACTTGAATTGAATTCAGGTCACAAATTTTTCAATTTAGGCGACCCGAATTTAATTCAAGTCGCCCAAATTGGAATATTTTTCTTTTTGGGAATAAAATGTATTTGTTTGGTGCCGTAAGTGGTTTTGTTTTTGTTTTTAATTTTTTTAACATTGGCGACCTGAACTCAATTCAGGTCGCCAATTTTGGCTTTTAGGCGACCTAAATTGCATTCAGGTTGCCCAATATCGAAAATTTGGATTTTAATTCAGGTCGCCTAAAATGAAATATTTGACCGATTTTTTTGGCTCCAAAAAACTCTTGAAAATTTATATCATTTTTGAGACTTTAGACAACATAAATATTAATTTAGATAGTCTAAAATTTTTTTGAGACTTTAGACAACCTAAATACCAATCTAAGTCGTCTAAAATGAAATTTTTGGCGCCATTAAGGATTTTCTTGGCTCCAAAAAACTCTTGAGAATTGATATCATTTTTGAGACTTTAGACAACCTAAATATTAATTCAGGTCGCCTAAAATGAAATTTTTTAATTTCATTTATCCCTTCTCTCCTCTGCACACCATTTAATTCCCCCACATACGCCCTCCTCTTCTCATTTTCGATCTGCACATACGCCTTCTTCTTCTCTCCTCTACACCCCATCTTCTCTTTCGATCTATTCCTACTCCTTCAACACTCTTCGATCTGGTTAGGCAAGGAGATGGCGGCGAGGAGACCGAGCAACGAGACGCCAGAATCTGCACTTCGGAATAAAAGTCACCATCGATTTCATCCAAAACACTGCCGCCAGTAAGTGTTTTTCCAGATTTGACTCTTGTTGATTTTTTAGATCTGAGAGGGCACCAATTTTTACAGATCTGGAAATCTCATAAACCAAGACTATATTATGAACACCAAGTCTCTTGCAGATCTGAAATTAATCTGTTTTTTGCATTATTGTTCCTTATTCCTTCCATTTTAGGGGATTAGAATGCGAGTTGTTAGTTACTTGTTAGGTTTTTTTCCTTTTTTTTTCATTGTATCTTTCTTGTTGTCTCTGTTTCGATTACTCTCTTTGTGTTTTTTTCTTGTTCTTGCTGGTTTTGGAATTTCTTGCTTGTAACATTAAAAAAAAAAGTATTTTTGGAATTTGATCTTTGATTTGTTATTCCGTGGCCAACCCCATGGATATTTTAAAAAAAAAGCAATTAGACGACCTGAATTTAATTCAAGTCGCCTTACATAAAGCGACCTGAATTAAATTTAAGTCGCCAAAAATATTTTTTTTGCTACGCCTTGCGAGACGTCCCTAGAAAAAAGGACGTTAAATGGGTCAAATTTAGGATGTTTTTTATGTTTTTTGTAGTAGTGCTGGTATCGCTGAGGTTACCGAAGAAATGAGAGTGGATCTCCCTACAGAAGAAAGTAATCGTACCTTCCATGTTGATGACCTTGTCTTCACTTTATCCACTATATAGTGAAAAGAGTCTTTAGAGACGCGCTTATGGTGGAGTAGAACACCCAGATATTTGCCCAAGTCATTTGTAATGGAGAAGCCAAGGGACGAACACATTTCACTTCTTCTGACATGATGAACATTCTTTGAGAAAAACACTCGGGTTTTCTACTGATTAACTTTTAACCCAGAACTTTCACAGAATGTCTTAAGGCAGGTATTAATCATAGAGACTTGATCCATTGATGCTTCTGCAAACAATAATATCATCTGCAAAGAAAAGATGAGAGATAGGGGGTCCAGTTCTTGTAGGGTGGATTGGCTTCCAACAACCGTCATGAACAGCAACTTAAATAAGGTGGGCCAGTTTCTCCATGCATAGAACAAACAAGTAAGGAGCTAGCATATCCCCTTGCCTGACACCCCTAGAATGGTGAAAAACCTCAGCTTTGTCTCTATTCCATAACAACTGCATATTCGAACTAGAAACACACTGCCCAATGACCTCAACCAGTCTGCTTAGGAGACTGAGTTCCTAGAGACAACTCAATAAGAAATTCTAGTTCACTAGATCATAAGCCTTTTCCAGGTCAATCTTAATTACCAAAAACCCCTTCTTCTACTTCATGGCTCTCATTGTGTGAATAACCTTTTGAGCCACAATGATATTGTCACTACTATGCCTCCCTATAACAAAGCTGCATTGGTTTGGAGCTATCACCAAAGGTAAGGTAGGCTTTAACCAATTCACAATAATTTTTTGAGAGGGTTTTATATTTGACATTGCAAAGGCTAATTGGTCTCAAATCCCCCATGAACTTTGGGTGATCCTTCTTCGGGATGAGAACAATAAGGGTACCGTTCACCTCCTTAATGGCTTGCAGATTAGCAAAAAGGTACTTGATATAAGAGACAACAAAAGAACATACCGTGCTCTATTGATTCTGGTTAAAGATTGCATTAAACCCATCTAGACCTGGGGATTTTAGAGCACCCATACTAAAAATAGCTTCCTTGATTTCAATGCCTGAAATCTCTCTGTTGCACCCTCGTAAAATGTCGTCCTCAACACAAGGGTAAGACATGTGGCAGGAAAAGGCTGGTCTATTGAAAGAGTCTTCAGAGAGAAGATTTGAGAAGAAACCAGTGGCCATAGCTTTGATTACAGAGGTATCATACACCCATACTCCCTCCCGATCTTTGATAGCTTCAATACGCTGAGACTTTCGTCTACGATTAGCACGGGCGTGAAAGTAACGAGTGTTCTGGTCACCATACACTAACCACTCCGCTCTAGCTTTCTGAGCCCAAATAAGAGATTCCTGAAGCAGTACATCCTCAAGTTCCTTCCAAAGATTTAAATGTAGGGTCTCGTATTTCGGTAACAAACCTTGGTAAGCAACAATCCTGTTAATACCTTCAAGTCGTCGTAGGAGATCTTTTTTCCTACTCTCAGTATGCCTGAACACCTCTTTATTCCACTTGGAGCACGCTTTTGTAAACTGGGAGATGTTCGGTAGCCATCCCATGTCTGGAGCCCACGACTGTTGAACAAAGTCATCAAACTTTTCATGGAGAACCCAAGCTGCAATAAATCAAAAAGGATAGTGTGACATTGCTGTAGTTGTGCCCTTATTAAGCCGTAAGAGTAAGGGCCTATGGTTTGATTTAAAGAAAGGTAGATAAGTGACTGAGGCATCAAGAAATAGATGGGACCACTGTTCATTAGCTACCATCCTATCAAGTCTTGCCTCAGAAGTACCTTTCTTCCATGTAAACTCAGGACCAACAAAGCCAACATCTCTCATCTCATGCATATCAACCCATCTGATGAAGTTTCGATCAACTGATCTTCAAAATGTGGCAGATGAGTGTCTTTCACAGAGAAGAAGAGTGCCATTGAAATCACCACCTATCAGGGAGGCACCTTGAATAGATGGTGCAAGCCGGGTTAGATTATCCCATAGTACCTGGTGAGAAGTACAAACAGGACTAGCATAGACCACTATGAGCGTCTAAGAACACCCAGCTGCTCCAGACACCTATGAATGAATAAATTGGGGATGACGTTCAAGTAAAGAAATTGAAGTGATACTATGGTCCCATAGACACCAAATACCACCACTATAGCCCTAACAATCTATTAACTCTATATTTGGAAATCCCAATTGATTCGCTCTTCCTTGGGATATCACCTTATTACACCTGGTTTCCAAAATTGCAAAGAAATTCAACTGGTAATGAGCTTTAAGATCACGTACAAGTGTCGGAAAGCTTTTTGCTCCGGTGCCTCTAGAATTCCAAATTAGATAATTCATTGGGAAATAATTGATAGGTGTGAGGTATGGCTGCCTCCCCCAAGGCCTTATCCTGTTCACACATAGAATGATCCAAGCAATGCTGCTAAGCTATCCCATCACCTTGAACATGTGTTTCATCCTCCTTCATCCCCAGCATCACCTCGGGTTGTGTCAAAAAATTCCTAGAATTAAGCATGTCGATGTCATTATTATCCACACATGAGTTCAAATCATTGCCCATTTTGATCTCCCCATTTGAGGAAGGCAAGGATGAAGCAACCTGGGCCTCCAACACTTGCAATACCTCGAATGAATTGGGGGGGGGGGGGCTGGGCTCCACAACTTGGCCCACTGAACTTGGATGAGCAACACGTGTTGCCGGTGGTCTGTTTTCCTTGCCTTTGGGCTTATCCTTACTCACACTCTTCCTTTTGGACCCAACCTGGACCCATTCAGACTTAGGTGCAACTTTAGACTTGGTCAACTCCCCCTTATTCTCAGATAAAACCAGTGTGGCCTCCTTCTTTTTCGTGATATGCCGCAAATCCCTATGATCCTCATTACTTCTCTGAGCAACGGTTTGCAATTGATGCCCATTAAGACCTTTCCGTAAATTCTCCTGACTTAAATGCCCGCAAAAATCTCGCCTGAGTAACCTAATTTTCCCAAAAGGACTTTCATCGAACTCAACATCGCCGATGACAACAAAGCTGCCGCCAACAGTTTCTATAGCCTGCTCGATCTTCTTACCGCCGTCACGCTCCACATCCTTCATCATCCCTACATTTTTGCCATTAGCCAACTCTGTCTGTGGTACTTCATCCTCCTTCAAATCGCTATTACCCCCTACTCATTCTTTTGAACAGGTATTTGTGTACTCACTTTATCCTTGCTCGTTGGGCAATCAACCTTCGTATGCCCATAGTTGCCGCATGTAAAGCAAACTTGATGAAGCCCTTCATAGAAGATGGGACGTTCTTCCCCAAATACCATATACGTAGGTATGAGAGGTTTCTTTTGATCAATTTCCACACATATACGTGCAAATCCGCCCTTATCATAATTCGATGTAGAACGATCAACCTTGGTAATTTTTCCAATCATATTATCAATCCTACGCAGCGACTCCACATTATAGAACTCAAAGGGGACATCAGGCAAGTGAACCCAAGCAGCAATAATACATTGGAAATCAGCCTTCCAAGGATTAAAATTCGGACACCATCACCGAACAATCAAGTAATGGTCTCTGATCATCTATGGCCCTTCCTGAAAGGCATACTCCTTATCTTCTTTGTTGGAAAAGGAGACAATGTAATATCCATTGCTTGGGGGAATAAGCTTCAGGGCCTCCTTTGGTCGCCATATTCTGTTAATATGGTCACGAATTGCATATGTAGGGAAGCTTGCACCTAAGACCTTTATAGTGAGGGAATTCTTCCATGGCAGACACCATGTGGTATACTCCTCAGCAGTGAATTTCAATTTCCCTGGTTTTCCTTCCAACCTCCTCGTTTGTAGATTATCATCCTCATTTGACTCCTCCAAATCACACTAAGAGTCCTTCTCATTCATCCTGAGGAAATAATTCTTCCACCCCTGAACAATGCCATCCTCCTCAGAGTGTTTCATGAGAAAACATGCACACCCAGGTGAAAGAAGTTTATCGCGATAGGATAACAAAGAAGCACCACTCCTTCGATCAGTTGTTAGCCCATTTGGAGCACCCTATGCACTTTTCTTTGACTCAACCATCTTCCCGAATGTGAAGCTCTTCCCATCAGTGCCAAGCAACTTACTGGCAGTGTCTTTGCCGCCTTCACCGTCACCGCCTCCACCACCTAACCCCTCCTTGCCGCCATTCACCGTTGCTTTCCCTTTTCCCTTCCCTGTCCCTCGCTCTCGGTTACTCATTTTTTCTCTTATGATATATATATTCAGAAACCTATATCTCTAAGTTCATATATAAACCTCCAAGCCCATCTAAAAAGCTACACTATGTTTTAAAAGTCTTGGATTTCTCACCTAAAGTTTGTTCTCGGGGAGTTGGATTTTGTACCCAATTCTAAACGTGGCCAAGGACAGCTTGCAAAGACAAGATTTTGTTATTGATGACACCTTCCTCTACCGCCCTGACTTAATTTTTTCCCTTTTAAAGTGAAAGATCAACCTAAAATTTTAGTGGCTGCACCGAATTAGTGGAAACCTTACTATAATTTTCCATCATTTCTTTGAATGGAATTCGTATTGGGCGTTTGTTATTCTCCAAGATATCTTATATTTTATCACATCTTTCTTATACATTTATTAGTTTTGAACTCAAATTGTGCATAAAATTGATACATATCAAGAAAAATGTGACGTGATGAAAATACTTTGGTAATTATCAAATTTTGAGCAAAATGTATAGATGTTTTGATTTAATTGAAGAAATTAGAAAGCTCATAAACTCCTCTTTGTAAGAGGTTGAGGACAAGATGTAGAAGTTTATAAGGGATCACTGAAAGTAGGGAAAAGAAGAACAAAATACAAAAGGAATATCAAAGAAGTAACTTGAAGATACTCTTAGTTGCTTTTGATTCACTCCAGCAAAGCAAAAGCTAAAACACCCCAAAATTGGACCTTTTTTTTCCGCTTTTGCTGTTGCTTTGCGATAGCGAAGTTGTGACATTGATGCTGTATGTTTTGAAGAAGTGACAAATCTTAGAGGTTTTAACCTAATGGGAGGCGCTGAAAATTACTATTCCGGACTCTAGAAAGGTTGTGCAAGAACAGGGTTCTCATTACATGCTTTTTAGATGCTTATCCCCTAATTTGGGGATGACATTTTTTTATATATTTTATTTACTTAAAGTAAATCATATATTGCATCCTGAAATATTATTTTGTACTAAGTGTTTCAAATTAATCAATTTTCAATCCTGCTTTCAAAGATATTTTTCCTAAAACACTAGTATCTTGGAAATTAATTAATTTGAGATAGTAGATGCAAAATAATAATAATAATAATAAATAAGATGCAACATATAATTTAATCTAAATATATAAAATAAAATAAAATAAAAAATGTCACACCCCCAAATTAGGGGGATATGCACCTAAGAAGTATGTAAGGAAAAACATGTAATGAGAATCTGCAAGAACATAGGCTACTTGGGGGGGGGGGGGGGTTCACATTAGGCGCACATCTCTTATGTGCACCCACAGTTTTTTTTTCTTATACATTTTATATATATTTAAATTATATATGGCTTCCTTAAATGTTTTTTACATCTAATATCTCAAATTAATTAGTTTCCACTCTGCATTCAGAAATGTTTCTCTTATAATATCAGTATCTTGAAAACTAATTAATTTGAGATATTTGGTGAAAAAACCATTCTAAAAAGCAACATATAATTTAAATCTAAATTATATATATATATGTGTGTGTGTGTGTGTGTGTGTGTGTCTTATCCCTTTAATTACAAGGAGGAGCATGTAAGAAGCACATAAGTTGCTTCCCTACTTGGGAGAGAGTTCTTAGAGCATTTTAGGGCTTTTGGAAGAGATTCTTGGAGAGATTCAATGTTTTCTTCGATTTTTGGGTTTTTCTCTGTTTTCTTCCCATTTTGCTTATATGAACATGTGTTTTACGCTTAGTTTTTGGTTTATATTGATTATGAGTAGCTAAAACTCTTATTTAGGATTAATTTTACCCATTGTATGGATTGAAACTATTAGATTGTTTTGCTTTTGCTAGTTATTGAGAATATATGCTGATTTTTATCTATGCTTAATGTGAGCTCGTGCTTGATTACCATATGACCATATGACTAGATTGGTTCAATTGAATTATGCTTGAGAAATCTATTTTGGTTGTAGAACAAGAAACAATAAGTGGTTTACATGGTTGATGATTTTAGAACCATTGACTAGCATATAGACTCATTCAACTAGTATAACTGGTTTAATTTCATAGTTTCATAATACAATAGGAAATTGAGACAAAAAACAAAAAAACAAAAAACAAATACAAATACAATAGGAAAGAATTAATCCTAAGCCTTTAATTACTTGACGATAGAATCAATTTTCCAATTGCCATTGCTTTAATTTATTGTTTCTATCAAACTCCATATTTGACTTAATCAATTCCAAATGATTTCATCCAACCTACTTAAGAATACAGTTATAATAATTAGCTCACTTTTTAACATAATCCTTGTGAATCAACACTCTTTTTATCACTATACTTTTCCTTACGACCTGTACGCTTGCAACAAACTAAATGGCGAAAAACCGTTCAATATTATCTCATGAGGAAACCATCTTTTGAATGTAGCGATCTTCGACTTCAACCCCATGTCCCTCATACCATTTAATACTCCATAAATATTACATGTATATTTCATAATAATTTACTTTTATTAACCATAGTGTCTTTTCTTTTAATCAAAATCACTGATCTTCCTCTCTTTTTAGGGGAAATAATGGGTTGGGGCGTTAACTACCCCTAAGAAGCACACAAAGAAAGTGAAGGATAAAAAATGTGCCCTTAAGCTCTTACATTGTCTTCAAATTAAGACAAATTTCTGAACTAAACAATATTTACATCAACTATATTTGTCTCATTGCACATGTCTTCTTTTGAGATCCCCTTCTTCTCTCCACGCGTGAGAGTCTCTCGCTCCTCCTGAGTCCTCCTGGTTCCTGAGGAACCTTCTTGTTCATCGTCTTTTCGAACGGTGAACCCCCCACAACCTCTCCTTTCTGTTTGTTCTTTGCCCTGTGCTACTTCTTGGGTGCACGGTTGTTTGCCTTTGAAGGGGCCGGGGAAGCATGGAAATAGGACAAAGTAGTGGCTCGAGGAGATCAAATCAAGTGGTGTTGGAACTTGAAAATGAATCAGAGAAATGCGGCGGTACACTAGTTGGAAAGATATCCACTAGTTAAAATATTAATATTCCTACGGTCATTTCCATGATTAAAAAAGGCTGGCAACTTGATGAGGATTTGGAGGTTCATGAGCTGGATCGAAATAAGCTTATTTTTTGTTTTCGTTTTAGAAATTCCTCATATTTTGCTCGTATTCTCAAGGGTAGACCATGGTCGGTCCAGGGTTTCCTCTTGAACCTTCAAGTCTAGGAAAGTTTTACGGTTCTTCAAGATGTTAAATTTGAGGAGGCGCCGTTTTGGGTTCAGTTTCACGACCTTCCGGTTGAAGCTTTTAGCAATGCCAACGCTAAAATCCTTGGCGACTCAGTCGGGACAACTGTTATGTTTGAGCAACCAAAGCTGGAAGGTAGATTAGATAGAAGCTTTATTAGAGTTCGGTCGCTTATCAGGATGGATAACCCATTGGTCTCTGGTTTTTGGATCCCACGTAAGGAAATGGAACCAGCCTGGATAACAGTAAAATACGAAAGGTTGCAGAATTTTTGTTACTATTGTGGTCAGTTAAATCATGATGGCCATCAGTGTAAGGAGGCCTTAGCGTATCAACAGGGGGAAGATGCAGTGAAGGAATTTGGTAACTAGTTGAGCACCTCTACTGTCAGAACTAATGAAGAAACTCTAGAGATTTGTGAGGCAAATTGGTGTGAGGTTCCATTTATCAAAAAAGTAACTAATACTTCTAACCGCTGGTGTTGGAGACCAGACTCGCCGGAAAAGGAAGCAAGCAAGGTACAATCTAGTCTGCCATGGATTGTGGGATCTTATAGTGGCAACTCATTGGTGTATATATCGGTGAAGACACTGGAGATTCTTCCCCAGCCATTTGCTGAGGGTTTTCCTCCAAGCTGCCGAACCTCTTCGACGGGGGGCGACGTCATTTAGTCTAATACGGCGCTGCTCCATCGGCCTTCCCCCCCAACGGTCGGCTCTGAACAGGGGATGTCTGCAGGGATGGCGCTGGATCAGTCAACGCCGAAAGCACCTGCAAGGATGGTGACCAAGGAAGCAGGCGATGACGCAAGCAAGGAAAAAAGAAATCACGCGTTTGCTGGGTCCCCAACGAGTTTGGATGATGAGAGTGCAGTTGGGCCTCTTGCGTTGGGCCTAAAGTCATCTGGAGGTATGGGTTTAAGGAATTTGTCTTTTTCTTTTGGGCCTAATGTTTTTTTGCAGGATGGGGAGAGTGCAAGTGGGCCTCCTGTTTTGGCCACTAATGCTATCAGCCCAACTAATGCCCCAGCTAGCTCCCTTAGTGTGCAACCCGTGGGCCTTATACCCTCCAATTTTCAATCCCCCATTAATTTTTTAATGCACTATGAGTCGGCATGCAGTGGAGGGGAAATGGAAGTCCTGATTCACGTGCTAATTCTACCTTATAAGGTAGAATTTCCTGAAGAAGATCCACCCCATCAATTTATTGTTCCATTCATGGGACTCTCCCCTGAATCTGTTGTATCTCTTGGGGTGAAAGGGATTAACCTCAAGCGTCCTATTGATGAAGAGCATGGTGTGGAAAAAAGCAAAAAAGGCAGGAAATTATTTATTGAATCTGAGGAGGAGATAAATAAGAGGAAGGTTCCAGTGGTTCATTCTCCAAAAAAGAAAAGTAGGAACTTTTGTTCAGTTAAAAGATATCTTTGACGGTCGAATGCTAAGAATGACCAAGGTGCGCCTGGTATACCTGCTGAGTCGACGCTAATTGAGATTGACTTTCCTAAGAGTTGGATGAATGAAGACAATTGTAGTAATGAGGAGCATGATCAAGTTTCTCTTCAACATGCCGGTGGTTGGATGGGACCAACCACCAGTTTGCCATGAATCTGTTAGCATGGAACTGTCAAGGTTTAGAGGTTGCCTTGACAGCCAAAAACTTGAAGGAAGAGTGCTTCTGGAAAAAACCCCATTTAGTCTTCTTAATGGAGACTAAACAAAAGGTGAGATACGTAAGAAAGGTGAGACGTAGATGTGGCTTCGATGAAGAATGGATAGTTGATCCGGTTGGAAAAAATGGAGGCCTAGCTTTATGGTGGTCTGATGTGCTTACGGTTAATATTTTGTTTTCGTCTGTGAATATTATTCATACTAGTGCGATGTTTGTTGCTTTCTCCACTCCATCATATATCACTTTTATTTTTGGTCCCATTGATGAAGGGGATAGAATGTGGTGCTGGCAAGAGGTCCGGAGAATTAGTAACAACATAAGGACCTCTTGGTTGTGCCTTGGGGATTTTAATGATATCTTATCTCAAGATGAGAAGTGTGGAGGTCTGCCTAGAGCTTGGAGGAGGATTCTTAATTTTAAGTGTTTCGTGGCTGATTGTGAGTTAGAGGACTTGGGTTACAATGGCTCCTGTTTCACCTAGTGTAATAATCGAGATAGCCCGTATACCATTCATGAACGTATTGATAGGGCCTTGGGTAACTTGCAGTTGAGAGAGGAATTTCCTTCTCTCCAGGTTTTTAATATTGACCCGGCAAGGGCCTCTGATCATCATCTTGTGTTTATCCAATGCCAGTACAAGAGATATAAGACGAATCGGGCTTTTCGCTTTGAAGCTGCCTGGGCCTCTCATGATCACTTTCTTGAGTTAATCAAAGAAAGTTGGCAGATCCTGTCTAGGAAGAATGTTTCTTTTATGGAGTCTTTCCTAAACAATATGAGGAGATGTAAGATGAATCTAATTTCGTGGAGCAAGAAGGAATTCCCCAACAATGCTAAGCGTATTGATCTTTTAAAGACCAATCTGGCTGATTTAACGCTAAGAGATCGTACCCCTGACGTTTCTAGAGGGATTCTGGAGGTAAGAGGTGAACTGGATAGATTACTGGAGCTAAAAGAACAGTATTGGTGGCAGCACTCTCAGATCAATTAGCTCGCAGCTGGTGATAAAAATTCCCGCTTCTTTCATGTATCTACTATCAAAAGAAGACAGAGGAACCAAATTTCTTGTATTAAGGATGATGGGGGTAACTGGTTAATGGAGAAGGGAGCTATTTCACAAAATATTGCCAACTTTTTCCAAAATCTCTTTGCTACCTCTGGCTCGAATTCAATGGATGTTGTTTTGAGCTATATCGACGCCAAGATCTCTGAGGATATGAATCAAAGCCTTATGTTACCTGTGTCAAGGGAGGAGATTAAATTGGCAGCATTTAGTCTTGGGAGTACAAAGGCGCTGAGACCTGACGGTTTTTCTGGTAAATTTTATCATTTTGTATGGTCTGAAATTGCTAATACTGTGTGTTCTATGGTCAATGATTTTTTTGCAAGTCACTCTGTTTTAGATGGGATTAATATGACTAACATCACTTAATCCCCAAGATTCATAAACCGGAACATGTTTCTCAGTTTCGCCCTATTGGCTTATGTAACTTTTCATATAAAATCATTTCAAAAATCATGGCCAATAGGATGCGTCCTTTGCTAGATGTGTGTATTTCCCAAAACCAGAGTGCATTTGTACCTGGCCGTCGTATTCATGATAATATCATTATTGCGCATGAGGTTTACCATTACCTTCATCGTAAGTATTCTGGAGGTAAGTATGAATTTGCCCTTAAGATGGATATGAGTAAGGCATATGACCGGGTTGAGTGGGACTTCATTGAGAATGTCTTATTACGATTTGGTTTCTATTCGGAGTGGGTGTCTCTTATTATGAAATGTGTGCGCTCTATTAGCTTAAATATATGCTTATCTAGTGAAAATATTATATCTTTTACACCTAGTAGAGGTATTCGCTAGGGAGACCCCCTCTCTCCATATCTTTTCATTATTGTTGCATAGGTACTTTCTCTTATGATAAGCAAGAGCCAGATTGACAAGCGGTTGATAGGTATTAAATTGAGTAATGGGTGTCCAATTCTTACTCACAGTTTTTTCGCTGATAATGCCCTCTTATACATGCGTGCTAGTAATAGAAATTGTATTTATTTGTCTAATATTCTGGATTTGTACTACGCAGCCTCAGGTCAGGTTATTAATCTGGATAAATCTAGTATTTTTTTTTCTCCTCTAATAGTCCTCCTGCAGTGAGAAGTATGGTGAGCGGAGTGTTGCACATCCCAACTATAGAGGATCCTGAAACATACTTTGGTATTCCTAGCATTTGGTGGAAAACCAAGAACCAGGCCCTGGCGTACATCAAAGAACGAGTAGTGAGTAAAATCCAAGGCTGGAGCCATTCCCTCCTCTCCTTTTCCGGCCGTGAAGTAATGATCAAAGCTGTTATCCAGGCTATCCCAATTTATCCGATGAATTGTTTCAGATTCCGCATTAAGACTTGTAAGGAGATAAACAGTCTCATAGCTAACTTCTGGTGGGATGGCAATGCCTTTGGAGGCAAGACTCATTGGAAATCCTGGGGATCTATGACCAATAGTAAGAGTTCAGGTGGCATGGGATTTCGAGACCTATTGATGATGAATGATGCCCTCTTGGCTAAGACGGCATGGAGGCTTTTGCAAAGGCCTATTGATCTTTGGGCTCGGGTGATAAAGAGTGTGTACTTCCCTGAACAAGAGTTCTTTGATGCGGATATAGGCTACAAGGCATCTTGGTGTTGGTCTAGTATCTTAGATGGCAGAAATTTTCTCAGGAAAGATCTTAGGTGGGACATTGGAGATGGTTCTGCTATCAGAATTTGGGGTGACCTTTGGGTCCCAGGTGCTATTTTTCCGGCGAGACCTCGTACCACTGAGATTCCAATTATTGCAGAGGGTAGAGTTTGTGACTTAATAGTTAATGGGCAACGAAACCTTTCTCCTATTAGCCTATATGTCTCTTCTGAAGTCAAAGAGGCTATATATAAAATCCCTATCCCCTCTAATGGGTTGGAAAACAAATTGGTGTGGACTAGCGCCAGGGATGGAGTTTATATAGTGAAGTTGGGTTACCATCGCCGGAAAGATCGGAATTCTGTTAATGTGGATTGGGCTGGCTCATTGACTGTAATTCACTCCAGATGTTGGAAGTTGATTTGGAAGATTAAAGTGATCCCTCGGGTTTAGCAATTCATATGGAGACTTTTGAGTAATGCGGTTGCCACCAACTATGCTTTGGTACGTCGAAGGAGTTCCAAAGATAGTCGATGCCCAGTTTGTGTGGATGTCGAGAAGACTATTGAGCATGTCTTTTTCCACTGTCCATGGACCCGATGCATATGGTTTGGCTGCTCGCTCAGTGCTAGAGCTGATGTTTCCAGAATCTCCAATTTCAAGATGTGGTGGATGGTGTCAGAATCGCCCGTATTAAATAAGCATGATCTTGCTCTGATTTGTTGGCTTTTGTGGTATATCTGGAAGGCTAGAAATGAAATGATTTTTGACCATAAACAGCCAAACCCGGGTACTGTTATTGAATTGGCTCGGAGAAGTAATTTTGAGTTTTGGGCTAATGGTGCAAGACGGGTGGAGGATCCTTTAGGGTCGAGGTGCTTTGATAGTCCTGGCTCTAAATGGTTCCCCCCCCCCCCCCCCGGGCGGCACTTGGTAGTCTTAAAATTAATTTTGATGAAGCCTTTTCCTCTCATGCAAATGATGCTGCTCTTGGGGTAATCTGTCGTAATTTTACCGGCTTTTTTAGATGGGGTTTTATGGATAAGTTCAAGTCTATTTCTACCTTTATGACTGAAATCTTAGCTCTTAAAAGGGCTCTGCTATTGGCTCTTGACCTGGGTCATGATAAGGTGATCTTTGAATCGGATTGTCTACCTCTGATTTCTTGTGTTCATTGCAAGTCTCCAGACTTGTATGATGGGCAATGCAGAAGTATTATCCAGGATGTTATTTGTCTTTTAGCTTCTAGGGTTGGGTTCTCCTTGTCCTTTTCCCCGAGAGGGGGCAACCGTACTGCGGATCTCCTTACAGCTGATACTTATAAAGGGGTGTGCCCTATTGGGTGGGTTCCACGACCAACACGCGCTTTGTTATCTCTTCTAACTTTGGAGGATCAGAAGACTAGTGCGGGATTGAATATTCCTTCTCACTCCAATCATTATTTGGATGGTGGCTAGTTGTATTTTCTCTGTTTCCTTTCTATTTTTGCTTTTGTTTTGTTGTTTTTCCAGTTGTTGTATCTGGTTGTTTTTCCTGTTATGGTTGTTGTTGTGTTGTTTCCTCTCTTTGTAAGGGCACTTCTTTACAGTTTTTTTCAATTAATGGAATCTCCTTTTGACCCCCAAAAAAAAAAAAAAAAATCAACTATATTTACACCAACCTTATAATCTCGTTGGTGAGACAGGTTTCACCTAGATGCAAATTCTTCCGATAAAACGAGGAAGAGAAACCAACTAATACCGCAAGCCGCCAAGTACAAGAAACAATAAACAAACAAAAAACAGCTCTTGACTTTGCTTGTCTCAAAAAGATCCGGGCTTCAACGCCAACTGATGCTAGTTTTCATCGTCGGAGTCAAAAGATTGTCTTTTTCTCAAAGATTCTATAACATCCGGGCGCCGATCACTTATTGAACTTGACACAATCGTTCGAGATTTTACCTTAGGAACACCCAAAGAACTCAGTGGTGGTGTCCCTGTCCCCTTGTTCACTTCCCTGAGCACAGCACGAGCTGTTGCTGCAGCTGCTGCATCTGCCATTGCAGAAGCAACTTTTTTACTGCTCTCGTTCTTGTCTTTGAGCTTACTTTGTTCCTGAGTCTTGGCCAGAGTCTCAGAAGAAGCCTCAGGTGATCGATGTGCACTTGATTTTGGCTTGGCGGCAGCAACTGTGACTTTGGCTTTTGCTGCTTCATATTTTTGCATGTCGTAGATAAGCTCTTTCTGTAGCTGCTTGTCAGCAACTAATATGTCATCAATTTCATTTTTGTAATCCTTGAGAAGTACTCGCAGGCACTCCATGAGTGACCCTATAAGGGGACTGTTCTTGCTTTCTAGTATCCGTTTTAACTCTATAAAGATGGGGACTGTGTTCTGAATAAGACCCTTCTTCACAACCTGTGTTATGGCCTTCCCTCTTGATGCAGCTCCGTTATCTGTCCCTGCTTCCTCTTCAATGTCTGCTGATTCAGACGTCGACAAGCGCGTCGATGAGATTCGTATCTCTTTGCAAGCGAGAATATGAAATGCATCCTGCTTTCCAAAATTAAATGTTGTAATTCTCAACACACAAATAAAGGAAGAGTTCCTTGCAAAATAAGACAATGATAATGCAATCCTTACTTCCAACTTTATCTGTGGATGTACAGTAACAAATATATTCCTTCAATCCTAAACATAAGACTTATTTATTTAATTTGAGAAGATTAAAAAAGCTAAATAGATTGCTTAATTATAGTACATGTGACATGATCTCTCTGAAATAATTTTTTGCTTTATTAGATTATATATTAATTTATAAGTCAAACAAATTAATTTAAAGAAAAATAATAAATATTAGAGATAAAATGAAAAAAATGTCTTGTAGTTAAAATTAAAGTTCACTTCTAAACTAGTTCCTGTATTTAGGAACATAGGAAGTAGTATTGTACCTGGAGAACAGATTGTGCAGTTACATCTTCTATATTGAGCATTCCATCAGAAGCTGCAGCAAGGATCTCCGCACATAACTTGGCAAAGGTTGCTAGAAGGTGCTCAGGAGCCATTTGTTTTAGCAAGGAAACATAAATGTGCATTCTTTTAGACCTTGAATTTTCATCGTTGCCCCTGAAAAAAGAAATTCGGACTTTTATATAAGCCCAACTCAATAACTCAATAATTGCCTTAGCACTTATTATTTCGAGACCACCTCACCTGATGAAAAAAAGGCGGCCGTCTTTTCCTGAACCTTCCTTATGTCCATTATGGGCATGGCAATCGTTCAGAACAAAAATGGCCTCCACAAAACTGTTATATGCTAGGAGAGGAGCCTTAACTGTTGATACATACACAATAGTTAAATACAACGACAGAATTATATATTATTGTAAGCTCGATGAATTAATGATCAAGGCAAAACCTTCTCACCTTTCAAAATATTTCCGAAGAGAAAATCCGCCAGGTGTCTTATCTTTTCTGATTCGTCGACAAGTGATAAAAGAAACCGAAGGAATAGGACTCCTCTCCACTTCACATAGTCCCTCTGGATAAAATAAAAGTAAAGTAAATTTTAGCAAAAAAATGTTCTCTTCTTCAAGTGTTTCTCAATTTATTTCCTCTTTTTATCCCTATGTGACAATAAACCAGTCAACTACGAGGTTGAAATGAAGCAGTCATATGGAAGCAGCTGTCTCATAAGCAGAACAAACCTGCAACAATCTGGCAAGTAAAACAAAAGTCTGCCTTCTCACGATTTCACAAGGGTCACGGAGACATCTTGTAATCTTTGGTATGTAGCTGAAAAAATCCATGAAGAAATAAGAATAGAAAGCAAGTTGTTAGAAATTATTTATTCAGCTTGCAGGGAATGCACTTTTTCCATCCCACAGTAAAATGTCACTTTCTCTGTTCTTATAGTCCCCTTATCTGTCAATTTGTAGTAACTTATCTTCCAATTAGAGCCAGCTTTAAGGTGATATCTCCTACAGGACTTACCAATCAACAAGAGCAGTGTATCGAACACAAAAATCTGCCATCATCACTACAAGGTTGTTGCGAAGGGCTGCAAATTCACTCTTTTCAAGCTCCTGCTAAGGCAGTTTGGAACACAAATATCAATTTGAAAACAAAAGGGCCATATGTTTATCAGAACAGGAAACATTGGCAAGTCAGTTATTCAACCTGTACAAACAGAGGTATATAACTCTTAGCAAGCTTCCCGTCAACGAGGCAGAGCTTCCCCATGGTTAGCCACCCTTGGATATATAAAGAAGGGGCTGTCTGCTTCAGAGAGTTTGCAGAGCCCAGCAACTTATTTGATTTAGGATCAGAACTCCCTGAAGTGATAATTGTGTGTATCAATGGAACCACAGTGCTCATATCAGCAGATGGGCAAACTACCACCAAAGTGCCGATTGTGTATATTGCTGTAATTGCTTCTGGCAATGACTTGGACAATGCCACTGCCTTCCTGTCTCTTCGACTCCCAGATCTTGGTGGGGTGAAAAAGCTACCTTCACTGCTTTTCTCTGAATGCTCTGAAATAAACTTCTCAATTATTTTTGAAGCTCTTAAGAGAACTTGGTGAACCCATTTCATGACCAGTCCTTCTGCCTCTTCGAGATTCGAGGCCTTTCGTTTGCACAACATTGCAAGTGCTTTTACATGAGCATCAACCTATCAATCAATAGAAGCAATTCATTTCAGTAAACTCTATAAGTTTATTCTGTATCTTCTATGGTCTTGTCCTTTTCACCTTTTTCGACATCCTTTTACTTTCCCATTTATGCTTATCTTTAGACGTTCTGATCTGTGTATGGGTGAATTCTTTTTGTTCCTTTATCATGTTTACCCATTGACATACTTCAAGAAAATACCTACTTCTGTTTTGTTCACGAATGCAATACTTAAAGGACAAATACCATTTAAAAAACCACATAAAAGTGTTCATTTCAAGGCAACCTTCAATCTACCTTCTATGGAAGTGGAATTAAACATTGTGTTGTGCATGCTAAGCAGTGAAAAAAAATACCACACCATCCAGTTTTGTTGTCATGGAGTGAAAACTGTAATGATTACCTCTGTTGAATGCATGTTAAATTCTTCAATCCGTTTGAGCAAGTTATGAGCCAAATCAGCCGCAGGTTCGGAAGGCAGCTCCAAAGAAACATTAGAGATTGTTTGTAAGAGGAAAACTCGGTCGCTAGCCCAAGCAGCAGAATTTGGTTCTGAATTTTCTTCCTCTACAAATGCATCTCCTGGATCAAAGGTGCTCTTACACTCGCCTAAAATTGCATTTTTGTCAAGAAGCTGCCAATGATGATGAAGAAACTCCCAGTCAATTGCTTTTGAAAGGTACGCGGACACCTCTGACAAAAGAAACCAAGCACCAGGCGGGGCAATCCATTTCTCTATTGGTAAGGGTTGGCTCAGCCAGATAGACTCTGATAGCTTGATTATATTTATAAGTGCGGCAACAAGTTTGTTCTTCAGCTGTTTCTTCTTACCCAGGTTTGTGCAAATTTTCTTCACCCAAGGGGTCACCTCTCTGTCACAAATCGCTCTTAGAAGATACAGAACACCCTCAGGAAAAAGATCCTCCATCTCAGTGTCTACACTTTTTCCCTTCACGCTAGTGTTATGCATGGATCCACTATTTGAAGTAGCAGATGCAGCCTGAGATATCCGCTCCAAAACCAGCTCTAGAAACAAGTTCTGACATTCTTCTTGAATGCTAGATTCATTATCAGTTATTAGACGAGGAACTGAATGTAACCATTCAGTTATTACAGTCTTATCTGAGAATGTTTTGAAAGCCTGCATTGTGGGAGTAAATTGCATCAAATTACTCGTCAATTATAATTAGAACAAACAAAAGGAGAGGAAGAAGACCATTTTAAGGAGGAAAATAGGGAACCAGCCAAAGATAGTAAAATGGCAAAATAAATCCACCCAGCAGAAAGCAATGAAGAGAAGAAAGCATGTAGCAGAAAAATTTACGCACATGCCGCATTTTCACCACCGTAGTTTTTCTATTCATATTCTTTGCAGGAAAACTAGATGCCCTCAAAACAAAAACACAATATCATTCCAAGTGGCACAAATGTGCACCAGAGATTGTGGTGTAAGTTTTAAAGAATACCTATTAATGCAAAAACGCAAAAAGAAAATAGAAAAGAAGATTAAAACACTTTGCCAGATACTCATTTCAGCCCAAATATTGGTGACTAGCACTCCTTTGGCAAATAAGTGTCGCACACTTGCAGTTCAGTTTGTGGCTCAAATTATCATATTCCAATTGAGGATAAGAAGAACTACCTCTGAAAGAGCTCCAATTGCTGCTTTCCGTATGCTAATAAGTGGATCCGAACAAGCCATGCCCATTGTCTTGAGCACCACTTCATCAATGGCACCACCGAGAAGAGTAGTTAGCTTGGTAGCTAGAAGAAGAGCAGCCTTCCGGACAGCTGCTTTATCATCCATACACCTTCTCCTAAGAATATTATTAATCCCAGCATCAACATTTTGATCTCTAACAATGACAGATTCCATAAATTTTTTCAAAACTGCCACACACTTCACATCACTTGAAAGAAATCCCACCAGCTGTGCTAAGTTTGACAAAGCCCGAGCACGTATAGCAGCACTCACATCTGAACATCGCTTCACCAATGCCTCCAAGCAACACATTCCCCAGGGTTCTTCCACTTCATTTTCTGAATTCACACCCAATGGATCTTTCAATGATGTCACTAGATTCAAAATAAGATCTACTGCCAGAAGCCTAAGATTTGATTTTCCATGAGCCATTTGCATCACGAATTTCACAAAACCGATTTGATCCTCCAATGCCATGACACCAACAATTTCCATGACGGACTCCACGGCCAAAGCTCGAGGTTCTGACTTATCCGGAGCCTTGTGGGTCAGATACCTTGGAAAATTAATCACGGCTTTTTTCACTCCATCAGACACCTTAGTTAAGCTCATAATTTGGCTCGTGACGAAGCCTAAAGCAAATGTTCTTGCTTGTGATTTGGGCATGAGAATCAGTGGTGATAATGACTTCAACACCTCCGCCGCTGTATTATCAGGGTCGCCATGTTCTGGCCTCAAAACTTCCCTCAGCACTCGCAAGCACGTGTTTGCCAATTGGCTATACTGACCCACATTTCTACATAATTCGAGAGCCAATACTGGAACATCGGCCATTGTTTGAACCAAAGACTTCAAACTATCAGGAAATCGATCCAAATGAATCAAATCCATTACAAGCACTAACTTTTCCAATACAGTAAGCAAAACCCTCGCATCAAACTTGCAGTCTTCGCCGCTATCATTATCAAGCGAGTTTCGTGCATTTTTCCTAGACGCCTTGCCTCGCCCACCAAGCTTCCTTTTTCGATGAGCGGCACTTTGAGAATCCGTGGTCGGCTCATCAGGATTTGACTGGCCTCCTACCACATGCTTTAAAGACCGACGAATAGAACGAAGGAAAGAGAGAAAAGACATTGGAGTAAACAGAGTGAAAACAGGAGCATTCGGAGACAATAGCAACGAGAGGTACACCTTGGAAGCTGCAAGAGAGACGTTGGCGGGGCCAGAGTCCATGGCGGTGGCAATTGGCTGGATGAGAAGTGACGGAGATAGGTTCTTGGATGAGAGCTCATCGTAGAGGCGGTCCAAGGGTTCTGATTCATTGCCATTATGTGAATCGTCGAGAAGGGATTGGAGATCCAATAAACTTTGTAGGGAAAGTGGTGGTGGTTGTGGATCACTTCGAATGTCATGGTGACGGAGTTCCTCGAGCTCTGCGATTACGCGAGATATGGTTTCGTCCATCTTTACGAATACCTCATTCGAAGCCCCTTGAAGAGCCGAAGTCGGATCCCTTTAAAATTTGAATTTTCGTTTTCCCGCCAAAAAAGCCTGAAATACATAAAATTGGCATTATCATCATTAGTTGCATTTGCTTGTTGGGGAAGAGAAATCCACTTGCTTCTATGCTCAATCATTTGGATTAACAGTAGAAATACGTTAGCTTCACCCTTCTAAACAAGAAGTCCAATTAAAACCAGTATTATCTTCTCATGCCATCAAGCCTTAACACGATAAAATAATTTGATGGGGTAGTATAATTTTAACATTAACAATATCTTTGAAGATTGCACTGGCATCAACCTTTTCCAAGAGCTACAGCACATGCGAAAGAGAAAACAAAACTAATCACAAGATCAATAAAGAAAAAGGTTTCTACATGTTGAGAGTACAGGGTTCTGATTCATTAACATTATGCAAGAAGAATACGTGTGAGGAGGTCCTGGTAAACCAACATCTTCCCTGAGTTACTCTCCGAGAGCTCCAAACAGTTGGAAGTAAGAGTAAGAGAAACTGAGAAACAAGGAGCAAGGAGGAATTTAGCATTGCACTTAGAACATATTCTTAACCATTAACATCACGATAAGAAATCAGGATTAAGAATTAAGGCAATATCACTATGAGCTATTCAGAGTGACATATTGAACATTCCGCACAGCAACTTGACTGTCAAGATCATGAATCGAACACTAGCATATGGATATCAAAACCTCATGACCGAAAAAAAAAAAAATCCCCTCTACAATTGCCAAGTAATGGTAATTATAAAGCAATTAGCATGGTTGCAAGTAACATCCAGGACAGTTTAATCTGTGAAACACCCAAACAATTTGAAAAATAAAAGTCTGATTTAGAATACTGAAGATAAAGGTTCAAAGATAGAGGGGCTTAATCTGTGAAGGAAAGGGGGACATTTAAAGCATTTTAAAGAAAAAGAAATCGGTACCTTACCTCTTATCTCCAGATGACGATGCAGTTCTGGGCGACAGTGGGTGACAGCGAAAAGGACCACTGGGGGCGACGGTGATGAGGACTTAGAAGAGCACGATGGGTGAAGAGGACCACGGTAGGCAGCGGGTGAATGAAGAGGTCACCCTATCACGAGTAATCACCAGCGGTACGAGGACGACAAGATGTGTGAAGAAAGAGAATGCCCGGCAGCGGCGCCGGTGAGGTGGGGTTGACGGCTCGTGAGTCAGGAACAGAAATTCGGCGACTGGAACAAATTTGCGGCGGACGCTCCACCAGACAGAAATTTGAAAAAACGAAGCCGCCCAATTTTATTTTGTAAGCAAACGACATCGTTTTTATCAAATGGAGGATCAGGGAGAGATTCCGCTCCCTTGTTTGCCATCGGAGAGATTTCGCTCCGCAGAGGAGATAAAATTAAAAGGGTTTTTTATTTTATTTTGATATCTCACCTGATTCATCGAAACGAAACTAATTTATACTTCACTTCGCGTTAGACCTACGGTCGTGGGAGAAGAGCTTCTAATACCATTATTATTGGACCTATGGTCGTGGGACGTAGTGATAGAAGAACAAGTCTATTTCCACTTACTCCCAATATTATTGGTGGTTTTTTATTTTCTTGACATGTTTATGGGCCTTACTATTTCCTCAATGCTCTTACAATATCTCGGTTTTTATTTTTGGGCCTAACTTTTTCGTCGGCTGAGCTATTGGGCCAAAGATTTTCAACACGTGTAACTTTTGTGCCGAAGGTTTCCAATGTTTTTGGTTGGAATTAATAAGGGGAAAAACTCTTTTTTTTTTTCCAAAAAAATAGAGTTAAGCTTACGTATTTAACTTTATAATCTTATATATTTACCTTCCAATTCTTGAATTGAATGAATGTAGTCCAAAGAGATGGGACGTTTGAATTTTGTGGGTCAAAAATAGGATGGCTTGGAGTAATTAATGAAATTAACACAAAGCGGGGTTGGATAATAAAAGTTGTAACTAGAAAAGTTACAACTTTAACTATATGGGATAAGATATTATTATTACCAATTAGATATTATTACTATCAATATGAGAGAGAAATGATAAAGATAGATAAAATTCTGATCTAACGGTAAAACAAATTGATAGTAACATTAAAAATAACATTAGTTGATAGTAATAATATCCTATCCCTAACTGTATATTATAAAAGTGGTAAAACCTGCTAACACAAAACTGGGACAGATAATAAAGTTAGAAAAACTGACAACATGTGATTAATGGGGATTGCATAGAACAAAGGCAATAATAAGATGTATATGAAATTAAATGTAAAATAAGGAATCATAATTACATTAACATTTATAATTACACGTCCTCTAAGAGGCTAGAATTTCACCCTTCATAATTGGATGAAATTTCAAAAAAGGTGCCAAAGTTTCAAATTATAGTGTAGCGGTTAGGTAACCGCTACAAAATATTCCTATCATTTTTTGGGAAAAATTTTGCCATCAATTTTAAAATTTTATCCAGCTTTGTAGCAGTAATAGGACTTCTAAAACGGATAGTAATAGGACTTCTACAAATGGACAGATAAATTTTTATGTCAAAATATATAGCAGTTAAGGAACTGCTACAAATGAATAATTTTTTTAAAAAAAAAACTTAAAATAGTCATTTTAGATTATTTTATTAATTAACTAATAATTGTAATATAAATTATTTATATTATTGGTAAAAAAAAATTGATATTAAAATATGATATTTGATTATATATGATTATTATATAGGTGTATAAAAATGAGAATATATATATATATATAATAAGAACTAATTATAATTTCATTTAAATAATATTTAATTTTGAAAATAATTTATGTGAAAGTAGATTGAATGTTGAAAAATGTTTGTAACAATGTTGTTAAAATCGAGATTCTATATAAGATCGGGAGAGGGTGTGAAGATCGTAAATCGTGGAATCGACACGGATCGTAAGATCTTATTACCTAAAATATAAAGTTATATTTGACTATATATATGTATGTAAAATAATTAATATTAATAATAAAACTCATAAATATAATATAAAAGTAACAATAATAATAGAATTCTGAAAGACAATATACAACAGTGCTGGTATGCCTTCAGGCCTTCTTTTATATTGATTTTAATTTAATTGTTTTTCAAGTCATGTTTTGTAAGAAAAATTGATTTTAATTTTATATTGATGTTTTTCAAGTCATCTATTAAACATAATTTAATTGTTTTTCAAATCCAATTTTCTTCATTGGTCATAAAGGTTACACGTCCAGATTAATGTACTATCCTTTTGTCCTTAATCTGCTTTGTGGCCAATGGTATTCACTGCTTGAAAAATATGCTTCGAGGTTTTGGTCTCTTCCCTGGTATTTGCTGCTTGTGTCTCCAATTCGCACTCAACTTCTCTGAGGCATGAGCCATGGAGTCTCTGGCCACACTGCATCACTGTCACCCACCTCTTCGCCTGTCACTCCATCATCTTCCTCCTTCATTGTCAACTCCCATCTTTTGTCTCCTTCTGGTATCTACCACCCCATGTTTCGCAATCGCAACTCTCGTCTTCCTCTTTCAAATCATACCTTGGTCTCTTCAGGATCATGCGATACTAGCGACTACGCTTTACCCGTCGATCCTATCAGTCCAAGGCAATCTACGATTTCTGTAGCTGACTAGATCGTGTGGTTTCTAAAAATCGCAATTTTGTGCAATCCTACGAGCTGAAACAGGATTTCCATAACAATGGTTTGTAAAATTGTGAATTAAAAAAAAAATAGTGTTACAATGTTAGGAGAAAAAAGAAATATTCATAAATAGATGATCATCATATTTGATCCACTTGAACAACACTTAGCCTCTTCAAACACTTTACCTTTTTAGAAAATGTAGACAAATGAGAGAAACCGAGAAAAAATGTGTGTAGAAATATAAGCTAAAGCGTATAAAATGAAGTGTGATAGGAGTATTTATATTGATATCTGTGTAACACTTGTAGCGGTTGATATGACTTTTTTTGTAGCGGTTTTATTTAGTAGCGGTTTAAGCGAGTGCTTTTGTTGCGGTTTCTAAATTTGTAGCTGTTTATTTTACTATAACCACTACAAATGAAATTATGGTTTTTTTTAAAAAAAAAATAGAAGATTACAGATTAAATATGTTATCGCAAGCATAATTTTTTATCTCAATCTTTGTCGTCATCCTTACAAATAAAGTATGGAGAAAATGTTACTTGTAAGTTTATATATTTGAACACAAATTAAACTTAAATTAAACGTTATTATTCCATAAAGTGTATCTTAAAAAATGTACCAAACTATAGGTAAATTGTCATCACCATCTAAGAATAAGTTTTCGAAACTAGCGGGCTGGAATGGCTTACTCTCATAGGCGACGTTATCACCATCTCCCATGTTGTAAAGTTCCCGAGGCTTTAAGTGAACCACCATATTCCAATCCATGTGCCTCTCATCGGTGACATAATAAATCTGATGTGCCTCTGAGGTAAGAATATATGGCTCATCATCTTCAAACTGACCAGTGTGAATAAGCCGGGAGAAGTTCACTGATGCGATGCCTAAATTGTCAGTCGTGAATCCCCAGGAAGTTGTCGTATTTGCCCACAAACACTTGAACAATGTCATGGTGAAATGGCCTTAGTACTTTATTTTGACCATATCATATAGCTTTCCATAATACGAGACGTCACCGAATTGCATGTTCCCGTAATGCTGCTCACATAACTCCTAGCCCAAGCGTGCCATAAACACCCGATTTTGGGTTAGCAATCTTTGATCTCATAAAACCGTGCAAAACTTGAAACCATTCACATTGTATGCCATAAATCTTTGGGCGTGGCAAGCAGGTGGAGTGCAAGAGCTTTGAATTATGGTGAGTGCGAGTTGTGGTCATTTAAAATTCTCCTTGTAAACCAACCCGAGAATTCTATGTCCTTTCTATCAATTTTAGAGGATGTTTGTCAACGGATCCTCAGTTGACGCTTCACATGACTCCTGGATTCCTTGCAATTAAACATACGATGATGATTATGAAATGTAAGTATAAAATGTAAGAAAATATAACATATATCTGTGTGCAATCTTTACTGAAGAAAGTTCAACTTCAGTGCAACTAATCAAGACATGTTTTTGTTCTTGAAACTTCTCAGCTCCCATCAGTTTGAAGCTCTTTCTTCTACCAACTGTTTTACTAGTACAAGGTATTAACAACTCTGTTGTTGATAGCTCTGGCTCAGGAAATCGTCTACACAAGGTGGTCGGTTGAAAGACGCCTCAATGTCATCAAAGTTCCATGAACAAAAATACAAGAATGAATGTGGAGCTAAATACCCAAAGAGGGGGGTGAATTGGGTATTTTAAAAATTTTCGAGTATTACCTTGTTTCTAGACAGCAAAAACAGAGATGGACAGAGTAAAGGGAAGAGCAGCTGGACACAGAGATTTATACTGGTTCGGTCCTAACAACTTAACCTACATCCAGTCCCCAGACTCTTTGGGATTTTCCACTATCTCAAAGATTACACACTCTGTACTCTAGAGTAGTTCTCTCACTAGAACTCACTCCCCCTTACAAGTTGTAATCAATGAACTCCCAAATCACCAAGTCCCCTTGACTTGTGATTCTTTACAATAAATGATTTTCAAAGATAAACTCTCTCTAAGAGTGGATAATAATGAATACTAAAGCTTAAAGTATCAAAAGATACAATACAGATGAAAACTGAAGAAATAAATGCAAGACTAATGATTTTCGTTTTCAACTGTTGTAGTTGTTAAGAAGACTTGAATGTAACTCTATTTATACTCAGAGTGCATTAAATGACCGTTGCTTCTTTAATTGAACCATTGGAGATGTTCTGCAAGGGTTAGGAGGTGGTTTGGTCTTCTTCTCTCTCTGATCTCCACTTAATCCAGCTGGGCAGAAGTTCAGAGTTGACTTTTTGTGAATTAATCGGTTGGAAAAGCAGGTGCTGGATGTGGAAATCATTCTTTAATTCTTGTTAGACGTGTGCAGACGGATTACCCAAAAGGATGCAACTTTCTGGGTTTGCATTTAATGTGCTGACGTCACTTTTTGCTTTTGGTTTAAATCTTCAATAAAAATTCTGTAAAACATCTGAAACTCACTAACAAAGTGGTTAAACATAGTTAGAAATAGTAAAGAATAATACTGTAAAGTATTAAGATCAAACAAGAGAGATTTCCAGAATCGCGAAATTTGAATTTCTGATTCAGCGCAGAAACCTCGAGGTTTATTCACCAAACCTCGAGTTTTGGACATAGCTTGCAAAGTTGATTTGTGTCCAAAACATCAAAACTTGAGGTTTCTGATCAAAACTAGAGGTTTTCAAAATTTTAAAATGTTCAATGCTCTCGAGTTGGCAAAAACTTGAGGTTTCCAATCAAACCTCGAGTTTTCACTCAAGTATGAAAGTTTCAAAAGCAAAACCTTAAGGATTCAGTTGAAACCTTGAGTTTTTCAAAACAATGAAAAATCATTTGCTCTCTGTTTGCCAAAACCTCGAGTTTTCTCTACAAAACTCGAGTTTTGTTCAAATGTGAAAACTTTGAAATTTTACGCCAAGACAGAAACCTTGAGGTTTCAAAACCAACCCTCGAGGTTTGAAACGTTAGAAAACATAGTTGCTCTCTGCCTGGACAAAACTCGAGGTTTGTCCTCAAACCTCAAGTTTTCACACATTGTGAAAACTTAGAGAGATTTTTGTCAAATTCCAAAACTGGAGGTTTTGAGAAGTGAGAAAGTTTAAATGTTCTCTGCCTCCACAAAACTTGAGGTTTTCCCCAAAACCTCGAGTTTTCACTCAATGTGAAAACTTTGAGAAAATCTTGTTAAGTTCAAAACTGAAGGTTTTGAACCTTGGTTAAAATGTAAGTTTTCTGTCCCAGTCAAAACCTCGAGGTTTCTTACCAAACCTCGAGTTTTCTTAAAATCTGTGAAAACTGGAAATTTCAAAACAAAACCAAACCTTGAGGTTTGAAATGGAAACTGGAGGTTTTCAAAAGTTCAAAATTGGAGAGTCTCTCTGTATAACAAAACCTCGAGGTTTTCCCAGAAACCTCGAATTTTACAATTTCTCAGAAAAAGTTGAGAACTCTCTGTGTGTGTAAACCTCGAGTTTTCTCTGGAAAACGCAAGTTTTGACTTTGTATAAAAAACTTGAAATTGTCTCTGTAAAGCCAAACCTCGAGGTTTTTGTGTAAACCTCGAGTTTTGCTCTCACAGTGAGTTTTACACATTTGACAGCAAAACTTCAAGCTTTGTTTACAATTATTGAAAATCATCAAAACCCTTAGAGAACTAACAACCTCATCCCCTATATAACCATTTGCTATTGAAACTTTGGGTCATGCCTTATTTCTCATGTAAGATTTCAATTTCCCAAGAAACTTATAAAGTAAAGAAGGAAAAATGTCGATAAATCACTGCTAAAATATTCGACCAAAAAGTAATGCTGAAGTAATTAATTTTAAATGGGTACCTCTCAATAGGATACTTCTATGGTAGTGAACTGGGCTAGCAAGCTTTGTTGTGTGAACAAAGTGTACTGTTAGGTGAACCATCACCATGAAAAAGGACGGAGGAAAGACCATCTCCAAATGACACAGCATAAGAATGATTTTCTGTTGCAGCTGCTCGAGCTCCTCCATGATCAAAACCTTGGAACACAACCTCCAAAAAAAAAAAAACACACAGCTCGACCAACACGATCGACACATTGAGAGGCAGCGTATTTTTTATGACCAGCGAAAGTAAATGTTGCATAAGCACATGTGAGTAGTGACTCTTCAGCCCGGTAACCTTTTGAGCCTGCACGTCAACACATCATGAAATGTTTCTTGAATACCCACCACAAACCTTTGTGCCATAATGAGCCAAGCTGGTACCAACTTTGTGGCGGTTTTATTTTTAATAACCGCTACAAAGTTTGTTACATACAAGCCCACATTTTGGTGCCATTGCTGCTGCTACGAATTAGTTGAGGTTTATGTGTAAACTGCTACAAAATTGAATATTTGTAGTGGTCACTGTGAATCGCTACAAAAGGGGGGGGGTTTTTGGTAGTGTATTGACTGATTTCCGTTAGAAAGTTTGCTAGTAATAATGCCAACAGAATTTTCAACGAAAATACGTCGGTAATTTCTGAAAAAAAAATCTTTGGTAATTTCTAACGGATTTTGTTCCATCGATAATTCCGTGGGAAATTGATTGTTTTTTTGTAGTGGTTCTTCACAAAGAATTGTGGAGTATTTTTTTAATATAAATAAAGGTGTGATTTTCAAAGATATCAAATATAAGAAGGCGAGATCTGAAAATTAAAATAACTTAACAATATGTTATGGCTATTCACTAAAAACCGTTAAGTATTTTAACATCACATAACAATTCTTCATTAGGTATTGTTTAGTATTCTTTAATATAAATAAAGGTGGGATTTTGGAAGATGTCAAATATAAAAAGGTGTATTCTGAAATATATATATATATTTGACAATGAGTTATGATTCTTCGCTAAGATCCATTAACTATTTTTTAATAAAATTGTATGATTCTGAAAAATATCAAATATAAGAAGGCGGGATTCTGAAAAAATTTTATTTGCTTCTCAAATGTTTTCTAAACTTCCCTAGTAGGTGTCATACTTTTTTTATCCCCATAATTTTTGTTTAGGTGCTACAAGTCTTGTCCTCTACCACTAATGTCTTCACTCTATAACTCCTTGCTCGTGTAAGCTTTCATATTTTTTCTTTCAATTAAAGTTTTTATTTTCATTGTTTTTATTTTTTATATAACAAGAGGTCGCTAGCTAGTTGATGCTCAAAGTCACCAACCGGGATTAAGATATCTAATCTAAGGATAACTGTTGGTTTGAATATTAAAAGTAGAGAGCAAAAAATACAAAAGAAAGCAAAGAATATGGAAGAAACGATGAGATAAAATGCTAAACTTTTTATTGTTGAGCATATCACATTTCTAAACTTTAGCAACCCAAACTGTAGGTTGAAATCAGGTTCGTTGAATCGAGTTATGAGATTTGCTCAAATTTTTATATTTGTCAATTTTTACTATATTATGATTTTTAAATTTATATTCTGAGATTTGTTTTAAGTTTTTATATTTGCTTATTTTTATTATATGTATTCTTATTTTTCATATTTATATGATCCTTTTGCAGTTAAAGGATATGTGAAGGAAACTCTTGGAGTGTACTAATAAGAGGTCTATAAACAATCTACAACAAAAACATTGGAGAGTATTGTGGAATTTGTTTATTGATTCATTTCCTTTTAGAATTCAAAACATTATAAGATAAAGTTTTTATTGTGAGAGTGTTTAAGCCACTTATTTCTTTTAAATTGTATGATGTTTATTTATAATGTATTATATTTTGAATCCTATAACTATAAATTTTTTATTTAATATTATTATCTCATGAATTATACAATAAATATTAATAGTAAGAATAAATAACAAAAAGTCATAAAAATAACTATATATAATTTTTTTAAAAAAGGGAAAATTACATTTAAATGTCATTTGAATTTGCAAAACCCCCAAATGTCTGTTAAATTTGTTAAAAGACTTAAAGATACTAAGGACCATATAGGGATTTTCAAATTTAGGTGAATTTATCCTTTTGCCCTTATTTTTAAATAAATAATAATAAAAAAAAGAAAATGACCCTCGTCGGAGGGCCATCGTATTGATTGCCAGCAGGCTTGCAACCACCAGCGCATGGGCTTCGACCACCGACAACTTGAAATTCAGCGGTGGTTTTTTTTTTGGTGGGTTTAATCTTTTTTTTTAAAAAAAAAGTAAAGATTCAATGAAAGTGGGGTGAGTGGGAATATGGGGGCCAAGTGGCCCAACCACTAGGCCACTTGCTTCCTTTAGTATATATATGCACACACACACACCACTATTAGAAAAAAAAACTAAACAGCGACGGAATTTGCAACGGAAAATTTTCCGTCGCAAATTCATGTAATTTTGCGACGGAAAATTTTCCGTCGCAAATTCATGTAATTTTGCGACGGAATTAGAATTCCGTCGCAAAACAAAGAAATTTGTGATGGATAAAAAAATCTCCGTCGCTAAGTTTAGCGATGGATGTGCAATCCGTCGCAAACTGGCGGCCAAAAAGGCCACCAGTTTCAGGCTTTCTGCGACGGATGTGGAATCTGTCACTAAACTTAGCGACGGATTCCACATCCGTCGCAAACTGGTGGCCAAAAAGGCCGCCAGTTTCAGGCTTTCTGTGATGGATGTGGAATCCGTCGCTAAAATTAGCGACGGATTCCACATCCGTCTGGCCGCCAGTTTCAAGCTTTCTGCAACGGATGTGGAATCCGTTGCAAAATTTAGCGACGGATTCCACATCCATCGCAAAATTTAGCTACGGATTCCGTATCCGTCGCTAATTCCCTACCGCTTTTTGCGACGAAACCTTATTTCCGTCGCAAAATCTTTTAATATTCCCCCCCCCACGGCGTTTCTCGTCTTCCTCTGCTCTGAATTTTTTTTTTTAGGTTTTCTTCATTTCACGTGGTGTGACGCTATCCCAGCCTCCAAAGTACACCTCCTCGCCTTCTTCACCAAGCTTCGCTGACGCCTGCAAATCTCTTCACCTTCTTCATCGACCCAAGCAAACCACAATCTTGACGTTGCAGATCTCGCCATTACTGTCCTCGCCATTACTATCGTTGCCCTAAAACTAAAGGAGGGAAAATTTCATTTGTGACTGGTCAGCAATAGATTAACTATTTTATTTTATTGTTCACATGTTTGTTATTTTTTTTCAAGTTTGATGTTTAAGCGAAGCTCCTCTAGATCAGGTTTGATGTTTCCGGCAAGCTGGATGTAACTCCAACGGCTGACGGTGGTTCCCTGATCTAGTTTCTTTGCTGCTACTTTGAGAACCCCATCTCATCTACTCTTGCCATCTGTAAGAACCGATCCATCAACTTCCAACCTCATAAACTCTTCCGCTGCTGGGTGAGTCTTCAACTCTTCCGCTGACGGTGGTTCCCTGATCTGGTTTCTTTGCTGATTGATACGTTGATTTCTAAAACAAAACCATTTATTGTATTTCAAACTTATCAAACTCATCTTTATCTTTAATCACACATTCTTTTATATCAGTGTCTGCAATAGCCATGTCTTTTGCCTATTTTAGCAAAAGCTAATTTCTTCTTCTCTCTCGATTACTAAATAAATAATTTTTTTTAAAAAAAAATTCTTTTGCAACGGATTTAAATCCGTCGCAAAATTCAAATTTGCGATGGACAATTGCGATAGATTTTAAATCCGTCGCAAATCGTGACAATTGCGACGGAATTTTTGAATCCGTTGCAATTGCCCGACGGATTTTCTTGGTTTTGCGACGGATTTTTTCCGTCGCAAAAACCGTTTTTTCTAGCAGTGCACACACACACACACACACACACATATTCTTCTTAACATTTTTTCCCTCTACATACACTCTTGTAAATCTCATTACTAAATTTGTAAATACCATTGAAGAATTGGTAATTGCCATTGTAAGATTTGTTATAATTGCACTTTTATTTGTTGTTCCCTAAGAAACAAAAATGGTAAACCTCAAGCACAAGCTCGTAAATGCTATTGAAAAACTTGTAAATACCAGTGAAGAATTTGTAAATGTTATTGAAAGATTTATTATAATTGTACTTTTATTTGTTGTTCTCTCAGAGACAAAAATAGTAATCCTCAAGCACAAACTCATAAATGCCATTGAAAAACTTGTAAATGCCATTAAAGAATTTGTAAATGTCATTGAAAGATTTGTGATAATTCACTTTTATTTGTTGTTTCCTTAAAGACAAAAATGGTAAACCTCAAAAACAAACTCATAACTACCATTGAAAAACTTGTAAATATCATTGAAGAATTTGTAAATGACATTAAAAGATTTGTGATAATTCACATTTATTTGTTGTTTCAAAGGCATTTACAAGTTTTTCAATGGAAGTTACAAGTTTGTTTTTGAGGTTTACCATTTTTATTTCTGAGGAAACAACAAATAAAAGATAATTATTACAAATCTTTCAATGGCATTTACAAATTCTTCAATGGCATTTACAAGTTTTTCAATGGCATTTACGAGTTTGTGCTTGAGGTTTACCAGTCAGTACCTGAAATATTTTTCAACATCCTAAAATAATTTTTCAATGGTAATTACCAATTCTTCAATGGCATTTATAAGTTCAATAATGAGATTTACAAGAGTGTTTGTTGATGGAAAAAATATTAAAAAGAATATATATATTTATTAATATATATACACATTAAAGGAACAAGTGGTCCAGTGGTTGGGCCGGGCCACTTGGCCCCATGAAAGTGGGGTGCGTTTGATTCCAACCAACCTCACTTTCATTGACTTTTTTTTCTAAAAAAAAAAAGATTCTGCCGCACCCAAGAAAAAAAAATCACCGTCGGATTTCAGGCTGCCAGTGGCCGGAGCTATTACATTCTTATTGGCCTCACCTTTTCAAGTGGATGGCGGGTAGAGTAGCTCTTACTTTTTAGAAAATGAATTATGTATCAGAGTATCTACGCAACAGAGCAATGAAAATAATTTGGACAATATAATTCTGATAAAGTAAATAAGTAATCAAAAGAACAAGTCCCTTCAAGGGTTAATATACAGTTAACCCAAATAAAGTTCCAAAAATAACTAATAATATACAGTCATTCAGGATAAAGGTATAATAACAAAAGTTGTCTCCATCCTCCACAGAATTCTTAGTCATACTCTCCCATCTTACCTCTGATCTCCTGCTCCGTCCTAGATACATTACCTATATTCTTATGATAGCCTGGGATTCATAGATGAATCTCAAAAGTAATGATTAATTTCATATCCAATGTATTTTGCAAAATATGTAAGAAAACTATAAAACATACAGCATTCAACAGGTTGCAAACGTAAAGCCTATACTGGAACAATCAATCACATATAACATATACTGCTCAAATAAAGCACATAACCATGTCGAATGTTCCACACAGAGGTTTTGGTGCCCAATCACTTGGAACACATAACATTGAATGCATAACCAATCATGATAAAGCATACATACATAGTCATACAAAGCACATGAAATTAAGGTTACTTACCTGTAAGTAGTTGATCAGTAAAATAGCAAACACCTGGCTACTAAACAAGAATGATAGACCTAAAGTAAGGTAATATAAACGGTGTCATTGACGGTATAATCCCTTCCTTTATAATATATAACTATATACTTGTATGAAGGGTCTTTCCACTATTTAAAACTCAATAATTTCCTTTGTTAATGAGTATTCATTTATTAGTAACATTTCTCTTATTTTTGCATGGAGTCCTAAAATTTCATAAATTTGACCCAACTTTAAAAATTCATAATTAATTGTAGAAAAATCCAGTTGAGGTGTTCCAAAATCTACGTGACCCTTGACATATCTATTTTTGATTAAAAATACTTGCTAAGGTCAGGGACATGTAATTCATTCCCAATCTATGAAAATGCCCCTTTTGGTTTTTTAGCTTCTCTATTTGCATATATTCATAATGATGCTTTCAAAATTGTACCTCATACTCTTTCTCATACAAAATTCCATTTTAAACACTTTTAAACTATCAAAATCACCAAAATAAAATCATATCACCAAATTCTAGCTATTGACCAAAATTTCTTTAAGCTTTTGCAATATTACAAGAAGATAGAAAAGAAAACGTACTTGCTCAAAGTTCTAACTTCTTTGGCTACTTCTCCTTGATCTCCTTTGTGGTTGTAGCTAGAACTCCAGCAAGATTATACAAGATTAGAAACTTGAACAAATTTGAAGGAAGTAAAATAAATTGCATAACTCTCTTACCTTGATTCAACTTCATCTATACTCTTCCTTCTTGCTCTAGCTTTCAACTCATTACTCTCTTCTTCTCATGTATGTGGCACCTCTTGCTTTAAAAATGAGAAAGAATGAAGTCCTATTTATAAATGCTAAGGTGCCAAGAACCCTTGTGCTTTTACTATTTTGCCCTTTCAATTGCCTCTTGAAATCTCTAGAAAAATATGATTTTTCCTCCTCTTCTTTCATGAACATGCACATGTCTCTTTTTTTCCTCAAAAATATCTCCTAATCACATGCCTATTGTTGTGGTTGAAATAATTTGCTTAATAGGAAAGATAATGAGGTGGCATAAATTGTCAATAAATTATGCACAAGTGTCCCTATCCATTCCTCTTTAAATACCATGTTGACACCTTGGTAGTTTAGTTGTCCCCTTTAATTAATAATTATGCATATGTGTTCTCAACTTTTCTTCTTTAAATATTATATTATCACATGGGTGCTTAGGTGTCCCTTACATAATTACCTACTTTTTCATGTGTCTATTTCTTGAATTCTTTGGTTGATGAAGGTGCCCAGGTGTCTCTTCTAGCAAATCTTTAATTAATAAGAGGATATGTGAACATATTCTAGATATCTCTTTACTAATCACGTGATAAATTTATTTCTTTCCCCCTTTTTGGCCTTCTTGAGAAATAATTATGTTTTCCAACTTATATTAATTATATGTAGATAAGTGTCTTTTTCTATAAAGCTAAATAATCTCATATTAGGACACTTGTCTTTTTAGGGCTTTCTTATATTATCTTTATCTCCAACTTAGGGCCCATTTGGATAGCCTTTTTTAAAAAAGTACTTTTTTTAAAGTGTTTATTTTTTAAGCTCCAAATTGAAGCTTTTAAAAAAAGGAGTACTTTGGCTTTTTTATTGTGACTTTTGCTTTTTCAAAAAAATATCATCTAAACACATAAATTAATTAAAAAAGCATTTTTTTATATTAAAAAAGTGCTTTTTTTCTCAAAAAAGCTCATCCAAATGAGCCCTTTGTGTAAATTACCTTGTCTTCATCTTTTCCTTCTTAGTTGTGCGCCATCTCCAAGAATGAAAGAAATATTTGATGCTTTTAATTGCTTTTGACTCATGCCCATAAGTCATTTTCAAAGGCAATATATTTTGTTAATAATCTTTCTATTTGTGTCATGTGTACATGTTCTTGAATTATCTATTGCCTTCACATGCCACTTCACAATAATAATTCCTTATTAGCCAATTAGATGGAAACAAATATCTCTTACCTTATATTTAATAAAAATATCATATATTCCAATAATATAATATTAATAAGCTTTATATAATAATTTACATGAAAATAGGATTATTACAGGAGCCCAAGGGCTAGTGGTTGCAGGCCATCCGGCGGTTGGCATTCCGGTGAGGATCATTTTCTTTTTCTTTTTTTTTTAATTTATTTAAAAAATAAGAGCAAAAGGGTAAATTCCCTCGAATTTGAAAATCCCTATACGGTCCTTGGTACCTTTAAGTCCTTTAACAAATTTAACAGACATTTGGAGATTTTGCAAATTTAAATGATATTTAAATGTAATTTTTCCCAAAAAATTAAAGACAATACATTATGATTATTAACAAAGAAATGTTATGTATGCCCTTAATATATTAATTATGGTTATTAATACATGATTTCTTTTTTTTGTTTTTGATACAAAGGCGGGGAGGGGGGATCCAACCTAGGACTAGGGGGAAGACTACTCTCAATACCACTGCACTACTAGTAGTGCTGGTTACATGATTTCTTTTTATTTTTTTTATTATTATTTGTTTTTTTGGTAAAATACATTATTTCTTTTTAGATTGGGTACTTTCTTTACTTATAACACCAATCTTTCACAAAGCCCAATGAAAAACTCTTCTTGCTGTGGTTCGAACAAAGCCCAAAGCCCAAATAAAGAAATCAAAAAATTACTGTTCCGGTTGATGTTTTTTTTTTTTTTAACATAAATTTTAGGAAAATAGTTGGGCTCACCCACAGTCCAAAGACAGGACGTACTATTCCGGTTGATGGATAGTGATTATTGAGATTTGAGAGGAGCCCAAGATTAGCCGGAACAAACATCAAATTGTCCGAACAATACTTTTTTAAAATACATTGATGTTCTTGTTCAACGTCGTTTTAATTAATTCATAGAATTGAAAAAATAAGAAGATTTTGCATGGAGAGAATTTTTAATATTTTTAAGAAAATAGCCAATTATTTAATTTATTATATTATAATCGATTTGGTAAAAAATACGGTAAGTTTAAGTTTAATATTTATATTTTGAATTAAAATATAAATATTTTATATTTTATTTTATAGTATATTAAATACTATATATATATATATATATATATATATATATATATATAGGGAAGTCACAAATTCGATCTTTCTAATCTTAGATTGTAAGTGCCTAAATATAGATCGCCAAATATATATATTAATTAATATATATCCTAAAATAAATTTTTAAGATCATGAAGTATTTTTTTTAGTATTAGCCAGTATTCTCAGTCAGTATCCTAAAGTATCTTTTGAGTACCAAGTCAATACCTAAAATATTTTTCAACATCCTAAAATAATTTTTCAAGATCATAAAATATTTTTTCAGTACCAGTGAGTATTCTGAAATATCTTTTTAGTACCTATTAGTACTTTAAAAAAAAAAAAGAACAAAGACATCACCTTACCTATTTTGCACCAAAACGGTGCAGTATTGGAAGAAGAGAACCGGAGTCGACCATAAAGAAAGTGGCCGCGTCCAAGTTTTTTCTTGGCCCATATATAAGGCCAGGAACGATAAGACCTTTTTGTCTTCACGTACACGCGCTTTACCAATCTACTTTTTGTACTGCTTGATTCAGATCTCTCCACAACCAAACCGAAAATCTAATGAACACAACCCAAAACTTGGAACGAATTTATGTTAAACCGTACGGCACAAACCAGACATGAAGCCAATGTGCATTGCTGGCATTACATGAAAACCCTAACCCCAGGCGTAAGATTTTTGAAGATGTTAAAAACTCGAGTATTGTATATATCATTTTGAAAATCGAGAGGGGTGAGCAAGGTACCAGGAAAGAAGGGAGCAAGAGAACCGCAGGCCATTATTGAGAAATGGGATGAACGAAAAAAAAAAAATTGTAAACAATAATACACTCAAACATAAAAGTATTATGCAGCAAACGCCTTAGTAGTGTAGTGGCATGAGAGTTTGGCTCTCCTCCCCCATATACAGGGTTTAAACCCTACCCCCTCCCTTACTACTATGTGTATCAAAAAAAAAAAGTATTATGCAGATATAATATCATGAAAACAAAGTTTCCATCAAAACACAGTAATACAAATACAAACATAGTAACAAAAACATATACCATATCGATATTGCAATATATGTCAAATATAGATGCTCATACCACTCTTTGCGAACAATACCAAGGAAGGACCTGCTAAACATTACATTAAAGCTCTTCTTCTATCATAATCCAAGCCCATGCTCAAATTATTGCATAGCTCGATTGGTGGCGGCCACCGGCGGCGACACCATTTGCATGAACTCAGGGTCCCTTCCCATGGCTTCCAGTATTTTGTTGGAAGCACACATCTCCAATTCAAAGCTACCTTCTTCTGCTCCGCCATCAGCCGCCAGCTTCCATGACCGTGTATTGGCGGGGCCGAGACGAACTGCGGCTGGTCTTCCCCAGCCAAAATCGATATCATAAAAGTTTGTTCTTGGGGAGCTGCTGGTTGACATAAACTTCCCATATGGGGCAGGTTGTGTGCGCATAATTGGATTTCGAATCCAAGCTTCAAAGTCCCTCTTGATCTTCTCTTCAGTGCATGATGAGATTGCCTTGTTCATCTCCAAAGCAAACTTCCCAAGCCCTCCATCTCCCATTAAGTCCCTTACCTTCATCACCACCGTAGTGAATTGTACAGTGATTCCAAAATAATCTTCTGGAATTGGTGGGTGAAAAACTCTGGATTTTGCAGTTATGAGGAATCTGTAAGTGACTTCCTCTTCCGGGTCGAAATCCTGATTTTTTATCACAGACCTCCAAACATGGCCAAGAACAGCTTGCAACGACGATATTTTGTTCCTGATGACACTATCCTCAACCTCTGAGTTAGCTTTTGCTTTGAGTTGAGCAATTTTTTCCCTTTTAAATGGAAAGACCCTTCTACATAACACAGGTGGTTGAACCAAATTGATAGAGGCCTTATTATGATTCTCCATCATTTCTTTGAATGGAATTCGTATAGGGCGTTCAATATTAATGCCATGAGGAAACCATCGCTCAAAGGTAGCGGGCTTTGAATCCAACCCCAAGTGATTCAAACCATTTCTGGAAATCTTTGCCCATGTATTCCAGAAATCCCAGCCTGGCTTCACATCAGCAAGACAGTGGTTTGTCGAGGAAGCGATGAAGATACCATCCACTAGCTCTGTGACTTGAATAGCCAATAATGGGACCCGAGTTCCTTCAAAGTTCTTGAAATTTCCAGATGGGAAGAAGGAGTAGAGAATTAGGGGAACATAAGTTGGTTCAACAATGTCTGCAACCGTAGTATTCTCTGCAATGGCATGAACAAAGCTTACTCCGGCATTGTTGCAAGTAATGAAGACGGAGGAGGTGTCGCCGTCATCGTCGTTGCCGATGATGGCAAGACGACCAGCGAGCGGCGGGTAGAAGTCGAGGGCCGAAGAAAGCGAGTCCTTCAGGCGCTGGATCACCGTCTCCGATGAAGAGGTGGGTTTGTGATAAAGAAGTCCCTTTTGAGCATACTCAAGCATTAGATACTGAAGATCCCATGGATTCAGGTCTATCATTTGTGGGGAGTCGCCATTATTAAAGTTCCTTTGAGCTTGAAGAGTAGTGGTGGAGATCACTCGAAGGGCTTCCATGGGATGATGGAGAGGCTGCTGTTTCCCTCTACAATAACTTTAGTGTATTGAGATATCGTTCGATATTGTTAGCCAAATGTTAGACATTGAAGTAAATATATACATGTTGCTTTCCCCAGCCGAAAAAGGCTGATTATTAATCGAGTGCCCGGTTGAAAAGACAGCAAAACTTTTAAGATATAAATCAATTAAAAATGTTTTATATACTTATGATGGGATAAATTAAATAAACTTACTCCCTTCCCCAACTGCAGCCGTCGGATCACTATAAGGCATTTAGAAATTAAACATTTTGTTTTCTTTTTTCCTGGAAATTTTAAGGATATTAGGTTTTATTACTAGTGACTCATGTCAATTTTATATATCAAATGTCTTTAGAATTAAGTGTGATTTTCCCGCATTCAATTATATGTCATTAAAAATCTTTGCTCTAGGATAGGGGAACCCGTTTCCCTGCTCGGCTTTTGGCCGAGCAGGGAGCGCTCGTCCCCCTTGGGACGAGCGCTGGGAGATCTGGGCGGTCCAGATCTCCCTTGGAGATCTGGACCGTCCATTTTTTGTTTTTTTATAGTTTTTTTTTTAAAAAAATTTTGAAGGTATTTTTTAAAAATCAATTAGTATCCTGAAATATTTTTTTAGTATCAGTCAATACCCTGAAATATTTTTTTTAGACCCTAAAAAATATTTTAAGATCATGAAATTTTTTTCAGTAGCAGTTAGTACCAGTTAACAGGTCCTGAAATATCTTTTTCAGGACCTGTTAACTGGTACTGACTGCTAGTGGAAAAAACTTTATGATCTTAAAATATTTTTTAGGGTCTTACAAAAATATTTTAAGATATTAACTGGTACTAAAAAAATATTTCAGGATACTAATTGGTTCATAAAAAATAACTTCAGAAATTTTTAAAAAAAAACTATAAAAGAAAAAAACTAAAAATGGACCGTCCAGATCTCCAAAGGAGATCTGGACGGCCTAACGCTCGTCCCAAGAGGGACGAGCGCTCCCTGCTCGGCTGAAACTAATTCCTAGGATAGGTGGGAACCAGTTTGCCTGCTCGTCCTTTGGACGAGCAGGGGGAGCTCGTCCGTACGGACGAGCTCCCAGCCGTCAGATCTAAAGATCTGACGGCCCATATTTTATTTTTTTTACTTTTTTATTTTTAATAAAAAATAATTTTAATGGGTAGAGAACCTAAAATAGAGTTAATCTCTGAACTAACATTTTTTCAAAAAATGATTTTTTCATGTAGAAAAAAAATAAAAACGAAAATTAAAAATAAAAAATCTGAGCCATCAGATCTCAGATCTGATGGCTGGGAGCTCGTCCGTACGGACGAGCTCCCCCTGCTCGTCCAAAGGACGAGCAGGCAAACTGGTTCCAGGATAGGTGGTGGTGGATGGAAGATAATTTCCGACTAGTGTATGGATGAGAGGATGATTGCATGAATGACCAGATCTAGAGCCAAAGCAATATAAGTGGTCCCGTATTTTTTGTGGAGATGGAGTCATAAAAAGGAATCAGATACGGACCAAGTACCATAATTACGGGAGACCATATAATTGAATGCATTTCCTTTCCACGTAACATGAGGAAAATTTAATTTTAATTTTTTTATTAGGATGCCCTGTTATTGTTTACTCCTTCTAATCTATTTCTTTAGTCTTATTTATAAGTTACTTCCAACTTTTTTCATATAGATCCAAAAGAAACATTTTAAATCCTATTAACTGTGCCTAAAAAGTTAACAAAATTCTGACTTTGCCCCTATTTCATATACAATATATCTCATAAAATCAAAATTAACATAATAGTAAATGAAGGATATAATTGTACATTTGTATAAAAAATGTAATGATATCATTTATAAATAAAACCAAAATAAACATTCTCTTATAGTCCTACAAATAAGACTAGAGGAGCAAGCTTCAAGTCATTTTTAACTACATAAAACGGTTAATTCATTAAATCTGTGAGCTATCACAGAGACGGACGATGTAGTTCTTTGCAAATTGTCTTGTTCTCCATAATTTACATTGGAGTAATACACATGCGCTTTTTGCAGGAAAATAGAAGTTTCTTTGATAATAGCAAAATTTTTAAGATTAAACGAATTAAAACTATTTTATTGATATATGTAATGTTATCTAATACTACCTTCGGTTCTAATTACAGTAACACTTTTGTAGTATAAATTGTACTATAAAAGTGTTCCTATAATTAGGACAAGAGGGAGTACTCTTGTAACTTGTAAGGAATGAAAGAAGTATATTACATATAAGTATGGGCACAAGCGGCTAAAAAAGGAGACGATTAAGTAGTCATCAATATACTAGAAGGCATTTAGAATTTTTTTTCCCCTGAAATTTTAAGGATATTAGCTTTTATTACTAGTGGCTCATTTCAATTTTGTAAAACAAATGTCTTTAGAATTAAGTGTGATTTTCCCATTAAGTTGTTGACTTTTAACACTATTATCTGAATTTTTTTGAAGGTTATGAAAGTAGTAAACTTTATCATGGTAAACAAAAGTAGTAAACTATATAAACGAGCAATTACTCATATTATTCTGAAGTTGAAATGGTAAAAGGATCAACACACACATCTATAGAATACACACCCCAAGTTATAAACATATATAAAGATTTACGTACATCAAATCCTACACAAAACATAAATGTAACATCTAGTTAAAATTTGATACTCCAAATTTTCGTGGAAAGAATTACAGAGAGTAATCAGACCCTTTGCCAAATGACCCAAGAAAAAAGTTTCTTTTTCCATTAAACAATAACCAAGATATAACATGTCTATTATATCCCAGTAAGTATAGCATCACATGAAGACAACTACCAATTTATCAATTTTTTTTTAGGTAATAGTTTATCTCTAATTTTATATCAGTTTTCAACTTGGTCCTATCATTTTATCAAGTATATTTTCAGTCTCCTAACCCTAACATCGTCAGTAGTCCCAAATGATGATTAATATGATTAAATAAAATATATCAACATTTGAAAATATTTTGTAAATATTTAAAATTTTGATGTCATCATTTTTCCTAACAGTATCAGAGTTAGAGGAATGAGGGAAAAAAAAAAAACACTTTATATATGTAAGGAACTAAAATGAAACATATATAAAATCAAAAGATTTAAAATGCAATTTTTCTTTTCATTATTAATTATTATACAAAAATACTTGACATTTCACATTTATTTTTTCCCCTCTTTGCATTTCATCACTTAGTGAAATATTTTATTTTTTTTCATATGTATACCAGACAATCTTTACATACTTATTTTCGTTGATCTGTTTCTCCTTCATTCAATTATATGTCACTAAAAATCTTTGCTCTAGGTGGTGGGGGATGGAAGATAATTTCTGACAACCGTGTAAATGAGAGAGATATAGCATAAATGGGCAGAGCCAAAGAAATATAAGTGGTCCCATATTTTTTGTGGAGATTGAAAGATAAACGTGGATCAGATTGGGTAAGAGAGCATGTGATTGGAAGGAATTGAAGACAATTTTGCATTCCTTTCTTATGATGAATTTTCGTCCAATATAGGGAGAAAAAAGACGATGAAAATATATCTTATGTAATAAGCTAAAAGAGCAATCAATGAACCACAAGATGCCATACCATATGGTAGTTAAAAGGGATGAATATAAAAGTGCCAACAAGGCAAGTAAAAACAAAGAAAGAGAAGGTAAAAAGAGAAAAAAGATGAGGAGAGAATTCTGTTCCAAAAGAGATGACATGTGGTAGGTAACAATTGTGGAAGGAGATGAGGCCAACAAACAAAGGTAAAGGAAGTGAAATTGATGATTTTATCCTCCTATTAACCATAGATTTCGAAACACATAGAGGGGAGACAAGAGGACCAAAATACTACCACACATTCAAAGTGAAAATGGGAGATTTGAGAAGAGGACACATATGCTTGATTTATGGGGACACATAAGCCTCATTATAGCCACAAATTCTACCAACCAAAGAGAACAAAAGGAGAAGCTTATGTCTTAATAAATAATACATGTGCCAAAAAAAAAATAGAGGGACCAAGAGGGGTGTGTTTCGGCCAAGACTAAGAAAAGAAGAAAGAGAGAAAAGAGAATCGAAGGATCATGGTGTGTATGGTGATTTAAATGTCAGTCTCTCTTCTTCAATTCTTATGTGAGTCTTATACATTGAAAAGCCATTGTGTATGGTATTTATTTAAGGTAGGCTGAAAACCCTAAGAGGTTCAAGGAAGGAGAATTATAAGAAGTGCAAGTATAAGTTGGTAAATAACAACCCTAGTCTTCTTACACTTAATTGCAATATTATTGATCTTGGATTAATCTTCTCTTATTTTGTCGACTTGAAGATCATAACTTGAAGAGGAGATTCCATATCAGGAATTACCATATGAATTTAAGAACATATCAGGCCTTACCATGGAATAAAAAGGCCAAACCTCACATAAAATCATAAGTATTATAAAGAAAAAATAAGTCCCAATGGTGATGGTAATTTCGGCCAGACCAAAGCACAAAGAAGCAATCTGATTTTGGTTACCAAAGTGTTCAAAATGAAAAATAGTATAGGATTAAGGCTAAGCAATAATTTATGGAAGCTTAATGGTTAAATTAAGCAAGCTACAAAACTGTTCAGTGAAAATGCTGTTGGACCAGTAAGCTTGTGATGTTTTTGTGACTGAGCAAATGAGGTCAAGTAATTATGAAATTTTCTAGAATTCAATTAGACATTGTAAGATCTAAATTGATAGGTAATTTGTAATTTTTGGAGTTTTGTACAAAGAGTTATGAATTTTTTAAGTTGATTGTTAATTTTGGAAATGACATAAGGGTATTTTGGTAAAACTAGAAAAGCATGTATTTTTTTTTGGTTGATGGTGATATTTTTATTTGAAAACAGATATATCAAAGGTCAATTAGGCTTTGGAATCACTTGATTTAGACATGTGGATAATTAATTATGAATTTTCCAAGATTGGTGACAAATTCTAGGAAAAAAACCTAAAAATAAAAGTGAAAAGGGCAAGAATGGAAAATTTTGGCATTTATGGAAATTAATAAAGGACTTTTAATTAAAGAAGGGTTAAATGGTAATTAATCCAAGTATTATTTGAACTTTTGGAGAATTTATGGAAGTGATAGGTATCATTTAATATTTTAGGAAGTGACATCGGCGAGGACTTAAGGAGACGAAAATAAATTGTTGGATTAAAAATCAATCAGGTAGTAAATCTAATCTCACGTACTTTGTATAACTATGTGTGTGTGTTTGGACCATGGTTGTGAACCCGTGTTTGGGATACACGTTTTTTATTAGCATTCAGATGTTGTTTTCCCACCGATATGGATCTAGCACTTGCTATATGCTTTGCAGTCATCGCTGCGTGTATATATGATTTCTTGTTCTTGGATTAGCTATGTGCGCCTTGCTCTATGTGTTATTCTGCTATCAACGTTGTGTGCATTATGTGACTGCACGTATGCTGAATGCTGTATTGCTTATTTTTATAATTATGGTTGACTATCATACACTGTTTATACATTGTATTTAAGATGAATATGTTACTCTGGGATCCTTCGGAGTTCTAGCCTTTATTGCTACCTATGATTTGTGGAGTATTATTGGACGTAGCTCTGAGGACAAAGCAGCAGATGTTAGCAAAGGAAGGTGCTGGATTGGTTTTAGATTGTTTGAGGGATATTTATAGAAAATTTATGTATAATTGTATTTAAAAGTTATAACCAAGATTTGTAATATATTATCAGTATACTACGCCCGAACCGTTTTGCCACTGCGTTGTACTATAATGCTCTGATGTATGGCATATTATTGGAAGGGTGTGACACATTCAATCCTAGCTATAAGTTACTCCCTATAAGACACCAACTAACAAATGTATTTGGTCTTTTTTATAAGCACTTGTTTGTTTCCAAAGAGCATTAAATATTTTTCTCAAAGTATACTCATAATTAATAAGGGTAGAAGGTGAGAGTAATAATTAATATGATAATAAAGTTTAATGCAATTAGCAAGGTAATACTAAAAATTACTTCAAATTTAGGACAAATTTAATAACTTTAATTGTTATTATTGGTTTTGAGAATTGTTAGTTGGAGACTAAAGGGAGTACTTCCAATTTTTTTCATATAGATCACAAAGAAACACTTTAGACCCTACTAACACTGCCTTAAAATTTAACAAATTTCTAACTTTACTCCTATTTCACATACAATATATCATATAAAACAAGACTTAACATAATTATAAATGAAAGGTATAATTGTACTTTCCTATAAAAAAATGTAATGACTTGATTTATAAATAAAATCAAGATAAACATTCTCTTGCAGTTCTAGAAATAAGACCAGATGAGTAAGCCTCAAGTCATTTTTAACTACATAAAACGGTTAATTCATTAAATCTGTGAGCTAACAAAGAGACGGACCATGTAATTCTTTACAAATTGTCTTATTCTCCATGATTTACATTAGAGTAATACAGATGCAATTTTCCCAAGAAAATAGAAGTCATTTTACATTGGAGTAATGATATGATTTATAATAAAATCAAAATAAACATTCTCTTGTAGTCTTACAAACAAGATCAGAGGAGTAAGCATTAAGTCATTTTCATCGGTATCAGCTAGGAGGAAGGGAGATTTCGTCCTGCTTTTGGGTCGTAGGTGAACCCAACCCTTTTTCTAAAATTTATGTAAAAAAAGGAAAAAAAAAAACTGCATAAAACAGTTGATTCATTAAATCTGCCAGCTAACACACAGACGGACGATGCAGTGAGAAGGCAATCTCGAACATGCATGTTGGTATGCTTTGATGGGTGTGCACGTTCGGGGTTTAAAATTGTCTGAATTCATGAACAACACAAATCAAAGGAGCGTGAAATAGAGCATCCACTACAAGAAGTTTCTCTATACATAATGATTTTTTCTTGGGACTTGAGCGTCAAATATTTATATATATATTGTTTTTATTTCTTTTACTATTGCACCCAGTTCACTAGAGCTTCACCCTGTTTAGTCTAGATCGAGGTTCTATCGGGCACATACGCGGGGACCTCTCCCAAGAAAGATATATATTGTTGTTTAACCATTAAAAATTGGGCAATATATTTTACATTTTTTCAAACAGGACCGTTGTGTATAAGGGATTATATGTAATGGTAGTAAGACTATGACTATTAAATATAATAATATATATTTAATGGTTTTTAAGAAAAATAACCGTGATATATTTGGAACAATATTTAATAGTTAAATGATGAAAGGTAAAGAATTTGTCATTGGAAGACACTACTATAAAAAATGACTTTTACTTCCCTAATTAGCATCTTATTTTAAAAAGATGAAGTTAAAAAAAACGTGGTGATATTTTTATAATTATATAGAGAAAATTTGATATATTAGGCATCCTAATATTTTCTAGGACGCTGAAAAATATACTTAAAACGTCCTAAAATGTATTAGGACGCCAAACGTGGCCCAAAGCAAAAGAAATGTGGCGGCAAACGAAAAGGTGGTCCCACATTTTTTTTACGAACTTGGAGATATAAAAAGTGAATGAGATACAAGTTCCATATTTAAGGAAAACTAATTTTAATTTGTTTTTTTACTACTTCCGAATGATGTATTCATTTTGTCCTATTTATAACTTACTTTAAACTTTTTTCATACTGATCACACAAAAAAAAAAAACATTTTAAACTCTATTAACTGTGTTTTAAAATTTAACAAATTTCTAACTATATGCTCCTATTTCATAACAATATATCTCATAAAACCAAAGTTAATATAATAATAAATGAAAGGTATAATTGTAGATTCATATAAAAAATGTAATGATATGATTTATAAATAGAACTAAAATAAACCTTCTCTCTTATAGTTCTTTGCAAAAAGGAGAGATGATTTAGTAGTCTTCAACATACTAGAAGGCATTTAGAAATATATATATATATATATAAATTTTCCCTGATATTTTAAGTAAATTACCAGACTCATGTCAGTTTTATATAACAAATGTCTTTAGAATTAAGTATGATTTTCTCATTTAGCTGTTGACTTTAACATTATTATCTGAATTTCTTTTTGAAGGTTATGAAAGTAGTAAACTTTATCATGGTAAATAAAAGTAGTAAACTATATAATATATCAACATTTGAAAATATTTTGTCAATATTTAAAATTTTGATTTCATCATTTTTCCTAACAGTGTGAGAGTTAGAGGAATGAGAAAAAAAACACTTTACATATTTAAGGAACTAAAATGAAACATACTATTAAATCAAAGGATTAAAAATGTCATTTTCTTTTTATTATTAATTTTTATCTAAAAAAACTTGACAGTTCACTTCTTTTTTTTTCCTCTTTGCATTTCATTACTCAGTGAAATGTTTTATTTTTCTTATATGTATATCAGACAATCTTTAGGTAGTTTTTTTCATTGATATGTTTCTCCTTCGTTCAACTATACCATTTTAATCCTATTTATAAGTTAAGTTTGATAAAAAAATTTGGTCCTTTTTATAAATCCATTTTAACCAAATAAATGAGATTGTGGTAATTTTGTCCATAGTAATGATGATGAGAGAGATTGGTTAGTCATGTTGGAAAGAGAAAAAGATGAGAGAAATTTGACAATAAATTTTAAAAGGTACCCATTCATAAATTAGGATAAAGTTAGAAATTTGTTTCATAATCATTAAGATACTTATCTTTCCTTGGTATATGAAATTTAGTCAAACTAAACTTATAAATAGGACTAGAATGGTATATATTAAAAATCTTTGCCCTAGGATAGGTGGAGGTGGATAGAACTTCTGACAAGTTTGCGGAAATGAGAGAGATAGCATAAATGGCCAGAGCCCCAGAAATATCGGTGGGCATTTATGGACATGGGGATATAAAAAGTGCATGAGATGAGGCCAAGTACCATAATTACGGGAACTAGATAAAATGAGGAGTAGATATCTTTTTTGGTCTTTAAAAAAAAAAAATCTTTATTTTAGTCCTTTACAAAAAATCTGATCCTTATTCATCTTTTTTATGGATTAAAAAAGACTTTTTAAAAATTTGGGAAGGATCAAAATTACAACTAATTGAATGTATTTTAAACTTGTGAGAGGCTACGAGACTTTTTTTTTTTTTTTTAAAGGATCAAAATAGGGATCATATTTTTTTTTTTAAGAACCAAAAAAAGTATTTACTCCAAAATGAAATATATAAACTGTTTCTACTTCATTCATTCAATTACATGTCACTAAAAACCTTTGCTCTAAGATAGGTAGTGGGGGATGGAGGATAATTTCTGACAAGCATGTGAATGAGAGAGATATAGCATAAATGGGCAGAGCAAAAGAAGTATAAATGGCTCGTATATTTTGTGGAGATGGAAACATAAAAAGAGGATCAGATTGGGGCCAAACACCATTATTACAGGAGACCAGACAATTGAATGCATTTCGTTTCCAGATAAGAAAAAGATAATTTTAATGCTATTTACTCCTTATGTATCCATATAAATTAGATGTTCTGATTTTTATGATAAGGTATCAATCAATAAGTATATTAGATGTTTTTTATAAGGCACTTGTTTATATTTAAACAGTATTAAATGTTTTTTTTTCTAAATATGCCTATAATTAATAAGGATAGTTGGTAAGGGTAATAATTAATATGATATTAAAGTTTAATGTAATTAGTAGGATAATGTTGAAAATTACTTAAATTTTAAGATAAATTTAATGATTTTAATTGTTTTTATTAATTTATGAGAATTGTTAGTTTGTGACCAGAGGGAGTACTTCCAACATTTTTTCATATACATCACAAAGAAACATTTTAGACCCTATCTGACTGTGCCTTAAAATTTAACAATTTTCAAACTCTACTCCTATTTCATATACAATATGTCCTATAAAACCAAAGTTAAAATAATTTTAAATAAAAGGTATTATTATACATTCATATTAAAAAAAATGTAATGGCATGTAGTTCTACAAATAAGAACAGATATGGGTAAGCTTCAAGTCATTTTTAACTACATAAAACGGTTAATTCATTAAATCTGTGAGTTAACAAAGAGACGAACCATTTAGTTCTTTGCAAATTGTCTTATTCTCCATGATTTACATTTGAGTAACGCAGATGCAATTTTCCCAAGAAAATAGAAGTTGCGTTATTAATAGCAAACATTTTTAAGATAAAATGAATTAAAACTATTTTATTGATATATGTAATTTTATCTTACACTCTTGTTAGGAATCAAAGAAGTATGGGCACAAGCGGCACAAAAGAAAGATGATTTAGTAGTCAACAATATACTAGAAGGCATTTAGAAATTAAACATTTTGTTTTCATTTTTCCTGAAATGTTAATTAAGGATATTAGCTTTGATTACTAGTGAACCATGTCAATTTTATATATATAACAAATGTCTTTAGAATTAAGTGTGATTTTCCCATTAAACTATTGACTTTAACACAACTATCTGAATTTTTTTTTTTTTGAAGGTTATGAAAGTAGTCAACTTTATCATGGTAAACAAAAGTAGAAAACTTTATAAACGAGAAATTACTCATATTATTTTTATGTTGAAAAGGTTAAAGGATTAACTCATGCATTTATAAAATGAGTTTATCGTTTGTCATGTCACTTGACATAAAGTTATGTCAAATCATCTTAAAACTACGTCGTTTTAGGATTTAAAGGAATTAATGAAAGATATTTATGGTATTTTTGTTTTTGTATTTATTATATGAATTTTACTAAAATACTCTTTATTAATGCTTCTAACCCCTCAAAAAGACATAGTTTTAGGGTAACTTAATATAATCTTATATCAAGTAACATAACAAACGATAAACCCTTATATACTACACACCAATTTATAAACATGTTTAAATAGTGTGATTTACATCAAATCCTACACAAAACATAAATGTAACATCTAGTTAAAATCTGATACTGAAAATTTTGGTGGAAAGAATTACAAAGAGTAAGACAGGTAACCAAAAAAAAAAGTTTCTATTTCCATGACACAATGACCAAGATAAAAACATGTCTATTATATCCCATTAACTCTATCATAACATGATAACAACTACCAATTTATCAATTTTTTTTCGCTAGGTAACAGTTTATCTCGAGTTTTATAAAAGAGTTCAATTTGGTCCTAAAATTTTATCAAGTATATTTTCAGTCTACTAACCCTAACATCGTTAGTAGTCCCAAATGATGATTTTTATGAATCATTATTATTTGTTAGAATTAAATATAATATATCAACATTTGAAAATATTTTGCCAATGTTCAAACTTTTGACGTCATCATTTTTCCTAACAGTGTCAGAGTTAGAGGAATGAGAAAAAAACACTTTACATATTTAAGGAACAAAAATGAAACGTAGTATTGAATCAAAGGATTAAAAATGTAATTTTCTTTTTATTATTAATTGTTATCTAAAAAAACTTGACAGTTCACTTCTTTTTTTTCCTCTCTGCATTTCATTACTCAGTGAAATGTTTTATTTTTCTTATATGTATATCAGACAATCTTTACGTACTTATTTTCGTTGATCTGTTTCTCCTTCATTCAATTATATGTCATTAAAAATCTTTGCCCTAGGATAGGTGGAGGTGGATAGAACTTCTGACAAGTTTGGGGATATGAGACAGATAGCATAAATGGCTAGAGTCCTAGATATAGGTGGCCGGTCCCGTACTCCTAGACACTTTATGGACATGGAGATATAGACCCTGCTTGGGAACACCCCAAATGGAAATGGGATAATAAGTCCATTAAGAAAAAAAAAGAGTGTTTGGGAAGTCTAAATTTTTAATGGATTTAGGAGGTTAATTGAGTATTTTTTTTTAAAGCCACTTTTCCATTGCTTATTATCTCATTGAAGTTCCCATTTTTTGAAAGATCATTTTACCCCAAAAGAAAAAGGCATATCTACTTTAGTTTTTGTGTCTAGGTTCAGTGGCTTCCTCTATGTTTCAGTGCTTTTTGGATTTATCCGACCTATCTGTTTATTTATCCTCATTAATAGTTGTGTTGTAAATTTTTTAATGGTAATGTTACTATTTTATTTGGGGTACTATTTTATTTGGCAAATTTATATTTGTTTTTAATTTTTATCCCAAATTATCATATTTTGTACACCATATATATATGAATTTAATACTGTTCTGTCCTAAGAACACAGATCAATTGGACTTGACTAGGTTGTCAAGCCTAGAGCCTACGTACCCTTTGAGGGGATCAAAGTCCACGTAATTCGCTATATACTTGGAGGCATGAGGCCAGGGGGTGGTGTGTGTGCTCTGTGTGACAGGAAGTAAATAGAGCATAGGTTAGAACGTGTGCATCTTATTAGGGTTTCCTTGTATTTATAGAGGAGTCTGGTGCAAGTATCCTCGGGTTAATGAGCGATATCCGGGGCTGATATCTCGGGATCATGATTGGGGGGGAGATTCCTGATTAATGGGATCCTAGATTAATGGGATTCCATACCTTTTCCCATTATGACGCTGATTCTGCCTTAGGCATGGTTGGGCCGTGGTCTGGTTATGGGCCTTTTTGGGCTGATCCTTAACAGTTGCCCCCCAGCTCGGTTGTTCAAGCTGCTGGACCACCGAGGTATATATTGCCTTCGGCCATTGTTTTGGCCGAGGCCCTTCCCTCTGGTCGGACCGACGTGCGGGTACCGCAGTCATTAAGTCGGCTCCAGGTCCGGGGACGACTTATGGTGCCTTTGCCCGGGTGACCTACCGAGGATGCCGGGTCCATCATGTTGGGGCGGTAATCCAATCCGTCTCAGTCTCAAAATGCCCCCAGCTACTTTGGCCCTGCCTTTCATGCCTTTTGGCATTCTCTATGCGCTTCGGGATTCTCCACACACGCCATCATCGCGGGTTTATAGATGTCAGGCCCTGAGTGGCGATGGTCTACAATTGCCGCGCCCTTCCGTGTCCCGATGTTTGTGCATTTAATGCGCTGACATCGTGTTGTATCAATCCCATTGCCCCTAGGCGTAGATGGTCTGTTTTGCCCCTGGCGCTTCGCGACTTGGTTTAAATAACTTTCTCCTTCCTTTTCTTTCACTTTTTACCGTTACACACCTACTATCCAGTTCCATTTTCTGATTTTCTTTCGAGTTCATAAGGAAGAGTCTCTCTTGTTCGAAACTTCCGCAGTTTTCCAGCATCTCAGTTTCTCTCCTTCTACCTGCCCAGGTATTCTTGACATTTCCTTACACTTTTGTCCGGTATTTTCTTGCATTTTACCGTTTATTTCTGCCAGTGCTGCCTTCGTCTCTGTCGCTTCTCTTTTCTGGGTCTTTCTGGGTTTCCTGTGTCGTCGTACTCGAGATTCATCCCCCTTCTTGCCCTTAAATACGAATCTTCAGTGCCTTAGGGTTTAGGTTTCTAGTCATGGTGAGAGGCAGAAATTCTTGTAGGCCAAGGGCGTCGTTAACACCGAAAGAGGAAATGTTCCTCCGTACGCGTCTCCCCCGGGCCACTTATTGGGTCCTTGGGGGTGAACCACCTGCTACGAGGGCTTTGGCCCCTTTGCGTCGAGGCGGCGCCATCCGTCTGGGGCGAGCCCGGCTTCGGCTAGGGTTTCGGTTTCACTTCCCCACCATCCTTTCCGGCCACTAGCGCGCGCTCTTCCTCTCGAGTTGCTCGGTGGGGCCGGGGTAGGCTCCACATCCGGTTCCAGACCCTCGATGCTGATGGCTCAACCCCTCAATTTCTATAAGGGCCCTTCTGCCGTTCGTTGTACACCCCTCCCGGAAGGGTATCTTGGCCCTTGCTGGGACTGCCTTGCGGAGAGCTTTGCCCTGATAGCCCGTGGTAGTGACGCCAGGGCCTCTTCCATACTTGGTTCTTGTTGGCATCGGTCTGCCCCGGATGTCCCTTCTAGCGCCCCTGTTTGTTCGAGTCCGCAGTCTTTTTCGCCTGCTACTGTAACTGTGCCAGGTATTTCCGCTCTCCACTAATACTAGCTTTGTTTATTTTTGTATAGGTTTAATGGCCCCCAAATCTTGGCCTTCCAAGCGACGCTCTGAGCCCGAGGGTTCGAACTCCTCTAGTCCGCCGGAGGCCTTGTGTCGGCGATTTGACTGGGTCTCCCATGAGATGTTGATGGTCTGGTCGCTCATGTCCGAGACCGATGTCGCCCGACTGGAGCTGCCCGAGTTAGAGGGCAGTGTGTACCTTCCCACGGGGGCAGAGGAGCCGGTTCGCTCTGTCCGCGACGAAGGGTCTTCTAACTTCTTATACTTCTACCGGGATGTGTATACCCAGATCAAAGTCCGTTTCCCCTTTTCGGAGTTCCAGATATCAGCCCTGACTTACCTTAGCCTCGCGCCGTCACAGCTTCATCCGAACGGCTGGGCCTACCTGGTGGCCTTCGAAAAGTTGTGTGCTTCATTTTCGATTCCCATCCCTTGCACCATCGACCTCTTCTTTTACTACTTCAACCCTTTCACCCCTGGTTCGCCCAGGGAGGGCGATAAGCTCAAAGGACTGGTTTCGCTCCGGAACGGGTCGGATAGGAAGCTGATAGGGGCCTTCTCGGATTCCTTCAAGCGTTTCAAAAACGCTTTTTTCAAGGTGGCGGCCGAGCTCGGCCATCAGCCCTGGTTTTTGAAGGGGGCTGAGGGTCCGGGTGTGGAGGGGAGGTTCCCCCTTTATTGGGATAAAAGGCATTATGCTAAGTTGCTGACGTCCTATCTGGTTAATGATGACGACCTCCTGCCCGAGACCATCCCCTCCATCCCCAGGCTGGCTGCCTTTGTGGAGGAGTACGGGGTCCAGCCCGCGGGCTTTTTTATTACCGGGCCTGGTTCACAGCCGGCGCCCCCTACTTGTAGGTTTTTGTGTCTTTGTGTCTTATTTTGGATTCCTGTTTTTGATTTGCTGACTTGTTCCATTTTTCTTTCCTTTCAGCTAGGACCATAGATGCCCTGCCGCTGTATGTTCGGTTAGCGAATGCTGCCGCTGCCTCCCCCAGTCGCCCGAAGAAGCTGGGTGCTTCTGCCGATGGCGGTGCTCCTGCTGTCGCGACTCCCGAGAAATCGAAGGGCTCAGTTGGCCAGGGTCCTTCTTTTGCTGCTGTCACCCAGTCTTCCCCGGCGGTAGGATCCCAGGCTTCTAAGGGTCAAGAGGCCGGCGCCATGTCTCCGGCTTCCAAAGGAAAGGAAGTCATAATTTCTGATGAGGAGGTCGAGGTCGACCTTCGCCCTGAGGTGCCCGCTGGTTCTCCACCGAGTCCGCATTCCTCCCCGCCACCTCCCCCTCCTCCTCCTCCTTTGCCATCGGGTCCGTCTTCGGTTTTCCCCCGCGGCTTCTTGTGGGACAAGGGGGTAGTTCCGGAGGTGGACGTTGCCTTTCTTCCTCCCCGGCATTTTATGGAGGGCCGGCCGTTGTCTCCCCCGGCCTTAGACCAGCTACATTCGGCTCAAAAAGAATTGTGCCAGTCGGTGGGGTACGTTCAGGCCCTTATCTTAGTGCGGGAGCAGTATGCCCTGGTCGAGGCCGAGTGTCTCAGGCTGAGGAAGGCCGAGGCTGAGCTGAGGGCTAAGGCCATGTCTGCCGAGGAGCTGGGTAAGGGGCTGGCTGCAGTCGAGGCGAGGGCCAGGTCTGCTGAGGAAGAGCTTGTTTCGGCTTGGGCGGAACGGGACGCTGCCAGGGTGGAGCGAGACGCTGCCAAGGCCGCGGCGGTGAAGGCCGACCAGGAGCTCCAGCTCTCTCGGGCCCATGCCGAGAAAACGGCTGAGGAGTGCGGCCGGGCGCAGAGAGGGATGTCGGAGGGTTTGGCTGCAATAAAGGTTCTTCAGCAGTAGCGGGCCTCCCTGGTTGACGAGAAGGAGGCGCTTGAGAAGGCCCTTTTTGCTGAGAAGGCAGCTTGCCAGGAGGTCTCCGACGCCTTGCTGCAGACTGCAAAGGAGTGCTTTAAGCAAGCCTTGGCTCAGATCCGCCACTTCAACCCCGGGGCCGAGCTTAATGTGGACGGGTACGATTACCGTTCCTTCGTTCAGGACGACGGAACTCTGATCCCTTACCGGTCTCCTACCGCCGAGGGTCCTGTGGAGGGTACTGAGGAGGATGCTGTCGAGGCCGAAGATCCCGTGGCCGAGCCTTCCTATGCCCTTTGTTATTTTCCCGAATCGCTTCTGGCCTTTGGGCCATTTTGTATAAACTTGTCTGACTAATGAATGATCTACATTTTCATCATCCTTTTACTTCAATTTTGTGTAATTCTAAGCTTGGTTTGGGTAACTTAGGCAATGGATGATTTATTTCTTTACCATCCTTCCGCCTGGTCTTAGATGTGTGTCGGCTGTATGTGTATAGGTTGTTCAGATAACTCAGACAGTGAATGATTTACAATTCAGTCATCCTTCCGTCCAGGTTTTAAATGTCCGTCGGCCGCATGAGTACAGGCCGTTGTTACTCTACCACACTTAGCGTGTGGGAGGTTGGGGCAGGGTTGTCTTGTTTTAACCTCGTCAGGTATAACTAACCGCACTGCCTCGGTCCGACTTTTTAATAGTCGAACTCCAACTTTTCTCTTAGTCGGATTGAATTTTACCGGCGTAAGGGCTGAACTACTATATGCCTAACCGAGGCTTCGTCCGCCTCCGGTCGGACATTTTGACCTGATCAGGGTCGGCATGGTAGACTGCTTGCTTAGCCAGGAGAGCGTTGATGCGTCAATTTCACGAGGGGCCACGTATGGCGCCCTTGCCGAGCTCTAACCTATGCCTGTCGGAGTACAACGGCCAGTTTTCGTACATCCGGATGTTTTTAGTTTTCAGACAGGTATATTACCTCAGAGTCGTTTATCGGTGCCGGGCTTGTAGCCTCGGCTTTCGGTTCTTTGGCCGGGCTAAGTTGCCTCAGAGCTAGTTGCCGGTGCCGGGCTTGCGTGCCTCGGCTTTCGGTTTTTTGGCCGGGCTAAGTTGCCTTCGACCTTATCGTTTTTGACTGAGCTTTCATAGCTTCGGCTTCATGCTTAAGCGATTTTTTGTGCACATTCATGACTCTCCTCAATGGGATCCTTTATTGATAAGAAATAGCCCTAAGGGGCTTTACAGCAAAACGAGATTAGAAATGACATAATTTGAACTTGAATTAATGAAGGAAACAAAGCGAAAACAAACAAACGGTGCCGAAGTGGGATCTAGCTATAGTAGATTTTCAGCTTGTCGGCATTCCATGTTCTTTTGATCGGCTTCCGTGCCAGGGTTTCGAGAATGTATGCCCCTCCATCGAGCTTGTCTTTGATCTGGTAGGGGCCCTCCCAGTTTGCCGCCAGCTTCCCGTCCTTAGCATTATTGTTGCCTATGTCGGCCCGTCGGAGTACCAGGTTCCCTCGGTTAAAAGACCGAGGTCTGACCTTTCTGTTGTACTTAGCCGCGAGTAGCTACTTGGCGGCTAATTCCCGGCAGTGCGCCGTGACTCGGATTTCGTCTATGAGGTCCAAGTCAGTCTTCAAGGCGTCGTCGTTTGACTCCTGCCCTTCTTGTTTGGCTCTGACCTTTCTCCAGGATGGCTGTCCGATTTCGATCGGGATCATGGCTTCACATCCATAGGTTAGCCTGTACGGGGTTTCCTGGGTCGAAGACTGTACGCTTGTCCGGTATCCCCAGAGAATGCTGTGGAGCTGCTTGGTCCAGTTGGTGTCGGCTTGCAACATCCGCCTCTTGAGTCCGTCCAGGATGATTTTGTTAGCGGCTTCGGCCTGGCCATTTGACCGGGGATGTTCCACGGACGAGAAGTGCTGTTTGATGTCCAGGTTGGACATTAAAGCCTGGAACCTGTGGTCCATGAACTGGGTCTCATTGTCCGTGACGACCTCGGCCGGTATCCCGAAGCGGGAGACAATGTTGTGCCGGAAGAACTTCATAATTCTGGCCGAGGTTATTGTGGCGAGTGGCTCTACCTCGATCCACTTGGTGAAGTAGTCTATTGCGACTATGAGCCATCTGCATTGACCTTATGCCAGTCGGAATGGTCCGAAGATGTCCATGCCCCATTTGTAGAAGAGCCAGGGGGCTGGCATTCCTTTCAATTCTGTGGGCGGCGGCCATATGATCCTAGCATGTTTATGACAACTGTCGCATGTCTTGGCTTTTTCCATAGCATCATGCTTCATAGTAGGCCAATAATAGCCGGCGCGTAGTGCCTTTCTGGTGAGGGCCTTGTCCCCCATGTGGTGGCTGTTGCTGCCTTTATGTAGTTCGGCCAGCACGTATTTTGCCTCAGTTTCACAGAGACATCACATCATCAGGCAGTGCAGTCCCTTTCTGTATAGCTGATTATCCACCATTGCGTAGAGAGTGGCTTCTCTGATCAGTTTTTTGGCCTCGGTCTGGTCGGTAGGGATAATTCCCCTTTCGAGGTAGTCCTCTATCGGCTTCCTCCAGTCAAGCCCGGTCGAGATAGTCATGACACAGCTCGGCTCGGTGAGGTTCTGCTGGATGATGGTCCTGTGATTGTCCGGCCCCTTAGTGCTTGCCAGCTTGGAGAGGATGTCAGCTCTGGCGTTCTCCTCTCTTGGGATATGGGAGACGATCACTTCTTCGAACTCGGCCATGAGCTCTTTGGCGCGGTTTAGGTACTTTGCCATAAGAGGGCCTTTTGCCTGATAGCTGCCGTCAATCTGTGCGACGACGAGCTGCGAGTCGGTTAAAACCTTTACTCAGTGTGCGCCGTTCTCTTTTTCCTAGAGCAGTCCGGTCAGCAGAGCCTCGTATTCGGCCTGGTTATTGGAGGTCGGGAACTTCAGCTGGAGAGAGTGTTCAGTGGCGACTCCTTGTGGGCTTTCAACGATGACTCCTGTGCCGCTGCCCTTAGCGTTAGACGATCCGTCTACGTAGACCTTCCAAGTCCTGTCGTTGGTTATCGCCGGGGTGAGCTCCCTTATGAAGTCTACCAGTGCCTGGGACTTGATCGCCTGCCGGGCCTCAAAAGTAATGTCAAACTCGGATAGCTCTATGGCCCAGTTCGTCATTCTTCCAGCTAAGTCGAACTTATGGAGGATCTGTCGGATCGGCTGGCCGGTACGGACCACTATCCGATGTCCTTGGAAGTAGGGCCGGAGTCGCCTTGCCGAGGTGAGTAGAGCAAAGGCCACCTTCTCAAGTTTCTGGTACCAAAGTTCGGAGCTCTGCAGGGCTTTGCTTATGAAGTATATCGGCATCTGCTCGGTCTCGGTCTCTTTCACTAGGGCGGCACTGACGGCTTCATTGCCGATTGACAAGTAAAGAAATAGGGTCTCTCCTGGATCCGGCTTAGTTAGCACCGGTGGGGTTGCCAGACACCATTTGATTTCCATGAAAGCGGCATCGCATTCGGGATTCCAACCGCCTTGGGTTTCCTTCTTCAATAATCTAAACAGAGGTAATGCTTTCTTGGCCGACTTCGGGAGGAACCTCGTCAGGGCGGCCAGTCGGCCGGTCAGCTACTGTACTTCCTTCTTGGTCCTCGGGGGGTGCATGTCGAGGATGGCCTTGCATTTGTTCGGGTTGGCTTTGATCCCTCGGTTGGTCAACATGAAGCCCAAGAACTTCCCAGCCGGAACTCCGAAGGCACATTTGGCTGGGTTCAACCTGATTCGATATCTTCTTAGTTTTTCAAACGTCTGTTCTAGGTCCCGGATGTGGTCTTCTGGAAGCTTCGACTTGATGATCATGTCGTCAATGTAGACTTCTATGTTACGCCCGATCTGGTCTTCGAACACCTGGTTCATCATCCTTTGATAGGTGGCCCTAGCATTCTTCAGTTCGAACGGCATGACGTTGTAGCAGTAGTTTGCCTTATCCGTCATGAATGCGGTCTTTTCTCGGTCGTCTGGATGCATTGTAATCTGATTGTATCCGGAGTAGGTGTCCATGAAGGAGAGGAGCTGGTACCCGGCCGAGTTATCTACAAGTTGGTCGATATTGGGCATCGGGTAGGAGTCCTTTGGGCACGCCTTGTTGAGGTTGGTGTAGTCGACGCATACTCTCCATTTGCCGCTGGGTTTAAGTACCATGACTACGTTGGAGAGCCAGGTGGTGTACTGCACCTCTCGGATGAAACCAGCTGCTAGGAGCTCCTTGACGTGGCTCTCGAGGGCCTTTTGTCTATTGTCCGCAATATTTCTCTTCTTCTGTGCCACTGGTCTTGATCTCGGCCATATGCCGAGTTTGTGGCAGCAGAAGTGGGGGTCAATGCCGGGTAGCTCGGCCGAGGTCCAAGCGAAGACGTCTTGGTTCTGCCTGAGGAAACGGATCATCTGAGTTTTGAGGTCGTCCCTCATATCTCAGTCGATTTTAGCGGTCTTGGATGGGTCTGTCCCTAAAGTTACCTCCTCAAGCTCTCCTTCCGGCTCGGGCCTCGGATTTTCCTGTTCACGGAGGTTGAGCTCCACCATGTTGATTGGCTGTCATGGGCGCTTGTCGTTTTTGACCTCGGCTACTTGCTCGTTGGATCCGAGCCGAGGTGGAGATGAGGGTCCTCCTTCCTCGACCTGGAGAGCTTCAAAGTAGCATTACCTTGACTCTTTTTGCTCTCCGGATACCACCATTATCTGGTTTTTGTCATTAACCATCTTCAGCTTCTGGTGTTTGGTGGACACCAGTATGTCCCAGTTGTGGATTGTTGGTCGGCCTAGGATGATGTTGTATGGGGACCGGAATTCGGCGACAATGAACCTCACTCTTTCGGACTTGAAGGCTTCTTTGGTCCCGAGGGTTAGCCTGAGGTCGATGTAACCTTTCGGAAAGGACTACTCGCCGTTGAACCCGATCAAAGTGGTCTTGCACGGCTTGAGATCTTTTGGGTCGAGGTGCATCCTTTTGTAGGCATCCCAACTTATGATGTCGGCCGAACTCCCTGCATCCACGAAAATCCTCTTGACGCGGCAGTTCACCAAGGTTCCGGTGATCACCAGTCCATCCAAATGGCCTGGAATGACATCTTTTAGCTCTTCGTTGGTGAAGGTCAAGGTGGGCGGCTTCGGTCTCTTGGGATCATCCTTGAACTTAGGGAGGTCTTTGACGGTTAATACCTCACGGAGGTATTTCTTTCGCTGGCTGACGGTGTCTCCCCCTCCTCCAAATCCTCCGCTGACAACATTGCATTGAAAATCTACGTAGGGGAATTCGTCGTCCAAGGCCGTCTTCTGCTTCTTCCTCGACTTTCGGGCCTCCTTGGGCGGACTTCTAGTGCGGCCGTGGTCATTGCGCTTGCCGCTCGTCCTTCCCTAGGTCTTGATGACATACTGACGTAGCTTTCCTTCTCTTAAGAACTTCTCAATGGCGTCGCGGAGGTCGTAGCATTCGTCGGTGGTATGGCCGTGGCAGTCGTGGAACGTGCAAAACTTGGTGCGGTCGGTGTTGGAGTGGCCTCTAATCAGCCTCGGCTTGTCGACCCGCCTCATCTCGGCCTGGGCTACTTCTTTCCACACTTGCGACCGAGAGACATTCAAGGGGTGTAGCTATCGTACCTGGCCTTCTGGTCGGCTCGGTCTGGTTGGTGCGGCTCTCGCGGTTCCGCCTTCTCGGTTCGGTCTTAAGCCTTCTCAGTCGTTCCTCTTCACTGGGCGAAGCGTTTCTCGTTCGCTCGGGTTCATCAACGTTGGCCGCCTCCATCTGCTCCACTTCCAGGTATTTCTTCGCCTGGGTGTAGAACTCGGTTAAGGTGTACACCGGGTTCTTGCATAGGTTTCGGGCTAGCTGTGATGACGGATCTAGCCCGTTGACGAGGCAGTGGACGTGAACCTCCTCGAGTAGCGACCGAACCTGCATCGCCACGTCCCGGAATCGATCCAGGTACTTCTGTAGCGCCTCGCCTTTTTTCTGCCTCACTTTACCAAATGTGAACTCGGTCTTCGGCTGCTTTTTACTGGTGGCGAAATGTAACTCGAACTTGCGTCCGAGGTCTTCGAAACTCCGGATGGAGTTGTCAGGGAGCGAACTCAGCCACCTGTGCGCCGGTCCGATCAAAGTGGCCGTGAAGAGGCGCTGGATAACCGGTCCTCTAATTGTCCAGACCCACATGAGCTTCTCGAACACGTCAAGATGGTTGCGTGGATCCTGAGTTCCGTCGTACTTCGGAAGGTCGGCTAGGTCGAAATGTTTCGGCTAACGGGCCGTTGCTGCTGCTCTTGAGAACGGGGATCGTCCAGACTCCGTAAGGTATCTCATCTGGTATTCTCGGGAGAACCCCTGTGGGGTGATCTGCGGGTCCGGGGACTTCCTTCGTCCACGCGGCGCTCTTCTCGGCCTCGGCGGGATGATCTGCGGGTCCGGGGACTCCCTTCATCCGATCGGTGCGGTTAAGACCGTCACCGTGGTTTCCCGAGTCGACGTTCTCTGGGGATGGTAGGCGGCCTCGTTCTGCGCTCGTCCTACCATTCGGTTCATCGTTGTTGCGGTGTGTGTTCCTCGATTCTGGGCTACTCGAGGAACTGCTGTCGTCTACAGGGGCTCTCCTTCCCCTTCGATGATTTCTCCTGCGGTTTCCTTGTTGGCGATCGTGCTCGAGCGCGTCTTTTATCATCTGACCGAAGGCTTCAAAGTCAGCCACTCGTTGGAGGTGGTCTCGTTTCTCCTTATTCTGGAGTCTTTGTAGGAACGACTCCTGTGTCCTCCGTATAATGCGGACATCGGCTTCGACCGCCTGGACGTCTGTGCGCGCTTCCTGTAGCGGCTGTTCATCTGCTTGAGGGGAAGTCGCCGTGTCGGTCACATGGCCTTCAGGAGTGTTTTCTCGCTGCGGCGGCGCTTGTGGCTGGTTGGGTTCGCTTGGCGGCTGGCTTGGTTGTGGGTCTCTGCCAACCAGTGGTGGTGGGTTTCTGCTGTGGCTTCTGGTGTTTCCCATCAGTGGTCACGGGGATAGAAATTTACGGTTCCCCACGGTCGGCGCCAATGTTCTGTCCTAAGAACACAGATCAATTGGACTTGACTAGGTTGTCAAGCCTAGAGCCTACGTACCCTTTGAGGGGATCAAAGTTCACGTAGTTCGCTATATACTTGGAGGCGTGAGGCCAGGGGGGTGGTGTGTGTGCTTTGTGTGACAGGAAGTAAATAGAGCATAGGTTAGAACGTGTGCACCTTATTAGGGTTTCCTTGTATTTATAAAGGAGTTTGGTGCGAGTATCCTCGGGTTAATGAGCGATATCCGGGGCCGAGATATCAGGGGCTGATATCTTGGGATCACGATTGGGGCGAGATTCCCGATTAATGGGATCCTAGATTAGTGGGATTCCATACCTTTTCCCATTATGGCGCTGATTCTGCCTTAGGCATGGTTGGGCCGTGATCTGGTTATGGGCCTTTTTGGGCTGGTCCGTAACAAATACATACCCTTTTATGTCATTTTCCATCTCATCTACTTTTTAAAAGCTATGCCAAACAAGTGTCCATTAGAAACAAAAGCCACTTTTGTCACTGCTATCCCAAACACAAATCACATCAGAAAAAAGTTCATCAGAAAAAAGTCCATTAAGAAAAGTCCATCAGAAATAAAAGCCACTTCTCTCACAGCAATCTCAAACGGCCCATAAAAAGTGCATGAGATGAGGCCAAGTACCATAATTACGGGAACCAGATAAAATGAGGAGTAAAATGTTTTTTTTGGTCCTTTAAAAAAAAAATCCTCATTTTAGTCCCTTATAAAAAATTCGATTCTTATTTATCATTTTTATGGACTAAAAAAGACCTTTTGAAAATTTGGGAAAGATCAAAATTGCAACCAATTGAATGTATTTTGAATTTGTGAGGAGCTACGAGACTAATTTTTTTTTTTTTTAATAAGGGATCAAAATGGGGATCTTTTTTTTTTTTTTTTTAAAGAACCAAAAAGAGTATTTACTCTAAAATGAAATATATAAACTGTTTCTACTTCATTCATTCAATTATACTCCCTCCGGTCCTAATTATAAGACAACATTTAGAGGTTAGTTTTGGTCCTAATTATAAGGCAACATTCTAAGTTTTTGTTAATTTCTTCCTAAAATACCTCTATTTTATTTTCTCAAGTGTGTTTAGTTTTTTGTGATTACATATATTTGTGTGTCTCTTTATACAAATATACATATATATATATATACGCAGACAAATATATACAGACACACACATTATAAATACGCACTCTCACACTCACACACACACAGTGTGTGTGTGTGTGCATATACATATTTGTATGTGCGTGTGTACACATATAAACACACACATATATACATGTGTGTGTGTTTGTGTGTAGATATATGTATGTATATGTGTGTGTGCATGTATATATATATATATATCTATATCTATATGTATACATATATACATATATATGTGTACATAGCAAGATCATTATTTTAATTAAAAAGCGTATGGGAAAAAAAAATCTAAGTTGTAAAGGTATGTGGTAGGGTTGTTAATTCACCTTTACTTATATTATTTTAAATTTATATAAGGACATTTTAGGAAAATGAGTAAAATTAGTTAACTTAACTTTTCTCATTAATCTCCTCAAAATCAATTAAATATATCTTATAATTAGAACCGAAAGAAGCATGTCACTAAAAATCTTTGCTCTAAGATAGGTGCTCTAAGATAGGTGGTGGGGGATGGAGGATAATTTGTGACAAGCCTGTGAATGAGAGAGATATAGCATAAATGGGCAGAGCAAAAGAAATATAAATGGCCCGTATATTTTGTGGAGATGGAAACATAAAAAGTGGATCAGATTGGGGCCAAGCACCATTATTACAGGAGACCAGACAATTGAATGCATTTCGTTTCCAGATAAGAAAAGATAATTTTAATGCTATTTACTCCTTATGTATCCATTCAGTCCTAGTTATAAATTAGACGTTCTGACTTCTATTATAAAGTATTAATTAATAAATATATTTAGTCTTTTTTATAAGATACTTGTTTATTTTTAAACAGCATTAAATGTTTTTTTTTTTAAGTATGGCTATAATTAATAAGGATAGTGGGTAAGGATAATAATTAATATGATATTAAAGTTTAATGCAAATAGTAAGATAATGTTGAAAATTACTTAAATTTTAAGATAAATTTAATGACTTTAATTGTTTTTATTAATTTATGAGAATTGTTAATTTATGACCAGAGGGAGTACTTCCAACTTTTTTTCATATAGATCACAAAGAAACATTTTAGACCCTACTGATTGTGCCTTAAAATTTAACAAATTTCTAACTCTACTCTTATTTCATATACAATATGTCCTATAAATAACCAAAGTTAAAATAATTTTAAATAAAAGGTATAATTATACATTCATATAAAAAAAAAATGTAATGACATGATTTATAAATAAAATCAAGATAAACATTCTCTTGTAGTTCTACAAATAAGAACAGATGGGTAAGCTTCAAGTCATTTTTAACTACATAAAACGGTTAATTCATTAAATCTGTGAGCTAACAAAGAGACGGACCATGTAGTTCTTTGCAAATTGTCTTATTCTCCATGGTTTACATTGGAGTAACGCAGATGCAATTTTCTCAATTTTATATTACAAATGTCTTTAGAATTAAGTATAATTTTCCCATTAAACTGTTGACTTTAACACAATTATCTGAATTTAATTTTTTGAAGTTTATGAAAGTAGTCAACTTTATCATGGTAAACAAAAGTAGTGAACTTTATAAACGAGCAATTACTCATATTATTCTGATGTTGAAAAGGTTAAAGGGTCAACACACGCATTTATAGAATACACACCAATTTATAAACATATATAAATAGTGTGATTTACATCAAATCCTACACAAAACATAAATGTAACATCTAGTTAAAATCTGATACTGGAAATTTTGGTGGAAAGAATTACAGAGAGTAAGACAATTAACCAAAAAAGAAAAAAAAATCTATTTCCATGACACAATAACCAAGATATAACATGTTTATTATATCCCATTAACCATATCATAACATGATAACAACTACCAATTTACCAACTTTTTTGCTAGGTAACAGTTTTTCTCGAGTTTTATAAAAGGGTTCAATTTGGTCCTAATAGAATATTTGAAAATATTTTGTCAATATTTAAAATTTTGATGTCATTATTTTTCCTAACAGTGTGAGAGTTAGAGGAATGAGAAAACAACACTTTACATATTTAAGGAACTAAAATGAAATATAGTATTTGGCCAAAAAAAAAAAAAAGAAACATAGTATTAAGTCAAAGGATTAAAAATGTAATTTTCTTTTTATTATTAATTGTTATCTAAAAAAACTTGACAGTTCACTTCTTTTTTTTCCTCTTTGCATTTCATTACTCAGTGAAATGTTTTATTTTTCTTATATGTATATCAAACAATCTTTACGTAGTTATTTTCGTTGATCTGTTTCTCCTTCATTCAATTATATCATTCTGATTCTATTTATAAGTTCAGTTTGACCAAAAAAATTTAGTCTTTTTTATAAGTCTATTTTAACCAAATAAATGAGATTGTGACAATTTTACCCATAGTAATGATGATGAGAGAGATTGGCTAGCCATGTTGGAAAGAGAAAAAGATGAGAGAGATTTGACAATAAATTTTAAAAGATACTCATCCATAAATGAGGGTAAAGTTAAAAATTTGTTCCATAATCATTAAGATACTTATCTTTCTTTGATACGTGAGATTTAGTTAAACTGTATTTAAAATAACACGAGAGTGGTATGTATTAAAAATCTTTGCCCTAAGATAGGTGGAGGTGGATAGAACTTCTGACGAGTTTAGGGATATGAGAGAGATAGCATAAATGGCCAGCGCCCCAGAAATACAGGTGGCCATTTATGGACATGGGGATATAAAAAGTGCATGAGATGAGGCCAAGTACCATAATTACGAGAACCAGATAAAATGAGGAGTAGATATCTTTTTTGGTCATTAAAAAAAAATATCTTTATTTTAGTCCCTTACAAAAAATTCGATCCTTATTCATTTTTTTTATGGACTAAAAAAGACATTTTAAAAATTTGGGAAGGATCAAAATTGCAACCAATTAAATGTATTTTAAATTTATGAAGGGTTACAAGACTATTTATAAGGGGCTAGAATGAAGATCACGTTTTTTTTTTTAAGAACCAAAAAGAGTATTTACTCCAAAATGAAATATATAAACTGTTTCTACTTCATTCATTCAATTACATGTCACTAAAAACCTTTGCTCTAAGATAGGTAGTGGGGGATGGAGGATAATTTCTGACAAGCATGTGAATGAGAGAGATATAGCATAAATGGGCAGAGCAAAAGAAGTATAAATGGCCCGTATATTTTGTGGAGATGGAAACATAAAAAGTGGATCAGATTGGGGCCAAGCACCATTATTATAGGAGACCAGACAATTGAATGCATTTCGTTTCCAGATAAGAAAAGATAATTTTAATGCTATTTACTCCTTATGTATCCATTCAGTCCTAGTTATAAATTAGACGTTCTGACTTCTATTATGCCACTCTGATTCAACTTATAAATCCTATTGTGATTAAATCACACATACTAAAGAGAGGTGGTTAGCTCAATGATTATAAGGTGAATTTTCAACTTTACCCTCATTTATGATTAAGTGCTTTCAACTTTTTCTTCTCTTTCTATTTTCATTGGTACAATTAATATAGGTAAAATTGTCATAATCTCAAACATTTTATCTTACACTCGTGTTAGGAATCAGAGAAGTATGGGCACAAGCGGCACAAAAGAAAGATGATTTAGTAGTCAACAATATACTAGAAGGCATTTAGAAATTAAACATTTTGTTTTCATTTTTCCTGAAATGTTAATTAAGGATATTAGCTTTGATTACTAGTGAACCATGTCAATTTTATATTACAAATGTCTTTAGAATTAAGTGTAATTTTCCCATTAAACTGTTGACTTTAACACAATTATCTGAACTTAACGAAGATAGTAAGACAAAAGTAGTAAACTTTATAAACGAGCAATTACTCAGAGAGTAAGACAATTAACCCAAAAAAAAAAAAAAATCTATTTCCATGACACAATAACCAAGATATAACATGTTTATTATATCCCATTAACTATATCATAACATGATAACAACTACCAATTTATCAACTTTTTTGCCAGGTAACAGTTTATCTCGAGTTTTATAAAAGGGTTCAATTTGGTCTTAAAATTTTATAAAGTATATTTTCGTACTAACCCTAACATCGTCAGTAGTCCCAAATGATGATTTTTATTAATCATTATTATTTCTTAGGATTAAATTTAATATATCAACATTTGAAAATATTTTGTCAATATTTAAAATTTTGATGTCATCATTTTTCCTAACAGTATCAGAGTTAGAGGAATGAGAAAAACACTTTATATATTTAAGGAAGTAAAATGAAACTTAGTATGAAATTAAAGGATTAAAAACGAATTTTTTATTATTAATTTTTATCTAAATATACTTGACATTTATTTTTGGGAAAATTATGCGCAGGTCCTAAGGAAAAAAATTATAAAAAAGTCCATTGAAATCACCAAATTAAACAGAAGTCCCAATGGACTTTTTAAATATTATTTGTATTAACAACATGAAATGTCATATTTACAACAGAAAATCTCATATTTACAACAACATTTAAACACTTGACTATTTACAACAGAAAAAAACCATATTTACAATAAGAAATGCCCATATTTAGAACAACATTGAAACACTTGAATTTTAAACATAGAGAGGTCATTTATAATATAAAAAAGGCTAGATTTACGACAGGAATTGTTGTATTTACAACAAAATTTAAAATCTGGTTATTTACAACATAAAAAGTGCTATATACAACAGGAAATGTCTATATTTACAACAACATTTAAATATCTGGATTTTGAAGATAGAGAGGTCATTTATAACAGAAAAAGACTAGATTTACTACAGGAAGTGTTGTATTTACAACAAATTTAAAATCTGACCATTTATAACAAAAAAAGTCATATTTACAACATGAAATACCTATATTTACAACAACATTTAAAAACCTAGATTTTATTTTTATACAAATAATATTAAAAAAGTTCCTTTAGACTTCTGTGTAATTTAGTGATTTCAAAGAATTTTTTTTTGGTTCCTTAGAACCTATGCGTAATTTTTCCTTTATTTTTCCCCTCTCTTTACATTTCATCACTTAGTGAAGTATTTATTTCTCTTATATGTATATTAGACAATCTTTACATACTTATTTTCGCTGATCTGTTTCTCCTTCATTCATTTATGACATCAAAAATCTTTGCTCTAGGATAGGTGGTGGTGGATAGAATTTCTGACAAGTGTGTACGAGAGAGAGAGACAGCATAAATTACCAGAGCCAAAGAAATGTAGGTGGTCGAATGAGATACAAGTTCCATATTTACCGGGGGGGGGGGGGGGGGGGGGGGGGGCCAGATAATTGAATGCAGTTTTCGTTTTAAGATAAGGAAAACTAATTTTAATTTGTTTTTCATTAGGATGTCTTGTTATTATTTACTCCTTCTGATGTATTCAACCAGTCCTATTTATAACTTACTTCCAACTTTTTTTCATACAAATCACAAAGAAACATTTTGAACCCTATTAACCGTGTCTTAAAATTTAACAAATTTTTATCTTTGATCTTATTTTATATACAATATATCCCATAAAACCTAAGTTAACATAATAGTACTTGAAGGGTATAATTGTACATTCGCATAAAAAAATGTAATAAGGATATTAGCATTAATGATATGATTTATAATAAAATCAAAATATGGCATTTAGAAATTAAACATCTTGTTTTCTTTTTTTCCTGAAATGTTAAGGATATTAGCTTTTATTACTAGTGATCATGTCAATTTTATATAACAAATATCAAATTAAGTGTGATTTTCCCATTAAGCTGTTGACTTTAACTCTATTATCTGTTTTTTTTTTTTGGGAGGTTATGAAAGTTGTAGACTTTATCATAGTAAACAAAAATAGTAACCATATAAAGGAGCAATTACTCATATTATTCTGATGTTGAAAAGGTAAAAGGATCAACACACACATTTATAGAATACACACGCACCAAGTTATAAACAAATATAAATAGGGTGATTTACATCAAATCCTACACAAAACATAAATGTAACATCTAGTTAAAATTTGATACTTCAAATTTTGGTAGAAAGAATTACAGAGAGTAATCGGACCCTTTGACAATTAACCAAAAAAAAGTTTCTTTTTCCATTATTACGCAATAACCAAGATATAACATGTCTATTATATCCCATTAATTATTTCATCACATGATAACAACAACCAATTTATCAATTTTTTGTAAGATAATAGTTTATATCTAATTTTATATAAGGTTTCAATTTGTTCCTATAATTTTATCAATTATATGTTCAGTCTCCTAACCCTAACATCGTCAGTAACCCCTCCTGATGACTTGTATTAATCATTATTTTTTTAGAATTAAATATAATATATCAACATTTGAAAATATTTTGTCAATATTTAAAATTTTAATGTCATCATTTTTTCTAACAGTATCAGAGTTAGAGGAATGAGAAAAAAAAATACTTTACATATTTAAGGAACTAAAATGAAACATAGTATAAAATCAAAGGATTAAAAATGTAATTTTTCTGTTTATTATTAATTGTCATCTTAAAATACTCAGTTCACTTCTTTTTTTTCCTCTTTGCATTTCATCACTCAGTGAAATATTTTATTTTTCTTATATGTATATCAGACAATCTTTACGTACTTATTTTCGTTGATCTGTTTCGCCTCTTCATTCAATTATATGTCATTAAAAATCTTTGCCCTAGGATAGGTGGGCGAGCGCATTCTCTCATCTTCCGCCTCTCTCTTTTTTTTTTCATAGGTGTCTCTAGACCGTTGGATCAAAGATCCAACGGTCCAGATCTTAAAAAAAATTTTTTTTGTCTTTTTTGAAAAAGACAAAAAAAATTTTTATTTTGTTTTTTTTAGTTTTGGACCGTTGGATCAAGGATCCAACGGTCTAGGCGCGACTGGGAGAAAAAAGGAGAGAAGGGGAGGTGAGAGAAACCGGATCCAGATAGGCGGAGGTGGATAGAATTTCTGACAACCCTGGGGATATGTGACAGATAGCATAAATGGCCAGAGCCAAACAACGAAACCCCATATACTTTATTTTTTTATTGAGTAAATACTTTATTTGGTCCCTGAAAAAAATACACGGACCCTATTTTGGTCCCTTAAATAACAATACCCCTTTTTAGTCTCTGAAAAGGATGAATTTTCAAGAAAAGGACCCCATTTTGATCCCTCGAAAATTTCCAAAAACCCTTTTTAGTCCATAAAAATGTCCCATTTTAGTCCCTGGGGACGAAAAAGGGGTCCGTGTTTTTTTCCAAGGACCAAATAGGGTATTTACTCTTTTGGGTTAAGGTGCATTTTTGCTCTTAAAGTATGCGCCTAGGAGCAATTTTGCTCCTAAAATTTCAAACGTAGCAATGTTGCCCCTGAAGTTTCAAAACGGAGCAATGTTTCCCCTCCATTAAAAACCCTAACAGTCAACTAACAGTCAACGTTAGGGTTTTCAACGGAAGGGTAACATTACTCCATTTTCAACGTTAGGGTTTTTATTTTTGTCAAAAGAATTCCCTTAAATTAAAAACTTCAAGTATGGAGATATAAAAAATGTATGAGATAGAGGCCAAGTACCATAATTACGGGGACCAGATAAGGAAAACTAATTTTATTTTGTTAATTATTAGGATGTCCTTTTATTATTTACTCCTTCTGATGTATTCTATTTAGTTTTTATTATAAGATACAAACTAATAAGTATATTTGATCTTTTTTATAAGACACCTATTTGTTCCTAAAAAGCATTGATTATTATTTTTATATACTCCCTCTAATTTTTATTATAAGGCACCAACTAGTAAGTTTATTTGGTCTTTTTTATAAGGCACTTACTTGCTCCTAATGAGCATCAATTATTTGTTTTCATGTCTACCCATTATTAATGAGAGTAGTGTGTAAGAGTAATAATAAATATAATATTATAGTTTAGTGCAATTAGTAAAAGTAATATTAGAAGTTACTTAAATTGTAAGGCAACTTTATTGACTTTAACTGTTTTTATTGGTTTGTGAGAAAAGTTAGTTGGTGTATTATAATAAGAACCAAAGGGAGTATGTCCCTAATTAATAAGGATAGTGGGTGTGAGAGTAATAATTAATATGATATTAGAATTTAGTTCAATTAGTATGGTTAATATTGAAAATTACTTAAATTTTAAAACAACTTTATTGACTTTAATGGATTTTTTGTCAATATATAATGGGTTTTTTGTGGATGTTTAACGGTTTTCAACCGTAAAATATACAAGCATAAAATATTTATATATAATTTAAAGATTGTCACTATATTTTAGTGTCTTTCAAACACGACCAAAATGTATAGAGAATTATATTTAATGGCTGTAAGACTATAATTGTTAAACATAGCAATATATATTTAATGGTTATTCAGAAACAACAACCATATATTTGGTCCAATACTTAATGGTTAAATGATGAAAGGTGAAGTATTTGTTGCCAAAAGAATGGCTTTATTTGAAGGTTATATGTTTAAAAAAAAAAAAAACCGTCATAGCGAATAACCATTAACCATGCGGTATAGGTTTGTTTTTAAGAATTTTAGGGCTCACTTTTGACAAGCGCTCTACAAAATTACCTACAGAAACAATACACACACCAAACACCCAAATAAAGGCTCTTATTTATACCCTTGCTTGTTCAAATTTAATTGTATCAACCTTAACTCATCCATTTTCAAAGTATTATTATTGTCAACCCACTTGCACCTAAAAACTGAAACATGAAATCCTATATAATCCAACTCCCAAATGTGCTCAACCATGCCAAAGTTTGACATATTGGCATAGATAGGATTCTTAACTCTTGCTCTTGATACATGCATGGTGTTGGCATTAAATAATAACAGCTACCCCACTATTTTGCATTTTGCTTCGCACATCTTGCTTTTAATGTAGGAAGTGTATCCATTGATGACATAGCTTGAGAAAAAAAGCACATGTTGGTTTGGACCATATATGCGCCAAGAACATTACATTCCCTAGAATTGAATTATGATCAATAATGTACTTGTCATCCATGTGCTACTTCAACCATGTTGCGGATTATGTATTATGTTTCCTGACATACCAACTTTGTATTATGTTGGGGTTTTTCCTCCTAAGCTCATCTATATGAATACTTACAAATTTGTCAATCTCTTTAGAGTTGTGAAGTATGTGTAGGTGTGCTTGATCCTAGTCTTGTTTTGAGATAGTGATAACTTTCTTTCCCATCAACTCTTATTCATATGTCCTTCCTTCATGTCAAGACACCGAAAGCCAATATCACATGCATCTTTCAAGTAATTGGTACAGAATTCATCCGCCTCTTCACAAATGTATCGTTCAACAATGCAACTGTTAGATATGATTAGTTTTAATGATGTCAAATATAGATGCCAAATATCGAGAGCAAAAATTTTAAATAATATATTTATTTCCTATATTGATTAACTACTGTATCTAATGTAGATTAGTTTAAGTTGAATTATGAAAAATGATCGAGAGAAGAGATTAAAGAAAGAGGAACTTGACATATATAATGAAGATATCAACATTCAAGTTCTTAGATGTGATACTAGAAGTCTCTACGATCTAATGAAAGTTGAAACGTCTCAAGTCAGAATTAAAATAAGCAAAACCAAGCTTCATGATGAATACTAATTTGCTACAGTAATTTACTCCCCGGCTACAATGATTTTCTTGTGCATTTTTCATCAAAATGGAGTTCAAAATTTGAAAACTCTAGTGTGCCACTGGAAACTTGAATTTTAGCTCCTCTATTCACCTTTGTTCAGCGTTCTACTTGAGCGAGCTTCGGTAATTCAATGATATCTCTTAAACCACAAATTTGATTCAGGTGAAACTAGTTTCATATGAAACTAGACTCCCAATAAGTCATTTTGAAACCAAAATCAAGCCCAAAGGAGTTTATATGAAAGAGCTATAAATTTCAGAAGTTGCCACATGAAATCATGCCACACAGCAAACACAACTTTGGTAATTTGGGTGTATCTCACAAACTACACATTCAAATGAGCTGAAACCGATGGCATATGAAACTATGCTCAAATAAATTTTTAAAAACATGAAGATTACGGAAAACAAAGATCAAATAAAAGAGATGATTTTTTGAAGTTTGTAGTCAGATCAAGACAATGCAAAAAATGGTGGTCTTGAACAACAGTCAGTAATCTGATTGTAACACTTGGCACATAATGAATTTGGATCTAATTCAATTTGCATTGGAAATAAGACTTAAAGAGCTTTCTGGGATAGGTGATTTTGCAAATTTGGAGCTACATTGAAAATGTTATGCTTACTGGAATCTAACCTTCGTGCTGCCAATGTTCCTGCGTTTTGGAAGTCAATGGATTCTGGAAATTGATCTTCAATAGAGTAAACATGGTTGTCAGTAGAAGAAGTTTGCTCCAACATTTGAAGAACAACACTCTTATTCATTCTAGATCAAACAAAGGCAGCACTCGAGTTCTCTAAATAAAACTCGAGTGCTAAGGTAATACTTCAACCCCTCTTTGATCTTAGGAATAATCGAGAAAGTTCTTTGGTTGACTTGAAGTTTCATTTTGTGAAACTTGAGTTTACAACTTGAGTTTGATTAAATGAAACTCGAGTTCTGGTAGACTTTAATGTTTTCACTAAACTTTATCTCTAAGCATTGTTCTACCAAATGTCAAAACTCGAGTTATAAATATGATAACTCAAGTTCTATGTTAGAGTTGGAATTCCAAAACTCGAGTGTCCATTTTCAAAAATTTATTTGCCAATATAACTCTTTATGTAACAGTCTTTGTCCTGGGAACAAATATCAAAACTCGAGTTTGCAACTCGAGTTGAAATAAACAAACTCGAGTCTTAGCTGTTTCAACAATTCTTCATCATCTTCGTAAAATTCAAAATCACTAATTATCATCTAGTGACCTCTAATTATTACTTATAGTTATTCTCGATGCTTCTAATCATGTTTATTAGTGAGTTTAAAATGATCAAACCAAGGATTATGTGAAAATCTTCAAAAAGCAAGATTTGTGTCTAAAGCATTTAATGATATAGCAGAAACCAAGCACTCACATGGAAACTCAGTCAGAGCAGTCCAAATGATCATATCCTAAGTAACCCATTCCGGTGAAAGACAAAGGAACCTAACCCATCTTGAAGCATGGTGGAAACAATTGTGAAGGAGTCATTGACATAATGGTGCACCTAACTATTCACTTAGTTAGAGAGGTAAAACTGTGTGACCCTTCAACTTCATCAAGTCTTTCATCAACACAAGGTTGCTAATGTTTAATAGGTAACCCTCTAGAACTTTCACGGAAGCAAGAAACTCACAAAAATTATTTTTTTTTTCTTGTTTAGATAGTATAAAAGCCGCTGGGTGAAGTAATGTAAGACATCCCCACTCCTCCACTGCCAATTCCTCCCTTATTCCCTTCTCAACCATGTCTAGTCTTGCATTTATGCTATTCTTCATCTTCCCAAAAATATGGAGTAACATTCAAAAAAGACTCACACACACATTTTTCTCAATATGCATAATATTAAGAAAATATCTAACATTCAGGGAACTCCAATATGACATATCAAAGAAAATTGACCTTTTCTTTCACCCGCTTATCCCAATATGTTTCCTAAATGGCTTCCCAAATTTAAAGTCAGTATGTTTCATTAAAAAAAAAAAAAAAAACTCCTCACCACCAATCAAAGGTTCAAGTGGCATCCGTTCATTGATTCCCCATTGAAGTATTTTCTCTTACGGCGATACAAATGACCCTTTTGCAACCATATACGATGTGCCATATATAGGAATTCTTTATATTATGCTTCAACCTAATTGACTATGTAGCCTCTTCACAAATCGGGCATCCAAGTTGGCTTTTAATGCTATACCCTAACAAATTACCATTTGCAAGAAAATCATTGTTTGTGCCAAATAGAATGGCCTTCATATTGAATGTTTCTTTTCTGGTGAGCATCATATATAACCTCCCCTTTGTCTCACAACTTCTTTAATCCTTCAATTAGTGGCACAAGGTATACATCTATGTCATTCCTTGGTTGCCTTGGCCCTAAGATTATAATTGACAACATATGTACTTCTGTTTCATCGAGAGTCATGAACGAAGGTTATATATAAACAATATAATTGTCCATGCACTATTGTTATTGCTCTGCATCCCAAATGGGTTCATCCCATCAGTAGCCAATGCTAGGTGGAGATTTTTTTTTTCTTTCAGCAAATTTGGGATATTCAAAGTTAAACTTACTCCATTTCGTAGAGTTTGTAGTATGCTGAAACATGCCATCTATTCCGTAGAGTTTGTAGTATGCTGGAGCATGCCATCTTGAATCCTTTTATCCATATGCCACTTGAATTTTTTTTGTATCAATTGCATTGCTATACAAGCGTCTAAATCTAGGTATAATTGGAAAATACCATAATGCCTTCTTTGGACTCTTCTCATTCGCTTGGTAGTGTGATGTAGAACACAAAGAACACTCAGTTAACAATTCATATTCTTTTCTAAATAGAATACAATCATTGGGGGAAGTATGTATCTTTTCATAACTCAAGCCAGTGGTGTACAACACTAGTTTTGCATAATAAGTGTTGGTTGACATATCGTTTCCCAGCGTAACATTCTTCTCAAAATCGCAAGAAACTCTATGAAGTCTGAGTCATTCATCCCATATTTTGCTTTCTAGTTGTACCAGTTCAATACTACAAATAATAATGTGAAATTAGTACAATTCTCATATAAAGGCTTCTCTACATTGCTCTTCATCCTCTCAAACTTTTTTGGGTGTTGACTGAATTTTGCTTTAATTGCATTGGTCATATTGTGAAAACGATCAACCTCAAATGTACTTGTGTCGAATATAGGTAATTCACATCTTTCCAAATTCAACGGACTAGCACTACTACCCGCATCATTCTCCCCATATTTTTTCCAACACACCACAAAAAATTGACATTTTGTACGTAGTGGTTAATGACAGTAGTTGCAGTTTAAATAACCGCTATAAAATACAATGTTGCAAACTGTATTATCTATACTGTTGGTAAAAAAGAACTTATAAATAGGACCAGGGTGGTATTAACTATTTTTTATTTCCAGGATGACATTCCCTCAACATTCATTTAATAATCAAATATTATCTAGTTGACAATATAATTATTTTATATTATCTACATATTCTCAGTATTATACCTATATAATATCCATAATCAAATATCATCTAAGAATATTATGTTTTATAATATTAAAATTTATCATATAAGTTAACAATTGACTAATAAAACTAAAATGATAAAGTAATTAAAAAATAACTACAATTACAGGATTTTTTTAAATAAAAAAACATAATTTTCTTTGTAGCGGTTATTTAACCGCTCAGCATTGTAGCAGTTTTAAAATTGATACTATTTTAATTCAAGCTTTTTAGCGTCATTGTTACAATTTCATCCAAAATTATAGCGGTTTTGAAACCACTACAAATTTCTACCGCTAATTTTTTAAATGCTTTTTGTAGCCACTCAAATGTTTCTACTATTTCTAAAAATTCATGGGTGTAATTAGTAGTAGTTGCTAGACAGCTACAAATAATTCCAATTTCATCTTGTAGCAGTTCATGTTAACACAATATGTCATCTGGATGTCATCATGTAGCGATGACTCGTAATCACTACAATATTAGTAGCGGTTTTAAGTAACCGCTACAAAACTTGCCATGGTACTTTTTGTAGGGGTTTCTCTGACCACTACGTATGTCTTTAGTAGCTGTAAAAACTGCTACAAGTACGCAGTTTTGACCACTACAAAACATCATTTTTTGTACTAAGGATAGATGAGGGATTTCAAAAGAAGAAGCATATGTATGTGTGTGTGTAGATACATATATGTGCGTACATATACAAACATACATACATATGTATCTCTGTGTGTGTGTGTGTGTTTTTTTTTTTTACTATTCTAGTTCTATTTACAAGTCCTTTTTAGCTAAATCACACATATCAAGAAAATGTAGTTAAGTTAATGATTATGGGGTACATTTTATGAGTGAGTATTTTTCAACTCCTTTGCTCTCTATTTTCATTGGTATAATTAATATGGGAGAAATTGTTACAATCTCATTTACTATTATGAAACTGGACTTATAAATAAGATTAATTTTTTTGGTTATAAAGAACTTATAAATAATACTAGAGTTTTTTTTTTTAAAAAATAATACCATAGTTTTATGTGTGTGCACGCGCATGTTAGCATCGTCACGAATGACTCCGCCACAGTTGTTTCTGTCACACCCCTACCGGCCTCGCCCTTTCGGGTGGCGGGTTAGAGGGATTCCTTTACTTAGTTACCTTTCCTTTACTATTAGGTCCATTTAGCGTATATCAGAGTAAGCGCAATAGAGCATTTAACCGGTTTGGACAATCTATTGTATTGGTAAAAGTAAAATAAACAGAAAAATAAAAGTCCTTGAAGGGTTAAGGGTACAGTTATCCAGAATACAAACTGAAACAAAACATACCGTCATCTCAAATAGATATACATACATGATAGGGCATTCCCTATTGTTCAGTCTGTACCGATAAGCATTTATCATTCCGAAAAGGGTTCTTCACATTGGGCACGTCTCCCTGTAACTACAGAAGAGTCTGGGGTTCGATAGTGGCCCCCAGAGTAATCGTCAATACTCAAATACTAAATGTGTAAGGAGTATGTAAGCTACCATGCTATACAGATATATAAGAGCGTGCCAAATACATACCATATATGCATCCAGATCATACCACAGCAAAGCACATATCACAATCCAAGAACCCGTACAGCTGCCTTACCAAGGTAAGCCTCGGACTCATTGGACTCACAACTTGTAGAGCCGCTCTTTCTAGGCTAGCCTCGGATTGATAACTCAATCCGTACAGCCGCCAACCAAGGCTGGCCTTGGACTGAACATCCTCAGCGCTAGGAATCATACAACACTGTATGCATATTTGGCACAACATATACAAGGAAAAACACATATGGCAACACAAACATACAGCAAAACACATGAAGATATCTGAGTAAAAACGGTTACTACCTGGTGTGGTAAATATTGTCCTTAATATTTTATTGTGTTCGTTGACTTCCCAAGGGTTCCTTTGACCTATACATCATTAAAATACACTTATTCAGTATTTACAAAAATGCCATCACGTTTTTTGTCAAAAATCGAGCCCAAGCCCACAATTCTCAGAAATTCAGTGATTCTGGCCCAACTTGTGGGATTTTTAATAAATTCCCAAAAAAAAAATCATTTTTGCATGCTTCTAGCGCCATTTGAACCATTGAAATGTCTAATTTTCAGGAAAAATACTTCCAGACCCTGAAAGTACTTTTATTTTGGCATGTTGCTCTCTTTTCACACCTGGGTCAGATTTTGCCCTGTTGCACACAGAGCCAACTTCAACAATTTTTATCTCTTAGTAGGAAAATCCAAAGATCATAAAATTATACATCAAATTGAACCTCAGGATGTTTAATTTTCACCTGTAAAATCTCATCCAAAAATACATTCGTTTGCTATTTTTAAAACTCACATGAAGGTCCACTGCCAGAATTTCTAGAATCAAGGATAAGCTTCCTTTCAAGGCTTTTTTGGTGATTTCAAATTCGGAAACTCAAACTACAGCCTAACCCCATACAAAAGCACGTTTTAAACTCATTGGGACCATCAAAAACTCCAAAATCAGACCCCAAAACCAAGCCCCAACCAGAAGCACGAAAATCCAAAGTTTAAGCTCTAGAGGTTCAAGTTGTCGGTAGTTACCTATTTCAGAGCTTTGGCTTGGTGGATGAGGTGATTGAGAGCTTGATCTTGGCTATGGAAGCTTGCTGGTCCCCTCTCTCTTCTTCAGCTGTTCTACGCCTTTTTGGAAAGAGAAATGACAAAATTGAGCTCCTTTTAATAATAATCCAAAAGCACCTAATTGGTTCCAATGTAACTAAGTAAATTCCTAGTTTGGTTGGTAACCAATTGTCTTTACTTAATCTTTATCCGATGTGCTTATTTGAGAGTCTTCTAGGGAGTATATGTGGCGTGTTTTATGTCCATATAATCAGATTCCACCTTGCAATTTGATAAGAATTATCCATTTTGACTCAAAATATCATTTTGACTTATCGGCGGGCCCCACGCTTTACTTAATGAACTAGTCAAGCTTGTTTTTTTTGTCTTCAAATCAGATTTTGCTGCCTACAAAGAGTTTTATGCGCCTAGGGGGTCCCACCAAACTGATCTCCAATAATTAATTCCAGTTTCCCACTTTATTGGTCAAATTCGGGGTCTACCGGTCCTATCGGGTCCCACCGGGTCCAAAAGTGCGCCTTTTTGTACTTTTCTCTGACTTTCCCAGATATTCTCCTCTGCCTGGGCATACTCATGTGGCGCCTTCCATCTTCCCAATGTGGCCCCACATTTGTCTCATTCTGTCCAAAATAATCCCCTAACTGGTCCCTATCGGTCCCTTTTCTATCGGTTTATTGCCTGCGGGTTCTGCGTCTTGTGTTTGGACTAGAGTATGGATAAAATCATATGCTTTTCTCTCCCCTCTCATGTTGGAAGAAATGCAATGCCCAAAGGACAAGGAATTGACCATTTTGCCCTTGCCTTATCTTCCTTTAATCTTGTGGTGACATGTGTCCATGTGCAATGATCACCCTATCTCTTGCTTTTTGGAACATGCCTATTTCAGTGTCTCTTTCTCTCTCCTGTCCCTGTATGACGCATACACACTTCCAGGGGTCAAGAATCTGTGATTTGTCATATTCCCCGGGCCCCGCTTCATTATACCGGCTTTATACCTCATCAGTATCTTGACCTGGGCCCCCACCTTTCCGAACCTGGGCTCGCCAGAGACTTTCCTCTGGTCAAAGTGGGCAACTTTTTGGGCCTTTTTGGGGTCCACCACCTTGTCTCTCACTATACAGACATCCTTTTACAAATAATAACAATTAAATTACAGTTACACCATTTACAACAGTAGGGGTGTTACAGTTTCCACCATGTTTCAACACTGATCCATTCACCTACCATTGTTTTTAATCAAAGATTCACCTACCATTTGGTGTATTGGCCTTCTAACTATTTTATAAGAATTAAAAATGTTACGGATCTACATTAAGGCCCAATACCAAGAGGACCCAACCCGAGATATATCAGATATCAGCACATATCTATAATGTAGGGAGATCCTACATTATAGGGAGATCCTCTCCAACAACATCATCAGAGTATCTGACCGATACCCATGGGAGATATCTGTAACATCCCAAATTTTGGGGATTTGAAAATTTGAATATTAAATGGAAATTAATTATGAAGTTTGGCTTGAATAATTAAAGTATTAATTATTGGAAATTTAGGCATATTCTTCCCTTATTTTTTTTCAGGAAAAGAATAATTCAATTAAGGAATAAATTTATGCCTTAAAAAAAATTATAGAATTGATATGATAGGGCCTAGAAGAATTAATCGGGAAAGAAAAACCCTCAAATAAAATTAAGGATTAATTTCTAAGGTGTATCTAGTATTTGCAATTAGTTGAGCAAAGGACTTAATGTAAATAAAAGCCTTATGGAGAGTTTAGTGGGATAATTTTTACAAATTCATGCAAACCAATTTCCCTTACTATTCTTCTAGCCCATATCCTCCCATGTTTACATGAACCACACGGTCCAACAGAACCACCAACTCATTAAATGACATTAGCCTATATGCTTTAAAACCCAAAACCATGATCTATTCATTTTCATTCACTCCCGTAGCCAACGCACAGAAGCATTTGGACCCAACCAATTCATTTAAATCCTTGGACCCAACACGTGACAAGCATTCAAAATAAAATAAAAAAAAAGATAATAGAAATACTCCCTTTGTATGCTTAACCATAATACGTGATAGGAAAGCAATGAAAAAAAAGACAAACCACACCTTAATAATTAATCAACTAAAACCAGCAGCAGAAGCCGCCCCCCACTGCAAACACCGAACACGTTAGCGCCATAAACTCAAAGATACGCAAGAAATCACAGCGTGTCTAACGAAAACACAGAAAGGAAGATTCATTCGGCGTCTTCCACAGCTCACGCAAAACAGAAACGCCTTGCTTCTTGAGACCCACAACTTTATCCTCCAGTCCATCACTTTTCTCGAACCAGTGTTTCTTCACCTCAGACTGGACTCTTAGTTCTCTATTTAATCACTGCTCATTGGTTTTTCCTTCATTCACATTACTCCAACGAGAATCCAATCCCAAAACGAAACAGAGGAAGTACTACGGCTTATTTTTGAAAAGAAAAGAAATGAAAACAAAGAGAGAGAGAGTTCGAGAGTGCGAGTTGAAGCTTTGAATAAGCTCTCTTCATGAACAAGAAAACAGAGGTATCTTCTAGCTCTTCTCCTTCTAGTTTCGTGTTTCCCAACATAAGTTTGGAGTTTTGTTTTTGTCTTACGTTGGAAAATCCCTGAACCAGAAGGTGATCCCAAGCCTTGCTGTCATTATAAAACGCTGCATGTGTATATATGTGTAGTTGTATGTTGGGCAATAGGTGAGTTGTGTGTGGGCAAATGAGAATACTAAAAGCAGTGTGATGTGCAATAGTTGCGCGTTGTGCGTGTGCGTCAATGTTATCTGAAGTGCATGTAGTGTGTTATTAAGATAAGTTGTGTGTGTAAAATTGTGAGGTACTGTATGGGATAAGTGTGTATATATATAAACAAAATGCTACATGCTGAATGAAACGTTGCTGCTTAGGGAAAATGGGGGTCTGGATATATTGTTTAGATGTATATGATCACGCTGCACTATAAATATATATAATCGATGCATATATATAACAAAGAGAATTACGAATTTCTAAAGTTGAGCTAAAAACCTGAAAACTTTTGTTATGATTCTGTGGCAAGAAAATGACGTTGCATTTTGTACCTAGTAAACATTTGAGTTTTTCCTTGAAATTCTTACAGTAAATAGTAGGTACATAGAGGTTTAATTTGATAGGTAATTTGTCGAATTCCCATAGGTATTGAGGGAGATATGATTTTCCGAAGTTTAACAAAAAATCTGGACAAATTTCATGTTCCAGAAATAGTGATCAGTTTCGGGTTCCATTTTAGAATATGAAAACTTTGAGTTTTTCCATGAAATTTTGTGTGTTGATAGTACACATAATAATATTTAAAAAGAGTTTTGGATCACTTTAAACGAAGGTCTATAACTCAAGATATGATTTTTGGAAGTTGAGTCATAATTTTGGGAAGTTTTCTGGAAAACTTTGGACATTGTTTATGTTTTTTTTTCTAAAGTTGGGAATTATCTCAGTCATAAATCAACTTGGTGACTTTAATTTATGAAAATAGATTTATCAAGGTTTAAGTAGAAATTGGAATCACTCCATTTGGAGTTGTATCGGTCTAGTTATGAATTTTTTAAATTCTCAGAAAGGTTAAAGGCTGAATTTTTATTAAGCCTTAAAACAGTCACCCAAATTGTTCATTGTGCATGTTCTTAGAGAATTTTCCCTAATGTTTCATTTATTAATACTATACTATGAATATCCAAAGAGTATATATGATTTCATTAATATCTAAAGAGCATGATTTAAATAATGATTATTATTAATAAACTCCTAATTTAAAGTGTTAGAATAATCTTTGAGAGATTAAAATAATTATAGAGGAATACCAATAAATAGTAAAATAATAATAATAATGATAAAATACATATTGTTGTTATTATTATTAGTAAAAGGGAATAAATATTAAAGGGAGTTATTAATTAATAATAAATAAAGGAGTGTTATTATTAATTAATAATAATTAAAAAGGGGTCTTATTGATAAGGGAATTTTTAGGAGTTAATTCATTTTTAATCCTCTAAAATTAATACGCATAGTTAGTTACTTTGCGACGCAAGAAGTGACTAACAGCAATGATAAACGTTTATAGGCATACTTTGACACCTCTACTGATCCTAACACCTTCAAACGAATTAAGGATTTAAGCTTGAGGTAGGTAACTGTTATCTTATTAGCTTGTATGTATGTATTTCATGTATGACTAATCACGGTTGATAGATAATTTGCATGTGTTTATCTTAGCTATGGATTGAGGCTGCGTGTCTCATAGGGCTGCGTGTCCTAAAATAGGGCTGCATGTCCTGAAGGGCTACGGTCCTTGGCCGTTAACTGCGGTTACGGTGCGACTTGTTTACTGTGAATTATTCTATACTTATATATGTGTTATACTATGATTTATATTTCATACCTGCATATGAGATTAACTGTTACCCCTGGGGTTCATTCATTTGAACTCTAGACCGCATGAAAGAAACAGGTAGTGGATCGGGATCAAGAGGGAAGTTGCAGCTGTAAGGGTTATAACAGATTGGAATTTTTGGAAAAATAGGATTAGATAGACTGTATTGTATCGTTTATCATTTGTCTATTCTTGGATCATTGTAGTAAGATACCCCTAAGGGATCGATCCAAATCGTGAAAAATTTATCCTCATATTTTCGAACTAAGTTATTTTATGAAAGATTTATTCCGCAATTAAGTCGTCCAAATCATTTTGATGCATGTGTGCTACAACTCTGGTAAATATAGGCACATTTAGGACGGGTGTTACAATATCTACCTAAATACTTGCACCGAGGATCACGCAGGGCTGAGATCTCCTGCCAGCGGTAACTCTATAAATACAGAGACCTAGTCCTACGGTGCACAGGTTCTAAACTCATCACTCTTTACATTCGGTCACATTGTGCACACACACCACCCACTTTGGCGAGAGCCTATATCGTGCATAGTGATCCCCTGCTCCCCTGATTATCTCCTCCATAGATACTCAGGTAGAGCATATTGATCCAATATCAAAGTACCAGCCCAAGGCTGGACATCTGTGTTTTACACCAGAACATTGGCGCCGACTGTGGGGAGCGATAAATTACGATTCCCGTGACCACCGATGGCTAACACAAGAAGCAACAATCGGAACCCTCAGCCTGCAAATCCACAAGCTGGGGCAAGTCAACAACATCAAGCGCAATAGCAGCACAACGATGTCTCGGAGGGCAACATTTCAAACACGGCGTCTTCCCCGCCTGTTATAGCCAAAACACAAGAAGAAATCGAGCAAAGGACCTTGGCCCCAAACCCAGACATCTGCCTCATACAGAAAACTCAAGAATCAATGCTGAGGCGAATGGAGAACAACGAAAAGTGTAATAACCTCTAGTGCCAAGAAGACCTCCGAGTCATACAGCGGATGATGATGACCACGTCAAGCAATTTGAGGCTTTCACTTAGAGAGAAGGCCGCGATGGTTCACAAGGAGGGAAGGACCACCAGTCAGCCTCGAATTTGAAAAGACTGCTATTGGCACGGATCTCGGATGAGGGAGGACCGAGATGCAGAGAGGGACCGAGATGTGAAAAGAGACCGAGGTACAAGGAGAAACCGAGAGGTGGAGAAAATAGCCCAATCTCAAGGCTCCCTCAGAGAGTACAAAATGAAGTACCTGACGGACCTCGACGAAAGCCCATTCTTGGAAGACATCGCCACTGCGCCGTATCTGAAGAATTTCGACTTGACTGACCTCCCGAAGTATGATGGGACCCAAGATCCACACAATCACCTGGAGACATTCGAGCTATTCATGTGGGTTCGTTTAATCAAAGGCCCAGTAATCTCACGACTTTTTGCGGCAACACTGACTGGACCGGCTCAGAAATGGCTCCATACCCTACCAATTGACTTCGTGCATAACTTTGAAGGCCTCGGACGAAAATTCGAGTTGAACTTTGCAACCAGTAAGAAGCAGCTGAAGTCCTAGTTCACGTTGAGTCAGATAAAACAAAAGAAGGGGGAAACGTTGCAAACATATCTGGACCAGTTTAAAGAGGTGGCTCTACAAGTACACTTGCTTCCCGAGGAGGTTCACGTGCACTGCCTTTGTTGATGGCCTGGATCCTTCGTCATGATTGGCTAAGAATGTGTGTAAGAACCGAGTCTACACTCTCACTGAGTTTTATACCCGAGCCAAGCAGTAGTTGGACGTGGAACAAATGGAGATAGCCAATGCTGTCGGAACAGAGAAACGAAGGAATACGTCACCAGACGAGAAGGATCGGACTGACAAGCGAAAAGAAGATCCTGGTAAGCGCAACCGAGATACCCGACCTCGTGGGGAAAGATCTGAGGGACGGACGAAGTACAACAGCTACACCCCCTTAAACGTCTCCCGTTCGTAGTTTTGGAAGGAGGTAGCTCAGACAGAGATGAAGAGGGTGGAGAGGCCGAGGTCTCTCCGAAACCAACCCACTACAGACCAGTCCAAATATTGTGCATTTCATGACGGACCGGGACACACCACGGACCAGTGTTATGAACTCCGTGACGCCATTGAGAGGTTCATACGAGAAGGAAGATTGCGCCAGTATGTGATAAAAACTCAAGGAAAGAAAAATGGCAAACGGAAGCCTGGCGGCCGAAGTAGGAGCCCAACCTCAGACCCAAAGAGAGACGAGAAGAAACAAAAGTCGAGTAGCGAGGACGACGAATTCCCAGAAGCCAAGTTCCACTGCAACGTAGTCAACGGAGGATTCGGTGGGGGAGGAGATATAGTAAGCCAGCATAAGAAGTACCTGAGAAAAGTCCTCTCAGTGAGAGACCTCCTAAAATTCAAGGACGACCCGACAAAACCAACACCACCGCCATTAGTCTTTACCAGGGAAGAGCTGAATGACGTGGTACCGGGGCATCAGGACGGTCTGGTTATCATGGGGACCCTGGTACACTGCTGGGTCAAAAGGATATTCATGGATGCCGGGAGCTTAGCCGACATCATTAGCTGGGATGCCTATAAAAGAATGCATATGGACGTAGAGGATCTGAAGCCTTGCAAGACGACCCTCATAGGATTCAATGGAGAGCATTCACTTCCCAAAGGATATATCGACCTCAGGTTGACGTTAGGGACCAAAGAGGCTTTCAAATCAGAACGAGTAAGGTTCATAGTCGCCGACTTCCCTTCCCCCTACAATGTCATATTGGGTAGGCTGACCATCCACAATTGGGACATGTTGGTGTCTACAAAGTATCAGAAACTCAAGATGGTGAACAACAAGAACCAAGTGGTAGTAGTGTCCGGGGACCAAAAAGAATCTCGACAATGTTACTTGGAGGCTGTTTGAGAAGGGGAAGGAGGACCGTCATCACCACCTCGGATCCGTAAAGGCAAAAGTTCGGCCGACGTCGCAAAGGACAGAAAACCCCGACGTCCGGTAAACATGATAGAACTAGAGGAGCTGGTCCTAGGAGAGGATCCTTCAAAGGGCACCAAAATCGGAGGAGCAATGTGTCATGACCTGAAAGCTCGGTTGATTAAATTCCTGAAGCAGAACCAGGATGTCTTTGCATGGACGGCGTTCAAGATACCAGGGATCGACCCTAATTTCTGTTGCCACAAACTCGCCATTCGGCTGGGGTCGACACCAGTAGCACAGAAGAAGAGAAACATCGGAGCTGACAGAGAGAAGGCTCTTGAAAAGCATGTGACGGAGCTCTTGGAGGCCGGATTCATCAGAGAAATACAGTACACCACATGGCTTTCTAATGCAGTAATGATCTTAAAGCCAAATGGCAAGTGGAGGGTGTGTACAGACTACACCAGCTTAAACAAGGCCTGCCTAAAAGATTCCTACCCGATGCCAAACATTGATCAGTTGGTCGATAACTCCGCTAGCTTTCAGTTGCTATCTTTCATGGACGCCTACTCCGGCTACAATTAAATAGCGATCCATCTTGACGACCAGGAGAAGATCGCTTTCATGACCGACAAGGCCAACTATTGCTACAACGTTATGCCTTTCGGATTGAAGAACGCTAGGGCCACTTATCAACGAATGATGAACAGAGTCTTTGAAGACCAGATCGGACGGAATATAGAAGTGTACATTCACAACATGATTGTGAAGTCAAGAGACCCAGAAGACCATATCTGAGACCTGGAGAAAACCTTCGAGAAGTTAAGAAGGCATCGGATCAGGTTAAATCCGGCCAAGTGCGCATTTGGAGTTCTGACCGGGAAGTTCCTTGGCTTTATGTTGACGAACTGCGGAATGGAGGCAAATCCCGATAAGTGCAAGGCAGTGATAGATATGCAAGCTCTGAGGACTAAGAAAGAGGTCCAATAGCTAACTGGCCGACTGGTTGCCCTGACCAAATTTCTACCCAGATCGACAAAGAATGCACTCCCTTTCTTTAGGTTGTTAAAAAAGGAGACATAGGGAGGCTGGAACATGGATTGTGAGGCGGCTTTCAAAAAAATCAAGCAATGTTTGGCAACCCTTCCAGTACTAGCAAAACCGGAACCTAATGAGACTTTATTCATGTACTTATCAGTCAAAGAAGAGGCGGTAAGCGCAACCCTGGTAAGAGAAACCGAGGCCGGACAAGCGCCGATTTACTTCGTAAGTAAGGCGTTGCAGAGCTCAGAACTTCGATACCAAAAGCTCAAGAAAGTGGTGTTCGCCTTACTAACGACAGCAAGAAGACTTCGACCATATTTTCAAGGACATCGAATAGTCATCCGGACTAGCCAACCAATCTGCCAAGTGTTACACAAGCCTGACCTTGTCGGAAGAATGACCAACTGGGCGATCGAGTTGTCCGAGTTCGACATCTCCTTCGAAGCCCGACACGCCATCAAATCACAAGCGTTGGCAGACTTCGTCAGGGAACTCACCCTGGTCAATACGGCCGATGCCGATCAAGACAAAACGTGGAAGGTCTATATCGATGGTTCCTCCAATTCAAAGGGAAACAGAGTAGGAATCATAGTTGAAAGCCCGGAAGGTGTTGCCGTGGAACACTCCCTTCAATTGAAGTTCCTGACCTCAAATAACCAAGCCGAATACGAAGCTCTCCTCGCCGGACTGCTACAAGGCAAAGAAAATGGAGCTCAGCAAGTCAAGGTTTTCACCGACTCCTAGCTCATCACAGCGTAAATTGAGGGCACATACCAGGTAAAAGGCCCACTCTTGGCTAAGTATCTCAACAAAGCTAAGGAAGTCATGACAGATTTCCAAGAGGTGATTGTTACCCATATTCTAAGAGAAGAGAACATTAGGGCGGATATCCTCTCCAAATTGGCGAGAACGAAAAGCCCGAGAAACCATAGAACCGTGATCCAGCAAAACCTCACTAAGCCGAGCTGTATCATGACTATCTCGGCAGCAACGGATTGCAGAAAATCGATTGAAGACTATTTAGAAAGAGGCATCATTCCGACCGATTCAACCGAAGCTAAGAAGTTGATCTGAGAAGCCGCCATCTACACCATGGTCGATGATCAGCTATACTGAAAAGGATTGCATTCTCCAATGACGCGTTGTTTGGGCACATCTGAAGCCAAATATGTGCTGGTCGAGATACATGAAGGCATCAACGGTCACCACATGGGGGGCAAAGCTCTTGCTAGGAAAGCTCTGCGTGCCGGGTACTGCTGGCCAACCATGATGGCAGATGCAAAGGAAGCCGTCAAGAGATGTGATAATTGCCAGAAGCAAGCCAAAATTATCTGTCCTCCACCATGCGAGTTGAAAGGCATGTCGGCCCCCTGGCCCTTCTACAAATGGGGGATGGATATCCTCGGACCATTTAAGGTTGCGCCCGAGCAATTCAAGTGGCTCATTGTGGCGGTAGATTACTTCACTAAGTGGATTGAAGCAGAGCCTCTCACTACAATAACCTCGGCGCGCGTACGAAGGTTTTTTCACCACAACATGGTCTCTCGTTTTGGAATACCAACCGAGGTAGTAACAGACAATGGGACGCAGTTTATGGACCAAAGATTCCAGGCTATGATGTCAGACCTCAACGTCAAGCAGCACTTTGCTTCGGTGGAGCATCCGCAGTCTAACGGCCAGGCGGAGGCAGCTAACAAGATCGTCCTGGACGGCTTAAAGAAAAGGATGCAAGATGCAGAATCTAACTGGGTTGAACAACTCTACAGTGTGTTGTGGGGCTACAGGACAAGTGTACAGACTACAACCCAGGAAACCCCTTTCCAGATGACTTATGGATGCGAAGCAATGATCCCGGTCGAGATAGGACAGTCGTCATGGAGGAAAGTCAAAACCTGCCAAGAGGGGGAAGCGTCGAATGACGACGCGTTGAGGACGGAGTTGGATCTGATCGACGAGGTCTGAGTTGCGGCACACTATTGAGAGTTAGCCGCCAAGCAGCTCCTGGCAGCAAAGTATAACTAGAAGGTCAGACCCCGCTTTTTTAACCGGGGAAACCTTGTACTCCGACTAGCCAACATCGGCAATGAGAACGCTAGAGATGACAAGCTAGCTGCAAATTAGGAAGGCCCCTATCGGGTTAAAGAAAAACTTGACAACGGAGCCTACATACTCGAAACCCAAGCGAGGAAGCCGGTAAAGAGAACCTGGAATGCCGACAAGCTAAAAATCTATTATAGCTAGATCTCGGCGTAGAACTCATAACAGCACCTGACATGCCCTGTTTGGAGCTCGGTTATTTCTTAATTTCAATATTTAACTTAGAGAATTTATGTTTTTGTCCTTTCAAGATTTCATTGAACAACTTATAAGCTCTTTAGAGCAGTTTATCTTAATGAAGGATTCCACAGTGGAAATTCGCAAACACGTGCTATTGGTAGCTTAAGCATTACACTGAGATCCCTAAACCCGGTCACAAATACAACACATCTAGATAAATTACACCAGGGCTAACTAGCCCAGGTTCAGAGCTCGGCGAAATTGCCATATGTGGCCTTCACGAAATTGACGCGTCAACGCTCGCTCGAGATAAGAAGATGATTTGTCATCCCGACCCTGATCAGGTCAAAATGTTTAAGCGTTGCGTTTCAGACACCACAGCTGGACATGTGACACGTTGCCCTTATCTCGGTTATGATCCCGGCCAACGGCACTGGACCCCGGTAGTGTGGTTAAAATTAAAAACCCTGCACGTTTAAATTAACACCCTTTGTGGTTAAAATTCAAAACCCTACGCAATTGAAATTAACACCCTTAGTGGTTAAAAAAGCAAAGAGTAAATACCCTATTTGGTCCCTGAAAAAAATTACGGACCCCTTTTTGGTCCTTCAGTAAAAATAACCCATCCCGTAATCCCTGTAAAATCCAAAAACCGTCCACGTTAGTCCTTCCAGGTTGAAGTGGACACATGCAGTGAAGTGTCTCAAATGTGGTCAGGGACTACAGGATGAGTTATTTTTACTGAGGGACCAAAAAGGGGTCCGTGATTTTTTTCAGGGACCAAATAGGGTATTTACTCAATAAAAAACCCTACCACTGACACCCAGACTTAAAGTCGGGAAGGAAACGTAGATCTACATAATTAAATACCCTAGCTTGGTCGAAGGATTTCTAACAAAGAGTAGAATTCAAAAAACAGCAAAATGTGACAACAAATTGATATTTATCATTAAATAAAGTTGTTCCAAATACAAGTACCAGACATGAGCACCGGAAAGAAAGATCTAAAGGGCACAGGCGCACAACAAAAATAAAGGTAGCAAAAGCTCCGACTCTTAGCTCGGAGGAGCAGCATCGAAAGCTCCTTCCCCGGCCGTGCCACCAGTCTTCCGCACCTCCTCACCACCTTGCTCCCCGTCGCCGACCTGCTCTTCGCACTCCTCTTCCTCAGTGGACAGTGACTCGTCCTCGGGAGAGGGAGGAGGCGGAACCAATACACCGTCCTTAACATAAGCCCGATAGTTATACCTAGCGAGGTTTAGAGACACGGTGGGGTTCAAAAATTGGACCTGCGCCAAGGCCCTTTTGAAGCAATCGGAAGCCGCCTCCTTAAGTGATTCGACGCAGTACTGGTGAGCCAGCTGCTCCGCAGCAAGAGCGTCTTTGGTCAAGCCCAATTTGGTGGCCAACTCGCCACGCTGCTATTGAACTACCTTCATAGCATCCAGGCTTTTAGCAAGAGCCTCCTGCAGGCAGGTGCACTCCGAGGTCGTCTTCCCCAACGCCTTTTTAAAGATCAAGAGCTCCTTGGTCGCTTTGCCAGCAGAGGCCTTGGCAACGGCCAGTTCCTCTTCCAGAGTCTGCGCCTTCCCAGCCATAGCCTTGGCAGTGGCCACGTCCTCTTCCAGAACCTTCGTCTTTGCCGTGGCCTCCTCCTAGGTGAGCTTTAGACACCGAATCTCACCCTTGGCCCCCACGTATTTTCCCTTCAGATCAACGCCTGGTGCAGACTGATGGACTTGCAGAGAAACTTCTGGATGCCATGAACTAGCGTCTCGTCTACGGAGGGTAGAGGTAGGCCATTCATGAACTGACGAGGGGGGAAGAATGCAACATCGAGCTCTAGGGTCACCCCCTTCTCCCAGGCAAGATCGCGGGCAATCTGGTGAACTGGGGGAGGGGCAACGAAAGTCTGAAGTGGAGGAGGAGGACCTGCTTGGGAACCGACACCAACAACTTCTTTCCCTTTTGAGCCAAGTACGACCAGCACTGGTTATGATTCGGCGGGGGCAGAGCGAGTAGTTCCTTAAGGGGTCGAGGCCTTGGTTTTCTTTGCCCCCATTGAGCCTGAAGCGGCCTTGGTTTTCCCAACCCCGGCATCCGAGGCGACATGTTTCTTGCTTGCCCTACTCGGCGCTGCCACATCCGAGTTCACGTGGGACAGATATTTCAGGAGTTCCGACATGTCCTGAGCTGCAAAACACAAAATAGAAGACTTAGAACATAAAGCCGTTAAGCTAAAAGCAGGAATAAAGCAAAGCAAGACAAAAGAAAAGTCAATAAACATAGGGACCATACAATCTGCAGGCCCTGGCTGGAACCAGGCTCGGAAATAAAAAAGGTTGTGCTTTGAACACCATATTTCTTCACAAACGTGGTCAACCGATCTATGGAGGGGACCGTCTCCGGTAGAAGATCATCAGACGTGACCTGGTACAAGGAAGATTTTAATTTACGGTGGCCTTCGTTCTAGTACAGGGGGAACCTCCACTCTACATTCTTACCCTCGGCCCCTTTCAAAAACCAGGGTTGCTCTCCAGGCTTAGCGACGACTTTAAAGAAAGCTGTCTTGAAATGCTTAAACGAGTCCGAGAACGCAGACATCAGTTTCCTATCTGGGTCGCCGCAGAGGGAAGTCAATGCCTTCATTTTATCGTCCTCTTTGGAAGACCGGGGAGTAAAAGGAAAAAAATAGTAAAAAAAAAAATAAGGCCGTGGTGCAAGGAATGGGCTAAGGGAAGGAAGCACATAGGCGCTCAAAGGCCATTAAGTAAGCCCATCCATTGGGATGAAGTTGCGAGGGCGCAAGACGCAGGTGGATCAAGACCGAGATTTGGAACTCGGCGAAAGGGAAACGGACACCGAACCGGGTCATACAATTGTGGTGAAAAAAAAGTTGGTGCACCCCTCTTCACGAGTAGAGCATATAGGCTCATCCTCATCGGGAGGACTGGCGAAGCACTCGTCCAAGTTGGGTAGGCGAAGACGAGCAATGTCGGCGTCGGACATCAGCGACCACGTCTTGAAGACTTCGTGTTTTACCCACTTATACCTCCTACAGAGAGCCTTAGGAGGACTAGAAGAGTTCGACTCCCCAGCTTCGGACTGAATGCTGTGGGGAGAGGATTTCGAGGCCATTTACCTATAAACAAAACAGAAAAAATACTAAGGTCAGCAGGTGAGGAAATACCTGATGCATGCATATTATCACGTGGAAAGAGGGGAGTAAGTGGACTCGACTGATGAAGACTTCCCAAAGTTGGGCTGGGGATAGAAGACGGCCGATGACGGCAGGAACCTAAGATAGCGCTAGCCATGGAATCTCCACAACTTGTGATGTGATATGAACATTCATAAGGCTAAGGCAGATTGAAACGTCGGAACAAAGGAGTCTTTTCGCCCTGAACATGGATGTGACGCATGGTAGGCATTAAATGCGCACGAAAATCGGTGCGTGGCTAGGCGTGGCGGTTACAGCTTCTCCCCAGTCCTGGTAAGCCAGGTGTAAAGTGGTAATGATGGTGAATGTGGAAGGTTTTCCACCTTGGAAGCACACAAAACCGTTGGCGACCATTCGACGCCACCGAACCCTCGCACAGCCGACTAAACCTGCAAAGCCGAGGTCATGCTCAACACCTTGGACCTGCGTGCTCCGTGACACCGCCTCGAATGAACACAGGTTCTAATGGACCCAAGGCGCAACGCCTCGGAACGATGTCGACAACAAAACGACTCAGGATCTTTGAGACAAGACCTCGGATCTTCGAAGTAAGCCGCCCAAACGGCCATGTCACACGTAAGCCAGCTCGACAGTACAAAGGACCTCGGCAGAATCCGGGGGCAAAGTACATCTCGGCAGCTCAGAAGCCTGAACTACCGAGATGGGGGCAACTGTTACGGATCTACATTAAGTCCCAATACCAGGAAGACCCAACCCGAGATATATCAAATATCAGCACATATTTATAATGTATCGAGATCTTACATTATAGGGAGATCCTCTCCAACAACATCATAGGAGTATCTGATCGATATCCATGGGAGATATCTACCTAAATACTTGCACCGAGGATCACGTAGGGCCGAGATCTCCTGCCAGCGATAACTCTATAAATACAGAGACCTTGTCCTAAGGTGCACAGGTTCTAAACTCATCACCCTTTACATTTAGTCACACTGTGCACACACACCACCCCCTTTGGCGAGATCCTATATCATGCATAGTGATCCCTCGCTCCCTTGGTTATCTCCTCCATAGATACTCAGATAGAGCATATCGATCCAATATCAAAGTACCAGCCCAAGGCTGGACATCTGTGTTCTACACCAGAAAAAAAACAATTCAGAATAGTCTATATTATTAAAATAATAAAAAAAAATTGTTGGCCGAACTGTTTTCTAAGAGTACTCTTCAACCACAATTAATGTATCTTGACTACTTTTTTTTTCACACACACGTGTGTATATATATATATATAATCTCTCTACAATACAATTAATAAGGGCATTCTTAGAAAAAAAAAATGTTGCTGACTTTTTTTTTAAAAAAGTGAATTATATTTAATAGCATAAAAATATTTTAAGAAATATCTTATATTATTTTATACTTTGTTTTGTCTTCTAAAAAAAAATATATCATATTATACTTTAATGTAACTATTCAGGCTTTGGTCCTCACTGTCTTTTAGCTCGTCTCGATGTCGAACCCTTGACCATGTGGTGAGAAATCTATTTCTCAAACCAACCAACATGGCCCTCACTGTCTTTATCATTGCAATGAAATTTAGACAGTTTAAACTTGTTTTTGAATAATTGAAATTTAAAAATTCTAGATCTATATTTTATTAAATAATTTTATTTTAAGTTCTGTATTCATAAAAACCAAATTTTTAAAAAATTAAATAATTAAATTAAAAACATCCAAAATAAGCTTAGATTTTTTAAAATCAAAATTTTGGTCCCCATCACGTGGACTACCCATGCAGACAATTTTAAGCGATATGACTTGTTATACTCCCACTATTCTTATTGTAGAAAACCCCTTAGTACATAGCCTCATTGAAATTAAGGAAATATGATTAGTTAATTGTTTGTAAATATAATAAATTCTTCCATCCAACCCATATTTAATAAATTTTTTTTTAAGACATACATTACATTCATTCGTAGTTAATGTCTTTAAATAGGAGTCATATTGACATACTTTAATTAATATATTTTATCAAATAACTGGCAACTAAAAGAGGGAATGGCGTAGGAAATGCCATGTGTAGAAAGACTAAAGGAACGATTAAACTGAAAGGGAAAGCATAAGAAAAGGATTTGTCTTTAGTGAAGAGTGGGGCCGTGGGTGAGTCCAGTGGGAGTATTGCTATTAATAAGGAGACTTTAATGGATAAGGGGAATATATGGAGGCTCATTGTTGCAAAGCAAAGAACCCCCATCATCGTTAATGGGGACTTGGGCCAATGTGGTCAGCCCGAAATAGGAAAAACACATAAGAGGGATACGCTGCACCTAATGGAAAAATATGATAAGAATGATCAATTAAGTCCCTATCCTCAACCAGCACAACTAGTAGTGTAGTGGTATTGGGATTAATTTCCCCCTGGTCCTGGGTTTGATCCCCTCCCTCCCCTATCACCTTGTATCCAAAAAAAAAAAAAGTCCCTATCCTCAGCCCATGGAGCATGAAAATAGCATAAACGAAAGCTTCATGATTGAAGGGCTACCCAGTCCCAAACCACTAGACATCACGAAAATGCTGCCAGGAAGTGATATAGTTATAATGGTAGATGAGGCAGCTGATATTAGCAGAGATCAATCTGATGATCTGGGGTTTGTGCCTGAAACTTATTTGAGTAAATAAGTGCTCCTTTCTAATTCTCTTGTTTTAAATATTTAATTATTATTATTGAAAGTTGGAATTGTAGGGGAGCCGGAAGCCAGTCTTTTCCTTTTTTGTTAAAAGATATTGTATTGAAAAATAACATTGATATTTTTTGTTTGATTGAGCCTCGCATCAGTGGCTCCAAAGCTGATCGTGTAGTGAGAAAACTAGGATTCAATAATTGGATTCGTGTTGAAGCTACTGGATTTACTGGGGAAATTTGGTTGCTTTTGAATACATGGGATTATGATGATGAATATATTTCCTCAAATGAGCAACTTCTACACTGTCGAATATATGAGAGGTGCTCTTCCAAAAAAAAAAAAGCTTCTTTTGTCTATGGGGAGTCAAAGTATAGGAAGAGACATATCTTTTGGCAATCAATTAATGCAATCTCTTCTCTTACAGAAGCAGCATGAGTCCTTTTAGGAGACTTTGATGCCTATCATTTCCCACATAATAAGACAAGTGATGTTGTACCTCATGATTGATCTATGGCTAATTTTAATGATGGGTTAAATACCAAATTTACCCCGGAAGTTTTGATAAGGGGGCGCTTAGCACCCGTAAGTTTTTTTGGTACCAAATTTGCCCAGGAAGTATTCAAAATGTACTAAATTTGCCCCGGAAGTATGAAAAAGGTAGCAAATTTGCCCCTCCGTTAATTTTAACCGTTAAGTTTAACTGAGTGTACACGTGGCATGCCACCTCAGCACAGGTGGCATGCCACCTCATCAATCAAAAAGTATCATTTTTGCCCTAGAAGTTTTAATTAAGGAGCAATTTTGACCCGGAAGTTTTCATTGAGGAGCAATTTTGCCCCGGAAGTTTACAAAAGTAGCAATTTTGCCCTTTTTTCTCCCAATATTAAATTTTACTATTAAATCAATCAAAGACCACACATGTCATGCCTTGAAAAGGTCGAACTTGGAGTTAGAGAAGGAAATCATTGAGATGTTGAGCTCAAGGCAGCCAGAATTTGTGAAGCCGAACTGGTCACAGGAAGCACCACTTATAATTTAAGCAAATGATTAGACTATACAAACCAAGGTTCATAAAACCGGACCGGTCATTGAACCGGTTAAGGTACTGGGTCAAGGGTCAGTGGATCAGATCGGAGTCAAACCGGGGCAAACCGGTGAAAATAAAAATTTCATGTTATTAATATGAAATCATTAAAAAAATCTTTTTTTAATACTATTACAGACTGGCCCAAAGGCCCAAATCCATAGTGTGGCCCAGCGGCGAGCAGGTCCGGAACCATGATTCACTGAGTATGGGTGATAGATCTGGTATCTCAACAGACCTGATCCACCCCCTGGCTAAATGCTTCCAAGTTTCAATCGAACTACGTGGACTTTGATCCCTTCAAAGGGTACATAGGCTCTAGGCTTGACACCTAGTCAAGTTCAATTAGTCCTGTTCCCAGAAAAGAACAAATACCACCCTCCGATAAAAAAACATGTCTCACTGAACTCATATACTGATTAAATAATGAGTTAAAGTATGTTGGATACCTCTTGAGGGGAAAAAAAAAGGTATGCTGGTTTCCGGTCTGAACCGGCCGGTTCGGTCTAGTTTTCAAAACATTGATACAAACGTAAGTGATGCTTCCTTGAGCTCAAGTCTCAAGGATCTTCAATCCTTGTGACTAGTTCGGATTCACAAATTCTGGCCGCCTAGAGCTCAACATCTCAAGGATCTCATTCTCTGACTCCAAGTTTGACTTTTTCAAGGCATGACATGTGTGGTCTTTGACTGATTTAATAGTAAAATTTAATATTGGGAGAAAGAATGGCAAAATTGCTACTTTTATAAACTTCCGGGGCAAAATTACTCCTCAATGAAAACTTTCGGGGCAAAATTGCTCCTTAATGAAAACTTCCAGGGCAAAAATGTTACTTTTTGATTGCTGAGGTGGCATGCCACATGTGATGAGGTGGCATGCCACGTCACATTTTAACGATCTATGTGGACTTCCGTCACGTTTGGGGAAATTTGATACCTTTTTAATACTTCCGGGGCAAATTTGGTACCAAAAAACTTCCGGGTGTTGAGCGCCCCCTTATCAAAACTTTCGGGGTAAATTTGGTATTTAACCCTTTAATGAATGCATTTAGGAGTCAGACCTTCTTGAATTTTTTGATCATACCACTAAATTCACTTGGGAGAGAGAGGGCCTTCAAGAAAGACTAGACGGGGTTTTGGCAACTTTGCTTGGGAAATGTAATTTCCTCAAACTACTCTTTTTCATGATTTGAAATACAAGTCTAATCATAAAGTGGTAATCTTGTCAAGTACTAGTGCTTCACAACATCGATCCCCACCCAAAAGATTTAAATATCAAGCCGCTTGGCTCTTAGAAGATAGTTTTCAGCAAGTGGTTCAATATGCATAGGAAAACAATAATTGGTGCCATCACTACTAGAAAATATCAAAACAGCAACGAAAAAAAAAACAAAACCGCCACAATTTGTGACGAAATAGAAAATTCGACACAAATTATGATGAAAAAGAAAATCCGTCACAAAAAAATTGCAACGGAAAAGAAAATCTATCACAATTAAAGGAAATCCGTCGAAAACATTTGTGACAGAAAATAAAATCTGTCGCCATTTACAACGGAAAAGGAAATCAGTCGCAAAAATTTGTGACAGAAAAGGAAATCCGTCACAAAAATTAGGGATTTCTGAACTTTAAAATTGCCACACTAGTTAACCCAGCTCACCTCTCTGTCTCTCATCTGTTCTCTCAAACTCTCTCTCGTCTCTCCACCAGTCACCTCCATCTCTCGTCTCCACTCGTCTCTTCGGCGTTCACTTCAGAGTCAGATCACAGGGTAAGTTTCGCCTTCCTTATCTGTTGCCCATTTCCAAACCCTTCCCATTACTATCCATTCTCTATGTTCCCTCATTTTTCATTTCTTTTTGATTCTGCCTTGTGGATCTGGTTTTTGCTTGATTTTGATTTCTGAATTGGGATTAGATCTGCCAGTGAGTGAGGCTTCTAGCTATTGCATTTTGTGTTTTGGGTGATGATCGCGCTTTAGAATTTGATTTCAATAAACTCACATTGTTTTCCTTGGTTTTTCTCAGCTGAGGGATATTGTGGGATTTTTTTAGCTTGTATTGTGTGGACTGGTTAGGTGTTATGGCGCTAGATCTTCAACGGGCTTTAGATTTCTTCTTAATTTGTTGTTTCTAGAAGATTTCTTCTTTTCTCTTTGAATGGATTATTTTATCTGTCAGTATTTTCTAAACACAGTATTGAGCAATAATCACCACAGTCCTCTAGTTTGTTTGTTATTACAGTACATGGTACTATTCCGGAGGTTCTTTGTGATAGGTTGAAATAGCTCGAGCTTATGAAAAATGTGGAGTAGCATGTTTAAGTGTTTTGACAGACGAAAAGTATTTTAAGCTACACTATTGATTATGTATTTTTTGTGAATCTCTGTTCAACTTGATTGTTGCTGAGAGCTATTTGGCAGTTGATAAGCTGGCAACATTGCAACTCAATGTTAGTTATCTCTAACATTCTTTTCATTCTATCAAAACAAGGGAGCTTTGAAAATCTTGAGTTGATAAGGAAGGCTGGAGTTAAGGTATACTTGCTGACTTGTTTTGCTCTTTGATATTGGTTTTATTTTACCACATACAGTTGATTTGTTCTTCTATTTCGTATTACCAATTCTATCATAAGTATCTCCTCTATTGTGCTTGAGATTACAGTTATTCAAATTCAATAATTGTAAGAGTAAATACCCTATTTGGTCCCTGAAAAAAATCACGGACCCTTTTTTGGTCCCTAAGTAAAAATAACTCTTCCCGTAATCCCTGTAAAATCCAAAAACCGTCCACGTTAGTCCTTCCAGGTTGAAGGGGACACATGTAGTGAAGTGTCCCAAATGTGGTCAGGCATTACAGGATGAGTTATTTTAACTGAGGGACCAAAAAGGGGTCTGTGATTTTTTTCAAGGACCAAATAGAGTATTTACTCTAATTGTAATATACCCCCTCTGTCCTTGTAAATAAGAGCCTTTTAACTGAATCGTGAGATTCTAAAACATAGTTTAAAGTAGTTAAATATAATAATTATGTAGGAAACTTAATTTTCCTCCCTGAAAATGCCCATATTTTTCCTTTGTGCTCAGGTTTGGTCACTGGATAGAACATTTGATCAACCACAGAAGTATAAGCCATTGATTAGCAGATGTATTATGGAGCAAGGGGATCTTTATATTGGGAGTGTGAGACAAGTAAATGTTAAATCTCAATACATAGAAGGTGCTCTTTGGAGGAGTAGATGACTAATAAGGCCTTATACAAAGCTCTAATTTATTCATTCTTTAGTTGTTTGATGCATAACTTATCTATGATTTTTGTACTTTTTAGTTCATTTTGTTGACAACATTGTTATTTATATTTCGTTTTGTTTATGTATAATATTTTTAGGATTACTACTGTATATATTTCATACACTTTTTGTAATAAATTATTCAGTATTGTTTATTTAATAATAATTTTTTATATTTGAGTTATTGCTGTGAAACAGGCCTAATAATTATAATATTTTTTCTTTGTTTAAGTGGTTGTTGTGGAAGAAGAGGCCTAATAATTATTAATAATTTTTTTTATATTTTTGCATATAATTTTTATTTTTTTATAAAATGAATTTTGCGTTGGAAAATAAATTCCGTCGCAATTGCGACGCCATTTTTTGCGATGGACGAAATTCCGTTGCAAACCATTTTTGTGACGAAAAATGCCTTTTTTGAGACGGATTTTTTCTATCATAAAAAATGACTTTTTTTTATAGTGCAGGGAGTCTCTTAGTTCAAGCACACTGCTACTACATGGAATGAAGATCATATTGGTAGTTGTTACGGACCTATATCAGACCCAATAGCAGTACCACCCAACTATGAATATGATACATACTAGGATTTGCCTATAATAAAGGAAAATCCTATCTTATCTATAATCATGGGAGATCTTAAGATAGATCTAGTAGTTATGATACCAAGGCCACGAACCACTGGGCCCTTACGTCTCAACTTAAGGCACACTCTATAAATACAGAGGTCAAACCCTAAGGTGCACACGTTCTAACTCTAAACTATTTACATATTGTCACATTGTGCACACAAATCACCCCTTTGGCGAAAGCCTTATTTGTGCACAGTGATCCCATACTCTCCTGGATATTTGCCTCATAGATATTCAGGCAGAGCCTATCGATCTAATATCAAAGGGTTAAAGGTCATTTTTGCCATGGAAGTTTTGCTAATAGAGCGCCCAGCACCCAGAAGTTTTTTGGGTATCAAATTTGCCCCGGAAGTATGAAAAAGGTAGCAAAACTTCCATGGCAAAAATGACCTTTAACCCAATATCAAAGCACTAGCCCACTAGGCTAGACATTTGTGTTCTACACCAGAACAATAGTATTTGAAAGAAGAAGAAAGAAATTATAAGGTGGTTGGAAGGTATTGAGAGACAGAAAAATTCTCATTATCCTAATGACCTTGCTCGTTTGGAAAAAAAATTGTGGGAAGACTATAATAAATTGACTCTTCAAGAAGAATCATTGTGATTTCAAAAATCAAGGTGCACTTGGCTCAAATGGGGAGAAAAAAGCACAAAATTTTTCCATGCTTCAATAGTGGTTAGACGTAAAAAGCAGAAAATTACAGCTCTCAAGGATGGAGAAGAGAATTGGGTTTAGGATTCAATTCAATTGGGACAAATGGCGAGTCAATTTTTCTAGGAGTTATATACTTGTGATCCAAATGTCACTCTAGACCCCAATTGGCCGAAAATGTTTCCTATTTTGTCACAAATTCAAAGTGATCTTCTTCATAGATAAGTATCTGATATCGAATTTCTATGGGGCATTTAAAGCGCCAACGCAAGTCCATCTTAAGAATGAGCATTATATTTGTTTGATTGAATTCCTCAATTGATAGAGGTTTTGAAAAGCATCTTTAACTAGTTTGCACATTGATTTGCGAACTTCATTAAAGGATATGACGCCTATATCTTTATGTAATGTAAGCTTCAAGGTGATTACCAAACTAATAGCTAACAAATTCCAAGTAGTTATAAATTATCTGGTCGGTCCTGAACAATGTAGCTTCATTGCATCCAAATCTAGTTGTGATAATATTATCATAGCACAAGAAGCCATTTATAAAATGAGAACAAAAAAAGATAAGAAGGTTGGGTTGCCATAAAGGTAGATATGGAAAAAATCATTTGATTGGTTGGATTAGAATTTCATTAATTGCTAATACCCTTTATTGCATTGGAATTTGAGAAAATCTTAAGAAACTTATTATGTCTTGTGTACAATCAACTACCATAAGAGTACTTTGGAATGGACATGAGGGGCCTAAGTTTATGCCTACCGGAGGAGTTCAACAAGGAGATCCACTCAGCCCTTATCTCTTTGTTTTGTGCATGGAAAGGTTGGCTCATCTGATAAATGAAGAGTGTCAAAATCAAAGATGAAAACCACTAAAATTCATCAACAATGGGACTCCTATCTCCCATCTATTCTTTGCAGATGATTTGTTGTTGTTTGTTGAAGCTTCACTTGACTAGGTGGAGAATATTGAAAGGGTCATGAGTCAATTATGTGCTATATCAGGACATAAGATCAATCTCAATAAGTCCAAGGCCTTCTTCTCCAAGAATGTTCACTTTAATCATGCATTGCAATTAAGTCAGACCTTGGGTATAGGTATTACTGGGAATCTTGCCAAGTATCTTGGTGTACCCCTTATCCATTCAAGGATCACCAAAGACAGCTTTAACCATATCACCCAAAAGGTTCGTTCGCGGTTATCATCTTGGAAAGGTAAGCACCTGGGGATAGCCGGCCGTACAGTATTGATCAAAGTTGTAATTTAAGCTTTACCCTCATACCAAATGCAAATTCCACTCTCCTCCCAAAGAGTGTATTGCACGAGATTGAAAAAGTGAGTAGGAATTTTTTATGGTTCAAGATGAAAACGCAAGGAAAATGCATCTCGTTGCTTGGCAAAACATCATAAAGAGCAAGAAGGTTGGAGGCCTAGGTATAAAAAACTTGGAGCTTCAAAACAAAGCGTTTATTATGAAGTTATCTTGGGATATGATCACAAAACCGGACGCGCTATGGGTCAAATGCTTGAGAGACCAATATGCCTGTGGGAATTCTTTAATTCCTCAAGTTTCTAAAAAGCAATCTCAATCTCTAACTTGGCGAGCCATTGTTAATGTTTGGGATATTTTTCTTCCAGGCGTGGGTAAGAAAATCAATAATGGCAAGAATACCTATTTCTGGTGGAACATGTGGATTCCATTCTATGATCCTCTAATTGACTATGTCCAACAAAACCTAGAGAAGGTTCAACCAGGGGATAAAGTTGCTGATTTTGTTCTACCACATGGAAGGTGGAATGTGTCTAAATGGAGAGAATTCTTTTCTAAATGGATCGTGAATATATTAGTTATGCTTCCACCTCCTCAGGGTGTTATTGAGGATTGTATTATTTGGAGAAATGCTTCTGATGGAAAATTCTCAGTCAAAGCGTCCTATAATTTCCTTTCTCACTAGGAAGAGTCATGTGGTGCATAGGTCTAGAAAAAAAATCTGGCGTTGGCAGGTGCCTTAAAAAATAAAATTTTTCTTTTGGCAAGTTGCTCATGAGAGGCTAAGTACTAATTCACTAAGAACTAAAAGAGAGTTATCAGAAACACCACATTGCCCTTTGGGCTGTCCCTGTAAGGAGAGTATTATCCACATGTTGAGGGATTGTAAGTGAGCCAAAGAAGTATAGAAACAACTTATTACTCCTAACTATTATACTGTTTTGTTTAGCTATGATTTGCAGGGTTGACTTAACTGGAATTTCACACATAATCCAGGGAAGAGTAGATTGAATCGGTGGCCATAGAACAAAATTTTCAGCAATGCTTGTTGGCTCATATGGAAGGCACGTTGCAGACAAGTCTCTGAGGATTCCAGTCTGACAGTCAAAGAAATTAATCACTAGATCTTGTTCCATTTGATGGAGGATATATCAACAGGAAGATTCCAGCATCGAATTTTTCCAAGTGATAGATGGAATGAATGTCACTTGAGCCCACCAATGCCAGGAGTGGTTCGGATCAACCTAGATGCATCAATTATAGCTAGGAATGATGTGGCATGTGGTGGTCTCATTAGAGATGATAAAGGACAATATATTATGGGTTTAAAAAAGGCACTTAGCCTATACCGAGTCACGATGGCCAAAGTCTTGGCTATCAAAACAAGCCTTGAAGTCTGTCAGTCATTGAACCTTAAAAATATACAAATGGTGTTGGACTCAATTGAAGCTATCAATATTTTGTCATTATTATGTGTGGATAAGCTTGCTAGGGAGGCTCACTTTGATGATCCTCATGTACATTTCTTTCCAAAAGTGCAAGAATATCGTTATTCAAAGTTTTGGACGGACATATATTTTACTGGGATGGGTCTTCTCCAAGTAGGTAATATTATCTGACAGGGTTTAACTTCAAGCTATGTTTGTCATATATATGAAAAAGAGAGAGAGAGGAGAAGAAGAAGAAGAATCACTCAGATATTTTAAAAGATATCTTATAATAAGAACAAAAGGAGGAGAAGAATCCAGATTCTCATAAGGTGATCCTCTCCAGTCACGGGTCTCAATCACATCACGGGTCCCTGCCAAATGAATAAGCTACATACTCATTTTAGAATTCTTAAGGTTATGATCGGCTACACGATCTAGTTTCTTATCATGCCGACGAGTACTAAACGATTGGAGCACATTATTTAATATAATGAGGTGGGTCCATGAATCAGATAAACTTCAAAAATTTGAGCCATATCACTTGTTAGTTGTTATAATTTTAAACCGACATATTGCAGTAGCGTCTTTTGTATTAATCTCAAATAATGTTATTATTATTCAATTTTTCACTGTAAACTAGTTTCAATGCTCATAATATTGAGCATCAAGAATACATTCATCAACACGGTAGACTATTCAGATCATTTAACTTTTTTAGTTTTAAAAAATTTATTTTAATGTGTACCGAATTTATATAAATATAATCTATTTAAAAATCATTATTTGAAACGCTTAAATTTAGACGGTTAACGTTTTATTTGAATGGTGTAGATGTCACTGCAACAATAAGCATTGAAGTAGCCGTTCCATAGTGAATGATGGATCTCTCATGGGTCATCAAAAATCATTATTAGAGTTGCCAAGTATATGACTAGGTAGGGCAAAGCTCTGGTGAACCGGGTGCAATAGCAAAAAAAAAAAAAAGAGTATATTTACTATATATCACAAATATACATATAATCATATGGTATTACTCTCTCTAGTGGTTAATATATAAGACATATTAAATTAAGGAAATTAGTTAAATTAATTAATATGATATACATTTTCTAAAACACCCTAGTCATCTTCCTTTATTTCTTTATTTAGTCTCATCTTTGATTATTATTTAGAGAGTATCAATAGATGTAAAATAAGAAAAGATTGACAAATATTAAAATTATGCCTCATATTTAGAACTAATATCAACTTCTCAAATATGTTTTATATTAGGAATATGAGGGAGTAACTATTAACTAGTTTGTGCAAATGGGAAAAAACAAAACTTCTCTTTTCACTAAATATAAGATATTCATTATAGTTTTTATGATCACGTAGTTACAAGATTTAAAAACCATATTTTATCCTATTAATGATATAATATACTATGTTACCAACTATGGAGGACAAAGTTGCTCAATCTCATAGTCGAGTCCGTCCGACTTGACTTGACGGTGATAACTCCGCCGGTGACCGAGGCAATTCTACCGCATGCATGAACTCAGGGTCTCTTGCCAAAGCCTCTAGTATTTCATAAGAAGCGCCCAACTCAATGTCGAGGCTACCATCTTCGGCTCCGGCATCAGCCATCAGCTTCCACTGCTTTGCATTTGCTTGGCCACCGCGAACCGCCACAGGCCTCCCCCAGCCAAAGTCGAGGTTATAAAAGTTGGCTCTTGGGGAGCTGCTGGTTGTCATAAACTTCCCAATTGTGGCATGTTGTGTATGCATAGTTGGATTTCGTACCCAAGCTTCAAAGTCTCTCTTGATCTTTTCTTCCGTGCATGATGAGATTGCCTTGTTCATCTCTGAAGCAAACTTCCCTAGGCCTCCATGTCCCACTAAGTCCCTTACTTTCATTGTCACAGTGGTGAATTGCACGGTAATTCCAAAATAGTCGTCTGGAATTGGTGGATTTGAAACTCTGGAACTTGCAGATATGAGGAATCTGTAAGTGACTTCATCTTCTGGGTCAAGGTTCTGATTTCTTATCGCAGACCTCCAAACATGGGCTAAAACAGCTTGCAGGGAGGAGATTTTGTTGCTGGTGACACTATCTTGTATCTCGGAATTAGCTTTTGTTTTGAGTTGAGCAATTTTTCCTCTGTTAAAGTGGAAGATCCTCCTCGAAAATGGTGGTGATTGAGTCGTATTTGTTGACTCCTTGAGATGATGATTCTCTATTATTGCTCTGAATGGGATTGTTATCGGGCGCTCAATATTCCCATCAGGAAACCATCGTTTAAATGAAGCGAGCTTTGAATTTGGGGCTATGTGATTTAGACCATTTCGAGAGATCTGAGCCCATGCGTTTAAGAAATTCCAGTAAGGCTTCAACTCAGCAATACAATGGTTCATGGAACAAGCCATGAAGATGCCATCCAAGAGCTCTGTGACTTGAACCACCATTAATGGAACCCGAGTTCCTTCAAAGCTCTTGATATTACCTGGTGGAAAAAAAGAGGAGACAATTGGAGGAACATAAGTTGGTTCCAGGATGTCGGCAATTGTAGTGTTCTCTGTGATGGCATGAACAAAACTTACTCCGGTGTTGTTACAGGTGATGAATACAGAGTACGCGTCATCACTGCCGCCGCGGGGGACGACAACAAGACGGCCGGCCAGCGGCAGGAAGAAGTCGAGGGCGGAAGAAAGCGAGTCCTTCAAGTGCTCGACCACTGTTTCTCTGTGTATTGAAGATGATGAGGCGGAGGAGGGTTTGTGAAATAGAAGCCCCTTTTGACCATAACCAAGCACTAGATATTGAAGATCCCATGGATTCAGATCGATTTTTTCAGGTGAGTCACCATTTTTTAGGCAGCTACGTGCTCTGATCGTAGTTATGGAGATGACTTTGACGGCCTCCATGCGATGTGGTGCTAGGTGTTTTCTCTATGCTTGCTTTTAGTTATGGAGATGACTTTGACGGCCTCCAAGACAAATTGGTGGGCTCTGGCCAAGCACCACATGAAGAGCGGGGAGGGTTTAGCTGGCACGCAATGCAATTATTTTATCAAATCATTATCGAATGGTTTATAATACGCGTTGCACGGGGGTATGTACTTCTATCCTGTTTTAAATGTAAGACAGTTTTAGAATGACACGTTCTATTTAAGATGATGAGGAATTGCATGTGTTTGAAATATGCAAAACTGCTTACCAAGTCATGTAATTAATTAAAGGGGTTTACTTTTCTCATGTTGCATGAGAGAAAGAAAATTCTTTTGACATGTTCGGCGTGTGATTCCTTGGGAGCCGGCTGAAATCTTGCACACATTCCCACACTAAATTGTATATCTGGCCGGCTGGCAGTTAGATAGAGCAGAGATCCTATCATTCCTCTATATTTGGTTATGTTGAAATCTTTGCCTTTCTCTTCATCTGCATCCAGCGAAGCTGTTGAGCTCATTGGAGTATCCGCTCCATTACAGTGTTCCAACCCATACTTCTTGAGTAGCTCACGGAGGTACTTTGTCTGTGAAATGAATATACCATCCTTTCGTTGTTTGATTTGTAAGCCGAGAAAGTAATTCAGTTCACCCATCATAGACATCTCGAATTCACCCTGCATTTTCTTGGAAAATTCTTCACAAAGAGAATCATTAGTAGCATCGAATATGATATCATCCACATATATTTGTACTACTAAGAGTTCGTTAAGTTTATTTGTTTTGATAAATAGGGTTGTATCTGCTTTGCCTCTAACAAAACCTTGATCCAGTAAAAATTTGCTTAGTCGTTCATACCAAGCTCTAGGAGCTTGTTTGAGACCATACAAGGCTTTCTTGAGTCGGTAGACATGATCTGGATGTTGCTCATTTTCAAAGCCAGGAGGCTGTTCAACGTAAACTTCCTCCTGAATAAAACCGTTCAGAAAAGCACTTTTTACATCCATTTGATATAATTTGAATCCTTTAATACACGCAAAGGCTAAGCGTACGCGTATTGCTTTCAATCTTGCCACTGGAGCAAACGTTTCCTCATAATCAATTCCTTCTTCCTGATTATAGCCTTTGGCAACCAGTCTAGCTTTGTTACGAACTATAATTGCGGATTCATCTCGTTTGTTTTTGAATACCCATTTGGTGCCAATGACCGGATGGTCTTTAGGCCTAGGTACCAAATCCCAAACTTGATTTCTATCAAATTGATGTAATTCCTCTTGCATCGCTATCACCCAATCATTGTCTAAAAGGGCTTCATCGATCTTAGAGGGTTCAACTTGAGATATAAAGGCTGAAAAAGTAACTTCATTTAAGGTACTGGTTCTAGTCCTTACTCCCTGATTAACATCACCAATCACTTGGTCTGAGGGATGATTCCTTATAAACTTCCAAGCTTTGGGTTGAGATTGATCAGGATTTTCAAAATTGTTTTAAGAATCAGTTTCGAAGACATCTCCAAGATTTTCAACAGAGGCAGGGGTAGTTTTCGAAAAGAATTGGTTTTTAAAGACATTTTCTTCATCACCATCCATATTTTTATCTAAGCTTGACTCATAGAAAACAACATGTATAGACTCTTCAACTATTCGTGTGCGTTTATTAAAAACTCTATAGGCCTTACTTCTATTAGAATAGCCAAGAAAGATATCTTCATCCGACCTAGGATCAAATTTTCCTAAATTGTTTTTGCCATTATTATGAACGAAACACTTACAGCCGAAGATGTGAAGATGAGCCAGATTTGGTTTCCTTCCCTTGTAGAGCTCATAAGGTGTCTTATTGAGCTTTTTCCGGAGATGGGCTCTGTTTGATATGTAGCTGGCTGTGCTCATAGCATCTGCCCAGAACACTTGGGATGTTTGATTTTCATTCATCATCGCACGAGCCATCTCAGTCAGCACACGATTCTTTTTCTCAACTACACCATTCTGTTAAGGTGTCCTTGGAGCCGAGAAGTTGTGATCAATCCCATGAGTGTCATAGAATTCACCAAATGCTTGATTCTCAAATTCACCTCCATGATCCGTTCGAATGGCTGCAATACAAATACCTTTCTCGTTTTGCACCTTATTGGCAAACATAACAAACAGATCAAAAGTTTCATCTTTAGAGGATAAGAAAATTGTCCAAGTAAACCGTGAGAAGTCATCAACAATCACAAGTGTATATAAGTTTCCACCAAGACTCCTAACTCTGGCAGGGCCAATTAAATCCATATGAAGCAATTGAAGAGGCCGATTTGTTGAAATTTCTGGTTTATTTTTAAAGGACGATTTAGTTTGTTTGCCCCTTTGACATGAATCACAGACCATATTATTTTTAAAATGCAATTTGGGTAGACCAATCACTAAATATTTTCTTTGCAACTTATCTAACTGATACATATTTACATGAACCAATCTCTTAACCAGCTTTCATCTAAGTTGCTAACAAAACATTTCTCAGACTCCATTTTAGGTAAATCCATGGTATAGCAATTTCCTTCGCGAGGAGCTTTGAACAATACCTTTAGTTTACCTTTATCTATTGGGAGATCATCCTTGTTGACAATGAGGCATTCTTCTAAGTCAAAGATAATCCAATTGTTCTTGTCAGCACTCTGGCTTACACTTAGAAGGTTATGACAGAGCCCTTCCACTAGGTAGACATCCTTGATTTGTGGTCCATCTTTTGCCCCAATTTCACCTATTCCAGTGATTTTCCCGGATTGGTTCCCTCCAAAAGTAACTTTTCCACCATCTTTTGACCTTAACGCAACAAATTTGTCAGGGTCTCCTGTCATGTGTCTGGAGCATCCACTGTCGATATACCATCTATTGGCTCTTGATGCTCTCAAGCACACCTGCAAAACCAGATGAATCAAACTTTAGGTACCCATCTTTTCTTGGGTCCTTTGAGGTTAGTCTGAGCTTTAGGAACATATGTTCCTTGAGGCATCCACTGATAGTTTCCAACTGGTTTATCCCGTCTATCTCTTTTATGAAAACAGGACAAAGTGCTATGACCCTTTCTATTACAATAGTTGCAATGAGCGAACGGATTTGAAGAATGAATTGTTTTTCTAAAATATTCTAAATAAGATTTTCCACCAGTTTTCTTCTTTCCTTTGTGTTTATCAAAAATTGGATTGTAGCCTATACCAGAACGATCGTTGGTAAATCTTTGTGCTTTCAAAATTACATTGAGCATCTCGCTGCCCTGAGTGAATTTCTCAAGAGTTTTTGTGAGATATAAATTTCTTTTCTCCAAATCCACACAGTCATCACAAGTAAGATTTTCACGCATCTTAAGAGAGATATTCTCTCTTTTCAGAGATTTGCATTCATCCATAAGTTTTTCAAATTCAGATTGTATCTCATTATATTCATCAAACAACTTATCATAAGTAGGTTGTGATTCACGTACCTCACTGTCGTTCTCCAGTTGTTCTTCTTCTGCAACTAAACAAACATTGGCTATTTCTTTCTCTTCTTCACTTTCTTCATCAAAGGAGCGATCTCCCCATATTGCCGATACATAGGCCTTCTTTTTGAATTGATAGGACTTCTTCTTCTTTTCCTTATCTCCTTCTTTTAATTGAGGACATTCAGATTTGTAGTGGCCTGGCTTTTCGCATTCATAGCAAATGATCTGGTCTTTATCCTTTGGTTCGCGCCTACTACTTGAGCCTCCCTTTTGAAATCTGTTTCTGAAGCCTTGATCTTTCTTATAAAATTTCTTGAATCTTCGGACGAACATAGCCATTTCATCATCGTCTTCCTCATCTTCCTCTTTCTCTTCCTTGTCCTTTATCGTGTTAAGAGCAACTCCCTTGTTACGATTGTTGCCACCGTTGACATCTTCTAGATCCTTTTTGAACTTCAATTTACTCTCGTACTCAGATAAACTACCAAACAAGGCAGCAATTGAAGCCATTGACTCTCCACGAGCCTCCTCGATAGCAGTAACTTTCGCTTCCCATTCTTTTGTTAAAACATTGAGAATTTTTCTCACTTGAGGCCGTTGATCATATATCTTTCCGAAGGCTGCCAGTTGATTCGTCAGGTGAGTGTATCTAAGTTGAAATTCAGCGATGCTCTCTCCTTGCTTCATCCGTAACAGATCATACTCAGTAGTTAGTATGTTGATGCGGTTCTCTTTGATTACAGAGGTTCCTTCATACGCTATCTCCAGAGCCTTCCACATCTCTTTTGCAGTTGTCAGGTTACAGATTCAAAAGTACTCCTTTTGATTGAGAGCACTTTGAAGCATTAAAATAGCCTTACTGTTGAGAGTGATGTTCTTCTTATCATTCTCGTCGAATTCAGCTTCAGTTTTTGGAACATAAATACCTCCTTCAGTTTTAACTGGTACATAGTCCCCAGTCTCAAAGACTCTCCAAAGTCCGTATTCAGTAGCCATCACGAATACATGAAATTTCACTTTCCAAAAAGAGTAGTGCTCACCGTTGAATCCCAGAGGTCTATTGATTGAGGCACCGTCAGGTAATATTCTTTCCATGATCTATCTCGGGATGTTAGTCCCAACCGAGCAACCTGGCTCTGATACCAAATGAAGGTGGAATATCACCTAGAGGGGGTGAATAGGTGATCTAAAAATTTTCACAATTTAAAGCGAAACCCCTTTCTGATGATCAAAAATGAAAAACTCGTAAGACAATAGAACACAAGACAATTTATCCTGGTTCGGTCTAAAGCTCCGACCTACTTCCAGTCCCCAGAAGACCTGGGATTTCACTATCTTCAGAAGAATTACAGGCTCTGTAAACGAGGAAGGTTTCCTTCACTCTCGGACCACACTCCCCCTTACAAGTTGTAATCTTTTACACCCACTCTTAAGGTTCCACAACCTTAAGTTACAATCAGAAGAAAGTAAATGTTTAAATACTCCTCACGAGTTGAATAATGATGAACATGAAGAACAGAGACTCAGCAATAAATTTGAAACACAGAAGAAATTAATGTCGAGTTAATTGCACAGCGTTTTGGTCGTTGGCAAATTTAATGCTTCATGTATTTATAGATGTCTTCATTGATGACCGTTGTCGAAGCACAGAGCTAGCCGTTGAGACTTCACAAAATGCCCGTTAGACAGATCGAACTCTTTCTAGAGATTTTGCTGATTTGGTTTGAATATTCCATCTGGAATTCTCTTTCATTCTTTCTGTTGTAACCGTTGTGAGATCTCATTAAATGCTGGATTGAGTGTATCAGAGTTTTGCTTTGCTTTGTCCAGTGCATCGGTTTTGGAGAATACAACGGTTTTGGTAGTTGAATTAAATGCGTTCAACTGTCCCGATGGATAATATCAAAGTCCGCTGGTAATTTCTGTCTAAATACTCTGAAACTCATGAACAAACTGGTTAATAGCATTTGGTAATCTTAATCACAAGTAATCAGATGAGTAATTGATACATTCAAGCACAAAGGAAATTCGTAGATGGTGATTGAAAACAGGGACTACTTTACTCGAGTAGAGTTTAAGGCTTGCTCGAGTAAGCATTTTGAAATGATGAAGAATCCACCTCTGCCCGCTGATACTCAAGCATGGAAATCAACCTTGCTCGAGTATGGTGCTCGAGTAAGCTTTGGAGTATGCTTGAGTAGGTCCTTTTTCTTTCTGTTCAAAAGCACTAAGAGGTCTTGTACTCGGGCAAGGATTTCTGCCTGCACGAGTATGTTGCTCGAGCATGGCTATTCCCATGCTCGGGCAAACATCTTCTAATTCTATGAAAGGCTTAAGTAACAATATTGCTCGAGTATGGATTTTAGCCTGCTTGAGTAGAGTGCTCGAGCAAGATAAATCATATGCTCGGGCAAGCAATTTCTCAACTCAAAGTCACTTGCTTCTTGACCCTGCTCGGGTAGGGTCCTCAGTTTGCTCGAGTATGCTTGCTCGAGCAAGCATACCTTCTTGCTCGAGTAGGGTTCTTTCTGAGGCTTTTCTTAGGGAGTTGCTCAAGTAGCTTTCCAGGTCTGCTCGAGCATGTCTGCTCGAGCATGCTTGCCTTCATGCTCGAGTATGCTGACTCTGAAGCCCCTTTTCCCGATGTTGCTCGAGTAAGGCACTATGGTCTACTCGAGCAAAGTCTTATCAGATGAAATCTGATATGCTTTGCTCTCGATGTTGCTCGAGCACAGTCACTAGTTTGCTCGAGTAACATGCTACTGATCAGATTATCAGATTAAGTTAATTTTGTTCTTGAAATTGTAATCATCAAAACTCAAGAACCAACACGTCAGCGCTGCCTTGGTAAGAGAAGCCAAGACCAGACAAATGCCGATATACTTCATAAGGAAGGCCTGACAAAGCTCTGAACTCCGGTACCAGAAGCTGGAGAAAGTGGCCTTTGCCCTACTCACTGCGGCCAGAAGGCTCCGGTCATATTTTCAAGGACATCAGATAGTGGTATGCACTAGCCAATCGATCTGACAGATCCTCCACAAGCTGGACTTAGCGGGAAGAATGACCAACTGGGCGATTGAGCTGTCAGAATTTGACATCACATTCGAAGCCTGACAGGCGATCAAGTTCCAGGCACTAGCGGACTTCATTAGGGAATTGACCCCGGCAATAACAAGTGACGGAACCTGGAAGGTCTACGTAGACGGATCCTCCAACGCTAAGGGCAGCGGTGCAGGAGTCATCGTTGAAAGCCCGCAGGGGGTCGCCACCGAGCACTCCCTCCAACTAAAGTTCCCGACCTCCAATAACCAAGCTGAGTACGAAGTGCTTTTGGCCGGACTGCTCCAAGTAAGAGATAATGGGGCGCATCGAGTAAAGGTTTTAACCGACTCGCAGCTCGCGCCGCACAGATCGACGGCAGCTACCAAGCGAAGGGGTCTCTTATGGCGAAATTCCTGAATCGGGCCAAGGAACTCATGGCCGAGTTTGATGAAGTGATCGTCACCCATATCCCAAGAGAGGAAAATACAAGAGCCGACATCCTCTCCAATCTGGCAAGCACTAAAGGACCGGACAATCACAGGACCGTCATCCAACAGAATCTGACCGAACCGAGCTGCATCATGACCATCTTGGCCGGCTTTGGCTGGAGGAAGCCGATAGAGGACTACCTGGAGAGAGGAATTATCCCTACTTACCCAACCAAGGCCAAAAAGTTGATCAGAGTGGCCGCTATCTACGCCATGGTCGATGATCAACTCTACTGAAAGGGACTACATTGCCTGATGATACGATGTCTAGGCGAACCCGAAGCAAGGTACGTGCTGGCCAAACTACACGAAGGAAGCAATGACCACCACATGGGGGGCAAGGCTCTCGTTAGAAAGGCACTACACGCCGGGTACTATTGGCCCACCATGAAGCATGACGCCATGGAAACAGCCAAGAAGTGTGATAGTTGCCAGAAACATGCCAGGATCATATGGCCGCCGCCTACAGAGCTGAAAGGAATGCCAGCCCCCTGGCCCTTTTATAAATGGGGCATGGATATCCTCGGACCATTCAGACTTGCACAAGGGCAATGCAGATGGCTTATCGTCGCTGTCGACTACTTCACCAAATGGATCGAGGCAGAGCTGCTCGCCACAATAACCTCGACCAGAGTAATGAAGTTTTTTCGCCACAACATCGTCTCCCGCTTCGGAATACCTGTCGAGGTCGTCACGGACAATGGGACCTAGTTCATGGACCACAGGTTCCAACCGTTAATGACCAACCTGGATATTAAGCAGTAGTTCTCATCAGTGGAACACCCACAGTCAAACGGGCAGGCCGAGTCCGCCAACAAGATCATCCTGGACGGACTAAAGAGGCACATGTTGCAAGCTGACACGAACTGGACCGAGCAGCTACACAGCGTTCTGTGGGGATACCGGACAAGCGTGCAGTCTTCGACTCAGGAAACCCCGTTCAGGCTGACCTATGGATGTAAAGCAATGATCCCGGTCGAAATCGGGCAACCATCTTGGAGAAAGGTTAAAGCCAGACAAGAAGGGCAGGTTTCGAATGACGACGCCTTGAAGACCGACTTTGACCTCATAGATGAGATCCGAGTCACGGCTCACTGCCGAGAATTGACCGCCAAGCAGCTACTCGCGGCTAAGTACAATAGAAAGGTCCGACCACGGTCATTCAACCGGGGGAACCTCGTATCCGACGGGCCGATATAGGCAATAAGAATTCTTGGGACGGAAAGCTTGCGGAAAATTGGGAAGGCCCCTATCGGATCAAAGAAAAGCTCAACGGAGGGGCCTACATTCTCGAGACCCTGGTGAGAAAGCCGATCAAAAGAACTTGGAACGCCGACAAGTTAAAGATCTACTATAGCTAGACCCCGGCTCAGCTCGGCATAACTAGTCGATTTTCTCTTTTGAACTTCAAAGTTTAAGTTATTTCCTTTCCTACTTATGTTTGTTTGTAAAGCCCCTTAGGGCTATTCTTAGCAATAAAGGATCCCACTGAGGAATTTCTTCAATGTGCACAAATACTCGCTTAAGCATCAAACTGAGGCAATAAAAGCCCCGTCAAAAATTCGGAAGCTGAGGCAAACAAGCCCGGCACGAATGAAGCCGAGGCAAAAAAAAAAAAGCCCGGCACGAATGAACGGCTCTGAGGTAGTGTACCCGACCGAAAACTAAAAACATCTAGATGTACGAAAACCAGCCGTTGTACTCCGACAGGCATTGGTTAGAGCTCGGCGAAGGCGCCATACGCGCCCAACTAAGCAAGCGGACTACCATGCCGACCCTAATCAGGTCAAAATGTTTGATTAGAGGCAGACGAAGCCTCGGTTGAACATGTGGTAGTTTAGCCCTTACGTCGGTTAAAAATAATCCGACTAGTGAAAGTTGGAGTCCGACTAGCAAAAGTTGGACCGAGGTAGTGCGGTTAGTTACACCTGACGAGGTTGAAACAAGACAACCCTGCCCCAACCTCCCACACGCGAAGTGTGGTAGAGTGAAAAACGACTCATATTCATTACAATCGACAAACATCTAAACTAAGTTTAGAACTTTAAACATAGGCAAAAGGATGATAAAACTGTAAATCATTCATTGTCTAGTGTATACAGAATGGCCTAAAGGCCAGAATTGTTCAAACAAATAACAAAGGCACAGACACCACAAAAGAGAAAATACAAAGGTCCAAGGCTAGCTGGACGACTCGGCTTCAGGACCTCCTTCCTCGGCTCCATCGGCAGAACCCTTGGCGGCAGGAGATTGGTAAGGGATCAAATTCCCGTCTTGTACAAAGGCGCGGTAGTCATAACCGTCCACGTTAAGCTCCACGCCGGGGTTGAAAAGCCGAGTCTGAGCCAGGGCCTGCTCGAAGCACTCCCTGGCCGTCTGCAACAATGCGTCAAACGCCTCCTGATGCGCCGCCTACTCGACAGAAAGGGCCGCCTTGGTGACCTCCTGCTCGGCAACCAGGGAAGCCCGCTGCTGTTGGAGAACCTTCATAGCAGCCAGACTCTCAGACAACCCCTTCTGGGCCCGAGTACACTCCTTAGCCAGTTTCTCCCCTGACTCACGGGAAAGCTGGAGCTCCTGATCAGCCTTCACCGCCGCGGCCTTGGCAGCATCCTCCTCCTCAAGGACTTGGCTTTAGCCTCCGCCATGGCCAAAGCCCTATTCAGCTCCTCTACAGATTCGGCCTTAGCCTCTGCAGCAGCCAAGGCCTTCTTCAACCCCTCCTCAGACGCCTTCAGCTTCCTACAGTTAGCATTAGCCTTAACATACTTCTCCCTCACCAGAACAAGAGCCTGGAGGAAGCCAACGGACCGGCACAAATGCGTCTGGGCCGCGTGAATCTCGTCCATAGCTGGCGGGGACGTCGGTCGGTTATCTAGGAAGTGCCGAGGAGGGAGGAAAGCAACATCCACCTCCGGGACCACCCCCTTATCCCACAAAAAGCCGCGAGGGAAGACCGAAGACGAACCCAACGAAAGAGGAGGAGGGGGAGGGGGAGGGGGAGGGGGAGAAGCAGCAGACAACGAGCCCAATGGTGCCTCAAGGAAGATTACGGCCTCGTCCTCCTCAATGGCAATCACGGCCTCCTTTGCCTTCAGAACCTGGGACCCTACCGCTGGGGAAGGCTCGACGACACCAGCAGGAGGAGATCCCTGGTCGACCGAGGCTTTGGATTTCTTCGAAGCATCGGCCAAGGGAGCGCCGGCACCATTAGGAGCATCTCGCTTCTTTGTCTGTCGGCTCGGGGAGGCAGCGGCAGGATTCGCCTTTCGAAGATAAAGCGGAAGGGCACTCATATCTCGAGCTGAAAGAACAAAATTAAACCAAGTCAGACAAACGGATCCAAAATGCGAAACAAATGACAATATGCCAACTAAAGAAAGAACCCTACAAGTAGGAGGAAGCGGCTCAGCACCCTCCTCGGTTATAAAGAAGCCGGCGGGCTTCACACCATGCTCCGCCACGAAGGCCTCTAACCGAAGAAGGGCAGAGACGGACTCCAGCCAGAGATCCTTGTGGAGAATCTGGAAAGAGGCAGCATTAGCCTCATAATGGCTCTCCATCCAGTACAAAGGAAAGCGCCAGCCCACGTCAGCGGCCTCAGGACCCTCCAGGAACCAAGGCTGTTTCCCGAACTTAGCTTCAACCTTGAAAAATGCCGCCTTGAAGCGCTTGAAGGAATCCGAAAAAGGCGTCATAAGCTTACGGTCAGGGTTGATACGAAGGGATACCAACCCTTTCAGCTTGTCACCCTCCTTGGGTGAACTAGGAGTAAAAGGGCCGAAGTAGTAGAAGAAAAGGTTGGCAGTACACGAAATTGGGACTGGGAAGGAACGGCATAGCCGCTCAAAGGCAACAAGGTAGGCCCACCCATTTGGATGAAGCTGGGAAGGGGCAAGTCTTAGGTGCAGCAGGGCCTCCATTTGGAAGGGAGTGAAAGGCAAGGAAACTTGTACTCGAGACAAGCAATCTCGGTAGAAAAAGAAGAAATTTGGGCGACCCGCTTCCCGTGTCGCACAAACAGGCTCGTCGGCCCCCGGACAACGGACGACGCAACTAGGCATGGCTGGAATCTTCAACCGGGCAACGTCTACGTCCGACATGAGAGACCGAGTCTTCAACACCTCGTGGGACACCCAGTTGTATTACCGACATAAGGCTTCGAGTGGACTAGAAGAGTCCGAACCTTCGACCTCGGACTGTTGCTTCGAAGGTCGGGATTTAGGAGCCATTAAACCTATAAGCAAATAAAAAACCAATATCAGTAAAGAGCAGGAATACCTGGCGCAACAGCACTCGCAGAAGAAAATGACAATGGACTTGGACGAATGGGGGCACTAGAGGGAGGACCCGTTGAAGGCCGGTGCCAGCAGGACCCAAGCTTTGAAGAAGCCCCGGCATCGTCACCACGAGCTATAAGATAAGAGCTCTCAGCCAAGCAATCCCAACAAGGGCCGTAATACCCTTCTGGCAGAGGATCTGAGACGTTTGGCCGAGGACCTTCGTAGAAGTTAAGAGGTTGGGCCATCCACGCTGGAGATCCAGAGCTGACTGAGGTGCTGACCCCGGCCTCGATGGGCAGCGCGAAGGCAATAGCTCCTTCCGCGGGCCAAACGGGAGGAGACGTCGGAGCCCTAGCGACAACAGGACGGGGTCCAACCTGCCTCGGACGACTAACGCCGCCTCGGCGCAAAGGCGCCAACATCCCCGTTGTAGGAGGTTCACCCTCGAGAACCCAGTAGGTGGCCCGGGGGAAGCAGGTATGGAGGAATGTTTCTTCTTCCGGCAACAGTACTGCTCTTGGCCTAGGAGAATTCCTACCTCTATCCATATGAGGAAGCAAGGAGCCTAAGAACTAAGGGGTTTTGGACAGAAGTCGAAAATCTGTGAGAATTTGGAAGTAGGACGCTGAGGGAGAAACTCGGAAAGTTCGCCAAATAACCCAGAAAGGTGGAAAGAACAGTAACGCAGGCGACAAGTCTTATTGAAAAATAAATACAGAGTAATACCGAACAAATGTAAAAGGAAATGAACGGAATACCTGTATGAATGAAATGAGGGAAACTTGGATGCTGGAAATGAAGAACGGCAAAGTTTCGGATGAAGAAGGCGATTCTCTTAACTCAGAAAGAAGCCAGAGAAAAACTTGAGTAAAACTTCACGAGCGGGAAAAGTAAAGAGGAAGAAAGAAGAAAAGCTACTTAAACCGCTGAGGCAGAGTAGCGAAACAATGAGGGCAAAGAGGTCCTTTCCAAATAGATGCGATAGATTGGAACCACGTGACATCAGCACATTAAATGCGCACGAACATCGAGACGTGAACAGGCGCGGCTGTTGCAGATTACCACCATTCAGGGCGTGCCAGGTGTGAACTCGCAATGATGGCACGCGTAGGGGGAACCCCAAGGCGCATGATGAAGGCCAAAGGGCAAAAAGCATGGGTTCGAAGTTGCTAGCAGGCATCAAGGATCAAATAACCCTCTTGGTAAATTAAACTCATCGTCCTCGGCAGGACGCCGGGGCAGAGGCGTAAGAAGCCAGCCCCGGGTTCAAAGCCGACTGATGGGCCTCGGCAACCACAAGTCGGCCCAGCTGAAGTAAAATGACCCAGTCAAAACAAGGGCCGGCGGCAATGTACATCTCGGCCGTCCAGAAGCCTGAACAACCAAGCTGGGGGCAACTATTACGAACCGACCCAACAGCCCAGATCCAGGCCACGGCCCAACTATACCTGGGAGCATAATTGGCAGGATAATAGGCAAAGATATGAGATCCCGACAACATAGGATCTATCCTAACCATAATCCCGAGATACTAGCCTCTGATATCTTGGCCCCGGATATTGCTCACCAGGCCGAGATACTCGCACCGGACCTCTCTATAAATACAGAGGAACATCAATCAGGTGCACACGTTCTAACTCATGCTCTATTTACTTTCTGTCACACAGAGCACACACACCACCCCCTTCTGGCCTCACGCCATAAAGTTTACTGCAAATTACGTGGACTTTGATCCCCTCAAAGGGTACGTAGGCTCTAGGCTTGACACTTAGTCAAGTCTAATTCATCTGTGTTCTTAGAACAGAACAGTGTGTATGCTATTGTTGTGCATATGTGTGTGTCTAGTATGAAGAAGGAAAAGAAAGTCAAGGAGTTAACCAATAGGAATTTAGATAATTGCACAATCAGGATAATTCAAGAAACTAATTCTATACATAAACAAATGAAAATTCATACAAACTAAATTGTATCTTGAAATCCATCAACTATAAATCAAATGTAAGAAGAGATTTGGAACAAGCATAATTCAAGCTTGAAAACAAGTATAATCAAAATCATTTCCTTAATTGTTGAAGATTGAAACCAATAGAAAAGATAGGCAAATTTGGTCTCAAAATGAAGCTAAGCACTTCAAGAACCCAAAACTAATGAGAAAGTGTACATAAAATTCCATTAGAATCCCCAATTATATTTTTACCTAGAGAAAAGCAAAGCCAAAAAAAAGAAGGAGGAGAGAATTGTAACCTAGAAGCCAAGAGTTGAGGTCACTAATGACCTCATTAAGGAGGTGAGTCACTAACCTAACATGCATGAATCACTACTCTATGTAAGAAATGAGTCATGACTCTAAGAGTGAGTCATAAACCTATGGGATGACTCATGAAGATGACTCAAAAGCAAATAGAAGAGACTAGAAGGAGAGGGGGCGGTTTTTCTTGATGGAGGGTGAGGGTGAGGATGAGTGTTTCAAACTTTCAACTTGATCTTATGGCCAAGAATTAAGATAAAGTAGGTTTGAGTTATTTACCCAACTTGCCACACCACTCTCCTATAAATAGGAGCCTTGTCTTCCCTCATTCTTCACACCAAATCAAACTCCAAGAGTTGATTTCTAAGAGAAGAGTGAAGCAAGAAGGAGGAGGAAGTTCTTCAAAAGGTAAGCAAGCTTTTAGTTTCTAGTCTTTAGCTTTTGTAGTTCTGTAGTTTTAGTCTTTAAATTCTTAGATAGAAGTAGGTTAGATCTTAAATATTCTAGAATAATTTTAGATTCATGTTTTTATGGTTAAAATCAGCTTTATTTCGAAAAATTGATGAAGAAAGTGGTTTAGCAAAATTTCCGGAAGAGAAACACCGAAGTAACGAAGTTCAGGCGAAATTTCATCGGTTCTAAAATTTCTGAATCAGTCATAAAAATGCTTATATTTTATGTTGAAAACATGGTTGAAAAATTCTGATAAAATTCATGGTTAAAGTAGACATATCGGGCTTTTGCCGAATGTGCAACCACAACTCCTCGCAACGTATTGGAGATGGCGGATCATGTACCGCAGAAGGATTGGATTCTGCTTCATCTTCCAATCTCTTCCTCTTGGCCGCCATCAATTCTTTTTAAGCCTTTTCATATCCGCTGCGAGAAGCCCTATGCGGGCAATCATTCTTTCTCCCTATCTCCTGTGCTTGTTCCCTTCTTTCCTGTGAATCAGAATTGAAAACAACTATTAATTATGAATTCCATCTATCTTACTAACAGAAATTAGAGAACTTCTTCTTGATATGAACCTCAAACACTAGTCAAATTCACTTCATCAAGTTTCAACATTTTATTTAAAGAAGATGTAGAATTGTAGAAGAAATTGGAGCTATGTTTTGTACTGCTAGGTAGATAGGTTAAGAAACAAAACAGAATTATACTTACAGAATAATACAAACTTGATCCTTTTTAAGGCATCCAGTGGGATCAGTAGTCCTCATTAGATAGTAACAGAACTAACAACAATGTCTAACCACTACCTACTATAACAGAACTAAAACTATAATAATGGCTTGACTCTTATGCCATTGTTATTTCCCTAATTACCTTCTTAGTATTTTACCTTTTCAGGGTTTACATATCAGATTTGCATGGACAAAGGCAGGAATTGTATACTTCTATTCACACACCAAACAATTTAACTAACAGGATTAGATGAACACAATAACATTCACATATCTGCACAGGTTATATAAGCAAACAAAAGGGCAAACAAAACTAAATATAGACTCACCAGAGCTTCAGGAGTGGTCCGCAAGTGAACAAATTGTTGCCAAGTTTGTTCATCAATAAATGTGTAACTATCCCAAGGATGTTTGTCAGGCTGAACCTCGGCAAAAATATACTTATTAGTGAGAAAGGTCTTAAACTTCCTCCACCGATCAGCACAATAAGACAATGTCTTGTCTTTCAACTTCTCAGAGTCAGGGACAGTTATGTAAGCCGGATAGTGTCCCAAATAGGTTGCTTTACTTTGCTAAAGTCCACATTTTTCCACTCATCTGTTAAGATGCTAACCTTACTGCGTGCAAGATAGCCGACAAAACTAGTATATTTGCTTTTATTAGGGCCGAAAGGTTGCAAATTTTCATCAAACTGAATCTCGAGCATTGATCCAAAAGTCCGACTTAGGTTTATATCCATCATTCATGTGCCTCTTCTGCAACAGCATGCAGGGTGGTTACGAGGCACATTGTCAGATAAAGAGTGTTCGTTCTGACTCACACCAGTAACTGGCGTTCCCGGAACACGAATGGAATTGTTTTCACCGTTCATTTTCGAGACAGGAAGAGAGGAACACCTAAGCAAATGAGAGAGTAACAGAGGCTAATGGTACGTGGGCGAGGAAGAGAGGTAATGCAACAGCAAGAGTGGTTTCACAACAAGAAGAGGGGTTTCAGAGTTCAGAGGGACAATGTAAGTCATAAGGTAACGTTTCACGTGAAGAAGTATATTTGGCGCTTTATTTTTAAGACCGGATGAACTACAATGACAGTCTTAAAGGTTAAGTTTTAAAACCGTCCTTTGTTAAACTCCGGTCTTAAAAGTAATAAACTATTTACTACCGGGCACAATTTATGTCCAGTCTTAAAAGTATAATCTTTAAGACCTCCTGTTATATATATCCGGTCTTAAAAGTTTTTTACCTGTATATTTAATTTTTTCCTTATTATATTGGACCGCATAAATTATAAGTCGGCCTGTTCGGGATTTCTCTAAATTGTTAAAATCTCATTTACGATCCTGAATCTAGATTTATAAATAGGATCAGATTTTTTAGTTAAAAATGTGACCACAGTTGTGTGTGTGCACGCGCCCACATGTTAGTATCCTCATGAAATGACTCCGCCACAATTGTTTCCACCATGCCTCAACACTTATCCATTCACCTACCGTTTTTTTTAATCAAAGATTCACCTACCATTTTTTTTAATCAAAGATTCACCTACCATTTGGTGTATTGGACTTCTAACTACTCCGTATTTTATAAGAATTAAAAATAATTCAGAATAGTCTATATTATTAAAACAATAAAAAATTGTAAGATTAGGCGAACTACTCCCTCCGGTCCTAATTATAGGAATACTTTCGCAGTACAATTTACACTATGAAAGTGTTCCTATAATTAGGACCGGAGGTAGTATTTTTTAAGATTACTCTTCAATCAGAATTAATGTATCTTGACTTTCTTTTTTCTTTTTTTGAAAAATTATGTGCAGGTCCTAAGGAACAAAAATAATTATAAAAAAATTCCTTGAAATCACCAAATTATATAGAAGTCCTGAAGGACTTTTTTGATATTATTTGTATGAAAAAAATCCAGGTTTTTAAATGTTGTTGTAAATATGACTTTTTCTGTTGTAAATATGGCTTTTTCTGTTGTAAATGACCATATTTTAAATTTTGTTGTAAATATAGCATTTCAGGTTGTAAATCTAGCATTTTCCTGTTATTAATACAAATAATATAAAAAAACTCCCCTAGGACTTCTGTGTAATTTGATTATTTTAAAGGAATTTTTTGTAATTATTTTTGTTCCTTGGGACCTACACGTAATTTCCCCCTTTTTTTAATCTCCCTACAATACAATTAATAAGGGCATTCGTAGAAAACAAAAAGAAATTTAATGTTACTGACTTTTTTTAAAAAAAAGTGGCTTATATTTAATAGCATAAAAATATTTTAAGAAATATCTTTTATTATTTTAAATTTTTTTCCTTATAAAAATATATTATATTATACTTTAATGTAACTATTCGGGTGTTGGTCCTCACTGTCTTTATCATTGCAATGAAATTTAGACAGTTTCAACTTGTTTTTGAATAATTTAAATTTCAAAATTTTATATCTATTTTATATTAAATAATTTTATTTTAGGTTATGTATTCATCAACAAAAAAATTTCTAAAAAAATAAATAATGTAATTTAAAACATCCAAGATAAGATTAGATATCTGAAAATCAAAATTGTGGTCCCCATCACATGGACCACCCATGCAAACAATTTTAAGTGATATGACTTATTAACCATTAAGGTTGTCAAACTCACGAGATTAACTAAACTCGTGACAGTGACGTAAACTTGTATTGTGAACTCATAAGAGTTTACTTTTATTATTAAATAAATATTACTAGTATATAATTAAATAATTAAAATATAAAAATGACAATAATTTGATTTAAATATATTTTAAATCTAAATAATTGAAATTAAATCCATCAATATTCATCATTTATCATATTTAATAAAGAAATTTCAACAAAATTTCTATATAAAATCATTGAATATGATCAAATCAAAAAAGTTAACATGAATTTAAGAGATTAAGTTAACACGGTTTTGTAAGTTAGAAACGTAAAAACGATAAATTTGGTGTATAAACTCGTGAGTTTAATTGAGTTTATGACTAACACAAGTTTACTACTACCTCGACTCATTTTAATAAGGTAGAAACGTAAAAACGGTAAACTCAAAGAGTCAACTCACGAATTTGACAACAATGGCTCCCACTATTCTTATTGTAGAAAACCCCCCAAGTACCTCATTGAAATTAAGGAAATATGATTAATTAATTGTTTGAAAAATAATAAATTGTTTTTATCCAACCCATATTTAATTAAAAAAAAATAGACGCACATTAAATTCATTCGTAGTTAATGTCTTTAAATATGAGTCATATTGATATACTTTAATTAATATATTTTATCAAATAACTTATAAGAATCACTCACATATTTTAAAAGATATCTTATGATAAAAACAAAAGGGAAAGAAGAATCCAGATCCTCGTAAGGTGATCCTCTCCCGTCTCGGGTCTCAATCATACCATGGTCAAAAATTATGATATTTACACGATCTAATATCTTATCATGCCGACGAGTACTAAACAATTGGAGCGCATTATTTAATATAATGAGGTGGTTCCACCGTCCATGCATCAAATAAACTTCAAAAATTTGAGCTATATCACTTGTTATAATTTTTTTTTGGGTTGTTAATTAATCCCTCCAATCTTAATTATAAGAGCACTTTTTAGAGTTGGTTTTGATCATAATTATAAGAGCAAGTTTTAACTTTTGTTTATTTTTTTCCTATAATACCTCTATTTATACTTTCTCAATAATAATTTAATTAATAATACACTTATATATTTTATAAAGTAAATAATGTTTGCAACTTATTAATGTTACATACACCTCAATTATAATTTTTTCTTATAAAATAATTTTGAGCAATTTTTGTCATATTTTTCCCATACACCCCTACTAATACTTTTTCGATAATAATTAATTTAACAACACCTTTATATTCTATTAAATGAGATATTCTACTTTATTTATTTTTTAAATAAAATAATTTTAATATTCCTTTAAAAACTTTTTTTTTTTGGTAACTATCAAGAGAATTGTATTTTAATATGTTAGTACAGTACCAACGATGAGCTGGAGAAATCGTTGTATTTTTTGGACTAAAATATAACAATTTATTTTTTTTTGTAACTATCAAGAGAATTGTATTTTAATATGCATATTTATCAGATCAGCAGCCGTGGAATTGTTAGTACTGTACCAACGGAGAGAAATCGTTGTATAAGCTTAGAGAGATTGAGAGTCAGAGTATCAATTCTGCGGGTTACCGATTCAGCTCATTTCTTCTTGATGTAATTTTTAATTTTGATTAGGGGTATTTTTTAAAAAATAATTATAATTAACTAATTTAACTTCTTTTCTTAATCTCTCCAAATTTTGATAAATAGCTCTTATAATTAGGACTAGAGAGAGTATAATATTTTAAACCGACATATTGCAGTATTTTCTTTTTTTGTTTTAATCTCAAATGATGTTATTATTATTCAATTTTTCACTGAAAACTAGTTTCAATGCTCATAATATTGAGCATCAAAAATACATTCGTCAAACCATGGGCCTAGTAGTCCAGTGGTATACCTTCTCCCCATAGTTGGGGAGCTACTTAGCTCATTTAACTTCTTTAGTTTTATTTTTTATAAAATTTACTGTAATGTGTACCGGATTTATATTAAAGATAATATATTTAAAAATCATTATTTGAAACGCTAAAATTTGGACGGTTAACGTTTTATTTAAATGATGTAGATCTCCCTGCAACAATAAGCGTTAATATGGTTCCATAGTGAATGATGGATCTCTCATGGGTCACCAGAAATCATTATTAGAGTTGTCAAGTATTTACTATATATCACAAATATACATATAATCATCGAATTATTCCGATCCCTCATGGTTGTTAATATATAAGATATATTATATCAATATCAACTTCCTAAATATGTTTTATATTAGAGATATGACTATGAGGGAGTAGAAGCTATTCACTTGTTTGTGTAAATGGAAAAAAAATAACAAAAAATAACAAAAAATCTCTTTTCACTAAAAATAAGATATTTATTATATTTTCTATGATCATATAGTTACAAGATTTAAAAACCATATCTTATCCTATTAATGATGAAATATACAATGTTATCAACTATGGAGGACAATTTCGACCAAAAAACAATGGTGGACAAAGTTACTCAATCTCATAGTCGAGTCCGTGCGACTTGACTTGACGGTGATAACTCCGCCAGCGACCAAGGCAATTGTACCGCGTGCATGAACTCAGGGTCTCTTGCCAAAGCCTCTAATATTTCATAAGAAGCGCACAACTCAATGTCGAAGCTACCTTCTTGGGCTCCGGCATCAGCCATCAGCTTCCACTGCTCTGCATTTGCTTGGCCACCGCGAACCGCCACAGGCCTCCCCCAGCCGAAGTCGAGGTTATAAAAGTTGGTTCTTGGGGAGCTGCTGGTTTTCATAAACTTCCCAATTGTGGCATGTTCTGTATGCATAGTTGGATTTCGTACCCAAGCTTCAAAATTCCTCTTGATCTTCTCTTCCGTGCATGATGAGATTGCCTTGTTCATCTCTGAAGCAAACTTCCCTAGGCCTCCATGTCCCACTAAGTCCCTTACTTTCATCGTCACAGTGGTGAATTGTACGGTAATTCCAAAATAGTCGTCTGGAATTGGTGGATTTGAAACTTTAGAACTTGCAGATATGTGGAATCTGTAAGTGACTTCATCTTCCGGGTCAAGGTTTTGATTTCTTATCGCAGACCTCCAAACATGGGCTATAACAGCTTGCAGGGTGGAGATTTTGTTGCTGGTGACACCATCTTGTATCTCGGAATTAGCTTTTGTTTTGAGTTGAACAATTTTTTCTCTGCTAAAGTGAAAGATCCTCCTCGAAAATGGTGGTGATTGAGTCGTATTTGTTGAGTCCTTGAGATTATGATTCTCTATTATTGCTCTGAATGGGATTGATATTGGGCGCTCAATGTTCCCGGGAGGAAACCATCTTTTAAATGAAGCGAGCTTTGAATTTGGGGCTATGTGGTTTAGACCATTTCGAGAGATCTGAGCCCAAGCGTTTAAGAAATTCCAGTAGGGCTTCACGTCAGCAATACAATGGTTCATGGAACAAGCCATGAAGATGCCATCAAAGAGCTCTGTGACTTGAACTACCATTAATGGAAGCCGAGTTCCTTCAAAGCTCTTGATATTACCTGGTGGAAAAAAAGAGGAGACAATTGGAGGAACATAAGTTGGCTCAAGGATGTCGGCAATTGTAGTGTTCTCTGCGATGGCATAAACAAAGCTTACTCCGGTGTTGTTACAGGTGATGAATACAGAGTACGCGTCATCAGCACCGCCGTGAGGAACGACAGCAAGACGGCCGGCCAGCGGCAGGAAGAAATCGAGGGCGGAAGAAAGCGAGTCCTTCAAGTGCTCGATCACTGTTTCTCTGTGTATTGAAGATGATGATGAGGAGGATGAGGGTTTGTGAAATAGAAGCCCCTTTTGACCATACCCAAGTAATAGATATTGAAGATCAAATGGATTCAGATCGATTTGTTCAGGTGAGTCACCATTTTTAAGCCAGCTTCGTGCTCTGATCGTAGTTATGGAGATGACTTTGACGGCCTCCATGAGATGGGGTTGCGTAGTGTTTCTCTATTGTTGCTTTTAATTCACTGCCACTTATAGACTCGAGCAAAACCCCAAAGTCTCATGCATTAATCTAAACCGTTGATTTGATGTAACACAACATCTTTTCAATGCCATAGTGTTGCACGTGTCACGGATCCCTTAAGTCGTCGCATGGTTTTTATGTTAGAAAAAATAAATGAAGATAAAAAAAAGTTGGAAGTTGGTCCAGAAAATAAGAAAAGTTGAAATTGATGGGTCGAGTTTTTCTTCTAAATATTTTTTCATTATCTTTTATCATTTTTAAATTATTTTTGTCCAATCAATTATAATATTACTTTAATTTCTCTCTCATCTTCCCAATTAACGATCTAAATAAACTAATAAAAAAAAAAGATGAAGAGAAATTGGGATTTTTAACCAAAATAATAACAAAAAAAAAATATTTACCAATCTGAAGCACTGTTCAAACTATTTACCAAAATAAGGTTGATGTGACAATGGCGTCAGAAAGTACGACGCCACTAGTGGTGTCGTACCTTCTGCCACGACTAGTGGCGTCGTACTTTCTGACGCCACCGTGTCATTTTTTTTTTTTTATAAATATTGAATCATCAGACTGTGATTGGTCCACCGGGCACGCCACGTCAGTGGCGTGAAACAAGTCCACGCCACTGGTGGCGTGGACCTGTTTCACGCCACTGATGTGGCGTGGGACCCCCCTACGCCACCAGTGGTGTGAGCCTTATTTTGGTAAATAGTTTTGACTGTGCATTAATCTGATAAATATTTTTTTTTGTTATTATTTTGGTTAAAATCCCAGAGAAATTGACAATGCGGTTCTCTGACAAGCCCCAAATGAAGAGAGAGGATTGTTTAGCTTGCACGCAAGGCAATACAATTATTTTATCAAATCATTATCAAATAATCTATACCGTACTCTAGCACAAATTATTTTTTAGGGAAAACTAAAATAAAGGATATAAGAAAAATAATATTTATTAAGAAAGACCATAAAAATAGTAATTATTTTAAAGGACCAAAACTTAAAACATTAAAATAAAATGACTAAATTGCTCTTGGTTCTACAATTTTTGCGTAAAGGTAAGAAACCCAAAAAGACATTTTACTTTTACAATTTCAAGTTTTCGTGCTTACCGTACATTACCTCTACCTCAAGTCTTGAAAAGAGATAAATTAGAACACAGGGGGAGGAGACCTGAGAGATCTTTGTCAATGGAATAACCTACCGTTCCTCTACGGAGAGATAAAAAATTACCAATAAAAACACTAACTTACATATTCTAGATTCCGATTTGATCTCTATTTATTATTTTTAATCAATCACTTCAGATTCTAATTTAATTAGATATAATGTAGGAAATCTGACTAAGGACAATTTAATCTTTCTATTTTAATGTTTTAATTTTTGGTCTTTCAAAATAATTACCATTTTTATAGTTCTTCTTAATAAATATTATTTTTCTTAGGTCCTTTATTAAAATTCCCCCCCTTTTTTTTTAATTACATTAGGTCCCATGTAATGTTTTTTTTAAAAAAAGTAATAATCTAATATTCTATCATTTCATCAAATTTATTGATAAACTATTTCATTATATGCAAATTTCAGAATCTTTTAGGATTTTGGGATTAACTGAAATAAATTGTTTCTATAAGATCTAAGTGATATAATATTTCGCATTACAAAATGTTAAACTAATACATAGAGAAAATTATGGGATCCATAGTGTAAAAAATAACAGAAATTAGATTCTCTTTACAACGTTGCTATATCTACTATTATACCCAAAGATATTTAATTTTTATAAGTGTTCCTAACGAAATTGTTCATTACTATATTTACGCCTTCGCCCTTTTGACATGTGGCATTATAATATTTCCACTATCATATAAGAATCACATGAACGCATAATTTTTTTGAAGAATCAATATTCTCATAGCGTGGTGCTCTCAATCACAATTCACATCATGATTATAAAATTTATTATATTGCCCTGATCCCATCACCAAAACTATTTATAGTGACGGGAATATTTTCTTATTTCAGACATCATCTTAAAAATGAATAAAATACGGACTCATTTGCCACTAATCTAATATCTTATCATACCAAGGAGTACTAAATGATTAGAGTGCATAATTTAATATAATGAGGTGGGTGGGCCCATGCATCAATAACCTATGTGATGCGCTGGTTTTCATTGAAACGCAATGCTGCATCCAGCTATTTCATGATCATTACATGTACCAAAACAAACTCACTCCTTGGTAGGTTAGTTCCAACTTTTGGATTAAGGAAACTAAAGGAGGATATGGTATCTGCTAAAAAAAAATCATGTGCATGTATTTCTGTAGACTTATTACCTCAATATCATCTGAAGAAAAAAGAGGCCAAGTAAACTAACCAATTTATCACATATTGTACTCAATGTGAATAAATTAAAAGGAAAACAATCATCTAGTGCATTCAGATAATCGGATATTACAGTGAACCATTCCCTTGACTAGAAACTATAAACCAGTAAATGTTTCATAAGGCACTTGTTGCTTCGCCAGAGATCAGAGAAGGAGGGGGAGGCGTCGGAAATAGAGCACGCAAGCCGACGGACACCGCGAAGAAGGAAGACGACGGAGGAGACGGAGCTGTCGCGCACAATGTAAGGAAAAAATGAAAGGGCTTTCGGTAGGGAAGGAGGCGAGTGAGAGAGCAGGGAAGAGTGAGGGTGAGCGCGATTAGGGCTTTCAGTGGTAAGGAAGGAGCTGTGAATGAGAGACCAGGGGAGTGTGAGTCAATTAGGGCTTTCTATGGTAGGGAAGCAGGCGTGAATGAGAGAACAGGGGAGTGTGATGAGTATAAGAGAATAGATGGGGATTGAGTGTATGAGAGACTGATGGTGTTCGAGGAGATTGACCGTGAGTGAGCCTGATGATATAATTAGCCAATTTTGGTGTCCTGGAACAAGGTTCAAGGTTCAGGACTCCAAATATTTAACTTAAGGCGTCCTAACAAAAATTGAGGACACCAAAAAAACCCAAAAAATAAGTTGGGTTCAAAAAATACCTTTTAGGCATCCTAAAATATTTTCAGGACGACAAAAAGATAAAAATTATTCCTGGCGCTGAAAAAATTCCCCAAATGGTGCTATGGCGCTAAACAACTAATTTTTGGCTAATTTTAGGCGTCCTGAGAGTTATTTAGGACAACAAAAACTTTTATTAAAACGTCCTTAAGCTTATTTTGGACGCCAAAAAGATAAAAAAAAATACTCTTATAACTTTAGCTGGTGCCAAAAAAATTCCCCAAATGGCGCTAAACAATTAATTTTTGGCTCATTTTAGGCGTCCTAAAATTATTTTAGGACGCCTTAATTAATTTTAGGTGTCATAAGATATATTTTAGGCCGCCAAATGCTTAGAATTCAAGTATATAATTACAAGAATGCCATTACGTTCACTTTTAACTTCCGTTTTTAAAAAAAATAAAGACGTCTTTTACGGAAGTAATAACCTTTTTTTGTAGTAGTGTAAATGCAATTTGATTTGTCAGTTTGCTACAAAGGAATATGTACATTTGAAATTACACAGAAGCTATATTCTAGTTTTGGCAACACTAGAATATAGCTTCTATGCAATTACAAACAATAAATATTGTGTATTTCTTGTCACTACAATTTCTTCCAAGCATCAATTCTCTGTTAAACCATCGTATTTCCTTTCCAACAAGCATATAATACAAAAGCCAAATAATAAATTGAGCAATGCATGTTGCCCAGTGAATATTCTATATAGCAAAGAAAGAGCAAATATTAAATCATCTAGATGTGTATCACAGCGTTTCAAATGACTAACTTGTTTTTCATCTTAAAGCATAAGCGAAACTAGCGGATCACAGCCAAAATTAAATGTGTTTCGTTCATATAATTAATTAAGATTCCTTCACTGTTTGCTTCCTTTGCTATCTAAAAAGTTAAAAAACACAGGCTATCTTGGCCCCTTGGATTGAAAACCAAAACAACAAGAGCCAACATTGGATAGTAAAAATAGAAATTAAAGAGCAACATAGTTTGAAATTATCAGTAAGCCAATATGGGAGGTAATAAGAACAAGTCTTCTTTCAGCTTGTCAATTTTCAACATATTTAGATTGAAGAATTCATGTCCTCACCATGTTCCCAACCAAAACCCAAAAAGAGTAAGATAATGATGCAGAAAAAAGCATACTTGCTTGGATAAGACTGCAACAGATATAAGCCACATTGCATATTCGGATCATTGTGATCAGCAAATATCAAAACACATAATCAATATATGTAAATTTCTCTATGCAGTCACCAAATAGAGCACTATTCTTAGATTTCGGAGATGAGAAATTAAATGTAAACTTGGGGTGGAGGAGGGAGAATACGATTGAGATAGATCCACTAGACTCTGACTTCCAAATTCTATATGGAACAACTAAACAAGAACCGTTTCTAAGAAATTATAGAATAAATGCAAAACATGTATGAGTGATTGCAGTGAAGAATTTCAGAAATAGACTTGTGGCTTGGAACCCAATACAGTTAATCAAACCCATTTGGCCAGGCCAGTGTTTAAGTATAGTAGAAGTCTCCTCGTCTTTCACGGTGACTTATGACTGAACCACATGGACCAACCCTTTCTTAGTTTAAGCCCCAAACGGTTTGAAACAACTCTACCAAATTCATGCCAAAAACTAAGCCCTATTAGACTTCTTCCGACTCTCATCTCGGCCAGTGCATCTTCATGGCTTCGTCTATTGGTGCCTCTTCACGGCTCCATCCATCGATGCCTTCTTGGATTTGGGTTTCATTCCTGAACCTTTAATTAGTCAAGGTTGAGATTCAATTGAATTGAATCTAAGGTAACAGTTAACCTCTATAGCAGATATAACATTATATGACATATATTCATTACATATCTGCATCAACTATATATAGCACACAACAGATGTAAGGTTACAACATTACATAGCACACAACACATGTAATGTTAACAACACAACAATACATTGCACCCAACACGCAACAAATGTAATGTTCACAACATTTGCACTCACCCTACGCCACGAATCCTCATGTTCTCATCGCTAGGAAAACAACCTTACGATATTATTATGACTATAACCTACAGAAAGCTGAATGTATATAAATATGTGACCTGAGACCTATATCTTAGTCATGATGCATGACCCAAGACCTAGTCTTGTCCATAACTTCATGAATCATTCAATCGTATATAGACATACAAGATATAGGCGATTAAAGTTACCAGTATGTGAACGTACCTTTCACCATGTAGTTAGTAATATGTCCGTCCTATGAATCTAACCCCAGACTTCTCGGATATCCTAACATATTACCATTGCATTTAGAATAATATCCTAAGGGTTATTTTTGCCTCCTTTTACCTTTTTACCCTCAGTGGATTAATTATTCCATTCTTACCCTTACATTTTCTTTAAAACACAATTTCCAACATTTTACCTAGATTTTTTTTACTAACTTTGAAAAATCATGATTAATTATACAAAAATAATTTTTGGGTCCTTCAAAATTCCTCATGACCCTTGACATGTCTATTTTCAAGGAAAAGTATTCCCAGAAGCTAGAATATTACAGATCATTCCCAATTTTTAAATTTTCAAACACTGTTCATTTTAATCTCCAAAAATAAGGCTTAGCTTCAAAAATATATAAATCATTGTCTAGAGCTCAAAACGTTACATATTTTACATATTTAGAAAGCCCTAAAATAGAATATAATATAACCCTTTCTTCATTTTAACATGTTCAGAATAATTATTCATATGAGCATCATGCTTATGTATAGTATCTGCCAAATTTTATTTTTTTTTTAAAAAAAAACTACGTAACCAGTTTTCCTTTTAAGAAAATTGCTTAGAATAGAGAGTTAATCAGATCTAGACCATCTAGATCTAATCAAACAGTTTAGATTTGTTTTTTTAAAGTTTTTATTTCTTAAAAAAATTATTCAAATTAGAATATAAAATAAAAATAATTTCTTAACTATTACTTTCTCAAAAAATAAAATTTAATTTAAAAACCCATCATTTTAAAAAAACTTTAAATTTGTATCGTCGAATAATCCACCATTTTACAAACTCAGAGGGCTCAAGTTTGTAATTCATTGAACAATGTATAGTATATGCATTCCCGTAGATCACGAGTCCATCTTGTTTGATCAAGAAGCTTCGTCGTTAATCAGATCTTGTGCTAGCACTAGCAGATCAAGCCCCACTCCCATGTTGTCTAAAGAAGAATATCCATGTTTTTCTTATTTTAGACGATGGATAGTCACGGGCTAGTTGTGATATTTCCTTCGATTCTGTTGAACTTTGGTTTCAGGTCCACCTTTGATGGATCAAACTATTTGATTAGAAAATAAGTAGTCATATCAAATAAGAAATAAATAAACATTAATTATGGATTTGTTGATTGAAAAACAAGTTATCTTATGTTAGGAAATCAATCAAGAATTAATTTTCTGACTATTACTTAGAACTCAAGCAAGAATGCATATAACTTCTTAATTAGTGGTCTCTCTAGACCTCTATATATAAATAAGATGTGTCTCCCTTAGTTATCCTTATCCCTTCCATTGGGTTATATGACAATCTCTTCTCTCCCACCATCTTTCTTGTTCCGATACACTTTTGTGCCATTCTTATTTAGGTTGTATTATCAGTCTGAAATTGTGTGAGAGCGTTATTGTAATATCTTGAATTTTGGACTTAGAGACTTGGGAATAAGCCTAAAGTAGGCAGACGACTAAGTCCAGTTCGGGAAGAATCCCAAGAATGTCGAGAGATAGGAAGCCTCTCAGGGACTAAGTAACTTGACTATACAAGTTAGTGGACCTAGTATGTATAAGCCATGGAAATAAAGTGCTAATGAAAAAAGGGCACAGAAGACCTATACAATGTAAATCCGGTTAGAAAAGATGCCATCCAACTATGTCTTGAGCTATAAGACAACTAGTTGAGTGAAAATATGTCGGAATAAGTAAGTATACAGCATTTCTAGGACAGTCAGTTATGCCTTGCATTTTTGGAAAAATGACACAGGTATGTGGTGCCATGTGGAGGCCCACACATATAGAGTCTAACCTGGTGTTAGTTGGCGGGTCTCGGTATACGTGTTGCAATCCTGAGTAGGCACCGATAAAGTGACTTTAATAAAGTAAGGTCAAAATAACTAATGATGATATAGCTTGAGTCATAACCACAAGATTATGACACGTGTCCCTCATTATGACAAGTGAAAAAGCTACTTTTGTATTGGCGCAATAAAAACATGACACGTGTCGTCTCATTATGATATACTTTTGTGTTAGTCCGATAGAAGCATGACACGTGTTCACTATCATGACAAGTCAAAAGTTACTTTTGTTGGTCAAATGGAAATATGACACGTGTCCCCTCATTATGACATAGCTTTTGAGTCAGCATGACACGTGTCCCGTAATCATGACATAGATTTTGAGTCAGCATGACATGTGTCCTGTAATCATGACAAGGCATAAAGCTACTTTTATGTGGTCAAATGGAAAGATAACACATGGCGGGACACGTGGCATATTCTAGACTATACACGCGGTGCATTATGGACAAGACACGTGGCGCGTTCTGGACTGCACCCGTGTTCTATATATACCCCTTCCCCTTCATTTGTCTTCAGGCCATTCTTGACCAAAACATGGAGAAAAGAGGAGAGAAGTAGTGAAAAACGAAATAGAGAGAGAGAAGGAGAAGAAAGGGGTTGATTTCACCTCCGATTTGGTGTTTTTAGCTCCCGGGGCCTTCTCCAATGTTGTTCCTCTTGGCCAAAACAATGTTTCTATGGTTTTGGATTGTTGATATGAGGTGTTTGGTGCCGTTTACATAGTGGAGATGTTGTCAGATCTCCAAACCAATCATATAATAATCGAGGTAAGTAGGACTTGGATTCTTGCTCTACTCCCTTCAATCTTCATAAACATTCCTAAGATCTTGATGAATGATTCTTGCATGGTGTTTTGATGTCTTGATTGAAAATACAAGGGAGTTCAAAGAGGAAAGATTTCAAGGAAAAGCTAAGATCAAAGACAAGAAGTATCGTTATTCGAAGCTTTAAGGAATCTTGGGAGTTGATTATTAGTATAAGAATTTATCAGGTAGTAACCTTAATCATCATATGCTTTGTATATCTCTGTATGTATGCTTTACAATGATTGTGTATGCATTCGGTGTTGTTATTTGCCAAGCGCTTTGGTACCGGAACCGCTATGTGCGACAAGGGCCTTGTTGTGCCTTGCAGTCTGTGCTATGTGCTATAGAGACTGCTTGTTCCGGATTAGGCTTCATGCCTCGCTTGTGTGCAATTTACTAAATGCTGTGGTTTGTATTTATGGTTTTCTTACATACTTTGAATATACTTTGTGTATGAGTGGTAAGTATATATTTTATAATTAAATAGGTGTATATTTTATGAGAATTAGTTGGATTTATTGATATTATATACCTATTTAATTATCTTTTATATACTTTACTATCTTGTAGGATAAAAAGATATTTTGATATAAAATTTACTTATTTTCCTATTATATTTTGCAGGAAATATTAGCTGATTTGGAAAGAAGTAGAAAAAGCAATTAAGAGTATATGCAATCAATCAAACTCAATGGTCTCTCGCAAGAAAAATAGAAACAAAATAAATTGCGTGATCTGATGGAGTAAATTATAAGGAATAAGATATCTTTTTAATAAGAAAAAGAGTGACCCACAACTCAAGTTATATTTAGGTTATCTATATGAGGAAGAAGCTAGAGACAGATCGGAGAGACGCATAACAAGAAGGAACGAAGAAGCAGAGGAATAGAGGATGAGCATTTCGGTTCTCTTCATCATCTCCACGGAAGGACTGTGGAGGCGATGAAGAAATTTTCTTTCCTCTCTCTCTTTTTTCTTTGAACCTGAATTCTAATCTTTTTGTTATGGATTTGATTAAAGCCATGTGTAGCTAGTAGGTTTTGGAACCTAGAGAACCTATGAACTTTTTTGGGTTTTAGAGATTATTCCCACTTACTAGTTTTGCTTAATTTTATTTCAGTTTATTTAAACCTGTGTTCATTGTTTTTGTTTATTGATTGATCACCATTGAGCATGTTTTGGGGATTTAGGGTTGAACTTGGAAGAGGGAATCCTAAATTGAACTTGGGATTAAATAATGTGGAATTAGGTTTAAATTTAATGTGAAATTAGGTTTTAATCTAATTTGCGCCTAGGATAGGAATATACCTAGAAGCTCCGCATAATCAAATTAGAGTGAGCCCGATTTAAAACGCATCTTATTTAGTTGTGTGAAGCATCACATAATTAATTAAAGTAGGTATATAAGTGGACCGGAAGGCATTTATAGACATTAATACTCTAGATTAGCTGATCAAGTTAAGTCAAAGTTAATTTAGTGGGGATAAAATCTAAGAATCAAATAAAGGATTAATGACTTTAGGTTGCTCGTTCATTCGTGTGACAGTTTGTTTGTTTTAATTTTAGTTTTAATTTCTTTTCTCTAAATTAAATTAAATTTTGTTTTCTCAACTTAAACGAAATTGTAAAATTAATACTCAACTAAAGTTTGTGATACTAAGTTCTCGTGGGAACGATACTTTTCTTATCACTTTATTACTTGATACGGCCCATATGCTTGTGGAGTTTTAGGCTTAAAGTTTTGCCCTATCAATGAGATTAACGGTTACTTTGGGATCCTTCGGGATTCCAGTTTGTATTGCTACCTGTGTATTACAGCTTATTGGAAGTAACTCCCAAGATAAAGTGGTGGATGCTAGCACATGAAGGTGCCGTACTGGTTTTAGATTATTCGAGGAAGATTTGTAGATATTTTATATATTTATGTTTTAAATTTGTAACTAAGATTTTTAATATCTTACCAGTACACTAAGCCCAAACTAAAGGTATGCTCTGCTGCGTAATTTACTCTGATACATGTTGTTAAGTAATATAATATAAGATAAGAATTAAGAGCTATCACACTACCCGTCACTTGAAAGGGCGAGGCTAGTAGGGGTTTAACAATTATCTTGTATGAGTAATGGAGCATTAGAACTTCAACCTGGATCTGAACACCTTATCCCTGCCATTGAGCTATCTGGCAATCTCTTCATTCCTATCATATTTCGTGTTCTAGTGCACTGTTGTACCAATCTTATTTAGGTTGTATTATTAGTTTGATAATTGTGTGAGCATTATCTTGTACGAGTTATGGAACATTAGAACTTTGACTTAGATCCAAAGGTGCACCCACCCTAGTACACAAGTCTCTTCTACCTCTTTATTTTTCCTTCAAATTCACAATACTATAAACGAAGGGTTTTAACGTCCGTTTTTAAGCTTTTTTTATGTCCCTTTTTCAGGGGGATGTGTATATAAGTGACATAGTAAAGTCTAGTAATAATGTCCCTTAAAAAAGGAATGACATAAGAGACTTACAATGTCCCTTTTTTGTAATTCAGATACGCACAAATCCACCTCCTTTAGGTCATTGATGCTGGAAGTTGAGCTGCTAGCTCATCACTGACCTCACCTCTCGGTCCTCTACCTCCAAACTGAGCCAACAAATAACCGCCAACCTCTACCATGGTTTGAGCCATTTGGCAAAACTCCACCCAACAGTCACTCTGCCACCACCCCTACTAGGTCGACCATCTTCTTCATATCTGCCCAAGTGAATATTCAGACCTAGTTTACTTGCAGGAGTTGAAGTCATACTATTGAGGAGAATCGAAGCCACAAGTGTCAGTGAGGGAGTTGAAACGCGGAGGCCCGAGTGTTGGTTTACTTGAAGGAGTCATGAGAATCAAAGCCACGAGTGTTTGTTTACCTAAAGGCGTCATGACAATCAAACCCACGAGTGTTGGTCATACCAGACCAAAGAAAATTATTGGAGGGGGGGCACCATTAGTGGGGGGATTCGGGGGCAGCGGCCCCAAAAAATTTTTTTTAAACAAACTTTTAAATGCATTAAAAAAACAAAAGAATATAAAGGGAAAAACAAGGCCAAGTATATTACAATAAAAATAATTACAATGTCATTCTTCTAGGCCTAATTTTTTGGAATTCTATCATAATTGCCTCATTATCAATGCTATCAAATACATATTTTTCAATATAAGGCACTAGGCAATCATTCAACCATTCATCTCCTATCCTATTACGAAGTGCAGTCTTGATGTATTTCATAGCTAAAAATGCTCTTTCCACAGATGCAGTGGCTACAGGCAAAGTTAATGCTAACTTTACAAGTTAATAAACTAAAGGATACACAATATGTTTTTTCTTTTCAACCATCCTCTTGGCAAGATCAGCTATTCCTTGCAAATTCAAAAAATCAAGATCAAGTTGCACATCAACAATATATGTGTCGAGCTGATATTCAAGCATGGCAAAATCATTCCAATCAAAATCTGAAGGATAATAGTGGGCAAATTCACACAACTTATTCTTGTCAAATGCCAAGAAAGAGTTGCACGGATTTAAACATGTCATGCATTCCAACAAATTTGAACTAACTTCACTAAAACGATCATTCAACTCTTGAAGTTGAGTATCTATCACTGCATAAAATATGTCAACCTTAAAGTGATGCAGATGAGTAACTGGTCCTCTATGTTTTGTTCTCCCTTGTACTTGCAGTACACTTTCCATATCAGGGATATCTATATCATGTTTTATACAAAATTCAGAAGTCTTCTGAAATAGATTATCCCACCCACTATCTCTCATCTACAGTAATAACACCTTTGAAACTTTTACAAGACTCATAGTATTCACAATATCTTGATCTTTTCTCTGAAGTGCTTGTGACAATTCATTCGTTATTGCCAAGACCTTGATCATCAGGTGTAAAAGTAATACAAATTCAAAAGTTTCCATACGCATTATAAGGGTAGATGCTTCAGACCTTTTTGCATGCATAAGGGTTGTATCATCTTTTATAATTTCTAGCACATCAAGCACAGGATCGAACAATGTACACAGACTTACCAATGATCGGTAATGTGAGCTCCAACGTGTGTCCCCTGGTTGTGACAAACTCATTTCTTGATTCAAGCCTCTCCCTGATTGAACATCATTGCTTGCAATACTTTTGACTAATTCTTACAATTGCTTTTCTCTCAAAATATCTACTCTTTTGCAAGAAGCACCAACTACATTACATACCAATGGTATAAAATTAAAGAAGTCAGTCAATGCATAAAGCTTTTTTGCACAAGCTACTAGAGCTAACTGAAGTTGATGTGCAAAGCAGTGAACATAGTAAGCAGAATTATTTTCATCTAAAATCAAGCTTTTCAGACCACTGAATTGACCACTCATATTACTTGTGCCATCATAACCTTGACCACAAATCTTTGATAAGCTCAAGCCATTTTTGGCAAAAATTAACTCAATCGCTTCTTTAAGTGAACTCGCTGTAGTATCTGAAACATGAACAAGACCAAGAAAACGCTCAATAATGTCACCGTTGCAGTTCACATATCTCAAAACAATGGCCATCTGTTCTTTAATTGATATATCACGAGCTTCATCAACTAGAATAGAGAAGAAATTATCCCCAATGTCTGAAATAATAGCTCTAGTAACTAAACTAGTAGCAACATTAGTAATATCTTTCTGAATTTTGGGAGCTATCATTTTGAGATTCTCTGGGGCATTATTCAAAGATATATTATTTACCTCCTCATTGCTTTCACAAAGGAATTTTACAAGCTCCAGAAAATTTCCTTGATTCATTGAAGCAACTATCTCATCATGTTCCCGGAAAGCCAAACCTTTTCGTATGAGATATCGAATACATCGAATAGAACCATTCAGACGAATACGATAATCCTGTTTGGCTTTGTCAGAAATGTTAGACATAACAATGTCAATATGTTGATTTTCAATCATCAAATCTTTGGCAGCACTGAAGCACAAGTTATGAATGCTTCCAACTTTCCCAACATGTTTAAGAAGTCGTCCTTTCTCTTTCCAATTGCTAAATCCTTCACTCACAAAAGAATCATGACCACCTCTTACATCACCATGCTCACAATTAAATAGATAACAATGCAAACAAAATACAACATCTTTTGATTCACTATACTCCAACCAAGTGCCAAACTCATTGTACCATTGAGGATTAAATCTACACATTTTACGCCCAATTAAGGATTGAGGAAAGTTGTCAAGTTTTGGTTGACAAGGACCATTTGTTAGATAAATTCTTCGAATCATTTCCTTTTCTTGAGCACTCTTCGCAATTGTCATAATAGGAAGTCTTTTACCCGGATCCGGAACATACGATTCCGGTGGACCTTCTATTGTTGGTTTGTTCTGACTTGAGGGAGTAGCACACTCATCTTGAGTTAAATCAATAAATGAAGATTCCGATTGAGAACGTTTAGTTCCATTACCACTTGACTTTGTAAAAAAAGAACCTAAATATCTTTCCATCCTAAAAAATGGCAAATAACAAAAATGAATCAAACCGATCCTAAACCCAATTAACTAACCAAAACAATGAAACATAGGCGGAGTTAAAAAATGGAATGGACAAAAGTATGGGGTTGGGAATAAAATATTATTTAAATATTATTTATAATAGCAATAAACAGAAGCAATTATAACAGTAATTAGCAAAAGCAATTATATTTGGCAAAATTCTTTGCCAAATAAGTGAGTGCACCATGATAAGATATAGTATCTTTAGCAGAAGCAATTATAAACAATTACAAACCTCACATGAGAAAACAGTGCTTTGGCTACATTACCTGAGAAGGATCGATTTCAAAAGAATGAGTTTCTTTCTCTTCTGCAGCTGCAGCTACTTCTGCTTCATTCAGCAACTCACCGTGAGTGTCTTCAATTTCACCTGATGTTTTACTAATAGTAAATCCATCTCCAGCTGTACCCTACATCAATTTTAATTTAGATTTCCACAAAGATGAGGAAATGGAAAATTTGCACCCGATGCCAATTTTAAATTCCACAAATACATGGTAAATGCTAGAATATGCATATTTGGTGCACTGGAATATGTAAATATGCACAAAAACCCCAAATTTAATTTTCAGAAGACCATGTGAATCATGGCATATACCCCTTCACTGAAAAATAGAACCATGATGGCAGTAAAGGAAATACCCCAAGCATGTAACTCAGCCAGCCCCTCATGTGCAAACGCTAATGGAAGTAACACGTTGTTCTCTAAACATCATTATGGTGTGGCAACAAATGTAAGCAAAAAGAATTTCCTTTGCGAGTTGTTATGCTTCTTTCTTTTGCACTTTTTTTGCCTTCTATCTTTTTTTTTTCAATGCCATTACACTAGTCCGGACTAGCAACGATTTTGCAACAGAGGAAGCCAATCAATTCCAGCGATTCATTGTTTCAATTCCATAGCCAATCAAATGAAAACAAAAGGTAAGCATGGGAAGATTAAACTCACCAGAAGAAACAAAGGAAGCCACGGTTTGGAATAGTAGCAGCCGGCAGAGTTGTGAAAAGGAAAACCCAAGCTTCACGGTCTGACTCCAAGCTTCTGTGCGTCCGCTGGGTTGTACCATCGTGCCGAAGGGCGACGGAGGTGGGTGGCGATAATGGAAGGAGGAAGGAGTAGAGTGAGCTTCTGGCGTCCGGCGTGTGAGACGGAAGGCAAAGAAGGGAATCGCTAGGTCAAAACCAAGGAAGAAGAAGAATGAGGTGGCTGTCGGGCTATGAGACGGAAGGCATAGGGATTCTTTTTTAAAAAAAATTAAAAATTTTAAATTTTTTTTAAAAAAGGAATTTCAGGGGGGGCACGTGCCCCCTTCTTTAATACCTCGGTCCGCCAGTGGACCAAGAGTAGCGATTTCTTTGACTTCTTCATATTTGCAAACACCTTGGACAGCGGAGATAAAGGCAACCTAGCAGAGAAGTTCCTGAGGTTGCCGTAGGCCAAATTTTTTTTCAATGCATCGTCTTCAAAATTTAGAGCATAACTAAGCACATCGTAATGGAAATCAGCCGAATGCCTCCTATGATGGCAGCCAATCTGAGAGATGAAGTTCTTACACTTCTCTTTTATATGTGAGAGATCATAAGAGTGGGAAGGCCTATGCTGAAGCGATCACTTCCAAACTAGTTTCGGCTTTTTTGATGATAACAAGTTTTATTGGAATGATTATTAATGCATGTATGCTGCACGTACTTCTTTTTAATGATTGTTAGTTAAATGTGATCATATGAATAACAATAAATGAATGCATCTGTGAAACTTGCTGTTTGTCAAATCCACTCTTAAATAACAGTAAATTTATACTCCCGCTTCATTAGCATTTCAAGAGTGAGTAATGGAAAATAACAACTTTCTAGGAGAAGTTTATTGAATCAATTGGTTTACTAAGGCATCTTTGTTAAAGCATATGGAACCAAACTTAAAAATGTTATGAAGACTGTTAACTCTTCTTTCATCAACTCCACAACAGATTCTAACTCTCAAGAATGGCAAATGGAGATAACTCAAATCAGAGAAGATTATGCAAGCCTAAAACAACATAACGAAATGATTATGTCAGCATTGCAAGCACTTGGGATTCACTTACCTAATCTGTCTAACCCTGCCCCCAATGGCAAGGCTCCCTTGGCTACCGATGCAAACAAAGACACTGAAAATGATCGTTGAATATTTTCATTGCTGTTGTACAAACTAACTTGGTGACTGTTTACATCTATTTGCCCTTCTAGTGACTTTAAATTGTGACATTTATATGAACATGTGCTTTGAACTTGTTAAGATATCTATTTATATGAACAAGCTTATTCTCTCATTTCAGTGCATTTAATTGTAAAAAAAATGCTTAAAAAAACATACATATGACCATACAAAATCCACCTACAAGTTTCCCACAAATTACCCACGGAATTTCATCTCATATTACCCGCGGAAATTACCCACGAAATTCCGTCTCAGATTAGCCACAGAAATTACCCACGGAATTCTGTCTTAGATCACCCATAGAATTATTCTGTGGCTAATTATCGATAGAATGATTCTATCTCTAATCCATGGGTAATTCACCGACGGAATAATATTCCGTCGGTAAGTTGATCAGCCACGGTATTTTCCTCAACGCTTTTTGTTCCGTCAAAAATTCCATTAGAAATAATTTATCAACGGAATTCCATGGGTAACTCCATCGGTAATTGAAATTATCCATGGAATTCTGTGGGTAATATGGGGGGTTTTTTTTTTGGTAGTGCTTCTTCAATCCCTGACATGGATTGAAATTCTGCAGAGTTGTGATCTTTATATATCACATTTGTATCTAATTTCACATAATTAATATTGTGAAAATCCTGTTGATGTTTGTGCTTAGAGATCCAATCTCTTAGCGTGTTTCCATTGTGGTGTAATTGACATATACACTTCGATCGTGGGTTGATTAACGACTATTTTAAATTTTGCTTCACTGGATCATGTTATGTATGCCTGCATGTTAACTCAACATTGCTCATGTGTTTTTAATCTGTAATATCACCTATCTAGACATGGACATTCCAGCGGGCATGCCCATTATTAACTACACGCACAACCTTTTAGACTTAAGATGAACAAATGAAGTTTTTGATGGCTCTACATTATCTAACATTTTCTTAACCTCTCGTGGCAGTGTATGCTAGGTCCCAATTGTAAGCTTGGAAAATTCTGTACTATTGGAAGAAGACTACAGGAAGTTAATGTCTTAGGCTGCTAGTATATAGACCTTATTTATGATTTTTGTGCTTTTTATTTTATTTTGTTGGCAACATTGTTGTTTATAATATTTTTTTAGCCCATCTTGTTGGCAACATTATTACTCATATTTTGTCTTGGCAACAATATATTTTTATGATATACAAGTCATTTTTGTTTTGTAATTTTTTATATTTTTACGTAATTTTTATATATTTTTTTAATGAAATAAATTTTGTGATGAAAATGAGTTCTGTCGCAAAATTTTAAAATTTTGTGACAAAACATCATTTCCATCGCAAAAAATGATTTGTGACGCCATTTTTTGTGCAGACAAAAATCCGTCGCAAACCATTTTTGAGACGAAAAATGTCTGTTTTGCGAGGATTTTGTGCATCGCAAAATAGGACTTTTTTGGTAGTGATTGTTTCACTAACACTATGGTTTGCGACGGAAAATGTCTGTTTTGTAAGGATTTTGTGCGTCACAAAATAGGACCTTTTTTTTTTTTTTTTTTTGTAGTGATTGCTTCATTGACACTACTACAAGAAGAGGCTTTTAGACTGTCACATTTAGACTGAATATAGAGGAACATGTCTACAAAGTATGACTGTGGCATTTTCGTAAATATAAAAAGCTTTTTAGACTGGTCCCTTTAATATTAGGTCTAAAAAAGTATTATTTATACTGGTTTCCCAAACAACCGATCTAAGAAGTATTACCGATGACAGTTTCGTAAATATAAAAAACTTTTAAAATCGGATGTTTAAGAAGCTTGGTCTAAAAAATCTACTTTTAAGATGGATGTTTTAGAAGTCTGGTCTAAAAACTCTACTTTTAAGACCCGATGTTTAAGAAGTCCGATCTAAAAGATATACTTTTAAGACCGGATGTTTAAGAAATCTAATCTAAAAAGTAGACTGTTAAGACCTCTTTTTAAAAATCCAGTCTAATCTCTTTTTCTGTGCCAAAAATTGAATTTGCTCTCCAAACCTCTTTTCTCGTAGCGATAACTCTCATTCTGCAACTTCACTCTCTTTTAATCGGTGCCTCGGCCACCACCATAATCTCTATCTATCTAACCTCTCATTCATCCATGGAAGATTCCAGATCCACAATAAAATAAATCCTCTCACCTCTTATCTCGGCTCTACAATCAAGATTGGATCCGTTCTTGTTAAAGATTCCAGATTTGGTCATTTTTCCCTATATACTAATAAACAATGCTAATTTATTACGAAGTAAGATATATGTTGATTCTCAGTAGTCTTTTTCCATAATTTTAGCCCTCACTTGTTTTGATGTTTATTGTAAAAAACTTCATGACAGGCTAACAAGTTGTATTTGATCAAGAAAAGCTTATATTGGGCTGGAAGAAATTTGATTGTAAGTGTTGTGTTTTTTCTCACAATGATTCAGTTCCTTTTCCAGATCTTGTCCAATAAAGATAAATGTGTATTTATGTATAAATATGAACTGTTTCTCAATTTGATTAGGTTGTAGAGTGTGATTTATGTTCGTATTTTGATGCTATTAATAGGTTATGATGTTGAGGACGAAGTTGTAGCGAAGCCACACTAAAATAAAGTGCCTCTTGCTATAGCAGTAGGTCGTGGCAACCACTCTGCACCAAAACCAACCACAAAGACTAGAGATTTCTATTGGATTCACGCTCTTTGACGGAGCAATATGCTCAAAATTGATTCACCGCCCACCGCCGTGGCTTCCCATGTCCCTCTCTGCCCCCAAATCTCGTCCAATGGTGGTTGTGGGAAGGTGGAGATTTTTTGTTTGTTTTTGTTTTCGCAAACTTACTTTTAAGACTGAATGTTTGAAAAGTCTGGTCTAAAAAATATACTTTTAAGACCAGTTGCTCGACCGGTCTTAAAAGTAATAGACTTTTTAGACTGCTTATATCAAGATTAGTTTCAGATCTGGTCTAAGAAACTTTTTATCCGGTCTAAAATGTCTTTTTCTTTTTCTGTAGTAGTGTGATTGGATAATTTACAGTGATTAAAAAAGGACTTCTACACTGATTGAATAATTTATAATTTATATCTGTCTTGAAGTTGTGAGGATATTCTTTACCCCGGGAGGGGGGGCGGGGGTTGTTGAGCTTATTATGAACTTATAACTAGACATTTTATTCCCATTTAATGTCCAATAAAAATAACAATTGAAAAATTTCCTTCAAGATTATACTTGTTTGATTTCATTTAAACTCTATATAAATATATGAAAAAATATTAACAGAATATAATTCATGAATGAAATTTATGCCCAAAATACCTAAAGACCAATGTTTTGAAGCAAGTACAAGTTGCACATCTCTTCTTCATCTATTTACAACATATATTCACCTCTTTACAAATGTCTTACATATAGTTGAAATAAAGCAGTGCACAACTAAAGAATAGTCTGTACCCGCTAAAACTATATTGTACCAGAGTTTTAAACAAATTTCAGTTACGTTTGGTTAATAAATTTTAAAATGGATGGGGATTTATTTTTAAAACAATTTTCCCTTTAAAAAATGCATATGTAGAAAAATTGAAAAGTAAAAAATAATAGGGATCCAAAAGTATGTAGTCATACTACTCATGGTTTATAAATAAATTTCACATTTTATGTTGCTTTGATTAGGTCATGCTCTTATTTTAATGAAGGGTTGGTATAATCTTTGGTTTTTTAAGTTTTCTCTTATTTATTTCTGATCCCTCAAGCTTTAAATCATGCATTTTGGTCCCTTAAAGCGCAAAATGATCCAAGTTTTATTAAATCATATGGATCAAGGTTTTAAACAGAATTAAACTTGAGGGATTCAATTCTATAGTTTGAAACTTGACAATCAAAACTAAAATGAGGGTAAACATGAAGGATTAAAGATTGTATTAACCCTTTAATTAATTAATTATTTTTCAAGGTTTAAATAGTGAATAAATAACCTTGCCCTGTGGGGCTCAAGAGAGTGAGAAGTCCAAGTGGTAAAGTAGCTCCATACAAAGAGGAATGTCCCGAACCCACTGATTAGAGCTATTGGACAAAGCCCATAAGCTTATGTATTGAGCCCAAACTCATATAAGTTAATTATTAAACAGTACTATGTTGGGTCTAAGGTAAAAGGCTCAAATATTTGTCTTTCATAATAATAACAACAACCAGTGGGAGTTGGCTCAAGTGGAAGGGACTTGGGCCGCTTAAGCAGGGGTCTCGAGTTCGAGTCCTTGTGGATGCAGAAAACTCCCCTGGGAGAGGTCCCCGCGTATGCGCTCGACAGAACCTCGATCCGGACTAGGCAGGGCGAAGCTCTGGTGAACCGGGTGCAATAACAAAAAAAAAAAATAACAACAATAGTTTATAGAGCCAATGAGAGTTGGCATAGATGATAAGGGATCCAGGACTAGGCCCTTGGGTCGTGGGTTCGATCCCCTTTGCTGTCGTTGTGACTCCTTTGGTAGGCGATCTCATAAGTCCCCAGTAAGTGCGCATAGAGCCCGGGGCCGTGCCCTAGCCTTGGTGGGGGACTGATGCCGAACCCCTCCAAAACTTTCTTGTATAAAAAGAAAACAATAGTTTATAGAAAAAAAGAAAAGAAAAGGAGAGAGTAGAATACTCGAACCACTATTATGTTTTGCATAAATTACACGGAACTCTCCACTATTTTAAAAATATATACTTAGATCCAAACTGTTAACTCCGCTAACAATTTTTTAAAATAAATTTTTTAATTAAAATTTATATTGAAATAAAATTTTATTTACATATTTACCCTTATCATTTATAATTCCTTAATTTTGGATAAAATATTTTTAATAATTGAAGAGTTTTTTCCTTTATCTTAATTTTTTTTTCTTTTAAAAATATTTTTTCTTAAATTTATCATATTAAGACAAAGGTTAAATTAATTTAATAAACATACACATAAAAAATGTATTTTAAAACATGATTACTTTTTGGTGGAAAAAAAAACCACTTGGCATCAAAATTTTAAAGAAGTGATTTCCAATTAAAATGAGTTGCCTATTGCTATAATCTTATTGGTGACAAGAATTGATTTGAGATTTTGAAGTTCAAATGGTTTTCTTAATTATTTATTTTATAAATATATGCTTGGTTAAATTTGTTTACATATTTTTGTATACAAAAATTATTTAAAATTATAACTAATTTATATAATCTGAAAAAATTTATGTTATGTATAATATATGAAAAATATATATTTTTGAAATATGTTTTTAGGATTTAAAAGAAAAATAAATAAATAAGTTCAATTCATAAGACAAAAAAATAAAATTATAAATTTTTTAATGAAATAAAAATTAATAAATTTAAATATATTGAATAGTTTGAAAATATATGTATTATAATTTTTTTTGGTTAAATTTTTTTTAGCCAAATGTAAATATTTATTTTTTTAAAAAAAAAACAGGGGTATTTCAGTCAAAACAAAGCCCTTTCAGTTAAACTTGACGGTCAACTAACGGTTGGGTGGAAATATTAGGCGGTTCTGCAAATACTAGGCGACGGAGCATTTCTTGACGGAGGTAAAGCGGTTACTGGAAATGTACAGAGACAAGGAATTGAGCATAACAATCATGGGGCACAGCCTGGGGAACGTGTTCTCATTTTCGGGTCCGAGAGTGGGGTTCAGGGAGAGGTTGGAGTGGTTGGGAATGAAGGTTCTGAGGGTGTATAATGCTCACGACGTTGTACTGCTTTACCTGGGTTTCTGTTCAATGAGTAGGTGTCGTTGACGTTGATGTTGGCCGAGGCTTTGCCATGGAGCTATAAGCTATTCACATGTTGGGGTGGAGTTCCAGCTGGACCACCACAACTCGCCGTTTCTGAAGCCCACCGATGATCCTGTTTGTGCCCACAACTAACAGGCTCTCCTGCATTTGCTTGACGGATTAGTATTTAACTATTTATTCAACCATAAATATAGCGTCTTTTTTTTTTTGTCAAAATATATATTGCATCTTTAATTTCCATCAAGGACTAATTTTCTTGCGCGCTTACAAATATAAACACTACTAATCCTCAGCCATATTAGGATTAAGGATTTGATTCATTTTAAGTAACCCGGTCCTAAGGAAATACATGAATAGATTCAATTTAAGGCATTGCCCTATGTATGTGGTAATTCTAATTTGACGTTGTTCCGAAGTTGAAAACTAAGTTGGATAATGGATAGTCATCATTTACATTTTTAAATTTTATCTTCATATTACACCTTATAAAAGAAATTATGGGTATTGAAGTCCTTTTATAATCTCGCCCTCTCATCTACAAATCCTGGCTCCGCCCCTGCAAGCACTAAGAAATATTAAAAAAAATTAGTTTGATCTTTGATTTCTTTTTTTTTTTAGAAAAAAGAAAAATCAATTGTTTTAATTTTACTTTCATTAACTATATTAATGGTGTAATTCACGAAATATATAATGCAATTCCGGTCAAACAAGACAAGAGTATTAGAGTTGAAATAAACCCAGAGAAAATCACTATTATAACAAATGAGCAACATAAACCTGCTATTATTTCCTACACTAAAATTATCGTTACATGCTACTCACTCATTGGGAGACTTTTTACTTTTTAGTGATTACATTCTTTTACTGTGACCTCAATCATTTTTTATAATTTTAATTTTATTACCTATATTAATGGTGTAATTCTCGGAAACATATTATGCAACTCCTGTCGAACAAGACAAGAGTACTAGGAAAAAAAACCAGAAAAAATCATTATGGGGTTTCAATTAATATAATAGTGAATTCAATCACGTCTTAATGACAAATGAGCAACATGAACCTGTTATAATTTCCTCCACTAAAACTTGTGATTGCAAGTTGCTCATCCATTATGAGACCTTTTAGTATTTACATTCTTTCATTGGGGACCTTACAGTGATTTAAAAAAAAAATAAAGAAAAAAGAAAAAACTAGTTAGCATTGCAATACATGTTAGATCAAACATTACCCATAAAAGCTTCCCTATATTCTGTCGCAAAAAGAAAGCTGCCCTTTATTTAGAATTGGTGAGAGTGTGTGATGTGTTTGTGAGATATGTGTGTGTGTTTGAAACAAGATGCTTTGTACAGATCATGATGAATAATATGAGTGTTTTGTGAGTACAAGAGCGTCATATATAAGAAAGTTAAAGAGGAGTAAGATAGCATTCACTGAATTTGGGAGATATGAGTGCATTTCAGGGACCAGTTTTGGGAATGAAAGAGAAATTCACTTTTGGAAGCTTTATGTTTGTCTTCTTCATTTTCTCATACTTCTCACTGAGTCTGACATGGTAAATAAAGCAATTATCATATTTCATTTTGGGATTTTTCAGAACAGGTCATTGTTGGTAGGCCCCTCTTATTCCTTTCATTTGGCTCATACATTATATGCCAGATTCAGTGAAGCACAACAATTATTTTTCACTCTCACCCACACACACACAAAATATTAAAATCAAGTCTTCACATAAAAAGTATCAATTTGGTCTATCCTTTCACAGGGGCCAACATTACTACAACAATAACAAGCCTTGCCTAAATTTAGAATTGGAGGAAGTATGTACCGTAAACCCTAAACAAAGTAGGAGACACAATGATAATGATCCATTAATAACATAAGACCAGATAAAAGGAGAAAAAAACCAGCAAAGTCAGCAACAGTGAGGAAGCTCGATGTACCAAATTCGGAGGGTAAGACACTTCCAATGAAGCTTTGGCAATCTACCCGGCTAACAAATCTGCTTCAACTGAAAAGCATATGCAAGAATGGTTCTTGATCAAAATCCTTGAGACCAGAGTACAGTCAAGGAGGACACAATTCATTCTTTAGTATGTGACATTTTAGCTAGTGGTATGCTAAGTTAATATCTTCTCCAAACTCGTGACAAACGACAACTCGTTAATTTCTTTGCAAAGCTAACATAATGTGATCAGTAATATTTCTAAACCGGTGATTAATTTCCCAACCCTTTATAACTAAATCAACAACTTCTATGCAATCAGACATGAGAATGATCTTCCCTAAACCTTTAGCTCAACGTAAGTTTAGACCACGCAAGATCCCAAACAATTTCGCAACAGCAGGAGGAACATCCATTAACTTATATCTGTATCCACACACACACACATAATATATTATGTACATACATACATACATACATAAATACACACACACACATATATATCCACAAGTTATGATTGTCACGAATGACTCCGCCACAATTGTTTCCACCATGCTTCAACACTGATCCATTCACCTACCATTTGGTGTATTGTTGAAGAGAGCATACATTATATATAGGCTAAGATAGGCTAAGGAAGAGAGAATAGAAGAGGGAGATCAGGGATTACAATAAGAACAAAAGACGGAGATCAAGGATTACAATAAGAATAGAAGAGGGAGATCAGGGATTATAATAAGAATAGAAGAGGGAGATCAGGGATTACAATAAGAACAGAAGAGAGAGATCAGGGATCCTATAATCAAGAGGAGATAATCAAGGGATCCTAATAAAACCAATTTATTTCTTAATTGTCTAACACTCCCCCTCAAGCTGGAGAGTATATATTGATCATTTTGAGCTTGCCTTAAATTCTTTAACCTTCTTTCTACCCAATGGTTTAGTCAAGATATCTGCAATCTGGTTTGCAAATCTTATGTGAGACATGTACAAAGTCATAATGCAAGCTTCGATCTTTTCTTTAATGAAGTGTTTGTCTATCTTAGTATGTTTGTTCTATCATGATATACTAGGTTTTTGACCATTTCAATTCTAGCCTTGTTGTCACACTAGAGTTGCATTGGTCCCTCAGGACATGTGTGGGTTAGGTATATCAGTTTTCCCACAAGTCTTCAGCCCCATGATTTTGTCTCTTATCCCTTTGAAAGCGTTGTCCAGGCCCAGGAGGAAGACGTATATCCTTCCTTCTTCCACGATCCTTTTGTTAATTGTGAATCATCGAGGTTTTTTCAGGGATGAACCTCAAATAAATCCTGTTGTTGACACAATTTCAGTAAAACATTATAATATTCAATCACTGACATGTTACCTTGTCTCAAATCCCGTAGTTGTTGTTTTAGGTTAATCAAGGAAGCAGTGTTTTCAAGTGAGGGTAGCTTTTTCCAAGCGGCATCCGAAATTTCCTTTGCCATGTGATCAAGTTGATATCCCTCACTGATCTCCAAAGTCATCAGGTTGCACAACCAAGTCATGACTTGGTTGTTTTTAGCAAACAATGTGTCGAAATTGGGGTCGTTAGGAGTTGGTTGAGGGGATGCCCCATTTATATATTTCTCCTTTCTCTTTCCACGAATATACCTTAGCATGCTTTAAGACCATTGGAGATAGTTGTGACCATTAAACTTATGGTTAATAAATCATAGTGTGATTTTCTAAGAAATCTGGTGGTAGCTCCATGGTTCTGGTTGGTACTATAGTACTAGTGGTGAAGGAAGAAGATGAAGAGCTTTGAGTTTGAGAACTTGTAATGGACATAAAAGCAGTGGGAATTATGCCGGTTGGCTTTTCAGGAATTGAGCCAAACAGGGGAGGAAATTGGGAGAGATCCACTTTATGGAAAAATAAAAGTCATAGGAAAGCACTGTTCACAGTGGCGTGTTGTGGTCATGCGCCGGGGTTGTGGAGGTGCGTGGTGGTCACATGTTGATCAACTCATTAGGGCTCCTCTAGGATCCATTAATTGGCACGTGCTGATGCTACCTATGGTAGCAGTGCCGCTCCACACGCTCTCCCTCAAGCAGAACTAGAGTGGCCTGAACTGCAACATTCTCTCTCTCTCTTTCTCTCTCTCTCTCTAACCTCGACTCTTGCCTTCGAATAGAAGGCACTAGGCTTTGATACCATATTGTGTTTAGAGGCACAAAACACACCCTATATTAGTCATATTTTAGTTGAAGAGAGAATACACTATATATAGGCTAAGGAAGAGAGAATAGAAGAGGGAGATCAAGAATTTCGATAAAAACAAACGAGGGAGACCCGGGATCCTATAATCAAGAGAGATAATCAAGGGATCCTAATAAAGCCAATTTATTTCTTAATTTTCTAACACTCTACAATAAGAATTTGTGTATCTTAACTACTTTTTTTTTTGTTTTTTTTAGTAATCTCCATCTACAATACAATTAATAAGGGCATTGGTAGGGGAAAAAAAGAAATTTAATGTTGTTGACTTTTTTTAAAATGACTTAAATTTAATACCATAAAAATATTTTAAGAAATATTTGATATTAGTTTAGACTTTTTTTTATATAAAAAATATATTATATTAGACTTTAATGTAACTATTCGAGTTTTGGTCCCCACTGTCTTTAGCATTGCAATAAAAATTAGACCGTTTAAACTTGTTTTTGAAATTTATGATCACATATTCTTTAATAAAATGGTAGGACTTTGAAAAATATCAAATATAAGAAGGCAAGATTTTGATATATATATATATATATATGACACAACTCTTTAAACTCCTTGTCAAACATTTTTTGAGCTTCCCTAATGGGTCTCATACTCCTTTTTCCATAGGTTTTGTGTTGGTGCTGCAGGTCTTGACCTCCACTACTACTCTAGGTCTTCACTCTACGACTCTTTCCTCTTGTAAGCTTCTTCTTTTTTCCCCCAGTTACTGTTTTTAGTTTCACTGTATATATATATATATATAACAAGAGCTCGCTAGCTAGTTAATGCTCAAAGTCGCCAATCGGGATTACGTTATCTAATATCATGACAGAGATTGGTTTGAATATTAAAAAAAGAGAGGAAAAAACACGAGAAAGCAAAGAATACGGAAAAAAACAATGAGGTAAAATGTTGAACTTTTTATTGTTGAGCATCTCACATTCCTAAACTTTAGGAATTCAAATTGTTGATTGAAATCAGGTTTGTTGAATCAAGTTTTGCGATTTGCTCAAGTTTTTATATTTGTCAAATTTTACTATATTTTGATTTTCAAAGTTATATTCTAAGATTTGTTTAAGTTTTTACATTTGATTAATTTTATTATATGTATTCTATTTTTTATATTTATATTATCCTTTTGCAATTAAAAGACATGTGAAGGAAACTCTTGGAGCACGCTGATAGGTGATCTATGGACAATCTACAACAAAGGCATTGGAGAAATTGTAAGACTTTTTTATTACTCCCTCTGGTCCTAATTATAGGAGCACTTTTATAGTGCAAATTGTGTAACATCCCAATTTTCTAAAGTGTTTTGTAACATCCCATTTTTCTAAAGTGTTTTCAAAAAAGTTTGATCAGAGTACAGCATCGAATTAATTTTAAAGAGCGAGTATCTGATAAATTTTCACTGTTGGTGTATTTGGTTGCTTTAAACAGCGATACAATTATCCGAATATTTAAAAGTACGTTAATACATATTCAAAAAGAAATTCTCCAGCCGGGTGCTCACTGGGGCTGCTTACCCTTGTCCTTGATCCTGATTCCTCCGGATCCTGAGGCTATAGTAAGAGCTGAGATTCAATTACCATTGAATCTCAAGTAACGGTTAACCTCGTGCTTATGTAACAGTTATGTATGACAGATATGATATTCATGACATCACAGCAATAATCACATATGAAAGATAATAACAGAACATAGCAATTGCACATGTATGTTATTATAGTCTGCACTATTCACCAGGGCCACGGTGTACATCCGTGTCCTCAACGCTAGGAAAACTCAACGGTATTATCAGAACCAAAACCCCTATAAAGCTATATGTGTATGAAAAACTTTAAGACAGAGTCTTAGTCTATGAATACATCTATCACATATAAGTATACAAGAAGCATCAGAGTTAGTGTTACAGTACGCGTCCGTACCTTCGTTGACGATTTTGGTACGTTCGTTGGTCAGACTGTGATCACGTTTATCCTATAACGATAATATCGCATTTATTAATTCAAAAATAGTATCCTAATAGATATCTTAGTCTCTAATGACCATTTTTCTATGGTGGAATTATTTTTCAACTTATTCCTTTTATTTTTCTGAAAAACGCTGGTCTAGAATCTTGGACAGATTTTCGCCGAAATTTGGAAAATCATAATTAATTCTAGAAAAATCGAAACGAGGTTCCATAAAATTTCCTAGAAACCTTAGCATGTCTATTTTTGAGAAAAAAATATTTTTTTTACCCATAATTAGTGAATCATTCCCAGTTTAATGATCTTCAACCTCTGCCCAGAATTTTTCCAGAAATTTGTAGCCCAACGTTGAGAATTGTTTTCTCATTTACAGAGCTCATTTTAACATGTTCTTGGTATATTTGAAAAGCCCTATATGTTTACTTTAACCATGAATTTTTCCAGAATTTTGTTGCTTCATTTTCAACATAAAATATTGGCATTTTTATCACTGACTTCAAAAATTTCTACCCGATGAATTTTCACTAGAGCTTCGTTACTTCGATCATAATTTTCCAGAAATTTTGCTATACCATGTGGCTCATCTAATTTTCTAAATATTGACATTTTTAACTATAAAAACATGATACTAAAATTACTCTAGCATATTTAAAATCAAAGCTACTTCTATCTATGAATTTAAGAACTAGAACTTAAAGAACTTACTTGCTATGCTTCAACTCCTTCAAGAAGCTCCTCACTCTCCCTCTCTTCTCTCTGTATTCAGATGCTATGCTTACTCTTGCGTGTGAAGGTGTGAAAAATAATGAAACCTAAGCCCTCCTATTTATACTAAAAGGTCATGGCACTCTTGGTTATTATTCCTAACCTAATTCATCTTGCATGTGAGCCATGAGTTTATCTTAAACAATCTGAATTCTTCTTCAAGCCAAGGCCAAAATCGTGGCCCTCTCTCCCTCCATCGCTTTCTTCCAATTCAAAGAGAATATCCTATCCAAACCAAAGGTACCTTATCCTCTTCCAAAATTGAATATTATTATCACATTTGTGTTTTTGTTTACTATAAACAACTCTTGGCTCCAAGAGTGTATTGGTGGCCTTTCCACCTTCATGCATTCTCCAAGCATGCATTGGTGGTCTCTCCACCTTCATGCATTTCCCAACTTGGTGCTTTAATTTCCTAGTTACTCTAGCATGTTTGTCACTAGATGACTTTGTTAGTTGGTTAGCAATTAAGCAAAAATGCTCTTAGGATTTAATTTGAAGTTTAATCAAGTTCCCTCATTAGTCTTGTGATTCTTGAACATCATGGCTTAATTAGAAGTATTTAATTGCCCCTTTATTATTTTAGAATTTATTGTATTTGTTAGGTAACAATTAAGATGATAATTCATCCCAAGCTAAATTTGTGTTCTTGTCTTGGATTAATGCTTGTATTTAATCTAGGATTAAAATCCCTTAATTGTATTTGATAATACTTGATTGAGTAATTAATTGATTTATGAACTTATTATGAGAATTAGTGGTTAATTAGGCAAACTTTACTTCACCCTAATTGTCTTTGAGATTTTTACCTATGGAACACTTGCTCCACATTGAGCCAACAAGGCTATTTCCCTTTAATCACTACATACACACATACACACACTAAAAAAAAAAAAACGTGGCCTCCTCTTCCCTTATACACTCTTGCTTTATTTTCCATGGTCTAAAATCATCCACACACAAGCCTTTGTTGCCTTATGAATTTTCACTTGAGTTTAGTCTTCAATTAGCTTAATCTTTGGTCATTAATCCTAAAATGATGTTCTAGGTGTTATTAAATTTATTTGATTGGCCACTTTATTGGTTATGATTATTAGTAATCATCTTTATGCTAATCTTGATCCTTTATTAGCCATTTGTTCTTAATTAGGGTTATACATCCCAAATTGTGCCTTTGAAACATGTTATTAAATTAATTATGAAAGCTTATGAAATTAATCTAATCAATGTAGATTTAATTATCTACTAATTGTTGGCAATTTTCTTTAATTGGATTAATTATTTTCTCATAACTTTTAGGTTTACTTTGGTTATTTATACATCATGCATTAATTTAATAATCATAGGGCAACTTAGGGTCCCTAATATAATATTGGATTTTTGCCCCTTTAATTTTCAAGGAAAATAATCAAATAAATTACTAAAATTAGAGACAACATACTTTCCTATTTTAAATACGTATTAATTTGCCAAAATATAATATTCAAGAGAAATATGAATTTTGGGGTATTACATGTTTTCAAAACAATTTGATCAGAGTAGAGCATTGGAACAATTTAAAAGAGTAAGTATCTGATAAACATTCACTGTTGGTGTATCTGGTTGTTTATACAGCGGTATAGTTATTCGAATATTTAAGAGTACGTTAACACAAAACCAAAAAGAAATTCTCTGGCCAGGTCCTCACTGGTGCTGCTTACCCTTGTCCTTGGTCCTGACTCCTCCGGATCCTGAGGCTATAGTAGGAGCTGAGGTCCAATACCCATTGGACCTCAGGTAATTAATCTCATGCTTAAATATGACAATATATGTATGACAGATATTCATGGCGTTTCAGCAACAATCAATACATAAGTACACAGCAGATGTATCTCAACTGTACATAAGCACACAGTAGATGTATCCCAACAGTACATAAGCACACAACAGATGTATCCCAGCAGTACATAAGCACACATCAGATGTATCTCATAAGCACACAACAGATGTAAAGTTATCTATAACATATAAGCCTATAATAAGCATCAGAGTTAGTGTTACAGTACGTGTACGTACCTACGTTAGTGATATCGGTACGTTCGTCGGTCAGATAGTGATATCGTATATCCTATAATGGCAATATCGCATTTATTAATTCACCAATAATATCCTAATAGATATCTTAGTCACTAATGACCCTTTTTCCTTGGTGGAATTATTTCCAACTTATTTCCCTTATTTTGTGAAAAAAAAACGCTGGTACAATGCAATATTTTGGGCAGATTTTTCGTCTAACTTTGAAAAATCATAACTAATTCTAGAAAAATCAAAACGAGGATCCGTAAAATTCCTCGGAATCCTTAGGATGTCTATTTTTAAGTAAAAGTACTCACTTTTGCCCAGATTACTTGAGTCATTCCCAGTTTTAAGGTTTTGAGCCTCAGCCCAGAATTTTTTCAGAAATTCGCAGTCAAAGTTTGAGAATTTTTATTTCACTGTACAGAGCTCAGTTTAATACGTTCTTGGCATATTTTAAAATCCCAATATGTCTATTTTGACCATGAATTTTCCCAGAATTTTTCAACTCCATTTTCAACATAAAATATTGGCATCTTTATCACTAACTTCAGAAATTGCTTAACCGATGAAATTTCGCCAGAACTTCGTTACTTTGATAATAATTTCCAGAAATTTTGCTATACCAAGTGGCTCATCTAATTTTCTAAATATCACCATTTTTTACTATAAAAACATGATATTAAAATTACTCTAGCATATTTAAAATCAAAGCTACTTCTAACTAAGAATTTAAAAACTAAAACTTAAAGAACTTAAAGCTAGAGCTAGAGAACTTACCAAGAACCTTGCTCCTCATTCTCCAAGACTCTTCACTCTCACTTTCACTCTCTATATCAGCTTTGCTAAACTTGTTTTGGTGTGAAGAATATGAAGAACCTAAGCTCCTATTTATAGCAAAATGTTGTGGCAATTTTGGTAAATTTTTCAAACCTAGTTTTCTTGAACATGGACCCTTGGATCTAGGTCATTTTTGGAGCACAAATCCTCATCATTCCTGTCTCAAAATTGTCCCTCTCTCTCACTCCCCTATCCTCTTCCATTTTCATTAATTCATCTTATCTTAAGTACACTCTTATCTCTCCAATTTGCTCCCTTCATAAATGGAAATTAACATGTGTGTATAATTAAACAATAAACAACTCTCCTACCCCTTACACAAGCCACAATTTTCGTCCCCCTTCCCTTTGGTTCTTTTAATTATTTGATTAAATTTCTAGTTACACTAAGTGCTTAAGTGGTTAGTAGATAAATGGTAGCTTTAATCAAGTTTTCTTCTTCTACTCAATAATCTAAAAATCATGGCTTCATTAGGAGTCTTTACTAGCCCTTTAATCATTTTAGGATTAATCCCAAAAGTTGAGAAAAAGATTTTGGAGATAACCTATCCCAAGCTTAAAATATGCTTGTTCATAATAAGTCCTTATATTTGATCTATGATTAACGTATCTCATGATACAATTTATTTTCTATAGATTCTCATTTACTTGTGTCTTGAATTAATCCCAATGGTTTTTGATTCTCAAATCAAATGAAGTACACATTTCTCTCTCTCCTTCACTAGACTCACAACACTCTCACAACTCCTACACACACACACTCACAACTCACCTTTTTTCTCTCTCATGCTTATCTCCTTCCAAGTTATTAAGTCTCTTAATTATGTAGTACATTATCTTCTTCCTTAATTGATGACTTGCACATGCTATTTATCCTTGGTTATTAGTTATTTTAAATAATTCTTGTTTATCCAACAAGCCTTGCAAAACCATGTTCTATTCCCTCTTGCTCTTCAACTTTGTTGTGTTTTAATCCTCTCATATTATTTAGAAGGAAGACTCTCATTGGATGATTTTAACTTACAAGGATTACACTTTATGAAGTTAAATTAAGGCCTTTAGATGTAGCTTTATGAGGTTTAATCCTAGCTCTCTATATTAATCTTAATTAGCATTCTTAATTAGTAGATTTAATTAATTATGAACATCTAATACAATTACTTTAACTATTGCAAATTCATTGTCCATTAATTGTTGGCAAATTTTCTCTCTGATTGGTATAAGTAGTTTTGTGCCATTTAATTGTTTCCTATGAATAAATTAAGACTATGCTTAATTATGAAAATTTTATTATGTTTTATGATCCCTAATTTGAAACCTTAAAATTTAGTTTTAAACCTAACACTTGCTTTGTTCCATATCAAGGAAAAATTGCCCACAATTATAGAAAATAAATTACAAAATTAGAGACAACATATTCTCCTATTTTTAATAGGTATTATTTACCAAAATATTGTATTTAAGATAATTAATGATTTTTGGGGTATTAAAAATTGCATTACAAAAGTGTTTCTATAATTAGAACCGGAGATAGTAATTGATTTCTTTTTAGAATTCAAAACATGATAAGATAATGTTTTTTTTTTTGTGAGAGTGTTTAAGCCATTAAATTCTTTTAAATTATATGATGTTTATCTATAATGTGTTAAATTTTGAATCCTATAAATATAATTTTTTATTTAATATTATTATCCAGTGACTTATATAATAAATATCAATAGTAAAAATAAATAGCAAAAAATAATAATAATTGTAATATCTTGAATTTTGAGTCTAAAGACTTGAAAATAAACCTGTATTAGGCAGACAATTAAGCCCAATTCAAGATGTGTGACAATGAAATAATTGGTCAATAAAATGACATCATCAATGTGCCCATTGCATGCTCATTTTCGGGCAAAGAAGAGGAAACAAATGCAAGATCTTTTCTCTTATGAAAACTTAGTTAAGAAGGTAATAGTTGGCTATTATTTGGACATTAACCGTTGGCCAATAAAGTGCAACATGGAAGCCAATTAATTATGGCCATTTTCAGCCAAGTAATAAGGAAGAGAAGGAGGAATCAAATTGTCAACAATTAATCAATAGGTGTAATCAATAAGATTCCCCAATCAAGTGGCTAGGTGGCAAGATGGGAAGGAAGGGAATATTCAATGATCAAGGAGCATGTGCTTTAAGTCAAATGAGTAGCCTCCAAGCAATTCAAGAGGCCATGGATTTTTCACTACTACAAAAAAGGCTAACTACTTCCCTTAAAGACTTCCTTATTTTTAAAAAGGAAGTTAAAAGTGAACGTAGTGGCATATTTATAAAATAAATACTGATATTATCAAATTTGGCGTCCTAAAATAAGTTTAAGAACGTCTAAAATAAATTAAGGCGTCCTAAAATAATTTAAGGACGCTTAATTAAAAATTTTCGCGCCAAAAATTAATGTTTTAGCGCCTTCACGCCATTATATTTCACGAATTTTTTGGCGCGCGCTTGCAAAAGACTAATGAGGAATTTTTTTTTTTTTTGGTGTCCTGAAATAAAAAAAGGACGCCCTAATTAAATTTTATGGCACCTTGACATTGAGCTTTAAGACGTCCTGATAGAACGTAAGGATGCCTTAATGAAATTAAAGGCGCCCTAATTGAACATCAGGACGCCTTAAAAATATTAAAGGCGCCCTGATTGAACATCAGGACACCTTTAATAACATTAAAGGCACCCTGATTGCAATTCAGGGCGCCTTTAATTCTATTAAGGCGCCCTGAATCGCTTTTCAGGACGTCGATATTGCAAAATATTACTTTTTTGCACACGCGTGGACTCTTAATTTCTCAGCTGAGCCTCTCTGCTTCCCTCAACCCTACCTCTCATTTGTGCACTGTCTCCTCCTCCATCTTCGTCTTCCCTTCGCGACAGTCACCCGTACTCTCCCCTACCTCATTTCTTAGCTGAACCTCTCTGCTTCCCTCAACTCTACCTCTAATTTGTGTGCCGCCATCTCCTCCGTCTTCGTCTTCCCAAGCCTTCGCGACAGTCACACCCACTCTCCCCTACCTTATTGTGCGTCGTCTCCTCCGTAAGCTCTTCGCGGTGTCCGTTGTTCTCGTTCTCTCTCTTTCCCTCTTGCTCTCTGGTGTTCTCCGTTAGCTCTTCGCGGTGTTCGTTGTTCTCACATTGTGCGCTCTCGTTCTCTCTTTCCGGCGCATCCCTCACTGGTAAGTCCATCAGTCCACCTAATTCTAACTACTGATATGGATAAAAACATTCAGAGGTGGAGTGATAGTGACAATTCTAGTTACAGTAAAATAAGAAATTTTTGGTTTTTCTTTGCCCCATTCCGTGTTGTTTGTGATGATCTTGTATATTGTAGGAAATGCTAAGGTGTTGATTTGATTCATTGAGCCAGCAAGGCAAACAAACTTCTGAGTGCAAGAGTACAGTAAAGAGGTTCTCCCCCTTCCCCTTTGTTCATGTAATTTGCCTATATTAAAGTATAAATGCAAACGATTCATTTTGACTCCACTTCAGTTTTTAGTTTATGAATTCTGATGAATATCCCATGGACATGATCTACCATTAATGTTGTTTGAATTTTGCTATGGTTGGTGAGTATTATGGTAAAAACATGTCCATTGAGTTAAGAATTGCCTTGCTGTAATTGGTGTTAAAAAAACAAGAATTTGGTAGGAGTTTGAAATGTAATTGTTGTTGGAACTCAGTGTTGGATTGCTTGTTTTGGGTGCTGTCCATTGTGTTTCATCATATCATAGAAATATTGAATCATTTGTTGTTGGTAGTGCAAACTAAATTTCTGTGCAAACTTGAGTTATAAATATCAAATCCATCTTTTGACTATTTCATATCAGTTTGCACTGTGATATCAACTTGCTACTGCCATTATTTGCACTGTGGTCATAACCTATTTGTGTCATTAGAATTATATTTGTTGCTTTAAAATCTGTTTGATAATTATGCTGCACTACACCGAGATTTTTTTTAAGAAGACTAAACTTATGGATTTTGACTCAGAGTGATTGAATTTAAAGTTGCACTTCTCTGTACTGTGACTTGGCCACGACAGCAACCCAAGTCTACGTTGTTTGAAATTTGTAGTTTTGCAATCAGTGATATCGCATACTTTCTTTACGCTTCAAGATGCAACCGGGCATTGTTGGCACAGAAAAGACATATGACTTTATAGTTGACAAAAAAGATCTTGCCGAATTTATGCATATGGCATGTTTAGATTTAGTCATTCTTGAAGCTGCGATAATGTAAGTTTTTTCCCCTTTAATTATTGCATTGATCTTTTTTGTTTTCTATACTCAACAACGCTTATCATTTATTTCGATCATAGTGTCTACAATGACATATGCGTCCAGAAAGGCCACAAGGGTTTGTATGGATTCTTAAGTCCAATAAGCACGGCCCAGGCTCACAATACGTTAACCAAAAGGACGCTTTATGTTGGTGCTACAATTGCCAAGGAAGATGATCGTTGTTATCTAGCCCCAATACTTGAAGGGTATGTATTTTAGTTTTGTCTATTTAAGATTTCTAAGAATAAATTCCTTTCTTATCTTAATTAATATTAAAATGTATATGTTGTAGTGGTCATTGGACCCTGTGTGTTGTTTGTCCCTCGAAGAACACATGTTATTGGTTTGATCCCTTACGTGGTGGCAGGTCAAACGATGAAATCAAATCCATGTTTGCCAAGTAAGTAAATTTTCGTCTAAATCATTGATTCTTCATTTATATGATCTGTTATCATGTTTGTTAATTTCTGTTTTAATGATAGTGCCTTAAGGGCGGCTAGATCGATTGCTGGAGCAGCAGAGTAGGGTGGACCAAAGTGGTATTATTCAAAAGTAAGTAGTTTCAATTCAAGTTATGTCATTGACACAATGGTAGCTTTCGATATGCCTTTATTTGTTTTAACAATTTGCTTTTGATTTATTAGTGTCCGAAACAACCAGGAAACTCTGAGTGCGGTTACTATGTTATGTTTTTTATGCATGAAATCGTTGGGAGCGGACGTACAAGTTTTCAAAACGTACGTGATCGCTCTGTGTTTCTCAAATGATAATTATTTCATTCACTTCATTGGTTTAACTTATACCTTGTTTTTCAATTTATAGATTTTTGATAGTCTGGCTCCGTGCTCGGATGAAGAGATCGGTACAGTTCGAGACGCTTTGGCTGCAATTTTTCTTCAACGCATATAGATATGTATTGAATTGTTCGCCTTTAATACTCTTGATTTCTGCGGAATTGGTTACTTAGATTTGTTAATAGCCCTGAAACTTACAGCATATTTAGAATTTTGCTGTTGCTGTACATATGTGATCTTTGTTGTGTATTGGAATTGAAACTCGAAGCTGAAAGTTGTATTTTTGGTCAATTTAAGTATAATAGTTTGTTGTTGCTGTTGTTGGTCACTTGCTGTTGTTGGTCTTGCTGGTTGCCAAGTGCGTTTTGGTCTAAACTGATCTATCTTATTGGGTCTTAAAAGTTTTGGTTACTTGCTGTTGGTTGTTTGTTGCTGTTATTGGTCTTGCTGGTTGCCAAATTGCTTGTTGCTGTTGTTGGTCTTGCTGGTTGCCAATTGCCTTGTTGTTGTTCGTTGTCGTTGGTTTTGCTGGCTGGTTGGCAATTTGCCTTGTTGCTATCGTTGGTTTTTGCCTTGTTGCTGTTGTTGGCAATTTGCCCGGTTTTTGTTGGTTTTTACTTGCTATTATTTGCATTGTTCTATCAAACTAGTTTTTAAAAAAACTAGTTTTAAAAGAGGCATTGTTACTTGCATTGTTAACTTGCCTTGTTGCTGGTTTTTGTTGGTTTTTACTTGCTATTATTTGATGTTTACAGGTTTCAGTTGTAATGCTGCTTTTTGTTGGTTTTTACTTGTTGTTATTTGCTGTTTACAGGTTTCAGTTGTAATGAGCTAACAAACTAGTTTTTTTTTAAAAAAAATTATAATATAAGGCGTCCTATATTTACTTCTAGGACGCCTTATATGTATTATTAACGTCCTGCTTTAAAAACAGGGTGCCCAAAGTAGTTAAAAGAGGCGTCCTGTGGTTAATATAGGGCGCCTTTTTTAAGGCATCCTATATTTAACCTAGGACGCCTTAAAAAAGGCGCCCTATATTAAGCATAGGACGCCTTTTTAGGGCGTCCTATTTAGAACATAGGATGCCTTAATTGCATTTTTTATAACTACCCCTACTCAGACGTCCTTCTCAAAAAGGACGTTAATTGCTTCTAATTCAGGCGCCTTTTTTAAAAGAGGCGTCCTGTGGTTAATATAGGGCGCCTTTTTTAAGGCGTCCTATATTTAACCTAGGACGCCTTAAAAAAGGCGCCCTATATTAAGCATAGGACGCCTTTTTTAGGGCGTCCTATTTAGAACATAGAATGCCTTAATTGCATTTTTTATAACTACCCCTACTCAGACGTCCTTCTCAAAAAAGACGTTAATTGCTTCTAATTCAGGACGTTTTTGACGTTTTTTGTAGTAGTGTTTGCCAAATGTGCATCTAGGTAGAGGAAGAGATTTTATCACATGTTGAGATAATTCAAGAAGACACACACACATAAATATCTTCGGTCAACTCAACAAGGAGGAAGGAGAAGATCAAATTGTTAAGACGAATATGCCACATGTCAATAATCCAAAGTCTAAGTAATTATTCCCTTTGCTCAAATTTATTGACATGTGGGTCTCAAATTATTCTTCTTTCCATTCTTCGACTTTGTAATTAGTAAATATTATATATAAATTGTAGAACTTTGTAATTAGTAAATATTATATATAAATCCTATGAGAAGTTTTAATTTGTAATGTGATCAAGAGTTTAATATCAGTATTTTATACTATTTATGTTTTGTCAACTGAACTACATATTATCACTCTAATGAACATCGGCATAACTAAGGGATGTGACAATAATAACTATATATAATTAAAAAAATTAGAGCCAATACGTTATCATTATTAACAAAGAGCCGTTATATATTACTCTTTTCTTTTTCTTTTTTTTTCTTTTTTTTTAATATATAGAAAGGATGGCTAGTACATTCAAATAAAATATTACACTACATATTACTATCATTACTCACAATGCCAATTTTTCTCAAAGCCCAATGTAAAATTCCACTTGCCGTGGTTCAAACAAAGCCCAAAGCAAAAAAAAAAAAAAGAAAGAAATTAAAAAAAAAAAAACTATTCCGGCTGATAGACAGTAGTTACTGAGAGGAGCCGGAACAGGCATCAAATTGCCGGAACAATTTTTATTAAATACATTGATGTTCTTTTTCAAAGTTGTCGTAATTAATTTATAGAATTAAAGAAATAGGATTGTTGGTCATTTATATTTCACATGGATGGAGAGAATTTTTAATATTTTTTGAGAAAATAGTCATTTTATTTAATTTATTATATTGTATTTGATTTGGTAAAAAATACGGTAAGTTTTAGTTTAATACTGTTCTGTTTCGAGAACAGGATTTATCGGACTTGACTAGGAGCCAAGCCTAGGGCCTATGTACCCTGTAAAGGGATCAAAGTCCACGTAGTTGAGACACACAGACGTTTAGCCAAAGGGGTGGAGTGCGTGCTCTGTGTGATTGTATGTAAATAGTATAGGGTTAGAACGTAGAACCTGTAATGTGTATACCTTAGGGTTTGACCTTTGTATTTATAGAGCGTACCTTAGGTTGAGTCGCTTGGACCCTGTGATTTGAGGCCCTGATATCGTAGCTACTTGATATAGATTTAGATATACCTGGATCGTAAATAAGATTGGATCCTCCTTTATTATAGGCAGATCCTGATATGTAATATACTCCTTGCTGGGCCTTACATTGAGTATGGACCCTGTTCAGATCCGTAACAAATGCCCCCCAGCCCGGTAGTTCAGGCTTCTGAGCTGCCGGGATGTATTTTGCCCCCAATCAGTTTTACTAGTCGAGCTTTGCTGTCGTGGGCCATACATTGCGGAACTGAATTACGTTGATCCTGACTATCGAAGTGTCGAGCTGAATTACATTGATCCTAGCTATCAAGGCGGCTTACTTCGAAGATCCGAGGTCTTGTCTCAAAGATCCTAAGTAGTGCCGGGATGATTCGCCTGCATTTGAATCTGGATGTTGATCCCGACTATCGAAGTCATCTATCCCAAAGATCCGAGGTAATGTCTCAAAGATCTGGGGTAATGTCGAGGCGGTGTGCCTGACTTCGAGGTCAGGATCTTTTGTATCCGAGTTATCCGGGCTAGATTGCTGTGAATCTTACCCTCTTGCCTATCTATCGCGCATTGTTGGGTTGTGTCATATTGACTCTGGTTACCGATGTCATTTGCTCAAAGATCCGAGGTAAGGTCTTAAGGATCCGATGTAATCTCAAGGAATTCGCTCGACTTCGAGGTCGGTAATAATCTCAGCGTACCTCGGCGTTTCGGCACATCCTTATCTCGGTGTATCATCAGCCTCGACAATCGTGATGGAATCGAGACGCCATAGGTGTTGAATCAGCCTTGTCTATCTCAATTTGCTCGTTTGCCCGCCTCAAAACAATTTTGATAGAAGAAATAATAGGTCAATGAGATCAGACGCTGTTGCTATATGTTTGGAGGGTTTTAGTAATCCGCTAACTCTTTCTAATGTGAATAATATAGAAAAAGCAAATAGATATAGCAAAGGCAAACACAAATTAGACTTCCCTGCATTATCGAGTCGTAAAAATAACTCCTTTGGGATTAAATCAGCCTCGGCTTACCAACAACCTCGACTATCTCAATTTGCTCTTTTGGGATTCTCAAATGGGTATTGAACCCGCAGCTGTATCAATTCCTAGATCTCATCCTCTGTCCAGTGGTTGTTGTTGTGCGGTGGGCCCGGAGGCTGCTGTATCGACGACTACTGGCACGACGATAGGAGGATCTGAAGTTGCCGAACGAGATCCTCTAGGCCTGCTAGTTTTTTATTAAGGTCATCAAAGACTCCTCTGAGTTCTTCCTGGTGATCCTTCCAACTATCTTTTCGTCTTGTGGAAGCTTATGATCCAAATAGAACATCTAAATTTATGCCAGAGTTGAAAAGTGTTGCTCGTTTAAGGACTAAACATATGGTTTATGTGCTTCTTGATACACACCCCCTTCTTAAAAGAATTCCCAAAGAGAGAACCTGGCAATCCTTCCAACAATCTTCTTGTTATGTGGATACAAGGAGAATTATAAGAAAACCCATGTGAAGCAGCTCAAAACCAAAGTCATTGCTCAAACAACAATCGTTTCTTTGAATCTTTTGCAGGCTGCTACAGTTCTTGATTTTGTTGTTGTGGATTTTCAGGAACTGCCTGTGGAAAGACATCTGACTGTTGCTTCTGGTGTTGACCATCTTTGGTTGCAGGAATCGAAATTTACCGATCCCCACGGATGGCGCCAATGTTCTGTTTCGAGAACAAGATTTATCAAACTTGACTAGGAGCCAAGCCAAGGGTTTATGTACCCTGTAAAGGGATCAAAGTCCACATAGTTGAGACACACATGCGTTTAGCCAAAGGGGTGGGGTGTGTGCTCTGTGTGACTGTATGTAAATAGTTTAGGGTTAGAACGTAGAACCTGTAATGTGTGTACCTTAGGGTTTGACCTCTGTATTTATAGAGCGTACCTTAGGTTGAGTCGTTTGGGCTTTGTGATTTGAGGCCCTGATATCATAACTACCTGATATAGATTTAGATATACTTGGATCGTAAATAAGATTGGATCCTCCTTTATTATAGGTAGATCCTAATATGCAGTACACTCCTTGCTGGGCCTTATATTGAGTATGGGTCCTGTTCAGATCCGTAACAAAAACTTTCAGTTTATATTTCAAATTAAAATATAAAAATATTATACTTTATTTTATATTAAATAATATAAAATATTATATATGTCAAACGACTAAAATTCATAATTCATAAACATTTAATTGTAAAGTCACCATTTAAATTTATTAAGTTAGTATTTTCCGCTTATGAGATTTGTAGTGCTAAAATAAAGGGATCAAAAATATGTTTAATATAGCCAACAATGATCTTGTAGTTTAGTGGTATGAAAGTTTTATGTTAAGTGGGAAGTCACAAATTCGATCTAGCTTCTAATCTTAGATTGTTAGTGCCTAAATTTAGATAACCAAAAATATATATTAATTTGCACTAGGTAGCCTTCGCCCCTCTGGAAAATTGCTCTTGGCATATCACATGCCTCAAGTAGAACACAACATGCAATGTACTACTTTTAGTATATATTAAATATACGATGTAGTCAACTTTTTTAAAAAGATTAAAGAATCTAAAAAAATTACTTAATCATAGTATATGTTGTATATTATTAGATTATACATTAATTTATAAGTTATGTAAATTATTTTAAAGAGAAAAACGATAAATATAAATACTTTAAATTAATTCATTTAGTTTCTCTTTAATTTTTTTTTTAAATAACAGGATTTTATATTTAGGATCGGAGATAGTAAATTATATGGCCAAGAACAAGATAAGACCTTTGTCTTCACACTCTTTTTCTTGATGCCTCTATGAACTAAACGAAGATAAAATTGACAAAACCAGGCCTCAATCCCTCAGAAGGGGAAAAAATGAGAGAAGAACCGAGGGAGTATTACATTCAGTACTAAAGCAAATCCCTTAACTAATTAGCTCCTAGGTTTAGAACCAAAGAAAAACTATTTCATCCACACTTATTCTCTAAACTTAATTCAAGTGGCTAAAAATATTGGTCTCAGGTTCAAATCTGACGTTGGTATGTTTGTCTGCGTGAAGGTGTTTAAATTGTTTATAAAAAAAAAAAGGCTTAAAATATTGGCGGCCTCTATAACCACTTGTTGTATCACGTATGCAGGAATCATTGTCATCTAGAAGTTTTTTAGGCCCCAAAAGTGTAGTCTTTCGAAAAGCGAAGATAAAATGAAGCCTATATATATATATATATATGGCCAGGAACTAGATAAGACCTTTTTGTCTTCACGTACACCCGGCTTCTGCGTGCTTCATTATATTAATTAAACAAAGATAAAATTGACAAAGCCAATAAGCTTTAATCCCTCCGCCGCCGCCGGGGTTTTAATCATAGGACAAAGTTTCAGAGGTAGTATTTGATTTAGATCTCTCCACGACCAACCCGAAAATCGAATGAACAGAACCCAAAACTTAAAACGAATTTATGTTAAACCGTACGGCACAAAAGCAGACATGAAGCAAATATGTGTATTGCTGGAGTATTGTATTATATCATTTTGAACCCCTACATATAAATGCCTTTAAAAGGGTCACAGTTTTGTACGGGTCAGCAAATTGTACTTAATGATTGAAATCGTTTCAGTAGATTTTAGACCCAAAAAACAAGCTACCATTAATTTATTTTCTAACAACTAATATAATGATCATTTATCAATATGTAAATGTGGGGGTGTGTGTCAGTCTGTGTGGATATGTGAGCTAAATTTCATAGATGTTTATATAAATAGCATCTAAAAATAGCATCTAACGCTCAGACGAAGAATTTATCGCTACATTGAAATCGTTTTAATCAATGCATTAACGGATGAAGAATCAGTGTTCACAAAAAAAAAAAAAAAAAACGGATGAAGAATCGAGAGGGGAGAACAAGGTACAAGGAAACAAGGGAGCAAGAGAACCGCAGGCCATTGTTGAGAAATGAGATGGACGATAAAAAATAATGATGATGATGATGATAATAATAATAATAATAATTAATTAAAACAATAATACACTCAAACATAAAAGTATTGTGCAGATATAATATCATGAAAACAAAGTTTCCATCAAAACACAATAATACAAATACAAAAGTAGTAACAAAAACATATACCATATCGATACTGCAATATATGTCAAATATAGATGCTAATACCACTCTTTGCGAACAATACCGAGGAAGGACCTGCTAAACACTACACTAAAGCTCTTCTTCTATCATAGTCCAAGCCTATGCTCAACTTATTGCATAGCTCGATTGGGGGCGGCCACCGGCGGAGATACCATTCGCATGAACTCAGGGTCCCTTGCCATTGCTTCTAGTATTTCGTAGGAAGCACACAACTCAAACTCAAAGCTACCTTCTTCTGCTCCGCCATCAACCGCCAGCATCCATGCCCGAGTATTTGCAGGGCCAAAACGACCCGCCGTTGGCCTTCCCCAACCAAAGTCGATTTCAAAAAAGTTGGTTCTCGGGGAGCTACTAGTTGACATAAACTTCCCAATTGTGGCACGTTGAGTACGCATAGTTGGATTTTGCACCCAACCTTCAAAGTCCCTCTTGATCTTCTCTTCTGTGCATGATGAGATTGCCTTGGTCATCTCCGAAGCAAACTTCCCAAGCCCTCGATCTCCCACTAAGTCCCTTACCTTCATCACTACCGTAGTGAATTGCACAGTGATTCCAAAATAATCTTTTGGAATTGGTGGGTGAGAAACTCTTGATCTTGCTGATATGTGGAATCTATAGGTGACTTCCTCTTCCGGGTCAAGATTCTGATTTCTGATCGTTGACCCCCAAACATGGCCAATAACAGCTTGCAACGATGAGATTTTGTTCCTGATGACACTATCCTCTACCTCTGACCTAGCTTTTGCCTTAAGTTCAGCAATTTTTTCCTTTTTAAATCGAAAGATCCTTCTACATAACACAGTTGGTTGAACCGAATCGATGGAGGCCTTATTATGATTCTCCAGAATTTCTTTGAATGGAATTCGTATAGGGCGTTCAATATCAATGCCATGAGGAAACCATCGTTCGAAGGTAGAAAGCTTTGAAACCAACCCTAAGTGATTCAAACCGTTTCTGAAAATCTCGGCCCATGTATTCCAGAAATCCCAGCCTGGCTTCACTTCAGCAAGACAGTGGTTTGTCGAGGAAGCGATGAAGATACCATCCACTAGCTCTGTGACTTGAATAGCCAATAACGGGACCCGAGTTCCTTCAAAGTTCTTGAAATTTCCAGCTGGGAAGAAGGAGTAGAGAATTAGGGGAACATAAGTTGGTTCTACAATGTCTGCAACCGTAGTATTCTCTGCAATGGCATGAACAAAGCTTACTCCGGCATTGTTGCAAGTGATGAAGACGGAGGAGGTGTCGCCGTCATCGTCGTTGCCGATGATGGCAAGACGACCAGCGAGCGGCGGGTAGAAGTTGAGGGCCGAAGAAAGCGAGTCCTTCAGGCGCTGGATCACCGTCTCCGATGAAGAGGTGGGTTTGTGATAAAGCAGCCCCTTTTGAGCATACTCAAGCATTAGAAACTGAAGATCCCATGGATTAAGGTCTATCATTTGTGGTGAGTCGCCATTATTAAAGTTCCTTTGAGCTTGAACAGTAGTGGTGGAGATCACTCGAAGGGCTTCCATGGGATGGTGGAGAGACTGTCGTTTCCCTCTACAATAACTTTACTGTATTGATATCGTTCGATAACAGTGTTAACTAGATGTTATATATATATATATATATATGTTATATTCTAATTTTTTTAAAATTGAAATATATATATATATACATCCCAAGTCAACATTGTCCACTTTATTTATTTATATATATATATATATATATATATATATATATATATATATATAAAGTGGGCAATGTTGACTTGGGGAGGGAGTGCTTTACCAGCTGCCAACCACCCAGTGGTAGAATTTGGAGGAAAAGTTTGGGGGGCCAAATAGTGATGGGGGATTGAAAATTTTTTAACATTTTTCAAGGAAAGTTTTAAATGCATTAAAAATGAAAAGAATAAAAAAATATATTCATGAAATTAAGTCAATTAATTTCATCTACAAGTATAGTATAGAATGGGTAAAAGCATAGTAAGGGATACACCACAAAAGTAAATTTCACTGATAAGCTAAAAATTGCAGGTAATTAGAATGAAATATAGAAAAGAATGACAAAATTAACATAAATCATACAAAATCCCATATGGAACAAAGATTGAATTATAAACCCAAAGATATAAAAAGAGGGGAAAATGTTAAAAAAAGTTGTTGGGAGACCAAAATTTAATTTTACTACTTGGGGGGGGGGGGGAAGTTGTGTTATTACACTAAAAAGGGGAAAAAAGAAAAAGTTCCATTACAAAATTTTAAACAAATTTTTTTTGGGGGGGCCACTTGTCATAACTAAGATCCACTAGTGCAACCACCCCAACTAGTTCTTCTTTTCCTCCTCTTTAAAATGTAAATTTAGAGTGGGGAGTGGAAAGCAAGATCTAGATCGAGGAAAAGAGAAAAAGAGGGGAAGAGTGAGAGCGGAGAACGGGAGCGAGATTGAGGAAAAGAGGGGAAGAGGCGAGGTTACTTAGGGTGTGCATGGCAACTACTCTGTTGCCCAGCACTGTTTCTGAGATGAAACAGTTTTTTCTGATTCTGTGCTTTGGAAGAATTCTGAGAATTAGAATTACGTTTGTTAACCCATTTTATTTTTACTCCGAGAATCAGAATTACGTTTGGTAATACATTTTTCCTCTTCTTATTTGGGAGTTAAAAAATAGTAAAGGAGGAAGATGAAGGATTAATGAGTTATTTTACCATTTTATCCTTTTCTTTAATAATTAATATAATTATTATATTTTACAAATAAACTTAAATTTAAATTTCCTAAAAAAATTATTTATGTAGCGATGGCGATAGTGGTGGTGGTGGCGGCAGTAGCGGTGGCGAGGGGCGGTGGTGGTGGCGGTGGCAGGGGGGGGGGTGGGGGTGGGGGCGATGATGGTGGGAACGGCGGCGGCGGCGATGGTGGGGCGATGGCAGTTGCGGTTGTGGCGGCGACGGTGGTGGTGGGGCGGTGGCGGTGGTGGCTGAGGCGGGGTGGTGGTGGCAACGGTGGTGGTGGGGCAGTGGCGGTGGTGCGATGACAATGGCAGTGGTGGCAGTGGCGGTGGCGACGGTGGTGGTGGGGCGGTGGCGGCGGTGGTGGTGGGGATGTGGTGGTGGTGGGGCGGTGATGGTGGTGGTGGCGGGGCGGTGGCGGTGGGGCAGCGGTGGTGTTGGGGGTGGCAACGGCGGCGGTGGTGGTGAATGAGGGTAAATTTCTACTTCGATTGAGGGAAAAATAAATTCTGATTTTTTGTTCTGGAATAGAGAAGCCAAAATTTTTAGCTTCTTTTTTTTACTCCCCAGCACAAAAAATAAACCGGTTCATCCCGGGAGCAAGAAAAAAAACCGGATTTACCAAACACAATTCCCATCCATTTTTGTTCCGGAGCACAGAAATTAGGAAAAAAGTCATTCTGGGAGTATTACCATGCACACCCTTATATTTTCTGAGGTAAATTATTTATTATATAATATCATTTACTAAACTAATTTCTTTTCAACAAACTTGCTTCATGAAAGTTATTCCGCATGTTTTTGACGTTCTAATAAAGGTATTATTATGATGATTAGCAATAATTTTGGGAAAAACATTTTGAAATTTTTTTAAGTTTTGACAATAGATTATATATAGAGGATGATTATAGTTTATTTTAATTGGTTTAGATTTATTAATTAGTTATTGTAGAAATTTACAATTTATTTTTCTATTTAAAAAGTTTAGGATTTATGTCATGTAGGATGTTCCAAACAATTAAATATGGACAAAAACTTTATTTAAGTTAATGTAGATATTATTGAAATTTCAATCGGTTTAGTTTTAAAATCTGAAAGACTAAAATATCATTTATGAAATTCATAAGTCTAAAATATCATTTCTAAAATTTGTAGGATTAAACTATCATTTTCAAGACATAAATTAATTAAAAATGTTTTCTTGGTACATGTAAGGTCTTTTAGTGTTATTAAAAAAATACTTAGGTTAAGTTCCTTATATCTATTTTGTCAAGATCTCCAACCACATATGACTATGTGTTTTAGTTTTGAATAATTATCATTTAATGATAAATCTATATGAAAAAAGTAGGATATATGGTCATGTGTGATTAGGTAACTTGAAGTAAGGGATATAAAGACCTTGAAGCAATTATGGTCCGTTTTTTTATTAAAAGTGTGATGGAGTACATGAAAGACATAATCTGGCATGGCTCTGAAAATATTGATAAAAATAAGATATATTATATAGTCAATTCATTCATATATACATTTGATTAGCTATATATTACAATATCTAACTTCCATATATTGTTTCCTTTTGCGCATAATGTTTTAATGCCTCCTCCATGATGTTAAGCAGCTCACAAATAGAAGAAGTGGCTGAAGAGTTGGCAACGTCTGTGCCGCATTAGTGGGTGAGTAAATGCGTATAGAATGAGATGAAGAAACTACGTATAGAAGCAACTCCTTGATGTTTTAATGCCTTCTATGTATTTTTCGAATTTCTGTAAAAGTTGGAGATCAAGAAACTGCGAAGAAAATAAGATGACTTCGGCTGAAGACGTGGCAGAAGTGATGGCTAGGGTTCCTCTTTTGTGTCCTAAGGTTTCTAGCCAAGGATTGGGTTTTTTTGGGTTTTTGGGCCCTTAGATACCCTAAAGTGCCAAGAGACAGATACTATGAGCTAGACAAAAGAGGAATTCCAAAGTTGTAATTTTTTTATTTTTATTTTTAGGAAAACCATGGATTAAAGTTATTTGTTTAATTATTTAATGCCTTTGTTAAATTGTATGAATTATATTTGCGATTAACATGATGTTGGTAAATAACATGTCATATAGAATAGGAATATGCCATATTGTTGCATAATCACATGTCATAATTGCATAGTAGCTATTATGCCTTGAATCGACTAGTATGATAGTTATTATGCGAGATTATTTAGATGGCCCACTACGTCAATTGTCAATTACTATGATTTTAAATTAAAATCTAGAATAATAATTGGATTGATTGATTGTGGAATTAAAATCTACACATTAATTATCAATTATTATGATTTTAAATTAAAATCTAAAATAATAATTGGATTAATTAATTGTTTAATTAAAATCTACACATTAATTATCAATTATTATGATTTTAAATTAAAATCTAGAATAATAATTAGATTAATTGATTGTGGAATTAAAATCTAGACATTAATTGTCAATTATTATGATTTTAAATTAAAATCTAGAATAATAATTGGATTGATTGATTGTGGAATTAAAATCTACACATTAATTATCAATTATTATGGTTTTAAATTAAAATCTAGAATAATAATTAGATTAATTAATTGTGGAATTAAAATCTACACATTAATTATCAATTATTATGATTTTAAATTAAAATCTAAAATAATAATTGGACTAATTGATTGTGGAATTAAAATCTAGACATTAATTGTCAATTATTATGATTTTAAATTAAAATCTAGAATAATAATTGGATTGATTGATTATGTAATTAAAATCTACACATTAATTATCAATTATTATGATTTTAAATTAAAATCTAGAATAATAATTGGATTAATTAATTGTGGAATTAAAATTTAGACATTAATTATCAATTATTATGATTTTAAATTGAAATCTAGAATAATAATTGGATTAATTAATTGTGGAATTAAAATCTAGACATTAATTATCAATTATTATGTTTTAAATTAAAATCTAGAATAATAATTGTGGAATTAAAATCTAGACAAATGATCCAAGAAATTTCCTAAGAGAATTGTACCTTTTAGAGTAATTTGTGGGTTATTTAAAATGGTCATGTGACGCACACTCGGCCAATCATGAATAGATTTTAGATACCTAATAATTTACTCTAAATTGAACAAATTCTTAGAAATTGAAAATTCTAAATTTAAAATATTGAATGGGTGAAGGTTTTAAATTAAGCATTTAATTTTAAAACCAACGGGCTACAATTGTGGGTTTATTAGTGAAATGGTTATTGTTGAAGCCCCATCGGATAAGGATAATCGGATTTCACTAGATTAAACTTTAATATTTTCAAAATTTTAGTAAAGTCTTGCACGACCCATCGTCGGCAACACTTAGACACTAAAGAAAATTTTGAAAGTAAACAATGGTTAAATACATTCAACTTTGGTAAAATTGTTAACCATCCCATCGAGGCTCTAGCAATGGAATTGAAGGCCCAAATTAACAATATTAGTTTTACAAGAATCTTGCCCATCGTAAGTCTTGTAAAGATAAATAATGGATTGTTAAACAATAAACGAATAGTAGTTATTAGAATCTACTGGCGCTATATCTGTTTGTTGTTAATTATGGTTTGTAATTAGTGTGTTTTTTCCTTATTTTCAGAAAAATGTGTTCATTCAATCCTTTAGTTACAATCTTGAGCCAAAAACCTATGGATGATACAAACTACAAACAATGGAAAACTAATTTGGATATTGTTCTTCAATATGAAAAGCTCAACTTTGTTCTCGCTACCCCTATGCCAGCGCAGCCTGCTGCAGACGCGTCTGATGCAATTCAGACTCGATTTCAGCAGGAGAAGGAAAGATGGGAGAAGGTGAATTTGTCAGTTCGCTGCTACATTTTGGCCAGTCTTGCCAATCACCTTCAGTAGCAAGTGAGCATGATTGAGAGTGGAGCAACAATGCTCCAGACTCTTGATAGCATGTTTGCTACGCCTAGCAGCTCTGCGAGGCAAAATGCGCTGAATTCAGTCACCAAGACAGTGATGTCTAGAGGAAGTATGCGGGATCATTGTCTAACAATGATAGCGAACTTCAAGAAGGCTGATGACCATGGTTTCAAGTTTGAACAAGAAGTAAAAGTTGACATTCTCTTACAATCACTGCCTGAGTACTTCAATCAATTCAAGATGAATTATAACATGAACAAGATGAATCTTGACCTCACTCAACTGATGCACGAGCTTGAGAGTGCTGAACAGTCTCTAGTCAAGCAAGGAAGTGCATTTTTTGCTGGTGAAAGTTCTGTAAAACCTAAGGGGAAACCCAAGGGAAAGAACAAGAACAAGAAAAAGAAGAAATCAGGTACTCCAATTGTCAAAACAGTTGCAATGAAGCAGCCAAAAGGCAAGTGCTTCAAGTGCGGACAAAAGGGGCATTGGAAGAAAAATTGCCCACGTATGAATAAACCAGGTATGGGCAATTTACATGTGATTGAGGCTTGTTTAGTGGAGAATCACGATGATAAATGGATTGTTGATTCAGGAGCCACTAACCATGTTTGTTACTCTTTGTAGTGGTTCAAACATAGCTTGCCTGTAAGTAAAGGACAAAGAGATTTGAAGCTTGGAACTGGGGAGCTTTTGTCTGCACTAGCAGTAGCACAAGTTATTTTATCTTTTGATAATTGCAGAACTTTGGTTTTAGAAGACTGTTTATTTATTCAAGATTTTAAGAGGAATTAATTTCTGTTAGTTATTTGGATAAACATGGTTTGATAGTTCAGTTTAATTCCTCAATTTCAATAAGAAGTTCATCTTCTTTTATTTGTTCTGGTGTAAAGTTTAATGGTCTTTATTTCCTTAATCCTGTTCCCTGTGAAGTTAATCATGTTGAATTAAAATATGTTGAGCATATTAATTCATCAAAGAAAAGAAAAGTTTCCAATGAAACTTATCTTTGGCATTCATATTAACTCTAACAGGATACAAGGTTTGGTCAAAAGTGTGATTTTAAAATCCTTGAACTTTGAACCAATACCAGTATGTGAATCCTGTTTAGAGGGTAAAATGACCAAGAGATCTTTCAAGGCCAGGGGAAAACGTGCCACACTTTAGCTAGAATTGGTACATACTAATGTATGTGGACCGATAAATGTCCAAGCCAGAGGCGGGTATCAGTATTTCATCACATTTATTGATGATTACTCTAGATTTGGACATGTGTACTTGAGGCGTCACAAGTCTGAAGCTTTTAGAAAATTCCAAGAATTCAAGGCTGAGGGAGAAAAACATCTTGGTTTTCAAATTAAGACTCTTCGATCTGATCGAGGGGGTGAATACCTATCTGGAGAGTTCAGGTCTTACCTGACCAAAGAGGGGATAGTTTCACAATTATCTTCTCCAAGGACACCCCAGCAGAATGGAGTTGCTGAAAGGAGAAATAGAACCCTTTTAGAAATGACAAGATCTATGCTCAGTTTTTCATCTCTTTCTGATTTATTCTAGGGATATGCCTTAGAAACAGCTATGTATCTATTGAACTTAACTCCGTCCAAGTCGGTTTCAAAGACACCAATAGAATTGTGGAAAGGGTGTAAGCCCACCATGAATCATATTCGGATTTGGGGTGCTCCGGCACATGTCTTGAAACAGAAACCAAATAAGATGGACTCACATACTGAAGTATGCATGTTTGTAGGCTATCCTAAAGGAACCAGAGGTTGGTTGTTTTATAGTCCAAAAGAAAAGAATGTCATAGTGAGCACTCACGCGACTTTCTTAGAGGAGGACTATATGGCAAATTATAAGCCAAGGAGCACGGTTATTCTTGATGAGCTAGTCTCAGATCAAGTTTCACCACAACCTCAGGCGGTTCCAGCTTTTATTCCTGTGGTTCTTCAAAGAGGGGAAAAAGTACAAGAACATACACAAAAACTAGAGATAAAACCAGAAGCTCAACATGATGATGAACTTAATGAAGAACAAAATCATGAATTGGTTGATCCACTTAATGAGGGTCCTCATCTAGAAACTGTTAACCCATAAAATGTGGACCCCCCTCAAGATGCACAACATCAAATGTGACAAAGTTGTAGTTAGAGATTGATTCGTAAACCTGCAAGATATCTCTTGTTGGGTGAGTCAAATCAGAATGGCATCACTGCAAAAGATGGTGATCCCACGAATTATGACGAAGCACTAGGAGATGTTGATGCTCAGGAATGGCTTGAGACTATGAATCGTGAAATGGATTCTATGTATTCCAACTCAGTTTGGTCTCTTGTAGATACACCTGAAGGTGTAAAACCCATTGGGTGTAAGTGGGTTTACAAGAGAAAGAGAGGATCGGACGGGAAGCTTGAAACCTTCAAAGCTAAATTGGTGGCGAAAGGGTACTCCCAAAAGAAAGGTGTGGATTATGAGCAAAACCTCGAATGAACCCAGCCGACTTCACAAATTTTTCGAAAATAACATCGATGTTCAAGATGGTCGAATTCCCTTGTCGACAACAATCACTTCCAGCAACCTTTGAACCTCAAAAACGTCATTCAACTGTTGAAATGATGATGGGAGAGGGATTAAGAAACTCACCAAAGCTCAAAAACTAGATTACATGTGAGATTCAACACCTTCTTGCTCTTCTCCAACTCTCTCTTTCTCTTTCTATTTCTCACTCTCGGTTTGTCTCTTATTATTATTATTATTATTTGGCATTGTGATCAAACCATATTTTTATATAATTTTTCATGATTAAATTGGGATTCTTAATGTATTTTCTAGGACATTATTGCTTGATTAGGCACTAATTTGAGTTAGGGACATTTGCATTGAATTAAATGGAATTAGGGGGAAAATAGTCATAAATGGTTAATTATTCGTGCAAATGATTTCTTGGACTTTTGATTCTACCTTTTGCTTAATCTTGTGTTGTAGGTGTTTTGGAAGAAAATTGAAGAATTTGGAAATATGTCAATTGGGTCAAGATTAATATTTTTGAGTCTTGGGAAAAATTACAAAAAGAGGCCCTACAATTTTTGAAAATTGGAAATGAGTGAAGAAAAGGGTCCAGAGAAGAATTACAGAAAAGTGCCCAGATTTTTCAGAAATATCAGTTATGCCCCACTAACATTTTTAAAAGTCACACTTTGGTCCCTCACAGAAAAGTTTTAAAAGTTCTCACTTTAGTCCCTGGTCAAAACTTGCGTTTTGACCAAGGCTAGGTTTTCTTCTTCAGCAAACAGAATCCGACAGATTGAACCAAGGAACCCGACAGATTTAGGAAACTGATTTAGAGCTCCTACGGACGAGCTCTCCCTCTGGACCATCCAGATGCAGATCTGGACGGTCCAAATTTGATTTTTTTTTTACTTTTGTATTTTTTTTATCAAAAATAATTTTAATGGGTAGGGAATCTAAAATAAAGATAATCTGTCAACTAACATTTTTTGAAAAAATGATTTTTTTATATAGAAAAAAAATAAAAACAAAAATTAGAAAAAAAAAAGATCTGGACCGTCCAAATCAGATTTGATGGGTTATTAAATATTCAGGAACACAGCGCCGCAGAGGAGAGGATCATCATCTTCGACTCAACGCCTGGACCTTCATCGATCACCAACTCCTTCGACCTTCCCCCACTCCATCGTCGCCGGCGACAAACGCCATCAGTCCCATCGTCACCGGTGACCACCATTCATCCATCATCGACGACACCCTTAGACCGACGACCACACACCTTCAGACCTTCTTCTTCTTTCCTCTCACCAACGGCGAGCAACCCACCTTAGACCTCCAAGTGTCCGGCGAGCTTCTATCAACACCTTCCCCTCTCTTTATCGCTCATACCACCTTCATCTTCTTCATTGTCGAGCACTGTCGACCATTCCCTCTTCTCCAAGACCTCAGCCGCCTGAACCAGCCACCACCACCATTCTTGACTTCACCGTCAGCCAACACCGTGAATCATCCTCCATTCACTTTCACCACCCACCTTCATTGTCTTCCTTCCACCTTAACCACAGAACCCGTCAGACCCTTCCCTCCTTTCCTTCTCTAGTGGTCTGGCTGAAACTCATTTCATTATTTCTAATTCCAACGGGTTGAATTTCATGGCTGGTTCAGTTTTGGAGATTGTGGGCTGTGGGTATTTTAGAACAATGAGAGGCTAATTCTTTCCTTCTTGGTGATGAGGATGTGTTCCTGAGCTGAACAAACTACATTGGGGAATTTTTCTAGCTTATTGTTATGCTTATGCTATATATTTGATTTCCTACATTTTAGGTATATCGTTTTGTTGCTGAGACTTGGGGTATTGTTATGTCTCCATGTGCAATGAGTATTTGCATTTAGAATTGGATTGTGTAATGTGAAGATTGTATCTGTTTTAATTTCTTTGTGGTTACAATTAGATTATGTTAATTAGTGTGATATTATCTAGTTAATATAATTTATTTGTGCCATTGAGGGGTTGGTTAGCACTCAAATTTGAGAAGACTCATGTTGCATTAATCCAATTTTAATTGCACATTAAGGGTTTTAAACAATATCTCCAAGAGGTAGTATTTAGTTATATTTGTAAGAGTTATTATTAATTGGAAATATTGGACTGAAGTGGTATCTTAAGATTTTTCATTAAGACTTAATGAAGATTCGATTCTCATATTTTCTTTGAGCGAGGATAGTCACTTTCTTCATTACCAAAAGCATTCATCATTCATATATTTCAAACTTCATTCCATTTTATTAAAAATACCAAAAATAATAGGTAGCATTTAATTAAATTGCATTTCTCTTTAGTTAATTAATTCAAAAATCCAAAACCAATTTCCCCCCTGTTTTAATTGCATTTGCATGACATTTAGATTATTTAGGACTCAATAAAAGGCTCCTCGAGAGAGAGAACGATCCTCGGTTTGCGTATACACAATCCTTGATTTATTTTTGATTGTGGACCCCAAGGCTAAAGACAAAAAGCTCATCAATCACATTGAAAGCTGAATGAGAAATGAAATGATTGAGAATTGGACAGGAATGGGAAATGATATGGCCAAAATGATTAATTGAATTTAGAAGAGAGTAGTTTGCATGCGTGTAGGGCCATGTGATTGAATTTTGAGAAAGCAAGAATAAAATGGCTGACACAAGAGAGAGGAAAGGGTGATGTGGTGTCATCTTTTTTGATACACATAGTAGGGGAAGGGGGCAGGGTTCGAACCCTGGACATGAATGAGGTTGAATGTGAGTGTATAGTATTGTATCCAAAATAATTGAATGAGGTTGAGTATGAATGTGCTGACGGAAATGAAGAAGTGGAGCATTCACGTGAACTTTGAGAAATGAGGATGGAGTGTTTTGTCCTTTGTCTAAATGATGGAGCATTTTTCAACATTCTTGTTCCACCAGTGAGTGAACAAGAAAGAGTGAACATGAGACGTGAATTGATTCCTTTCTTCCTTCTCCCTTGTTGACTAAAGAAATATGCACACATGACCATTTGAAAATTCTTACTTATTGGCTAAGTAGGTTACGGCATGAGCAAGGAGAATGGAAGATATTTCTTTAACAATTTCCTATACTTATTCACACTTGTATTCCACAAATAAAATTTCCATTTGATCTTCTTTGACTCCCTACAGGACTCTTATTTGCAACTTGTTCCTTTGCTCATTATTTACAAAGTTCTAAAATAAATATTGGAAATAAATCCTTAATATCCTATAAGGATTTTTCTTTCACAATTTTCTTCTATAAACCATAAAATATTTACTCTAAAATATTTCAATATCATTAAAATATCATTTCATGATTTTTCCCAAATTCAAGGTCCATGATAATTATAGTAATTATCTTAAGCTTTTCCTCATAATAAGTTTAAGATTTTGGACTTTTACCGACCTAGAAGCCTAATTATCTCAGTCTTATTTCTAAATTTTTTGTCTCAAAATTTGGGATATTACAAAATTAATAATTGAATGCATATTGTGGCTAGAAAAAGGGGAAAAAAGAATAGTTTTTCCCACAAAGAAAAAGGAAAATAGGTTTTTGGTTAACATTTGTTCAAAATTTCAATATTTAATTTCCACCAAGGAAAATTGCACTTAAGTCCTAATTAAGATAAAATACGACCCAAAGGTCCCTTTAAATCTCCAAATTGCAGTGAAGTCTCGTGAGACATTTAGGGAATATATTCTAATTATGAAAAGACCAAAATAACCTCATTGATTTACACGTGCACTTTTTCCCAAGAAAAGTTGAGTTATGAATAAAAAAGATGTTTAAGATTAAATGAATTAAGACTATTTTATTGATATATGTAATTTTATCTTATACTCTTGTTAGGAATGAAAGAGGTATATTACATATCCTTATAAGTATGGGTACAAGCGGCAAATCAGAGAGATGATTTAGTGGTCATCACTATACTAGCAAGCATTTAGAAATTAAACATTTTGTTTCTTTTTTTCCTTAAATTTTGCAGATATTGGCTTTTATTACCAGGATAGGTGGTGGGGAAGACAATTTCTGACAAGCGTATCTATGAGAGAGAGAGAGAGAGCATAATGGGAAGATCGTAATAGATTTTTGTGGCGTCAGCTTGGCGCGTAATGGCGCGAAGTTTGTCACGCGAATTTTTGTTGCAGTTAATTTGGAATAACCGCTTTAAAATTGGCGCCAGCGTTGGTGCGAACTTTGTCTCTGTTAATTTGTAGTGCCTATACCAAAGAAACCGTAACAGAAAAGCGAAACGACACAGTTTTGTCACAATCAAAGTACAACGACACATTAACCGCGTCAAATTTTGTATTCTTGTCGTGGTTTTAGGGAAAAACCGCTACAAAAATTAACGCTATATATAGCATATCAATCCGTACATCAATTACAAATAATCAAAAAAATTATTATCGCTGAATGAACATTCTCGGCTTGGTTGTCAAAGACAGGAAAATATCTGCAATGTTGATCTCGGGAGATAAGAGCTGCAGATATTTGCCTCTCTTCTCACCGTTGAAGCTGGGGATGTTCCTTTAGTGACAGACCAGATTTACTTATTCCTTTGACCTGAAGAATTCTACTCTTATGAAGATAGTCCAACATGCGACCGAAAATTGGGTTTCATTATAGCCACCATTCTCCCTGAAAAATATCTCTGATCAAAATGAGTCAGTGAGTTTTTCTTGGGAGATTGGTGGCTATAATGAATCCGAATTTTCATGGGCATGTTGAACTATTTTCAATAACTTTATTACTCTCGACTAATTTGGGGAAATTTAAAAAAAACAATTAAATTGATTGAGAAACTTATTCTAATTATTTTCACCAAACTAATAAGTTTACAGAGTTTTAAACTGTGTAAAGTTATTCCTTTGGAAAAAATTTAAGACAAACAATTTGTAGCGGTTACTTATAAAACTGCGACAAAATCGCAACGGTTTATTATTTTGTAGCGATTATACAACTGCTACAAAATTTCATGAAAAACGAGGCATATTTGTCGCGGTTCTTGAAACGGTTTAACCGAAACCGCAACAAAATTTTTAACTTTATAGCGGTTAATTGGTAAAACCACTACAAAATGTAGCAGTTTTTTAGCACCGCTCGTCATTTTCAAAATAACGCGCGCAAAGTTTTGATTTTTCTCCTTTTAACCTTTCCAAATTGTACCTTTCAATATCATGGTTTCTAACGATAAAAGAAAAGGAAAAGCTGTTGAACGAGAGAAAAGACCTATAAGGGGCAGTAGTAATAGAGGGGGCCGTACGAGAGGGCGCAGGCCTCTAAATATTCTTCCTCCGTGTAACACACCTACCCACCTCGCCCTTTCAAGTGGCGGGTAGTACAATCCTTTACTTTACTTCAAATTTTTAATTATTTTTCCCAGGTTATTTTACGTGATTCATCAGAGTATTAGTAGTGGAGCATGCACTTGTTTTGACAACCACATACTGGTAAGATAAAATGCAGGAAGATACATTTCCCCAGAAGGATTAAATATACAGTCATCCCACATCACAACTCCCAAAATAAATACATGAAGATATAGTCATCTGGGAAACCAAAATAAATAACCAAAAGAAATCACTGAAATCCTCCACCATACTAGTCCAGCTCTGGAGCCTTACCTCTGTCTCCTCGCTCAGACCTAGATGAGCTGACAGAGGGCTTAAAAGGGGCTGGGATTCATAATTGAATCCCAGAGTGACCGTTAATCTCATATAAAAATGTATAAATAATGCATGTAAGAAAAACCATAGATAAACAAATACCACATAACATTAAATATCAAGGCACACATCCAAATCCAGAACTAGCAGCCCTAATAGCACACAGCACAGACTGTAGTGGTTCTAATAGCACACAACACAGACCACCGGGTACAGCACACAACAAAGCCCTTAATGCATACAACATGTTCTGGTTCCATAGCGCTTGGAAATAAATGATAACTAAATGTATGCAATTTCAAGGTAAAACATACATACACAAGTCACACAAATTATATGAGTATTAAGGTTACTACTTGGTAGTCGACCACAAATTTAAATGAATTTTCCCGGTGCACAATATCACAAATAGTCCTAAAATAACAAAATATAAATATAATTAATTCCTCCTCAGTAAATATTTCTTTTTGATAATTTAAAATAAGCTCAATCCATATGTTCATAAATAAATTCCCTTTCTTATTAAGGAATTTAATATGAGCTTATATTTCCGCGATTTTCGTCCAAATTCTGAAATTCCTAGCAATGAGTGACTGCTCTTCAAAAATTCAGAACTAAATCTAGAAAAATCATTTTGAGTTGATTCTGAAGCCCAAATGACCCTTAATATGTCTACTTTAATCGTATAAAATTTCATGACAATTAGACATCATTTGCTATCCCAAAAACGTGCTACAACATTGCTGTCCGCACAGGATTTTTCGAACAAATTTCAAAGTTTCGGTATAATCCAATCCTGGAGCTTCCAAAATTCCTACCGAATCTTTACCCTATACAATTTTGTGTTTTGAACACAATGGGACTATCAAAATGACCAAATTCCCACTCCTTTATACTGAAACAGGGGCTGGCACAAAACAGAACATAGAGAACCATTTATTTAATTCACCTATATTGCTTCCAATGTCAAATATCTCACCATTTTTGTTATCTATTGAGCAATTATGCTTCCTTTAACCTTTGCTTCAAAACATATGAGGCTGTAAAGAGGTCAGAAATAAGTCATAGAGTCGTTAATCATCAAACAACCGAAAGGCAACATATTTCTTTAAATTCCAACTATCACCTATTTCTTTACATCCCCTATTCCCATTTCCACACCCTTTCCAACTTGAATCAGACTTTAGTCTTGTAACTTCCAAATCCCAAAGGCAGCCACGAAATATTCAAGAGAGAGAGAAGGATTTTGGATCTTACAACTTCCATTCACTAATTATAATACCATCTAATATTCTCTAATCACAGATTTGATCATAAAGAACCCTTTCCAAAGTTCAAGACATTTTGGTATAACTTCCCTTACACTCTTGTTTCTCAACAATTTACGGAACAACAAAATCAACACTAACAACATCATCCACAACACCAAACTCATCCCTTACCTATATCAAAGAATTATTTGCTTGTTGAATCCTTACTTGGCACCCTTGTCCTTATAACAGTTTATCTTCAGCTGTTTATAATGTTAACAAGGACTAATTAGAGACCACACCAAGCTTCGATTAAAAGAACCAAACTTAGATTAAAAGTTAGGATAAAAGGTTACCTAAGTTGATGATTGGATTTGTCTTTGCTCTTTCTCCTTTATCCCTTCTTCTCTTCCTCGTCTCTATTTTCACCTTTTAGACCCTCTCTGTCTCTACTACTTCTACGAAATGAATGAGGTGTTTAGAGAGCTTCAAATGGTCTTATCTAAGTGTTAATTCAATTGAAAAGTAATTTCAATCCCACCTCCTTAAATTAATAATATTTAATTGCCTCCACATTTGTCATACACGATGAAAAGCTCTTCCTTCAATTCTCTCATCTATTAATCTGACGCAATTGGAGAGAAAGAGACATGAGAATTAATGGATGTTGGGAAGATTAAAGTCGGTCAAAGCATATGGAAAATCATTAGACACCAACTTGTCACTATTTACAATCCTACCATTGAATACTCATTCCAATTGTTTGTTGTTCTTTCTTCTTTTTTTTTTTTTTTTTGCTCTAAAATTGTTTGTTGTTCGAAAATGACGGATAGGTAGAATCCGACTTTGATCAAATGAAAATGGAGACATTGGATATTAAAATAATCTTATTTCATCTTCTATAAGACTTTTATTTGCAACTTGATTCTTTACTAATATAATTGTAAATATTGACTAGGTGTTAGAAATTAATCCTTAATTCAATATAAGACATTTTCTTCCTTAATTAGCTTCTCTAGGCCATAGAATATTGCCTCTAAAATTTCTAGTCCCAAAATTATCCCTTACCATTTCTCCTTAAATTTTCAGGAAAATTGACCCTAAATTCCAAATATTGATTTTTATAATTATTTGGGCCAAATTTCACTTTATATAATTCCATTTATATCCACCAAAAAATAATTTCCCAAATAAATTAATTGGATGTTAGACACAAATATCCCACTTTGTGCCAAAATGTATCTCAAAATTTTCGGTTTTAGCGAAATCGGGTAAAATCGACCTTTCGTCAAAATTTCACTATTTCTTTTCACCAATTACATATACATCATTTAGGGGATTTACCAAAGCAAATTTTGGGATGTTACACTCCGCCCCCTGAGGTGGCGTCCGAGTTTGAACACCTCTTCGCCAATGATCCAATCCCGAACCCAGAGACCGTAAGAGGAGAACGAGGCGCAAGTCTGTCGTTCAACGACCTCATCAATGAAGAGGAGGAGATCCATATTGACATTCCTATAGCGGAGGCGGAGCAGTTTATCAACCAGGAAAATGAGCAGGACCAGGGGAACCCCCGACCATCATAGTCCCTTGGAACACGGACACGGACCATCCGATCGGCAATGGTGGTCACTTGTTGAACTGATTCCTATTCGAATTTGGCGGGAATTAGGGATGGTTCCCGATCTTTTTCCACGATTGGAAAAAGTTCTGTAGGAGAACAAGGACAAAGCATTTGAAAAAATTGTGCAGGTAAGTTATGTTGTTTAATTAAATTTTACATCTTAATAATTATAAGTTGTGGTTTATTTATTTATTAATTAATTATTACTTAATTTCTAATTAAATTATGATACAAAAAAAGTTTAATATGCGAGCTGACAAGAGGTACATACTGCTAAAAATGGGGGAAGCATGGAAGAGCCGGAGGGGTCGTCTCTACAACCAGCAGAATGGAGATACGACTATGCCTCTACAGAAACTGATCGAGAACGTCTCGGACAGCGTGGACCCAAATGACTGGGCGGGTTTTGTCTAGTATAGGAGGAGTGCATAAGGATAGGAACGTTTTTTAATTAATCATAGTTTAGGGTTTTGTTTAAACATGCGTTAATATAGTTTAAAATTTCTTTAAATTAATTTTTGTTTAAATGTAGTATAAAAATATAAATTTGGATTAAATTAATTTATTGTTTACATTTGGATTAAATTAATTAATAGTCAACTTAATTTATAGTTTAAATGTACCTGAAATATAGTTTACAAGATATCAAATTAATAATTAATTTCACTTAACTTTTTGTTTGCCCTTCCTTGCAGGCTCTGTCGCAGAGGAACACCAAAAACCGGGCATAGCAGAAGGTTCATCACACGGCAGGAACCAAGACATTTGCTGTGACTTACAGTGAGATGGTATGTTGTGTAAATGGAGCTAAATACCCAAGAGGGGGGGTGAATTGAGTATTATCAAAAATTTTTGATAAGTGCTCTGTTTTTAAACAATAAAATTAGGGGTGAACAGAGTAAGGGAAGAGATAGCTGGGCACAAGGATTTATACTGGTTCGGTCCTAACAACTTGACCTACATCCAGTCCCCAGACTCTCTGGGATTTTCCACTATATCAATGATTACACACTCTGCACTTAAGAAGTGATTCTCTCAGTAGAACTCACTCCCCCTTACAAGTTGTAATCAAAGAACCCAACCACCAAGTCCCCTGACTTGTGGTTCTTTACAATAAATGATTAACAATCAAAGAAAACTCTCTCTAAGAGTAGATGATGATAAACGCTGAAGCTTATAATGTCAAAAGACAGAATACAAGTGAAAACAAATAAGTAGGTGAAGAAATTGAATGCTTGTGCGTTTTCAGTTGTTGTAGTTGTTGAAGAGACTTGAATGTAGCCCTATCTATACTCAGGAAGTATTAATTGACCGTTGCATCTTCAATATTACCGTTGAGAGAAGTCTTCAGGTGATTAGCAAGTGTTTTAGGCATCTTCTCTCTCTAAGCTTAGCTTAATCCAGCTGGCCAAGTAGTCTGACTTGTTCTTCTGCAAATTAATCCGTTGGAGATGAGGTTGCTTGTTGTAGAAAACATTCTTTAATGCTTTGCAACCGTGTGCAGAGAAATTAGCCAAGTTTATGCAACTTTCTGAGCAGTACATTTAATGAACTGAGCCACTTTTTGCTTTTCACTTTATCCTTCAATAATCATTCGTTAAATCATCTGAAACTCACTAGCAAAATGGTTAAACATAGCTAAGAATATATAAGAATGATAAATGGAAGTATTAAGACCAAATGAAAGAGTTTTACAAATTCGTTAGATTTGATTTTCAAGTTCAGCGCTCAATACTCGAGTATGTTCATCAATACTCGAGTTTTCCACTATGCACTTGAGTCAATACTTGAGTATCCATCTTGATACTCGAGTATGCTTCTTTCAAAGAGAAACCATCGAGACTTGAACTTTGAAAAAAAAAAAGGACAATACTCGAGTATCTAAAACCATACTCGAGTTTTGAACTTTTTGATAAGAAAATAAGTTTAAGTTCAAAACTTCAATACTTGAGTATTGCTTTCAATACTTGAGTATTCAAGTTATTGACAAGATGAAAAGCTCTCTGTATGCCCAATACTCGAGTTTTCAAATCAATACTCGAGTATTCATTCATTTGAAAAACTATAGAGTTTTTTCATGTCAATACTTGAGTTTTCAAATGAATACTTGAGTATTCAGAAACAGGTGTTAAAGATGAAAGGCTATGTGAAAGTCCAATACTCGAGTATGTAAAACCAATACTCGAGTTTTCATAAGATGTAAACCTTTGAAAGCTCTCTATATGATCAATACTCGAGTATTCCATTGAATACTTGAGTATTGATAACTTAACACAACGTTGAAATTCTCTCTGTGAGTTCAATACTCGAGTTTGTCTAATGGTGAAAATTTGGTGTGCTCTCTGTAAGTCCAATACTCGAGTATTGTTTCCAATACTTGAGTATTGCTTCGTGAAAAACTTGGAGTGCTCTCTGTAAGTCCAATACTCGAGTATTGTTTCCAATACTTGAGTATTGCTTTGTGAAAAAGGATTTGAGCAACTCTCTGTCAAGTCAATACTCGAGTATTTATATCGATACTCGAGTTTCCATTTGAGAGTAAATTTTTACCAAAGGCAAAAACTCCAAAGTGTGTTTACAATTGTTGATTATCATCAAAACACATAGAGAACTAACATGTTGAAAGTTAAATTAATTTTAGGTTGAAATGATGATTGTTTTGTTTTTGAAATAACAAAGTTTATATTCTTTTAACTCTTTCAGTAAGAGAAGGCTTGGGCGAAGAACTGTCAAACAGACTATGGGGAGCTATTCACACACACCCATAGACACCGTGATGGGACGCCGACCTCTGAGATGGCAGAGGAGATAATAGTAAATTACAAAAATATTTTTTACATAGATAATGTACTTTATTTAAATAGAATTAAATTGTTTGATTACTGTTTTATGAAATCTTTGCGTTAGGCCCAAATTGAGCAAAGCCAGACAGAACTACGAGCATCGCAGCCCCCCAAAGTCACAAGGGTTTGTGGATCCTATGGCCCCATTGAAAGCTGTTGTAGGCCCAATCGAGCATCCTGGCTGCGTTAGGGGCTTTGCGCTAGGCGCCAGGCCTAGCATGGTGTACAGAAAGGCCTCCAACTCTAGCGCCGGAACCTCTGGCTCGAGAAGGCCACCACCGGAGGTGGTTGATGCGATGATTGCCGAGAAAGTTGCCGCGCAGGTTGCCAAGTAGGTTACTGCAGAGAGGGCCAAGAATAGGCGCATGGCAGAGAGATACAAGCGTTGGTACACTAGCCAGAGGCAGAGCTGGGATGCTGTTACTGGGGCCTTGACAAAGTTGTTACCTCACAAATAGTTTCCATCTCCTGAGTCTCCCCTTTCTTTCATCTACGAGGATTCCCCCTCTCCCCCGCCTCCCTATCCGTTCATCTACAAGGATCCCCGTCCGGGTCCTGCTACTGGTGAAGACGAGGGTGTTGTTACCTCTGGTCGTGCACACACACCCCCTACGAGAGCCCCCCCTGAGACAAGACCTAATCATCAGACTCTTGATAGTTAGTTTTTATTTTCACATACAATTGTTTACCGCTGGATATTTATTATGTTTTTTATGTTATTTGGAGTATTATTTCATTTATATTGTGTTATTGATTTTACTTATATTTCATTTATATTATGTTATTGAAAATAATTAATTACTTAATAATATGCAAATAAATATACAATTTATTAACATTTGTAGCGGTTTGCTAAGAAACCGCTACAAATTTCAATATCTGTCGCAGTTCTTATGAATAACCAAAACTAGCATCCATTTTGTCGTGATTTATGGAAAAACCGCTACAAATTTGAATTTTAAACTGAACAAAAGGGCGCCAATATTTGTCACGGTTAGTATGAGTAACTGCAACTAATATCCACTCTGTTGCAGTTCTTGTAGCGGTTGACTAATCGCTACTAATATCAGGCGGGAATTTGAATTCAAATTTGTAGCGGTCACGTGTCCACTACTAAATGTATTTTGTAGTGGTTCTTGTAGCGGTCATGGAACCGCTACAAACTACTCCATGTTGCATTTAAGGATCGCAAGTGCTTCCATGAAGTCAATTAAACATTATCTCTACATTTATATTCTATCCTAGCTTTGTTTATTGCAAATGGATAAGTCATGGATCAAGTTGCCGCGTAGTTCTCCTATATATTTAGCCAGATTGAAAACTTTCTTAGATTTCACCCTTTCTCACACTAGCATTAATGGCAAAATCGTGTGTCCTTGTTGTCGTTGCAAGTTTAAGAAGTGGCAAACACGAGAAGGTGCTATGGAACATCTTCTTGTGAAACCTTTCCCAGAAGCATATACATTCTGGGAAGTTCATGGTGAGGAACGTGGTATGAGATATGAGGATCATCTTCCTCGAACCTCACAAGTAGGAAATCAAGTTGATCAAGATGATCCAGTTAATGAAGCTGTTTGCGATGCTTTTGGTGTTCAAGCTGACAACTTCACGGCAGAAGTTCAGGGACCAGAACCTTTTTTCTGTAGGAATAAAGCAGCTTGGGAATTTTTCAGCCTCATGAATGAGAGCGATCGTCCTTTATATCAAGGTTGTCAGAAATACTCAAAATTATCCTTTCTAATCAAATTGTACCATATCAAGTGCTTGTGTGGGATCACTAATAAGGCAATGTTGATGTTGCTGCAATTACTATGAAATGCTTTCCCTAATGCGGACATTCCCACAACCTTCTATGAGGCCAAGAAGATAATCAACAGATTAGGGTTGAACTACGAAAAAATCGATGTCTGCCCCAAATACTGCATGCTCTATTGGGGGGAGGACGCCCGGAAGGAGACTTGTAAGAAGTGTCACACTTCAAGGTTCAGGACAGTTCGGAAGGGAAAAAAGCAAAAGAAGAAACCCACAAAGATTCTAAGGTACTTTCCTTTAAAACCTCGCTTATAAAGATTGTTTATGTCGTCTAAGACAGCTGAGCATATGAGGTGGCATGAAGCCGACAAGAACCAAGATGGTAAACTCAACATCCACAGGATGGTGAAGCGTCGAAAGCGTTCAACTCAGACTTTCCTGATTTCACAGTGGACCCTAGAAATGTTCATCTTGCTTTGGCAACCGATGGTTTTAATCTGTTTGGGAATCTTAGCACAAGTTATAGTATATGGCCAGTTGTTTTGATACCTTACAACTTGTCCCATTGGATGTGTATGAAACAAAGCTCCTTCATTATGTCCATGATCATTCCAGGAAAAAAGGCACCAGGAGATGACATCGATGTGTATTTACAACCGCTTATCAAGGAGTTGGTGGAGTTGTGGAATGTAGGTGTCGAGACGTATGACGCGCATGAGAAGACACTGTTCAACTTGCGTGTGGCGTTGATGTTGACTATCAGTGACTTCCCTGGACTGGGAACATTATCTTGGTGGAATGTTCATACTAGCCTTGCATGTCTAGCTTGCAATTTTGACTCTAACTCAGTGCGCCTTCCCCACAGTCGTAAGTAGTGCTTCATGGGTCATCGGAGGTTTCTCGATGATATGCACAAGTTTAGGTTGCAACACAATCGTTTCAGTGGGCAACAAGAAAAAAGAGGACCTCCTTGGAATTTATCCGGTGCAAAAATCATAGAGCAGCTTGTAGATGTTGAATTTGACTATGGAAAAAAAGACAATCCAGCAAAGGCTGGGACAAAAACAGCCAGGGCTTCTAGTTCTACGACCCAGCAATGGCGGAAGATAAGCGTCTTCTTCACTCTTCCGTATTGGACAGATAATCTGCTCCGACACAGTCTGGATGTCATGCATATTGAAAAGAATGTGTGCGACAATGTGTTGTACACGATTCTGAATGAACCAGGCAAGTCAAAAGATCATCTTCAAGGGAGGAAAGATTTACGGGAGATGGGATTTCGTGCAGATGCGTGGCCGAATTAGCATGACAGATTTCAACCAGCAAAATTCACCCTGACAAAACCGAATAAGGAAATCTTCCTCGCGACATTGTAGAATATAAAAGTTCCTGACGGGTATTCAAGCAACATTTCATGATGTGTTGATGTGCAGGCTTGAAAGGTTACTGGGCTGAAGAGTCATGACTTACATGTGCTTATGCAGCAGTTACTTCCGCTGGCCATAAAAAATACGCTTCCTCTCGATGTGTTGATCATTTTGGTCGAGCTTTGTACTTTCTTTCAGAAGTTGTGTTCTAAAGTTTTGATCGTGGAGGAGCTCGACCAGCTGCAGCAAAAAATCATTCTTACGCTGTGTCATTTGGAGATGATCTTTCCTCCGTCATTTTTCACGGTCATGGTTCACCTGACAGTACACCTTGTTCACGAAACCAAGCTTGCTGGCCCAATTCACTACCAATGGATGTATCCTATTGAGAGGTACTCATTTAAAATTAATTACTTTAGCATTACTCCTAAAATCTTACATTTAACCATTGATGTATCGACATTTTTCCTTCATTACTTTATAAGTTTCTTGGGAAACTAAAATTTTACATGAGGAATAAGGCATGGCCTGAAGGTTCAATAGCAGAAGGTTATATTGGGGATGAGGTCTTGTATTTTTTTTCCAGGTACTTTGATGACATTGAGACGTCCTTCAACCAACCACCTCATGTTGACTATTGTCTTGAGCCAGAGCCATCAGCAACAAAGTTGTTAGTCCCTCGTGTTGGAAAACCAGTTGGAGGAACTAAGAACTTCAAACTCACGACACTTGAGAAGATCCAAGCACATAGACATGTCTTGATTAATTGCACTAAAGTTGAACCCTACCTTCAGTAAGGATTGCAAACATATATATATATATATATATATATATATATATATATATATATATATGTTATCCTATATATTTTCGTACATTTTATACTCACATTTCATGCTCGTCATCACATGTTTAATTGTAGAGAATTCAGGAGTCATGTGAAGCGTCAACTGCGGAAGTACACAGACATCCTCTCATATTGATAGAAAGGTCCACAGATAATTCCCAGGTTGGTTTAGGAGGAGAATAATGAATGACCACAACCCGTACTCAGCAGAATTCACAGCTCTTGCACTGGGCCCGCTTGACCATGCCCAAAGATTTACGGCATACAATGCAATGGTTTCAAATTTTGCATTGTTTCATGAGATCAGGGATTGCTGACCCAAAACTCGGGTGTATATGGCACGTTTGGGACAAGGAGTTATGCGAGCAGCAGTGACAGGAACATGCAATTCAGTGACGTTTCGTACTATCGAAAGCTGCTTGATGTGGTTAGGATAACTTACCAAGGTCTTTTGTCGGTGACGCTGTTCAAGTGTTTGTGGGTGAATACGACAACGTTCCGGGGACTCATGATTGACGAATTAGGCATCACATCCGTGAATTTCTCCTGACCTATTCACACAAGTCAGTCTGAAGATGACGAGCTGTATATTCTTGCCTCAGAGGCCCATCAGGTTTATTATGTCGCCGATCAGAGGCACAAGGATTGGAATATGGTGGTTCACGTAAAGCCTCGGGACCTTTACGGCATGGGCGATGGTGATAACGTCGCCTATGATTGTGAGTCGTTCCAGCTCGCCAGTTTTGAAAACTTCTTCCCAGACAGCGATGACAATTTACCTATAGTTCGATATGTTTTTTAATATACGCTTTATGAAATAATTACAACGTTTAATTAAAGTTTTATTTGTGTTCAAACATATTTAACTCATACATAACATTTTATACAAACTTTCTTTGTAGGGATGGTGACGAAGATTGAAAGAAAAAATTATGCTTCGATGTAATTTGTGATATTCTTATTATTTCTTTTTTTAAAAAAAAGACCATCAGATTATCTGTAGCGGTTGTCCAACCGCTACAAAATAACAAAAAATTGCTAGAAAACACAAACCGCCACAAAAAGCGAAACCTTAACCGCTACTAATTAAAAACCATTTCAAAAGGCGAAACCTTAACCGCTATACAAAGCGGCACCTCAATCGCTACAAACTTATGCGTATATATCAAAATAAATACCCCCACCAAACCACATTTAATATGGTTCGGTTTCCCTTGCTACCAATGTTTTCTCTCCGTCTTCTCTCTCTTTTGTATGTTTTCTCAAAGAGGTTATGTGTTTGAAGGGGGTAAGTGCTGTTCAACTAGATCTAATCTACTGATTATCGAAATATTTCATTTTTCTTCTAGCTTGTTAATACTAACTATTATTATTTTACAGCTGAATTACTTCCATTTTTCATCTTTCCTTCTACTTTCACATACATTATTCGATCCACTTTCACATACATTTTTTTCAGAATTAATTTTATTTTAATTAATTCGTAATTAGTTGTTATTACACTTACATATTCTCATTGGTTTAACTATATAATAACCTTATCTAATCAAATATTATATTTTAATATCATTTATTTTCAATAAAAAGATAAATTATTAATAATACAATATTTACTTAATTACTACAATAACTAATAAAATTTATTTATTTTTTTCAATTTCATGCATTTGTAGCAGTTTTGTAACCACTACAAAAAAAGAAGAAATATAGGAAATATTTTGTAGTGGTTTAACACTGCTACAAATATAAAATACTAACAAGCGGCAAAACTTTTTCCAAAAAGTGGCGAGATCTATTTGTAGCGGTTACGAACCATTACAAATATTCTAAGGAATTGGCGGCAAAATTTTTTCCCCAAATTTGGGCGGGAATATTTAGTAGCAATTATGTAACCGCTACAAAATAGTTGGAAAGTTTGGCACTATTTTTCCATGTGATTAGTCGCGGTTAAGGAACCGCTACAAATATGATTAAATTCAGTTTGTAGCGGTCATGTCACCGTGACTAATGTTCAAACAAGAACTCAGCACAGCCTCATATAGTGGCGTTCATGTGAACCACTACAGCTATAGTAGCGGTCAAGATTTATGGTGTAGCAGTTTCTTTTAACCGTTACAAATTTGCTTTCCACGATGGATTTTGTAACGGTTAGTCTAACCGCTACAAATGTCGTTAGTAGCGCCAAAAACCGCTACTAATATGCTATTTTAACCGTTACTAATGGTCATTTTTTTGTAGTGATTCCTACAAATTACCACTAAAAAAAGTACTATAATATATAGGGTTAATCAAATCAAGCCACATAGTGTATGCTACCTCACAATCTCTCAAAGTATGTAGTATTGTTTCCTAGCCAAGGCACTCAAAAGGACACTCATTATGATCACTCAAACCTCCCCTCTTTCTCACAGAGCTAGTAGGTAATCTTCCATGAAAAGCTTGTCACATGAGGAATTTGGCTCTTTCTGATATTAGCCAACGCCAAATGTGCTGCTAGAGAGGTTCCATTGTTAAATCATTATTATGTTTTCTAACATCTTATATGTTGTTCTAATGCTGAAATCTCCATCATTAGAGGCCCTCTAGTAAAAAAAGATCATTTCTCTCCATGATTGGAGGTTTAACCATCTTAATTTTATCAATCACCCATTCTGGTAAGAAGAGTTTCCATTTCGTAAAATCCCATGAACCATTTGAAGATACAAAAGCCCTCACAGTCTCATCATGACTAACCCACTCATGGTTCTTATCTACATGTTGAATCAATGGTTGATCAAGTGGGGACCATAACTCCCACCAGGCATTAATATTGTTACCACTTCTGGGCATGCTTCCCAATTTCTTTTTGAACTTATCCCAAACTTTTACTATGGCACTCCAAACTGCAAATTGTTTCTTCTTCTTGCTTATGTTGGGAATTTTATCACTTCCACATACATATTTACTTTTCAAACATTTTACCCAAAGGGCTTCAGGCCTAGTTATAAGACCCCAACATAACTTCATTATTATGTATGATTTGTTTTGTATTGCAAGGTCCTTAACTCCAAGGCCCCCATCCTCTTTTCCTAATTTGAAAGTGTCCCAGGCTATAAGATGGAGTTTTCTTGTTGTCGATCCTTGAGTCTAAAAGAAATCTCTAATCAACTTCTCAATATCCATCAAAATCCCTTTGGGAATAAGTAGCAATTGCATTTGGTAGAAAGGCAATGTTAACAAAACCAATTTTATCAATACAGATTTCCCTAACATACTCAATTGTCTTCCCTTCCAACCTGAGAGTTTTTTTTATTAACCCTTGCAATGAGAGGAGCAAATGTCATCTTTACCATTTTCTTATGCAAAAGTGGCACACCAAGAAATTTTCTAAGATCAAAAGTAATACCAATCCCTAGAACTTGACTAAGTTCAAAAGCCCCGTTAAAATGGACTGTGTGAGGGAAAAAAACATTTAGATTTAGGAAGACTAACTATGTTAGACCTGACTATCACCCAAGAGGGGGGTGAATTGGGTGTCTGATAAAACTTTTGGAACTTTGAAAATCTTTTCGCAACTTACTGAAAGTAGTTTATATGACAGTAATAATTTATAAAACAATAAACAGTCATTCAAACATATATGCTGGGAATTTAAGAGATAAGGGAGAAGAATATGCAAACTGAGATTTATACTGGTTCGGCCCAATCCTTGACCTACGTCCAGTCCCCAAGCTCCACTTGAGATTTTCAATCCACTATCCTCTTGTTTAATACGGGCACAAGAGAAGCCTTTACAATCCCACAAGTTCACTTAGGCACTTGTGAAGCCAAAATCTCTCACTAAGATACTCCCCCCTTACACACTGTAAAGATACAATCTGTTTTCCTCTCAAGATCACCCAATCTTGAGTAACTCTCAGATAAACAGATAGAATGTTTATAATGAATCTTCTCTCTCAGAAGTGAATAAGATAAACACTGAAGTGCATTACAAATAATTTCACTCTCTATGATGAACTATGTAAGCATTGAAAACATAATGTGTATGAGAAAGATGTTGGATTCAGGATGTTGGCATCTTGATAGTGCAAGCTCTCTCTCATCAACCTTGAATGCTTCTTATTTTATAGGTAGAGATCAATATATGACCGTTGAGAAAATTCAATGACTGTTGGATAAAGAAATATAGCCATTAGACTCGGATGGAACTAACCATTAGAACTTTTGCACAGCTTTTTGATGTTCTGACACAAATATGACATTTTGAGATTTGCTTCTAATCCTTCGTTTTAATCATCTGAAACTCACTAAAAAATTGATTAAACATAGTTAAGAATAGTAATGAGTGATGATAAGAAGTATCTAGATAATACATGAAGATTTCGTAAATTTGGAAAAGCTAAGAGGTGTTTCGGTTATATAACTTTATGATTTTCCTGCTTATCGTTCTAGGTTTTTCATGGGTTTAATGAAATCGATAAAATGTTTTTGTGGGTTCCTCTGTTAACGAATATTGTATTTTGAAGATTATATTTGCACTTTAGACCAAGCCAACTAACCAACAGTGTTTTTAGCTTACTCTTGCTGTCTGCAACATGAACATTCATGACCAGAGAAGAAAGACTCAGCAAACACATTTAAATTAATATGCTACAGGTGAGTCCACTAAACCTTCATGTGATGCATTTAATTTCTTTGTCATGCATTTATTTTGCTTTTTGAATTCACTATGATACATTTATGACCAAAAGTGATTCTTTGTTATGCATTTAATGGGCAAGTTTCTCCGTAAAACAAAAAAAAATATATAGAAGACCTAACTGACATTGAGCATAAATATGCATTTTGAGTTGGCTTATTTTATATTCAAGTTTCAAATTTTTCGGATTATGTATGTTAAACAAAATGGGGCGAGGGAATTTATAGAATTGCCAAACAAAATGCCCATGATGATAGTGGGAAGTTTTATTGACCTTGTGTAAAATGTTTGAATGAGAGGCGACTAAGTCCTGAAGTTATATACACACATTTAATTTGTGAATGATTTTTTAAGACCTATTCAGTATGGGTAGGCATGGTGAAAAAATCCCAAGTGGGTCTCAACACGGGGAAGTGGCCTTTGATGATAATGACACGGATATTGATAATGTGTGTAGTGATGCAAAGACCCCGCTATACCCTGAGTGTAAAAAATACCAATTGTTGAACACTGTATTGAAATTGGTAAGCTTGAAGGCATAGCGACAACAGTTTTTCTGAAATGCTTGAGGCTTTTAAGGACATGCATGCTCCCAAATGATAATGTGTTGCCGCATCGATATATATATATATATATATATATATATATATATATATATATATATATATATATATATATATATATACATACTATGATATTCCATCTACATATGTTCTTAAATAATGTCATCACTAACTATGAAGTTTGTTCTTCTTTTATTTTTGTGGCAAGATCCGATCCAAAGGGGCATATTATAAAAGAGGATGTGTTTACATTGTTGGGTGGGACTCAGATGAAGGCATGGTCAATAAATTATATTGGGCATGCATGTTGATTTACGTGCTGTATTTGTAACTCAGCTCATTGTATTTGTAAGTAAGTTATCTTATTGTATAAATTAATTTAGGTGTTGTAGTCATATTATAATCATTAATTAAGAGGCCACATAACTCATGGTGAATAAATTTGTATTCTTTATCCCAATTCAATTTATTCATAATTGTTCATAGCTTGTAGCTTAAACTATCGACTTTTATGTGCTGAATTGGGTGGTGGATTTGTGTATATATATATTGATTTGGAAGAACATGGAAAAAATTCAGGAAAATTTAGACCAGAAAGAATACACCGGTTTTAAATGTTCAATTGTTAAGACCGGATTTATTTTTTTCCGGTTTTAAAATTCTGATCCTTTTAAGAACGGCCAAGTTTTTGTCTGGTCTTAAAAGTTGGGTTTTAGGACCGAACAAAAATGAAGTTATAGAGGAAAATATGCATATCAAAGTATAAGGCAAATATCAAAGAAATCCTTGTTTGATCCTATAGAGTTTGTGAATTAATTGAGAATTGATAATTCCTTCCTCTTTTGTAGGAAGGTGAAGACAAGCTTTGAAGCTCCATAAGAATCAAGAAACAATGAAAGAAAGAAAGGATGTGAAGCAGTGCAAAATTAGAAGAACCTGTGCAACTGGCTGCAGCAAGTGTACAACTGGCCGCAGCAAGTAGTTCTCTATGTCACTGGTCGCAGCAAGTGGACCACTGGCCGCAGCCAGTCGTAAAAACTGCTGAAAGTACAGCTGCGCGTTTTTTCACTTCAGAAACAGAAAAACCCTATTTAACCTAAAGGGAAGGGCCGAAAAACACACTCTTGACCTAAGGAAACAAGTGGGCACACAAGGGAAGAGCTTGGGAGAGAGATTTGGACAATCTTGGAGGCTTGGGTGCTCAACCTAAGAGAGATTTTGGGGATTTCACCTTGGTTCTTCCTCTTTTCCTCTCCTTTCTTCTTAGTTTCTTCATGTATTCAGTTTATTTACTTGGAATCTCTTTGTATTTGAACATGAGTAGCTAAACCTTTCAATCTAGGGTTCTTTTACCCTTTTGTATGGATTAGTACTTGAATATTCCTCTCTTTTAGTAGATAAATATATATGTGTGTTGATTTCAACCTTGGCTTAATGCTTCTAAGTGATTGGCCTCCATTTAGATGATTTATTCACATAGGTTTTGACTCGAGAGAGCTAATCTAGGTGTAGAACTTGATTGAAGTCATGCTTGTCTTGAAGTTTACTTGATGAATGGATGGTTTGTTGGTAAAATAGAGATATATTTACTAACCTTGCATTGTCACATTAGGGTTGTTGCTTAATTATCGATTCTTACTAATTGTAGCAAGAGATTGTGCATTTTAGTGAGAAGATAAACTTGATTTTGACTTGAGAGAGCGTTTCAAGTGTTTTTGAACCCTAGACTCACACATGTATGTATGGAAATGCTACTAGAGAGGAAGTTACCCAAGTTTTATGAAATGCAAAAGGGGAAGAAGAATCCTAGGCTCCATATATCCTTGAAGTCAAAAGTCATTTTCCTTTAGAAATTTTTAGTTTTAGAAAAAGTCTTTAAAAATTCTCATTCCAACTCAAAACTTTGTTCTAGCTCAAGTTGATTGAATTCACTATGCCTCTTGCTTGACCAATTTGTTAAACAAATCCTCGTGGGAACGATACTTTACTAATCACTTTATTACTTGTGAAACTCGTACACTTGCGAGGCGAACAATGGCAGATCAAAGAAAATGGATATTTTCTTTCACTCGCTTGTCCCAATATGTTTCCTAAATGGCTTCTCGAATTTAAAGTCTGTATGTTTCATTTTTAAAAAAATTAATAATAATAACCTCCTCACCACCAATCAAAGGTTCAAGTGCCATCCTTTCATCTGATTCCTCATTAAAGTATTTTCTCATACGGTAATACAGATAACTCTTTTGCAACCATTTGCGATGTGCCACATAGGAATTCTTCATACTATGCTTCAACCTGATCAACTATGTACCCTCTTAACAAATCAGGCATCCAAGTTGGCCTTTAATGTTATACCTTGACAAATTATCATTTGCAGGAAAGTTATTGATTGTGCCAAGTAGAATAGCCTTCATAATGAATGTTTCTTTTTCTGGTGAGCATCATATATAGCCTCTCCTTTATCCCACAGCTTCTTCAAGCCTTCAATTAGTTGGACAAGGTATACATGTATGTCATTCTCTGGTTTCCTTGGCCCTGAGATTAGAATTGACATCATATGTACTTCTGTTTTATCGAGAACCATAGCAGGAGGTTATATATAAACACATAACTAGCCATGTACTATGGTTACTGTTTTGCATTCTAAATGGGTTCATCCCATTAGTAGCCAATGCTAGGTAGAATATTTTTTTCTTTCAGCAAATTTGGGATACTCAAAGTTAAACTTACTCCATTCCGTAGAGTTTGTAGTATGCTGAAACATGTCGTCTTGAATCCTTTCATCTGCATGCCACCTTATCAATTGCATTGCTATACAAGCGTCTAGATCAAGGTATAATTGGAAAATACCATAATGCCTTCTTAGGGATCTTCCCATTCGCCTGGTAGCATGATGCAGAACATAGAAGACACTCAGTTAATGATTCATACTCTTTTCTAAGAAGAATACAATTGTTGGGAGAAGTATGTATATTTTCATAACTCAAGCCAGTGGTGCGCAACACTGGATTTGCATAATAAGTCTTAGTTGGCACATCATATTGTTTCCTGGTGCAGCATTTTTCTCAAAATCACAAGCAATTCTGTGAAGTCTGAGTCACTCATCCCTGTAAGTTCCGGCTGAACCCAAGAGGGGGGTGAATTGGGTGAAGTATAAAAAACTTTAGTTAACTTGAGATTCTTTTCGTAACTCCAAGAAATCAGTTTAGAAAGCAATAATCATACATTTATATATGTAAACACATTCAAATATATATGCTGGAAACGTAAGAGATAAGGGAAGAGAATGTGCAAACAGATTTATACTGGTTCGGCCCTCCTTGACCTACGTCCAGTCCACAGGCACCTCCTGAGATTTCAATCCACTATTCCCCTCAAGCTTTAATCGGGTACTTGAGAACCGCTACAATCCCACAAGTTTAGCCGGGCACTTGTGCAGCCTTTTACAAATCTCTTACAGAGATACTCCCCCTTACACACTGTAAGGATACACCGCTTGATCACACACTCTGTACTCGAAGTAATCCTCTCACTAGGATTCACTCCCCCTTACAAGTTGTAATCAACACAATGTATAACCCACTCAAGATTACCCAATCTTGAGTTGCTCTCAGAAAGATAATGTGTTTACAATAAATTTCCTCTCAAAGGAATGGATAGATAATCACTGAAGTACAATCACAATTCATTTCACTCTCAAAGCTATCTAGACAAGTAAAACAGAGTGAATAGGATGTAGAAGCAGAGTATCAGCATTTTGGCATTGTAGACTTGTATCTCCACGTTTTTCTGCTTGAGTCCATGTCTTTTATAGGTAGAGAGAGGTCTGTGACCGTTTATGACCGTTGTAGGATGAAATATAGCCGTTAGAAACTAGCCGTTGGAGCTTTTGCACGGCTTTCGATATTCTTGCACAAATCTGATATCCTTCGTTTTGATCATCTGAAACTCACCAATAAAGTGGTTAAACATGTCTAGGAACATTGGAGATTAATCCTGGGAAGTATTAAGATCAATCGAGAAGGTATTGCAAATTCGTCAGATTTGAAATTCTGAATCAGCGTCGCGAACTCGAGTTCAGTTCTTGCAGGCTCGAGTTCGAGGCTTCAGTGTTCAAAAATAAGTAAGTTCAAAAAGTGTGAACCTGAGGTTTGTTTTCTAAACCTGAGGTTCTTAAGTGTTTGAAAAGTCAAATTGCTCTCGGGATAAAATGAACCTGAGGTTCACAATCTAAACCTGAGGTTCGCAACTCATTGAAAAGTTACATTGCTCTCTGTCTGAGATGAACTCGAGTTCGTTCACTTATAGGCTCGAGTTTGGCTTTTCCCAAATGCTCATTTCTTCTGTGGAACTCTCGAGCTCGAGTTTGTGACTGATGAACTCGAGTTTGTAAGTTAATTTGTGACTTGGTTGATTCTGACTTGGCCTGGTTCGAGTTTGCAACTTCGTCAACTTTCAAAGACCATATCTCCCTGGTCTGAACTCCGTTTTGGTCCGTTCAAAGCTTGATTGAAATCCCTTTGAGTCTATTTTCATATGCCACTGATTTCAGCTCAATCGGATTTTTCGTTTGTGAGATACACCCAAAATACCGAAGGTGGGTCTGGACTGTGACGTTGATTCTTATGGCAACTTGTAAAAATCATAGCTCCTTGATCTGAACTCCTTTTGGCTTGAAGTTTATATCAAAATGACGCATTGGGAGTCTAGTTTCATATGCTTTTGGTTTCGTCTCAATCCGATCTCTAGTTTGGGAGATATCATCAAATTACCAGACCTCGCCCGACCTGAACGTGAAACAGAGTGGAGCTGAAGTGCTGATGACCACTGTGAACTCGAGTTTGCACTTACAGGCTCGAGTTTGCCCAGTCCAGAGACACCAGAAATGCTGAAGACACTTATAGGCTCGAGTTTACACTTATAGGCTCGAGTTTGCTTAGTCCAGAGACACCAGAAATGCTGAAGACACTTATAGGCTCGAGTTTGTGATTCTAAACTCGAGTTTGGGGTCCTGAACTCGAGTTTGCTCATCCAGAAGCTAATTTTTGTTGACTTTAACTCTGAATTGAGTTATTCCAACTTCCATATGATCTTGGAGGCTTCTAGCTTCAGCATAAGAACTTGAATAACTATATCTTCATTCCATTCATCAAGTTCTTCCTTCTTCCATCTCCCAACTTGATCATTCTTCTTCATAACTCAACTCTTTCTTCTCTTTTCTTCTCTTCTCTTGATTTAACTTCACATCTTCTTCGATTCAATTTCTTTTTCTAATTCAATACTTCTTTATTGATCTTCTTGTTCATCGTTCTCCATTATTCAACTTGAATTCATCATTCTCTGCTAGTTCTACCTTCTTCAATATTTCCTCTTCTTTTCGACTATTCCCAAAATCCTTTGATAACTTCTTGTTTCCTTGACATTCTGATATTCCCATTATATTGTGTACAAGAACTTCTTTCTTCAATCTACTTTCTTGATCATTCTTCAATATTAAACTTTGCATTTACATTAAATATAAGAATTAGTCAAACGAGAAGATAAATATAGTATACAACCTTTTTGCTCTTAAGAATGGCATCTATATAAGACATCATCAAAACTAATCATATCTAACATTCTCCCCCTTTTTGATGATGGCAAATACGTTAAGAAAAATATGTATGAATATGAAAATATAACAAAAGCAATAATACATCATATTTTTCTTGCCATTCTCTCCCCCTTATTTGTCATTAGCAAAAAGTTGAGGTAAAGTTGAAATCCTTAGCGAGACAAATATGAAACTATATTATAGAGAATCAAGAAACTGATTTTCTCTCCCCAATTTGAATTTGTTTTCATTCTAAGTATGATGCAATGTGGAATATTTTTATGAAAACAGATTTGAGAGAATTTGGAGGGGTTTTCAAAAACATCTTTCACAATTAAAGCATATAGATACAAAACTTGTACATAATTTCTACTGAATATAAAAAGATAGAGATTAGAAATGCTCATGTTGGTTTTCCAAATTGATGAACGATCTGTGAAGTTCATTTGATAGTTTTGTTGTTGAAAGAGATCCGTGATGTGCTTTGAACAGCCTTTGAGATGTGGAATGAGATAAAGTACTGGCTTCTTGAATTGTATCTCATATGAATGAATAATGTCAGCACTCATATTCAATCCTTTGCCTTTTCTTCATAGAACTCTTATGTTGAACATATCTCAGCTCGTTCCACATGATGTTCCTCATTCTTTGTAAAGCAAATATCATATTGATTGTCAAAGCATCTTTCCTTAAATTAATATATTCTCCTTGTATTGCATTAAGGAAAGTCTTAGCACATATCAAAATCTCTTGTTACAATAATAAGACTTTCTTGCAAGAGAGATTTGTTAATGCAACCAGATATCAAAGTGTTCATTTTTTAGTGATATTTTCAGATAAAGATAATGAAAGGAAAATATGAGACATTTTCAAATATGAAACTGATTCATCATCAAAACTGATAAGAGATAGTGAATGCAGATGAGCATGCTTAAAAAAGGTTTTCTTCAAATAAAGGAGATGAGCTATTAAGATATGAAACACATGTGAATGTGAAGCTCCCCCTTAATGAATGCATGACTTAAAATGTGAAGCTCTCTCTAATGATACCAAATAATAACATGACACCAAATGTTGTGAGGTTTGGAAAAATCATTGCTCACAACATGATATCTTAGAATTAAGAACTTTTAAATTCATTGTGATTGGTATAAAGGAATCAATATGCTTTTTATGATGATAAAAATATTTAAAGTATAAGAATCATTTTGAAAATGAATGTACTCAGGCTAAATTTCATGAGATAGGATCAAATTAATAAATTCAAATTAGCCTAGCATGATTATGATATTCAATACGCATATTGTTTCACAATACAATACCTCACTTGAGTAATATCGTAATTACTCAAGTTATAATCCTCTGTAGTTCATAGATGCATTACTAGATAGCTATTATCCATTGTTTTGAATGCATCTTAGAAGCTGAAATCCTAAATGAGCTTTGTATAGGATTAGTTTCAGCTCATAGCTTCTCATCAAGCTAACATGCTCCTTATCATCTCAGTTTAAGCTTCTTGCTAGTGATGGGATGTAACTCAAGTGATGCCACAGAATTTGCAGACATAGCCACTGAAATGATCTATTTTGTTCGCCTATGTTCTTTGTATACAACAACAGAACATTTCGGTCAACTCCTGCAGAAACATATGGTATTTGGTACTCAATGATTCTTGAGTCCTCACAAGATTAGTCATGACAACTCTTATGCTCTTATAGAATTAAATCATATGATATTTGAACAAAGAGTATATCAAAACATAATTTTACCCAGTCGAATAAGTTCATGCCAATGAATCAAATAGGGTAACAACTAAATGATATCAAGAATGATATTTCTCAATGACAGTTTATAAATACACTTTATGCAGAAAGGATGTCATTGAAAAATGCATGTAAGTTTGTGCATAGAAAATCTTATCCATAAAGATAAGCATTTATCCACTTAAAGTTCAGATTTTCCAAGAATGATAATGAAATGTGCAAATCGTTTCAAATCTTGAATGTTCTTTCAAAAACATGATAAAGCATTATGAAATCAAGGTTGTCATGAATGAAAGATTTATTTCTGAAAGATGCTTAGAAAACAATGCTCATTTTAAACATGATGGAAGTCAATATATCAGAATGTATCAAAATACTTCAGATTTTAAAGAACATGTTAAACATTGAATTTAACATGTAGAAGAATTTTCCTAAAAGGAAAGATCATAGGGATAAAGCATTAGCAAGACATGTTTAGCACAATAGTGACAAATATGCATAATGACTTTGTTATGGCCAAGAGATAATCTTGCTTCTTAGATGAGTCTTGAAAGTATATGAACATTCAAGGCAAGATTATGAATATACAAAGATAGTTACTCAAAATATGGATGAAGATAAATTTGATGTATTTGAGTAACAAAAGGAGTACTAGAATTCATGGATGATGAAACACAAACTCATTAGTTTAAATGACTTGAGTTTCATAATATTATCCTAGTAAGTTATTCCATATAATGGTTAATGCACTAACATTTAATGCATTAATGAACATTCATAATGCTTGGAGTAACTTGGCCAATGAGAATGTATCCAATAAGCATAAGATTTTCACAAATTGAATTCTTTTCTGGAGATATGCTTGAAACTCATATATGATTAACTTGTTAGACATGAAGTCCAACTAGTTAGGGAATGAAACTAAATAGTTCAAGCAACACATTGAATTCCAAAGATCAACATGTGAATAATAGAGAAAACTCAATCCGGATAAATTTGAAGCATATCTAACATTCAGTATACAATATTAACTTCCAGTTTTTAAACATCATTTAAATGCAATCAAAGTATGGATATGTTTTCAAAACATTTGTATGCATCTTCATAAAACAGAGTGAATTGAAATTTAAACAAATTTTAGACTTGTGCATTTCAAAAATATAAAATCAAAAAAGTTATGCACAAATTTACTTGTTTAATAATCAAAAACTCACTAACAAATTGATTAAACACAGTTAGGAATATTAGTGATCGATGATATGGAATATATAGATCATGCATGAAGTTTTTGAAAATTCGAGCAATGTGATTTCAAAAGCATGGTTGACTCAAACTTGAGTTTAGAAAGACAAACTAGAGTTTGGAAAGGCAAACTGGAGTTTAGAAAAGCAAACTGGAGGTTTATGAAGGTAGTCTCAAGTTTGCTTATTTTTAAAACATTAAATGCTCTTGACCAAGTGTAAACTCTCTAAAAAATTTCCTCTGGAGGTGCAAACCTGAGGTTTAGAAACTTTAGTCTCAAGTTTAAGATGTAAACTGGTGAGTTTTGCCTTCTGTATGGACCAAACCGGAGGTTTGCGTAGTAAACCTAAGGTTTGTAAAATTTGTACAGGACCAAACCGGAGGTTTGTGTTTTAGGCTCGAGTTTAGACTACTCTTGAGCAAATCATCGGTTTTTCAGTTTGAAACACATTTTGAACAAAACCCAAACTCGAGTCTATAAGTGATGAACTCGAGTTCAACACTATTCATGTCAAAAATCAGTTTTGCCTCTCAAAACACAAACTGGAGGTTTCCAGTGCAAACCAAAGGTTTTCTCAAGTTCAAAAATATTTTGCTTTCTGCAAAGGCATGAACTCGAGTTTAGAAACTTGAACTCGAGTTCTCTCAAATTAGAAAACTCTTGGAAAACTTTTGGCCTAAAGCAAACCGGAGGTTCATGGCGCAAACTGGAGGTTCATGGAAACAGTCTCAAGTTTATGAAAATCTCATTTGAAAAAACTGGAGATTGGCTTTTGACGGTAAAATTGTTGATTGAAATTGAATAATTTTCAAAACCTTTTAACTTAACATAAACCGATAATGAATTACATATAATCATAGTATGAGACAAGGATTAGATATCACCATAATTCCTCTTTTCCTCATAGAAGCTTGCTTGGTTGAGATGGATTGATGTAGATAACTCATTTTCCAAATTTCACCATCAACATCAAGCTTGGCTTGTGCTTCCTCAAGACTTAAATCATTATCTATCTTGCATTCTTGAGAAGCTTTCCCTGATCCTACAAAACTATATAAATCTTTTTTTCTTCTTGGTATCCAACCTTACTTGGATCCAATCAATGTTAGCTTGTAGGAACCAAAATTCACATGCTCTCATGAATATAATCAATTAGAACAACTAAGCATAGTGAGTAAAGCATGACTCTTTGCATAAAAGAAATACTTTCTTTTCAAATCATTATGAATGCATAAAGAGTTCAACCTATTGAATATTGCAATTAGTTTTAAAACAGATATATATGTGAAAACCAAATTTAAAACAAATAGATTGCAATGCTCATTTCTAAGACTACAAGAGATAAAACCTCAATGAATATTTCAGATAATAGCATTGGAGGTTTTACCTTTGCGTACCTTAGCCTTAGGTACTTGAAGGATTGCCTTCGCTCACCCAATTTATCATTCGTTGATACTTTGTCTTTTTGAATTTAGTCTTGGGATGAGGCAATGCTTTCTCACATGATGTAGACTGCAAGAATCTTTTCCCTTGTGCATAAGAGATCCTTCTTTTCTTATCCTCCTCAAGATAGTTGAGTGGTATTTTGTGGTAATCTATTCTTGAGGTAGATGATACTCTTCTTGCTTGTATCCATTGCTTCCTTTGATGTTTAAACCTTGTAGTTCCAGCAATAGGTGCCATGAGAGTTCTCTTGCTTGATATAGATTCTATGATCTTCTTCTTTGGTGCATGAGGAACTCTTGGCTTCTTCTTCCTCTTCTCTGTACCTTGATGTCCATTGATATTCAAATCATCCTGCACACATGGAGTACTAGATGGACATTTTGGTACCCACTTATACTTAGGTCCTTGACTGTTAGTATTGGACCTTACTTGTCCTTTAGGAACCCAAACAAAATGATTTCTCACTTTAGAATTTCTCCTAATATAGCATGTATAAGAAATATGCCCAGATTTTCCACAATAATTGCAAATAATAGAGAAATGCTTGTTATGAACATTTTTGCAAGTATTGTGTTGGTCATGAGAGTAAGACTTGAAATAATCTTTATTTAAATATTCATTCTTCCCACATGGTTTTCCAGCATGATTGAAAATATTTTTGTTTTTCAAAACAGAACTAGTAATTGGTTGAAAAACAACTTTACTCAAATTTTCGAAATCATTTTTGTCAACTACACAAGGAGAATTGGAATTGTTTACCACATGTGTATCTTGAGCTCTAGATAATGATTGATCACATTTGTCCATGAGTTCTTCTTGGGAATCATCTTCCTCTTGTTCTTTTGTGTTGACTAGATTGTGGGAGAATTCAATAATCTCTCCTTCTTCAATCTCCAGTTGTTCATCAGTCATAGATGCGCAGTTTATAATTTCGAATGAACTGTCAACACTATCAACTTCAACAACCTTATTAGAAGCATATATAAGATCAAGAGTATCCCAGATTTCTTTAGCACTAGAGCAATATTTGATTTTCTCAAAATCATTTTCGGTTAAAGCACTATAAAGAATTTTCATTGCTCTAATGTTCAATGAAAACATTTTCTTTTCAATTTCTGTCCAATCCTTTCCTGGTTTGAAATCAAATACATTTGTAAAAACATTCCACATATAAAAATCAGTTGCTTTGATAAAACTAGTCATTCTAGCTTTCCAAAACCAAAAATCAACATCTTTGAAAAGTGGTGGAATGGTAAAATCAAAACCTTCTAAAAGCGAAGAACACCCAAAATCAGCCATTGATAACTCTTGAGACGGTTAAGTCCTTTAAACAAGAGCCTAGCTCTGATACCAAATGTAAGTTCCGGCTGAACCCAAGAGGGGGGTGAATTGGGTGAAGTATAAAAAACTTTAGTTAACTTGAGATTCTTTTCGTAACTCCAAGAAATCAGTTTAGAAAGCAATAATCATACATTTATATATGTAAACACATTCAAATATATATGCTGGAAACGTAAGAGATAAGGGAAGAGAATGTGCAAACAGATTTATACTGGTTCGGCCCTCCTTGACCTACGTCCAGTCCACAGGCACCTCCTGAGATTTCAATCCACTATTCCCCTCAAGCTTTAATCGGGTACTTGAGAACCGCTACAATCCCACAAGTTTAGCCGGGCACTTGTGCAGCCTTTTACAAATCTCTTACAGAGATACTCCCCCTTACACACTGTAAGGATACACCGCTTGATCACACACTCTGTACTCGAAGTAATCCTCTCACTAGGATTCACTCCCCCTTACAAGTTGTAATCAACACAATGTATAACCCACTCAAGATTACCCAATCTTGAGTTGCTCTCAGAAAGATAATGTGTTTACAATAAATTTCCTCTCAAAGGAATGGATAGATAATCACTGAAGTACAATCACAATTCATTTCACTCTCAAAGCTATCTAGACAAGTAAAACAGAGTGAATAGGATGTAGAAGCAGAGTATCAGCATTTTGGCATTGTAGACTTGTATCTCCACGTTTTTCTGCTTGAGTCCATGTCTTTTATAGGTAGAGAGAGGTCTGTGACCGTTTATGACCGTTGTAGGATGAAATATAGCCGTTAGAAACTAGCCGTTGGAGCTTTTGCACGGCTTTCGATATTCTTGCACAAATCTGATATCCTTCGTTTTGATCATCTGAAACTCACCAATAAAGTGGTTAAACATGTCTAGGAACATTGGAGATTAATCCTGGGAAGTATTAAGATCAATCGAGAAGGTATTGCAAATTCGTCAGATTTGAAATTCTGAATCAGCGTCGCGAACTCGAGTTCAGTTCTTGCAGGCTCGAGTTCGAGGCTTCAGTGTTCAAAAATAAGTAAGTTCAAAAAGTGTGAACCTGAGGTTTGTTTTCTAAACCTGAGGTTCTTAAGTGTTTGAAAAGTCAAATTGCTCTCGGGATAAAATGAACCTGAGGTTCACAATCTAAACCTGAGGTTCGCAACTCATTGAAAAGTTACATTGCTCTCTGTCTGAGATGAACTCGAGTTCGTTCACTTATAGGCTCGAGTTTGGCTTTTCCCAAATGCTCATTTCTTCTGTGGAACTCTCGAGCTCGAGTTTGTGACTGATGAACTCGAGTTTGTAAGTTAATTTGTGACTTGGTTGATTCTGACTTGGCCTGGTTCGAGTTTGCAACTTCGTCAACTTTCAAAGACCATATCTCCCTGGTCTGAACTCCGTTTTGGTCCGTTCAAAGCTTGATTGAAATCCCTTTGAGTCTATTTTCATATGCCACTGATTTCAGCTCAATCGGATTTTTCGTTTGTGAGATACACCCAAAATACCGAAGGTGGGTCTGGACTGTGACGTTGATTCTTATGGCAACTTGTAAAAATCATAGCTCCTTGATCTGAACTCCTTTTGGCTTGAAGTTTATATCAAAATGACGCATTGGGAGTCTAGTTTCATATGCTTTTGGTTTCGTCTCAATCCGATCTCTAGTTTGGGAGATATCATCAAATTACCAGACCTCGCCCGACCTGAACGTGAAACAGAGTGGAGCTGAAGTGCTGATGACCACTGTGAACTCGAGTTTGCACTTACAGGCTCGAGTTTGCCCAGTCCAGAGACACCAGAAATGCTGAAGACACTTATAGGCTCGAGTTTACACTTATAGGCTCGAGTTTGCTTAGTCCAGAGACACCAGAAATGCTGAAGACACTTATAGGCTCGAGTTTGTGATTCTAAACTCGAGTTTGGGGTCCTGAACTCGAGTTTGCTCATCCAGAAGCTAATTTTTGTTGACTTTAACTCTGAATTGAGTTATTCCAACTTCCATATGATCTTGGAGGCTTCTAGCTTCAGCATAAGAACTTGAATAACTATATCTTCATTCCATTCATCAAGTTCTTCCTTCTTCCATCTCCCAACTTGATCATTCTTCTTCATAACTCAACTCTTTCTTCTCTTTTCTTCTCTTCTCTTGATTTAACTTCACATCTTCTTCGATTCAATTTCTTTTTCTAATTCAATACTTCTTTATTGATCTTCTTGTTCATCGTTCTCCATTATTCAACTTGAATTCATCATTCTCTGCTAGTTCTACCTTCTTCAATATTTCCTCTTCTTTTCGACTATTCCCAAAATCCTTTGATAACTTCTTGTTTCCTTGACATTCTGATATTCCCATTATATTGTGTACAAGAACTTCTTTCTTCAATCTACTTTCTTGATCATTCTTCAATATTAAACTTTGCATCTACATTAAATATAAGAATTAGTCAAACGAGAAGATAAATATAGTATACAACCTTTTTGCTCTTAAGAATGGCATCTATATAAGACATCATTAAAACTAATCATATCTAACAATCCCATATTTTGGTTTCCAGTTGTACAAGTTCAATACTGCATATAATAATGTGAAATTAGTAGAATTCTCATACAATTGCTTTTCTAATTGCTCTTCATCCTCTCAAACTTTTTTGGGCATTCACTGAATTCCGCTTCAATTACATTGGCCATACCATGAAGACAGTCAACCTCAAAAGTACTTGTGTCGAATATAGGTGATTCAAACATTTCCAAATTGGCGGACTTGCACGACTATCCACATCCTTCTCCCCATATTTTTTCCAACACAGCACAAAAACACTGATGTTTTGTAGCAGTTAATGACAGTAGTAGCAGTTTACAGAACCGCTACAAAATACACTATTGAAAGCTGTATTATCTACACTGTTGGTCGTAAAGGACTTATAGATAGGACTAGAGTCGTACTCACTATTTTTTATTTCCAGAATGACATTCCCTCATCATTCCTTCTATAATCATCAATATTCATTTCATAATCAAAGATCATCTAGTTTTGACAACATAATCAATATATATTATCTACACATTCTCAATATTATACCTATATCATATCCATAATCAAATATTATCCAAGAGTATTATTTTTTAAAATATTAAAATTTATCATATAAATTATCAATTAACTAGTAACACTAAAATGACAAAGTAATAAAAACAGCACTTCATTTACAGGATTTTTTTTATTAAAAAAAAAACATAATTTTCTTTGTAGCAATTATTTAACCGCTACAACATTTGTGAAAAACTTTTGACCCAATTTTTAAATTTTTAAAACTTGATGGCAAGAATTTGTAGTGGTTTTAAAACTGGTACAATTTTAATTCAAACTTTTTGGCGTCATTGTTACAATCTCATCCATATTGTAGAAGTTTTGAAACTGCTACAAATTTCTACTGTCAATTTTTAAAAATGTTTTGCCGCCACTCAAACTTTTCCCGCCTATTTTTAAAAATCCATGAACGTAGTTAGTAGCGGTTACTAGACCGCTACAAATAATTCCAACTTCATCTGGTAGCAATTTATGAACCGCTACAAAATGTTAATATAACATGTCATCTGAATGTCATCCTATAGAAATGACTCGTAAGTCGTAACCCCTACAGTATTAGTAGCAGTTATGATACTTGAGTAACAGTTTCAAATAATCACTATAAAACAGCTTACTACGGTGCTTTTTGTAGCAATTTCTCTGGCTCTTATGCATGTAGTTAGTAGCAGTCAATATCGCTATAAGTATATGGTTATGACCACTACAAAACCTCGTTTTTTCATAGTGAGAAAAGATGAAGAATTTCAAAAGAAGAAGCCTATGTGTGTGTGCATACACACACACAAACACACATATATGTGAACACACACACATATGTGTGTGTGTACACCACTCGATCTAGTTCTATTTATAAGTATTTTTTAGCTAAATCACATACTAAGGAAATGTAGTTAACTTAATAATTATGAGATATATTTTCAAATTTAATTTTATTTATGAATGAGTATTTTTAACTTCTTCTCTCTCTATTTTCATTGGTACAATTAATATGGTCAAAATTGTCAAAATCTCATTTACAACTTTAAAACTAGACTTATAAATGAAATCGGATTTTTTAGTTAAAAATGACTAATAAATAGAGCCAGTGTGCGCGGGCGCCCCACATGTTAGCATCGTCATGGATGACTCCGCCACAATTGTTTCCACCATGCTTCAACACTGATCCATTCACCTACCATTTCTTTTTATCAAAGATTTACCTACCATTTGGTGTATTGGCGTTCTAACTATTTTATAAGAATTAAAAATAATTCAGAATAGCCAAGTGCCTTATAGCGCGATGGCACTAAGGCCAGCCTTAGGAGCTGGCCTTCCCCCTTGTCCAGGGTTCGAGCCCTATCTCCCCCTCCCCCACTCGCTGTATCAAAAAAAATTAATTCAGAATAGTCTATATATTATTAAAATAAAAAATTTGTTGCCCGAACTATTTTTTAAGATTACTCTACCAGAATTAATGTATCTTGACTACTTTTTTTTTTTTTTATCTCTCTACAATACAATTAATAAGGGCATTCGGTGGAAAATAAATAAATTTAATGTTAGTGACTTTTTTTAAAAGTGACTTATATTTAATAGCATAAAAATATTTTAAGAAATATCTTATATATTATTTTATACTTTGTCTTTTGTTGTAAAAATATATTATGTTAGACTTTAATGTAAATATTCGGGTTTTGGTCCTCACTGTCTTTATCATTGCAATGAAATTTTGACAGTTTAAACTTGTTTTTGAATAATTTAAATTTAAAATTTTTATATCTATATTTTATTAAATAATTTATTTCAAGTTCTGTATTCATCAAAACAGAATTTCTAAAAAATTAAATAATGAAATTTAAAACATCCAAGATAAGTTTGGATGGTTGAAAATCAAAATTTTGGTCCCCATCACATGGACCACCCTTGCAGACAATTGTAAGCGATATGACTTGTTATACTCCCGCTATTCTCTTATTGTGGAAAACCCCCAAGTACCTCATTGAAATTAAGGAAATATGATTAATTAATTTTTTGAAAATATTATACTTTTTTGGGTTAAGGCGCAAAAATACACATGTGCTTTTCTCCGATGAGCGCCCAGTAACAAGTGTTTTTTTTTGTGCAAAAGTACACACATGGTTACAAATTAGGTATAAAACTACCATTTGACCGTGAAGTTTGACTTTGACTGATGACGTGGCATTTCAAAAGTGTAAAAATACACATGTGATTTGTCAAGAAGAGCGCCCAACAACAATTTTTTTCTTTTAATAATTTTATTTTAATTACTACCAGGTGTTAAAAAGATATTTAGAATACTGACCTGTACTGAAAAAATATTTCATAATCTTGAAAAATTATTTTTAGATTTGAAAAAAATATTTTAGGATACTAATTGGTACTAAAAAGATACTTTGAAGTATTTTTTCTGTACCAGTCAATATCCTGAAAGTACTTTTTAGTACCAGTCAGTACCCTGAAATATTTTTTTCAGTATCCTTTTAGTACCGGTAAACATTTGAAATATTTTTTCAAGATCCTAAAATAATTTTTCAAGAAGTACTGGTCAATACTTGAAATATTTTTTCAAGATCCTAAAATAACTTTTCAAGATCCTAAAATAATTTTTCAATATTATGAAGTATTTTTTCTATATTAGTCAGTATCTGAAAAAAATATTTCAGGGTACTGACTAGTACTAAAAAGTACTTTCAGGATACTGAATGGTACAGAAAAAATACTTCATAATCTTGAAAAATTATTTTAGCATCTTGAAAAAATATTTCAAGTATTGACCGATACTAAAAGGATACTGACTAATACTAAAAAAATATTTCAGGGTACTGACTGGTACTAAAAAGTACTTTCAGGATACTGACTGGTACAGAAAAAATACTTCATAATCTTAAAAAATTATTTTAGGATCTTGAAAAAATATTTCAAATATTGACTGATATTAATAGGATACTGACTGATACTAAAAAATACTTTATAATCTTGAAAAATTATTTTAGGATCTTGAAATAAAATTATTAAATTAAAAAAAATTGTTGTAGGGCGCTCTTCTTGACAAATCACATGTGTAATTTTGCACCTTTGAAATGTCACGTCATCGGTCAAAGTCAAACTTAACGGGCAAACGGTATTTTTGTACCTAATTTGTAACCACATGTGCACTTTTGTACCCAAAAAAAGTATTTGCTACTGAGCGCTCCTCGGAGAAAAGTACATATGTATTTTTACACCTTAACCCTAATTTTTTTAATCCAACCCATATTTAATAAAAATATCCAGACGCACATTAAATTCCTGAGTAGTTAATGTCTTTAAATATGAGTCATATTGATATACTTTAATTAATATATTTTATCAAATAACTTATAAGAACCACTCACATATTTTTAAAAGATATCTTATAATAAGAACAAGGCTAAAGTATACATTTGGTCTTTTATATTTGTCTCTGATATCATTTTAGTCCCTTAAGTTTGTAAAGTACATATTTGATCCCTTAATGTTAACACCATTGGTCTGACTTAACAGAAAATACTGACTCAACAATTTTAAGTGATGACTGTGCAATTAAATACTGATCAAGCGTGCTTATATATTAGTATTTTAATAAATTAATATTTTAAATCCTATTAATTGAAAAAAAAATAATCTTTACAGATTGTTTTGTGGTTTTTCACAATTTGTGAAGATTAAAGATTTTTTTTTTGAAGAAAATTAAATATTTTCCAATTAATAGGATTTAAAATATTAATTTATTAAAATACTAACATATAAACATACTTAGTCAGCATTTAATTGCATAGTCATTGTTTAAAATTGTTGAGTCAGTATTTTTCGTTAAGTCAGGTTAATGGTGTTAGCATTAAGGGACCAAACGTATACTTTACAAACTTTAGACTAAAATGATACTAAAAATAAACATAAAAGACTAAATGTATACTTTAACCATGAATAAAAAGGTAAAGATGAATCCAGATTCTGGTAAGGTACGATCCTCTCGTCTCGGGTCTCAATCACATCATGGTCCCAGAAATTATTATATTTACAGGATCGCATCACCAAAATTATAGTGACGGGAATATTTTATTATCTGCAAAAGGATTAAGGTACGTACTCATTTTAGAATTTTTAAGGTTATGATCGGCCACGATCTAATATCTTTTCATGCCGACGAGTACTAACGATTGGAGTGCACTATTTAATATAATGAGGTGAACCACCATGCATCAAATAAAGTAATAAACTTCAAAAATCTGAGCTATATCATCACTTAGTTGTTATAATTTTTTTTGGGGAGTTGTTACAATTCTTTAAACCGACATATTGCAGTATTGTCTTTATTTTAATATCAAGTAATATTATTATTATTCAATTTTTCAATGTAAAATAGTTTCAATGCTCATAATGTTGAGCATCAAGAATACTTTTTCGTCAACATTGTAGACTACTCAGATCATTTAACTTTTTTAGTTTTATTTTTAAGAAAATGTATTTGAATGTGTACCGAATTTATATAAAGATAATACATTTAAAAATCATTATTTGAACGTTTTATTTGAATGGTGTAGATCTCACTGCAACAATAAGCATTGAAATGGTTCCATAGTGAAAATGGATCTCTCATGGGTCACCAGAAATCATTATTAGAGTTGCCAAGTATTTACTATATATCACAAATATACATAAAATCATCGTATTACTCCCTCTGGTGGTTAATATATATAAGATATACCTCCTCCGGTTCTAATTATAAAAACATTTTCGTAGTACAATTTACACTACGAAAGTGTTCCTATAATTAGAAGGTAGTATTAGATTAAAGAAGTTAGTTAGGTTAGTTAATAGGATATGCATTTTCTGTAAGACCCTAGTCATCTTTCTTAATTCCTCCATTCATTATCATCCTTGATTAGAGAATATCAATAAGGGTAAATTAAGAAAAGATTGAAAATTATAAAAATTGTGCTTTATATTTAAAACCAATATCAACTTCCTGAATATGTCTTATATTAGGGACATGAAGAAATAAATATTACCTTGTTTGTGCAAATGGCCAAAAAAAAAAATCTCTTTTCACTAAAAAATAAGATATTCATATATTTTGTATGATCACATAGTTACAAGATTTAAAAACCATATTTTATCCTATTAATGATGAAATATACAATGTTACCAACTATGTCGGACAAAGTTACTCAATCTCATAGTCGAGCCCGTGCGACTTGACTTGACGGTGATAACTCCGCCGGCGACCAAGGCAATTGTAGCGCATGCATGAACTCAGGGTCTCTTGCCAAAGCCTCTAATATTTTATAAGAAGCCAACAACTCAATGTCGAAGCTACCTTCTTCGGCTCCGGCATCAGCTATCAGCTTCCACTGCTTTGCAATTGCTTGGCCACCGCGAACCGCCACAGGCCTCCCCCAGCCAAAGTCGAGGTCATAAAAGTTGACTCTTGGGGAGCTGCTGGTTGCCATAAACTTCCCAATTGTGGCATCTTGTGTCTGCATAGTTGGATTTCGTACCCAAGCTTCAAAGTCCGTCTTGATCTTCTCTTCCGTGCATGATGAGATTGCCTTGTTCATCTCTGAGGCAAACTTCCCTAGGCCTCCATGTCCCACTAAGTCCCTTACTTTCATCGTCACATTGGTGAATTGCAAGGTAATTCCAAAATAGTTGTCTGGAATTGGTGGATTTGAAACTCTGGAACTTGCAGATATGAGGAATCTGTAAGTGACTTCATCTTCCGGGTCAAGGTTCTGATTTCTTATCGAAGACCTCCAAACATGGGCTATAACAGCTTGAAGGGAGGAGATTTTGTTGCTGGTGACACCATCTTGTATATCGGAATTTGCTTTTCTTTTGAGTTGAGCAATTTTTTCTCCGTTAATGCAACATCCCAATTTTCTGAAGCGTTTTTGAAAATAATTAATCAGAGTAGAGCATCGGAATAATTTCAAAAGTGTGAGTATCTGATAAATATTTACTGATGTAGTATCTGGCTGCTTACACAGCGGTACAGTAGTCTGAAAATAGTTCAAGAAAATAACTTTGAAATAAAAATTTCTCTGTCTTCGTCCTCACGCTGGCTCCTTATCCTTGTCCTTGGTCCTGGTTCCTCCAAACCCTGACGCTATGTTAAGAGCTGAGGTTCAATTACCATTGAACCTCAGGTAACGGTTAACCTCATGCTTATGTATCAAATATGTATGACAGATATCCATGGCAAAACAGCAATAATCACATACAATATTCTCATACTCAGATAATAACATAACACAGCCACTGCAATATGCATGTTATTATAGTCTGCACTATCTCCAGTGCCACGATGGCCTATCGTGTCCTCAGCGCTAGGAAAACATAACGGCATTATCAAAACCATAACCCGTATCAAGTTGTATGTGTATGATCAATTTTCAAAACAGAGTTTCAGACTATCTATCACATATAAGCATACAATAAACATCAGAGTTAGTGTTACAGTACGCGTCCGTACCTGAATCGGTAGTTCGGTACGAAATCGGTTGGTCAGCGTTCTTCCGGTCAGCCTATCATAGCCATATTGTTCTATTAATTTAAAGATAATATCCTAAAATATATTTTGGTCACTATTGCTATTCTACCCTTGGTACATTAAACTATTTTTTTATTTTCTCACAATTTATTGAAAAACCGCTGGAATTTAGGGGCAGAATTTCGCCTATCTTTGGAAATTCATAACTAATTCTAGAAAAACTGAAACGAAGATCCGTAAAATGTTCCGGACTCCTTAGGATGTATATTTTCCATAAAAAAATATCATACTTTTCCCAGATTTCAAAAATAACTCCCAGATTTCACGTGTTCATCCTCTGCCCAGAATTTCCAGCATTTTCGCAGCATAAACTTTGAGAATTTCTTTCTCACTGTACAGAGCTCATTTCAACATGTTATTTACAGATTTGGAAAGCTCTATATGCCTACTTTCATCATGAATTTTCTCAGAATTTTTCAATAACATTTTCAACATGAAATATGCGTTTTTCTGTGACCCGTTCAGAAATCACCTAACCGACGAATTTTCGCCAGAACTTCGTTACTACAGTGTTCTTAACCTGGAAATTTTGCAGAACTACTTCCTTCACTAAATTTTCAAAATGAAGCTATTTTTAACTATAAAAACATGAAACTAAAATTATTCTAGAATTTTAAAGATTAAAACTACTTCTACCTATGAATATAAACTCAAAACTAAAGAACTTTGCTTACCTAAAGCTTGGACTCCTTCAAGCTCTTCCTCCAACTCTCTCAACTCTCTCTCAAATAAGCAAGTGTTGCTTTGCTTGGTGTGAGGAAAATGTGAAGAGCTTGGCCCCTATTTATAGGAAAAAGGAAGGACATTTTGGTAATAAAATGCAACTTTCCTCTTGATAAAACTCCACCATTAGATCTAGGGCTTCATTGAAAAATTAAATCCTCACCATACACACACTCATCTGCCCTCTCTCTCTCTCTCCCCTCTTCTCTTTCTTCTTCCTTCTCCTTGAAGCTAAAACAAACTTGCACTTTAAACCATGAATAGTGGTTTGTAATCTAGAAGCTTTGACCAATTTTGACACATGTGTTGAACTCAATTCCTTCCCTTTGAAGCTCAACAAAACCGAAATGCCCTCTGGTCCCTTGGGTTAGATTTTTGTTTTGGGCTTTATTGGTGGTTTGGGCAATTGTTTGGGTTACCAAAAATTGGTCCATTGTGCATTGTTGTGGTAAAAAGCCCTAATTTAATTTCTTCTTGTTTATTATTAGATTAAGCTTAATTAGGTTTAGTTGGAAATGATTTTATTGATTACCAATTCAATTATGATCCTACTAAGTCCAATTGTTACAATTATGGATCCCTTGTTAGGCTTTATTGTTGAATTTAGCCAAAATATTGCAGATTGCTTGTAAATATTTATCATTAAATTAATTATGCATGTTAATTCAATTAAGATTAATTTTTGATGTTTACTAATTATTTTTAGTGTCCTCTAATTATTTTAGACCTCTTCCTATCCCTTTACGGCTTAATTTTGCCAATATGTGAATTATATGACAATATATCACTAATTGTGAGTTTAATTGTTCTTGAATTTGTTGGAAATTTCATTTAATTTATTTAGGTGTTTTTATGGAATTTTATAATATTTTATGACTCCTAATTAAAATTTAAAGAATTAGATTTTGCCCTATTAAGTCCTACCGACAACTTGTTCAAGAAGTAGAATAAATACACTACTATTTTGGAGACAACATACTTTCGTATTTCCATGATATCTTATACTATTTTAGGAACCCCAATTTAATTATAGTCCTTAGAAATTCATTTGAACAACTCTTAATTAGTCATTGACTTTTAATTGGAATTATACATCTTTAATTATGCCTATTTTAATTTAGTTAAATTTAGTGTCTTCATTGTTGCAATTCCAATTGCTCATTAATTGTTATTATTCACCCCTTAATTGGGCTCAGTGTGATGATAACTCTTTAGGGCTTTCTATGAATCAATTATGATTTTATGCATTAGTGTGTTAATTAGTAAATTTAACCTCTTAATAAGTTAATGATGCTTAATCAATTCCTTGATTTTGTTTATAAGGATTTGGCACAATTGTTTAATTTAATGAATACCTAACTATTTATTATTTTTCTCCTATCTTGTTTAAGTATTCTCCATAGTTCCTTATTGGTCCTTTTAATTCCATGTGAACCATAATTTAATTTGGTAATTACTTGCATTTTATGATATTTTATGGTTCCTAAGAGGATTCAATAATTAATTGCAAAAATTACTGCAATTACTTTAATTAATGTAAAATTATTTGTCCAATCAATTATTGACACTTTCCTCTAATTTGTTTGATATTTCAATAACATTTTATGCCCCTTTAAAATTTAAATATGAACTATACTTCAATATGAAAATTTATAGGGCATTTTATGATCTCTAGATGAACTTAGAGTATTTGAGTTGTTTTGGTTTATTTAACTCTAGGAGAAAATCCTCTAATTTTAAACTAGATAAACTATAATATCTTTGAGACCACATATTCACCTACTTTAATAGATATCATTTAGTGGTTATGCTAAATAGGATTTTTAGGGTATTACAGTTAAAGTCAAAGATCCTCCTCGAAAATGGTGGTGATTGAGTCGTATTTGTTGACTCCTTGAGATGATGATTCTCTATTATTGCTCTGAATGGGATTGTTATTGGGCGCTCAATATTCCCATGAGGAAACCATCGTTTAAATGAAGCGAGCTTTGAATTTGGGGCTATGTGGTTTAGACCATTTCGAGATATCTGAGCCCATGCGTTTAAGAAATTGCAGTAAGGCTTCACCTTATTAGAGAAAGTAATACGTAATTAATACGTAATTAGTGCCTTGTGTAATTAGCATTTATGTACGTAATTAGTGCCTTGTGTAATTAGCATTTATGTGCGTTGGCATTATTCTCCATATCATTGACATTGTTCTCCGTATCAATCTTTCCCTGATTTTGTGTATACATGATTGCCAAGATTATAGGGTCAGTTATGATTGGCAATTATAAAGATTCTCTTCTTGTATTCTAGAATATTGTATTCAGTTTAATATATATACTGAACGAGCCAGAGCAATTCTCTTGTGCTCTCATTCATATATTTCAATTCTGTATCATTTCTCTTTCATAAAGAGTCTCTTTGATGAGCTTGCCTTAGCTGGATCACCCCTTGCAACCGATGATCTTCTTCTTCATACGCTGAATGGTCTAGATGCTGAATACAACGCAATCTCGGTGAAGTTGATTGACAAACCCGATTTGACTTGGGTAGAAGCACAATCTGCCTTACTGTCTTTTGAATCTAAACTCAATCAACAGAATCATTTTGCCCAACTAAGCATTCAACCCACCATTAATGTGGCTCAACGTCCTCAGTCACCCGCTGATACAGGAGCAAATCGTTCCTGGTGCAATACCTCCAACAATGGCTACAATCCTCGCTCGTTCAGAGGCAGGGGTGGACGTTCTCGAGGCGGTGGCGGCCGTCGTGGAGGCCGTCCATTCTGCATTTATTGTCAACGTCCGGGTCACACTATCGCCACTTGCTACTCTCGTGATCACCAAGCCGGGTATAATCATGCACACTCTTCTCCCTCTGCCTACTATGCTAATTCTTGTTCAGTTGCAGACCCCTCTTGGTACATGGATAGTGGTGCTAACTACCACGTCACTCCATACCCGAATCAACTTGAGGAAGTAGTTTCAGCTGGTAAGTCTCATCTGACAACTTGCACTGGCACATAGAGCCCTATTGAAGGTGTTGGCTCCACTTCTATTCCTTGCACCAACTCTGAATTAATCCTTCGTGATGTTCTTTATGTACCGACGGCTACTAAGAATTTGTTGAGTGTCAATAGACTCATTCGAGATAACCCAGTTTCTGTGAAGTTTACTGACAAGGGCTATGATGTGAAGGACCGAGCGACAAATCAGACGATCCTCCAGGGCACTCAAAATGAAGGCCTATATCAGATGGAGGAAGAAGACCTGACGTGAAGCCTCGAGCACTAATGGCTGTTCGTGATGACAAGGCTCAACGTGAATATCTCAAGTGGCATCACATCCTAGGCCATCCTAGTTCTAGAGTTTTGAGACTCATTATGAATAAATGTAATAAGACAATTCCAGTTAGTGTTCCTAATGATCATATATGTGAAGCTTGCCAATTAGGCAAGTCCAAGTTTCTGCCGTTTCCAAACTCTGTTTCTCGGTCTACTGTCCCACTTGAATTAATACATACAGATCTGTGGGGTCCTTCACCCGTACTTTCCACTGGCGGACATCGTTTTTACATACACTTCATCGATGATTTTAGTTGTTTCACTTGGCTATATCCATTAAGACATAAAGGTGAAGCAGTAATGGCTTTTCGAAACTTCAAAACTCTTGTGGAAAATCAATTTGAGTTGAAAATTAAGGCAATACAATGCGATAATGGAAGTGAGTACAAATCCATTGAATCCATAACACAGGAGGCTGGCATTAATGTTAGATTAACATGTCCGTACACCTCAGCTCAAAATGGACGCGCAGAGCGAAAACACCGTCACGTTGTGGAGATGGGTCTAACTCTACTCGCCCACTCTGGAATGCCACTCAAATTTTGGGCCGATGCCTTTCAACAGTCAGTTTTTCTGATCAATCGCCTACCAACACCGGTACTAAAGGGAGACACACCTCTGTTTTGTTTAAAACGAACAGAACCTCAGTATGACGAGCTTCAACCTTTCGGCTGCGCGTGTTATCCGTGCCTCAAGCCTTATAATACTCACAAGTTTCAGTTTCACAGCGAGAAATGTGTCTACATTGGACCAGCATCACAACAGAAAGGCTATCGGTGCTTGAAAGAAAACGGTAAAATTATCATCTCCCGTCATGTTGTATTTGACTCTAGTAATTTTCCTTTCAGGACAGGATTCATGGCGTCATCATCTCATCCCAGAAATAATGAACAATTGCACTCATTTCCGCTGATAATTCGAATGAGTCCCAATAATGAAACATCTGCTCTTGGTGAATCTGTTGTCCGTCCAGATGAAAACGAGTCTCAGTCAACTTCTGAGGTTCCCGGTGACTCAGACTCTGTATCAGACTCCACACTAGTACCCAGCTCCCCTGAAGACCCAAGTCCAACGGTCTCTGCTGAAGGTCCAGGTCCAACGGTCTCTGCTGAAGCTGCTAGTCCGATGACAATAAGGCCTATTAATGAACATGCCATGACTACTAGGGCCAAGGACGGAATAAAGAAGCCCAAATATCCTTTTATTGGTTATACCCAAGCCACTGTGCAAACTGCTTCAGAACCTCGTACAACTTGTGATGCCCTTTCCTCCTCCGTCTGGCAAGCTGCAATGTCCGACGAAATTCAGGCGTTGCTTCGAAATTGGACTTGGGAACTTGTCCCTTTCAACAACCAGAAGTTAATCGACAATAAATGGGTGTTCAAAACTAAGTTTTGGCCAGATGGATTGATTTTGAAGCACAAAGCGAGGTTGGTTGCAAAGGGATTCCAACAAACACCCGGAATTGATTTCAGCGAGACATTCAGCCCGGTTGTCAAATCCACCACAATTCGAATCATTCTTTCAATCGCCGTTACTTTCCACTGGGAAATTCGGCAGCTGGATGTTAATAACGCGTTCCTCAACGGTTTTCTCCAAGAGGTTTTTATGCCTCAGCCAGAAGGATTCATCGATAAGAGACACCCGAACCATGTTTGCAGGCTGGTCAAGGCTATCTATGGCCTGCGTCAAGCACCCAGAGCGTGGTTTGACAGGTTACGCTTCACCCTTCTTGACTGGGGTTTTCGTAATTTGAAGAGTGATACCTCTCTATTTATGCTGCAAACCCGAGACTTGACTGTGTTTATACTCATATATGTGGATGATATTTTGGTAACTGGAAATAACTCTACTTTTGTGAATGATTTTGTTAAGCGGTTGAACCAAGTCTTCTCCTTGAAGGATTTGGGACCCTTGTATTATTTCCTGGGTCTGGAAGTTTACAGAGATAAATCGGGTATTTACTTGAATCAGGCTAAATATGTAGTGGATCTGTTAAAAAAGTTTGGTCTGAGTGACTGTGCACCAGTTGCCACACCTATGGTAACGGGTCGCTTGATCTCTGCTAGTGATGGAGAGCTGTTGAACAATCCCACTGAGTATAGAAGAGCCATAGGCTCCCTACAATACCTGACTACCACTCGCCCTGACATATCATTTGCAGTGAATAAGCTTAGTCAATTTTTGTCTGAGCCTAGAACAGTTCATTTTCAGGCCGTAAAAAGAATTTTTCGGTATCTTAAAGGAACCTACAATCTAGGACTGTGTATTAGGCCTTTCAGTAATCCGCAGCTTATTGCTTACACAGATGCCGATTGGGCTTGTGACTTGGATGATAGACGATCTATGGCTGGTATGTGTATATTCTTGGGCAACAATTTGGTCTCTTGGTCTTCAAGAAAACAAAAGGTTGTGTCTAGGTCCAGGACCGAGTCTGAATATCGATCACTCTCTGATGGTTCTGCAGAAATTAAATGGCTAGTTTCTCTGCTAGCTGAGATAGGTTCGTTCATTAAAAGACCTTCAATCATGTGGTGTGATAATCTGAGTGCAAAATCTCTAGCTGCTAATCCAATACAACATGCTAGAAGTAAACACATTGAAGTTGACGTGCATTTTATTCGAGATTTAGTTGCATCAGGATTGATTGATATTAGATATATTCCTTCTTCTATGCAAGTAGCTGATTGCCTCACCAAGCCGCTGTCACAGTCTCAATTTGAATTTTTCAGAGACAAACTCGGGCTCCTTGTCACTCCCTCTCATTTGAGGGGGAATATTAGAGAAAGTAATACGTAATTAGTGCCTTGTGTAATTAGCATTTATGTACGTAATTAGTGCCTTGTGTAATTAGCATTTATGTGCGTTGGCATTATTCTCCTTATCATTGACATTGTTCTCCGTATCAATCTTTCCCTGATTTTGTGTATACATGATTGCCAAGATTATAGGGTCAGTTATGATTGGCAATTATAAAGATTCTCTTCTTGTATTCTAGAATATTGTATTCAGTTTAATATATATACTGAATGAGCCAGAGCAATTCTCTTGTGCTCTCATTCATATATTTCAATTCTGTATCATTTCTCTTTCTCACCTCAGCAATACAATGGTTCATGGAACAAGCGATGAAGATGCCATCCAAGAGCTCTGAGACTTGAACCACCAATAATGGAACCCGAGTTCCTTCAAAGCTCTTGATATTACCTGGTGGAAAAAAAGAGGAGACAATTGGAGGAACATAAGTTGATTCAAGGATGTCGGCCTTTGTAGTGTTCTCTGTGATGGCATGAACAAAGCTTACTCCGGTGTTGTTACAGGTGATGAACACAGAGTACGCGTCATCACCGCCGCTACGGGGGACGACAACAAGACGGCCGGCCAGTGGCAGGAAGAAGTCAAGGGCGGAAGAAAGCGAGTCCTTCAAGTGCTCGATCACCGTTTCTCTGTGTATTGAAGATGAGGAGGAGGAGGGTTTGTGAAATAGAAGCCCCTTTTGACCATACCCAAGTAATAGAAATCGAAGATCCCATGGATTCAGATCGATTTGTTCAGGTGAGTCACAATTTTTAAGGCAGCTTCGTGCTCTGATCGTAGTTATGGAGATGACTTTGACGGCCTCCATGAGATGGGTGCGTGGTGTTTCTCTACGGTTGCTTTTAGTGATGGAGATGACTTTAATTTGACAGCCTCAAGACAAATTTGTGACTCTGGGAAAGCACCAAATGAAGAGAGAGGAGGGTTTAGCTTGCACGCTATACGATTATTTTATCAAATCATTATCGAATGGTTCATAATATAACATAGTATAAAGTAAAATCCAGAGGCGGACCTAGGTATAAGGTTGGAGGGCAAGTGCCCGCCCTTAAAAGGTTTGATTTATTCTATTTTATTTTATTATTTTTTTTGTTTAAGGGTAAAATCTGAATAGCATTTCTCTTGAATCAAATTTTCGCCATTTGGTCTTCGGCTCAAAGGATTAATCGTGGGTAGAGGTTTAAGGCTTTAAAATCGGACCTTCTTTCTTTGCCTCTCGTCGGCTTTTGTTGCTGTTCTAGAGGAGTCATTCGTCGTGTGTGCGTCTTGAAGCTTTGGGTGTTCAAGTTCAGCTGTGGGTCGCCGTTTATCATGAGTTTTCGGGTTCACTCTGCTTTTATTATTTAATTTTCGCCGTTCAACTTCACCGTCGGGATTTTGGGTTTAGCCTTAGATTGATGCTTTAGCCTTTTGTTTTGATTTTTTTTTCTTTCTTTTTGTGATCTTTTGTTGTACTACTAGAAAATACCAAAATAACTATGAAATTAGCGACGGGAAAAAAACCATTGCAATTTGTGACGGAAAAAATTTTGTCGCAAAAAAAAAATAAAATTTTCCTCATTTGCAACGAAAAATAAATCCATCCTCTGTCGTAAAAATAAAAATTTTTTAAAAAAATCCCTATTTGTGACGGAGAAACAAATCCGTGGCAATTTTTTTTTTCTTTTTCTTTTTTTTTTAAGAAAAAGCTTATTTGCGACTAAAAAACTAATCTGTCAGAAATGGGGTTTTATCAATTTAAATTCTCAATTTGTCCAATTATGTCTTAATCTTCTGCCGAAAAGTTTCATTCCCGTGGTTGCCTTCTTGTATGCGAAGCTTGCTTGTCCTCAATGTTGACTCGCCAAAGCGATGTCCAAATTCGAGTACCCCTTGCTTTCATGCCAAGAGATCACTAACTCTTTGGCCCAATTTCAAATTGCAAATGTGTCCAAACAACAACTCATGAACCTAAAACCTGAAATCGTTTCGGTACTCTACTTTCAGATCCTTCGTCATCTCGACTCTCTTCCTGAGTAACATCGATCTCCATGCTCCTCTTTAACCCTATTGTCAGTTTTGCCAATTTTTGTGCTTCTCTGTATCTTCTTCGCTACTTTCTTTGATGCAATTACTTGGATTCAGTAGTATCAACTAATTTATATTCAAATGTGATTTTTTTTTTTTTTGGGGGGGGGGGGGGGGAATTGTCAGACATAGCTATGTTGGTTTTTCTTCCATGTTTTTCTGTCTAGTTGTTGTAAAGTTTTTTTCTTTTTTCTTTGTTGGCTTGCAATTTCAAAGAGGGTTTTTGTTATAATCCTCTGGTAAATGCTTAGGGAAAGGAAATATGAACTTGAACTGAATGTTTTCATGTAAAGGGATGTCAGATAGATGTCAAGGAGGGCCTTTTGAATGCAGGGTTGGTATTTTTCACAGTTTGAGTGTTGCATTTCACAGAAACTATTAAATGATTTGAATCCAAGAGGCCAATATCCGCAAGTAACATTTTGAATAATATCCTATTCCCCAAAAGTTTAGTATGCATTGATAAATGAGTGCATTTCTGTTTTTTTTTTCCCCCTGAATTATTCTGTGGCAGCAAAAAATTTGAGCTTTGAGGATTACTTCTTGAATTTACTTGTAAGACTCTGAAAAAGTGGATCTCCCCCACTTGATTCTTCCGTTATATAATGGATAAAACTTATGTAAGATTTTTAACATTCTTGCCATGAGTCTCTCCAATTAAAATGCAACAGGCTTATGAGTCTCCAATAATATTAAATGTATAGTATTTTCGAACTAATGTATGGTTCTCCAATTAAACCATGCAATTTTCTTTTTTTTTTTATTGAAAAAAGAAATTGTATGCTTCATTTGATGATAGGATACACTACTAGAAAATACTAAAATTGCAACGGATAATTCCGTCACAAATTTTCTGAAATTTGCGACCAAATTTAAAATCCATCGCAAAAAAAAAAAAAAAATTTGCGACAAATTTTGAATTTCGTCGCAAAATGGATTATCATGTTTGTGAATTGGACCTGGATTAGCGCCGATTTGCAATAGAAATCAAATTTCGTCGCAAATCCTCAAGGAGTTTGCGACGGAAATCGAATTCCGTCGCAAATCCTCAACGGGATTTGGAACAGAAAATGATTCTGTCAAAAATCCTCAAGGGGTTTGCGACAGAATCCTTTTCTGTCGCAAATCCACTATTGGTTACATTTGAATGGCTAGTATTTCATAAGATTTTTAATGTTATATTTTGATGGCCAAGACATTTTTATAATGATTCTTTTGTAAAAGAACATTATTGGTTCAAAAAATGACATGACAAGAAAAAATTTGTGGTATTGGATTGTTATAAATATTAAGACCTTGAAGGCTTATTTTTCAAATATTGTATGATGCAAAGATTTTGGTAGCTTTAGAAAAGTATTGCCCTGAAGACAATAACTTGTAGAGAATTATGTCACTCAATGGTAATAAGTTTAAAGGCTAATAGTCCTGAGAACTAATTAGCATATTTTTCTCAACTTTATAATGTGAGAAACTAATGTTTAGACTATATATGGCAATATAAATTTGATTGAAAGCTCTAAAAGAGCTAATATTTTGTTACCTAGGAACAAAATCATGCATTAATAATGCATTTTATTCTAAAAAACATGTTGAGTTTCAAAGATATCTACAAAAATGGATCGGATATCATATAGAAAATACATGCTATTGTAAACCAGAAGTTTACAATATTAATGCAAGGGATTGTAAATGCAAACTAGAAGTTTACTAATGCAAATCAAATGTTTGTCAATACTGCTAATGAGAAGGTAAATAACTGTAGAGAAATATGTCTAGATTTATTTTGAAGCCAAGAGAAATAAAAATAAGTCTAGAAGGTAATATGATGTTTAATTCTTGTTGTTATTAAAAATTATTATTATTTACATTTACTATGATCACATAGCATAAATCTGTAGCCATGAGAATTGTCTGATTGAGAATTTTCATATGTGTGATTCTAAATTATTTTGTATATATAAATAAATTGAAGTATATTATTAATGAATAATTAGATTATGTAGTGATGTACTATTATATGGTATTTCATGATAAACTAACATAGATTTTCCTTTCGAGCTTTAAAAAGTTTGAAAGTGATTTTGAAATAAAGAAAATATATTTATATGACTCACATTTAAGGGGAAAATTGTTAAAAAAAAAAAAACAAGTGTGAGCTAACTTTTTGAAAAGTTATATAAATCTCACACAAAGCCTAAAAGATCTCCCAAGATACTGAATTAAATTATAATTTTATGGAAATTTAAAAGTTTATGATTGGTCAAGATATATGTTACAATAAATCAGAAGTTTAGTGATCCAAACAAATTGTTGGCATGACTTGTTTGATCATCTAAGTCACACACACACACACACACATAATGCAAATAAGATTACATATTGACATCCATTGAAGAACTAGAAGATTCTTCATGTATAGCCAATATATTATTCTAGAATTATTAGTATGTGCAATTTGTTCTCAAATAGAATTGACTAAGAGAATATTGTTACGGACCGGCCCAAAAGGCCCATACCCGGACCTCGGCCCAACCATGCCTAAAGTCCAATGGGCGCTATAATGGGCAAGGATATGAGATCCCACTAATTGAGGATCTCATTAACCAAGGATCTCCTCCAACCATGATCCCAACAAATCAGCCCCTGATCTCTCAATCCTGGATATCGCTCATTAATACGAAGATACTCGTACCAGACTCCTCTATAAATACAGGGAAACCCTAAACAGGTGCACACGTTCTAACTTATGCTCTATTTACCTTCAGTCACACAGAGCACACACCACCCACCCTGGCTTTACGCCTTCACGTATATTGCGAACTACGTGGACTTTGATCCCTTTAAAGAGTACGTAGGCTCTAGGCTTGACAACCTAGTCAAGTCCAATCTTTCTGTGTTCTTAGGACAGAACAAATATCATTGGTCATGATTGGTAATGGATCTCTAAAAATATATCAAACATTATTATATGGGCCCATTGAAATAGCATATAAACTATACAATTGTTTAATAAATTCAAAAGATGCATCTATAAGATAGTTACATGTCAAATTATTAGCGTGTAACTTGAAGTTTGTAATAATGTTTGCAACCTAAAGTTTGCAATAATGTTTGAATAATTAAGAGCGCAATTTCCAAATTATACAATCCAGAAATCATATATTCAATGCTTATGAGAACAAAATTTCTATGTTGGTATAGATGATCTTATTGCAACATTTATGTAAGCCAACAAAATTCTCCCTTTAAAATTGGTTTTTGGTCAGGAGCCAGATTAATTCCATCTTAAACATAATGCACATAGATAGATAACAGTTGTGTAAAGACCTCCTTCTTCTTGTTTGTTTCTAAATGAAACAAAATGATGTTTCTAAAAGGAAACAAATGGATTTAGAAAACTTATACTGTATGATTAGTCAATTGTGATTTAACATTATTTTTCCTAATATGAGGGGGAGAAAATAAGCAATTGGTAAAGAAATTAACTAAAATGAATTATCAGTTGCTCATTTTGATCATAGTACAAAATAGTGTAAATTGGAAGTTCAAAAGATAATTTATTTACAGAATTTAGCTAATTGAATGCTAGAAGCATTTACTGACCTAAAGAAAGTGATAAAGTCACATGTCTTAGCTGCTAATGCTCCTATTAGAATTGATATACCTGAAAGACAACCTATTATAAATGAATTTAAAGCACGTTTAAAGCGTGGTAGCTCATCATTTCCAAAAATAAAAATCCTCGAAAAAGAAAAGGAGTTAAGAATATAGATGATCAAGTAGAGGATAATAAAACAAAAGTTAGTAGCTCCAGAAGAGTCATTTCCTGAAGAGTTATTATGTAACACCCCCAAATTTCTAACAATTATAATAACATAAAATTGCAATGATTTTTATAAATAAATACTGAAATTCAAAATAACCAAATTTTGGGAAGTGTTATCACCGCACTTGTACTGGGACAAGTGCAAGGCTACTTATTACAATCACATAAATCCAAACTTAAGCAAAAATGATTTTTTTCAAGCATAAAATAAAAAACTAGCTAGAATTAGTGGACGGTTCTTCCTCACTTCTCATCGCTAGCCCCAACCTTGAAACCTGTTTCACTGAAATTCTATTCCTCCAAATGATCATCACAGCCCAGAACACAAACATCAGCAAAAGCTGGTAATCCTAATAAACAGAGAAAATATAGAATAATAATAATAATAATAAATAAATAAATAAAATATCCACATGATGATAATAAAGAAAATGGCATATACATATATATAATCTAAAATATTAATTTCAACACTCATCATATCTATATATTCTCATCGAGTCAAATATCATTCATTATTTTTATTAATTTTCATTTGGACCCGGAAACCTGCCAGTCCATTTAGTTTAATGGGAAGAGAATCATGGTAGACGCGGAAACCTGCTAGTCTACCCTGTGACCCGGAAACCTGCTAGTCACAAATCATCAATTTGGCCATATCACAATAAAACAATTCGTCCTAATGTGCACACCTCTTCCCAAAGGAAACCTGTCAGACACCACTTTGGGAAGAACGGATATAATCAAGTTCACATCAAATAATATATTGAGGCATAAAGTCTAAGGGTTGTGTTCATCACTTTAAGAGGTACCATCCCAAAGCTATCCTCCCACGATTTAAATTATTTTAATTACACTCACATAATAAATGAATTTCTCAATTAATAAATAAATAAATATACACACACATAGTTCCATGATATTCAAATAAGAATCTTAATTTACACTTATCTAAGTTAATAACTTGAGTTTGTGATAATTTTAAAAAAATACATATGCTTGTGACAAAGAGAATACGTCACAAAAATTCTGTGAATGTATATGTATATATATGAAAGCATTTACAAGTTTCAATCACAAAAGCTGATGCAACCAAAGCAACCATATACAGATATATTTATGCAATGATAAATGGTTTTTACAAAAATTTTCATCACGCAATCAAGAAGGGAAAATTTGTGTAATTTATAGAAAGCAATTTTCTCACAAAGAAAGACAAATGCAAAATTAATGGCACCGAATGGAAATCACAAGGAGGAACAAGGTGACAGTTTAGATTAGAGAAATGAATATACTAATTGATTCCTATTGACCTAGGGATTATGATTACATATAATATATTTCATATATAACAACTCTATCAAAACTTATATAAAACTAATATAAGACTCATGGGAATTAAAATTAGTAAAATAGGATCTAGAGAAGAAGAAGCACGAGATGCAAGGTTGTACTGGGGATTAGGATTACATATAATATATTTCATATATAACAACCCTATCAAAATTTATATAAAACTAACCTTAGACTCATGGGGATTAAGATTAGCAAAATAGGATGTAGAGAAAAAGAAGAAGCACGAGATGCAAGGTTGTTCTGGGTATTAGGATTACATATAGTATATTTCATATATAACAACCCTATCAAGATTTATATAAAACTAACCTAAGACTCATGGGAATTAGAATTAGCAAAATAAGATGTAGAGAAAAAGAAGAAGCACGAGATGCAAGGCTGTTCTGGAGATTAGGATTACCTGGTCTCCGTTTTGCTAACCTCTCAGAAGAATAATTGGCAGAGAGAAAGAGTAGAGAAAGTAGTAGAAGAGAATAGTAGAAGAGAAGAAGAATATTTAGAGTTAGGTTAGACCTCTATTTATAACTTAAAATTAGAGTTTAGCTTTAGGCTCTTTTTCTCTTACCAACTCATTAATAGAGTATATTAAATTAAATCAATCAACCATAATGTGAATTTAATATGATAGGGTATGAGATTCAATCAATCAATCAAGGTGTGAATTTAATATAATAGGATATATTAAATTCAAAATCAATCATGGTGTGAATTTAATATGATAGAGTATATTAAATTCAATCAATCAATCATGTTATGAATTAATGTGATTTGGTTGGCAATAATGGACTTATTACCTAAAAACAATCATGGTCATCAATCAATCATAGTGTGAATTTAATGTGATAGGGTATATCACATTAATTCAATCAATTATGATTTGAATTAATGTGACTTGGTTTTTCTTAGTGTATAAGCAGAAAATTCCTAAGGTAATTAAGACTAGGAATATTTGGTCCACCAAGGCTATCTAAAATAAATGGGTAATTACTATTAATAATAACTATTAATAATAATAATATCATTACTATTAATAATAATTGGGGTATTACATATTATCTCTAGTAGAGATATCTTTAGAAGAGAATGTTGTAGTTCCACAAGAGACCCAGGTACCTGAAATATGTAAAAAAAATTATGAGATCTCAATAAATTATGTTAAGAATGGAATCCGATGGGATCAAAAGGAAGTCAATGTTGATGATATCATTGTTTATAATATAGCATATGATGTAATGAATGATAATGATGATGATGATCCACAATCTATTTGTGAGTGCCAGAAGCACATGTTGTCTCCGAATGATTTAATATGCCAGAAGCACAAGTCCTTAAAGGACACAAGATGTCAGAATCATCTAATTCAAGTTCTCAAGAATGATACTCAGTTAAGTTAAATAAGTGTCTATATGGCTTGAAACAATAAGGACATATGTGGTATAATTACCTTAGTGAATATTATTTGAAAGAATGACACAAAAATGATTCAATATGTCCATGCATTTTTCTATAAAGATCTAGAAATGAATTTGTTATAATTGATGTTCATGTTGATGATATCTACATCAATGGAACTCTTGACAAGCCTCAAAAGACAATTAATTGTTTGAAGAACTATTTAGTCTATAAGTATCATATTTTAGTGATATTGGAGCACTAATGTATCTTGCTAATTAGCAAAATATTGTTCTTCATTAACACAAAGATATTGGAACTGATATTGTCAAAAGGGGGAGTCGATATACGTCGTACTCCTTTTCCCTTATCTAGATTTTGTCCCACGGGGTTTTCCTGGAAATGTTTTTAATGAGGCAGTATTGGAAAGTGTATCGCTGGATGATGTACTCTTTTCTTTGGCTATGTTTTTATCCCATTGAGTTTTTCCTTGTTAAAGTTTTTAATGAAGCACATTTATAATAGACATCTAAGGGAGTGTTACTAATATATTAAATTATGTAGATGTCTATTGACTTTTATTTTTCCACATTCTGTCACAATTCGTGAAAATCAATTGGGTATATTGTATTCTATTATATATATTATAGTATTATATAATATTATGTAGTGGACATTAAAATTGCCCATTATGAGCATTATAGTCATCCACTACGTTTATGGTGAAGAGTGGGTAGAAGTTACATAAAATTTCCCTACTCTCTAACTATTATAAATTCTCACCCCCCCCCCCCCACCAAACCATAAATGCACACCGAAGAGATCATATGTGATCATACAGGAAATTGAATGAGAATTGTTCTACACTTTCTCTCTCTTGATTTTCCTCTTACTTTTTAATCTTAGAATTCTTTTAGTTTTATAACGATAAGATATTTGTTGCAAATATGTTTGTAGTCATTTACAAGAAAACTAAATAAACAAGTTTAATTAATATGACAAAAATTAAAATTAGAAGTTTTATAATATAAAAAAATCATTAAATTTAAAAATATCGAAAAGTTTGAAAATATATGTATTAGAATTTTTTTTGTTGTATAAATTTTTTTTAGGAAAATATAATTATTTTTTTTTGTTGAAAGAGAGGTATTTCAGTTAAAATAAAGAATTAACAGTCAAATTTAATGATCAATTAATGGTTTGGTGGATGGAAATTGAGTTTCAAATATACAAGAGAGATTTTTGTAATATGCATTTAAATTTCAAGGGATGTTTATATATATTTTCAAAATAGAGGGGAGATTTCTGTAACTTTATTAGTAAAACAGAGGAGTGGTCAATATCTATACTTTACTCTAATAATAAAAGTCATAAATTAAAGACAAAATTGCATAAAAAAATATTTTAAGTTGGTGAGTATTATTAAATATACCTTAATGGACTTCTTGATGAGAGTTAACCGTGAGTAAGAAAATAGTTTAAGGGTAAAATTGTACTAAAAAAATTTTAGGTTGTTAAGTGCTCCACAAATAAATTAGGATTTTGGATCCAATCAATAAATAATATCGAGATATTGGATGCTACCTTATCCCTGTCGTAGTTTAAGTGATGAATTATTTTTTAATAATTTAGTAAGAATCTAACCCATTGAACGATTGGAAATAATAATGGAAGTTATCACTAACATATTCCAATGAAAAGTAAATAAAAATAAAGAGTGAGTGGTTTGAGGAATACAACTGGAATGTCAATATGATGTGACCCCCCACAAATGCCAAAGCAAAATGCAACAGCCTAGTGTCCACATACATACATATATCTATATATATATATATATATATATATATATTGTGTGTGTGTAATATGGATCCCGATCGGTGGAGAATATATTCATTTGAAAAAAAAAAATTGGTGGACTGTGCAACCGTGTGAGGGGAAAAGCAGAGAATTGGGATTCTAATATTTTGCCCTCTCATCATCGTAATCTAGCCTCGTTAAAAAATTATGAATTATATACTTAAAAATATTATTAACAAGTATGCTGATTATATATACATATATCTGCATCAAATTTCAACATCTAATTCTACCCCAAAAAAAAAAAAATTCAGCGTCTGAATTAAGTCTCTTCAAGTTGTATTCTGCCTATATGCTCTGATCATAAACATAATAGAAGAGGTTGATCTAAAGGCTGGATTCACAATCACATTGGAAATCACATTCCAAGCTTCACATGGCTGGATTCATATCTCTATAATGAATTGCTTCTAACCAAGTACTCGTTTGGTAAAGGAAAAATAATTTTCTATAAATCGAAATAAAACTCTGTTTACATACTTACCTTAAATTCTGTAAAATTACTTCTAAAAAAGTTAAATAAACAAGCACTAATTTATACATATTACAAAAATTAGTCTGCTCTTTGACTTTTTTTTTAAAGAGGAAAAGTCAAATGTTGTAATTTTAATTTTATCAACTATATTAATATATGGTATAATTCCCGAAATGTTATATGCAACTCCAGTCCAACAAGACAAGAGTATTAGAGCTGAAAAAAACCCGAGAAAATCAATATTATAACAAGGGAGCACATGAGCTTGCTAGCATTTCCTGCACTAAAATTTGTCATTGCATGTTATTAACTTATTGTGAGACTTATTAGTGATTATATTTTTTTTTATTGAGAACTCACTGGTTTCTAAGAGAAAAAATTAGTTAGCATTACAATACATGTTAGAACAATCATTCATTTAAAGGCTACCTTATATTTAGAATGGAGGGAGTGTGTGATTTGTTTGTCTATAAGTCGAGGCAAAATTCTTTTTATATACTTATTTTGAACTCCGTAAAGTTACTTCTAAAAAGTTAAAACAACCAAATACTATTTTATACATATAATACCCCAAGATTTGTATTCCTTTTAAACATGATATTTTGGCCATTAGGACTTATTGAAAATAGGAGAGTATGTTGTCTCCAAAATAGTATTGTATTTAATCTATCTCTTGAATAAGTTTTCGGTAGGACTTAATAGGGCAAAATCCAATTCCCTAAATTTTGTTAGGGGTCATAAAATATTGTAAAATGCCACAAAAACCCCTAAATCAATTAAATGAATTTTCAACAATTCAAGAACAATTAAATTCACACTTAAGGATATATTGTCTTATAATTCCTATATTGTCAAAAATAAGACGTAAAGGAGTAGGAAGAGGTTTAAAATGATTAGAGGACACTAAAAATAATTAGTGAACACCAAAAATTAATCTTAATTGAATTAACATTCAAAATTAATCTAATGGCAAATATCAACAAACAATTTGGAATATATTGGCTAAATTCAATATTAAAGCTTAACAAGGGATCGATAATTGAAACAATTAAAATTAGTAGAATCATAATTGAGTTGTAAAACAATTAGAACACTACAAATTAAACCTAATTAAGCTAAATCAAATAATAAACAAAAAGAAATTAAATTAGGGCTTTTTACCACAACAATTTACATTGGATCATTTTTGGTAGCCCAAATCCTTGCCAAACCTTTGCCCAACATAGCAATAAAGCCCAAAACAACCCTAAAACCCAAAAATTCAGAGGGAGCACGTTTTTGTATAGCTTCAAGAGGAAGGAATTGATTTTCAAACATGTGCCAAATGGGTCAAAGCTTGTAGGATACAAAACACTATTGCATACTTGCACCTCAAGTTGTTTTTGGCTTCTAGGAGAAGGAAGAAGAAAGAGAAGAAGGGAGAGAAAGAGAGAGGGCAGATGAGTGTGTGTGTGGTGAGGATTTAGAGTTTCTATGAAGCCCTAGATCCAATGGTGAATATTAGCCAAGAGTGAAGTTGCAATTAATTACACAATTGCCCAACCTTTTCACTATAAATAGAGGCATAGATCATTCACTTTTCTTCACACCAAGCAAAGCATCATCTGCTTATTTGAGAGAGAGTTGAGAGAGTTGGAGGAAGAGCTTGAAGGAGTCCAAGCTTTAGGTAAACAAAGTTCTTAGTTTTGAGTTTAAATTCATAGGTAGAAGTAGTTTTAATCTTTAAAATTCTAGAATAATTTTAGTTTCATGTTTTTATAGTTAAAAATAGCCTTGTTTCGAAAATTTAGTGAAGAAATTGGTTCTGCAAAATTTCCGGGTTAAGATCACGGTAGTAACGAAGTTCTGGCGAAAATTCATCGGTTAGGCGATTTCTGAATAAGTCATAGAAAAACGCATATTTCATGTTGAAAATGTTATTGAAAAATTCTGAGAAAATTCATGATGAAATTAGACATATAGAGATTTCCAAATCTGTAAATAACATGTTGAAATGAGCTCTGTACAGTGAGGAAAAAATTCTCAAAGTTAATGTTGCGAAAATGCTGGAAATTCTGGGCAGAGGATGAACACGTGAAATCTGGGAATGATTTTTAAATTCTGGGCAAAGTATGGTATTTTTACTGGAAAACAGACATCCTGAGGAGTCCGGAACATTTTACGGATCTTCGTTTCGAATTTCCTAGAATTAGTTATGATTTTTTGAAGATAGGCGAAATTCTGCCCCTGAATTCCAGTGTTCTTCAACCTATTTTGTGGAAATAAAATGATGGTTAAATGTACCAAGGGTAGAATAGTCAGTAGTGGCCAAAAGTATCTTTTAGGATATTATTCTTTAAATTAATAGGACGATATTGTTATGATAGGCTGACCGAAAGAACGCTGCCCAATCGATTACATACGAAATTATCAATCCAGGTACGTTCGCGTACCGTAACACTAACTCTGATGCTTATGATATGCTTATATTTGTGATAGATGATTATACATGTGATGTGTACTGTTAACATAAATGTTTGTACATGCGATATGTGCTGATAACATAGATAATTGTACATGTGATGTATACTGATAACACAGGTGGTTGTACATATGATGTGTACTGATAACACAGATGGATGTACATGTGATGTGTACTAATATCATAGATGATTGTACATGCGATGTAAACTGTTTACATAGATGACTTTACATGTGATATGTATTGTTGCTTGTTGCTGAATGAATATCTGTCATACATATCTTGTCATACATAAGCATGAGGTTAACCGTTACCTGAGGTTCAATGGTAATTGAACCTCAGCTCCTAATATAGCTTCAGGGTCTGGAGGACCGAGGGCTGACGACAGGAGTAAGCAGCCCGTGTGAAGATCTGGCTGGGGTGTTTTTGTTTTTGATTATATAATATTTTTGAATTATTGGATGAATGTACCACTACTATAACCAACCATGGTTAATATTTTTATACAATCATCAATTACTTGCTCTTTTAAACTTATTCCGATGCTCTACTCTGATCAATTATTTCGAAAACGTTTTAGAAAACGGGGTGTTACAATACATATCAATAAAAACAAATTAAAATTAGTTCAATCTTTAATATTTAAAAAAAAATCAATTTTTTTTTTAATTTTACTTTTATTAACTATATTAATGGTGTAATTCTCGAAACATATTATGCAACTCCTGTCGAGCAAGACAAGAGTACTAGCTAGGAAAAAAAAAACATAGAAAATCAGTATGAGGTTTCAATTACATCTATGGTCATTGGGCTGAATTTTTTATCAACCTATGTGGTTATTACATCTATGCAAACACCTATGAATACAGAAACTAAAATAGATCCATTATTCCAGTAACCAAAATGGCTACTATATAGCCAAAACAGAAACCAAAAGATAGCAAAAGTGAAACCAAAATAGAAACAAAAAACAAAACCATATATGAACTACCTAAATTAAGAACTTAACTGAGAATCTAACATACAGTTAAACAAAAAAAATGGCTACTCTACTATAGCTGACTGATCCCTTCCGCAGCTACCCACTAGCGATTAACAGTCATAGCCTACTCTTTTAAGACTTCTTCAATTTGAACGAGTGAATATTGCTCACAATAACTATCTGCAAAGTACTGTAGCCAACAATAAATTAAATATGTTAAAATATATATGATTTGACATTTAATTGCACTTAATTAAACACACACACACATGTACATACCATAGTATTAATGGAGATAGGATTGTGGGTGATTAGGTGATTATGTCCTTCATGACACTGTAGTTACGAGTAGGGCTCTAATTTGGTTCCCGCGGACACTATAAACAAACACATAATAAAAAGGAACACAAACAAACAACCCCGACAAGGAAATGGACACAAATGAAATATGTATCGGTGGATTACTTTTACAATCTTCCATTTGAAAGCAAATTCACTACTGCAGCCAAGTAATGGGGGCAGTTGAGGCCTTCATTTGTAACATAATAGTAAACAACTATATATGACAACAAGATACGGAATTAAATTACTAAATTTATGATAAACTATTACAACAGAATAACAAATTAAATTACCAAATTTAAATTAAGTGCGCTTACTTATTGAATACCTTGATCATCTGTGGTCGATTGTCTGCATCCCCTGAACTAAATCAAAGTACCAAATACTTTGCTTGAAAGGATTTAGCGTGATGAGGAGCCAATAACCCCTAAGCGCAATAAACATAATGAGAACAAAACTACTTAATTTAAAAACAATTTACCACAGCAGACAATATCGAAAGAGAGGCACTGGGATGTAATAATTGGTATCAAAGCTAGGCTCGAGTCGATGTGGACCAATGTGTCAACGAGGACATTCGGTTCAAAGGTGGGCGGGGTATTGTGTCCCACATTGGCTAGGGATAGGAACAAAAGACATCTTATAAGGGTTTGGATACCTCTTCCCCTCGACACATTTTGAAGTCAAGAAGGACGACCAGACCCAAAGTGGACAATATCTAGAGTGAGACACTAGGATGTTACAAATGCTATTAGAGCTAGGTTCAAGTCAAGGTCAATGTGCCGGCAAGGATACCATGCATCTTTCTTGTTGTTATCTAATCCTTCTTGTCATCATCTATGTGGAATCCAAACCACAAAACACACAAAGCAACTTGTTAGTATTAGATATACACTACAAAAAAACTTCAGATCAGGGATGGAACTACTAACAGAAAAAATTCTGACAGAAATTACTGATGGAATTCCATCGGTAATTTTATTTGTGATGTAAATTACCAATGGAATTCCGTTGATGTTGTCTTCTACCACGGTTTTGAAGGTGGAGCTAAATCACCAAGAGGGGGGGTGAATTGGAGATTTTGAAAACTTTTTGTTAATGCTCTGTTTTTCAATAATAAAAACAAAGGTGAACAGAGAGTAGAGAAGAATAGCAAGACACAGAGATTTATACTGGTTCGGTCCAACCTCTTTACCTACGTCTAGTCCCCAAACTCTCTGTGATTTTCACTATCTCAATTGATTACACACTTTGTACTCAAGAATAATTCTCTCAAGAGTAATTCTCTCACTAGAACTTACTCCTCCTTACAAGTTGCAATTAATGAACCCAATCACCAAGTCCCCTGACTTGTGATTTTTTATAATAAATGATTTACAAATAAAAAAACTCTTTCTAAGGGTGGATAATAATAAACACTGAAGCTTAGTATATCAGAAGATACTTTACAAGTGAGAACTGAAAGAATAAGTGTAGACTTGAATGCAATTTGTTTTTAGCAGATGTGTTAGTTGAGAAGAACTGAATGCAGCTCTATTTATACCAAGAGAGTATTAAATGACCGTTAAAATATTCAATATAACTGTTGCCTTCATTAAACAAGGATTAGGTTAAGCTTTGGTCTTCTTCTCTCTCTAATCTTCACTTAATCCAGTTGCACAGAAGTCTAGGGTTGACTCCTTGTAAATTAATTCGTTGGAATAGTAGCTACTGGATGTAGAAAGCAAACATTAATCCTTTGTAAACGTGTGCAGAAGGATTACCCAAAAGTATGCAACTTTCTAGGTTTTTCATTTAATGTACTAACGTCACTTTTTGCTTTAGCTTTTAACCTTCAATAAACATCTTCTAAATCATCTAGAACTCACTAACAAAGTGGTTAAACATAGTTAGGAATATAGATGAATGATGATAGGAAGTATTAAGATCAAACAAGAAGATTTCACAAATTCGTCATATTTGAATTTCAGACTAAGCGATGCAAACTCGAGTTTTCAACTGTACACTTAAGGCCAAACTCGAGTTTCCATAACCAAACTCGAGTTTCCTCCATCCAGAGAGGAAAGTCACGATTTAAGCTTTGGAACACATTTTTGAAAGAAACTCAAAAATTCGAGTTTCCAAAACCAAACTCGAGTTTTGGATTTTAATGTGAAGTATGGGTTTTAGTCCAAAACATCAAAACTGTAGTTTTCATCCAAAACTTAAGTTTTCAAAACATTGAAAAAGTGCAATGCTCTCGGCTTGGCCAAAACTCGAGTTTCCAAAACAAAACTCGAGTTTTCATTTAAATATGAAAACTTTGAAAAATCTGAGCCAAGTCAAAACTGGAGTTTTCTATGAAAACTGGAGTTTTCAAAAACTGAGTAAAACATGAAGACTCTCTGCCAAGTGAAAACTTGAGTTTCCAAAACAAAACTCAAGTTTTTTCACAATTTTGAGAAAGCTTAGAAAACTCATGGCAAAGTGAAATCCTAGAGTTTTAAATCAAAAACTAAGTTTGCATATGTTCAAAATGTTATAGACTCTCTGTATAGCTAAAACTTGAGTTTCCAAATCAATATTCGAGTTTTGTCTTCATCAGAAAACAATGAGGAGTCTCTGTATAGTGCAAAACTCGAGTTTATCAGTCAAAACTCGAGTTTGTCTCAAAGTGAAAAACTGAGTGCTCTCTGAAAAGCCAAAACTCGAGTTTTCCCATGAAAACTGGAGTTTTGCTCTATTCATTGAAAATGAGCTACTCCCTGTCAAAGTCAAAACTCGAGTTTGCCTTTGACAATAAGTTTTTCAACTTACCAAAGACAAACTTCAACCAATTGTCAGTTATCATCAAAACACATAGAGAACTAATAGGTTTTTTCTGCAACGGACGTTTTCTTTCAAAAATCCAATTACCGAATTCCGTCAATAATTTTGTTGGAAATATAAATTTTTGTCAGTAATACAAATTTTTTTTTTTTGGTGATACTAGTTAACAAGATATTATTAACTAGGTAACATCATATCTTACCTCCAATTCATCCGAGACAGCCTTCCTTATTGACTCGGTTGTCTTCTCCTAGTTGTTCAAAATAATAGGCACATTGCTTTTTGCCGCATACTTGAGGTAGCTAGTAGCTAATGAACTTAGCTTGTCAGATTTCATAACTTCACCTTTCTTGTTTCATCCCATATTAAGTTTCCTCCCTCTCTCTTTGCTTTTTGGACCTCATTTATCACGATAAGACTCTTCCTTAGTGCTCTTTCCTCTTATGCTACAAGTCGTGCTTCCTCATTTTATGCACTGGACAGGGCAGCAGAAGGGGCGGCTTCGGTGGAGGGGGCAGAGGACATGGCTCAAGCGAGGGGTTAGGACCCTTAGTACTTGAGCCATTGTTAGACGTCGACATAGTAACCTATAACAAATATTGACATATTAAGCAAACTCATGATTTCTTCACATAGGCTTAAGATAAATTTAATTTAAACATCACAATATCATGAAAAATGATAGCCAACTGGGCAATTCCTCAAGTTGAAATTGAAATCTATATACACAACTAGATTACCCAAATTCCTCAAGTTGAAAATGCAGCAGCCAAAATATAAAATTTGGCATGAAAGTTCATGACCATGTCATGAATGCAGTAGCTAGTCTCAAACTTTAAAGATATGGAATGGCTAAATATTTAAACCTTTAACATAATATAAATGTCAATTCAAGTAACCACCGGATTAAACTCAAAATGGAAAAGGTTTTGTACATTCTACCCACTACCCATAACAAAGCAACAAGCATGGGTTCGTGAGCTTTTAAGAACCCTAAACCTAGAACCCAAAAATTTCTCAACGAATAAATGAATGTCGCATCAAGGTCGAATCATTAACTCTAGTTAAGGGTAGAAATTTATCACCTTTATGCAAATGGGGGCAAAACTTTCAGAGCTTCGAAAAACCCAGAACCCAAAACAAACCACGAATGCCTTCATAGAGAGGGGAAATAACACTGGGGATGCTGGAAAAGAGTGGTCAGATCTGTTAACTACGTGCACAGATAAATGAGGGAAGTTTGAAATCGGGATAAAATAGGGTTGGAAATGGATTTGAAAGCCCTATATGTAATTGTTAAAAGCGTCATATATACAAGTTTAAGATGTTTCCATAAACAATCGTCATATGTTGAAAGCATATATTTAACATTGTTTTACATAAAACTATCAAGTAAACAAAACCATTTTTTTTTCCAAAAAAAACCCAAACGTACATATCACGGTGGCCATATAAAATCATCAAATATTGATAGCATATATTTAACGGTGTTTTACATACAATCATCAAGTAAATGATACCATTTTGTTTATAAGAAAACCAAACTTATATATCCCGATGCTTATATAAAACCGTCAAATTTTGTCTCATATACTTAATAGTTGTTTTAAATAACTATCATCTATTTCATTCTCTTAACTTCGCCTCTGTGTATTTCACGGTTTCATGAAAATTGTTAAGTATGGAATGTTAACTATGTGCTAGTAGTGAATATTAAGAAGGAAAAATTCCTAAAATTTAAATTTTTCCCACATGGGATTTTTTTCCTTCCCTAATTTTCTTTCCATATAAACATGGTCTCAAAGACTAACAATTATAGGGTTTTGGGTTCTCTAATTTTCTTCTTAAAATCCTATCTCCAACCTCAAATTAAGAAAATAGATGGTTTAGATTTCATATTTTATAAAAGGGTTAAGGTGCGATTTGGTCAATAAACTATTGGCTCAGGAGCGTCCAACACAATTAACAATTAAGTGGACCAAAAATACCAACAAACTTTTAAAAAGGAGCGCCCAACACAACGCTGTTAGCAAAATATTAACCTCCGTTATTTAAGGTGCAGATTGACCAACGAACTTTTACTCCATGAGCGCCCAGCACAAAATTCTAAATTTTACTAAATTAAATAATTTTTTTTCCTCAATTGTCATTATTCAAAACTACTTGTATAGATATATATGGACAAAAATTACTCATTCTTTAATTTTGTCAAAATTATAATTTGCTAAAATAAACAAAAGTTTTAATTAAAAATATAATTATATGATTTAAATAAAACTCAAGGTATTTTGTAGTTTATTATATATGTTAAACAAAAAAAATATGATCTATTTTTATTTTAGAAGAAATTTATGCGAGTTAAGAAATTCATTTAATGTTAATAAAATCTAAAAAAATCTATTATATGCGAAAAGAAATGAAATGAGTTTAATTTTTATTTTTATAAAAAAAGCTTAATGGATATCAATATTGATACTTAATAATATAAATCCGGTAACTTGATGATACGAAAGTCTCATATCTATATAAGCAATAGATCATTTAATTATCATATCCATATAAGCAATAGATCATTTAATTAACAAATATATCATCAAATTGCTGGATTTATATTATTAAGTATCAACGTTGATATCCATTAAGCTCTTTTTATAAAAATAAAAATTAAACACATTTCATATCTTTCAGAATATAATAGATTTTTTAGATTTTTTAAATTTTATTAACATTAAATGAATTTATTAATTCACATAATTTTTTCCAAAATAAAAATAAATCATATAATTTTTTGTTTAACACATATAATAAACTATAAAACACCTTGAGTTTTATTTAAATCATATAATTATATTTTTAATTAAAAATTTTGTTTATTTTAGCAAATTATAATTTTGGAAAAAATTAAAGAATGAGTAATTTTTGTTGATAGATTTAGTTTTGAATAATGACAGTTGAGGAAAAAAATTAATTTAGTAAAATTTAGAATTTTGTGTTGGGCGCTCCTAGAGTAAAAGTTCGTTGGCCAATCTACACCTTAGATAATGGAGGTTAACTTTTTGCTAACGGCGTTGTGTTGGGCGTTCCTTTTTAAAAGTTTGTTAGTATTTTTGGTCTACTCAATAGTTAATTGTGTTGGACGCTTCTAAGCCAATAGTTTATTGGTCAAATCGCATCTTAACCCTTTATAAAAATATTATTTTAAATATAAATAAATAAATTTAAACTATTAGAATATGATTTATACCATTCATAACTGCAACACAAACAAATTTTAAAAAAATTAAATTATAAAATACTAGAATAATAGTTTTAATTTGAACAATTTATTTTTTGATCTGAAAGTGGAGATGAGATTCTAAAAAGAAAATGAGAAAAAGATTCTAAAAATATCCTCTTCCCAATTTATAGGGGTTTTATATGTATCAAAGTGGGGGAGAGAAAGAGCAACCATTCCAAAGTATTGTGTCAAGTGACAAGGACAGGAAAAGAAAGCATATCTAAGCCAAAGTGACTAAATGATTTGGTTTTAGTTGGAATTTTGTTAGAATTTCAATGATTTATTGCAGGGCTTTTTTTTGCTCGAATTTATTGCAGGGCTTAACTACTTATAATTATAACCGGTCAATATAATGTTAGAGTAAACTATATCACCCCTCTGTTTTGCCTAAACTAAAAGGTCTCTCCCTCTATTTTGAAATTTCAAATAAAATTCAGGCAAAACCATGTTGCTTATTCCAATCATTTTAAGAAAACAGTTATTGTAAGTCTCATTTACAACGATTGTTTTTTTTTAAAAAAAAAATAGTTGTTATAAATGAGACTTATGAATATAGTGTTTTTTTTATATATAAAAAAAAAATACACAACTATTTTAGATAAAATAGTTGTTGTAAATTTGATTTATAACGACTGTCTTTGTAAAATTATTGTTATAAGTCTCACTTACAACGACTATTTTAAGTAAAACAGCCGTTGTAAGTGGGACTTACAATGACAGTTTATAAAAGATCTTTTATTTTAAAATTTTTCAACGGCACTCACTTAAACTACCTTCTAAAAACAACTGTCTTATGATCTTAAAAACAGAAGTTAAAAGTGCCTTTTGTAATAGTGTATTTCTTCAAAAGTTTCAAACTAGGGATAGGTTCAACTTGTTGGTGTTTCTCATACTACAATAATCTCTCTTGGGTCAACTGTTAAGAGTTTGCTATATATAATACTAATATGAAAATTTTTGGAAGAGAATTTGTGCTAATAATAATGTGGTTTGTATAAACTAAAAACTCAACTCAACTTGATACCAATTTATTGGTGGTGTTAAAAAGTGTTGACTTATTAGGATCTTGTGGGGAGGAGAGAGAGACAGAGCAACTTTTTCTTTTCAAAGCAGATACTCTTCGTTACTTTATTACAATAACTGTATGTTCTATTGAACTTTGATTTGGAGACATGACAAAAAGTGTTCTGTATCTCCTCTGACCTACCTTGTTACGGGTGATTAAACAAATCAGCATGCAACTTTTTACAGTGCTTAACAGATTATTTTTCATCACTTGTCACTCTCTATTTATTATTAATATTCTTTTTAAATTTTAATGAAACAGAATAACCCCTTTATTTTCTACACCAATCCATGATTGAAGGAACTTTCTTTTTCAACCATCTTTTCATTTATCTTCAAAATGTCATACATGTGGCTTCACTTTCATATATTCTTTCCTTTCACTTTCGTCTGATTGGCTAGGGGGAAAATTTGAAATATGCAAAGTTAATTATAAAAAACCATACATAAGCATCTTACAGTTAAGTTTTTAATAAAGAAACTAATAATCAAAAATATATACTACTTCTTATCTATTAATGACCACTTCGAAAATTTATTACATGAAGCATTTTTCTGGTGCAAAAACATGAAGAATGCTTGCGATTCCTCTTTCTGAGATGTGAACATGACAAGAACAAGAGCCAAGTACTGTTTCAATTTGAGCTGACTTTATAAAATCAATCAAAACCTTCTTTCTCTCTACTTTTCCTCTTAATATACATCTTGAACTGAATTCCTTTGAAGCCTTATTCTTTGATCTCATAATCGTCAGTTTCTTCTGATCCATCAATAATGAAAAGAAGAGAAGATTCTTCTTTCTCCATTTCAGCTTTCTTCATCATCATCTTCTTCTTCTTCTTCTGCACTTCAGTATCTGGCTTGGTTTCTTCTAAAGGTGTCAACGATGAAGGTAATGAGAACTTTAATTTTCTCATATTTGAGAATTAAATCATAAGCCATAAAACTAATGCCCCTGTGCTATATATATATATATATATATATATATCCATGCAGTACAAGCTCTTATAGCAATTAAAAGTTCTTTAAAGGATCCCAACAATACCCTTCATAACTGGGATATGTATGAAGTGGAACCTTGTAACTGGGCTTTCATATCTTGTAGTGATGGTTCTGTGATTACCCTGTAAGTCATACAAACAAAATTTGTAATTTACAACTTTGATTTCTTTAATTTCACTTAATTCCTTTTTATTCTTTCTTCTTATTAGGGAATTTCCAAGCCAGAACTTTTCGGGTTCTCTTTCCCCAAGCATTAGCAACTTAACCAATCTCATCACTCTGTGAGTAACCAATCCAGGATCTCTTCATGGGTTTGATCTTTTTATCATAACAATATCTTTTTTGTTTGTTCTAAGTTATTATGTATTTAATTTACCTTTTTTTTTTTTTTTGCAGGAGACTGCAAGATAATAACATAACAGGACCAATTCCTTCTGAGATTGGGATGATGAAAAAGCTTCAAACTCTTGATCTTTCTCGTAATTCCTTCACTGGTCAACTTCCAGAGAGTCTCTCCCACATGAAGAGTCTCAAATATCTGTAAGTTGAAGAAGAATGAATTATATTCTTAAGAAAATGTCCACTTGTAATTAATCTGCTCCTTGTTATAGAATCTGATCATCGGAATTTGAACTGTAAATCAGGAAGCTGAACAATAATAGTCTTATGGGACCAATACCTTCCTCTTTGGCTCACATGACCCAGCTTGCTATTCTGTAAGTATCTTCAAGCCTTCTCTACCATAATATTCTTTCTTTCTTCATCTTTCTTTTGGGAAGATATATCAGTGAAAAGTCTCTGCTTGGAAAGTTCATTGGCCAGAAGGATTTGAATTCAAGTATTGACACTTTCTGTGTAAGAAATCCTACAAAGCACTAGTACTTTCTATGAATAAAAACATATCAGATCCTTTTGGCTAAAAAAGTTTCCATACAGGGATTTTTCACCGATTTTCCCCTTTTTTTCCTACTTCTTGTTCTCCTTCTTCAGTTTCATTTCTGATTATTATTTTCATCCACTTCTGAACTTTTTACAGGGATATATCTTATAATAACTTGAGTGGACCTCTACCTACAATAAATGCAAAAACATTCAAGTAATCAACTTGCTTCTTTAGGCCTTTTATCTTTTTAATCAGAATTTTTTCGCTTTCGACTTTTGTTTCCTGGGAAAATTACACTTGAAGATGTCGGAGTTAAGGGTGACTCGAGGACAAAATATTATTCAGACAGGGGACAGAAAAGTACAAACATCTTTAACTTAGATTCTGAACTGTAATTATTTTCTCACTCACATTAAGTCAAGAATATAGTTTCTGTTCATTATTTAATAAATACGAGTACTTTATATCTCTTGAAACAGTCTTGTAGGAAATCCCCTGATTTGTGCCAGTGGAACTGACCAACATTGCTTGAGAACAACACAACTTTCTACTAATTTTAATAACTCTCAAGGTAATTATTCTGCATATATTGCAGTTCTTTCTTATGCCTCTGTTTCCTCTTGATTTTCATCTTTGAATTTGTTCTTTTGTTATTTATCTGTCTTTGACATTCAAAATTATAAACATATATTTTTTTCTGAATGGAAGAGTAAATTTTACAAATTTACTTGAATTTATTGGAATTACACATATATTTTTAAAATAAGCATAATTTAAGAAAATAAAAGGAAAAAAGTCTTTGTACTTTCTGAAAAATCCAGTTGAAGACTGAATTCTGATAATTTATATTTTCTTAAGATAGATGTATATAAGGGTTGTAGATAGAAGAGAGTCCCTTATAATTTTAACAAAACATAAGAAGTATTATTGTAATTTTTGTTTTGCAATTTGTTCTTTCAAAATATTTTTTTTGTTTATTCATACAAACGCACACACACAAATTTCTTTGTTTAGCTACATATCTTGATTGTGACTATTTAAAAAATATTGAAAAAAAAATGTTGTACTTATTGTTATAAAATTATAACTCAAAAAAATTGGTTGCAAAAATTATGCAGAAGAAATATTGAAAGAACAGAAAATTTATACTGATTTAAAAAAGTTTAACTTATAAGTATTACAGGATACTATAGGGCATTCTTGTGTTTTTTTTTTTTTTTGGAATACTCTAATACAGTTGCTTGAGAAATATATCCCCAGGTTCACAAGCCACCAGTAAAAAAAAGAATCACAAACTTGTCTTGGCACTTGCTTTAACAGTAAGCTGCATCAGCTTACTAACTCTGGTGTTTGGCTTCCTCTGGTGGACACAAAGATCAAGCAAACAAGTTTTCTCTGACATTAATGGTTAGTGATGAATCATAATTACTTTGCATTATTTCATAATAACAAAAAAAGAAAAAACTCTTTAGTTCCACATCATAACAAGTCATGTTCATGGACTTTTCTGATCACAGAACAAAGGCAAGAAGATGTCGGCCTTGGAAACTTGAGGAAGTTCCACATAAGAGAACTCGAGGTTGCGACGAACAAGTTCAGCAGCAAGAACTTGGTCGGCAAAGGAGGATATGGGAATGTGTACAAAGGCTATCTATCAGATGGTGGAGTCATAGCTGTGAAAAGGCTTAGAGATGGAAGTGCCATTACAGGGGAAATTCAGTTTCAGACTGAAGTTGAGATGATCAGCCTCGCTGTACATCGAAACTTGCTTCGTCTCTATGGATACTGCATCACTCCTACGGAGAGACTCTTAGTTTATCCTTTCATGTCCAATGGTAGTGTCGCTTCTCGTCTCAAAGGTATAACCAACTTTCCATTGGGAGGTCTTAGTTTAATACTGCTGACTAATTTAGATTGGGTATTGTCAAGTGTGTTAAATGGGAAGTAAATTTTCTTCTATCTATCCACAATGCTCAAACTCTGAAGCATTTTGAGGCAATATACACTCACACACACTGGTTCTAATTCAACCAGAGGAGGTTTAGGAAAAAGAGATGTTAAATTATGGGAGGGGGAAGTGAAACAGAACAAAAATTTGAGGGGGAAAATGAGAGAGAATTCAAGGAAGGAGGGAGGGAGGCTTCAAAATATTCATTCATCCAAAATATATGTCTCCATAAAAGAGACTACTTTGGGCTATATGTAGACGAGGTTTTCTTAACCAAAAAGTAAGCCTACTTGCAAAAATAAACTACTTGCTTAAGTAAACCTACTCCCAACTACTCTGGAGGTTTCCTTAAGGATGAAACTTATAACTTGCTATTATAATATAATTTTTTTAAAAAAAAAAAAGTAGTAAATTCATTTCTCTCAATCTTTCACATTAGGCTTCCTCAAAATATACTGATTCTTATATTTCATCACATTTATTGAAGATATCAGACACTCATTCAACCCAACAACTATTGGTTGTAATCAGACATTTTTCCTTGTACTTATATAGCAACTTTCTATATCTACATATCGGCATGTTATTCTTCTTGTTGGTGCAGTGAAGCCTACTTTAGAGTGGAGCACGAGGAAGAGGATAGCTTTGGGAGCAGCAAGAGGGTTAGTATACCTACATGAGCAATGTGATCCCAAGATTATTCATAGGGATGTGAAGGCTGCAAATATATTGCTTGATGAGTATTGTGAAGCTGTGGTTGGGGATTTTGGGTTGGCTAAGCTGTTAGATCATAGGGACTCACATGTCACCACAGCTGTTCGAGGCACTGTTGGCCATATAGCACCAGAGTACCTCTCAACAGGCCAATCTTCTGATAAAACTGATGTCTTTGGCTTTGGCATTCTTCTACTCGAACTCATCTCCGGCCACACAGCTCTTGAATTTGGAAAAGCAGCTAACCAGAAAGGAGCCATGCTCAATTGGGTAATCAAAATAAAATCAATCTCTCAATCATTTTTTTTTCGGGAGAATTGGGAAAAAGCCCCTCATTCAAAATTTTATTGTTGAGAAGGACCTGAATCAGTACCAATACTTTGTATATACAAAATTTGTAGAGTATTGGTATTTTTTGTGTATAGAAATTTATCAGGTCCTTCTTATTAATAAAATTTTTCATTTGAGACTTTTCCCCCAATTTGCCCTTTTTTTATACAGCTGTCTAATTAGGCCAGATTTAAACATTGTCCGTCGATCTCTTAATCATTTTGATTGGGTAAATAATGTAGAGATGGTTATGACTTGTGAAAATGCTATATATATGAAGGTGAAGAAAATGCATCAAGAAAAGAAACTTGACTTGTTGATTGACAAGGACCTTAGGAACAACTATGACAGAATGGAGCTCGAAGAATTGGTTCGAATAGCACTCTTGTGTACCCAGTACCTTCCAGCTCATAGACCCAAAATGTCTGAAGTGGTTAGAATGCTTGAAGGAGATGGCCTTGCAGAGAAATGGGAAGCTTCAAAGGGATCATCTGAATCAACAAGGAGCAGAGCAAATGAGCTATCCTCTTCAGAACGCTACTCCGATCTCACCGACGATTGTATACTGTTTAATCAGGCCATGGAGCTTTCTGGTCCCAGGTGATTTGTGTGTACACACATATAAAGGTCAGAATAAAGCTGTACAGGAGCACCATATTAGCTCCTCAAGGTCAGCTATACAAGCATATTGCTTTAAAGATTCCAATTGAAACTTTAAGACACTGACATATAGATGGATGTTAAGTTTTATTGACAATTCCTCTGGAGCTAAGAGTGCTTTCCACTTGAAAGAATATTGTTTATGAAGGTTTGTGCTTGATTTTTATGTGTCTTTCATCATCTTCATGGATAATTGCTCGCCTTGTACATAAAATTCTGAATTTCCTTTTTGTTTTAGCCTTAAGAGTCAGAGTTTTGATTATGTCAAAGACAAATTTTAGTAGTCAGATAAAAGAATATCCCAAATTAGTACACGCAAATGACTTATGGCGAGAAAAATTGAGGTTAATAAATTTAAGATACACAGTTCATCCTTACAAATGTGTGCGTATATAATTGTATAAAAAGTAAAGCTACATTGAAGCAAACAAGATATGTTAAATAAATAAAGGTAAAACATAAGCTACCGGCATCATTTATGTACTATAAAGTTATTATAGATTTTATATTTTATCCTATAAATGAATAATAAAATAAAATTTTTACTTACGATATGTAAACGAAGTAATACTTTTGTAGATCAAATTATCAGTATGTAACACCTCTTAAAAGCTCCAATAAAGCAAATGATCTTAGCAACACATCTTTAAAAAGAAATCAAGAATGTTCTTTCTTTATCTAGCTATTAAAGGTTTAGAATGTTATACATGAAGCGAAGAAAGGCGTAGTTATCATTACCAATTTCTGTTCAATCTGTGCATGCATGTCACGTAAAATTCGTCCGATATCCAAAAGGATCTAATAGGAAGCCTAGAAGGTGTAAGCAGGCCAAGGGAAAAGCTTACATTTCTTTTTATAAAATGGCCAAATGATATTAATAGCAAAAGTTAACATACATTATAAAGGTAATATCAACGGTGACAAGGAAAGCATGTTTGTAAATGCATATGAAGAAGAATTAACTTCTCCGTTACATAAACTGAATGAAATTGACTTTTGCTTTTGGTGAGGCTCTTCTCATTTGTAAAAGAATTCGTGAAACTTCCAAGAGTTGAATAGCGTCTGATTCTTGTTGACGAATTTCGAATGTAAGAGCCTCTTAAGATGGAGAAACAGCAAGTAGGTATTCCACTAAATCCAATACCGTCTCAAAGATGATATAAACTTCAATAGTCATCACTGTTCGAAGCCGAGGAAGGTGACAGCAACGGCTGATGAACCCAGAAATGAGCCCCAACTTGACTGTCGATCCAAAATCTTGGCATAGAATTATTAATAAGATCAGTTAATCCGAGCAAGTAATAAGAACAAGAATAATGATAAAACAATATCTATAAGAAAATAATGGGTTAATTCAAACTTAGTCCGATCCTCAAGTTTGTCTTTATTTTAGTTTTAGTCCTTCGGTAAAATGGTCCAGATTCTTATTTAATTATAGGACCAATGTTTTAAATGAAATGAAAGTTTATGGAACAAAACCTATGGTTTGAAGATACTACGAAGTATAGGATTTTCTTGCATGCCATGACTTTGAGTTGCTCCAAGTTAGGAAAGCTTTTGAGAAAGCAATGAAGCAGATTAATCTCTCGTAGTTCAGAGAAAGCAATACCACTCAATTGCAGATCTGTTAACGAGTAGATCATCTTTTGAAGCTTCTCTGCAATTTTTATGTTTATTAAGATGGATATTAAATTAGAGATTATGACTAAAGCTAAGTTTGTGTGTTATTGAGATATAGAAAAGACACGACAAGCTCAAAGCTTGTAATGCTTTCTCACCTGAATATTGCCTTTTACCAGGCAAAGCTGCTTAATTTTTTTAGGCAAGGATGAGAAAATGTTAACCAAATTAGACGTTCTGCCCCGTTCAAATTAAAGCTTTCCGTGCACTTGTAAGTGCAATTTTGGGAGCTGTTAGATTATCCGATTCCTCCAAACAAATTGACTTCAAATCCCAAGAATCTTCTATGGTTATTAGTTAAGACTTTTATACGACATTGAGACAATCAAAACCAGTACAATACGAAATGGTCAGACCCTCTAGCGATGGACAACTAGAGATAAGAATCTCAAGTGTTGGCGACTCAACTTGCATTACATGCAAGTGAATTTTCACAAGACTTTTAAAGTCAACAACAAAATCAGGTGGAGATCTCAGTGTACGATTGGTAAGTTCCAAGCGAATCAAGTCCTTACACAAGAATAGATGCGACGACATTTCATATGGATATGCTTGTCGATTTACGAGCTTAAGAACCTTATGTTTCTTCGGATAAGAAGAGAATCCCCAGACTCAAGCATTTAATTCTAATAGGGTAAGCACGAGGAATGCATAGAATAAACTCATTTATAGGACCATGGTGCTGCAAAAGAACTTCAGGATATTAAATTAGCAATTTCATGCCTTTTAACATGTCCACCAGTAGATATGTTTTCAAAAAATGTTGCATTAAACTCAAGTTTGGGCATAATAGTCCGCATATATCTCCAGTTCCTTGATAGAATACAGGTCTTAACCGCATCTTGGATGGGCAGGTACTCCATGATATAATCCATGACATTTCTTGGAAGTTCACTGATCCATTAAGTCCTTGGGGTTCCATGACCATTCCTAACCAACTAGAAATTCAAATCCAAAGTATATAGTATGATCAATAGTTTGCCTCTTGGAAATTTATTTATTTTGAAAAAAAAAATCCCATCAAATTATCTCATTACACCCACCTATATTTTATTATCCCATAATTGCTTGATTTTCCCTACGATTAGATATATTTCATTATCCCACCTTTAATTTAATATTATTGCATGATTTTATTTTTGCAGGATTAATTAGGTGGGTTTATGCCTAATTATTTAGAAATGAAAGTAGGAAACAATTGAATTACCCAAATTTTAATTTAGGTCACTAAACTTAACAAATCATTAATCCGAATATATGACATAATTGGTAATTTAAAAATTAGGCTCAATTCCCTCATACCCTTTGCATAAAATTTTGATTCTTCAACTTGAGAAATCCAATTCCGCCGAAGCAAATCTTGCGTCTAAATATTTTGTTTGGCCTAAAAATAAAAATATTTTTATTATATAAGTTACATTGTTATAAATATATGTTATATTATCTTCTTAGAGTAAATTGTAAACCTCTTATCAAGTTGTGCTTGTACAAAATTATAATTCTTTTTGGGATAATACAGGCAAGCCAAAGCTTGAAATAGAAAAAAGAATTAGACCATGAAGGTCTAGTCCTTAATACATCAAAACAAAAGGAAAAAATGCTAGGAACAAGATTTTTTATCCTTCAAAACCATATTAAGGCATCTTCTAGGTACTATCGGAATCAGAGCCATATCAACATCAACAGCAACACTCTGACTTGGTGCGCTCAACCTCATTTATCTGATCTAAACTCAAACTGAGTTTCGGCAACCATTGTGTCTTGGCTTACCATGTAGTCAGTGGCCTCCTTCATAATTATGCCCTCTTGATCAGGTGGTTTTGGACTATGAAGAAGGGAAGCATCATGATTGGATGTCGCAGTAGGGTCAGGTTGATGGTGCTCCTTAGGCAATATGATCGGATTTCCAATATGCTTCAATTTCACCGTTTGGTTCGGGCTGTTAATACAGCCTTGGACAACAATATGTGTACGCTGACCTTTAGATCTAGTGACAGAGGATTTACCTTGGTTCATATTTTGATCAGCCTTATTTAGTGGCCCAATGTCTAGACTGCTTCCATTTAAAGTTTGGGCTGGAATATTCTTTGTGCTAATCTGGTCCAGTGTGTCCGTCAGGCCCAAGGTGTCATTCGGCCTAATTTTATCTTCTGGTCTATCCATTAGCGTCAAAATTGGCTTGCTTCAATTCCCTTTTTCTTGGGCTGATATTGAAACCGATTCTTAGGGCCCAATTTTGACCCAACTTCTTTTCTGAGATCGTGGGACACACCGTTTGAAACTTTCTTCTTGTCCTAAGACCGTTATTGTCAAACTCACAAGTTGACTCTCCGAATTTACCATTTTTACGTTTCTACCTTAAAAAAACGAGTCGAGTTAATAGTAAACTCGTGTTAATCATAAACTCAGTTAAACTCACCGAATTTATCTTTTCTACATTTCTAGTTTACAAAACCGTGTTAACTTATTCTTAAATTCATGTTAACTTTTTTGATTTAATCATGCTCAACGACTTTATATAGAAATTTTGTAGAAGTTTCTTTGTTAAATATAATGAACAATAAATGTTGATGGATTTAATTTCAATTATTTGGATATAAAATATATTTAAATCAAATTATTGTCATTTTTATATTTTTAATTATTTAATTATACATTAATAATACCTATTTAATAATAAAAGTAAACTCTTACGAGTTTATGATTCGAGTTCACGATACGAGTTTATGTCACTGTCATGAGTTTGCTTAAACTCACGAGTTTGACAACCTTATCTGAGACATTGGCCTCTTATCCATTCTGAGCTCGCCGTTTTTAGGAGGAAAATGTCTCAGCAAATCTTCTGCCAACAAATCGGATTCCTCTTCTAGGTCTCTAGTGTGGAAAATCGGGATTTTTTCTCGATGGATATCCCCTTAGCTGTCTTATCTAGAAAATTATAATTCTAGATAATTACAATTTGCATAAGTGCATGTGGTTAAAAGCAGGGCCGGAGGCGGGGGTGCTAGGGGTGGCCCTCGCCCCCCTAAAATTGTAGATGATGACCCAAATTTTTATAGAATTATATTTTAACCTTATAAAAATTTCAATATTTTCATTTTAGTCCCTATTATTTCTATAGTGAAGGGACTAAAATAGAAATATTGAAATGTTTATAGGGCTAAAATGAAATTTCATAAGCACTTGAGTTCTATTCTATAAAATTCACCCCCCGTAACTACAATTTCTGGCTCTGCCTCTGGTTAAAAGTAGCATTGGTTAATCTAATTTCTGTTTGAATTTTTTTTATATAAGTAACTTTTAAAAAACAATTATTATGTTTAGATTTCATTTATTAAAAGCACTTTGCCTGGTAAAAGAGTATGAATTTAACTAAGTTGTTTATATTTGTATAATGATATTTAATGATAAATATTATAAAATATAATTTAATGATTAACATGAATATTAAAATATTATCTTCATTTTATAAGTATTATAATAAATAATTTAAAAAATTTATGTGAAGTACGAGTATAAATATTAAATAAAGTACATTTTATATTAAATAAGAAATCAGCCTATTAGTAATTAAGAAGTATAAGTACGGAAAATATATTTGATCAAAATTATAAATAAAAAAATTGATAAATATCTAATTATTTCGTATAATTGCATAATCTGATATCGGATTATATAACCAAGTTTATTTCCTTTAAAAAAAAACAAAGTAATGGCAATTCTCAACAACGAATTGAAAGTAAATAGACGGGGTAAAATTTGGATGTACAAGCTTAGATTTACCGTTTGAAATTCTACAAAAGTATTAGTTGAAATTTCAGATATTTTTATTATATTACATTGTTTTGAAGAATTTCAAATGCTAAAAAGTTTATCCCAATTTGCTGAATTCCAAAGCAATATTTCACATTAAAATGGAAATTTGAAATGTTGGTGATTTTACATTCTTGCCCCTAAAAAACCCCTAGCCACCCTCACTAGCCATAATCCCCCGAGCTCATGTTATTTTGGGTTAGGATTCAATGCCACCATCCCTCAACCCCAAAAAGATTTTGCAACCATTGAGCTACAAGACTTATAAACTAGCAAGGGCAAATTAGAATAAATGACCTATGAGAAAATATATTTATTGAGAAGGACCATAAAAATTATAATTATTTAAAAAAGTCAAATACAATGATATAAAATTAATAATACTAAACTACCCTTAAGGAAATATTCTCTATTCCCTCTTACATTCTCTCCCACACTTTATTTTGAAAACTAATACAAAATTCTAAATTTCAATAAATTAAATAAAATTTTTCTCAATTTTCATATTTCAAAAACTGTATAGATATCTATGGAAAAAAAAAATTCACATTCTTCAATTTTTTTTTCAAAATTATAATTTTCTAAAATAAACAAAATTTTAAATTAAAAATATTATTATAAATTTTACTAAAATTCAAGGTGTTTTATAATTTATAGTATATGTCAAAGCAAAAAATTTATATGATTTAATTATTTTTATTTTAGAAAAATCTATGTGGGTTAAGAAAATTTATTTAATGTTAATAAAATCAAAATAATCAAAATAATCTATTATATTCTAAAAAAAATGAAATGAGTTTAGTTCTTATTTTTATAAAAAAGCTTAATAGATATCAACGTTGATACTTATCAATATAAATATGAATACTTGATCACATATTTGATAATTAAATGATCTATTGATTATATGAATATAGAACTTGTTGAAAAAAAAAATGAGTTCAAACCGTTGTTGATTAAAAAATATATTGATTTTACATGAGTTTGAAACCTGGAAAAAATAATGAATGATGATATTACATGTGAATGATGAGCGGTTTTACTTTTAATTTTAGTTATTTTTTTAATTATGAATGCAAACGATAATATAGGAGGTTTGATTAGGGACAATTTAATAATTTCTAATTTATCCTATGATATTTAGTCCTTCTAAATAATTATAATTTTTATGGTCCTTCTCATTAAATATTTTTTCCTCTAGGTCCTTCATTCTAATTTTCCCTATAATAAAATAATACAAACTAATATATAAAATAACTTTCAAAGTAAAATGCATTGTTCTAAACTACTCCCTCCGGTCCTAATTATAAGAACTAGTTGACTTTTTTAGAGAGATTAATGATACTAATTAAATTACTTTAAAGTATTTTTATTTTTTCTTCAAACTTATTAGTTTGATTAATAAACTAATATATAATCTAAGAATATTTAACATATGAAATGATTAAGTAACTTATTTAGTTTCCTTAATCTCTTCAAAGAAAGTCAACTAGCTCTTATAATTAGGACCGGAGGTAGTATTTACCAACGTTGACAACACTTTCATCATGTTCCCCCATTTCATCGACGTCATTTATAACAACTGGGGAAAATCTCATCCAGATCTTAAGGATCAAAAAAGATTCTTAGAGACCTCAATTATATTTATTTCAAAAGTGAATTTATCTTATTAATATAGATGGGCATATCAATAATCACTCTTTGACTTGTCAAAATAGTTACATATATTTGTTAACGGAAGCTGTTTTAGTTAACATAAATGACTTGTCAATGGCCACTTTATAACTTGTCAATATAGTCACATATACTTGTCAAGAGGATGTAATTTAGTTAACATGAATAAACTTGTTAATGGTCACTCTATAATTAGTTAATATAATCACATATACTTGTGAACATGAGCTACTTTAGTTAATATATGAGATTGTCAATAACTTGTCAATATAATCAATACACTTGTCAATAAGGTAAATTCACATTTGAAGTCTATATCACTAATGTCCCTAAAGACTTTTTAAGTAAAGGAATCTATACTGTAATTTTATATATATATATGTATATACACACACTGTCACTCGACTGAGTGAGATTTTCCCCAACAATTTGTTACCATTTCAAAACTTGGGAATAAAAGAAAGAGGGTCAAGTTTTATATCAAATTTAAGTCAAAATGTAAACACCTCTTAAAAGCTCCAATACAGCAATGATGGTAGAGAGGGCGGGCATCTTTAAAAAGAAAGAATATATTTTCTTTTTCCATTAAAGAAGGTTGAGAATGTTATGAAGCAAAGAAAGGCCAAAGTAATTATGATTATCAATTTCTGTTGAAAAAACCTTTCCTCCAGAAGATCCCAAAACTCCAATAGCCACAGTAATCAGTCATCATAGCAATTACACCACTGGAGGACCCTGTTTCAGCAGCAGAAGCCATGATTCACTTGCAGCTTAAGATTATTCAGATTGTCCAGTTGGTATATCATCTGACGCTGGCTCCTCACAATGCCTGATAACTATCCATAACCATACAGAATAGCCACGTTAATCACTACCAAAGAACATCTTTTACCTACTCTGAACAGTCAACCTTCAAGTGTCATGTGGCGTTCAGGTTGAAAATTCTTCCACATGTCACATATTCAAACCTAACATACTATACTTACCATACCAGCTTATCTACTCTAAACAAAAAGGGATTAATACGTTTTTTAGTTCTTATAGTTTGATCGAATTTTACTTTTAGTCTATATAGTTTCATAAAATTTGATCTAAGTAGAACGATTGGTCTCTATACTTCTAAAGAATTTTGATTTTGTTCCCTATGTTTAAACTTAGAGAAAGTCCTTGTGAAACTACAGGTATCAAAGCATACGATTTGAATATATAGGGATCAAAACTAAAATTCGATCAAATTAGAAGGACTAAATAATGATATATAAAAATTGCAATTCAAACAAATTATTCGTAAGCATGTCAATTATAGAAAGTTGCACTGTTGATGCTTATTCTTTAGCCTCTGTATAATGTATGGGAGTCCGCCAAGTGTTATTGAAGAATTTCTCACAACTACTGAAGCATGCAGGAACATTCTAGCTACCGAAAGAAATACAGTTACTTATAATTCCTCCGATCCCCAAAAGAATCAAATAGGAAACCAAGAAGATGTAAGCAGGCCAAAAACAATAAAGTCTTATCCTACTGGGTGAAAGCTTTATAGGCAAACAGAAAAGCTTACACAAACTTGATGAAATTGACTTTTGCTTTTGGTGAGGCTCGCCTCATTTGTAAAAGAATTCGTGAAACTTCCAAGAGCTGTATAGGATCTAGTGGTTCCTGTTGATGAATCTTGAATGTAAGAGTCTCTAAAGATGGAGAAACGGCAAGTAGGCATTCCACTAAGTTCAATGCCGTCTCAAAGGTGATACAAACTTCAATAGTCATGGTTCGAAGCTGAGGAAGAGAGTAGCCATGGCTGTCGAACCACCGATAACGGCACAAACTTGGCTGCCGGTCTAAAATCTTGGCATAGAATTATTAATAAGATCAGTTATAATCCAAGCAATAAGAACAATAACAACGATGATCAAACAAAATCTATTAGAAAATAAAGGGTTAATACAATCTTTAATCCTTCAAGTTGTCCTTATTTTATTTTTGGTTTCAAACTATGGTTTTGATCTCTCTCAAGGTAAAATTGTCCTGATGTCTATTTAATTATAAGGACCAATATTTTAAATGAAATAAAATTTTTATAGTTTAAAATTTGAAGAGTCAAAACCAAAATTAAGAAAAAATTGAGGGACAAAATATTGTATTAGCCTGAAAATAAACTACCAGGCAGGATTGTTTCTTGCATACCATGACTTCGAGTGCCTCCAAGTTAGGAAAACTTTTGAGAAAGCAACGAAGCAGATTAATCTCTGGTTGTGCAGAGAAAGAAATCCCACTGAATTTTAGATGTGTTAACGAGTAGATCATCTTTGGAAGCTTGTTTGGAACGCTCCCCGCAGACAAGTACTGAAGAGTCAAACAGCAAAAACAGGGTGTATATGTATATGTATCTCTATACATGTTCAAATAAAAAGACACCAAATTGTTATTACTGACCGGACAAGTTTTCTATCTTTTTAGGCAGTTGGTAGAGAAAACAAATCAAATTGGATTGAAATACATTGACTAGAACTAGCTCAAAACTTGTAATATTTTCTCACCTGAATATAGCCGTTTTCCAGGTAAAGCTTCTTAATTTTAAGCAAGGATGAGAACATGTTAACCAAATTGGACTTTCTGCCCCGTTCAATGCTTTCTGCACATCTTATAAGTGAAATTTTCAATTCGGTTAGATTCTTCGATTCCTCAAAACAAACTGACTTGAAATCCTCCGAATCTTTAATGATCAAGACTTTTAAATTGGGAGGGGTCTTGAGATAACAAAAACCAGCACAGTATGAAATGGCCAGAACCTCTAGCAATGGACAACCAGAGATAAGAACAATAAGTGTGAACGAGTCAATTCTAACGTAAGTCATGCGAAGTATCACAAGACTTTTAAAGCCAATAACAAAATCATGGGGAGATCTCAGTGTAAAATTGGAGAGTTTCAAGCGGATCAAGTCTTTACATGAGAAAAGATGAGACGGCATTTCATATCGATCTCCTTGTCGATTTATGAGCTTAAGAACCTTCATGTTTCTTCTAGATAAGAAGAGAATCCACATACTCAGGCATTTAATTCTAATAGGATAGACATGAGGAATGAATAGAATAAACTCATGTATAGGACCCTGGTGCTGCAAAAGAACTTCAGAGATTACATAAGGAATTTCATGCTTTTTAAGACGTTCACCAAAAAATGCTGCATTAAACTCCAGTCTTGGCACACTAGTCCACTTATATCTCCAGTTCCTTGATAGAATACTGGTTTTAACCGCATCTTGGATGGGCAGTTTCTGCATGATAGAATCCATAACATTTCTTGGAAAGTCACTGATAACGTCCTTAGGGGTGCCATGACCATTCCTAACCAAACTAGAAATTCAAATCCAAAGTATATGGCATGATCAATAAGTTGATTCAAAGTTATCTAAACAAGCATATAATATCTTCAACGTTTAAACAGCCAAAACAAAAACAAGAACTGCATGCTTTTAGTGGCAGTAAAAGTAAAAACCAGTATAAGAATAAACAATATTGTCTACGCAATAAGAATGTCAAAGTTACAAGTTTAAGCAACTTGTGACAAGGATTGGTACAAGTAAGAATTTCTATGAAATTTGTATATTAGGCCACCGAGCACGATTCAATTAAAAAAATTAACACGATTTTAATAATGAGTTCATATAATTTTGTAAATTAGAACTTTGTATGTGAACTCAAAAGTTTAAACTGCTAACACAAATTTAACCACTTGTTAACATAAATTTGTAAATTAAAAATCTAAAAACATAAACCCGACTCAAATTTATGAGTTTGACAACACAACTAACTTGTGTTATAGGAAAGATAAAGGAGGTGAAAACACAGCCGCAGAGAAAAACAATTATACATCATTTAATAACACAACGAAACCGAAATTATATCACTAACAAACGAACCGTAATTCGGTTAATATCAAAATAATATATCTATTGATGACAGAGTAAGAAAAGAAATAACCTTGATTTGACAGCCTGCATGTCAGAATGGGCAATGTGTGTGGACTGCGAATTTCTGTACTTGGCGGATATATAAAGACACTGGGGGCCGGGGGGTGGGGGAACTGGACGGTCACGTTGCAAATAGTCAGTATTCATAAGTATGTACTGGGAAACTAAAAGCCAAATTAATTGTGTCACGTTGCGAATAGTCCGTATTCATAACTCATAAGTATGTACTGGGAAACTAAAAGCCAAATTAATTGTAACTCTTGTTTGACTCTTGAAGATAGAGGCCTTCTAAAAAGCACGTAATTATCATAAATATAAATACAAATGAATGGGAATTGTTATGTTTTCTTTCATCCTTTTTTTTTAAAAAAAAAAAGATTTCATCTACCTTCTTTTTACAGTATCTTTATTTGACCTATTTAAGATAATCTAGACTGTTATATAGAATTAAAAAAACTCTTTTACCAATTTATGTAACATTATCATGGCTAAAATTTGATATTGTTTTTGCTTTTATATCTTCTTTTAATATCTTTTACAAGTTCTTCTTTCTTATTGATTTTGTTAGTTTAAGATGGCTAAAAGCCATACTGATTTCATATTTTGAAATTAGATGGCCTGAAGCCATATTGTTTTGATTTTCTATTTTGAATTATTTGGTCGGAAGTAATATTCCTTTTATTCTTATTTTGAAATTGCATGGCCAGAAACTATATAACTATTTATCTTCTATATTATTGTATGGCCAAAAGTCATATACAATTTTTACTTATCTTGAAGATAAACGGCTAGAAGTCATACAGATTTAATTTATCATCTTGATATTAATTGGTCTAAAGCTATGAGACTAATTGGCCTAAAGTTAAGAGAATTAAATGACTTGAAGCCATAAAATTTTAATTTTTTTATCTTATTCTATGAATTATTTCTTGTTTTTAGGAATTCTCTTTTATTATGGTAATTAGATTATTGTTTGAGTTTATATCATCATGCATTTTTATACTTCATATTTTAAGAATTTTTTATTTTTTTAGTTTGAACCATGTTTTTATATTTTATGAATTACATATGTTTATATTAATCAATTGGATATCTATTGATATTTTAATTTCATTGAATGGTCAGTGGCCATAATATTTTTAATTTTATGATTGGAGGACCAAAAGTCTCATCACTTTTACAATTGGCCTTTTGTAAAAGAAGACTCTATATATATATATTAATGCCCTAAAAGCTTATAGTTCAAATATCATTTAAAAGGGCTTTGTAATTTTGAAAAATTATTTTTACCACATATACTTCAAGATAAAAATTTATAGAGAATCATGTCATTCCATGGTATTAATTCTAAAGACTAATAGTCATGAAGACTGATTAACATATTTTTCTCTGATCACATATTCACATATGCCCAATATTAAATTGGTAATTAAAGGCATCAATGTTTGGTGATATTAAAATAACTATATTTATATATACAAGAGAAATTATTATAATATGGCAAGAAACCATAGACAAATATGTATTAATTTATTGAAAATAATAAAGGTCAGATTATTAAAAAAAAATAAGAAAATTAACAAAAGAGCTAATGAGTTGTAGAGAAAGATACTCATATTTATTGTAAGAAAAAAGAAATAACCAACAAGCCCAGAAGGCAATATGATGATTTTTAATTTTTAGTTTTTTACATTTATTATTGTTTAAATTTATTATGATTAACTTGTGAGAAAAAGTATTATAAGAATTTAATATTGTGATATTGATAACTACTCACGAGCTAGTGATATATGAAATCAAATGAACCAAAAATAATTATTGGCCATTTTGAAATTTTAATATATTGCATCAATTTATTTGAAAATTTAAATATTATGGTGTGGGAATGTTCATAATTTTATGGTCTTTCAGGATTTCATCTCATGGTTAATGTTATTATACATTATAACTCCCAAATTAGCAGGTTGCTGGTATTTATTAATATAACCTCTCATTGAAAATTTAAGGTATTTAATTCTATTCTTTATCTATAACTATACAATTTATTTTCAAACTTATGGTATGTGTGTGAATCTATTCTCACACACACAGATACGTTTCAGAATTAAACAAGCTTTATCATAGATACGTTTGAGAATCTATTCTCATAAGAAAATTTTAACAATAGAAAAAATTATTTTAATAACATGAAAAGTCATTTTGATAATAAGACTTTTTTGATATTGGAACTCTGTAATTCATATAAAAAAAGTCTCTAGTCCCTAGAGACTTTTTTGATAGAGAATTTGAAGTTAAGACTTTTTTGATATTTTTTCTCTTCCTTGAAACCATACTGATATTTTCCCTACAAAGTATTGCAATTACCAGAAACATAAATGAATGAAAATTGCTGCCTGTCCTTTGTCTCTTGTCTTGCTCTTCTTTCTTATCCCAAATTTTCTTTATTTTTACATAAATTTAATGTTATTGCATGATATTAGCAGCAGATATTTTAAGTAGTTTTGCATGATTTTTTCCTTTTTTTTTTTTTTGGTAGAATTCAAGCAACTAGATTGGTTTTCCCACCTCAGGTTTACATTAGGTGCACACATCTCTTATGTGCCTTATGTGCTCATCCCTCTCACATTTTTTTTATTTTTTATTTTTTATATATTTTATTTATTTAGATTTAAATTATATATGGCTTTCTGGAATGTTTTTTGCATCCAATATCTTAAATTAATTAGTTTCCAGTTATGCATTCAAAAATGTTTCTCCTGTAATACCTGTCTCTTAAAAACTAATTAATTTGAAATACTGAGTGTAAAAAAACATTTTAGAAAATAGCATATAGTTTAAATCTAAATAATATATATATATATATATATATATATATATATATATATATATATATATATATATATAATGTCTCATCCCTCTAATTAGAGGGATGATCATGTAGGAAGCACATAAAGTTAGAAGCACCTTATATGCTTCCCCTCAACAACTAGCTTTTGGGGTAGACCTCTCAATCCCACTTAGATACCTATCAGATGAGGAGTCCACATTAGGTGCCCAATAATTAGGTTCTTATTATGTGCTCATACCTCTATTAGAGATATGAGCACATTATTATTATTATTATTATTATTTTACTTTTTTATATATTGTATTTATTTAACTTTAAAGTATATGCTGCTTTCTAAAATATTTTTTGTATCCAATATCTTAAATTAATTAATTTCCAACCTCCTGGTGTTACAAACAAATATTTCTGAATGCAGGTGATAACTCTCCATATTTTGTATATTTAAAATGCATTTTGAAGATATTTGGAGATTATCTAATTTTCTGAATGCAGGTGAGAACTCTGAGATTTAAATTGCATCTTAATTAATTGTGTGAGACATTGCATAATTATTTTAAGTAGGTGTATAAGTGGACCGACAGGTATTTATAAACATTAATACTCTAAATTAACTGATGAAGTTAAGTTAGAATTAATTTAGTGGGAATAAAATCTAAGAAACAAACAAGATATTAGTATTTCTAAGTTGTCCTCCTTGATATTTGAATTCGCTCTCTCTCTCTCTCTCTGAAAGTTCTTGTTTTTATTAAAATTTTGTTTATTATTATTGGATACAATTCTGATTTGCTCAACTTTTAAAAAAAACAAAAAATTAACACCTAATCATTAGTTTGACTGAGTCTCTGTGAGATGATCTTAATCTACCACTTACTATTTTCATGACCTGTACACTTGCGGTGCTTAGTTAAATTTTGGTAGCATCAGCAAGATTGGAAAATAGTTAATTTGAGATATTGGGTACAAAAAAATATTTTAGAAAATAGTATATAATTTAAAACTAAATAAATACAATACAATATATATATATATATATATATATAATGGTCATACCTCTAATAGAGGTATAAGCACATAAGGGACACCTAATTAGTGGGCACCTAATATGGATTCTCATGAGTCATGAGTATAAGAGCTAGATTATTGACAATTTCAAAGATGATTGTGGAGCCTTCAAACTAGAGCTAGGAATCAGGGCTGACTCGGACCTCCAGGCCCAGCCTGTGAAGGGCCAGGGCCAGAATAACGAAAACATCTGTTTTTCAAAACGTGACCCGAAAAGCATCAGAGCCAGGGCCTGCCCTCCAGAGCCCAGAAGTTACTAACATATAACTAATAAAGTTTGGTTTGCCAATGAAGAATGGTACAGTTGGCTAAGGCGTTAACCTTCACCCCAAAAGGGAAGAGGTTCGATTCCTGCTGGTTGATGTAAGGGCCTCATTGGTGGACGATCTATAAATACATCTGTAAGCGCTCTCTAAGTCTGAAGGCATGCTTTGACCCTGATGGGGTACCGGTGTTTACCCCACCTAAATTGTGTTTTACCAAAAAATAATAATAATAATAAAGTTTGGTCCGATTAGAACTCATACCTATAAGGTTACGAATTCAAATTCCACTTCCACTGGTGTAAAGACCTTATTGATGGATGAAATCTATAAGTAAAGAGTTCTTTAAATTTGGAGGTTGCTCTAACTTTAGTAAACCCCCAAGGTCCGTGTTTTAGAAAGAGAAGGTCCAAGTTTCTCTCTTCTTCTCTGCTGCGTCTCTTCGTGATCTTCTTTCCCTCGCCGGCGACTTGTGATACAGGTCACCGACGAGCACCCTTCTCGTTCCTGGGGCGAGCTTCTCCCTTTCCTTCTTCAGATCTGATCTGCCGAGGTGAGAGTTTTCTGGTTTTTTGTGTTTTTGCTTCTTTTTTTGCAGTTTGGGGTTTTGTGGTGGTGTTCTTGTCTTTAGAAATAAACAAATCTATCAGATCTGAGATCAAATCCTCTTGGTTGGATGGCTGTTTGGACGTTATGAGGTCCGACTACTTCTTGGCAGCCCGGATCTACGTTCTTGGGGGAAGATCTAAAGAGGTGTGGTCTGGTTTGTGGTCGATGTCACCGGATCTATTTGGTCAGAGGAGCAGAAGTGTTCTTCAGGACATCAAGAGTCTTCTTTCTTCCAAGGTTAGGTTTTCTAGTTTCTTTACCCCAAGATGGGGTACCCAGTTAGCTGATTTAATTGCAACTATTGCTTTTAAGATTGTGTGCCCTTTAGGGTGGGTTTTTCAACCAACACTCTCTTGTTCGTCACTTCTAACCTTGGGTTTTGAGAAGGCGGATGATGTTTATGATTCTACTTCTACTCTTATATTTTTAATGTACGGTGCTTGGCTAATTTTGTATCTAGTGTATTTTGTTGTTGTTGTTGTTATGTTTGTTATATTTGTTTTAGATCTATTTATGGTTATTTTTATGTATTGTATCGTTTTGGAGTATTAATATATATATCATTTGAACAAAAAAAAAAAAACCCCCAAGATCCAACTTACATATACTTTTTTGTATTAAATATATATACACTAAGTCTTATATTTATGAATGAAAGTAGTATAACATTATTTTTAATTTAATCATTGGATCACCGACTTGACTAGACGGCCTGACCGTTTCAACCATTTGAACCATGACCAGCTAACCTTTCAACTTGACCCCTGGTCCATTTTTTAAAACATTGCTATTTACTTAGGAAAATTTTCCTATCGCAAAAGTTTTTGCCCCAAATATACACAAAGTTTGTTCAAAAACTATGGTAATATAACTTAAATTAAGTGTAACATATCTTTTTTTAATAATGTGTAAAATAGAATAAATTTGTGTATAACTGAAAATATATGACATACACACCTAAAGAAGAGTTGTACCTTCTAAAAATATATTGCCAATAATCTAGGTCCGATCCTTAGTCACGTTTGGGTAATGGATATAGCAAGATTTTTCATAAATTTTTCCTCTTTTATATATGGAGAATTAATATTAGTTTTTGTGTGTATACACAAGTATCTGGGAATTTCTGATCTCTTTGATTTAGGAAAATCTGGAGAGATTGAGCAGCAACATGCACGCACACAACCATAAATTGACGTTAAAGAAAAGGACATAACAAGCCAATCCTGTACATAATTTCAACTTCAAACCAAAACAAAAGAAAATTAAAGGACAGATAGATCAACCACAACGAAAACCTCTCGGAACAGGAAAACAGAAAGGACCAGAACAAGAAGGGGAAAAGAAAAGCGCCACGACAGATTGACCTGATGCTTAATTAATTCTGTCATGGAAGTTTTCCGTGCAAGCCACGAAAGTAAGCTCTAGGGTTTGCTTCAAAAGCAGCTCTTGCTATGAACTCACCGGGTCGACCAGGTGCTTTCATAAGTTTTTGGCCATCACCAGAACCACCACCACCAAGTCCACCATAATAGCCCATAGCAGCAGCAAGAAGAAGAGCCCCACCACCTTTCACAAGTAAATCCCTTTGATCATCACTTATTCCTTTCTCTCTTATCTTTCCTTCAGCCCAACTCTGACTCTTCTCAAACCCATTTTTAGCCATCTCAACCCAGTTTTTACAGCTCTCAGCAGCCCAATTCATTTTGCTCTTCAGGCAACCCTCTTCTTGATCTGTCCAAGGAAAATTAATTTCAGGGCCCCAGTAAACAATTTCATCAATACGCAACACAAAAGTTAGGTGAAATACAGTGTAATCTTACTGTGGATGTCAGTCAAAAAACTTTATAGGCACTTCAAAAATCAAAAGGTATGTAGAAAGAGAGTAAATTGGTCATCATCATGTGTCACTTTCTTGCGCACCACATCCTGTCTTCTTTCATAATGCGTCAATGTGTTTCTTTTCTTTGCTTGTGACAGACTCCCTTTTATTCCTCATTTTTTTATAGAGAAAATTGGGGGAAATGACCAGTTCAACAACTTCTTTGAAAAAAGGGCCTTCTGTGCGTCAATGTGTTTCTTTTCTTTGCTTGTGACAGACACCCTTTTATTCCTCATTTTTTTATAGAGAAAATTGGGGGAAATGACCAGTTCAACAACTTATTTGAAAAAAGGGCCTTCTGTTTTTCTTTTAAGAAAAAAATGATTTACGCAATTTAGCTTACATGATCTTATTAACAAAAGTAACAGCAAACAATATACCATACCAAATTATTCATTCTTAACAAATAAAAATCCAGCTGACTACATATTTTTGGAACCCTCAAACCATTTTTCACAGCTCTCAGCAACCCATGAATTCAATTTTCTGGTTGAGGCAACCTATATATATATATATATATAAATATATATATTTAATGTTGCTGCAAACCAAATTCATTTTTCTCCTTCAAGCAACCGTTCTCTATATCTGTGCGTGGATGTCTGTCAACTTTAACTTTAAAGTTCAAAGGGAAATTCCCGGGAATAAAGGGAGTGCATTATTGTGTACAGTGGGTACTTAATTACTTTTAAATTGTTACTTTATTCTATTCTAATGGTGAACAAGAATAAAAGATTGTTGTGGACCGACTGTTAACAGTGTGCCATTTTTCATGTTTAGCGGTGAAAAATTAATTCATATTTTATAAAATAAATATGTAAAAAGAGGCTCAAGATAACTGACGACCAGGAATTAAATTTCCTAAGTTCACTTAAGTTGAGAAAATCAAAGATTTCAAATGAGGGAAACATCCTAGAGCCACAAATCTCTTCTTTATGTTTTAGAGCATGTCATTACCCAAATAAATGCACTTAATATTGATTTGCTAATCTAAATTATTTGTAGCTATAAGTATCTCCGTATCACTTACATGACATCTCTATCTTAAACTAAAATTGTGATTCCTAACAAAACTATTCTAGAGGCAATAAATACTCAAGTTCACTCTAATATGATTGTATGAATCCAATAAGTATATTCCTATCATATTCATATTGGCAAATTATAAGAAATTCTAATCCCACATTACTTAATCCTATGATCCAATTAAGATCCATTTCCCAATTCATACTTAGTGGTGATCAAGCACTAAATAGATAATAATGAACAAGATTAAGTAATATTAAGCACAATTAAATAGTTCAAACATGCTCTAATCCAATAATCATTTCATAGCTACTCTAAGTTCAAGAAGTCTATCCACACATGGCTTTCATCAAATTCATCTAAGCAATAGCAAATTCAGAGGCAAAAATCATAATAGAAGTAAGAAGAAAACCAAACAGTGTGTGATCTGTCTTCTGCTTATTGCAGTCTTTCTTCAGCAAAATTTCATCCAACGAGAAGAACCCAATCGAGGCTAAGAAGTAGACGTTCTGTGAGAAACCACGAATGGTGTTGAATGATGTCTTCAATAATCAGGTCCAACTGTGGTTCCTCCTCTCACCGTTTTCAAGCTTCAAGAGAAAGAAAGAATAGAAGCTCGGCTCTCCCCCTCCTTCAATCTGAGAAGAAGATGATGATTCTCAATATGCGGCTGTCTCTCAAATTGAATGATGATTCACTCCTCCACTATCCATCGCCTCTCTTTTATTTATTCCCAATAGTGCTGCCTCCTCCTCTTTCCTTTTCTATTTTCATTCGAGTCGTGGCTACTCCCTATTATAGGCATTTGGTCTTCTTTTTATTTCCAAAATGCCACCATCGTTTAGAGTTGGGAATCCGGGTCGACCCATGAAGGGTCAAGAGACCAAACAGGCTCGGGGCCTAACAGGGCTGGCTCTTCAAGGTCCGACGTAAGAAAAACATCTATTTTTTAAAGCCTGATCCGAGGGCACTAGGGTCAGAGCCGGCCCTTCAGGTTCCAAAAATTACTATTCTAAATTTTAACTATTTTTCCTTAATTTTTTTAAAGAAATATAATTAGTAAATTATAAAATAAATCATCTAACAAATAAACACAATCACTAATTTATAATTAAAAGCAAACTATGTTCACAAATAACTCGTATAAAACATAAGAAGCATATTACTAAACGACATTAGTACAATGACTATTATTGTCCTCATCTTTGCCACTATTATCAATTTCAACGATATTTGATTGTTATTCACTTTGAGTAGTAGGCTCTGATTCATGAGTAAAAATATCATGAATTTCTTCTCCCGCTTCATGAACACATCTATAATCTTTATCTACAACAAATAATAAATCAAATCATAAAATTAAAGTATAGTTATTATGTATTTTGTATTTAAATGGATAAATAACTCTATAACAAATTATATATATATATATATATATATATATTATTGAAGGACCCAACTTCAAGAAGTATTCAACTTTAAAAAAATAAAAATTAAAAAAAAATTGAAGGGCCTAATGGGCTGACCCGTAGCTCTTCAGGGCCAGCCCGTGTAAGCCCTTGACCCTTCAGGGCCAAACTTCACTTCACACCTCCAATTTTCAAGCCTGGCCATTAAAGAGCCAAGGCTTAAATGGGTCGGCCCGACGGGCTCGACTCGTTTCCGTGCTCTACCGTCGTTGTTGTCAAAAGAAGGAAATAATATATTGATACTGGTAATAATATTAATAATAAAAGCTGATTTTTCCCTTTTTTAAGAAAACTTCCCATTATTATTTTTCTTTCCTAAACTTTTTTTTTAAATACATTAACTACCAGGGGATTTAAAGTCCCCAATCAATATTGTCAAATTCACGAGTTTAAGTAAACTCATAACAATGACATAAACTTGTATAGTAAACTCGTAAGAATTTACTCTTATGATTAAATAAGTATTAACAGTGTATAATCAAATAATTTAAATATAAAAATGTCAACAATTTGATTTAAATATATTTTAAATCCAAATAATTGAAATTTAATACATCAACAGGCATAATTTATTATATTTAAATCTAGAGGGAGTATATTTTACAACAAGCAACATATGTTGTTTCTTTGCAAAATTCTATAAAAATACCATTTGAAATTTCAAATGCTAAAAAGTTATCCCAATTTGCAAAATTCCAAAGCAATATTTCACACTAAAATGGAATTTTGAAAAGTTGACGATTTTGCATTATTGCCCCTTAAACCAAAAAAAAAAAAAAACAAAGAAAGAAAGAAAAAACAAAGGAAAACCAAAAAAAAAAAACCTACCCATCCTTACTATTAATAGGCCCCACGCGCTCCAATGCAGCAATTTTTTTTTTTTTTGGGGCCAGGATTTAATCCCACCACCCTGACAGAGCAGATTCAGGAAATTAATGAAGGGTGGATACTAGGAGGGGGAAATTTGGGGATTTAGGAGTAGCGTCCTCGATTTTTTTTTTAAAGGAAAATTTTAAATACATTAAAAAATAAGAAAATATAAAAAATAAAAGAAAATAATATTAAAAATATATTCATGAAATCAAGTGAATACTGATGATGTAATAAGAGAGGTAGTTATTTTATAAATCTATCATTTAGAAAAGCAAGGCTAAGTGCTGCTAGAAATGGAGTTATATAAATTATAATGAAGGGTGTGGACTCAATAAGTTCAAATACATATATTTTAATAATAAAAGTATATTACAATAAGAAGAATTACAATGTCATCGTTTTAGACTTTATTTTTTGGAATTCTATCATAATTGCCTTATTATTAAAGACTAGGTGCTCAATAAGTTCAAGTGTGTGTGTATATATATATATATATATTTTTTTTTTTTGGGCCTTATTATCAAGGGTGGGCACTAATTAATTGCTCACATCAAAGACTAGACACTAATTAACTGCTCACATCATATTTCAATATATCATTACTGGTATTAGTAGATTATGAAATTGAAAGAATCTCGTACATCACATGCCCCCAGGGCATATAATATTGTGGATTTTAGTTGTTTCTATAGCTTTTCCAAAAAGAATAATCTACATATTGATGATTTTTATTGCACATGAATGTGCAACGAATAGGGTGCTTTGTCTTAACAGATCAAATAATACACATTTTCGATATAATAGTGGGACTATTAAATTAAATTAAAAGCAAGATAGCAATGAGTATACCACTGATTTAAAACCTTTAGTCATCTTAGATTAAATTAAAATAAACAAAATTATGTAGTGAAGGGCCAACCCGGGTCATGTTCTCTTAAGGAGCTTTTTATTTGATTTCTAGGTTAAACTAAGTGACAAAAACATTGAAGGTGTTTTGAAATTGATTTTTTTTATTATTAATTTTTTAATGATGAATAACAATCTAAACTACTACTATTTTTTGGATTTTTGATAAAATGATGAATAAAAGTATGAAATTAGATTTATGGACTGATATGATGGAATGCTCCTAGGAAGTGAACCTATGGCTATCTTAGCTTGCCTAATGTCACATGAGTTAATTAATTTACCAAGTCTAATTAAAAACACCAAACACGGTTTTAGTCAAGTGGTCCTTGACAAATAATTGTCCGAATCACTGGATAACAACAACTTATTAAGGTGCTTTCGAAAACCATTTGGTGTGCAATTCAAATTGAGTTACTAAAACTTGCTTCCTTAATAAATAATGCTCACAAAAACACTGAATAGCAACACAAATTAAACAACTGGGACCTGAACAACTTGGGAAGAATGCCATTAAGGCAAAGGTGTTGAATGGAACAAGCATTGGTGAAGATATTTTGATACACAGAATGAATATGAATCCATCTGAAGCTAAACTACCATTCACCATGACAAGAAGACAATTCCCCATAATCATTTCATTTGTAATGACAATAAACAAAAGCCAAGGTCAATCAATGGCAAATGTTGGTCTTTACCTACCAAACCCGGTTTTTTCCCATGGCCAACTATATGTTGCACTATCAAGGGTAAAGAGCTTCAAAGGTTTGAAAATTCTTATATTGAATGAATTCAATAAGTGCACTTGTACTACAACAAATGTTGTCTATAGAGAAGTTTTCCAAAACCTTTTATTAAAGTCCTAGAATTGAAGTAGTTATTTGTATGCAACAAGTTTGCCATTTGTATCATTTGATTGGTTTAATTAAATGGTGAAGATATTACTTATTATCATATGTTGTTCATTTTTTTAAAAAGAAATTATAAAGTGCTAACATATTCGTGCAACGCACGGGTCGCAAAAATCAAGAATATTATCAAGACTTTTTATACTGACTGTATACAATATCTAGGCTTAATGTCATAATAGAATTGTTTGACTTCCTTTGAGTAGAAGTAACTAATCATAAAAAATAATCAGTTGATAATGAGTGCAAATAAGTATGTCAAAAAATATTTTCTTCAAAATAGGAGATGAGGTTTTAAGATATAATGCAAATATGAATATGAAACTCCCCATTAATGAATGTATCACTTCAAAATTATTATGAGCAGTAGAGTTAAGAGTTCTCCTTGAATTGAATAGCAAATGGAAGCTTCATAGAGGAACTGAGTGTGAGTGTCAGGAGACTTTAAGAGGGACCTAAGCTTTTGTAAATTGCAAATGGCCTCTTAGTCTATCTTCTTTTCTTGCACTCAATGCCAACTCATGAGGGATTCTTTCAGTCCTTCACTCGAATGGTCACTCAAGTGATGCGACCCTTTCCATAAAGCTTCAACCATTACTTATAGTTCACACGAGTGGACCTTGCAAGTGAACCTTCCTCTGTTTGTCACTAGTTTTCATAGTGATAGGGCAAAACTTTATAGCCTATAAACTCGGCAAGTGCACGGGCCGTATCAAGTAATAAAGTGATAAGAAAAGTATCATTCCCACGAGGACTTAATATCACAACTTTAGTTAAGCATTAATTTCACAATTTCGTTTAAGTTGAGCAAAACAAATTGAATTTGATTAAGAGAAAAAGAAATCTAAAATTAAAATAAACAACTACCACTAATCAAACGAGCAACCTAGAGTCACTAATCCCTTATTTGATTCATAGATTTTATCCCCACTAAGTTAACTTTGACTTAACTTGATCAGCTAATCTAGAGTATTAATGTTTATAAGTGTCTGTCGGTCCACTTATACACCTACCTCAAATAATTATACAATGCCTCACATAATTAATTAAGATGCAATTTAAATCGGGCTCACTCTAATTTAATTATGCTGAGCTTCTAGGTATATGTCTATCCTGGACGCAAATTAGATTAAAACTTAACTTCATATTAAATTTAAATCTAATTCCACATTATTTAATCCCAAGGTCAATTTAAGATTCCCTTCGTCAAGTTCAACCCTAAATCCCCAAAACATGCTTAACGGTGGCCAATCACTAAGCAATAAATAATAAAAACAAGATTAAATAAACTGATTAAAATTAAACAAAACTAATGAGCGGGAATAATTTCTAAAACCTAAACAAGTTCATAGATTCTCTAGGTTGCAAAACCAACTAGCCACACATGGCTTTATTCAAATCCATAAAAAAAGATGAAAATTCAGGTTCAAAGAAGAAGGAGAGAGAGGAAAGAAAGATTCTCCGTCGCCTCCACAGTCCTTCCGTCTTTCCGTGGAGATGATGAAGAGAATTGAAACGCTCAGCCTCTGCTCCTCTGCTTCTTCGTTCCTTCTCGTTCTGTGTCTCTCAGATCTTTTCTTTCGTGATCCTCTTTCTTATCTCTGCCTCCTTATTTATAATAATTTAGGTCTTGGGTCATTGATTCTCCTTTTCTTATAAAAAAAATATCTCATATATTGTAATTTACTCCGTCAAATTACGCAAATTGATTTTGTTTATATTTTTCTTGCGTGAGACCATTGAATTTGACTGATTGCATATCCTTCCTTAATTGCTTTTTCTATTTCATTCCAAATCAGCTAATATTTCCTACACAATAAAAATAGGATATGAGTAAATTTTATGTCAATTTATTCTTTGATCCCGAGTTTCATTCAATTATGGAAAAGTTCATAAAAGATAATTAAATAGGTATATAATATCAATAATTCCAATCAAATCTCATAAAATATACACCTATTCAATCATAAAATATATACTCATCACATAGATAGAACAACGCATCTTTGGATAGACATTATTTCCAATTCTTCTTGGAGCAGCTCATTTTATTGGCTCGTGTAGAAGATTTCAACTGCCTTAGTTTTTATTTTATCTATTTTTGTAAATATTCTCTTTTTATTTGGGTAATTATGATAAAATTAAAGATCATATTCAATTTTAAATAATTGACTTATGGTATCCGTTCTTATAAATGGGTGCTATAGCATGCCTAACACATTTTTCATGCACAATCGGCTCTCTAACCATGTATAATATTCATTTTTCAGAAAGGTTTTCAGAATTATCCTATTTCAAGATTGTAATACCTAAAAATTCATATTCATTATAAACATTATATTTTGGTGAATAGTACCTATTGGAAAAAGATGAATATATGGTCTCAAAATTTTGTAGCTTATTTATTTTAATTTAGAGAATTTTCTCTTAGAACTAAATAACCAAAGACCCAAAATTCCTAGTTTCATTTGAGGATCATAAAAAACCCTATAATGATCATACTAAAACATAGTTCATATTTAATCATAAAGAGCCATAAAATGTTATAAAAATACCTAAATCAATTAAAGGAAATTACCAACAATTAAAGGACAATTAAAGTTACAATAATTAATTTAATTGTATTAATTTGCAAAATTAATTAAAGGGCGTATTAAAAGTCATCAACTAGGGATATATTAAGAACCAATAAGGGTTCAACATTAGCATAAAGTGAATTATTAATGATCATAATTAATTTAAGAACCTATCACACTTTGACAAATATAGCTAAAATACTACGTTAAGGAGGCTAATTAGGATTGAATAATAATTCCCCTAAGTCTAAATGAGGGGGGCGAATTGTTGCTCTTGAAAAGGGAAGAAGATTAAGCAAATATTAAATCCAAAGAACACATGCAATATGAACAAATATCATAAATAGTAGTAGGATTTTTCCAACACAAATTAAGGGCCAAGATTAAACCTAATAAAGCTAGATCTAAAGGCCTTAATTAACTACATCATAAAGTAAAGTCCAAGTGAATTAAGTTAAGCCAATGAAGATGAAATAATACTTGGTTAATAATACATAAATATACTTGACTTAAATAAGCAACCAATTGTACATTGGCATTTGGTATTAAGTGATACTTAAGCCCTTAATTATGTGATTAAATGACATTACTAATTAACCCATAAAGGCCACGTTTTCAGCTGCACATGTGGGAGGAATTATGAACCAAGTATTTAAGAAGAGATTAGAGTTGAAAAGTCAATATTCCAACTAACCAATGAAAAGCCATAAGATAATTGTTATATTGTTTATTCAAAATAGTTAAATGAGAACATTGGATGCTGATGGATGCATGTGTACGTGGGCCAACCATGGAGGAGTTTTGGATAAAGGTTAATATTAAATGATCCAAGAAATTTGGCTATTTAAAAACATATTAAATGATTAAAAGGAAAAGATGATGTCGGCCAGCACATGGGTAGCTTTGGTTTCAATTTAATTGATTAAATCAATTAGCTATTTGAAAGCACAATAAATGGTTGTGAGAAGGGAGGCACGGTTTGGCTTGCTTGAAGAAGAAGAAGGATAATTGTCATTTAATTAAGGAATCAACCACATGGGATAATTGAATAAAGCAAATGGAAGAGGATAAGGGAACAAGAATGGAAGAGGATAATGTACTTGAAGATAGGGTTTTAATGAGAGTGGAAGAGGATAAAGGAGAGAGAGTGGAGGGGGGATGAACTAGAGGTGTTTGGGAAGTGAGATAGGAGTGTTTGGTAGTGGGATTAGGTAGTTTGGAACCAAACATAAGCTTTGGGTTTTTGCTATAAATAGAGAGGCTTGGCCTCTTCATTCTTCACACCAAAACAAGCAATAGCATCTGAATATAGAGAGTTGAGAGTGAGTGAGGGAAGCTTGAAGGAGTTGAAGCAAAAGCAAAGTAAGTTCTTGAGTTTTAAGCTTTAGCCTTTAAACATTTGTAGTTTTTAGTATAAATATTAGTTTGATCTTTAATCTTCAAGAGCAATGTTGTTTTCATGTTTTTATGGTTAAAAATGGCTTCATTTCGAAAATTTGATGGAAAATATGATGGAGCAAAATTCTTTGAAGTTGAAGGTCAAAGGTAGCGAAATTCTGGAAAATTTTTCGGTTAGGAATCAGCAACAAAAAAGCCATGATTTTATGTAGAAAATGAAGTTATAAAATTCTTAAATTTTTCTTAGTTAAAGTAGACATCTAGGGCTTTTCAAAAATTACCTAGAGTGTGTCGTTTTGAGTTTTGTACAAGGAGATAAAAATTCTTGAAGAAGTGCTACGTTTTTCTGGAATTTTTCTGGGCAAAGGATGAACACGCTAAAACTGGGAATTTTTCTTAAATTCTGGGTAAAATATAGTTTTTTTTTCTTGAAAATAGACATTCTAAGGATTCCGAGGAATTTTACGGATCCTCATTTTGATTTTTGTAGATTTAATTATGATTTTGTGAAGTTAATCGAAAATTCTGCCCAGAAAATTCAATATTTCGTTTTTAAGAAAATGTAAGGGTAAAATTGTAATAATAAATCCACCAAGGGTAGAAAGGTAAATTAAACCTTTAGGATATTATTCTAAGCAATATGATATTTATCAAATATCATATAATAATCCGACAATAATGTATAGGATATTCGAGAAGTCCGGAGTCGGATCAGAAAGTCGGGCATTTTGGTAACTACACGGTGAAAGGTACATTCGCGTACGGTAACTTTAACTCTCATATGTCTTGTATGGCTTTGATATAATTGGTTGATTTATGATTGATTGTTTTCCAAACTATGAATATCTGTCATATATTGTTTATACTTTTCATATGAGGTTAACTGTTACCTGAGGTCCGATGGGTATTAGACCTCAGATGTGTCTAAGGTTCAAAAAAGGAACTAGGATCAGAAAAGGGAAACAGTAGACAGAGCTGTGAAGAGGCACCGATAGACAGAGCCATGAAGAGGCACCGGTTGAGATGAGAAACTAGGTTCTGGCATGAATCTGACAATGTTATTTCAAACCATTTGGTGTCTAGAAATGGTTTGTCTATGTGGTTCAGTCAATAAGTCGCCATGAATTCGGGGAGACTTCCACTAGACACCAGCCTGGCCAAATTGTTTGATTAGCTGAGTTCGGTTCATTACCCCAAGTCCAGCTACGACTTGGTTTAAGGTTATATAGTTACTATGTAAGAATTGTAATTATACAAAGCTCTAAACTAATGTATCACATGAATATTCCTTCGGGAAATTTTTAATATATCAGCTTATGTCGGGACATCAGCATATGTCTAGGCATTTTATATCAGTCACTCATCGTCCAAACACTAGGGCATGCCCTCCGTTTCCGCATTACTCTAAGCTGTAGCACCTCAAACTCTATCAATTTTTCTTAAAACTAAGTGTCAACAGATACATTTTCAAGTATAGAATTTGGGGTGTTACAAAGATTTTGGTAGAGGCCTCCAAGTTTCAGGTGCTCTAGTTAATTGTCTAGCCGGTGGCGGTCGAAGCCTCTCTGGAAAGTTGAGTCTGCTCCTGCATTGTGGAAAGGTGATAGAAAGAAGAGATCCTTAATAGTGAAAGAGAAGGAAAAAAAAATGAAGGGTTAGGTTTCTTGATACGTGAAGAGTGGAGAAGGTGGGTAATAGACGAGAGTGGAGCAACGTGTTTAAAGCAGAGAGAATTTGATTTCTTGAGATATGTAAATGATGATCAGATGGTGAGGGTGCAAGAGAGATTGTGAAAAGTTAAAAACTGATATTAATTTCTTGAGATATGTAAGTGATGATCTGATGGTGACTGGGTCTAGAGAGAGGGGCAAAAGTAAAATGTTGATATCAAATGACATGTGAGGTGGATTTGGCTTTCCTCAATTTCCCCATATTCTCTTTTTCTTTTATTTTCTTTTTTTATTATTGAATTAAGATCTTAACGGTCTAAATTTAATATATTATAAAAATATTATTATAATTTTACTTTAAAGATATAATGTGTTAAATCTAAACCGTTAAGATCTTAATCCAATGATAAAAAAAGAAAATGAGGGAAAAGGTGAGTTAGAGAAAAAAGATGAAAACCGAATTCTGGATGATAGCTTCCATTTCGGTCTTAAATGTCGTGCAACTTTAAAATTTGGTGTTATTCCAAGTTCATAGATATATATATTCAATTTAATATTTCTCAATTTTAGTTATGTTTTTATTCTTTTTATTTTACCATTATTTTATTTTTAGGCTCTTTTCTTACTACACCTCATGCATTTTATATTTATATCTTTATACTATTTTTGGTCCTAATAAAAAACTCAGTTGATTTTTTATGAGATATTAAAAAAAACTAATTAAATCAATTTAAAGTATTTATATCTATTACGGATCGGCCCAACAGCCCATATACTGGCCACGACCCAACCTGGCCTAGAAGCATAGTCGACAGGATAACGCGAGGATACAAGATCCCAACAATATAGGATCTATCCTATCCATCCTAACCATAATCCTGAGATATTAGCTCCTAGTATCTCGGCCCCGGATATCACTCACCAGGCCGGGATACTCGCGCCGGACTCTCTATAAAAGCCAAGAAACGCCACTCAGGTGCACATGTTCTAATCTGTGCTCTATTTACTTCTTGTCACACAGAGCACACACATCACCCCCTGGCTTCACCCCTTCAAGTATACTGCGAACTACGTGGACTTTGATCCCTTCCAAGGGTACGTAGGCTCTAGGCTTGACAACCTAGTCAAGTCCAATTGATCTGTGTTCTTAGGACAGAATATTGGCGCCGACCGTGGGGAACATAAATTTCTATCCCCATGACCACTGATGGCAAACACCAGAAGCCACAACCGACCACCACCGCAACCGATTGGCGGAGATCCCCAGCCAAGCCAACCGCCGGCTGGACTGAACCAGCCGCAGGAGCCTCAGGAGCCACAGGGGCAGCCGCAACGGGAAAACACTCCTGAAGGCCACGTGACCGACACGGCGACTTCCCCTCAAGCAGACGAGCAGCCGCTGCAGGAAGAGGGCTCAGAACCCCCAGCACGAGACGTCCAGGCGGTCGAAGCTGACGTCTGCATCTTACGGAGGACACAGGAGTCATTCCTTCAAAGGCTCGAAAATAAGGAGAAACGAGACCACCTCCAGCGAGTGGCTGATTTTGAAGCCTTTGGCCAAATGATAAAAGACGCACTCGAGCACGATCGACGACAAGGGAATCGCATAAGAAACCATAGAAGAGGAAGAAGGGCTCCCGTGGACGATAGTAGTTCCTCGAGTAGCCCAAAACCGAGGAGCACATGTCGGGACAACGACGAACCAGACGGTAGGACGAGCGCAGAACGAGGCCGCCTACCATCCCCAAAGAATATCGACGACTTGGGAAACTAGGGTGACGGTGTTAACCGCACCAATTAGATCGCCAGGGAGGGCCGAGGTCGAGAAGAGCGCCACGCAGACGACGGAAGTCCCCGGGCCCGCAGATCACCCCGCCGAAGTTCTCCCCGGGAATATCAAATGAAGTACCTAACGGAGTCCGGACGATCCCCGCTCTCGAGGGCGGCAGCAACGGCCTGTTACCCGAAGCACTTCGACCTGGCTGACCATCCGAAGTATGACAGAACTCAAGATCCATGCAACCATCTTGACATGTTCGAGAAGCTCATGTAGGTCCGGTCAATTGATGGCCCAGTCATCTAGCGTCTCTTCGCCGCCACTCTGACCGGACCGGCGCACAGGTGGCTGAGCTCGCTCCCGGACAACTCCATCCGGAGTTTCGAAGACCTCGGACGCAAGTTCGAGTTGCATTTCGCCACCAGCAAAAAGCAGCCGAAGACCGAATTCACACTGAGTAAAGTGCGATAGAAGAAAGGCGAGGCACTACAGAAGTACCTCGACCGATTCCACAACGTGGCGATGCAGGTTCGGTCGTTGTCCGAGGAAGTTCACGTACACTGCCTAGTCAACGGGCTAGATCCATCATCACGACTGGCCCAGAACTTATGCAAGAACTCGGTGTACACATTAACCGAGTTCTACACCCAGGCGAAGAAGTACCTGGAGGTGGAGCGAATGGAGGCGGCCAACACGGACGAACCCGAACAGACGAGAAGGCCGAGAGCCGAACTGAGAAGATGGAACCGCGAGAGACGGACCAAACCTGACCGAGCCGATCAAAAGGCGGTATATGACAGCTACACCCTCTTGAATGTCCCTCGGTCTCAGGTATGGAAGGAAGTAGCCCAGGCCAAGATGAGGCGGGTTGACAAGCCGAGGCTGATTAGAGGCCTCTCCAACACGGACCGTACGAAGTTTTGTACGTTCCACGACTGCCACGAACATGCCACCGATGAATGCTATGACCTCCGCGACGCCATTGAAAAGTCCGTGAGGGAAGGAAAGCTACGTCAATATGTTATCAAGACCCAGGGAAGGACGAGCGGCAAGCGCAACAACCACGGCCACATTAGAAGTCCGCCCAAGGAAACCCAAAATCCGGAGAAGAAGTAGAAGACCGCCTCTGACGACGAGTTCCCCGACGTGGATTTCCAGTGCAACGTTGTCAACGGAGGATTTGGAGGGGACGGAGATACCATAAGCCAGCGGAAGAAATACCTCCGCGAGGTCCTAACCGTCAGAGACCTCCCCAAGTTCAAGGACGATCCCAAAAGGCCGAAGCCGCCCACTTTGACTTTCACCAACGAAGAATTAAAAGACCTCATACCCGGCCATTTGGATGGACTGGTAATCACTGGGACCTTGGTGAACTACCGTGTCAAGAGGATTTTTGTTGATACATGGAGCTCGGCCGACATCATAAGTTGGGACGCCTATAAAAGGATGCACCTCGACCAAGAGGATCTTAAGCCGTGCAAGACCACCTTAATTGGATTCAACGGCAAGCAATCCTTTCTGAGGGGTTACATCGACCTCAGGCTAACCCTCGGGACCAAAGAAGCCTTCAAATCTAAACGTGTGAGCTTCATAGTCGCCGACTTCCGATCCCCATACAACGTCATCCTAGGCCGGGCAACGATTCACAACTGGGACATACTGGTGTCCACCAAACACCAGAAATTAAAGATGGTCAATGACAAAAACCAGATAGTCGTGGTATCCGGAGACCAAAAGGAATCACGGCAATGCTACTTCGAAGCCCTCCAAGTCGAGGAAGGAGGACCCTCATCTCCACCTCGGCTCGGATCCAATGAGACATTGACTGAGGCCGACAACACAGAACACCCCCGGTAGCCAATTAACATGGTAGAGCTTGATCTCCGGGAGACAGAGAATCCGCAACCCGAGCTGGAAGGAGAACTGGAGGAAATAGCCCTAGGGACGGACTCATCCAAGACCACCAAGATCGGTAGAGCGATGAGGGACGACCTAAAAACGCAGATGATCCGTTTCCTCAGGCGGAACCAAGACGTCTTCGCGTGGACCTCGGCAGAAATACCCGGCATCGACCTCTACTTCTGCTGCCACAGACTCGGCATATGGCCGGGATCGAGACCTGTGGTGCAGAAGAAGAGAAATATCGCCGACAACAGACAGAAGGCCCTCGAGTGCCACATTGAAGAGCTCTTAGCAGCCGGCTTCATTCGAGAGGTGCAGTACACCACCTGGCTCTTAAACGCAGTCATGGTACTCAAACCCAGCGGCAAATGGAGAGTATGCGTCAACTACACGAACCTTAACAAGGTGTGCCCGAAGGACTCCTACCCGATGCCCAATATCGATCAGTTCCTGGATAACTCGACCGGGTACCAGCTCCTCTCTTTTATGGACGCCTACTCCGGCTACAATCAGATCGCCATGCACCCGGACGACCAGGAGAAAACCGCCTTCATGACGGACAAAGCAAACTATGCTACAACGTCATGCCTTTCGGACTGAAAAACGCCGGGGCCACCTATCAAAGGATGATGAACCGGGTATTCGAAGACCAGATCGGACACAACATAGAGGTCTACATAGACGACATGATCGTCAAGACGAAGCTACCAGAAGATCACATCCGGGACCTAGAGCAGACGTTTGAGAAATTAAGAAAATATCGAATCAAGTTGAACCCGGCCAAATGTGCTTTCGGAGTTCCGGCTGGAAAGTTCTTAGGCTTCATGTTAACCAACCGAGGAATCGAAGCCAACCTGGAAAATGCAAGGCCGTCCTAGAGATGCAGCCCCCGAGGACCAAGAAGGAGGTATAGTAGCTAACCGGCCGACTGGCCGCCCTGACAAGGTTTTTACCGAAATCGGCCGAGAAAGCCCTACCTCTCTTCAAGCTACTGAAGAAAGAAACCCAAGGCGGTTGGAATCCAGACTGCGACGCCGCCTTCACAGAGATTAAGCGATGTTTGGCAACCCCGCCGGTGCTCACCAAACCAGACCCGAGGGAGACCTTGTTCCTATACCTCTCAATCGGCAACGAAGCCGTCAGCGCTACCCTGGTAAGAGAAGCCGAGGCCGGACAGATGTCGATATACTTCATCAGCAAGGCTTTACAGAGCTCCGAACTCCAGTACCAGAAACTTGAGAAAGTGGCCTTCGCCCTACTTACCGCGGCAAGAAGGCTCCGGCCTTACTTTCAAGGACATCGGATAGTGGTGCGCACCAACCAACCGATCCGGCAGATCCTCCATAAGCCAGACTTAGCCGGAAGGATGACCAACTGGGCCATTGAGCTGTCAGAGTTCGACATAGCGTTCGAGGCCCGGCAGGCGATCAAGTCACAAGTGCTGGTGGATTTCATCAGGGAGCTCACCCCAGCAGTAACAAGCAACGGGACTTGGAAGGTCTACGTAGATGAATCGTCTAACGCTAAGGGCAGCGGTGCAGGAGTCATCGTGGAAAGCCCCCAGGGGGTCGCTACCGAGCACTCTCTCCAACTAAAGTTCCCGACCTCCAATAACCAAGCCGAGTATGAGGCTCTGCTGGCTGGACTGCTCCAGGCAAAAGACAATGGCGCACACTGAGTAAAGGTTTTAACCGACTCGTAGCTCGTCGCTGCACAGATTGATGGCAGCTATCAAGCAAAAGGCCCTCTTATGGTGAAGTACCTAAATCGCGCCAAAGAACTCATGGCCGAGTTCGAAGAAGTGATCGTCTCCCATGTCCCAAGAGAGGAGAACGCCAGAGCCGACATCCTCTCCAGGCTGGCAAGCACTAGGGGACCGGACAATCACAGGATTGTGATCCAGCAAAACCTGACCGAGCTGAGCTGTGTCATGACCATCTCAGTAGGGCTTGACTGGAGGAAGCCGATAGAAGACTACCTCGAGAGGGGGATTATCCCTACCGACTCGACCGAGGCCAAAAAGTTGATCAGAGAAGCCGCTCTCTACGCAATGGTTGATGATCAACTCTATAGAAAGGGACTGCACTACCTGATGATGCGATGTCTCGGCGAAACTGAGGCAAAGTACGTGCTGGCCGAACTACACGAAGGCAGCAACAGCCACCACATGGGGGGCAAGGCCCTCGCTAGAAAGGCACTACGCGCCAGCTATTATTGGCCCACTATGAAGCATGGCGCCATGGAAAAAGCCAAGACGTGTGATAGTTGCCAGAAACACGCCAGGATCATATGGTCGCTGCCTACAGAATTGAAAGGAATGTCGGCCCCCTGGCCCTTTTATAAATGGGGCATGGACATCCTCGGACCATTCCGACCGGCACAGGGACAATGCAGATGGCTCATGTCGCAGTGGATTATTTCACCAAGTGGATCGAAGCAGAGCCACTGGCCACAATAACCTCGGCCAGAGTAATAAAATTCTTCCTGCACAACGTCGTCTCCCGCTTCGGAATACCAGCCGAGGTCGTCACAGACAATGAGACCCAGTTTATGGACCACAGATTCCAAGCGCTAATGGCCAACTTGGACATTAAACAGCACTTCTCGTCCGTGGAGCACCCACAGTCGAATGGCCAGGCCGAAGCCGCCAACAAAGTCATCCTGGACGGACTCAAGAGGCAGATGTTGCAAGCCGACACCAGCTGGACCGAGCAGTTCTACAGCGTTCTCTAGGGATATCGGACGAGCGTGCAGTCTTCGACCAAGGAAACCCCGTATAGGCTAATCTATGGATGCGAAGTGATGATCCCAGTCGAAATCGGGCAGCCATCTTGGAGAAAGGTTAAGGCCAGACAAGAAGGGCAGGAGTCGAACAACGACGCCTTGAGAACCGATTTGGACCTCATAGACGAAATCCGAGTCACGGCGCACTGCCGGGAATTAGCCACCAAGCAGCTACTCGTGGCTAAGTACAATAGAAAGGTCTGACCCCGGTCATTTAACCGTGGGAACCTCGTACTCCGACGGGCCGACATAGGCAATAAGAATGCCAAGGATGGGAAGCTGGCGGCAAACTGGGAAAGCCCCTACCGCATCAAAGAGAAGCTCGACGGAGGGGCATATATTCTCGAAACCCTGGCAAGGAAGCCGATCAAAAGAACATGGAATGCCGACAAGCTGAAGATCTACTATAGCTAGATCCCACCCTGGCATCGTTTGTTTTTACTTTGTTTATTTCATTAATTCAAACCTCGAACTATGTCATTACCTAATCTTATTTCCTTGTAAAGCCCCTTAGGGCTACTTTTTATCAATAAAGGACCATTGAGGAGACTCATTAATGTGCACAAGTACCCGCTTAAGCGTGAAACCGAGGCAATATAAGCCCGGTCAAAAAACTGAGAGCCGAGGCCAAAAAACCCGACATGAAGCCGAGGTCTTGAAACCCGGCACGAAACCGAGGCCATTAAGCCCGGTCCAAAAATTCGAAAGCCGAGGCCTACAACCCGGCATGACGCCGAGGTCTTGAAACCCGGCATGAAACCGAGGTCATTAAGCCCGGCCCAAAAAACGGCTCTGAGGTCCTGTACCCGGCCGAAAACTAAAAACATCTAGATGTACGAAAACCGGCCGTTGTACTCCGACAGGCATTGGTTAGAGCTCGGCGAAGGCGCCATACGTGGCCCTTCGTGAAATTGACACGTCAACGCTCGCCCGACTAAGTAAGCGGACTACCATGCCGACCCTGATCAGATCAAAATGTTTGATTAGAGGCAGGCGAAGCCTCGGTTGGACATGTGGTAGTCTAGCCCTTACGTCGGTAAAATATAATCCGACTAAGTGAAAGTTGGAGTCCGACTATTAGAAAGCCGGACCGAGGTAGTGAGGTTAGTTACACCTGACGAGGTTGAAACAAGACAACCCTACCCCAACCTCCCACACGGTAAGTGTGGTAGAGTGAAAACGGCCTGTACTCATACAGCCGACAAAAATCCAAACTAAGACAAAAGGATGATAAAAGAAGTAAATCATTCATTGTCTAAGTTATCTAAACCAAGTCTAAAGTTGCAAAAACTAAGACAAAAGGATGATGAAAACGTAGATCATTCGTTGTCTAAAAAAGTTTATACAAAATGGCTCAAAAACGCCAGAATTGTTCGAGAAGATTACAAGGGCACAGACGCCCCAAAAACAAAAAGAAAAACACCCAAGATTAGCTGGAAGGCTCGGCTTCAGGATCTTCGGCCTCGGCATCAGTAGGACCCTCGGTGTTAGGAGACTGATAAGGGATAAGATTCCCGTCCTGCACATAGGCGCGGTAATCATACCCGTCCACATTGAGTTTCACGCAGGGGTTGAAGTACCGGACCTGAACTAGGGCTTGCTCAAAGCACCCCCAAGCAGTCTGCAACAAGGCGTCGGAGGCCTCCTGGTGAGCCGCCTTCTCAGTGGAAAGGGCCTTCTGAAGCGCCTCCTTCTCGTCAGCAAGGGAGGCCCGCTGCTGCTGAAGGGTTTTCATTGCAGCCAAGCCCTCCGACAACCCCTTCTGCGCCCGACTGCACTCCTCAGCCAGCTTCTCAGCGGAGTCTCGGGAAAGCTGGAGCTCCTGGTCAGCCTTCACCGCCGCGGCCTTAGCAGGTCTCGCTCTGCCCTGGCCGCATCCCGTTCCGCCCAGGCCACAACGAGCTCCTCCTCAGCAGACTTGGCCCTCACCTCAGCTGCGGCCAACTCCTTTCCAAGCTCCCCAGTAGACGTGGCCTTAGCCTCTGCCATGGCCAGGCCCCTCTTCAGCTCCGCCTCACCCGCTCTCAGCCTGTGACACTCAGCATCAGCCAGGGCGTACTTCTCCCGCACTAGGAACAGGGCCTAAACGTACCCCACCGATCGACACAATTCCTTCTGGGCCGCATGTAACTCATCCATGGCCGGTGGAGACAAAGGCCTGCTATCCATAAAATGCCGAGGAGGAAGGAAAGCAACATCCACCTCCGGAGCCACCCCCTTGTCCCACAAAAAGCCGCGGGGGAAAACCGAAGACAGACCCGTCGGTGGAGGAGGAGGAGGGGGAGGTAGGATGAAGGAGGACCCGACGGCACCTCAGAGAAAAGCGCAGCCTCTACCTCCTCATCACTAATCACGACTTCCTTCCCCCTGGAAGCCGGAGACTTGATGACGGCCTCTTGCCCCTCCGAAGCCTGGGATTCTACCGTCGGGGAAGGCTTGGCGACGACAGCAGAAGAAGGACCCTGGCCGACTGAGCCCTTTGACTTCTTTGGAGCCTCAGCTGTGGGAGCACTGGCACCTTCAGAGGCACCCCGCTTCTTCAGGCGACTTGGCGAGGCAGCAGCAGGATTCGCCATACGAACGTAGAGCGGAAGTGTACTCATGTCTCGAGCTGAAAAAGCAAAGAGAGACCAGGTCAGAATAATGGACCCAAGAAGCCAAGCCAAAAACAAAGACAACAAACTACTAAAAAATCCTACAGGTAGGAGGCAATGGCTTGGAGCCGTCCCCAGTTATAAAGAAACTAGCGGGCTTCAACCCGTACTCCACCACGAGAGCCTCCAGTCGGGGAACGGCAGAAACCGACTCCAGCCACAGGTCTTTACGCCGAACTTAGAAGGTGTTAGTTGTAATTAGTTTTGATGATGTCTTATATTGATGACATTATCTAGAGCAAAAAGTTTATATCTTATACATTGACTAACTACCTTGTTTATTATAGGTTAGTCCAAATCAAATTTTAGAGAATGATCAAGAATTAAGTTTGAAGAAAGAAGAACTTGTTAAATATCATGAGAATATCAATATCCAAGTCTCCATGATCAAACAGAAGTTGAAACGGCTCAATTTGGAGTTAAAACAAGCAAGTTCAAGCCTCCAAAAGAATACTGGCTTGTTGGAGGGCATTTATGTAATTTCAGCGCTTTGAGTTTGAAGAAAGAAGAATCAGTTGATTATCATGAAAATATCAATATTCAAGTTTCTGTGATCAAATAGAAGTTGGAACGGGTCAATTCGGAGTTAAAATGAGCAAGTTCAAGCTTCCGGAAGAATACTAGTTTGTTTTGGGGTCAAAATGCAATTTCAGCACTTTTCCAAGTGCCTTGCTCAAGCATAAATATTTCCATGCTCAAGCAACATGTTTCCACGCCATTTTTCGCCCAAACAGTACCTTGCTCGAGCAAGGACAGAAGCATACTCGAGCAAGGCATACTTTCAGCCAAAATCAGACCTTACTCAAGCAAAAACGAGAAGTATGCTCATCTCCAGCCTCCTCTGTTCAGCTCTGTTTCTGGCGACCTTCGGTAATTCGACAATATCTCCCAAACCAAGAATCGGATTGACACGAAACCAGTGACAAATGGAAATAGACACCCAACACTTACTTCTGACAAGACTTCATGCCCAAAGGAGTTCATATGAATTATCTATGAATTTTACAAGTTGGAACAAGTATCACCGTTACTGTCCAGACCAAGCTTCGGTATGTTGAGCATATCTTACAAACGGCAAATCGGATTGAGATGAAACCAAAGCCATTTGAAACTAGACTCAAATGCCTTTTCAAAAACATCAAGAACACAGAAAAATAAGATCAATTGAGAAAGTTATGATGTTTTGAAGTTGACTGACTGTTCTGGATTCTGGAAAAAACGCTGGATAAGATCAACCTCCATTCATCTAATGTTAATGGACGAAATACAAATAGTTTGGAGTTGATTTATCTTGCATTAGAAAGAAGAATCAAGAGCTATATGGGGATAAGTGGTTTTCCAAATTCTGAGTTATATCAAGGACGCTACATGCACTAGAAATTGACCCTTGTTTTGATGATATGCTTGCATTCTGAAAGGGAGAGAACAATTCATGTTGAGTTGAATTATTGCCTCAAGTCAAGAAGAAGCATAGAGCAAATTAAGAAGAGCTTTTGCCTCAAGTTCATATGCATTGTGCTTCGAGTCAGACGAAGGTAGAAAGCTTGCTCGAGCAGAGCATATAGACATGCTCGAGCAACGTCGAGTGTCAATGAGAATTCCAACTATGAAGAGTCTTGCCCAAGCAGAGAAGAAGTCTTGCCCGAGCACCATACTCGAGCAGACCATTTATGATGCCCGAGCATCACCGGGCCCAAAGCATGAAAGGACGTTGCCCGAGCAAATGGTTGGACATGCCCGAGCAACATCAGACTTTAAAAGAAGTAAAGAAATTTGCTCGAGCAAAGACAAAGACTTACTCGAGCACCATGCCCGAGCAGAAGAAAAAGGTTGCCCGAGCAACCATGTATCTGAACCTATTTTACTCTCTCTGTCAGCGTTGCCCAAGCACGATGCCTTGGTCTGAAGCATGCCCGAGCAGAGTGGTACTCGAGCAAAGGAAGAACCATGCTCGAGCAACATCGATTAAACTGATTTTCTCGCCTCTGCCTGACCCTTGCCCAAGCACCTTCCTACAGCTTGCTCGAGCATCAGCGATGGTAATTGATTTTCAATAGAAGCTTGCCCAAGCAAGCCTGTACTCTTGCTCGAGCATTGGGCAGCCATAAATTAAACAGATACATCTTTTTATTCTTGCCCAAGCACACATATGATCTTGCTCGAGCAAAGTCATCTCAGGTTTCAAAATCACCGTCTCCGAAAATCCTAATTCATCGTACATGATTACTATTCCTAATTGCTTTTAATCAGTTTGTTAATGAGTTTCAGATGATTAGATCATGGATTAACAACAAATTAGCATAAAGCAATTTGTGTGTCAGAAGAGCATTAAATGCTGTTACCAAAACAGACAAATGGAATAAAGAATGTTTATGAACAACGAAGTCAGCGACGGTGACTGTGACCAGTGAAGCTTCATCTGTCTAACGGCTATATTCATGAGTCACATCAATTACTCTTCAAGCTTCTCCAACGGTCGAATGCTCGCAACGGTCGAAACACAATAACATATAAATTGTGAAGTCTTCAAACCGGAAGAAGGGACGACGATTGATGAATGAATTGACGAAGCCAACGAAATGATTTTACTACTTCACCGTCGATAGTTCAATCCCTCATACACTCTCTGTTTCTCAATGTCTATATAGTATACTGTAAAGAGTGAGGTGATCGGTTATTGTACTTCAGTGTGTATCATTATCTACTCTTAGAGAGAGTCAATTTCCCTGTATATCATTCATTGTAAGAATCTCAAGTCAGGTGACTTAGAGATTGGGAAAAACAGAGTACAACTTGTAAGGGGGAGTGTGTCCTAGGTTGAGGAGCATCTTTCGTTTACAGAGTGTGTATCTGTTGTAAACAATTACAACTTGTAAGGGGGAGTGAGTCCTAGAGTGAGGAGCATCCTTCGTTTACAGAGGGTGTAATTGTTTTTGAGTGATAGTGGAAAATCCCAGAGGTACTGGGGACTGGACGTAGGTCAATGATTCTGGACTGAACCAGTATAAATCACAGTTTGCATATTCTCTTCCCTTATCTTTTATATTTCTAGTATATGCTTATTTGAATATCTAATTGTTGATTTAGAAGTTGCGAAAAGATTTTCAAAATTCCTAAAGTTTTATCTGACACCCAATTCACCCCCCCTCTTGGGTGATAGCCAGGTCTTTCAGAAGGAGGTAGCCTTGACATCACGATGGCTCTCCATCCAGTATAAGGGAAAGTGCCAGCCCACATCGGCACCCTCAGGACCCTCCAGAAACCAAGGCTGTTTCCCAATCTCGGCCTCAACCTTGAAAAAGGTCCCCTTGAACTGCTTGAAAGAATCTGAGAAAGGCGTCATAAGCCTCCGGTCCGGGTTGATACGCAGCGACACCAACCCTTTCAGCTTCTCACTCTCCTTGGGTGAACTAGGGGTAAAAGGGCCAAAGTAGTAGAAAAAGAGATTGGTGGTACACGCAATCGGGACCGGAAAAGAATTACATATCTACTCAAAAGCGATGAGGTAAGCCCACTTGTTCGGATGAAGCTAGGAGGGGGCAAGTCTTAGATGGAGCAGGGCCTCCATCTGGAAAGCGGTGAAGGGCAAGGAAACCTGGACGACCCACTTCCCGCGTCGCACAGACGGGTTCATCGGCCAACGGGCACCTAAGGACGCACCCAGGCATATTCGGGATCTTTAGCCGAGCGAGGTCAGTATCCGACATAAGAGACCGGGTCTTCAATACCTCGTGTGACACCCAGCTGTATTGCCGGCACAAGGCCTCCGGCAGACTAGAAGAGTCCGAACCCTCGGGCTCAAAACGTTGCTTGGAAGGCCGGGATTTGGGAGCCATTAAACCTATAGGCAAATAAACAAAACTAGTATCAGTGAAGAGCGGAAGTACCTGGCACAATAACAGTCGCAGGCGAAAGAAAATGCGGGCTCGGACAGATTGGGGCACTAGAAAGGAAATCCGGGGAAGGCCGATGCCGGCAGGAACCGAGTATGGAAGAAGCCCTGGCGTCCCTACCACGGGCTATCAGGGCAAAGCTCTCCGCGAGGCAGTCCCAACAAGGGCTGAGATACCCCTCCGGAAAAGGAGTCTGGCGAACAGAAGAAGGGCCCTCATAGAAATTGAGGGGTTGAGCCATCAGCACCGAGGACCCAGATCCGGATGAGGAGCCTATCCCAGCCCCACCGGGCGACCCGAGAGGAAGAGCGCGTGCTAGTGGCCGGAAAGGACGGGAAGGACGTGAGACCGGAACCCTAGCTGAAGCCGGGCGAGCCCTGGCTCGCCCCAGACGTAGGACGCCGCCCCGACGCAAAGGAGCCAAAACCTTCGTGGCAGGTGGTTCACCCCCAAGAACCCAATAAGTCGCTCTTGGAAAACGCATACGAAGGAACATTTCTTCTCCGGGCGATAACAACGCCCTTGGCCTAAGAAAATTTTTGTCCCTCACCATAACTGGAAGCTTAAGGCACTAAAGGCTTGTGTTTAAGGGAGAGTAGGGGGGTGAATTTTGGGTAAGATGACACAAGAAAAACCCAGAAAGACCCAAAAAAGAGAAAGAACAATAACACAGGCAACAATTTCAAAAATAAACGGTAAAATGCAGGAAAATACCGAACAAAAGCGCAAGGAAGTAGACGGAATACCTGTGTGGGTAGAATGGAGGGGACTAGAACTTTGGAAATGAAGAACAGCAAAGTCTCGACTGAAGAAGGCGATACTACGAACTTAGAAGAAAACCAGAGAGAAGTCTGAGAAAAAGAAGAATAGCGGGAAAAGTAAAAACGAAAGAAGGAAAAGGAAGCCATTTAAACCAAGTCGCGAAACGACAGGGGTAAAACGGTCTATTTCGACGCAGGCACGACAGGATTGGTACAGCGTGACGTCAGCACATTAAATGTGCACGGATCTCGGGAAGTGAAAGGACGCGACGGTAGCAGAATACCACCATTCAAGGCACGCCAAGTGTAGACCCGAAATGACGGCGCACGTGAAGGGAATCCCGAAGCGCATAAGGAATGCCAAAAGGCAGGAAAGGCAGGACCGAAGTAGCTGGGGGCATTTTGAGCCGGAACGGGTCGAGAACCATCCAGGCAAAATTGAACTCGGCATCCTCGGCGGGAAACTAGGGCAAAGGCACAAAAAGCCGGCCCCGGATTCAAACCCGACAAATGGCCGTGGCAGCCACGAGCCAGTCCCGCTGAAGTAGAATGCCTTGGCCACAACAAGGTCCGGGGGCAATATACACCTCGGCCGTACAGAAGCCTGCACGACCAAGCTGGGGGGCAACTGTTACGGACCGGTCCAACAGCCCATATACTGGCCACGGCCCAACCTAGTCTAGAAGCATAGTCGACAGGATAACACGAGGATACAAGATCCCAACAATATAGGATCTATCCTATCCATCCTAACCATAATCCCGAGATATTAGCTCCTAGTATCTCGGCCTCGAATATCACTCACCAGGCCAGGATACTCGCGCCGGACTCTCTATAAAAGCCAAGAAACGCCACTCAGGTGCACACGTTCTAATCTATGCTCTATTTACTTCCTGTCACACAGAGCACACACACCACCCCCCTGGCTTCACGCCTTCAAGTATACTGCGAACTACGTGGACTTTGATCCTGTCCAAGGGTACGTAAGCTCTAGGCTTGACAACCTAGTCAAGTCCAATTGATCTTTGTTCTTAGGACAGAACAATATCTATTTTTTTCCTCCAAATTTGATATATATTTTAATCAAACACAACATATAATATGATTACGCAACTTATCCAGTTTCATAAATCTCTCCGAAAAAGAAGTCAACTAAGTCTTATATTTAGAACTAGAAGTAGTATAACATTATTTATAATTTAATCATTACATCTCCGACTTGACCAGCCAGCCCGACCGTTTCAACCATTTGAACCATGACCCGCTAACCTTTCAACTTGACCCCTGGTCCATTTTTTAAAACATTGCTATCTACTTAGGAAAATTTTCCTATCGCAAAAGTTTTGCCCCCAAATATACACAAAGTTTGTTCAAAAACTATGGTAATATAACTTAAATTAAGTGTAACATATATTTTTTAATAATGTGTAAAATAGAATACATTTGTGTATAACTGAAAATATGACATACACAGCTAAAGAAGAGTTGTACCTTCTAAAAATATATTGCCAATAATCTAGGTCCGATCCTTAGTCACGTTTGGGTAATGGATATTGCAAGATTTTTCATAAATTTTTCCTCTTTTATATATGGAGAATTAATATTAGTTTTTGTGTGTATACACAAGTATCTGGGAATTTCTGATCTCTTTGATTTAGGAAAATCTGGAGAGATTGAGCAGCAACATGCACGCACACTGGCACACAACCATAAATTGACGTTAAAGAAAAGGACATAACAAGCCAATCCTGTACATAATTTCAACTTCAAACCAAAACAAAAGAAAATTAAAGGACAGATAGATCAACCACAACGAAAACCTCTCGGAACAGGAAAACAGAAAGGACCAGAACAAGAAGGGGAAAAGAAAAGCGCCACGACAGATTGACCTGATGCTTAATTAATTCTGTCATGGAAGTTTTCCGTGCAAACCACGAAAGTAAGCTCTAGGGTTTGCTTCAAAAGCAGCTCTTGCTATAAACTCACCGGGTCGACCAGGTGCTTTCATAAATTTTTGGCCATCACCAGAACCACCACCACCTCCGAATATGAATCCACAAGCACCACCAAGTCCACCATAATAGCCCATAGCAGCAGCAAGAAGAAGAGCCCCACCACCTTTCACAATTAAATCCCTATGATCATCACTTATTCCTTTCTCTCTTATCTTCTCTTCCGCCCAACTCTGACTCTTCTCAAACCCATTTTTAGCCATCTCGACCCAACTCCTACTCTTCTCAAACACATTATTATCAGAAGCACCATATTTTTGGATGAACCTGAAGGCGCTTCCAAGTCCACAACAGTAGCCAATAGCAGGAGCAAGAAGAAGAGCCCCACCACCTTTCACAACTAAATCCCTATGCTCATCACTTATTCCTTTCTCTCTTATCTTCTCTTCAGCCCAACTCTGACTCTTCTCAAACCCATTTTTAGCCATCTCTATCCAACTCTTACTCTTCTCAAAACCATTATTAGCCATCTCGCAACAATAATAATCAGAAGCAGCATACTTTTGGATGAACCAGAAGGCGCTTCCAAGTCCACCATAGTAGCCAATAGCAGGAGAAAGAAGAAGAGCCCCACCACCTTTCACAACTAAATCCCTATGCTCATCACTTATTCCTTTCTCTCTTATCTTTCCTTCAGCCCAACTCTGACTCTTCTCAAACCCATTTTTAGCCATCTCAACCCAGTTTTTACAGCTCTCAGCAGCCCAATTCATTTTGCTCTTCAGGCAACCCTCTTCTTGATCTGTCCAAGGAAAATTAATTTCAGGGCCCCAGTAAACAATTTCATCAATACGCAACACAAAAGTTAGGTGAAATACAGTGTAATCTTACTGTGGATGTCAGTCAAAAAACTTTATAGGCACTTCAAAAATCAAAAGGTATGTAGAAAGAGAGTAAATTGGTCATCATCATGTGTCACTTTCTTGCGCACCACATCCTGTCTTCTTTCATAATGCGTCAATGTGTTTCTTTTCTTTGCTTGTGACAGACTCCCTTTTATTCCTCATTTTTTTATAGAGAAAATTGGGGGAAATGACCAGTTCAACAACTTCTTTGAAAAAAGGGCCTTCTGTGCGTCAATGTGTTTCTTTTCTTTGCTTGTGACAGACACCCTTTTATTCCTCATTTTTTTATAGAGAAAATTGGGGGAAATGACCAGTTCAACAACTTATTTGAAAAAAGGGCCTTCTGTTTTTCTTTTAAGAAAAAAATGATTTACGCAATTTAGCTTACATGATCTTATTAACAAAAGTAACAGCAAACAATATACCATACCAAATTATTCATTCTTAACAAATAAAAATCCAGCTGACTACATATTTTTGGAACCCTCAAACCATTTTTCACAGCTCTCAGCAACCCATGAATTCAATTTTCTGGTTGAGGCAACCTATATATATATATATATATATATATATAAATATATATTTAATGTTGCTGCAAACCAAATTCATTTTTCTCCTTCAAGCAACCGTTCTCTATATCTGTGCGTGGATGTCTGTCAACTTTAACTTTAAAGTTCAAAGGGAAATTCCCGGGAATAAAGGGAGTGCATTATTGTGTACAGTGGGTACTTAATTACTTTTAAATTGTTACTTTATTCTATTCTAATGGTGAACAAGAATAAAAGATTGTTGTGGACCGACTGTTAACAGTGTGCCATTTTTCATGTTTAGCGGTGAAAAATTAATTCATATTTTATAAAATAAATATGTAAAAAGAGGCTCAAGATAACTGACGACCAGGAATTAAATTTCCTAAGTTCACTTAAGTTGAGAAAATCAAAGATTTCAAATGAGGGAAACATCCTAGAGCCACAAATCTCTTCTTTATGTTTTAGAGCATGTCATTACCCAAATAAATGCACTTAATATTGATTTGCTAATCTAAATTATTTGTAGCTATAAGTATCTCCGTATCACTTACATGACATCTCTATCTTAAACTAAAATTGTGATTCCTAACAAAACTATTCTAGAGGCAATAAATACTCAAGTTCACTCTAATATGATTGTATGAATCCAATAAGTATATTCCTATCATATTCATATTGGCAAATTATAAGAAATTCTAATCCCACATTACTTAATCCTATGATCCAATTAAGATCCATTTCCCAATTCATACTTAGTGGTGATCAAGCCTAAATAGATAATAATGAACAAGATTAAGTAATATTAAGCACAATTAAATAGTTCAAACATGCTCTAATCCAATAATCATTTCATAGCTACTCTAAGTTCAAGAAGTCTATCCACACATGGCTTTCATCAAATTCATCTAGCAATAGCAAATTCAGAGGCAAAAATCATAATAGAAGTAAGAAGAAAACCAAACAGTGTGTGATCTGTCTTCTTCTTATTGCAGTCTTTCTTCAGCAAAATTTCATCCAACGAGAAGAACCCAATCGAGGCTAAGAAGTAGACGTTCTGTGAGAAACCACGAATGGTGTTGAATGATGTCTTCAATAATCAGGTCCAACTGTGGTTCCTCCTCTCACCGTTTTCAAGCTTCAAGAGAAAGAAAGAATAGAAGCTCGGCTCTCCCCCTCCTTCAATCTGAGAAGACGATGATGATTCTCAATATGCGGCTGCCTCTCAAATTGAATGATGATTTTTTTTTTTTTTGGCTCAAAAATTGAATGATGATTCACTCCTCCAATATCCACCGCCTCTCCTTTATTTATTCCCAATAGTGCTGCCTCCACTTTCCTTTTTTATTTTCAATCAAGTCGTGACCACTCCCTTTATAGGCATTAGGTCTTCTTTTTATTTCCAAAATGCCACCACCATTTAGAGTTGGGAATCCGGGCGGCCCATGACGGGTCAAGGTCTAACAAGGTCGGCCCTCCAGGGCTCAGCGTAGGAAAAACATTTATTTTTCAAAGCCTGATCTGAGAGCACCAGGGCCAAGGCCGGCCCTTCAAGTCCGAAAATTACTATTCCAAATTCTAACTATTTTTCCTCCATTTTTTTCAAAGAAATATAATTAGTAAATTACAACATAAATCATTTAACAAATAAACACAATCACTAATTTATAATAAAAAACAAATTATGTTCACAAATAACTCATATAAAATATAAGAAGCATACTATTATTGTCATCATCTTCGCCACTATCATCAATTTCAACGACATTTGATTGTTATTCACTTTGAGTAGTAGACTCTGATTCATGAGTAAGAATATCATGAATTTCTTCTCCTGCTTCATGAACACATCTATAATCTTTATCTACAACAAACAATAAATCAAATCATAAAATTAAAGTATAGTTATTATGTATTTAAATGGATAAATAACTCTATAACAAATAAAATATATATATGAATTATTAAAGGACCCAACTTCAAGAAGTATTCAACTTTTTTTAAAAAAAAAATTGAAGGGCCCTTCAGGGCCGACCTGTAGTCCTTCAGGGCCAACCCGTGTAAGCCTTTGGCCCTTCAGGGCCAAACTTCACTTCACACCTCCAATTTTCAAGCCCGACCCTTAAAGAGCCAAGGTTTAAACAGGCCCAGCTCGTTTTCCCGGCTCTACCACCGTTGTTGTCAAAAGAAGGAAATAATATATTAATACTGGTAATAATATTAATAATAAAAGCTGATTTTTCCCCCTTTTTAAAGAAAATTTCCCATTATTATTTTTCTTTCCTAAACTAATATATATATATATATATATATATATATATATATATATATATATATATATATATTAACTACCAGGGGATTTAAAGTCCCCAATCAATGTTGTCAAAATCATGAGTTTAAGTAAACTCATGACAATGACATAAACTCGTATAGTAAACTCGTAAAAATTTGCTCTTATGATTAAATAAGTATTAACAGTGTATAATCAAATAATTTAAATATAAAAATGTCAACAATTTGATTTAAATATATTTTAAATCCAAATAATTAAAATTTAATATATTAACATGCATAATTTATTATATTTAAATCTAGAGGGAGTATATTTTACAGCAAACAACATATGTTGTTTCTTTGCAAAATTCTATAAAAATACCATTTGAAATTTCAAATGCTAAAAAGTTATCCCAATTTGCAAAATTCCAAAGCAATATTTCACACTAAAATGAAATTTTGAAAATTTGGCGATTTTGCATTATTGCCCCTTAACCAAAAAAAAAAAACAACAAAGAAAGAAAGAAAAAAAAACCAAAAAAAAAAAAAAACCTACCCATCCTTACTATTTATAGGCCCCACAAGCTCCAATGCCGCAATTTTGGTTTTTTTGGGCCAGGATTTAATCCCACCACCCTGATAGGTGCAGATTCAGAAAATTAATGAAGGGTGGATACTAAGAGTGGGAGATTTGTGGATTTAGGAGCAACACCCTCAATTTTTTTAAGAAAATTTTTAAATAAATTAAAAAATAAGAAAATATAAAAAAGAAAAGAATATTAAAAAATATTCATGAAATCAAGTGAATACTGATAATGTAATAAGAGAGACAGTTTTTTTTACAAATCTATTATTTAGAAAAGCAAGGCTAAGTGCTGCTAGAAATGGAGTTATGTAAATTATAATAAAGGGTGAGTACTCAATAAGTTCAAATACATATATTTTAATAATAAAAGTATATTACAATAAGAAGAATTACAATGTCATCCTTCTAGACTTTATTTTTTGGAATCTATCATAATTACCTTATTATCCAAGACTAGGTACTCAATAAGTTCAAGTATATATATATATATTTTTTATAGTTGACTTATTATCAATGGTGGGCACTAATTAATTGCTCATATCAAAGACTAAACACTAATTAATTGCTCACATTATATTTCAAGGCACTTGCCCCCTTCTTATACATGTGAGTCCACCCATGACCCCTCGCCCCAAAAAGATTTGGTAACCATTGAGTTACAAAACCGATTAAAATAATACAAACTAACATATAACTAATAAAATTTGGTCTAATTAGTAAAGGAATTGACTCAACTATAAAATTGTAAATTCAAATTTCACCGATGTAAAAACATGATTGGTAGATGAAATTTTTATAAGTAAAGCATTGTTTAAGCCTAGAGGTTGCTCTAACGTTGGTGAATTCCAAAATCTAACTTACCTATACTTTTTTATACCAAAGATAAACAAACTAATGTATAAAATAACTGTCAAAGTAAAATTCATTGTTTTAAATTATTTACTACGCTACTAGCCACATTTACAACACTTTCATTGCGTTTCACGGTATCGTCAACGTCATTTATAACAATTTTTTACCATTTCAAAACTTGGGAATGAAAGAAAGAGGGTCGTGTTTTATATCAAAATTAAATCAACATGCAAAAACCTCTTAAAAGTTCCAATAAAGTAATGATAGTAGCGAAGGCATCTTTAAATAGAAAGAATATATTTTATTTATCCATTAAAGAAGGTTGAGAATGTTATGAAGCGGAGAAAGTAATTATGATTATCAATTTCTGTCGAACAAACCCTTCATCAAGAAGATCCCCAAAACCCCAATAGCCACAGTCATCATAACACGCACACCACTGGAGGACTCTGATTCAGCAGCAGAAGCCATGGTTATCTTGCAGTTTCCTTGGAGAAGATTATTCAGATTGTGCAGTTGGAGTATCATCTGACGCTGGCTTCTTGCAATACCTGATAACTATCCATAATCACACAGAATAGCCATGTTAATTGGTAAAAAGAACATCTCTTACCTGGTCTAACAAAATATTGTAATCTAAACCAATCACTTGTAAGAAAGTCACTCATAGCAGTAAGTTGCTGTGATGATCACAAGCCCAAAGGGAGAACTCAATCCCAAAAGACTATCCTATAAAAAGAGAGAGCCCCTTGAAATTATAAACCCCACTCCACTTCTGAGATTTTTCAATGTGGGACCCATAACATTGACGCGGCCTTTAAGAGCATCTCCACCATGATACTTCACAACCTCCTATCGGTTAGAACCCTTCGTGAGTAGCCTAATGTCCCTTTGTGGGTAGGCCTTGCTATGAACATTAGGCTCTCAACGAAAGCACCAATGTGATTATCACAAGCGCAAAGGGAAAGCACAATCCCAAAAGATTAGCCTATTACGAAAGAAAGCCCCTTGAACTTATAAACCCCACTTAATTAGAGAGATTTCCCAATATGGGATGCAACAATTGCACTGTTCATAAGTAATGAACAGAATGGTTATTCTATGGACTCTGTATATTCAAACTAAGGATTGAGATTGTTGACAGAAAAAGCACACAATCTCCAAGCACTAAAACGAGAGTAGTTTACAGCTTAACGCAACTGATAGTCTGATACTACAATATTCAGTTGCATACACCTAATTACTTGGGCATGATTCTTTTTTTTTTTTTTTTAATATTATCATTCGATATCTGGTTTAGAGTTTGTGGCTACCCCTTCCAATACAAGTGTATCCTTTGGAGCTCGAGACCCATAGGGATCTAGAGGGACTTAGACTTACACCGCTAGACGAACTTTAGGCATGATTCATTGCACTTGCAGGAAACTCAAACACCCATCTTAAAGCAAAGATCACCGACAAGATAAACTCAAATATCTTAGAAGTAACATGAATTTGAGAAAACCTTTAAAACAAACATACTAAAACTTCATAGCTATTCAAAGCGTCCCAAAAAAATATACTCCTTTCAATTGTAAATATATGAGCTGGATAACTAATTCAGACATATTGAGAAAATTAATTAATTATATGTAACAAAATTGTGTTGTTTTTTTCAAAATATCTCTCCTCACAATTATTTACATCAGAAGCTACCCATATTGATTGCGCATATCAATAGTGGTAGTTTAGGGGAAAAAAATATCAAATGAAGGTGACAAAGGAGATTGAGGTATTACATTTACGACTAAAACAAACTCCACAACTAGCTTCTACATTTAAGATTAGAGGGATTATATATTATCTGGTCAAATAGTTAACAAGCATCTGACTAGTTTCATCATAATAAAAATACTCTTTCAGGAAATTGCAGCTCTCAAAGAATCATATATAGCCTCAAAACCTAACAATGAATATTCTGAAAGTAAACAAATATTAGAATTTGTTAACATACCTGTTCGATTAAAGTTGACTCTTTGGGTGACTGCAAAGAAGATGAGGAATTTGGCATAATGGATCCAGTTAAGGAGCCATTGCCCAGACCAGTGAGGAAGTAAGAGTTAGGAGCAGAACCATTGCAGGCTTCAGCTTGGAGGGACATATTCTGCTGGCTGAGAGAATTTTTCTGGATGGCTAACTTTGAGTTCAGCTCCTCAATATGATTTGTAAAATCATCCATTCTATCATTAAGAGAGGAGATTTGTTCGGAAAGCTGAGTGATGGTTGCCTGCCAAGCATTATGGAAATAATTGAAAGCAGATAGATATAATTTCAGAGATATCATAATCAACAGAAAAATGTCTACAGGAACCACAAAATCACTTAAGTACCTGGTTTGATGGTGTTGTTGGCGAATCCAGATTTCTATCACTAAACCCATGATTCTTGGAAGCATATATTGCAAGTTTGGAAAGATTATTCTTGTCCCTTTGATTTGTATATGATTGTGACAAGCTATTGAAGATACATGTTAGTCCGTGATATGTAAGAAATATTACAGAGTAATTATTAATCTTTTTTCTTGAATAGAAGCACAACCAGATCAAAATCGAATGCAAAATGACTTGGTCAAATGTCACAACTAACAGATTACATAAGGTTGAAAAAGTCAGACCCAAAGTTTCTCAAGAATAGCAATAATCAAATGATCATGCAGATTTTCTGAACCAGTTTTGATGTTCCCAAGATGTGATAGACTTGTAAATGTTTTCATTTCAGCTCTCCCATATGGATGAAGAGATTTTCGTTATTTTTTAAAATTTGAGGCGTGTGAGTTCAATAGAAGTCTTCGTCAGTGAAAAATGCAGCCATTAGAAATCAAATAACAGATATAAAGAGAAGTTGTTCTGACTTTACCTTCTGACATGCTTATTTCTCATGGCAACCCTGTCCGCAGAGGCTCGAGAGAGTGCTTCTTTGGGGCTTGACACCAAATCCTCATCTAGGCTAAGCTTTGTCTTCAAATCATCTGGCAAGGCCTGTAGAAATAAATAGTTAGATGAAGTGCTGAAGTGTGAAAAGGAACTAATGAATCATGGGAAATTGTCGTACCATAACTTCATTTACAAGCTTTTCAAGTTGAATTTGCTCAATGTAGGTGCGAGGAATGAAAGAGCCATCCAGACCCAGCTGCTCAGCTACATATTTTACAACCATGCGATCTCTTCCATGCACCTTTTTATTAAGTCACTAATTAGTTAGCAAGACACATAATAAATTACAAAACAAAATATTCCAAATTAAACAAACAAAAAAGAACAAGATGGTAAACTAAACCTTTCACTGGTTAAAATACAAGTCAACATGGAAAAATGATGTATTAAGTCCTTTTAAATGAAAACAAATATTTCAACATAACGGGATGTTTCTCTTATAGCATTTGGAAAGGAAACAAAAAATTCCTGCATTAGCATTAATGATTAGGATGGGGAAAGAAAACAGGAAGAAACAAATTACACAAAGTATGAAATTTCTTACAAAAAATTTTACATTTCTTGAGCTTTGGTTTATACCTTCAAAGTCCAATGGTTTACTCAGTTTGACATTTTGTCTGATAAGGATTTTTGTTTTTGAAAAATGTGACAAAGTTACCAAGAACTATCAAACTTCCATGTGTGCAATAATGTACACAACTATAATAACTCCTAAAATCACACAAAACCTTTCATCATGCCAGTACAATGACTTAACAAAATCCATGAATAACAGATTGTAAATATGTCTAAACATGTGAACTAAAGAACTTGAGTTATTAACACAATAAAATCCAACCAACCATTCAACAGTAATAAGATACAAGTTTTAGGCATCTTTTAGCCAGTACCTGAACATAATGTCTATTAAGTTGCTCAAGCCAATCAAGTTTCACGCAAATCCTATCATCGGAGTATGCATGGCTGTCTCTTTTAAGGATGGCAGCGATCGTGTACCCCAAGGCCATCAGTCCACCCAGAAGGCGCACACTTACCTCGAAAGTAATTCTTGGTGATATGACAAAAGGATTATCTGTTACCCATTCCTGAGAAGTGCATAAGCCGTCAATTAGTTTATAATATGTAAGAAGTACATTATCCAAGAATCAAGCAATATGTACTTATGTCGGAGGCATGAAGAGCCAAGAAAAATTGAACTGCTGAAGACATAAGAAACCTAAAATAGCATGTGAAAACTATGTCTGAGATATCTTTTATCATAGTCAAACAAAAAGGAAAGAAAGAAAAAGTCATCACGCCAAAAATTTTGAGCCTTTTAAATCCCACAATTTATGCGAGGGGAAAGTCAATCAGTTGTTCAACATCTCAAAAATACTTCTGTGCGCCCACCTAACTTTGGGGGGGAAAAAGTACCAGCATCTTCAACATATTAATAGTTCTGAATTTGAACTTTAATTTAACAGTGAAACTAGCATTTGTACTTAAACCTAGCTGTATTGCTTGTAAGAAGGGAAGGAAAAAACAATAAGCTGTAGTCTGACGTCCCTAATTGGAGAGTAATGCAAGGACTTTTATATTGGAAGGGTGGATGATTTGGGGAGGATTGGAAAAAAAGGGTAGGAAGGAAAATGGAATGAAATACCTAAATTTCACCCAAAAATTCTCTACAAGCATGAAGAGAAAGTTTCAAAGAGGAAAAAATAGGTATTACTTTCATATGCAAGAGGATGAAGCCCCTATCTAGTAAAAATACACACATATTCTGGACAACTTTTCATTCAAATAAGCCTATTACATACACTAGCTCATTTGTCCTGTTATTCAGTTTCAAACAAGTGTCTACTATTATGGAATAATATTAAATGCATAGTTAAATGTCCCAAGTCCAAATTAATATCTACACATTTATGAAATAATATGTTCAGAGAGACATCACATATTTCATGTATCCATCAATCTTTCTTTCTGTTGAAAGATATATCATAGAAGCTCTAGACACATGAACCTGTTTAAACTGGTGAATTTTAATGCAGAATTGCACTTATGATTCTATTTCTGTTGGCTTAAATAACAAAGGGCACAGATTAGATAAGGCAAACCTCAAACATTAGACTGTATTTGCCATCTTTATTCCGCATCCGTAGGTATGATTGGCAAGTTTCTGGATCTTCCCCAGGAGGTAGAAGATATATATCATAAGTCTGCTCCGTTGTTTCCTTATAATCTTCAGAGAGAACAGCTTTAATTTCATCAACAGTTACTTTCCTTGCTGACTAGAATAAATTATACAGTTGATCACTATTCCATCACACAGTATCAGGCATAATGAACTGTTCTGGGCACGAACCTTTAATATGTAGGTAGGACTTTGAAAACCATTAAATGGATTGAACTTGTTGACAATTTTGATATGTGCTGTCTGAAGATCTGGTTCAATAAAGGCCTTATACATTGGGTATACCTGCAAAAGATTGAAGTTTAGAATTTCTGGAAATGGGAGAGCTTAACAGTTCTAGTTAAAAGATGAATAGAACATAAAAGTGTGAACAACCGTCTCAGATATTTGATGAATAATTTCTTCAGGTTCTTGGCCAGCACGTTGGATGTCACGAATTACCCGTTTGATAAGGTCCAAGTGAACTCCACCTGTGACAGATACTCGAAGGTCCAGTAGAGGTCGCAACTTCTCACTCAATGCATAGATGCCCTCTATGATCACAATGCGGGAGCTGGGGACTTCAACTGTTCTGTTATCAAGGTACATTTCATTGTGAGACAAACTGCATCAAGACCAAAAAGGACAAATGGAGATCCGATACACAAGTCGAGACCCCCAAAAAAATGAAACCAATTCAGTTCAATTTAGATACAAATTTTTAAGGTTCATGTATCTTCTGGAGATCAGAATGTGGAACAGAAGTTAAAGATCTACACTTGGTAAAATTTAGTTTGAATTTTTTTTAGAAAAAAACAATAATAAAACAGAAGCCATTTAGACCCCAAAAAAACCAACAACGACTTTGCACTCTTGTAAAAGGTGAAATTTTCAGTTTCCCACTAAATAACCTTTATGTTTGGAGGGAAAAATCCAAAAGATGCCCATGTGTTTCAACTTCAAGACAAGTGCTCAGAGTGTATGCCAATGTGTGTAGAGTGCATACTACATATACAAAAGATGGCTTGGAATTCAACCTGTATCCTGTGCGTGAACTGGACTTAAAATCATAGATTGGAACCTCAACTGATTTTCCTTCCTTCAAATCATGGACATTTTGAAGCAGTGTGTCGTAGTCTGTTAAGCGTGGATCTGCAAATTGAGATGATAGAAATGACAGAAATACAATGAGATTATTATCTTAACTTCAAACTGTCAGCTATCATTTACCTGTTATAGCAAGCAAAGCATGAATGTGATAACCAAGCAAGATAATTAGAGAACAGCTAGATCTTTGCACTAGACATAAAATAATAGGTAAAAGAATGGACATCTGTGAAATTGAAATCTCATAAACCTTCACGACACTCAATTACCTGATAAAATTGAACGTATGCTAGCCCATTAAGTAGAAGGATGAAGTAGAAGTTGAGAAGTTATTTCCAATACAGAAATGGGCTACAGGATGGAACAGATAAAAGGTATTGTGGCAGCTCAACAATACTTTAATGGACCTAGATGGGAGCTGACTCTAGAAAGAGAGGACTTGAAGGAGCAGACAAAAGAGGCTCAGCCTTGTACAAATACATTGAAATGCCAAACAACTTGACTGTGCAAAATGAAAATTTGATAATGAAATTATGAAAACATTAATACAAAGGCATGGAGCTTATAAAGCCAGGATTTTTAATGTACGCGACATAATTTGCATAGTAGCATTACAAACATAATCCCTTCTCAGCTAATCAGTTGTAGATATATCATATAAAATTATAAACATATTCTTTAACTTATATCTAGAAAACCAATTTGTGATTGCAGAAAAAAGAAAGAATAAATCATGTCCTTGCTGCTCTAAGAGACTAACTATATCTTGAATTCTACTATACTGCATCCAGACAGAACAGAAAATACACTTAAGACATAATGCTAACAGCATCAAAAGATAAAACATCAAATGACAGCTTACCATCAAAGTTCCCATCAACAATTCGACTGGAATCATTGTAACTGTCCATCGAAATGACTGCAATATTGGGCATGAAGTTGAGTATTTTTTCTGTAAACACGGTCTTACCAGCCCCTGAAGGGCCAGCCAAACCTACCAATATTATTCCATCATTTTTCTGGGCTAACATTTGGCAAGCACGGATTGCTATAAAGAAACCCTTATCAAAGGATAGAAGACCATGGATTGGGACAATCTCATAGCGGTCAGAGTCTTTTCTTTCAACCAAACGAACTTGATCTTTCAAGAGACCTTGGCGCTTGTAATTTGAGTCTGTGCTGGAAGAATCTTGAGCCATTGAAAAGCCCAACTTCCTTCAAACCAATAATAAGGCCATGTTATAATAATTAAATGAACAAGTAACAAAAGAATACAACACGGTCTATAAAATATCTCATGTTTATGCAAAAGAAGAAGTAGCTCTGTCTTTTTCACATCCAAATAATAACTCCTTAGTAACCCCAAAGAAAACCCCTCCACACATCCTTTGCATTATTGGAAAATGAATGAATAACGTATGAGAAGCTGCGCCATTAATCAATCATTAAGTGCTCGTTTGGTAAGAAAGAAAAAGTGCTTTTTTAAACACTTTTCCACGAGCCAAGACAAAACTTCTCTTACATATATTGAACGCCATAAAATCACTTTTAAAAAGTTAAAAAAACAAAAAACAAAAACCGGCACTAAGGCTTACCTCAAACTCCATACAAAGCAAGAGCTCATAATATAGATTTTACAAAAAGTTCAAAAATTATCATTTGTGCAAAGATATTATGTGAATTAGCCAAGATGATGCCATAGGTAGCATACTTAGGTCCTTCTTTTTACCAAGGATATTTAACGTCCATAATCTAATTTCTTTTTTTGGTAAAATGAGAGCATCTAATTTATAAACAAGGTAGTTAAGTAATCAATCTTAGCAGTAATTACAGAAGAAGAAATTGTCCAAGTAAGGAACAGTTCAGGTTTGACACGTCTGACCTATAATATAAACTGGTGATTCCCCAGACAGAATATTGATATCGGAAGACATCGTGCATGCATACTAGGAGTTAGAAACATTGCAAGCAATCATTAGTGACAAACATGTTCAGTAAGTTTAATACGCATTATTCAGTTAACAATCATGTCATCCCAATACACAGTTACTGGAAGCCATGAAGTTTAATGCTAATATTCAGTTACCAATCATGTTAACCCACTGTAGTCCCACCACCATTATCATAAATAAGCACAAATCGTCAGTCGTGTTTCATAGAAGAAACCATAGAAAAATTCTTCAAACTCTTTGGGCACACAGCTTCAAGGCTATCACTATCTGATTGTCATAATCAAGAACATCCCAGAAGACATCATGTTCTTCGCGCAATCTCAACAGAAAAATAAATAAATAAATGGAGCAACTACTTTAAGAGCAATGGAAGAATCATCGCAATGAAAATCGACGACGACAACCATGCTAAGACAAAAACAGACCGACAAAAAGATTTCAACCATGCTCAAGCGGCCAGTCTGAATCGCATCGCAATGGTGATCCAAAGCATACGACGCGGCAAAAATCATCATCAGTAATGATATAAAGAAGAGGAAAGAAAAAGCACAATCCAAGCATTACCCGAAAAATTTAATGCCTAGAAGAAAATGCGAATCAGAATCGATCCAATGTGCACGTTTGTGATGATCACAAGTCACAATAATAATACTCACCGAGGCTTCCCCAATAGGTCTCTCAGTGATTCCAGCAATAACTACCAAGAGGCCTCGCCATTATTGAATGTCGGTTCTGCTATTTATATCATTATTCTCTCCCTACTCCCATTTCAGCGAAAAGAAAATGCTGTGCAATTTTTCAGAGATTTTTTTTCTGAGGAAGCGGGAATTCCTGAGAATCTGCAAACGGTGCAAAAGCAGAGCACAATATAAGGAGAGAAATAACTTGAAAATCCAGATTATTTTTTTGCTCAAGTTGAAAATCCAGAATATAGTGTTTTAGTATTTTTATTTTTGTATTTATTATATGAATTTTACTGAAATACACTTCAATAATTTTCATAATTTCCAAAATAATGTAGTTTTGTGATGATTTGATAAAGCTTTATATCAAGTGATATGAAAAATAATAAATATATATATATAGGATAAATGATTTCTCCAATCATGCGAAATAAGTTAACTCTAATGCCCTTAAAACTACGTCGCTTTGGATTAATAAAGGGAGTGTTTATAATTTTAGATAAATTACTGAAGGGAGTAAAATTACAAAAACACTATTTATTAATTCAAAGCGACGTAATTTTGAGGGTTACAGAGATAACTTATCACGAGTGACTGGAGAAATACTTCACACATACATATATTCTATCTTAGATATTAGAGAGAGTTGACTTTTTTTACAAAATTAAGAAACTAAATAAGGTATATAATCATAGGGTAAAGGATTTATCCAATCACTGGAGATATAGTTATCTCCAGTGACCCCAAAACTACGTCGTTTTAGATTAATGAATGGTGTTTTTGTAATTTTGTTTATTTTTAATTATATACATTTTACCAAAACACCCTTCATTAATTCACTTGAAATTACTAACAAACCCTTCATTAATTTAAAACGATGTAGTTTTGGGGTCACTGGAGATAACTCTATCTCCAGTAACTGGAGAAATACTTTTCCCATAATTATATCACATATTATGTATTATTAGATTATATATCATTTTTTTGGTCAAATTAATTAATTTTGAGAAAAAAATAATAAAAAATACTCTAAAATAATTTAATTAAATTCCTTAAACTTTCTTTTAAAAAAAATAACCATATTTTATAGGGAAAAAGATGAATAAATACCATCTGAATTTGCAAAACTCCCAAAAGCCACCGAATTTATAAAAACATTGAAAGGTGACAAGGACTTTTGAAGGATATACAAATTCGTGCAAAATAACCACAATGCCCTTAAGGTTTTCTAGATTCATTCACCTTGCATGCGTTTTATTCGTCATTGTTGTCGTGACCCACTGTGTCGTCACCACTCTCCTCGCCTTGGACGCTGATCCCACCGCCGTGGGCACTATTCCTGCCGCCATAGACGCCGCCGCCGCCGCCGCAAGTTTCGTGGAGATCGAGCACAAAGAAGAGCAATTCCGGATGAGAGTGAAAGAGGGAAAAAAAACCACCACCGTAAATTTTTCGATTGCGTTGAGAGATTGGAAGAAGAAGACGATTTACATGATTTACACGATGACGGAAGAAGAAGAACGGAAGAGGAAGGAGAAGAAGAAGAAGAGGAAGGAAGGAAGGGAGAAAAAAAACGAGTGCACTGGAATACAGTGAGAATGCCCAATTCTGGAGAATGCCCAAGGCATTCTCAATGCACTCGTTTCCCCCCTCCCCCCTCCTTCTTCTTCTTCTTCTTCTTCTGTTCTTCTTCTTTCGTCATCGTGTAAATCATGTAAATCGTCTTCTTGTTCCAATATCTCAACGTGATCGAAAAATTTACAGTGGTGGTTTTTCCCCCCCTTTTTTTACCATTATCCGGATTACTCTTCTTTATGCTCGATCTCCACGAAGCTGGCGGTGGCAACGTCCATGGCGATGGGAGTGACGCCCATGGCGGCTGGAGCAGCGTCCAAGGCGGGGGAGTGGCAGCGACGCAGTGAATCACGACGAGGACGACAAACAAAACGCATGCAGGACGAATGAATCCAGAAAACCTTAAGGGCATTGTGGTCATTTTGCATGAATTTACATATCCCTCAAAAGTCCTTGTCACCTCTTAGTCTTTTTATAAATTCGATGGACTTCTAGAGGTTTCGCAAATTCAGATGATATTTATTCGTCTTTTTTCCTATTTTATATATAGAAGTATTATTTTCCACCTCTATCAACAGCTCACACCGTCACCATGATTACGTGTCACTTGCAGAAGTCCCAGTCATAGAGAAACTTTGCCAGGAAATTGGTCTGAAGTCCGAAGGAAATTTAAACAAATTATATAATCTACATAGCAATAAAATAAAAAAAATTGAAGGGGTGACTTGACTTCACAAAATACTTTTATACTTCTACAAGTATTACGCAAAACTTCCTCTCAATTAGTTGGAGCATTACAACATTAAATAAATAAATTAATGTTCTTAGTATTTTGACTAGCTAAATTTATACTTCTACTATTATGCAAAACTGGTAAATAATACTTCATGTTGTGCTTAATATAAAAGTCACTTAGCTACTCTGAGGAAATTTAGACAGTTAAATAAATAGGTGAAGCTATAAAAAAAAAAAAAAAAAAGAGCTATAAATGGGTGAAGCATTACACCATGAACGTTATTTATGTTTTTTTTTTTTTGGGGGGGGGGGGGGGGGGGGGGCTCACAAAGGAGCAAAAATGCAATGTCTTTCCGTTACTTTTCGTTGAGTGGGGCCCATGTTATTGTTTTTAACTAATTATTTAAAAAAGGCTTTTGTCTCTCAAAGCTCAAAACCCCGGACGTGGATTTGGTCCCTGGTTAACATCCGTTGCAGTCTTTTGTACTAAACCACGCCGTTTTGGGCTAAAAATTGAGTTGTCCCCTTTTTTTCTGGAAAAAACCGGTAGGAAAAAATACTTAATGATCTTGAAAAAATATTTTAAGGTATTGATTGGTACTAAAAAAGATATTTTATGATACTGATAGGTACTGAAAAAAATACTTTATGATCTTGAAAAATTATTTTAAGATCTTAAAAAATTATTTCAGGTATTGATTGATATTAAAAATATATCTTAGGATATTTTTTCAATATCTTAAAATAATTTTTTAAAATCATGAAGTCTTTTTCCAATACAAGTCATTATACTAAATTATTTTTTTAGTACCAGTCAGTATCCTGAAATATTTTTTCAAAATCCTAAGATAATTTTTCATGATGTATAACCGTCAGTATCCTGAAGTATTTTTTAATATCTTTTAAGTACTGATCAGTGTCCGAAATATTTTTTGAAAAAAAAAGAAAAAGGAAAAAAAAAAAAGAGGGAACGGCTCAGTTTTGTGCAAAGGACGCAGTGAAAGATAACCTATACAGGACCAACGTTGCGTCCCAAAACCCCCACCCTCTTTCCCTCTCCAACCTGGAATCTACATTTCATGGTCATCTCCAAATAAAATGGGCTTTTTATTTTTATTTTTTTAAAAGATACTCCATACACTAAAAATTAATTAACTTAAGATATTGAGTTTAAAAAATATTCCAGATATTAAAATTAAAAATTAATTAATTTGAGATACTGGTGCCAAAAAAAAAAGGTACAGCATACAATTTAATCAAAATAAATAAAAAACATTAAAAAAGTTATCTCATCCCAAAATTAGAAGGATGAACATTACATGCTCATCTTTTTAGATAAACATGTAATGTGAACCACTCCAACCCACGTCGTCCCTGCAATTTCTCAACTCCAACTCCATTCCAGCATTGCCCTCAGCATGACTGGAAGTCAGTAATTCTTACGTCTCTGTGGCACTTCATTTTATTTTCTTTCTCCTGGTGAATAGAATTATACTAGTACTACCTCCGGTTCTAATCAGAGGCGGACCCAGAAATTTTCCTGACGGGGGGCGAAAATAAAAAATGTTACATCATAAATAAGCATACTTAAAATACGATACAGATCTAATATATAAAAAGAATTGAAATAAATCTTATAGAAATTAAAAAAGCTTTGCTCGACTCTTACTCTACGTGTTTTCATATTATTAAATTCATTTATAATTGAATCCGTATTAAAACTCAAAACAAGTTCTTTGTCAATATATATATAATCAAAAAATCATCAAGAAATTGATATACATTCTCATAGCAATCTTTAAAAATATCATATCAAAACAATTTTATGACCAATATGATTTTAAAAATATTATTAACAACAAAACTCAAAACTTGCTCAAAATTCTAACCTTAAAATATTCTCTAATGTATAAAAATAGTATCATTAGAAAAATAAAATCATGTAAAATAAATTTCATAAAGGAAATATAATGAAAAGAAGTTATTTTGAGTCCTTATTGATCCTCAAAATTTATAATAAACTATTGAAAAAAAAAAGGGAACGAGCTCCTAGAAGGAAGAACATAGGGTTCTTTTCTTAAAAGAGAATATACAAGTGGTTTAGGGATATATTAAAGGTAGGCCCCACCTCTTTATTAGCTTTTTTGGAAAAAAAATATTTATGATAGCAAACCAATGGTATTCAGTTAAATATATATATATGCGCATGAAAGCAAAACAATGGAACAATGTTTACATAATCGTTTTTTCTTATAAAAACAAAAAAAAAAAAAGCAGGGGGGACGGGGGCCACCCCTCGCCCCTCCCTGTGTCCGCCTATGGTTCTAATTATAAGAGTAGTTGACTTTCTTTGGAGAGATTAAGGAAGATAAATAAGTTACTTAATTATTTTATATGTTAAATATTCTTAAATTATATATTAGTTTATTAGTCAAACTAATAAGTTTGAAGAAAAAAAATAAAAATAAAAATACTTTAAAGTAATTTAATTAGCTTCCTTAATCTCTCCAAAAAAGTCAACTAGCTCTTATAATTAGGACCAGAGAGAGTACTAATTTTTCATTGAGTAATTACTTCTTCCCTTGGTTCTCACTGTGATGTATATGGTAAACAATTTCTCTACCCTTTTCCTAATGAAACTTTAACACATACTCACTTTCCTTGTCTTAAAATTTAACCATGCACCATCTTCTCATATCATCCAGCTTGGATATATTGTGTTATACTATAATATGAATGTATTTATTGTGCAGTATTGAAGGTTAACTGCGCTGAATTCCAAGTTAATGTTGACCTGGATTTCCTGTTTTGCTTGGCCAATATTCCTATATCTATCGAGAAACCCATGATATCGAGTGAATAAGTTGTTAGAAATATAGGCGATCTTATCATGTTGAACAACCGAATAGCATAAGATCAAAGCGGAAAAGAAGTAGAGATCACAAATACCTCCCGCCATTGATTTGTCTCCAGAAGCTAGTAGGGACGAACTTCGAGTCTCCAGACAGGAACAAATCCAAGCTAGCAACCAAGACAAGCCAGCAACCAGGAACGAGCACCGAGTCTTTGTCCTTCTGACCCTTCTCTCTGAATCTGCAGATGGTGTGCTTCTCAAGGTCAGAGCAGGTTCAAGGGACCAGACTGAGTTTCATCATACGTCTCTGCTCTGGCCATCACAGAGCTACAAAAGGAAACGTATTCAATACGCACTTATTGTGTATTAATTGCGTATTAATTGGGCTGTTACAGTATTGATGGACGGTTACAAAACCAGCAATAATGTGGGCCATAAATAGAAATAACGGAATATTGATTACCAAATTAAATATTCCAACATTCTCCCACTTGGTCCACATACTTCAGTATATACTTCTGAGAAACAAAATGCATGGATCATAGCGATAAGTCCTCTTAAAGCGAGTAATATCTTCCATGTATCACAGTGCATCATGTTTCCCAAGCCCAAGCAACTTAATGAATAAACCCTATGTTTATTCTAGGTCCAAACTTTAATGATATTTCTCAAAATGAATATATGCGCAATACTGAATGAGAAAATATCGCAAATAGAGTTTCATAAATAATATCGTTATTACAACAAAAATCACATAAAGGAACCAAGTCCCATTCTTTCTGCATGATCCTAAAATTTCAATGTAGGCATGCCTTTAGTTAAAGGATCAGCAATGATTAATTCAGTGCTCATGTGTTCAATAACCACTGTTTTATTTTAACACGCACTTTTATGGTTAGACACTCAATGTCGATATGCTTGATTCGACTACCACCTTTATTGTTCTTAGCCATAAAAACAGCAACTGCATTATCACAATATAACCTCAATGGCCTAGAAATTGGATCCATAATTCTAAGCCCAAAAATGAAACTCTTCATTCATACACCATGTGAGGTAGCCTCAAAACAAGAGACAAACTCAACTTACATAATGGAAGTAGCAATTAAAGATTGCCTTTTACTACTCCATGATACAGTTCTATTGGCTAGCATAAAAATATATATCCTGAAGTGGATTTTCTTAAGTCAATGCAGCCAGCATAGCCTGAATCATGGTAACCAGTCACTTCCAAATTGTCGATTCGTTTGTATTTAAGCATGTACTCTTTAGTCCCTTAAGAGTATCTCAATACTTTCTTTGTAGCTCTCCAGTGGTTTGTACCTGAATTACTCTGATATCTCCTTAGCATTCCAACAGTAAATGCAATGTCAGATCTTGTGCAGACCCGAACATACATAAGACTTCTTACTGTTAAAGCACAGGGAATGTTACATCTCATATCAGAGAAATTCGCAGGTTGTATGATTGCATAGTATTGAACATATATGCTTATAACTAAAATTTGAGACTAATAAATCATATCATGATTTACCAATGTAAATCATGCTTAAAAAACATGAATCTACTGACATATAACTTACCTGTGGGCTAAAGTTATAATTCAATTAGATCCATATATAACTTTATGATAAAACTATCAAATTATTTATTTATTCTTAATTCTTGCAGGTAAATTAAGAATATAATTTGATGTTCTATTCCAATTAACCTTATCATTATAAATTCGTATCACTAAAGTCTACCTGTGGGCAAAGACATTAGCATAGCATGAATTTATCTCGAATTAATGAAACTAGAATGCAGTTATATCCCCTAATACCTGTGGGCTACTTAGAAAATATAATGTTGTTCCATTCCACCCTAATTAAAACTATGATTATAATTATCTGCCTGTGGGCAAAGATTAATTATAACCACATATTTAATTACAATGGATGTCTTCAAATCTTTATGTGATGTATTTTGTTCATTAGAACAAAATATAGCTTATGTGCCTAGTAAGGATATTTTAGTTACTCCTTGGTTCTACATACTCATCACAAAGACATCACACTATTGTATATATTAATTGTACATATGATCATAATTTTGATATGGTATAACCTTATGTGATTAAATATGCATACAACATGTGCATAAAGATGTTGTAGCTATTCCTTTAACAAATATGTATACTAATCACTAATATCAAATATGTACAATGTAAATACCATACACACAATGTCAAAAGAAATATGAATTTAATTAATTTAAACAACTAAATCATTAATGTGAATAAAAATATTTACTCACCTTCAAAGATTGATATTCTAAAATCAATAGGTGATTACTCTAGTATGCAAGTTAATCACAAAGATCAATAATGTGCACTTAAAATCTGTATATGCACAGCTTTATGGAGGACTTAACGAATTAATTTAATTAACATGAATGACTAAATACAATCCTCCCACTTTGATTAAATTAATATTACCAATATTAATCACCTAAATTAATCTTGTGCATTTGGATCCCAAATATGCACAAATCATTAATGAAAATTTAATTGATTAATTTAATCAACAAAATGTGATTAAATAATCATCTTAGACAAATTCTCCCACTATTTTATACATTCAAAAATAAATCTAATATATGCACATCTTAATGGAGGGATTAATTGATTAATTTGATCCCAAAAAATGACCAAATAATCAGATTAAAAGAAAAATCCTCCCACTGTTTTATGTATCCAAATAATGTTCAAAGAATTAATTTTGGCATAATTCACCTCAAATTTGGTTTCAACAATTTGAAAGAGATATATAATTGTCTAAAGTAAATGTTTCCAAATATTTAGACAATTAAACAACTCATAAATAATAGTAATAGTTTTTCAAAAAATTTCCAAAATGTGAAAGTTGCCAAAATTAACTTTTCTCAATTTAAACAAATCAATTTAATGTAATAAATACATTTCACATAAAACAGGTTGCCAAGAAAATAAATAAGTATGGCCAAGGTGATTAAAAATCGCAATAGGGTCTAATAATTTTCCAAGAAGGAAATAAAAAGATTTAAATGCCCAGAATAATTGCTCAACTCATATGAATAATTGGCCCACTGGTCTAAGGTTCCATATTAAGATTTTTTTTTTAAAAAAAATAATAATATTGCAACAAACCATAAGCAATATCAACATAAAATTGGATATTCATGTTGGCATATTATTTGACTTAATATTGCATGTATAATTAAATAATAATTAATGCATGCAAACCACATAATATATAATAATTACATGAATCCGAAACTTAAGCAAAATCAGATTATTATATTTAAATCCAAAAATTACAATATGTAAATATAAAATCTTTCGAAATTACACAAGTGTCATTTTCCCCATAATCGGATCCTTAATACCCAGATCTCAACCCGGTTCCAGTCGCTGACCTGGTTCCTGTTGCCCGATCTGCAAATGCAGATCACCTTTTTTGGCAACTCCAGGCGGCTTTATCGGCAGCTCCAATCGCCAAATCTGAATGCGACAAGAAGGATCTGTGGCTGCTATGATCTGAGATGCCACCGTGATCTGAAACAGCCGCCGGAAACAGAGTGCTCCAGATCTAGTTTTCCGGCGATCCTTATGCCGTTGTGGTTCATATTTCACGGCGATTCTCAGGCAATCGGGAAGTTCGAAGATGGTGATTTTCATGCAACAATGACCGAAAATAATCACCAAAAATTAATTAATAATTATCCAAAACAGTATGCTCAATAAAATCACACAATCGAAAAATCCAGATTCTGATATCAGCGTTCATGGATAATCAAGCAAAATCCAGATCGAACGCATATACACAAATAGGAGCTCAAATCCAGATCAAAGAAAAATCACAGATCTGAATCAAAAAGTTTTCATATTCTTCCCATAAAAGAGACGTTTAGCAACTCAAAAGAATCCAAGAAACGCATATTGAGATTAAGAACAACCAGCTTCAAATGAAAAAATCTCAGATCAAAGAATCAATCAACATATATATTGATTCTAGAGAACAAAGGTCAGAAAAATATTTCCACAAAATCCTAATTGAAAACATATTCAAATATATAAGATGTATCTCGAAACAACGATTCAAAGCTTCAAGAAATATGAATAGAGAGACAATGAAAACAGTGTCGGCAATCATTGGAAAACAAAATTGATCGCCTCTCTCCTGATGAAATAAGCATGAATATATTCAAATGAAATCCAGAAAAGAAAAACCCAGATTAAATATATGCATCAAATCTCTCCAACCAGTTTAAGAAAATAAAATTTCATCGGTCAAAAATCAAGGCAGAGGAATATCAGCTCTGATACCAAATGTTAGAAATATAGGCGATCTTATCATGCTGAACAACCGAATAGCATAAGATCAAAGCGGAAAAGAAGTAGAGATCACAAATACCTCCCGCCATTGATTTGTTTCCAGAAGCTAGTAGGGACGAACTTCGAGTCTCCAGACAGGAACAAATCCAAGCTAGCAACCAGGAACAAGCACCGAGTCTTTGTCCTTCTGACCCTTCTCTCTGAATCTGCAGATGGTGTGCTTCTCAAGGTCAGAGCAGGTTCAGGAGACCAGACCGAGTTTCACCGTACGTCTCTGCTCTGGCCATCATAGAGCTATAAAAGGAAACGTATTCAATACGCACTTATTGCGTATTAATTGCGTATTAATTGGGTTGTTACAGTATTGATGGACAGTTACAAAACTAGTAATAATGTGGGCCATAAATAGAAATAACAGAATATTGATTACCAAATTAAATATTCCAACATAAGTATCATACCAAGTCCATTATTAGTGTGATTCATGAAATTTTACTCGGCCTCACTTTTGTTAATGGCGTTGCGGTTGAGTTTTGGAGAAAGAGTGCTAAGAAATTGGGGGCGACATGAGGTAGATTGGAGGGGATGGGTTGAAAGGGTGAGGGGGCTAGAGAGCAACTTTTTATTATAAAAAATAATCATTTAAAGACAAGAGTTAAGTTGTAAAAGAGAAAAATACCGTCACCGCTAAAATGTCTTAACTGCCGTTACATAAAATGTGAAAGTACTAAAATACCCCTCAATACAAAAAAGAAATTTAAAAAAAAAACCCTCCAATCCCACCTATCCTCTTGGGTGGGAATGTCCACTGACTAGATCGGACCAAGTTTGGCCTCAACCTGAGGTCTAATCCAACACTAGCCCAAGCTCGAGCTAGACCAGACTAGTCCAGTAAACAGCCTAGACTGGTCTAGGCAGCCCAAGTCCTTTTTCTTTTTTGCCTGGACCGATCGGTGCCTCAGTGGATTCACGTGCAGGAAAATGACTTTATGGTAGTGTGCGACCAATCAATAATCATCATCATTGCTAGGGATGTCCAAAAACCCATGGTCTAGGTAGTCCGACCCGGTCTCATTGGAAAAAAATTGGTCTGACATAGTTTCAGGCAGACCAGACCAGATTGGCATGCTCGGGCCGGACTAGACTTCGGGCTAAGAGCTCAAACCAAGGGGTCTGGTCTGGTTTGACCCGATGTGTGTGTGTCTATATATATATATATAATTGGGTGTCACCAAAAAACAAAAAAAAAAGTCAATCATATACCCACCCACCTACACAACTCTCGAGCGTTGATGACAAGCTCAGATCTACAAGCTATCAACTTCACTCAATCTATAAACTTTAAATCTCCATATCGATCCACTCTTCAATCTGCAAACTCAGATCTATAGCTTTGATCTCCAATTTTTGACTCTCTTTGATGAGGACGCTGTCAAGGTGGGAAGATGGAAGAAAGGAAAGGCGTTGGGAAGTGTCGCCGCTGCCGCTCTCTAGTCTCTTATCTCGCTCATGCATTTCTCATCGAAAGTGTTGTTGATGCTATGGTGGTGAAGCATAAGAAGGCGAAGGAAGAAAATGAAAAGGAAAAAGAAAATGGTGGGTCTAATAGTGAGAGTCAAAAGAGAAAGAGATTGTCATTTTCTTCAATAATCCATCGCATAGAGTAATGAGCAAAAGCTGGGGGAGCACATGATCTATGACAACCTCACTGATCCAAGAAAGAGAATATATATATATATATATATATATATATATATATATATATATATTGGACTGCCTGGACTGGTTCAGGCAGTCTACCGGACCAGTCTGGTCCAACCCGAATTCGGGTTGGTGCTAGACCAGACCTCAGGCTGACATAGCTAGCCCGATGTCCCTCCTGGACTAGACCTCGGGTTGACCCCCAACCCGATCCAATCAGGTATATGGATAACCCTAATCATTGCTCATAGGAAAATGACTTTAACTATATTTTTCTCTCTATTTCTCTTTTTTTCCCACCTACTTGACTTACCAAGTTTACCATTTTCTTATTCCCATTCTGGCCTTTCCTTCCTTCCATCTTCTTCTTCAGCTTCCTCCAATGGCGTCCAAGCTCGACAACTCCCAAAAGTTCTGGACACTGAGAAGGCTTACAATGGCGGTTGTGATGCTTTTGATGAGTGTTGTCCCATTGATGATGTTGCTCTTGTGGTGCTATAAACGCGAGAGCGAGATAAGGGACCTAATTCTATGAGTGTCGCCGGTGATAAGAGCTGTCCTCTGCCCTCATTGTTATGCCTAATCCCAGATTTGATCTCCTTTCTCTAACTCCACTCTTTTTCACTTGGTGTTGCCTTCCTCTACCCTTGCCATTATGCCTGATCCCAAATCTGGTATACTCTTCATAAAATGTTTCCCTCCTTTGAGGTTTGACCTAGTATACTCTTCTTTTGGAGTCATTGGCTGAGGTTGAGAGATAATGAGTGAGATTAAGAGTTGAGGTCAAGATTCGAGAGATGAAGAATGATAGGCGAGAGCAGAGACCCTGAGCCTGAAGAGTTGAGGTCGATTGCAAAGAGGCAAATATGAGACTCCGTTACTTAATTGTGTTGGCACACAGAGGTGGCGATATAATAAATTAAAAAAAAAACTATGGCCAGATTGGACCAAACCAAGTGCTATGAGCCCCTGGCCCGAGGTCCACTCTAGCCCAACCAGACCAGTCTACTATGATATGCCTGAAACTGTTCAGGCCAACTATTTCCATCAAGATTGGTCAGGTCGAACCAAGTCAAACTGCCTTAACTGTCAGGGTTTTTGGACATCCCTACTCTTGGTTTATAAATCCTCCATACGTTCAACATGAACAACATCACCGAAATGATCTTGGACACAATTAATTAAAATAAGAAGGGATAACTTTTGGGGTCCAAAAATGCTTATTCAGTAAATCAAGACAAAACTCTTTTAACATACTTATCTCCTATACGATTAAAAGGCTAAGGTCTATTGTAAATGAGCACAAGAAATCCAAAAGTAAAGCAATAAGCATTACTCTAAAAGCTACTTTAATCAGATTCACCTGGAAGTGTTGTCTCCAAAATGAATGTTAAAAATAAAGTACCAAAATCGAAGAACAAGGGATGGTGGGTGATTGCTTTTGACTTGTGAGTCGAAGACCTAGAGTGAGAAGAGATGGTGGCTGGCACAACACAGATGAGGGTTGATAGTGTGGAAAAGAGTGGCGATGCAACTATGGCATGGTCGAGAGTCATGTAGAGCGTGTGTGTGAGTGATTGTGACTCAATGTTAGTTAACCACCACCAGATGAGACCAAGATGAAGACGAAGAAGAGGACATCATTGACCACCAAGTGAAGGAAGAAGAGAGACTAGCCAATAGAATAAGGAAGAAGAGAGAAAGTCGATAATGGCAACCATGAGTGAAAACGATAAGACAGAGGTGAAGGATCATTCAGAGGATCTAGAAGGAGAGCTTGCAGGGATGACTTCATTGATTCAGATCTACAAGGTAGAGTGGAGAAATGCCACCGTCATCACTATCATCTTCTAGAAAGAAAATGCAAAGATAGGATGGGGGGGGGGGAAAGAGAAGAGCCTGTGACCTAAGAGAGAAGTCAAGGGAAATAAGGGGAAATTACAAAAGCTAGGCGTTTTATTTTTTTAATAACATTGGTCCCACTTGAAAAGTAACGTCCGTTTAGGCATTGGTGATAGTATTTTTGCTTTGATTTTGAAAATTCATCGATTTTTTGCACCTCCAAGAAGCATATGATGCTAAGCGCATTTTGAGTAAAAGTTCATGGGTATTTTTGCATCTAAAACATAACGTGGGGCCCACTCAATAAAAACATAAGATTTCTTACTAAAAAGTTTATATTTCTTGAGCTTTGGCTTATACCTTCAAAAAATTGTTGAGCAATATGAGATCATGCTATTTGCCAAAAAGGGGGATATTGGTCTCTCCGAAGTAGAATTCCTCAAGATGATTTTTGAAAATGGCCAATACCAGCCTAGATCACATATTGCTGAGGTGCTACTCAATTTCCTAAATGAAGACTTAACAACGAAGAAGATTGAACAATTCTTGGGGATAATCAATTACATCAGAGACTTTATTTTTAATTTGTATACAAGACAATTGTCCAAACTTCTGAAAAAGAATCCACCGCCTTGGGGAATAGACAAACTAAAGCAGTCTAATTTCTCAAAAGAATTGCTCAACAGCCACCTTCACTTAAGATTCCTAACAATGGCAAAAGAATCTTGCAAACTGATGCTAGTGATGATTTCTGAAGAGCTATCCTTATAGAAGAGATCCCTCATTTATGAATGGGTACCTTTCAACTCTTTATTTTCTCTCTATTTCCATTGGTACAATAATATAAGCAAAATTGTCATAATCTTATTTATTTGGTCAAAATGGACTTATAAATAGGACCAAATTTTTTGGTCAAAAGGGACTTATAAATAGGATCAAAGTAGTATATGCCAGTAAGCTCTACTTTTGGTGCATTATGAGTCTGAAGGGTTGCTATGTGTTTGCAAAATTGTTTAAATGGGACCATTTGTCTATAACATATAATAATTTGTTTGTTGTCCTATTGTGAGTCAAGGCTTCTATGTAAGGAACATCCTTACATTGGAGAAGGAAAAGTGTAATGTATTAATTTCTCATAATAATAGAAGCATGTTATGAGTTTCTTCTAAGCTTCTTTCTCCTAAAAACCTGAGTTTATAATCTCTCACTTTTTTCTCCAAAGATTCAAGTATGTTTTGCACTTGCCTCTTTGAAGAGAGTCCTATGCACCAGAAAGAATATGACCAACGATCCATGAGTGATACTAAGAGATCACATACTTAGGTGAAACTTTCCTAATGAGTAAATACTAATGTCCTAACGTGGCCCTGCGAGATGAATGAATGAGGCCTTACCTGGACCAAGATCTTGAAGCATTTTGGTTTGAGTTCACTAAGTTCATGGTATCTCAATCCTATGGATCAATTTCCTACTTGGAGGGATTTTTCTGGGTCTTAATGGCTTTGTTGGTGTTTGTAATGTCATATTTGTGAGGATATTATCTAACACAATAAAGTTATTGGAACTCCGAAGAACTCCACCACCACCCATTGTATCATGGACAATTTTGAAAATCAGCCCCATATATGTTTTTCTCATAAAAGGCCCCCATTTATGTTGTGGTAAAAGGTAAGAATCCTTCATCCAATCACATAGAAGCAATACAAAATCTTACTTCTCTTGTCCTTTTTTCAAAGAAGAGAAAGAAAGAATTTTAACCAATGGAGTTGGGTACAGTGGAAGGGCTAGTCTCTCAAAACATGACGAACTATTGTTCAAATTTCTATTGGGAGAGATACTCACATTTAGTGCCCTACAATGCTTAAATAGGAGCTTAGCAACAAAAAAGAGAGAGAGAGAGAGAGAGAGATACTCAGACTTAGTGCCCTACAATGCTTAAATAGGAGCTTAGCAACCCAAAAAAAAAAAAAAAAGGAAGAAGAAGAAGAAGAAAGAAAAGAATGAATTTTTTGTCACATTTATAAGGCATGTGATTGATTCTTTTTCCTTATAAATTTGTTGATTTACCTCCTATTAAATGTTAATGTATGTTATTAAAATAGAAGCCAAATATAAATGGTAATAGGGGTAGAGTTGGAAACTTATTAAAATTTAAGACAGAATTATTGATTGTCAAGGTTTTTCTTAATTTTGGTAAAATATATTGGAAGTGATTTATAAATTGGATAATAAGTAGGGCAGAGCAATGGGCGAGTTGAACAACCCGAGGCCAAACCCATAGCCTGCCCATTTAATTTTAAATGGGTATAGGTTAGCCCATACCTGTACCTTAACCCATTTAGACTCGTGTAAATGGGCTAGCACATAAATGGGCGGGTTAACCGCGTTTTGAGTAACCCATTTACATTTAACTTGTTTATTTGTCTTAAAAAAAACATACACAAGTATTAAGCATCCATCCAAATTCATCATTCCAATTTCTGAAATCTGAATCTTCAAAGTTTCATAATTACAATTCATACAAAATAATATAAATTTAGATAAGTACCATCGTTATATAATCTTGAGAGTTGATGACTATTATGGTTATGGATTAGAGGTGGCTGAATACTCGAATAAGAAGGAATTTAGAAAATGTTTTAAGTGGAGTGTGGAATGGGATGGGTAGTTAATAAAAAAATTACACTAAATGGGCAGGTATGGGCAGCCCATAGGTGTGCTCATAACTCGCCCATTTAAATCTTAAATGAGCGGGTTCTAACACAATCCATTATAAAATCTTTTTGAGCAGGCTCAATATGGCCCAATTACATTGGGTTTTGGGCGGGCTCATGAGTTTTGGGTTTCATGCTTTGCCCTAATAATAAGAGTACAATATTATCGACCTTTACCCTTTTTTAAAGGCCATAAAAAGACTGGGAGATACCATTTGAATTTGCAAAACCCCCAGAAGTCCATCGAATTAGTAAAAAGACTGAGAGATACCAAGGACTTATGAGGGATATGAAAATTCGGGTGAAATACCTTTTTGCCCTTACTTTTAAATAAATAAAAAATAAAAATACCTTCACCGGAGGGCCGCCACCGGCTAGGCGCCGGCCGGCGGCCACCGGTGGGTTTTTTTTTTTTTGGGGCGGGGGGGGGGGGGTGGGTTTGAAAAAACAAAATAATACATTGCAAGTGTGCACAGGAACGCAAATTACCAGTCCACAAACGCAAATTACTAGTTTTCTTCAGGGTTCCTTTTTTATTCTTTGATGCATGTTTTATAAAACCAAAAAAAAAAAAGCATTATTGCGAGTCCACAAACACAAATTACTAGTCCACAAACGCGAATTACAACATTTTCTTCAGGGTTCCTTTTTTACTCTTTTGTGGTAATTTGCGTTTGTGAACTGGTAATTCGCGTTTGTGGATTGCTAATTTGTGTTTGTGGACTAGTAAATACCATTGAAAAAATGTTAAGAAGAATATATATATTTGTTAATGTATATATATAATAAAGGAACCAAGTAGCCCAACCAGGTTCCAGTGCACACTTGCAATGTATTATTTTGTTTTTTCAAAAACACCCCCCATCGGTGCCCGGTGGCCACTGGTCGGCCCTCCGGTGAGGGTATTTTATTTTATTTATTTATTTAAAAGTAAGGACAAAAATGTAATTTTACCCGAATTTGCATATCCCTCATAGGTCCTTGATATTTCTCAGTCTTTTTACAAATTCGACGGACTTCTGGAGGGTATGCAAATTCAAATGGTATTTATTTAGGATTTTCCCTTTTTTTCCTATTTAAAAATGAGCAAAATATGATATTGGTTGATGTAGTAAACACGGCCTCACTCGTAAAGAGGAAACACTAAGTTTAAATATCAGAAAGCACACTTGTTAGAAGAGACAAAAATTATTTTTCCTCTAAGCACATAAAATTAATGACTTATTTAATAGCTTATCCTAAATTCCAATGAAGTAGTTTAGAAATTAGCTAGAGGTAAAGTAAAGGAAGTCATTTGCAAAGGAAGCTGTGGTATGAAGCTTCCTTTGCTTGATTGGTTACCTCAAGTAGAAATTTCTGTGCACTTGACAAAAGCTCTTATACGTGAGAATCCAAGTCATATCACATTGCCCTGAGGCCTTATCACTTTGACCGGGTCTCCATATTATAAATAGGGTTAATTAATCGATTTTTTTTTATAATTTCAACTCATTTTTAATTAGATTCCTATATTTTTAACTGGTCCTCATACTTTCACTTTTTTTTTTTATCAAGTCCTTGTAGTTTTTTTCTTTTTCTTTTTATCATGTCTTTATAGCTTCTCATGATTTTTAATTAGGTCGCAGTACTTTTTTATTTTGTAGGTTCTTTTAGATTTTAATTAATTAATTTAATTAAAATGTAAATAAATGAATAATATTGAAATCTAATTTACTAATAATAAATTTAAATTAATAATATATTTTACAAAATAAATAATATATTTGATTATAAAATTTTAATTAATTAACTATATTTATATTATATTTTTGGAATTTTTATTATAATTTATTTTTTATCATTATATTTTATTTAAAAATAAATAAAAATTATAGTACGAAATAAATAATTTAAATATATGCTTATTTAAAAATTTATGAAGAATATATAAATAATTCATAAAAAATAATGTTAAAATAGAAATATCATGATAATTTGTCATTTATAGAATAATATTTAATAATATTATATTCTATATTTATAGAAAAATATTATTAGAATTTATTGAATAAACACCTGATTAAAAAAAAAATCTACAAGGACCTGATTAAGAACATGTGAAAGTATAAAGACCTAATAAAAAGAAGGAAAAAAAAAAACTAGAAGGACCTAATTAAAAATTGGTTAAAAACATTAGAACATGTAGTTTAATTATCCCTTATGAATAATCCCTCTGTTTCCAACTCACTAATATTTTTTCATCTAATCAAGATTTTTTTCCTTTCAAGGCTTAAAAATGTAAAGAGTTTTCATCTTTCATAACAAAAACGCTTCTTAGAATTTGAAATAGGATAAAGTCACTCACCACTTTAATCAACAATTAATTGATCAACTCTCACTAGAATTGATAGGCCCTTTTTGAACTAATCCTCACACGCTAATGAATGGCATTTAAGTATCTCAATATGACTTAAATTAATTTTTTAAAAAAATTTAAGTTTACCTTTATTAAAATTTTCTCTCTCTACCTTACAAATCATTTTCAACTCTTTCTTATTTTTCTCTCTTTCCATTTTCCAACTAGAATTAAACAATGGTAAAATATGAAAACAATATAGTTAATAGCCCTCTAAGTGGACTTACATTTAGGACAAAAATTTATGCCTCCTAAAACAACTGGAGTGCTAATTAATAAAGGTAATTTAAGAAAAAAATGTTTAAGACAAGAAAGATTGATATCTTATACCCATATGACCCTATTTATAATAAGCAAAGAGAAGGTTTTTTGTTCCTATTTATAAGTTATATCATCAATTTTTTTTAAATATATAATTTTATCCTTTATTCATTGCAATGTAAACTTTGTGTTCTTATGGTAGTGTATTTTAAATATAATAGAGCTAAATTTAAAAAATTATTAAATTTTAAGAGAGAAATAATAAGAATTAAGATTTTTTTTTTTTTTTTGGGTTCAGATAAACTATATTAGAAGTAACTTGTGGATTAGGCTTATTTATAATTAAAACAAATTTCTAACTTCCTCAACTAACTCATACGTGGCAGACTGTATAGAGATTACTTGTTTTTAAAATACTGTGTGTCCCAATCACTCAATCAAGGAGTTATTTCTGGTCTTGTGTTGAAGAAAAGAGTGCATTTTCATGGAAATTAAAAGCCATGACGAAGTCAGATTCCAAAGTGACATTAAGTTAGGTTTGAATTTGGGTGAAGAAATGTCAAAGTATAGTTGACACGGGAAGAATTGAACGAGCCTTTTGATTTTTTTAAAAAAAACCTATTTAACATTATTAATTTAAAAATCTTTTTAAAATATAGCTTACGTACTAACATATACTACCTCCAAGCCATGTATGATAAGAAATATTAACTCCAAGCCTATCTATAAAAAAATGATAATTAAATTACTTTTACTTGTTTCTTACAAATAGGCCTAGAGGTAATATTTTCTTTGATTATCCAATTTTAACAATTTATAGAGGAGTTATTTCATTTTTTTTTTCCAAATGTGCCTTAAAGGTTGTTTAATACATGAAAAAGTTATTTGAAGAAAGGGGGTAAAAGCAAGGATAATATTTTTAGTAAAATATATATTTAAGTTTAAATAATTAACTCCGTTAAGAATATTCTAAAAGATTCAAAAAATATATTTTTTAGTTAGATTTTTTATAAAATAAGCTTTATTTACTATTTTACCCTTAATACTAAATCCCTAGTTTTAATTTTATATTTTGACTAAAATTGTTTTAAAAAATTTAAGAGTTTTTTTTATCTTTACAAATAGTTATCTATTTGATTATTTTAGCTTTGATTAATGTAAATATCACAAACGTTGAATCTTCAATTAAGTTTTTAAATAAACATGTGCTTGATCAAATGTGTCTATAAATATTTGTGAAAAAAGTATTAAATTATAAATTTAAATGACACATGAAATCTCAAACTTATATAGTTTATTATATTTGATAAAAATATATGTGTTTAATTTATATTTTTAAGTCAAAATTAATTTATAATGTCAAAACTAATCAATTTTTTTAACAAATTAGAAAGTTAGAAAATCTATTAGAACTCATTTTTGGTTGTATAAATTTGGTTTTATATTATATACTTAAATAATTTTAATACTAAAGAGGGATATTTTGGTAAAAACAAAATATTCAAAAATCAAACTTAACGGTTAACTAACGATTTAGGTGGATAAAAATAGAATCTTAAAATATAAAGAAGGTTGTGTAACATACATTTTAATTTTAATGTTTGTTTATATGGGTTTTCAAAATAGAGGGGAGGTCTGTGTAATTAAGGCAAAATAAGAGGGTGTTCTAAGTATTTTACTCTAAATTTTTTTTCCTGTATTTAGTAAATGACAACTGACAAAGCGACTTTGTTAAAATAATGATAAACTATACATTTGTCCTTCTAAATTTAGGTCAAGATTTAGATTAATTCCTTAAATTTATAAAGTGTATTTTCAATATATTAATGTTAACTTAAATAAGTTACAAAGGGCACTCGGACAGAGAAAATACAAAAGCATAATAAAAGAAGTACGTAACTTTATTTTTCAATTATTTAGTATTCATTATTATCAATCCAATTTTTAGCATAATCAGATACCTTCCTATTCGAGGCATCATCAAATGTGGGCATGTCTCTCAACAAAATTTGAACCTTAATTCACTATGTTCTTAAAGACTAGCTAGCTCTCCCACTAGACCCAAACTCTATGAATTAAAATAAATAACTAAAACCACCAAACACTTAGGTTAACTGGTAAGAGGTTGTCCTAGCTTAACTACGAGTCTTTAGTTCGAGACGTGTGAATGCAGCGTATGTAGGTGGTAGAGATTTCCCTCAAAAAGGGGCCAACCCGGTCTCGGTTTGGATTAGTCTGGAGCCGTTGATGTGCTGAAAGATGGCCTGCCCTGCAACACCAAATGCTCTAGGCAAAAAAAAAAAAAAAAAAAACTAAAACTAAAAACTAAAACAGATTTCAAAAGAAGTTTTTCAGTTTTTTGGTTTGTTTTTCAGAACAAAAAAACTTTTGTAAACAAGAAATCAAACTGGCCCTAAAAGTCCATGATATCAGGCCTGTAGCAAAGTCCAGAAGGCTAAGCAGAACATCATTGTAGATGAGCTAGAAAACCTTGACACCGTCATGCAAACCATGTCATTAGGCCGAAAAAAATGCAACCCATATACTCCATTTGGTCAACCATGTCATTTAAAATGTTAGTTAAAACCAAAAAATATGGAAGATGTATTTCTTTCTTTCTAATTATACTCTTATTTATAAAGAGAATACATGAGTGAACGTCTATTGCAAAAAGATAACGAACAACGTATATTTAATAGAGGTAAAAAGAAAAATAATAGTTTAAAATTTTTGTTCATTGTATTAAAGATCACCTCTACAAGAGAGATTGTTTCTTATAAAAATGACCACTTTGTAAGAAAGGTTGTTTGTTACTATAAAAAGGAAAGGACGGGAGGGAGCACTTAGTATTGCTACGGAAGTTTTGATTGGAAATGGCAAGTCGTGGGGAGGAAGAAAGAAAAATCTTTAAAATGGAAAGATAATCAGCAAACCATTTGTGAACTGAACTGATGATAGTACAGGTATGTTGATAGTATACCATCCTGATCTTATTTATAAGTTCAGTTTGACCAAAAAATTTGATCCTTTTTATAAATTCATTTTGACTAAATAAATGAGATTGTGACAATTTTACCCATAATAATGATGATGAGAGAGATTGGCTAGCCATATTGGAAAGAGAAAAAGATGAGAGAGATTTGACAATAAATTTTAAAAAGTACTCATTCATAAATGAGGGTAAAGTTGGAAATTTGTTCCATAATCATTGAGATACTTACCTTTTCTTGGTATATGAGATTTGATCAAACTAAACTTATAAATAGGACCAGAGTGATATATGAACTCTTGCGTTGGTTTTGAAATCACAAAATAAGACAGGAAAAATCACTTTAAGGTCACAAGGAACCAAAAAAATATCTTTAGTTTGAAAAAACTTCTAATTAGTATTTCTTTCACTAGTGCAAAAAAGGGTTTTAAGACCGGACGAAAGATGTATGTAAGACCGGATTTGCGACCGGGCTTGTTCCAGGCGGTCTTAAAAGTGTAACTTTTAAGATCGCCTGGAACGACTGGTCTTAAAAATTTAGACCGAACTTTTGAAATATCCGGTCTTAAAAGTGTTTCAAAATAATAAAAAAAGAAGAAGAAACCTAAATGAAACAATCGGTCCCAAATCACCAGATCTGGTAACATTTTGAATGTTCCTCCATCATCAGTGACGGAGAACCAAGAGAAGGTTGGAAGCAACACCAATAAAAAAACAAAAAAGAAGAGAAGATTGAAAGCAATACCAACAAAAAAAACAAAAAAGATGAATATAAAGTCCAGAAATAAGAAAATATAACAAGAAATAGAAATCATTCATAATGGAAATCAAATTTGAATCAATATAAAATCAGAAGTGAAATTGGAGTCCAGATCTACAAAAAAATCACAAACTTAAAGCAACCAAATCTGAGCAGGATCCTCTTGTCGATGCTGGCAAAGCTTTAAGAAACCAAAATCAAAGTTCAGATCTGAGCAGGAGCGGTCAAGGTAGGAGGAAATAAATTTAAGCAAGAAGAGATCTTGGTTTGATTTTAAGCCAGATCTATGCAAAGATGGTGTGGGAGGAGCCATAGATCGAAGAGGAAGGAGCCGCCGTCATCCAGAATCCTCAAAACAGTACGCTTGCGCCGTTGCTGAGGATTGGAGTTGATGCCATCGCTAAACCCTCGAAGCATCTCACTGCCAACGTTGCCAAGGATTTGATTGTGGGCTCTTAGGATGACTTACGAAGATTGCAAGTAGATTAAAGGAAGATGATGTCATTCTTGCTGAGGATTTGACTCGTTAGGCTCTTGATACACTTGTTGAATCTATAACTAAGCAAATGTTATATCACCAAGAAGACAAGCACGCTCACGGACTTAACGAGTTTAGCGAATTTAGTTTTTTTTTTTAAAACACTTTTAAGACCGGATGTTTGTAAAATAGGTCTTAAAAGTATATTTTAAGACCAGATGCTTTATAGTCCGGTCTTAAAAAATGACCGGTTGCAATTTATAAATATATAAAACACTTTTAAGACCGGACCCTTTATAGTCCGGTCTTAAAAGTGTTTTATATATTTACGAATTGCAACCGGTCATACTTTTAAGACTGGACTATAAAGGGTCCGGTCTTAAAAATAAACTTTTAAGACCGGACTATAAAGGGTCCGGTCTTAAAAATAAACTTTTAAGACCTATTTTTACAAACATTCGGTCTTAAAAGTGTTTTATATATTTCTTGGAAATTCATATTTAATTAGTTAGCATACACGATTATATTGTGCAATTATCTTAATTCAATTGTTAGAGAGATTTTAGGAATTAAATGAGCAGATCATGGTTTTTTGAATTTCGTAATTATATTCTTGATTGTAATCATCTTAATTAAGTTGTTAGAGAGATTTTAGGAATTAAGTTAGCAGATCATGATTTTTTGAATTTCATAATTATATTCCTGATTGTAATCCCTAGATTATAGGAACTGCCCAAGTCAGAAGATTATTTATTTATTAGCATCTGTATATAATTCCAATTAAGTGAAGGAATAAATCATCGCATTCTCGGACTCATCGGCGTCTTCTCACAATATTTACGAAATTGCCACCGGTCATACTTTTAGGACCGCATATTTTATAGTCCGGTCTTAAAAGTGTTCTATATATTTACGAAATTGCCACCGGTCATACTTTTAAGACCGCATATTTTATAGTCCGGTATTAAAAGTGTTCTATATATTTACGAAAGTGCCACCGGTCATACCAAAAAGTTCTTTATATTTACGAAACTGCCACCGGTCATACTTTTAAGACCTGATTCTCTATAGTCCAGTCTAAATGAGGCGGTCTTAAAGCTCTTTTTTGCACTAGTGTTTATTGCTTCTTTCCTAAGTTTAAAAACTTCTATTTTAATTTGACATCCCACAAATGATACACCCAATCAATATATCATAAAATCTCAAAAAAAATTCTTTAATTTAGCATTGATTGCTTCCTAAATATATCAAAATATATCTCAAATCTATTAAAAATAGGAAGTCATCAAATGTAAGTCAACAATCTAAATCACGGTACATTACACTTATACTTCTATTTTCTTGATAATACATTGGTATTAATTATATTTTGGATGGCCAAGTTGTCATGATATACAGAGCTTAAAGTATCAAACATAATAAATGATATACAAAGCTTGAAGTATCGAAGATAATATATTTTCTGATCCTTAATTTAAAACTAATTAATTAATTTGGGTAGATTAAGGTTGTTAGTTAAATTAGTTAATATCTAAAATACATTAATCATGCATCTTTCTTAATTCTTTCTCTCCCTTTTCTACTTGATTATTGTCGAGGGAATATCAATAAGGTTAATTTAAAAAAAAATTGATAAACATATGAAATTAGTCTTACATCTAAGATCAATATCAACTCCCTAACTAGAAACTACCTTAAGGACTAGAAGAATATTATTCATTGCCCTGGTTTTTTTTTGTTCTCTTAGACGAGGAATACTCCGGAAAATTTTAGATACAAACTATTGCTTTGTCACCCAAAAAAAAAAATGAAGAAAAGAAAAAAGTTGGTAAATTAATATACTATTATACCGCATCAGAACAACTTGTATAAATATTTAAATTAAATTATGTAAATTCTGAACTTTATCTTTCAGACTTTTTACCTGCTTCCATACAATTAACGCAGAAATTAATAACTGAAATAACATTGTAATTTGTGTTTATTATTGAACAAACAAAAACACGAACCAATCTTTGAATTTAACTTCTATGTGTTAACAAATCTGCAATTCGTCCTGACTTCTCCATCAACAAAGCTTTCTGGTTTCACAATATTCCCCATCTTCACCATGGAATCTGAGAATTGCTGGAAAAAAGCAAGCGGATCTAAAGCATACTTCTTCACAAGCTCTCTGGTTTGGATCCCAAACAAACTCGAATAAAGTTCTTGATCTGAGTTAAGCAGTCCTTGGCCTTTCAGAAGTAAGTGGTAATAAGAATTGTCAAAGAGGTCAGGGGTAACATAATCCAATGATGTTACATTATTTTCTGATGATCCTCCCTTTGTTAACGGACACGTGGATCTCAGATCTCTCAGGTGACTCTCAGAGACGGCATCTTTCTCTGAAGTCACTTCGTAGTCGCCATAAATCCTCGACCGGAAACTCTCACACCTTGCCATGCCGATCGTATGAGCTCCTGATGTGTAGGTTTTGTGCCAGAAAGTAACATGAGGAATATATGAAGAAGTTAGATTTTGAAGAACACAAATTGGTGATATATATATATATATAGTACCTGAGAGAGCAACCATATCAGTGACTGATAGGCCTTGATAGAGAAACTTGGAAATGATGGTGAGAAGGGTGTCATCTGGTTTTGGAATGTTGGTATTGGCAAGTGCAAAATTTGCAGTTTTAGAATCCTTCCTTCCCACTGGGACATCCCAGTAAGGTCCACCAACCTACAACAAATTAGAAGAACATATATTCATTTGTCTAAGCATATCATTGGGAGAAAATTGATGGAAAATTTGTGTTTGAAAGTTTTATTGGATAGAAATACTTGAACTTGAGTACCAGCAATTTCTATATATGAAATTTTGCAGAGTAACAATACTTTCTTTCTGAGTTTCCGCAAACTATTATATTTTGCATACATGAAACAAAATAAGTAAGTGATAATTCCTAATTAAGATGTTGAATTAATGATAATTAAGTTCTAAAAAAATTATACAAAATAAGTTGCATATATCGATTCAAATAGTTGTAAGCAGCTGGAATCTCAGTTGCAAACGTTTGAAATTAAAATTAGATGCCTTATGTTGTAATTGAGATTCTTAAATTTAGAGTTGTTTGAATCAATATTTGACACTTATATTTTCAGGAAAAAAATAATCATCAGGAACTTAATTAACTGTTATTATATCTCTATATACCAGAACAACGGCATCTCTAGCAGCAATAGTTAGAAGATCGGCGCAAGAGACAATTCCAGGGCATTCAGATTCCAACATGTTCTTTATTCTGTCAATTAGACTGAAGCCTTTGAGAGAGTTTATGTTCGCCGACGCCGTCTTTTCTCCTTTTAGTGTCACTGTATCGTCCAGCAAAACTGATCCATCGCATCCCTGATTCACATATTCTATCATAAGCACATAAACATATTATTCTAATGAAATTACATATAATAATTGCCTCCTTGCTCTCTCTCTCTCAAGCTATACACACACAAGGGCGAAAGGGGTGGCTAGGGTGGGCCCCCACCCCACCTATTATTATTTTTTTTTTTTTGAAGAATATATGAGAAATGGGGGAGAACACATGAACTGAAAAAATATTAGCCACTTTTAATAATTACTTGTAAGTATTTTAATAAAAAACATATGGGTAAAAAAACAATATAATGGACTATTTTTGCCACTTTTCTAAGGAAATAAATATTTTGACTTCTTAACTATGTAAAATAAAAATATTTTTACTTGTAAGTATTTTAATAAAAAACATATGGGTAATTTATTTGTAATTTTTTTCCCAAAAAATCTTCGGATTAGAAAATAATAAAATATGGGTGAATCTAAAGGTATTGCAAGTTGAAACACACGCCAGCTCAAACAATTTAATGAGCAAAGAAGTTTAGAATCACCGTGTTTATACGTATAATACACACATACACGTTTATTATTCTAATGCAAATTATATATAATAATTGCCTCCCTGCTCTATCTCTCTCTTAAGCTCTATATATATATATATATATATATATATATATATAGTTTTATCTAAGATGTGTTAGTTGTAAAGAAAGCGTAAACAGTTGTCGACTATGTTGGATAACCTAGTACCTTAGAATATATAGCCACAAACATAAAGAGAATATATACCTAATCCCAGTACGGTTTTTTAGAAAATTCTATAAGCATGCATGAATTTCAAAGGACCCGGACACATGTGAAGAATAAACACCTCAATAAATAATATACATACACTAATACTGTCAAAAAAAGAAAAAGAAAAATACATACACTAATAAAAAAAATATTTACACACACGTAAATAATGTGTGTGTATATCTCACAGTTGAATATATCTGGCTATCAACATGGACTAATTCACTTGCTAAATGAGTCAAGATACCAAGCTATCTTTTATTTCGAAGTTTACATAAGATTTGAGCTCTCCAAAGTTTTACAAGTTGAAAATTTCCAATTATTGATGGATGCATCTCAAAATCTGTAACAATTCAAGTGATATTTTATTATTATTCACAAAGTCTGTGAATCTAGATCCGGAAGTTAATGAAGTCGCCTAAGATTTGTAATGTTGAATGCAAAGCACTTTGCATTATTCAAAAAGTATATATTGAGTATATGTAACTATCGCAAAGAGTGATAAACTTGGAATATTTTACGTTAAACTTCACAAACCTTATAGCATCCAGATCCCACTCTCAAGTTTAAGCTCTCCATATATAGTACAAGTTGTGTGTGTAGATTAGTTAAGGAAAATACATACTTAGGTCAAGTTTCTTTTATTCATTTCGTCAAGTTCTCCAATTAAATGTGTCTATGTATCATATTTTTAAATTATTACCATTTAACTATAAACTCATATGAAAGAAAATAGGATACATGATGATCGTGTGTAATTAGAAAACTTGATATAATGAATATATGGAACTTAATGTAAGTATTGTCTATTACTTAAATACTAAGTAAATAAAGAAATGATGGATCAGACCTGGACAAAACAGTCATGGAAGTGAAGACGAAGAACCAGGGCAGCATTGCGAGGATCTGATTGAACATCACACTCTATTTCCTTGCGAATAACATCGAACACAGTTGGGCAAGACGAAGCATAGTAATCAAGTCTCAGTTCAGAAGCCTCACATCTATTTGTCAGAACAAGAACAAGAAGAACGAAGGCAACAGTAACAACGACATAGTTCAAACGAAAAGAATAAGGTATCGTAGTCGCCATTGTTGTTGAAGACTAATAATGGAGGAGGGTGGGAGAGAGATGAGATAGGTGGGACTGAGACTGAGAGGGCCTTATATAAGAAAAGTCCTACGAACAAGTATTGTGTTGTGATTGATGGTGATGAGTTTCTTTCTTTCTTTCTTTTTTCTTTTTTTGGTTTTGTTTTGGTCAGAGATTGATGGCAGGTCTAAAGTATTTTGAAGGAACAGGGTTTTGTAAAGAGTCAAAAGAAGATACAACTAACATCTATTTAGTTGGTGGGAGTTCCTGTGGCCGAAGCCAAGTAAACATTCTCTAGATCCTCGACCAACAGGTTAATATAAGTATATTTTGGCTTAAAATTAAATAATATTCTAATATCATAGTTTCATTCATTTATTTAATTATTTTGCTTGATGAAGATAATATACCATCTTCCATCTTTGCAATGGGTTGACCCATCATTTTGATTTTCCCCGAGATATATTAATATTAGTTATTTAAATTAATAATTATTTGCACTATGGACAATATATCTTGTGAAAAGTTTTATATTTTTTCTGTTACTATTGATGATTATTTAAGAGAATATTTGAAATACTTCATATTTATCGAGTTTTGGGTGAAACGGTCGAATTTAAAATTGATAAATAAAATTTAGAGAGATGAAAACATGATTCTAATATATAGACAATTTTGCATAAACAAGTTGTGCGTAAACCAGCCACCAAACCAAAAACTAATTACAGCTAATCTTTTACTATGCATGCTTACTCTAGTTTCAATCTGAATTGTATGACATTAAAAGAAAGTGATCTTCCACCCTCTCTTTAGTTCTATATTGTCACAGTTCTAACATAATAAACATAAATTAAAGTTTTCAAACCTTTCTTCTTTCCCGCATTAACTCTGGGTGCCTCCTCGTTACCCAATGATCATAAAGAGAACCAGGTACCCTTTCAAGACGTCCTATTCAACTTCAATTAACGTTTGCAATGATGGGTTTTTTTTTTTTTGGGGGTCCCTTCTAGAGTTCCATATGTATATTTAAACTCACCATTTTCTTTGTGTTTCCTGCATTTTTTCATTGTCCTCCTCTTTGTTCTCCCAATCACAAAGATGAAATGCCATGCGGACGAATTGCTAGAAAGCTCTCGGTGCCATCCTCCACCTCTTCCTTCTCCTCTGTCTCCTCCACCTCCACATCTATGCTTCCATAGCAGGAGGCAATGTTGTGGCATACAAAACACATTGATTATGTCGTGAGGAGGCTTTCTTTATATACCTTTCAATTTTGAACAGGAAGGCCAAACTCATACTTGATGAGTATGAGATTGGCCATGATCCTGGCCACTCCTCTGGTGATAGGTAGCCTGATGATCTCATCGTTTCATCAGATTACTTGCCACTATTATATATTTTTTTTTTTTACGTTTTTCTTTGTTTTAAACGTATTGTAAGAAAATACAAAAACATTATTCACGATTATTAGAAAACAACCCTTACAAAATATAATCGTAGTTTACTTCCATCGCATGCTTCACATCTATCGTAGGAAAAAGAACATAATATAGTTGCACAGATTGATCTTTGATCTTGAATTTATATTGCAGGCTTCACTTCCAATCTATTTAAACTCTCTATTTTCATACATTTTCTTTACCCTCTTCCTTGTTGTCCCCATCATCATGGCCAAGCAGCACATTGAAAAAATGCTGGAGAATTGTCCTCCCCAACATCTGCTTCCTTCTCCTCCTCATGCTGCTTCTCAACATGCACCTCCGCTTACTTCTCTTCCTTCTCCCACCTAACCTCCACACCCTCCCCGTGTTCCTCCTTATCAATCTGCTCCTCCTTCTTATGCATTTCTTCCTTCTCATTCCTAACCTGCTCCTCCTCCGCCTACTTCGCTTCCTCCTCCTTCCCAACCCCAACTCCCGCCTACTTTCCTTCCTCCTCCTACCAATCCTCCACACCCTCCTCGTGCTCCTCAACATGCATGCTTCTCTTCTTTTGCCTCGGGCCTACAACCAGCATTTCTACTACGTACTTGAACTTCAATCGTCCTTGTGTTCTCAAATGATTCAGATCACTCCTTTGAGGATGATGGATAGGTTTAATTTATTTCCATTTTTAGTTTGATATATAAATATCATTTAATGTAATGACTTAAACATATGTAAAATATATATATATACACACACACACACACACCTTATGGTTGTTATTAAAGAATTGTGAAAAAATCAAAATAACTGTTATAAAGATAAAAGTATAATTAGCGGTTTTGCCAACTAATGGTTATGTAAGACCTTAAACATCATAGATTTGTTAATAACATACGTCATGGTTACTAAAATATAACCATTATAAAAACAAAACAATTAGTGATTCTTACCAACTAATTGTTATGTAACACCTTAAAACTATAATGGTATTTGTTTGTAAAACATCTAATCAGTTTGAAATTTGGAAACTTTTGCACTTGTCAAAAGCTCTAGATCTTTTAGCTCTGAGAAAGGCATCCGTTCAACGTTGAAGTTTTCTTTCTTCAACTTTAGGCGGGGTTGACATAAGGTTTGTGGTTTTTCTTTTTCTGATACATTTTCGTGAATTTTATTCTAGGCGCGGATGATTATTATGTTTTGATTGGGGTTTTGTTTCTAATTAATTTATGCTATATGGAGTATTTGAATAAGTAGTGAATGTGTGTCGATTGGCTAATAGGAGACTACTAGGATGGGGCAACATATTTCCTTGACTTTACATGTGAACATAATCCCCCAAACAATGGTGTCATTCTTTGCCCTTGTGCAAAGTGTGGCAATGTACGGTGGTGTGATCAAGAAACTTGTATATCTGATTTAGTGATTCATGGAATCAATCCTACTTATACATGTTGGATAAGGCATGGGGAGATAATCAATGGGGTGGTTCAACATACATAAAGTTGTGCATCACCTGATTTCGACACAAGTGCATTTGAAGGGTGATGCGGTGAAGCTATTGTATGAGGGTTGCATTAAGTTTACCTTATTGAGATTTGTGTTGATGTGTACAACTTGAAGACGAGAAATTGGTGGTATGATATTAGCTTCACAGAATTGCTTGATGCTTTGAATAAAATGCTACCAACCAAAAATGTGCTTACACGAAGAACATATGCCATAAAGATGTTGCACTCCATCAGCCTAAGCTACGAGAAGATACATGCTTGCACCAACATTTGTGTCTTGTTTAGGAATGAATATACATCGCTAACACATTTTCCCATGTGTAAGGAGTCACACTACCAACAAAACAAGAAGAACTCAAATAAGGCACTATGATATTTCCCAATTATACCTAGATTTAAATGCCTTTATGGCAATTTTGATGATGCAAAAAATTTGAGGCGGTATGCTGATGAAAGGACAGATGATGGCATACTTCGACATCCTGTTGATTCTCTATAATGGAAGAAGTTTGATATGAACTACCCCAAATTCACTAATGATTATAAGAATCCATGCCTTGCATTGGCTATTAGTGAGATGAACCTCTTTAGGATGCAAAGTAGTACCCACAGCATATGGCCAATAATATTGTTTATATATAATCTTCCTCCATGGCTCTACATGAAGCACAAGTACTCCATGTTTTCCATGCTAATCTCGCGGCCAGGAATGACATAGATGTCTACTTGGCTCCACTAATTCAAGACTTGAAGCGCTTGTAGGATGATGTGGTCATGCTGTTTTCAACTTGAGAGCCATGCTCTTTGGTACTATCAATGACATTCCTACATAAGGTAATTTTTCATGATACAACATTAAAGGCCAACTTGGATGTCTAATTTGAGAAGAGGGTACACATTCAATTAAATTGAAGCATGGCATAAAGAATTCCTAAGTTGGACATCAAAGATGGTTGATTTGGCAGCATCCTTACCGCATTTTAAAAATTATTTCAATGAGAAATAAGAAGAGATTAGGGTAGCTCAACCTTTGAGTAGTGAACAAGTATTTAAAAAGATAAAAGATATAAAATTTCTATTTTGAAAACCTTTTAACAATGATGTTAGGACAAGTGGGTAGAAGAAAAGGTCCATTTTCTTTGACTTGCCTTATTGGAGGACCCTAGATGTGAGACATTTTCTTAATGTTATGCACATTAAGAAAAATATGTGTGAAAGTATTGTTGGCACATTACTCCTTGAGCCAAGGAAGACCAAAACTGGCATAAATGCTAGGCTAGACATGGGTGAGATGAGAATTAGGGAAGAATTAGCACCAGAGGAGAAGGGAGCCCGTAAATTTGTTCAACTCATGGCTCACACACTATCAAATGAAGAAAACACTAGTTTTTGTCAGTTTATTGCTTTAGTCATGAAGCCAGAAGGTTACTCTTCAAATATTAAAAGACTAGTGTTAGTGAAAGGCTTAAAACTGATGAGATTAAAATCTCGTGACTGACATGTCTTCATGTTGAACTTGATTCTGGTGGCCATATACGGTGTCTTGCCTTATGAGGTGTGAGCTGCAATCACCAAGTTATGATTCTTCTTTAAGTCAATTTGCATGAGTAAAGTGATAGACCCTCAAAAATTGGTGAGGTTATAAAATCGAATCGTACACACATTGTGTGATCTTGAGATGTATTTTCCTCCAACATTCTTTGACATCATGGTCCACCTGACACCTCACTTGTTAGAGAGGTACAACTTTTTGGCTCAGCCTATTTAAGGTAGATGTACTTGGTCAAACATGTCATGAAGATAATGAAAGGGTTTGTGAAAAATCAGAGTTGTCTCAAGGGTTGCATTGTTGAACAATAAATCTATGAAGATGCCACTGAATTTTCTGTGACATACTTAAAGCATGCAAGCAATATTGGGCTTCTTGTGTCTTGGCATAAGCAAAAAAGGACTAATATGTAAGGGATCATGGGCAAGAAATTTGTAACAATGTTAGACCAACAGTTGGAGCAAGCACACCTATATGTGTAGCACAACTCCAAGGAGGTTGATGAGTACGTGTGCACCTTATGCATCAAATTCAAAGGGAAAATCCCTACAAAGGAGAAAGATGATGTGCTCAATAATACAATAAACATTTTATAATATGGTTTAAAGATCAAGTCCTCACGAGTATAGAGTTTATCCTAAATCAATTTCTAGAAAGTTGAAGTTCTTAGCATACGATCCAAGCAATCAAGTGATGTCTTAGCTAGCTATACAATCAATGGATTTAGCTTATACGCCAAAGAGAGCAAGATGATCGAAGCAAAATACAAAATAGTGGTGTAACTCTTGTAGCTAAAACTCTGCATATATCGAGTTCCAAAGATAAAAGCCCTATCTATGTGAAGATGTCATACATTATGGCGATTGAGGACATTTGGCAGTTGGATTATATCGGCTTCCGCGTTTCCATTTTCGGTTGCGAGTAGGTTAATGTAATATCGAGAATTTCGGGCATAGAGACTTGGGAATAAGCCTATAAAAGGTAGGCGACTAAGCCCAGTTCGAGCAGAGTTCCAAGAATGTTGAGGGATAGGAAGTCTCTTGGGGGACTGAGTAACTCGGTTATATAGGTTAATGGACTTAGTATGTATAAGCCGGGGAATTAAAGTGCAAGTGAAAAAGGGGCACAGAAGACCTATACGGTATAAATTTGATTGGAAAAGATGCCACCTAACTATGTCCAAGGTATAGGACAATTAATTGAGTGAAAATATGCCAGTATAAGTAGGAATACAACATTTTCAGGGCAGTCAGGTATGCCCTGCGTTTTTTAGTAAAACCCGAGCAGGATCCCGAGCAAACATTGATAAAGTAACTTTAATAAAGTAAGTCATGATGACCCATGATAACATGCTTTTGTTTTGGCACAATGAGAACGTGACACGTGTTGACTCATTATGATAAGTGAAAAAGCTACTTTTGTGTTGGCATAATAGAAACATGACACGTGTCGTCTCATTATGACATACTTTTGTGTTGGTCCAATAGAAGCATGACACGTGTTCGCCATCATGAATAGTCAAAAGTTACTTTTGTTGGTCAAATGGAAATGTGACATGTGTCTTCTCATCATGATATAGCTTTTGAGTCAGCATGACATGTGTCCTGTAATCATGACAAGGCATAAAGCTACTTTTATGAGGTCGAATGGAAAGAGGACACATGACACATTTTAGACCATACAATGGACCAGACACGTGGTGCGTTCTGGACCGCACCCGTATTCTATATATACCCCTTCCCCCTAATTTATCTTTAGGCCGTTCTTGCCAAACATGGAAAAGAGAGGAGAGAAAGATAAAAAAACGAAATGGAGAGAGAGGGAGAAGAAAAGGGGCCGATTTCACCTCCGATTTGGTGTTTTTAGCTCCCAAAGCCTTCTCCAATGTTGTTCCTCTTGGTGAAAACAACGTTTCTATGGGTTCGGATTCTTTGTATGAGATGTTTGGTGATGTCTACATGGTGGAGATGCTGCCAAATGTCCAAACTGATCGCAAAATCAAGGTAAGTAGGACTTGGATTCTTGCTCTACTTCCTTCAATCTTCATAGACATTCCTAAGATCTTGATGAGTGATTCTTTCATGGTGTTATCAAGTCTTGACTGAAACTACAAGGGGCTTTAAGGAGGAGAAGTTTCAAACGGAAGTTAAGGTCTAGAACAAGAAGTGTCATTGTCGGGAGCTTTTAAAAGAATTTGGAGAAAGTAATTGACAATATAAGTTTGTCAGGTAGTAACCTTAATCCTCATATGCTTTGTATGTCTCTGTATGTATGCTTTACCGTGATTGTGTATGCATTTGGTGTTATTATTTGCCAAGCGCTTTGGTATCGGAACCCATTGTGTACGACCAGGGCCTTGCTGTGCCCTGCAGTCTGTGTTGTGTCCTATAGAGACTGCTTGTTCTAGATTAGGCTTTGTGCCTCGCTGTGTACAACCTACTAAATGCTTTACAGTTTGTGCTTATGGTTTTTTATATGCTTTGATTATACTGTGTATATGAGATTAACGGTTACTCTGGGATCTTTCAGGATTCCAGCCTCTGTTGCTACTTGTATGATGTACAGTTATTGGATATGGCTCCAGGCGGATATTAGCAGATGAAGATGTTGGAACAGTTCCAGAATATTTGAAGATTGCTATACAGATTTTATATAATTATATTTTAACCAAGGTTTGTAATTTATTATCAGTATACTATGCCCAAACTGTTTTACCATTACGTTGCGATATATTGCTCTGATATGTGATATTATTGGAAAAGTGTAACAGTTGGATTTAATAAATAAGAGGTATCACACTACCTGCCACTTGTGAAGGTGAGGCCGGTAGGGGTGTAATATTTAACAATAATCACATCTTGAGAATTGATGACTTAGGCTTGATACAATTGAATTTGAACAAGGAAGGGTTTTTTTTTTAAAAAAAAAAAAGCCCTTCATTTTAGCTTTTCAGGCTAAACAAGTGCCCTCCATCCTTGATCCTTCTAAACATGGATAGTCTATTGTTTTGTTGACAAATAAATTGATTGATAAGGAGTTGGGTGATGGAGTTGAGGATGATCCAATCAATGGGAGGTTATTTGAACTATTAAATTTGGATGAAGAAAATGCTTTGTACGTTAGGCACAATCATAAAGAAGACATTAGGGTTTCAAATAGGGAAATTATTACTTCACAACAAGAAAAGAACTCAAGCTAAAAAATTTAACTCACAAAATGCTCAAACTAGGAAAAGAAAAAGAGATATTTAATTTATGTGTTTTGACTTTGTATTGTTGTTTTGTTGCTGCTGGGATTGGCTAATTTCTGTGCTTTTATCAATGATCTATTATACTATTGCTTGTTTATTTGTTGTTTATGAAAGTGAGGGGAAATCGATAGTAGTACCATCATATTTTTTTTTTAAAAAAAATGTTACAGATATTTAACGGTTATTCACTAGAAACCATAATATATGTTTACAAAATAACTAACAATTTCTTGCAATAATTGTTTTATATATGTAACAATGGAGCAATGCACCACGGATGTTATATTTAAACCATTTTAGAGTTAAACTTTCCCCTCTAGTTAAACGTTTCTCCGCTTCTCCATTTCATTCATTACCACACTCGTCTTAGGTCAAATGTAAACCCTAAATCCACCAACCTCGAAACTCACTACTCTAGTCGTCTTTTCTAGTCATCGACCATAATTTTCAGTCAAACCACACTATCCACAAAACCTTCTTCATGTTTCTCAATGATAGCTGCATGGGTTGTTGCGCATACCTTAACATGCGTTTTCATTCATTACAACACTTTTCTTAGGGTTTATTGTAACCAACAAACCTCAAAATCCCACTTCTCTGATTGGATTTTCTGTCATACGTCAATTGTATTTAGTGGAGCCACACAATCCAAAGTGTTTGCTATACTTTTGTTAACAACAGTTGCATGAGTTGCTTTAGTTGCCCTTACTCGCGTTTTTGTTCTTCAGACCTAATCAAGTCGTATTTCTTTGCGTGGTCTGTTCTAACCATATGGAGGTAAGACTTCCCTTCTCCATTTTGAATTCTCCATTATTATTATCTTCAAGTTTTATAGCTAGGTTTTGACCTAAGTCGTGCTCATGTTTTCTAGGTACAGTCACATATATAACTTAATTACATTGGGATAACAGGATTCACAACTATCTCTACATGCCATATGTATAACCCATCGAGGGAGAACATGATTCACAACTTACCTCTCCCTTGGAATCATGTTAGCCTAGAGCTAAAGGCCACCATCGATCCAAGTTAGCTCTTCCAGTACCTACTGCAGAATGCTCGTAGGAGGAGATGTGCTTGAACTTGTTGCTTGGTCTGACCACCTTATTATCATACCATCTATGACAAAAAGGTATATTGTTATCTTATCATATATATGCATTAGATAGAGTTTCTACTTTTTCTTTGCTTGTTGGAGTTTTCTGTATAATATAACAAAAACTCACACATTGAGTGTAATTTGAGATAGATTAAGACATTCTCAGGTTTGTGGCTAAGATCAATTTAACTCCCTACTATAAGTGATCAAGGGGTATGTAGTTTCAAGCAAGAGTTGATAGAGAAGAAGAGATTAGATTTATAGAACACCATATGCAACCTAAAAAGAAGGAGCAGATGGCGTACTCTATATCTAACCCCTCCTTCTCTATCAACTCTTCTTTAGGTTACATATCCCTTGAACCCTTTATAGTAGAGAGTTTCATTGAGCCTGGAGACAAAACCAAGAGTATCTAAATCCATCCCAAATTGCACTCGAGGTGTGAGTTTTTGTAATATAGAAATTTGTGTACAACTTCATTCTGTATGCATTCAAGGGGACATCGAAAGGAGAATCCCCCTTTAAAAAAAATGTCTCTAGTTCTTATATAAAAACTATTATATATTTATGGACTATATGTGATAGTTGTTTCATTAAACCAGTAGCATTTACACTACAAAAATTTTGAGATTTTGCTACGGAAAAATTCCGTAGCAAATTCCGTAGCAAAATCATTTTGCTACGGAAAAATATGGATTTTCCGTAGCAAAACGATTTTGCTACGGAATTTGCTACGGAATTTTTCCGTAGCAAAATCCTTCGTCGCAAATTGCGACGGATAAGGAAAATCCGTCGCAATTTGCGACGGAATTTCATTTCCGTAGCAAATTTGCTACGGAAAAATATTCCGTAGCAAATTTGCTACGGAAAAATTTCCGTAGCAAATTTGCTACGGAAAAATTTCCGTAGCAAATTTGCTACGGAAAATTTTCCGTAGCAAATTGCTACGGAATTAATTCCGTAGCAAATTTGCTACGGAATAGAATTCCGTAGCAAATTCCGTAGCAAATTTGCTACGGAATTCTATTCCGTAGCAAATTCTTTTTTTTTTTTTAATTATTTTTAAATTTATTTTTTTTCCTTTTTTATTTTTTTTATTTTTTTTCTATAGCAAACTAGAAATTTTGCAAATTTCCCCATATTTGATCATTTGCTACAGAAACAATTTCTTAGAAAAACTAATAATTATTTTGAATGTTATTTTTTTTTTAATTTTAAAAAATTGAGTACAAAAAGTAGTGATTCATGGATATAATAATAATTATAAGGAGTGCACATTAAGAGTAATCTAACAAATACCAAATACTAAAGTAGTCTAACAATGTTACAAAGGGCAAATTCTAAACAGTAGTCTAAACAGGAGCATTGTGATCATCATCATCATCACCAACATGGTCATCATCACCAGGAGCCGACCCCGAACCCTTGTTCATTAGGGACTTGAGTTGAATCTGCATCTGTCTCATCATCTCCTCTTGCATCCGCCTCATCCGCTCCTCCATCATCTCTCGTTCCTTAGCCATCCGCTCCTCCATCATCTCTCGTTCCTGAATCATCATCTGCCTCATCTTCTCTTGCTCTTCAAGCATCCGCTCCTGTTCCTGAGTCATCTGTGCTGTCAAAGCCTTCATCTTCTTCATCTCATCTGCAAAAACAATATCAAGTATATTTATTATTTGGACTTCATTTGAGTGGACAAGAGAATGGAAATTTTCAATATCAAATACGTTTACCTGCAGAAACATCTTCAATGCCGGATGAGGAGCGCTTTGTTGGCTTCAGTCGGCTAGCAGCGGCACCGTATCCAAAGACTCTCCCTTTCTTGTCAAATCCACCTGCAGCCTGAATGAACAGACTATCATTATCGCACACAGAGGATGACGGGTCAGTCTCACGCTGTGAGTCTCTCTCCTGCGACAGCTTCGTATAATTTTCCTACAAAGACAAAAATACATAACAAATAAGACATATAAAATGAAATAAATATTGTGGTGCATAAAACAAGTAATAAATACAATAAATGTCTAACCGCTACTGTGTGCGCCCTTGAGTTAATCCATTCCCTCTCATCACTTCCTTCAGACTGCCGGGAATGGGTCCGCTCAAAGGCAGCCCAACCTACCGACTCTGGAGGAACCCCAGTCTCTGCCTGCAAACGCAAATGATGATCATAGTTAATTACTTCAAAGTACAAAATATTGATTACCTAAATAGAAAATAACGTGTACTCACAAGTTTCCGTTTCCACTCAGTCATCGGAATAGAGCCGCCAACATATGACGGGCCTTCCATTTTGGCCCTATTTTGCTTATTTTTCACACTCTTCTCCTGAAACTTTTCATTGGTGGCCCAATTGTCAAATAATTGGTTTGCAGTGTCCTGTGGAAGCCAATCTCGCCTGCCTCTTCCACCATGTCTCAAGTTATAAAGCTTTTGAGACAACCACCGGGCTGCCCTGGCGTTATAAGCCTTTCTCAGAGCTGCACGATGTTCAGGCAACGACATGTGCTTCCTCTGAAAATCAACAACAAACAATTAGTGCGGTAATTTATAAAAGTACTTAATTAAAAACCACAAATAAATAACTTACCATAAACTCATCGAACCAAGCATTTCGATTTTCCGTAGGAATCGCTGTCCAGCTGGTCCAAGCTTCATTGTAGTTACGGAATAATTGGTCCGAGATGAAATCCATCACCGGATCACGAGGCACAAAGCTAAAGCCAGAGGACATCATGCAAATATTATTAGCATAAAACCAATTAGATATGGGATTAGTAACATTACTGGTAACTTGGCATGACTTACTACTCGTTGTCAGGACAGATCCAAAGCAGCCCTGTCTCAGGATCTGTTGTGCCCCAGATCGGTGTATTGGAGAAACTACCTTCTTCCCCGACGTGGCTCTGAGGCGACGGGGTGTGCTAAGCAAGAAATGTGAAATATTAAAGATGTTTGTATATAGATGGTTTCATGAAACTAAACATATGTAAATCAATCAGAATTAGGCTAGTAAACCTGTTGTCCCATTTGCTGCGGATCAGTGGAGGTAGGAGGCGACGGCGACGTATACAGCGACGGTGAAGATGCGAAATAACCCGACGGTGACGATGCCATATTAAACGGTGGCACCTCTGGGGCACCGCCCCGCTCTCTGCGTACAGAATGGGCAGATGACGACGCCCTACCACCTCTGATAGGACGGGGCCGGGATCGACCACCACCACGTCCACTACCTGAAGATCCTCCTTGATGCTCCATCTCTGAACACTTATAGACATTAGGTCAAAAAAAAAACTACAAATATATTTAGGGTTGATTACAGTAGTGAAGTAACAAAGTATGTAGTATAACAGACCGTCAAAAACAAAGAACTAACAAATCTCAACCGGACGATTCCTGTTCATCGACTTCTGCTTGCCCGTCTTCCTCTGAAGTCTCATAGTCGTCGAACTCAGATTCACTGTCAGAGTAAATCAATTCTGCCTCATCGTCTGATTCCTCATCGTCAATTTGTATAGGAATCAATTCTAAATCCGCAGCAGAATCAAAGAGATTGCTTGGTATTTCATTGTCTTCGATGTTTATGGGCAGTAGATGTTCCACATCAGCTTGGAACGGTTCAGCCATACCGTCATTTGAATCCGACTCTTTCGACTTCGGTATGATATTTCGTGCTTTGGTTTTAATAACCCCCCTCCACCCTTGGCGGGATGTGGGATATAATGTATAGTAAACTTGTTTCGCCTGTTGAGCAAGGATGAATGGGTCATAACCAACCGCATATCTCCTTGTCCAGTGGATCTCAATATTTCCATGCTCGTCCATTTTTGTCCCACGCGGACTGTTATCAAACCACTCACACTTAAAAAGGGTCACCACATTGTCCCACGGATATTTCAATTGAATTATGTCACGTAACTTCCCGTAGTAGACAGTCTCCATCCCGTCAACTTGGTCACCTCGACAACATACACCGTAATTGCAACATTGTGTACCTGCATCCGTGTCAACAGTTGAAAACCGATACCCATTGATTATATATCTGCTGCATTGAGTAACACTAATTGGAGCTCCATAAGATAAACTCCACGCAACTTCATTGGGATCTTCTCGATGTTTCGCGAAATAGGTTCGAAACCATTTTGGAAACTCAGAGTTTGTGAATTGATCAACTTGCGACACCGACATTGAAGGATTTTCCGATCGGACCCAATTAGAAAAGTAACTGCAAAATATATATATATATATATATATATATATATATATATATATATATATATATATATATATATATGAAGTTAATACTTTAATACTTATCGTAATAGTAAAACGGAAAAACAAAAATCTTACTTTAAGTACGGGGCGACCTCTTCACAGTTGTTTAGAATGTACCACTCTGCTACTTGCTTATCTCTTCCGTCAAGAGTTGATTTCCAATGTTTTCCCACGACTCGCCCTGGATAATTAAATATTGATTTTTGATCCCTTGTATCACCGGCATCGTTGCGAGGTACCCTTCTCCATCTTGACATCATTTCAGGGGGATGATAGTATGACGAAAATTTAGTGGCCTCTTCGACTAGATATGCTTCAGCGATAGATCCTTCAACGTGGGTTGGATTTTTGATCTTCTGCTTAAGTGTGCGTAAAAACCTACAATGGAATATCATAGGGTATTTATAAACTAAAGTACCATGTTTTTCAATTAATAACAGATCGAAAGACATATATATTACCTCTCAAACGGATACATCCATCTATATTGTTGCGGGCCTCCTATCCTTGCTTCGTAAGCCAAGTGAACGGGCAAATGTTCCATTGAGTCAAAAAAAGAAGGAGGAAACACCTTCTCTAACTTGCATAGCGTTATAGGCATACTCGCCTCCAGAAGCCGTAACTTTTCAACATTAAGCTCTGAAGCACAAATTTCTCTGAAGAACACGGAAAAGTCCGTTAGAATAGACCACATTTCCTTCGGTAGTGCTTTGAAGGCCCAAGGCAACAATCTCTGAAAAAAAACATGACAATCATGACTCTTCATCCCGAAGAACTTCCCCTCGTGCATGTTGACACATCTTTTCAGGTTTGACGCATAACCGTCCGGGAGTTTCAAATCTTTTACCCATTGCAACAATTCTAAATTCTGTTGTTTGTTTAATGTGTACGGTGCTCTAGGTTTGGAAATCCGTCCCCTGCCATCTTGCACCAAATGCAAAGCAGGCCTTCTGCAAATCTCTTGTATGTCCAGTCTTGCATTGACTGTGTCCTTCGTCCTGCCCTTGGTGTCCATCACGGTGTACAGAATATTGTCAAACACATTCCGCTCAATATGCATGACATCGAGGTTGTGTCTTAACAGTTGTTCTTTCCAATATGGTAGTTCCCAGAAGATGCTGCGTTTGTTCCAATGATGATCAACACCATATCCCTCAGGTTCGCTAGAAGCAGCCCCCTCTTCGACACTTGGAATGTGCTTGACCCTATCCCATATTTCTTGGCCACTTAAACGAAGAGGTTGATCTGCTCGTTCAACAACATTTCGCGTGAAGTCTTTTCTATTTGTCCTGTACTGATGATTGGGGGGTAGGAATCGCCGGTGCCTGTCAAACCAACAGACCTTGTGACTGTGTTGCAAGCTATAACCCGTATTCTGTTCAAGACATACCGGGCATGCAAGCTTTCCCGACGTTTGCCAGCCACTCAACATCCCATATGCAGGGAAATCACTTATCGTCCACATTAAGGCAGCACGCATTGTGAAATTCTGACTCAATGATATATCATACGTAAGAACCCCTTCACTCCACAACATCTTCAACTCGTCTATCAAAGGCCTGAGGTACACATCTATCTTCTTTTTTGGGTTGGATGGCCCAGGGATTAACGCGTTCAGGAACAAAAACTCTCTTCTCATGCACATAGAAGGTGGGAGATTGTACGGTGTCACAATGACAGGCCAACAAGAATAATTCCTGCCCGTTTTATCAAAAGGAGCGAACCCATCCGAACATAGACCAAGACGGACATTACGGGGATCCACAGCAAAGAAAGGATTCGCCTCGTCAAATTTACGCCAAGCTTCAGCATCCGAAGGATGCGTCACAAAGTTTTCATCCCTGTGATGCTCCCGATGCCATCTCATGTGAGCAGCTGTTTGTTCTGATGCATACAATCTTTGAAGTCTGGGCACCAGAGGAAAGTAGTGCATCTTGCTTAACACTCGACGGGTAATTTTCCTTCCTTTCCTCACAACTTCATATCTGTCATGTCCACAGAATCTACAATTGGTCAGCTCAGCATCATCCTTATAATACAACATACAACCCCTAGGGCAGCAATGAATTTTTTCACATCCAAGCCCAAGCTCTTTCACCTTTTTTTTTGCTTGGTAAAAATCCTTCGGCAAATTATTGTCGTTGGGAACAACCTTGTTTATGATCTGCATCATTTCATTGTAATTCCTCTCACTCATATGGTGATCAGTTTTCAAGCTTAGTGTTGCTAGGGTAGCCGATAGCGATGAATATTCACTATTTTCAAAGTGTTCACAACCTTCCCATAACGGACGTTGCGCTTCTTGAAGCATTTTATAGAACCTATCGGCTTCCGGATGAGGGTCCTCTCCCATGTATGATGGTTGAGCATGTGTATCGGTCTCCTCTCCCATGTATGACGGTTCAACATGAGTAAGAGGATCGAAATATCGGCCGATCGACGGTCCCGCAGCGTCCATAACCAACTGCTCATATTGATTAAGGTTGTCTCGATGACTACTGTCCCCGTAATAACCACTAGGTGTCGGTGTCTGTCGGATTTCGCCATGATATTCCCAACACTCATAATCCTTCATGAATCCCCTTTTACACAAATGGATTTTGACCTCCTCAAAATCTTCAAATCTTATACACCTACATTTGACACAAGGACACCTGATCTCCCTACTTGAATTAGTTGAATGTGCGAGAGCAAAATTGATGAACTCTTGCAAACCCGCCAAGAATGCTTGAGTTAGTTCTCTTCTCTCAGTTAGGCGATTGTACATCCAACTTCTATCATGGTTGTCATCCATATTTCCTAGCTAGTTCAGTTACTCAACTTAATTAACATCTCAACATTTCACAAAGATGTATTAATATCAAATAAATAAATATTTCACTGTTTTTCTAGCAGTGGAATTTCGCCTAACTTTGAAAATTCATAACTAATTCTAGAAAAATCGAAACGAGGATCCGTAAAATTCCCCAGAATCCTTAGGATGTATAGTTCCAATAAAAAATGATAGCCTTTGCCCAGATTCTACGGTTTTAGAAAATATAGTTTCTTATTTAATTATGAATTTTAAGATTTATGTCCTCTTAATTTAATCCCTTGATTAATTATAAAAATTTACATAATCATTTTGTTTAGTGAAAATTCAAGTGTCTACTAATTCCTCTTATGCTCCCCTATTTATTTGATGTGTTTCCCTAATTTTTCCTTGTTTTCTTTGGATCCTATAAAATCCCTAATTTAATTTGGGAGTTGTTGGTATTTTTATGGTATTTTATGATTCTAAACAAAACTTAGAAAAATGAAACATTAGCTACCTTAAATTCTAAGGGAAAATAACTTAATAGATAAAGTAAATATATCTCAAAATTTGAGACCACATATTCACCTATTTTAAATAGGTGCCATCAACCAAAATATTGTGTTTATGAGAAATAATAAGTTTGGGGTATTACAAATACGAAAGATTAGACATTAATTAATTAATTAATTAATCTTTATTTGCTTCACTCAGATATATATGATCATATGAATATGAAAGATTAGAGATTAATTAATTTCGCACTCCAGATTAGCAAACCGAACATACCAATAAATCAATATGAAGTGATTTGCAACTTGATGGATCAGGCTAGCGATGCAGCACAATCTGCAAATACATTCAGGTGAAAAAATATTGCAAATAATCAATTTCAATTTTTTAATCTAAATATGTGTAGATATCAATTTACAGATCAGGTGAAAATTCTTGATGCTTTTTTAAGTCAAAATAAATACATTCGCAATGAGATTATAAATATCTTACAAGATCAATCGATTTACAACCATTTTAATTTTTAAATAAATATTATATAATGTTTATTAATCAATTATATGTTTAACACATTATTCATATTGATGTGAGGAGCAGATTTGTATCACGTATACAAGAGGTGGGTCATAATTTTTATTTGATAATATATATACTAAGAATTTGAAGCTAAGAGAGGAAAATATTAACTTGTGGTTATATACATTTTTTATGTAATTTAAAGAAATATTAAATAAATTAAAATTATAGAATATAAAGAGAAAATAAATAAGAATTAAGAATTTAAGGAAATATTACTATTTATTTATTTCTATGACGAACATTCTTTTAAACTTTGAAATCTGATATGACACGAAGAATATTATTCAAGATACATAACTACTTCAAGACCGATGATGCATGTAATGAAGTTGTTCCAACGGCAATAACCTACTCTCTTTCTATTTCTTTTTTTTTGATTAATTGAAAAATATTATAATTTATCCAATGTAATTTTTATTCTTTTTTTTATGCCAATCAAAAGAATTTTTGAATAAAGTGAAACAATAATATATACACCCTTTAATATGTTCATGACTTAGAATAAAAAAATCGAACCAATCAGTCTAACTAATGTAGAATTTTTTTTTTTTTTTTTAAAAAAAGTTACCGCGTTTTTTCTGAGCTGAGGGCGTGGAGATTTCAGATCTGCCGGCGCTGAGGGGAGCTGGGGGCTGACGGCGACCGGATCTGGGGGCTGAGCTGTGGGTTGACGGCGGACGGAGCTGGGGGTGTGGTAGAGCTGTGGGTTGAGGGCGGACGGAGCTGGCGGTGTGGGGAGTGCCGAGGTCGAGCTGTGGGTGTGGGAATGTGCCGAGGTAGAGCTGAGCTGTGGGTGTAGGGACGACCGAGCTGGGGGTGTGAAGCTGAGGGGGGGAACGAGCTGGGGGAGGCGGACCGGCGGCGGAGCTGAGGGCGGCGTCGTCTAACGGAGCTGGGGGCGAAAATATGACATAATGACGGGGTTGAGCTGAGGGTTATGGCTTTTTTTTTTGCGACGGAATCCCAATCCGTCGCAAATTTGCGACGGATTGATAATCCGTCGCAAAAAGCAGCCATTTTTGCGACGGAAAGATATTTCCGTCGCAAAAAGGCGAAAACTGGCGGCCATTTTAGCCGCCAGTTTGCGACGGAATAATATTTCCGTCGCAATATTTGCGACGGAAATATATTTCCGTCACAAATCCAATTCCCCTGACCTTTTTTTTACTTTTCTTTGCGACGGAATTTGTTTTCCGTCGCAAATTTGCGACGGAAAAAAAATTCCGTCGCAAATTTTCCTATTTTGCGACGGATTTATTAATCCGTCGCAAATTTCATAGATTTTGCTACGGAATTCATTCCGTAGCAAAATCCGTCGCAGAATACTCTTTTTCTAGCAGTGTTATATCAAATAAATAATGGTTACGATATTATTATTGTGGGCTGTCTTAACAGGCCTACAATTAGCTTATGCCCATAACTTGCAGAATATTATTGTGGAATGTGATTCTTTGTCTGTGGTTGTTGTTCTATCTGATATGCAGGTGGCAACTGATTCTGGGTACACGCTGGTGAATGAAATATGCAGGCTTATTCAAAAGTTTGCTAAGTTTAGGATTGTGCATGTGTTTAGGGAAGGTAATATGCGTGCTGATGCACTAGCAAACCATAGCTTCAATTTAGAGGTTGTAAATTCTGTTTTTGCTGTTCCCCCTCTTGCTGTTTGTAAGTTTCTGTTTCAGGATGAAGTGGGGGTTATGTACCCACGTTCAATTGTAAGACAGGTTTAGTTCTTTGGGTTTAGGCCCCGTTTTAATATAAAATAATAATAATAATAATAATAATAATGGTTACAATATAATGACCATCATGTATGTTAAACTTTATATAATGGTTATTTTGAAAGCACTGTTATGTATGTTACAGAGTTTATAACAATTGCTTATTTGAGATTGATATTTATTGTGCCAGTATTATGGTATATATAATAAGGGGTTTAAACTTCTCATGTTGTATGAGAAGAAGAAGGCTCCTACACACACATATATATATAATTAGCATTATATATATGTGGGTCCCACCATTTCATGTGTATGTGACATGAGAAGTGTTTTTCCCATATAATAATTGTTTATGTGAACCCATTTTATTATCATGAAAAAATTGTGTAGAACATGGCCTAACCACATCTCAATACATAACGGTTGCTATACTAGAACCATTATAATATATTCAGAATGAATCACAGTTTGGAACCGTAATGTATCTTTGCCGAACAAATATAGCGCCTGCAATGTGACGGTTTGGAATCATGATGTTATGGCAATTAATAACCATCATATACCACAATTTCTGTAGTAATTATATAATGTTTCGGTTTAGGGTTTTTATTTGTTATCTTTTCTGTACATAACCCAGACTTTTGACCAACGGTTCCATTTTTAAATGCACAATTAGCTTTAACTTTTAACCCACTCCTATTAAACCTTGCATATACAAATAGGCAATTTCATCTTCTTGCTCACAAGTTATATAATCTCTCCACGACTTTCTTCTTTCTTTTCAAAAAGCATCTAACTACCAAGAAGACGCAAGATTTTATATATATATATATATATATATATATGCACGTAGCCTTCTGGTTTCTTCTGACTTATGAAGGGAAATTATGTAGAGATATTGATTGAGTCCTGTACGCATTCATGTTCGTGTATACATAAGATATATATTTGGAGGTAACTCATGATTATTTTAACTTTAATTCTCTCATTTAAATATATACAGATAATATGAAGCGCCAAACAAGAAAAAGATTTTAGCTCCATAACTGTGTTGATTCTGTTTCAATAATTACTTTTCTTTCCTAATTAGAAAGTACTGGCGCGTATTTATTAATTGCTGCTACAAAGGTATCTCGTTTCAGTTTTAAAAAATATTAACTAGTTCACGAAAAATTCTGGAATTATTTAAATTATAAATTTATTTCTTTTAAGATGATGATTAATTAAAAAATAATTTTCCATTAAATGAAAAATTAAGAAATAAAATTAATTATCTGTTACGTTATCTCTCTTTCTAAAAGTACTTTTAAAAAAAAGGAAAAAGAAAAAGGAAAGAAAGAAAGTCAAATTCACCACACAAGACAATGTCAATTTGCGCGATGTTTTTCGGTTTCCTGTATCCATGATGAAAAGTTCATCAAGCAAACAATAGAATTCTTACTGGTTTTAACTAATTATACGAAAGAAAAATAATGCGTGGAGTGATTGAGTCATGTTCGTTTAAAGAATAAATTAAGAGATATATTCAAAATAAATTATCACTTATCTTTGACCTTAATTAATTTCTCTTACATAAATATATACAGACAATTTTTGTGGGCAACGTGCGTCCAGATAGAGGGGGTTTGAAGAGTCAAACCAAAAAAGATAGGAGAATTAGATAGGAGGACCTATATAGAATAATATTTATTGGGAAGGATAATAAAAATTGTAATTATTTAGAAAGACCAATTACCAAAATATAAATTTAGAAATACTAAATTGCCCTTGAAAGTGATTTGATTTTTTTCCCACCAAAATTACTACTGCCAAAATCATAATTTTAACCTCAACTAATATCTACATAATCATATCATTATATCATTTAATTATTAATTGTAAGGTAGATATTGGCCCTTTAACCCTTTTATATCATTAAGTTTTTTTCTTCTTGATTTACATAATTTTATATAAATATGGAAAACAAAAGCTCTATCAAAGGAAATTTATCAATCAAAATAAAAAATTAAATGCATTATATAATTTAATTATTACTGGTAACATAGATATTGGCCTTTTAACCTTTTTATATCATTAATTTTTTTTTTTCTTGATTTATATGTAAAGCAAGAAAAAAGAAAAAGCTCTATAAAAGAAACTTGGGAAAATCCCATATAAAGCTACTTAAAATAGAATAATTCTAAATCGAGTTAATAAATTCAATAAATCTTTAATTGAGTCATTAACCCAATTTAGGATTTGGAAATATGGGTAAAATATCTTTAATGCCCTCTCATCTTCCCTCATTAATGAGTTTTATTACTCCCTAACTTATGTTTCCTATGTATATGTCAAAATTAATTTTAATACAACAAAATATGATTCGTTCAAATATATTAAATATATCATCATAAGAATAAAAACCTACAATATTTTCAGCAAATAGTTCATTTTATTAACATGAACAAATTTTTTTAAAGAAAACTTATAATATATGTCACTATAAAAAGGACATATTTTGGTAAATATATTAATTAAGTATGAATTTTTTTTTATATTTTTCACACATATATATAGGCTTTTTTTTTTGGAAAAGTTTTATATTAATGTAAACCATTTTATGAAATTTTTAGTGCATTTTACATCTGTTTTCTAAAATATCCATAGAAGTATATAAAATTTAAACGTCGCTTTATAAAAAAGATAAATAATATTACTGATTTATATTAAAGAATTAAAAAATTGAAACTGAAATATTAACTAAATTACTATCTAAAAACTCACATTTATGTGTTAATAAAAATTATTCTGGTTTAGGTTAATATTGGTAAAAATGACTTTTATTTCAATTCAATTTTGCAAAGGATGAAGTTGGCATGTGATATGCTTCTTCTTCTTCTTCTTCTTCTTCTTTTTTTATTTTTTTGCTTTTATCTCACCCGATAAAAATAACAACTTTCTTTTTAAAAAAAATCTCACATTTTTTTTAAATCATTGATACAATTAATTGACTTTCAATTGAAATATATTTAATTGATATTAATAATACTATTATGGCATGACATATTTGAATTATTCTTGATTATCCTTTTATATAAAGTTATAAAGCAATAATACTCTTTTAAGAGGGGAGAAAAGAAACGCCGGCAAAAAAGAGATGAGAGGCATTAAAGTCATTTTACTCAAATTTTAAAATCTTAAATTGGGTTGATGACTTAATTAACAATTTGTTGAATTTACCAACCCAATTTAGAATTTTTCTATTTTAAATAGCTTTATATGAGATTTTCCCAAAAAAACTTTATCAACCAATATAAAAAATTGAACGCCTTTTTTGTCTTATTAGAACTAGTTGTGTAGGCTCAAAAATAACAAAAATAAAACATTACTATATCGTATCAAAAATTGAAATATTATAATGGATTAATGTCTGTTGATACTGGAAGGCATGGTCGTGTTGAACATGACCCTATTATATATATATATATATATATATATATATATATATATATATATATATATATAATTTCTTTAATGTTTATAATAAATTATAAAAAAATTTGAGCTTTTTCTAAAATTATATATTTTATCAATCAAAGTTTGTGTGAATTTTAAAAATAAAATTATAATTTTGAGAAAATTGAAAGAAGTTTGAGTTATTTTTGCAATAAATTTCTATGATGAGAAAAATTGTGTTTAATTAAATTAAATTTAGAAATTCATGTTAGTTTTAAACATAGAATGAGAGAAAAAATGTAGGAGGTTTGATTAGGGACACTTTAGTATTTTTAAATTTTTATTTTGTTAATTATTCCTTCTAAATAATTACAATTTTTACGGTCTTTCTTAATAAATATTATCTGCTATAGGTCCTTGATTTTAATTTTACCAAAAAAAGATTATGGCTTTATACTTTTATTGATTTTGTTTCATTGGTTACTTTTTCTTATCGATCATGTGCAATACTAAATGCAAAAAAACGAAGGAAGCAATTGCTTCGAAGAATATATAACTTATTAGAATAAGAAGTATTGTCACATGGAAGTAATTTGTTTGTTTTATTTAATAAGTTATTGGTGTGCACAGTTCAAAAATTCAGAATTGATGGGATTCTTAGTTCTAAAAAATAGCTCAATTTAGACATGTTGTAACAAGAGTACGTGTCACACGGAAAGTTGACCAGAATCCATTACTTTGAGTTACCCAACTAAACACAAAAAAGGTAGTGGATTAGCAACGGAATTTAACAACAAAATTCCATTACTAAACTGACTTAGCGGTAAAATTCGGTTGCTAATCAATTAGTGACAGTATATTTTACGACAGAATCATCAAATTCCATCACTAATCTACCTTTTTTTTTTTTTTAGTATCTGGATTCTTTATTGGGCGTAACCCTTTAATTTGGAAGCACATAAGGTACTTCTCTCTTATGTGCTTCTTATATGCTTGTCCATCTAATTAGAGGGATAAGCAATTTTTTTTTAATTTTTTAATATATTTCATATATTTTGATTAAATTATATGCTGCTTTCTGAAAACTTTTGTGCACCAAGTATCTTAAATTAATTAGTTTTCAGTTTTGTATTCAGAAATATTTGTCCTGTAACACCAGTATCTGGAAACTAATTAATTTGAGATACTGAATTCCAAAAAAAAAATCAGAAAGCAACATATAAATTAATCTAAATAAATAAAATATATAAAAATAAAATAAAATAAGTCCCTCTAATTAGAGGGATAAGCATATAAGAAGTACATTAGGACAAGCACCTAATGTGACCCCCTCCCCCCTTTTAAGAATATTGCTATGGTATGTACACTACACATAATCATTACAACACCCAATATTTTATGGTTAAGAGGAAACCGTAGAATATCAAAAGGCTAAGATTGTGTAAAGCAATACTTTAAGGTTGTTAATATAACCCATAAAGTACTGCAACAAATATTTTACAGCGGTAACAAAAGACTTGGAATATATTTTAAATTTTTTAAAATATTAACATTTACTTCATAGTTTATTTTGAAAAATCATAAAGTAAATGATATGAATATTTCATGGTTAGTTTTAAACAAACATGAAACTTATATATTTCACAGTTGTTCAGAATTGAACCGTGAAGTATTGGGTTTTAAAAACCCTATATGGCTTTTGTTCATTCGCGATTCAAAATTCCCATCCTGAGCACAAGATGCTAAAAAGCAACATCGCCTGCAGTCTTTACTTAGGAGGGCATTACCTAAGCGTCAATCTAATACGAAAAGCAAGTTATGACCCTTCCTCTTACTATTGATATCATTGATATCTGAGTGTAGGAGCCCATACTAGATTAGACTTCTAATTCTTGTTCAATCCCGTCCTTGAGATTCCTCTTGAATTGACTAATTCAAAAATTCTAAGCAGCAGGGGATAATTCTATTTATCTTGCTATTGTTAGAGGCCCTGCTTCGTCAAGTAAGGAAGCTCAAAGCTAGCTATTTATCAGCTACTTCGTTTGAAATGCCCATGTTTGCCCTATTCTTTCTAATGCAATACCGTCCGACTAAAAGGAAGAAGCATGCCTGGGCGGGAACTATTCCCATCTTCTTACCCACCAGAACAAGGATTGAGAGGTAGCAAATCAAAGATATGGCCTCAGCATGAGAAGCTTGAACGTCAAGTCCGGCAGGAGGGTTCAGTGTTCTCTCCGAACACCTCTAACCACTATTTTCCAGCTTCCTCTCCATTATTTCAATCTCTGGTGTTGTTGAGCTGGTCGTTCTCCTTCATTCCGTGTTTCGTGCTTATATTGAAATTTTGCAAAATCCCTGTTTCGTGCTTATATTGAAATTTCTCCTTTTGTATTGTTGTTTCTTGATTCGTGGAAACATGCATGTTTCGAAAATAGAATGGATGTATAAAGTTTTAGCAAAACTCATAAAAGGTTAGTGTTGAATTTAAAATTACAGAAGATTCTAATTTCAGCCAAGCTTTTGGGATTTTGCAAAATTTTAACTTTTCCTTTAGCTATTTTTTTTTTTTTTTTAATTACTAGCAAAGGACTGTAGTTATTTGAGTCATGTTATTGTTGTTATCCCTATTACAAACATAAGTTTTGATTCATGTCATTGATTCCCATTTGAAAGGTGAAAAAGGTTAATTGACAGAATATGAAAATAGAGACAATGGATAAGGATTGATTCTAATTGATTGAGTCAATTAGCTTTTATTAATTGTATTACTATTTCAGTTGTAATTGATTGAGTCAATTAGCTTTTATTAAGTGGCTCAAGTATTGAGGGTCATAACCTCGTTGCCTCCTCTCTGCCAATCCCTCTAGTGGGCTGAACGATAGGCAAATGGAACAAGAGGAAAGAAGAGCGACGAAGGGTGTTGTTGTCATAAAGGTCAAGTTTTAAAATCTCACAAGTTCATTAGTTACGGTATGCGGTAAAAAGCAAAGTGCATATCTATTGTTTGCTGAAGCACCATCCCCTTATAACTCGCTAATAAAGTTTATAATATCTATTTTTCTAACTTCTCAATTTATTTAGTTGAGGAGTGTAACATTCTCCTCCGAAAACTATTTACTTAGCGTAGATTAGGGGTGAGCAAGTCATAACCAAACCCAACACCAAACCAAGCCAAACTCAATCAGTTATTCGGTTATGGTTAGTTCAGTGTTCGGTTTTGGTTCAGCTTTTAAAGAAGCTTATTTCGATGTTCAGCTATCGGTGTAGTTATGTAGAAATTAATTCAATTATAATTGAATAACCAAAAATTAAGGCTAAACGGCGTTGTTTTATATATTACTTTTTTTTTTTTTTTGCACTTCAGGTGTTCAGAGCTTTGTTTCTTGAAAAAAAAAATAAAAAACAAAAAACAAAGCTTATCAAAACTTCTTTAATGTAATGCCAGACAAAACCCAACCCAACACCCTTCACTATGCTCTAACCCTATTGACTAATCTTTTACTTTCACTTTCTATTTAAAGTGAAAACCCTAGCCTCCTCACCATTTCTCCTTCTTCTTCCTCTCGCAGCCTCACCATTTTTGCCGATATCAAGTCACCTTCTCATTTCACAAGTTCGTCGTCCACCACTGCCTTCAATAGGACCAGAGTGGTATATAACTAGGGTTTAATGTTTTTGTTTTTGTCGTAGATTTTTTTTTGTCACACCCACATAAAAGTATTGGATCCTACTAATACTTTTTCTCTCTTTTCTTTACAATGCGCCTATGAGTGTGGCAAGAAAAAAATTTCTTCGGCAAAAGTAGAAACATTAAACCTATATATTATTCTGGTCCTATTTATAAGTCCATTTTGACCAAAAAAATTGGTTTTATTTATAAATCTTCTTTTAGATAATAAATGAAATTATGATAATTTTGCCTATATTAATTGTATTAATGAAAATAAAGAGAGAAGAAGGAGTTGAAAAATACACATTCATAAATAAAGGTAAAATTGAAAATTCAACTCATAATCATTGAGTTAACTACATCTCCTTGGTATATGTAATTTAGTCAAAATAGACTTATAAATAGGACCAGAGTGGTAACTAATAAGGAGTGATAAACTTATAATATTTTATGTTAAACTTCACAAACTTTACAACATCCAGATCCCATTTTCCACACACACACACAACCCCACGCAGAGTACAAGTTTAGTGTGAATATATATTACTCTCTCTGCTCTTTATTATAAGGCATCAATTGTCAACAATTTTTTGTCCTTATTATAAAGCACTAATTGCCTCTAACTGACTAATTTATTGGGTTTTTCCCATTATGCCCCGCATTTATTGGGCCAATATTTTTAAATTGACTAGTGCATTCTCAATCCATTGAGCATATTTCTCTCTCCCCATTAAGTTTGTATATTTCTAATCCAATCAACATGTTTCTCTCTCCCCCCCCCCCCCTCAATTAAGTTTGTATTTCTAATCCAATCAGCATGTTTCTCTCTCTCCCCCCAATAAAGTAGAGATAAAGGTGGAAATATTTATCACTCGGTTCCTATTTATAAGTCCATTTTGATCCAAAAATTTGATCATATTTATAAGTTGAGATTCTGACAATTTTACTTATATTAATTTTACTCATGAAGATAGAGAGAGAAGAAATAATTGAAAATACCTAATCATAAATGAAGGCAAAGTTGAAAATTTACCTTATAATTATTGAGTTAACTACGTCTCTTTGGTATGTAAGATTTGGTCAAAATAGACTTATAAATAAGACCAAAATGGTATCGACTAAACATTAATCTAATTACTTAACTGTCCTTAGTGCCTTATAATAAGAACCAAAGGGAGAAATTAAATGCCTCTAGCAAAAAAAAGAGTTTTTTTTTTCTTTGTTCTTAGGTCATGAGATTGATGACGTTTTTAAAACGTGTTTTGAAGAAATTGGGTTTTGTAAAGAGTCAAAAGAAGATACAACAAACACCTATAACCTATTCAGTTGGTGGCCTGGGAGTTCCAGTACCCGAAGCTAAGTAAACATTCTGTAGAGACACCTCATTATTAAAAATCATTTATTTTAATAATTATAGTTCTTGAGTTGCACTATGGATATTATATCTTTTATAAGTTTTATATTTTTCTGTTACTACTGATGATCATTTAAGAGAATATTTGAAATGCTTCATATTTATGGAATTATATTGAAACTTTCTAAATATAAACGACTAATTTATTTTTTTGGGTAAAAAATAAATTATATCTCTTATAATTTAATTTTTTTGGTAAAAAATTTAGAAAGATCGATGAAAACATGATTTTTAATTGACAGTTTAGTACGAACAAGTTTTGTGTACAGCAGCCGCCAAACCAAAAACTAATTACAGCTAATTGACCTTTCGACCCTCTCTCCTTTGCTCAGGCAACACAATTGGAATCTGTCATATAGTGCACATGATGTCTCAGTCTAGACTTCATGAACGCATTATATATCTAAATACAAGGGTTTTTATTTGTTACCTTTCTCTACGTTACCTCTGACTTTGACTTATAGTTTTTTCTTTTTTTAAAAAAAATGCATTGTTTTAACTTTTAACACGCAATTTCATCTTGCCTCACAAGTTATCTCTTCACGACTTTCTTTTCAAAAAGCATCTCAACCAAGAAGACAGGACACGGCTTCAGTCCTCTGCCCCTTAATATTCTCTGCCCTCCTCTTCCTAAAACAGCGCCGTTTTGGCGCTCAACAAGCATGGATGCTTCCTTTTTTTTTTTTTAAATCCATATTTTAGGGGATAGTAGGTACTAAAAAGATACTTCAGGATATTGACCCCTACTGAAAAAAATACTGATTGATACTTCATGATGTTGAAAAATTAGTTTAGGATGCTGAAAAAATATTTCAGGGTATTGACTGTTACTAAAAAGATACTTCAGGATACTGACTGAGGATACTGGCTGGTACCGAAAAAATACTTTATGATCTTGAAAAATTATTTTAGAATACTAAAAAAATATTTTAGATCTTAAAATAATTTTTCAAGGTCATGAAGTATTTTTTCGATACCAGCCAGTATCCTCAATCACTATCCTGAAGTATCTTTTTAGTAACAGTCAGTACCCTGAAATATTTTTTCAGCATCCTAAACTAATTTTTCAACATCATGAAGTATTTTTTCAGTAAGGGTCAGTATCCTGAAGTATCTTTTTAGTACCTACTGTCCCCTAAAATATGGATTTAAAAAAAAAAAAAAAAGGAAGCATCCATGCTTGTTGAGCGCCAAAACGGCGCTGTTTTAGGAAGAGGAGGGCAGAGGATATTAAGGGGCAGAGGACTGAAGCCGTGTCCAAGAAGACATAAGATATTTTATGTGATATATATATATATATATAGGGATAGGATATTGTCACTACCAATTTTATGTCACTACCAAGTTACTATCACTTTTCCACCGTTAGATCAAAATCTCAATAGGAGAGAAAAATAATAAAGGTAGATGAGATTCTGATCTAACGATGGAAAAGTGGTAGTGACTTGGTAGTGACATAAAATTGGTAGTGACAATATCCTATCTCATATATATATAGAAAGAGAGAGTCCATTCGCAGGCAACTTTCTGGTTTATTCTCTTCATGGATAAAACTTCGTTAAGGAATTGATAAAATTCTTACTGGTTTTAACTAATTATAAGAATGGAAATCGTTGTAGAGATTGATTGAGTCCTGCACTCATTCATGTTCGTTTATGCATAAGACACGCACGCGCATACACATATTTGGAAGTAACTATAAATTATTTTGACTTTAATTCTCTCATTTGAATATACACAGATAATATGAAGAGCCAAACAAGAAAAAGATTTTAGTTCCATATACTTGTATTGATTTTGTTTCAATGATTACTTCTATTATCTTATTATTTAGAAGTACTGGCACGTATTAATTGCTGCTACAAAGTTTTCTCATTTCAATTTAAAAATATTAGCTATTTCACCCAAAAATACTGGAATTATTTAAGTTATAAATTTGTTGCTTTTAAGATGATGGTTAATTTAAAAAATATTTTTTCTTTCATTGAAAACGTAATAAATAATTTTTTTAAAAAAATAATATCTTTAAGGTCATCTCTCTTTCGAAAAGTCCTTCATAAAAGAAAGTCAAATTCACCGCTCAAGACAATATTGTCAATTTGCGTTGCCTTTTGGTTTCCTGTATCCATGAAGTAAAGTTCATCAAGAAATTGATAAAATTCTTACTGGTTTTAACTAACTATAAGAAAGAAAAATACGTCGGTTGATTAAGTCATGCTCGTGTAAAGAATATATATATATATATATATATATATATCAAAATTAATTCTCATTTATCTTTGACTTTTAATTAAATTCTCTTAAATAAATACCACTCTGGTCCTATTTATAAGTCTCTTTTTACCAACAAAATTTGGTCCTATTTATAAGTCCTTTTTAACCAAATAAATGAGATTGTGACAATTTTGCCCATATTTGTACCAATAAAAATAGAGAGAAAAAAAAAGTTGAAAGCACCTAATCATAAATGAGGGTAAAGTTGAAAATTCACCTCATAATCATTGAGTTAACTACCTCTCCTTATGTGTGATTTGGTCAAAATGAGACTTATAAATAGGACTAGAATGGTATATATATGCAGACAATTTTTTGGGCAACGTCTATACAAAGAAGTGGCTTGAAGAGTCAAACAAGAAAAGGATTATAGCTTTATACTTTTATTGATTTTGTTTCATTGGTTACTTTTCTTATCGATCATATGCAATATTTTGTTTCAATGGAAGAATATATAACTTATCAGATTAAGAAGTATTAGCACGTGGAAGTAATTATTTTGTTTTATTAATCAGTTATTGGTGTGCACAGTTCAAGTGGCGGGAGGGGGATATCATTAAAATTAATAAAGGACAAAGAGGTGCTCCCGATATTAGTAATGCCACATTGCCGCATAAGCGTGAATGCCTCACTTCTCTTTTCTGAAATCAAATGGAAATGACAAAAATGACCTTCACTTATCACCTCTTCTCTCTCTCTTTCTCCCTCTCATTCTCTCTCTCCCTCCCTAGCTCCTCCATGTGCGAAGCTGAAGATTTGGAAAGGAAGTGAAGCGCGATAAATTTCCTAACTTCCCATTTTCCCACTTTATTTCTCCCATATTCTCACCAAAAATTTTCGCCGTGATGAGAGAGTGTTTGCGAACGCTAAGGAAGTTTGCAGTGAGAGAGGAGAACACGGATTGCATCGGAAGTTGTCATTGTCGCACTGAGGAAGAGGAGAGGCGTTGACCATTGCACATAGATTTTTGTGTTTGCCCAGCATGGATGGTAATTAAGCGTAGCGTATGGTGGACTAAATCCTTAGGGTCTGTTTGGTTTGAGGGAATCGGAGGAGAGGGGAGGAGGATGGAGGGATTTTAGCCTCCTCCCCTCGTTTGGCCTGATGATATTTTTTAGGAGGGGAAATTTTTTAAAATTTTTCCCTCCCTTCCTTCAAAAACTTCACCCCCCAAATCGGACGGATTCGGAGGGATTATTAAAATGGGTGTATGAGTGGACTAATTTATCCCTAGTATTCTGCTATTATACCAAAAATACCTTGAAACGTAAATAAGACTACTCGATCAGCTCCAAGCCTCAATCACAGAACCCTTTCGCGGCAACTAGCTCATTCCTGACGAGAGAGAAGACCGACGACGTAAAACCTTAAGAATTCTTCACTGCCTCTGTTCAGTAACGTTGAATATGCCTAATATGGTGACAAAGATATCAGAGACTACCAATGTTTTCAAATAAAACGGAACGTCACAGTCAATTTCCAGATTGATGAGTCACTGGCGCTGAACTTGATGCAAGAAAAATCTTTCCAGACAAAAACTTAGATTCTCAATCCCCGGTGGCTTTGATGCACTGAACCTATCATAATCCATTTAACATTCAATATTATCAATTCGTTTTTCATCACCCACTTTAAGAAATAAATGATGCTGACGGCAATATGATACTACCTCCGAACTTTGATTTTTTTTAAAAAAAGGCTTGTATATGATTTACAAGATATACTACGAATTGGGATTGCTAGTAGTATATGATTTTCATCAAAGGATAGAAACAATATGTTTAAATAAAATTAAACGTTAATGTATAAATTTGCCCCCAAAAGTTTTCATTGAAAAGCAAAGTTGTAAGGAAGTTTTTTTTTAAAAAAAAAAATCAATGTTGTTCCAAAAGTTTTCCGGTGAGTATCTATTGTCCCTAACCCATATAAAAATTGTTTGTCATATAAATCTCGATTGAAACAATCCAGTTATGCACCCAATCTGTTTTTGCAAATCTGTTTTCTTGTGAGGTTTTCTTGATAGGAACATTAGTTAATTTGCTTTGTGATGGCATTTGATCCCACTATTCATTTTTTGGTATGAAGAACTTCTTATTTTGGAAAATAACAGCGTTTGGTTTTATTTTGGTATGAAGAACATTTTTTACCCATTTAAAAAAACTCGTGTATATTTTATCTCTACATTTAATTTGTCAAAATTATGGTATCATATGCATGCCACTGCTTAGCTTGGTGGTTCATTTGTATAGCTTGATAAAATATTTTGATTTTCAATATATACATATATATGTTTTAAATGTTAATTTTCATTTTGGGGCATAAAAATGTTTTTTTATAATTAAACGTTACAATACATTTAATAAAATTTGAAAAAAAAAATCATTTATAATATAAGTAAAGTTGTATGTATGAAGATAATTTTCCTCCCTTTCCCTTCTAAATTAAATAAGGTAACATTAAACCCCTCTTCTAATATAAGGGTAAAATTGTCAATGTTAAAAAAAAAACCCCTCCCCTCCCTTCCTAAACCAAACAAGGTAACATTAAAATCTCTCCCCTCCATTTCCTTTTGATCAATCCAAACAAGGTAATATTAAAATCCCTCCCTTCCCTTCCGTTCCCTTCCCCTCCATTAAAATCCCTTCCTTCCCCTCCCCTCCGTTGAACCAAACATAGCCTTATAGTTGTACACTTGTAGTTGCTATTCGGCAATTGAGTGGGGTAAGTTGTTGGATTTTAATTTTTAATTTTTTTAATTTTTTCTGCTGGCCATGGTTGGTTGACTGAGCAGAGCGATTGGTGAATCTAGTTTAGGAAAGGACAAAAATCAGTTAGGGTTTGACTTTAATTGTATATTGTGGTTTGAAATTAGTGTTGTATAAACACACTACATGAGTGCAGTTATTGATGATAAATGTTTGGGAAATGACTAGAAAGGATTAGGGAATGACTACATGCAAGATAATTATGTTTGAGGAAGGTGTGGAGTGAATGAGTAATATGTTACTCCCTCCGTTCTTTATTATATAACATATTTACCATATTATAGAAAGATTAAAGAAATGAGTTAAATTAGTTTATTATTTCCATTTTTTTAAAATATCATTATTTAAAATTTACCTTGCAACATGCTATAGATAATTTGTGGAGAACTGGAGATATATTTGTAAACTGTTTTCTGTATATCTTATTGGGCCAAGTAATTTAAGCTTAAGCCCAACCACCTGTAGTTCATCTTCATCCTAGTAAAGAGGCCAAGATGTCTTTTTAGTTCCGACTGTTCCGGGTAGATGCCAGCATATGGTCTTCAAGGACCAATTGGCTTGTCACCCTAAGCCCTCTCGTTTTTGATGTATTTTTGTGCTGGACTCCCGTAGTTTAGCATTTCTATCTCAAGCGTCAGCTTGCCTGTATCTTATAAAAAAAAAAAAGAGGCTAATCATTTTTCTGGTGTCGAATAATATGACCCTGGTGGTCTCTTTTATTTGTTTAATGCTAGTTTATAATGTAAGAGGTATTTTAAAAAGAAATTGATAAAAAGTAAAAAACTTTCCTATACTCTTAAATGTTGTCTTATAATTATGTCCAGAAGAAGTACTATATAAGATAAAGTAATGACCGACAACAACTTTTCAATAAAAAAAATAACAACGTCATCTTAGTAATTACCCAAAAATTAGCAAAGCGATGACAGTAACTACATTTTAAACATTCAATTTCACCCAATATCAACATAAACACAAGATGCATATCAATTTTTCAGCAAATCATTTTTGAAGTCATTCTATAATATTTGAGAAATTTCTGCATCATTGAAAATGAAGAAGCACCCTCGAAATCGAAACCCATTCCCAGATCTCAAACTCACTTCATATTCTTGAAATGAATATGTGGATTACATGAAGAAGTAGCCTTGAATGCTGACAAAAGACGCTTTGGATTACTCGGATTTCATAAAGATAATGAAGCAAGTTCTTGTGGAAGCACGTTTACCATGGAGGCTTATTAAAGGGAAGTTTGTTGGACGTTGAAATATGGTTGCAAAAGAAATAAATAAATAAATAAATTCTATCCCAAATATTTAATGTAAATTAGATTTTTTTTTTAAATACATTTAGCCAAAAAATGTATACATTTGTCCAAAAATTTATCCATTTGGCCCCCTAATTTGTTTTAATTAGTTAATAGGTACACATTTAGCCCCCAAATATTTATTCTAAGATCTACCATTGGACAAAGGGATGGCAGAGAACAGTGGAGTGATGGTCATGGACAAGAGAGAGAGAGAGGAGGCTAGGGAGATATCTAGATATGAACATACAAGAAAAAGTCAAGGAGAGAGGGGGTGATAAGTGAAGGTTATTTTTCTCAGTTCAATTTAATTTTAAAAAAGATAATGATGTACTCACACTTCTGTAGCAGTATCAATATTGGGAGCACCTTTCTGTTTTTTTAATTAATTTTAAAGGTATTTTTATGGGATTTTCCTTTCAAAAAAATTTACAACTTATGGGATTCTTAGTTCTAGAAAATAGCTCAATTTCGACGTGTTGTAACAAGAGAATTTGTAACACGAAAAGCTTACTAGAATCTATTACTTTGAGTCACTACTCACTACACTAAAGAAAGCAGTGGATTACCAAAAGAATTTTGTCGCTAATCACTTAATAACAATATATATTACTACTTCTGGTCCTAATTATAAGAGCTAGTTGACTTTCTTTGGAGAGATTAAGGAAGCTAAATAAGTTACTTAATTATCTTATATGTTAAATATTCTTATATTATATATTAGTTTATTAGTCAAACTAATAAATTTGAAGAAAAAAATAAAAATAAAAATACTTTAAAGTAATTTAGTTAGCTTCCTTAATCTCTCCAAAAAAGTTAACTAGCTCTTATAATTAGGACCGGAGGGAGTACAACGGAATTATAAAATTATGTTGTTAATCCATTGTTTGCTTGCAGTGTCTAGATTCTTGATTAAGCGTGTTTTCCAAATTGTTACAGTAGAGGGACAAATAAAGAACATTTCCAACATACGACCAACCTGGACCACACCTTCTATTTAATTTATAGACTTAAGATCAAGATATTTACAACTTGACCCTTCAAAAAATTACAAATATCACTCAAGTCTCGTTTTTTTTTTTTAATTTGCCAACCATATCTACACATTATTTCAGAACAATATATAGCCTTAAAAAACTGCAATGCTAAAAGTATTCTCCCTAATCCTTAATATAAAATATATTTACCTAATTTGATAAAATTAATACAGTTAAAATATTTAATATGACATGTATTTCTAAAACATCATAGTTATTTTTCTTAATTTTACAATTTACACTCATCCTTGATTATTGTTGAAGGAATATCAATATGATCAAATTAGGGGAAATTTGATAATTATGAAAATTATATCTTATATTTAGGATTAAAATCAACTCTCGAAATATATCTTATATTAATGACTGGAGTACTTTATCTAGGCTAAAATAAATAGTTGCTACACAGTTTTTTATACTTATGTGTGTAGCATGCATGCATACATACATACATATACATACATACGATCCTTTGCCAGATTAGGCAAAGAGAATGAAATCCTCTAAAGTATGAGAACTCCAAAGTTTATTACACAAAACAGAGAGTCTGATCTCTCACTTCCAACACATTTTTAGAAGAGGGGATTTTAAATAGAAGAAGGAAGGAAGTCAGAGATGTTGACCAAGGACAAGCCACATGAAGAAAGTGGACCAAAGTGTTAAAGCAGCTGGGGCTGCCACGTATGTTGCTAACAATATAACTGAGCATTCCTTCTCCCCAACTCCATTCAGTTGCATTATCGATGCTGCCAGAAATATTCAATTGATTAATAAATAATCAATCAATTAATCAGCCTTCAATTTATTTATGGAAATTTAAAAAAAGGGAAGAAAAAGAATGATTGAAGATGGTAGAATATTCGAATATTGCAAAAGAGATTTGAAGATTAATGAGAAGATTTAGAAATATAAAATTTTTATTTTACGTTTAATTGTTAGAGTTTAATATTTCTGCAAGCAGCAATCACGTAAAAGTTGATGGGTCTCATTATAAAGAGAAGAGAGAGAAAATATTAATGGGATCCACTCATCACTTTTACGTGAGTGCTGCAAAAAAAATATTTCTGCAGCAACTGCAAAAATATTAAACCCTTATTGTTATATATTTAAATTTCATAATTTTGGCTTTTAATTTTAGGATTCTAAATTATTCTACTATTTAATTTCTAGGTCACAGCAGAAGAGCTATATATTAAATAACCCAAACAAATCTGATTTTGTGCGATCTTATTAGAACCATATTAAATTGAATATTGAGCTTCTTTCTCTCTGACTTTCTCTCTTCTCCAGGAGTCTCTCCCTCTTTCCCCATTCTCCTTCTATATCTCCCTCTCACACACACACATAAATATATGTATCTCTCTTGTACTTAATGTAAGAAACATATGCTTAATTTAATTAGATTAAAGAAATTAGCTAATATGATATATTTTTTCTAAAGCATTCTAATAATCTTCCTTAATTATCTACATCTCTCTTTTACTTGATTATTGTTGAGGAAGTATCAATCAATAAGACTAAACTAGGAAAAGATTGATTAGCGGGAAAATAAGTCTTTCATTTTGGACTAAGATAAACTCAATCGTCATGTCAGTCTGTCAGATCATACATCAAGAACCAGGAGAGTATATGATAATTAAATGAGTGACGAATTGATGAAATTAAATGAACTTACTCATGTTAATGGCGGGAGGGACAGAATGCTGAAGAAGCAAAACTAACTGATACAAAGGTTCATCTGACGGAATCATCCCAAAACGAACTCCACCTTTCACAATTGCTACGCCTATTATGGGCATCACCACGTAACGAATCACACCTATTAACACTATGGCTGAACACTTCAAATCCGTCTTATTCCATAAACCTGCTTCAATCAAATATATATATATATATATAGTCGTCACCGTCTGTTTATTTTGGATTTCATTAACAAAAGTTATGTATTCGCATTGATTACCCTTTAGAAGATTTGCTCCAGTTATCAAGGTTATAGTTGGAATGAAAGCAGCCCTGCAGGTAAATAATTAACAACACAAAGGCCACATTATATATGTGTGTGTATATAACTCCTACCTAAATCAGGTCCTTATATGTGTGTATATATTTTTTTATTAGTCCTCGATCCTTAATGTAAGACTTATAATCACCTAATCTGATTAGATTAAGAAAGTTATCTCAGTTAGTTATAATATGATACTCCTCCGATTCTTAATATAAGATATATTTCGAAAGTTAATCTTGATCCTAAATACAAGACAGTTTTCAAATTTATCAATCTTTCCTAATATACATATATTGATACTCCATCAATAATAATCAAAGAGGAAGGGGAACAAGGAAATTAAGAAAGATGACTAAGGTATTTTAGAAAATATATATCATCTTAATTAAGTCAACTAACTTCCTTAATGTATTTAAATTAAATAAATATATCTTATATTAAGGACCAAATGGATATATATTTTTTAAAACACCTTAGTTATTTTTCTTAATTCTTCCCTCTACGCTTTCTTCCTTGATTATTTTTAGGGAACACCAACAGGAGTAAAATATGAAAAGAATGACAAATCTGAAAAATAAATATTATATTTAGATTCAAAATGAACATCATAAATAAGTCTTATACTCCCTCCGGTTCTAATTATAAGATATAGTTGACTTTTTTGAAGAAATTAAAGAAGCTAATTAAATTACTTTAGACTATTTTTATTTTTATTTTGTTCTTCAAACTAATTAGTTTAACTAATAAACTAATATATAATCTAAAGATGCACAACATATGAAATGATTAAGTAACTTATTTAACTTCTTTAATATTTCTAAAGAAAGTCAACTATGTCTTATAATTAGGACCGGAGGTAGTATCAAATATCGAAGGGAGTGTAATTGCATCTTTTGTCAGATACTCTAGAGTCTAGATATTCCTTCTTTATCGATCTAGCTAACCAAGCCAATTCAATGTAATATATATATTATAAAAATTTGGAGCATGAAAGAAATTAATGCATATAATGATAATTAGAGTAACATTACAACGAAGTTGAAAATATAAAGTAAAGGTTAAGGGATAATTTTGCCCCCGAAATTTTTACCGAGGAGTATTATAGTTTTGGAAGATCTTCAGAGGGGCAATTTTGTCCTAGAAGTATCAAAAAGTAAGCAATTTTGCCCTAGCTGCTATCCCAGTAATTTTGACCATTAGTTGAACAAATAAATTGAGCTGATAATCCACATGCCATCTATGTTATTTTTGTTGAGGTCAAAATTCACCCCATAAATTTTAAATAATCCAACTTTGAAAAAAAAAATGAAGTAGAAGACATATAGACTTTCAGAGTAAATCTGCATCTTAATATATAAAGATGACATGGATGTCATGTAGACTTTTAGCTCAATATATTTAGCCAACTAACAGTCAAAATTAATAGAAGTAATTGCTAAGACAAAATTGATTCTTTTCTAATACTTTTGGGGTAAAATTACCCCTCAAAAAACTTCTAAAGTATAATAACCCTCCGTGAAAACTCCTAAAGATAAAATCGCCCCTTAAGCCTATAAAGTAATTACCCGAGCAAGGAAGCGGTGCTATGAAGAATATGGAGAGGAGCACTTGGACCCACGAGTACTTTCCGAAGGAATGGGGTTATGCCAATCGTTAACCCAACAATCTGCTCATATATATATATATATATATATATATATATATATATATATATATATATATATATATATATATATATATATATTTGTATATATGTAAATTAACTTAGCCAAATGTTGATGGAATTTCTGTATATATTTCATTTAGTTTTTTCTAAATTAAGCTAATATGGATACATTTTAAAGTTGTAATAAAAGTGCAAGTTCTAAGCATTACATACCACTGCGATGTTCGACGGATTAAGAAGAGACTTGAGGTTGAGGTACTTCATTGCTATATCCTTTATGAGTAAGCCGATTTTTTCTACCGATTTCCTCACCTATATACATATATATGTATCAAAACAAGAGAAAGAAAATTCAATTAATGGTTAATATATTTTCAGTTACATGATTTCTTAATTATATTAAAAGTCATAAGAAAGGACCTTATTTTTTGTGGAAGGGGTGATGGGATCTGAAGAAGAAGAAGAAGGCAATGGAGGAGTGTTATTATTATTAGGATCATCGTCAGAATTGATGTTGCTGATCTTACTTTCGGGAAATATCCGAACGATGCTGTATACGTACGTCCAGAAGTATATGCCTCCTATCTGAAATTAATAATATGTATATTTCAAATTATAAATTAATAATATATAATACCTGCAGTCTTTAATGTAACATCTCAAATTTTGAGGCTAAAAGGTTAGAAATAAAATTGAAATGAGATGGCTACAAAGCTACTAAGAGTTAAAAATCTTAAGTTTATCATGAGAAAAAGTTTAAGATAATTATTAAAATTATTATGGACCTTGTAAATTTTAGATGTTACATTTAATATTATAAGAGTTAAATAACTGATTTGTGAATATTAAAAACAAAATTAGTTAAGTTGGTTATCTATAATAAATGAGTGTTGCTTTTCAAAAATATTATCTTTAATAATTATGTAGATTGGAACTGCCTTTTGATAGAAACCCCTTAAAATGTGCAATATTCAAAAAGGATATTTTGGAGACCATAAAAATTAGGATTAATATAATTTTGGGTCCCAAACATTTTGTTCTCATTTTAATTTTGGTCTCTTGTTATAATAATTGAGTTTGAAATGCCCTCTTTTGTGATTAATTGTAATTAAAGGTGTTTGTATGAAATTAAGGTTGAAAAATGATTTTAAAAAAAGTCATATTTTATGAGTTACCTTAATTAATTAATTTTTGAATATAAAGTATTACATTTGGGGTTTATTTTCTTTACAGATCAATTTGGAGAAAGTTACAAAAAAAAGGACCTAGAATTTCTAGAAATTTTTCTTTGCAAATCAATTTGGAGAAAGTTAGAGAGAAGGACCTAGAATTTCTAGAAATTGATAGTCAATGAAGAAAGGACTCAAGAAATTACACAAAAGGGAAATTTTTTGAAAATTATATTTATACCAACAAAAGTTTTTATGTTTTCATTTTTGTTCCTCCTAAAAACTTTCAAACCTTTCACGTTTTAACCAAGGGTTGTAACGTTTGTGTTTGAATTAGTTTTTGTGAAAAAGTTTTTACGATTTACGAGATAAGTACGTGAAAGGAATTTTATCTCAACTTAAAAAAAGAAAAACTTTTGAAACCGCGATTTGGATTTTATCTAAACACTCACGTAAGACCCCAAGTTGTTTGTGGTCTTAGTGTTTCTTTCTTCAAGATAGGGATCGAGCGAACTTGGGGAGGTGGAGTCACAGAGAAGCTACACCACATCGACACACCTTCATCACCTCACTCCTTCACCACCGTCCTCACCCTTCACCAAGACCCACCACCATACCTCGTCTATGTCGTCTGCCGATGTGCTAGAAAGCTCCGAGACAAAGCTGCGAGTTCGTGTCGAATCCGAAGTGAGAGAAGAGAACATAGAGCTCAGAGGCCACAACACAGAAGCTTAGAAACACGGGGAGGGAGCTCGACATCTGATTCACCACACCTTCACCACTGCCGGTCAACACTTTCTCCACCTCCACCGTCATTAAGCTCCTCCCAGTTTAAGTTGCGGTGAAGCATGATCAGCTTCAAAGCTAGCTACCTCTTCTGTCCAAAAAGATTGACAGTGGCTTCTTTGTTTTGTTTGTGGTTCCACTTGCAACCATTATTTCTCTTATTTCAGTGACAAGTTAAATTGGTGTTCTTCAATGTCTGAAATTTTGGAAGTGTTTGGTGAAATTGTGATGACAAGTTAAATTTCTTGCATATTGATGTAGTTAAGCTTGTGTATGGAGTTGCTATGAATATATTATGCTTGTAATTCAAGGGTCGTTGGTTACTTGTATCATTGCATATTGCTAATTACATTGGCTAACGTTTTAAACTAAGTTTTGGTTAGAAGAGTCAAGTCTTGCCCTGTGTAGAAGATTGAATTCACCTAACTCAAGTTAGCTTGAATGGTATCTTCGACACTTTTATCAAACTAGCACACTCTCATTATCTATGAGGTTTTTTTTTATTATACTTTTCAAAGCCAATTTCCATTCCATTTCATTCCACTTTTATTCTGAAAATTCAAAAATATAGACTAGTTTTTAAAGCATTTTAGTTTAATTGCAATTTAGTAGTTAGATAAAAAGTTCAAAAATAATATATATATATTTTTTAATGCCAATCATCATATTTGCTAGGTACTCCCTCTGATCCTTATTATAAGGCACCAACTGCTATTTCTCTTAGATTAAATAAGGACAATTTAGTCATTAAAAAAGTATTCAATGGATAAATATTTTCATGTTTACCCCTTACTTTAATGCTATAGATTTAAAAATATTAAAAAATTTGGCTGGAGAGAGAAGAATGACTATTGGGAATGAGAGAAATGAAGAGTTACTTTTTGGCTGGAGAGAGAAGAATGACTATTGGGAATAAAAAGGTATTACTTCACGTGAGGAGGGTTTTGGCTATTGGGGGAAGTCTCAAAGCTCTTTTGCTAGCTTAGCGTAGAGAGAGAAACATATCTATTGGAAGTAAATATTTAGAGTGTAGCAAATGATGATAAATGAGGGTAAAATAGAAAAAATTCAGATTTAGAGGTAGTTAGTGTCTTATAATAAAGACTAGAGAGAATAATTGATAAAATGCACCTCAAGATATGATCTAAGATTACACTCTATATTGCAATCGTTGGTTTAATTTTGAAGAAGTTACCAAGGCATAATAAAGCACAAGCTTCTTCATGTCTCAAGTTCCAAATCATAGGTTTTGCTCCCTTAAATTTTATTCTATTTAAAACATTAGCCTATATGATGTAATAAAATTTTGATCTATTTTACCTCTTAGGGGACCAAAATTAAAATGAGGACTATACTTTAGAGAGTAAAGATCATATTAACTCTAAAAATTACAAGTATTATTTTAGGAGACAAAGTAAATTGAGTTCATATATTTATGACCAAACTAAACTCCTTGTCTAACTCGTGATTAGAGAATCAATGGAGTAATAAAATATATACAGTTCCACTCTAGGGAATAAATTAATGACAAGTGAGAGAGAGAGAGAGAGAGGACATACAGCAAATGAAAGAGAAGAATAGGCTAAGGCTTGATCTTTACAAACGTTACCAGCTCCAAATGGACTTCCCTTTTCCTCACATACTGATGTAACTAAAACCAGCATTAACGACCCTATGTTTCCTGTTGCATGTATCATATATTTAAAAAAACCAATTAATTAATATAGTAATTAATTAATCAAATCTTATTGGATATGTACGTATTCATATGTTTAAGTGCTTAATTAGTAATTAATGAAATAAGGGCAAACCTGCAACACAACAACCAAAGACGAGTCGTCTCAAAGTATGAGGAACTTGAACTATTTTGAGAAGGATCCAACCCAGGATTGACCCAATAATGTATGATATGAGAATATTGAGGGGCATGAACCACCTACGTATACATTAATTAATTGTATATAAATGATGATCAAATAATTACTTTTTTATGCCAAAGATGATCAAATAATCATAATAATCAATTTTAATTAAGATCGTCAATAATGTTAATTAATTAATGGAAAATAAACTAATTACACTCACAACATAGCCATTGTTTTGCGTGTTAATGTTTGAGATAGGTTGCTTAGATAGAGTGCTGGATTGAAGACATAGAATGATACCTGCACGTTCAAATCCAATTTGTCACCCAGACTATATAATATTATATTTATATATACTCCCTCAGTCTTCAATATAAGATATATTTGGATAGTTGATCTTAGTCCTAAATATAAATCATAGTTTTCATATTTGTCAATCTTTTCATAATTTACCTATATTGGCTCTCCCCAACAATAATCAAGAAAGAGAAGAAATAAGGGAATTAAAAAAGATGACTAAGGTAGTTTAAAAAATATATATCTTTTTTTTTTGGTCAAGTTTAAAAAATATATATCATATCAACTAACATTTTTAATTTAATCAAATTATGTAATTATGTCTTATATTAAGGACCGAATATAGTGTCATATACTGCTTTACATATAGTAATAAATGAATTATACTACTCATAATTAGGGGTATGGATGGTCTAGATCTCACCAGGTTAGTCATCAAGGTAAGGTTTGGTCTAGAGAAAACATCAAGTTGAACAAGAAAACTCATGATCCGGTCTTAGTCCAGTTTCAACTTAAGGTCAAGCTAGACCAGACTTTTGTTCAATGGATTGCTTGAATTGGTCTGGGAAATTCAAGACCTCAATTTACTTCTTGTCCCCCCCAATGGGAAGCAAAATTTCAATTTAATAAACACAATCAAGATAATTAATAAAAAAATACTTATAATCATATAAAGCTCATCCCAAAATATTAAAACTTAATTATAAGTCCATTAGAATCTCCAATAGCATTCGACAACAATAATTTAAAATTTTTTTTTTAAAAAAAAACAACAACAACATCTAAAGTTACAAAATATTAAAAAAAATATTCTCCTAGGCTAGAACAGACCAGATCAAATGGTTTGATCAGTATGATCTAGAACCCAACTCAGCTCGACAAGCCAAGCTGGTCTAGTTTAGTCCAATTTCATTATAGGGATTAGGAAGGGCCGGACGCGACCTTGGGTAGGATTAGGCTACTGAATTTTTGCACAACCCTACTCGTGCTCATAATCTATGAATGGTATAAAGCTATGTGAAACCAAATTTTTGTTTGATTTTTCGTGGATTACAGGAAATGCAAATGAATTGCATTATTCTTAACTTATGTACGACGAAGGGTATAATCAAAACCGAACAAATCGAATTTTGTGAAGAAACACTTACCTTATTGATGGGCTTAGTAGCTTCATGTCCGAGGATATTAAAACGTTGAAGTGCTAATACTGCGCCTATTGCTGCAAGCAACATGAACTTGAGATTTGACATCAAAGACACAAAGAATAAATCCCCAACATTAATCTTCATATTGCCCAGAATTAATTTGCAGCTTTTGATTGTTGTCTCTGATGAATTTAAACTACACAACGAAACGGTTATTAGGTTAACATTACAGAATATTTCCTGCAAATCTCTAAGTAATTAACTGAACTTTGTTTTATGTAAAATAAAGATTTTTAGTGAAAGTGAGGCCATTGTTATACATAAATTATAAGTTTATTTGTAGAAAAATGGCCCTTCCGAGAACGCCCCTTGAATTGAATTTACGGGTGTGTGTGTGTCAAAGTCAATTTAATCTGACATAACCTTTTACAATTTAAATTTTACATATAATAAATTACCTAAATAAATATGGATTAATTCCCGAATATCCCTGATGAGTCATGTATAAATCAATTAATGGGTGTATGGAAAAGTTTAAAGAAATCAATTATATAGGTTAAAAAAATCTTTTAATCATATTTTCATTATTAATTTTATTTAATAAAAAATATATATATTGACATACATAAAATTCTTTGAAATAAGGACTTTATAATAAATCCTCGAATAGCTAAAGACTTTTTCCTTGGTGTACCTGACATATAATAAATAGATTCTATAACTATAATAGACTTTAAATTTATTTTTACAATTTTAACTTAATTTCTTAAATTAATATTGCGCAAAAATAATTTATAATAATTGAGTATTCATAATTTGAAATAATAATGACAACATCACTTTAAATTCCGATCATGATATTATTTAATAAGAAAATACATTTTCAATATGACTTGAATTTTAGTACTTCTGAGTTCTGATCAATAAGTGAATCGAAAGTTGAAGCCGTGAAAGGGTGAATTTAGATGCAGAGGTGTTTGCCCACTAAACCTTCTTCAAGAGCTTGAATGAGAAAATATTATCAGCAAATTTTTCTTTTCATCTCTTTTATTTTAAAAATTAAATGAGAAAACCCAAATATATGAAATCATCATTGGTTGAGAGATTCGTTTTAATCCTATTTGTCTTTCAAATTTATAAATGTTTTCTTAACTATTCCTATCATTTTTGTTTTTCCTAAATTGGTTAATACATACAAATAAGAAATTTGGTTTTATTTTATTTTGGGTTAAGATGCATCCAACACACTAAAATATCTTTTTTAGGTTATCTAATGTCATAAAATATTTTTTCTGGTGCATCCAATACCTAAAAGTGTTTTGTGGTGCATCTAGTGTTCAGAAATATTTTTCAAGTACTTCGATCATTATAAATTACTTTTTATTGCAATTTTTGCATTTAAAAACTCGGGTGATTTACAGTACTGGATGTTACACCTAGAAAAAATATATTTTAAGGTGTTAGATGTAATATATATATATATATATATATATATATATATATATATATATATTTATTTATTTATTAAGATGATACATGCTCGTACAAAAGATATTCTAGAGTGCTAAGTGCTCCATAAAATATTTTAAGATACGGAATACAACTGAACAATATCTTTTGGTACTCCATACATCTTGACCCATTATTTAATATAAAAAAGTCCATGCCTTGCAATGTGTGGCCATATTCTCTATTTAGTTGGCCAAAAGCTAAATTCTCTATTCACATTATTCCCAAGTATGTTTTTTTATTAATTATTCCCAAGTCTTTTTCCCTAGTAGTCGTCATCAGACCTCATCACCAAATGTAATCACCATATAATCTCATTCACACACATGTCCCAGCAACATTGGATTATGGATAGACTATAACCTTTTGTTTTGATGTAGAATATAGATGTCTAATCTCAATGGACTAGTATATTTATATTGGATCAAGTAGCTCTCTCCTAGGTATCTTGATAGGGCAAAACTTTAAGCCTAAAAAAACTCCGCAAATGCACGAGCCGTATCAAGTAATAAAGAGTAAATAAGATATCGTTCCCACGAGGACTTGGTATCACAACTTTAGTTAAGCATTAATCTCACAATTTCGTTTAAGTTGAGGAAAACAAAAATTGAATTTAATTAAGAAAAAGAATTTAAAACTAAAACAAAAATAAGAAAATTACCACAATAATTAAATGAGCAACCTAGAGTCATTAATCCCTTATTTGATTTTTAGATTTTATCCCCACTAAATTAATTTTGACTTAATCTAATCAGTTAATCTAGAGTATTAATGTTTATAAATGTCTTCCGGTCCATTTATATACTTATCTTAATTAATTATGTAATGCCTCACACAATTAAATAAGACGCGTTTTAAATCGGGCTTACTCTAATTTGATTATGCGGAGCTTCTAGGTATATTCCTATCCTAGACACAAATTAGATTAAAACCTAACTTCACGTTAAATTTAAACCTAATTCCACATTATTTATTCCCAATGTCAATTTAGGATTCCCTCTTCCAAGTCCAACCCTAAATCCCCAAAACATGCTCAATGGTGGCCACTCACTAAGCAATAGCAAATAACTCAGGATTAAATAAACTGAATAAAATTAATCAAAACTAAGAAGTGGGAATAATCTCTAAAACTCAAACAAGTTCATAGATTCTCTAGGTTGCAAAACCAACTAGCCACACATGGCTTTATTCAAATCATTAAAAAAAACAAAAGAAAATTCAGGTTCAAAGAAGAAGGAGAGAGAGGAAAAAAAGATTCTTCGTCGCCTCCACAGTCCTTTCGTGGGGATGAAGAAGAGAAATGAAACGCTCAGCCTCTACTCCTCTGCTTCTTTGTTCCTTCTCGTTCTGCGTCTCCCGATCTTTCTGCTCCGTCCTCCTTTTGCTTGTCTCTACTTCCTTATTTATAATAATTTAGATCTTGGGTCATTGATTCTCTTTTACTTATTACAAAGATATCTCATATCTTGTAATTTACTCCATCAGATCACACAATTGATTTTGTTTCTATTTTTCTTGCATGAGACCACTGAATTTGACTGATTGCATATCCTCTTATTGCCTTTTTTACTTCATTCCAAATCAGCTAATATTTCCTGCACAATAAAAATAGGATATGAGTAGATTTTATGTCGATTTATTCTTTGATCCCAAGTTTCATTCAATTATGGAAACATTCATAAAAGATAATTAAATAGGTATATAATATCAATAATTACAATCAAATCTCATAAAATATACACCTATTTAATCATAAAATATATACTCATCAAACACCCCCACACTTAAACATTTGCTTGTCCTCAAGCAAAAGAAAGAGAATTTATTATCTGAAAAGAACATTACTTATGAAATTCCTAAATAGAGAGAAATAAACCACCACACTTGGATCATATCATCAAATCTTATTTAAGTTAATGTCTTATAAAAATATGTCACTAAGCCAAAAGAGTGTAACAATCTCTTAACGTCCCCTAATCAAAAGATCGGCAAGCAATAAGTTCAACCATAAGATTAGTAAAAGAATATTACGCTACTCAATTTCTCCAGAAAAATTCAAATGTCCCCACCAAACCAAGCTTTTCATTTAATTTATTAAGAATTCTCATGTAGGAAATAACTCATTTTTTCCTTTCCTTTTTTTTCTTTTTCTTTTTTTCTTTTTCTTTTTTTTTTGATTTTTTTTGTTTCTTGAGCCGTTGTAGGTCCCCTTTTGACGCGACCCTGCACATGGGTGATGCAGCACCGGTTACTCAGTTACTCCAACAAGCACCTCAAGAGGCTTTTAGCTCAACTCATAACCCTCTTTGACTTTACCGTTTGACGCGAGTGCCAACATTGGTGATGAAGTGCCCCCGGTTACTAAGTAAGGTCTAGAGAAATCATTGGAGTTGTTTTTTTTTCTCTTTTTTTTTTTTGATTTTCCTGAGTTATTTCCCTACACACAAGTTTTACTTGGTTAGTACAGATCATCATCTAATTTTCTAAAGAAATCATATAGCAAAATATTCTTGAACTAATAATTTGTTGATCACATTACAAACTAATCCTTATTCTCATAATCCATCTTAAGATTGCAAAAAAAACTCAAGGCTTAGAAACTTGGTTAAAACATTTTTTTTTCTGTTTTAATTTTTGACTTGATAATATTCTCCAAGATGGGGAAAGCTCAAAATTAAGGTTAATCCTCAACAATGCAAAAATCTCAAATTAACAAAAATCTTTTCAATTGCATAAAGACAAGCATAATTCAAAGAAATTATATCATAACCAAAGAAATTATATCCCTCCCCCACAGTTAAATCAAACATCGTCCTCAATGTTGCAAAAAAGAAAGAGGGAAAGAAACTAGTACTCCCCTAGTTTAAGCCTCTAAATCTGATGTGGAGTGCCAAAGCAAGACCTTACAATAATAATAGAAGTGATTTTCTTCAAAACTGAATAAAACTGAAAGAAAGAAAGCAAGAAGATAATAATAATAATAAAATATGCAAGTAAAACCCTTGGGTTGCCTTCCAAGAAGCGCTAAATTTATAGTCTTCAGCCAGACTTCTCAGAACAAACCACTAATCATAAGTATCAAACACCATAATTACCTTGTCTTCATTCCTTTTCAAACAACAAGGTATCACACACAAAAATTGATCATTCAAGTTAATTACTTGTACTTCCTTAATCATAGACAATCTTGGATTACAAGCAATCATTGAATTCAAATTAAGCACAATATGCATATCTTTGAAAATAAATATAGGCACATCTAAGAATTTAAAGCATCCAATAAAATCAATCTGACTCTCATCAGTAAGAGTCAACACTTCAAGAGGAGGGTCATGAACAACAACCATTGGGATATCTACATCAATTTGATCACCAACATCACAAACCTTAGGCTCCACAGCCAGAACCTCTTCTAAATGTCCTCTATGCTCATCTAAATCATTGTCAAGCTCACAATCACTTCTTACATTATCTATAGTCTCCTGTAATTCCACACTTTCAAATTCCTCACAATAATCATTATCAGCATAAGAAGTGGTCACCAGGTTTAAGGAATTATCTTGCACCATAGTCTCAAGGTAGAAAGAATTTGACTCACACTTACCCCAATATCTTGGACACTTACCTCAATATCTTGGACACTTGATTCAACCCTAGTGATAAATTCCTTTTGCTCTCTACTAAATCTCTCTGATGCTTCCGCACACTCCTCAACTAATCTTTCTAAATTAGATTTTTCCCTATACTCAATGGTGTGTTCTTCAATAGGTGGATAAGAGTAAAAAGGAGGGGTATTTTCATAGGAACAATAGACATGTGGATCCCTAAAATTTTGTTGCTCAAAACCTTCACTAGAACAAAATGAGTTATAAAAACAAGCTTGGTTCCTAGTGAAATCATCTCTCATAAAATGACTAGTTGTACTATATGGACAATGCTCAAATAAATGATTCCCTCCAAAATAAACACAAGAAACATATTGAGAAGAATCAACATATGGATTACAACCATCATTTAAGCTCTTTTTATGTTGCCTAGATTCATTCAAAGAATTTAAAATAGCAATCAATCCATCTTGTATAGAAGACGAAGAATTCATCTCCTTCTCAATATTAAGGCCAGTTGGTTGCCAATTGAAATCCATTTTTTTTATTTTTTTCTTAAAAAAATAAAATAAAATATTTACAAACTCAAACTCAAACTACTAATGCTCAATCAATTCCAACAAAAAAAGTTGTGGCACACAAGTCCCCGGCAACGGCGCCAAAAACTTGATAGGGCAAAAATTTAAGCCTAAAAAAACTCCGTAAGTGCACGGGCCGTATCAAGTAATAAAGAGTAAGTAAGATATCGTTCCCACGAGGACTTGGTATCACAACTTTAGTTAAGCATTAATCTCACAATTTCGTTTAAGTTGAGGAAAACAAAGATTGAATTTAATTAAGAAAAAGAATTTAAAACTAAAATAAAAATAAGAAAATTACCACAATAATTAAATGAGCAACCTAGAATCACTAATCCCTTATTTGATTTTTAGATTTTATCCCCACTAAATTAATTTTGACTTAATCTAATCAGTTAATCTAGAGTATTAATGTTTATAAATGCCTTCCGGTCCATTTATATACCTATTTTAATTAATTATGTAATGCCTCACACAATTAAATAAGACGCGTTTTAAATCGGGCTTACTCTAATTTGATTATGCGGAGCTTCTAGGTATATTCCTATCCTAGACACAAATTAGATTAAAACCTAACTTCACGTTAAATTTAAACCTAATTCCACATTATTTATTCCCAATGTCAATTTAGGATTCTCTCTTCCAAGTCCAACCCTAAATCCCCAAAACATGCTCAATGGTGGCCACTCACTAAGCAATAGCAAATAACACAGGATTAAATAAACTGAATAAAATTAATCAAAACTAAGAAGTGGGAATAATCTCTAAAACTCAAACAAGTTCATAGATTCTCTAGGTTGCAAAACCAACTAGCCACACATGGCTTTATTCAAATCATTAAAAAAAAACAAAAGAAAATTCAGGTTCAAAGAAGAAGGAGAGAGAGGAAAAAAAGATTCTTCGTCGCCTCCACAGTCCTTCCGTGGGGATGAAGAAGAGAAATGAAACGCTCAGCCTCTACTCCTCTGTCCTTCCGTGGGGATGAAGAAGAGAAATGAAACGCTCAGCCTCTACTCCTCTGCTTCTTTGTTCCTTCTCGTTCTGCGTCTCCCGATCTTTCTGCTCCGTCCTCCTTTTGCTTGTCTCTACTTCCTTATTTATAATAATTTAGATCTTGGGTCATTGATTCTCTTACTTATTACAAAGATATCTCATATCTTGTAATTTACTCCATCAGATCACACAATTGATTTTGTTTCTATTTTTCTTGCATGAGACCACTGAATTTGACTGATTGCATATCCTCTTATTGCCTTTTTTTACTTCATTCCAAATCAGCTAATATTTCCTGCACAATAAAAATAGGATATGAGTAGATTTTATGTCGATTTATTCTTTGATCCCAAGTTTCATTTAATTATGGAAACATTCATAAAAGATAATTAAATAGGTATATAATATCAATAATTACAATCAAATCTCATAAAATATACACCTATTTAATCATAAAATATATACTCATCATATCTATAGATGAGATACCTGTGAGAATAGATGATCACAGTGCATAGATATAAAGACTTTCGCCAAAAAAGGGTGGCGTGTGCGTACAGTGATAGCTGAATAGTAATTCAGAGAGAGCATAGAATCTGTGTACCTTTTAATTTGGTTAACCTCTTATTTGTAGAGATTACCTTAGGGTTAGGGTTTGAACTTGTGGGCCTCTTATGCCTCCAAGCCCAAACGTTGTGCCGTCATATCTGTGTCTTGTTGATTGCCTCTTGTTGGGTCACATCTTGGATGGGCCTCATATTTGAGTCCATAACAGTTGCCCCCCAGCCCAATAGTTCAGGTCTCTGGGCTGCCGGGGTGCATTGATTTGTTTGATGCGGAACACGGATTTAACCTTACTTATATAGTTTATCCAAGTTCCAAACATTAACGTTGAACGTAGATTTAATTGTGCTTTCAGCTTCTCCAGGTTCCAAACTTGAGACTGACAGGAACGCATTTTAACTATTCTTCTAGTTTTACCGGGTTCCAATGGATACATGTTTTAACTAATCTTCCATCTTTACCGGGTTCCAATGGAAACACATTTTAACTGTTCTTGCTTTCATTTCATTTTAGCCAGACCTTGGATTCTAACTGTGATTAGTTTAACCGGGTTCCCCCTTCCCTTTCGTAGGGGCGGTCTCCACATAGAACTCGGATTTTAACTGTTCATTCAGTTTAACCAAGTTCCGTCTTCCTTCCTTTTGTAGGGACGGACTCCATACGAAACTCAGATTTTAACTGTTCATTCAGTTTAATCAGGTTCCATCTGCATCCCTTTTGTAGGGGCGGATTCCACATGGAACTCAGATTTTAACTGTTCATTCAGTTTTAACCGGGTTCCGTCTTCGTCCCTTTCGTAGGGGTAGACTCCACACGGAACTCAGATTTTAACTGTTCATTCAGTTTAATCGGGTTCCATCTTCGTCTCCTTTGTAGGGGCGAATTCCACACGGAACTCGAATTTTAACTTTCATTCAATTTAAAATCGGGTTCTGCCTTCTTTTCCTTTTGGAGGTAGGCTCCTCCTTTTCTTCTCCTCACAAATCATTCGGTTATTGTTTAGGCTTTTTTGCCAAACTATAACACAAAGCAACTCTTTAAGTATTTCTAAGTGAGATTGCAAGTTCGACCCCTTTGTATATTTAATAAATGCACAAATTCCTTCCGTTAGACGAAGGATAGTAAAAAAAAAAAAAGGGGAAAAACTTCTTTAAGGTCTCAAAGATCCAAATAAAATATTCAAAATGTCTTAGAGAAAATTCTGATGTCAAAAAGGTTTCATTAACAACTCCTTCAGTATGACATTGACAATTCTTTCTGTGGATTTCAACAGTTTTTTGAGATCTTTTTTACATCAGAATTTTCTCTAAAACTTTTTTGACATTTTCTTTGTCGTTTGGGACCTTAAAGGGATTTTCCCTTAAAAAACAAAAAACATTTAGTATTTTGATGCTTTGGATTAATCCACCCTAACTGGATGATGCTCTATGAAGAGTCCAAGATCCCTTTTTTAAAAAAACAAACAAACAAACAAACAAACACTTACACACAGTTCTAGTAGTATGCATGAGTTTTGACCCTATCAAGTCCTTTTAAGTTTAGGGTGAAGGGTCAAAAATACACATGAACTTTTCCTCCAGGATCGTCCAGCACCACGACCTTTCAACTGGATCAAAAATACACACGATGTTACGTTTTTGGGTCGTTCAGCACCACGGCCGTTAGTCAACCATTAATTACCGTTAGTTGACCGTGGTGCTAGGCGACCCAAAAACGTAACATCGTGTGTATTTTTGATCCAGTTAAAAGGTCGTGGTGCTGGGTGATCCTGAGAGAAAAGGTCATGTGTATTTTTGACCCTTCACCCTTAAGTTTATCCCATCAGCTCAACTAGTCCCTGTGGTTAAAACTTATTGACGGTGTTAAGGAATAAGCCCCTCTCTTCTCAAATTGCCCCAGCAATTAGGTATATATTGACCCTATTTCATCTTCATCCCCTTTCCTTGGCTCTCTGCAAACTGCTAATTCACTATGCAGCTCATGGATTCATCCAACTTAAGGAGAATCGTACTATTGCCAAATTTCCTAATAAATTACAAATGCCACCCACCTTTAGCTATTTTTTAAACGAATATTTTTCCAGTCGTATCCCACCTGAAGCTATGTATTTTTAAAACAACTCTAGAAACTGAGATCAAATCAAGCTTTATATCTATGCTTCCCCTCCTTATTATGTAACACCCACCCAACTCTTCATCCTCTTGGCGGCATGAAAACTGGGGGCTTCATGATGGTGTGACAGAGTGCTTGATGGTCACGTCGATTGAGGATGAAGATGAAATAGGGTAACATCTAATTGCAGGGAGGGGCAATTTAGGAAGAGTGGCTTATTTCTTAACACCCCGTTAATCAGTTTTAACGACAGGGGCTAACTGAGTTGACAGAAAAGACGTAAAGAACTTGATAAAAAAAAAAGGGGGGGGGGGGGGGGAGGGGAATTTTCAGGGGCCTGATTCAAAACTCATGCAAACTCTAAGGGCTACGGAATTTTTTTTAAAAAAAAAAACAAAAAAACAAAACCCAAAAGGCTTAAGCTAAATGACAAAGTCCCTTTTAATCCACAGGTTAAACACAGAAACTATGGTTGTCAAACTATAATCTTGAAGAAAATACTCCCTCTTGCTCTTCATAAAAGACATTATTTGAAGAGTTGATGTTGATCTTAAATATAATATTTATTAACTCTTTTTTTTTTCTAATTTAACCCTAGTAATATTCCCTCAACAATAGTAATGGAGGAGAGAGAATGAAAGAATTAAGTAAGATGACTAGGATATTTTAAAAAATACATGTTAAAATTATTTAACTTAACAACTTCCTTAATCTAATCAAATTAGGTAAATATATCTTATATTAAGGATCAGATAGAGTAAATAATTATGTTTCATGGCTTCTTACACCATGTAAATCTCACAAATATAGTAGCATATCATCAAGTCAGAGAAAGGTGACAAGAAAATAAAGTGATCAAGTCAAATGGGGCAATCTCACAAAAATGGCCGCATATCATTACCAAAAGTGGGGGGAAAAGTAAATGTTGCCTATAAGATTACAAAAGACTAGTTGCATTTAATTAAGTCATGGGATGGTGTAGTGTAATTTATGTAAGAATTTAAAAAATGGAAAAATTGGGGGAAAATCACTCATTGAAAATTTTATTGACGAGCAAGACCTAGAGAAAAAACAAGAAAATACTACTTGAATTTCAAAATCTCAAATCAATGATTTTCTACAAAAATGAGTTGTCAATTGTCATTTTCTTATAATTAATACATATTCTTTTTCCCTTTTTTATACACAGAAAGCAAGGTTGCTCTGTGAAATTTGTATACAAAATATTACATAGGCTTAAGTCCTCAGCAATAAAATTTTCATTATAGCTTTTTGGTTGAACCTTTTTCATTATAGTCACAAACACAATCATCACATTCACACCCTGCTCAAATGGTTGGCCAACAAGAAACCCTAACAAAGTTGTAAAAATGGTGCAAATATCATTCAGTATTAATCATTGACCAACAAGCTCTTGCCATAGTGATTTTAACTTATAATCAGAGTACAAAAATACTTTTAAAAAAAATGCTTATTGCTGTTGTACACTACTGTTGTACGCTATTTTCTGTTTTCCTCATTATTGACAGATAACAGACAGGGGTATATGCTGTTTGGCATAAATTCCAGTGTCCCAAACTGAAAGTGAGAGCATAAAAGATAACAGCACACACATGGTGAGCAAGATATGGAACATAGATTCATCATTCTTGTAGTTTTCTTTTGATCTTTAACTGTTGGAATGAATAAATCGTGGAAATAACTTTACGTCCCGAATCTAATTCCACTATCTTGTGGAGAACTTCATATATATTATCCTCCTACTCCTATACTAAACAACACTAACATAGATGTCTAGGGAATATAACAGCTAGTCTCAAAACTCACTTTTGCCTTGTGTTCGTATTACTCGCACATATATTTGTTTGTCTGCTTAATCTTCATGTTCATCTTCGCCTTCAGAATCTGCATAAACAAAAAAGGTGAAGAGGAGCAGTTTGGATCAGATAAAAAGGTAAAGATATCTAATATCAAGAAATAGACAAAAGGCCACAATTAATATGGATTAAAACATTTCCTGAGATCAAGGTACTTAAAGGTATCTTGAACGGAATCCAGAATGAAAACATATGATATGCACGGTCAAGTACTTAATATAAGATCCACGTTAATTTTTTTTTTAAAAAAAAAATTAAATTACAAAGTGGATCTTATATTAAAGATCAAATAAAATATTGAATGACCACATTTTCGTCTTGCTTCAACTCACCAGATCGAACGTCTTCACTAAGTTTTCCTCTATCTTGGATTTGTCTAACAAGCATCCGGTACATCAACACCCACCAGTAAATGTGCATAACGAGCAAGCAGATCAAAAGGCTATTGAAAACATAATAACATATGGGACCATCCACCGCATGCTTTACCTTATCCAATGTCAGTAGAATTTCATAGCTGCCAGAAAACAAGCAATACTTAAACTTTCAGCTTCCTCGGATGAAATTTTATGTTGTTTTTATAATCATAGTAAAATTTAGGCACAAAATCATCCTGGATATCTTATATATGACGATTCTGCTCAGATTTGACAGTTCTACAATTCTTTTACACAAATTCTGAGTCAGCCCAATGTATAAACAACTCTTTCCCATTTATCATCAGCTCAGTGGTGCACAAGTCAGGCTAAAGGTAATATTGCTAAACTATAACTGCTTTGCAAAGGGATTAGACAGTGAAAACAATGCTGTTCATCAATGCATAATGTTCATCAAAAAGCTTCTCCATTTTAAGGATTCATTTCTGAAAGGCACAAAGATACAGTTTGAAAAAATTATTATCCATAGAAATTAATATGGGAACTTGGCAATCTTGTAGAGCTGTATGGAAGTTGAGTTAATAAAGTTCCATAGTGTCAAGAATGTATGAAGAAAACATTATATTATCTGCGTGACTATTTGTAATACAAATGACTGAAACTCAAGAGCATTGGCTTTTCAGATAACTTCATTGACAAATCCTTATATAACAACCTGAAGTTACTTCCGTTTCAATAGAAGCATGTCATCCTATTAGTATTCATCCTATACAAGTAAATAGCAGAACAATGGAAAGATATGAACCAGAAAAATTGTAACTTAGCAACTCAAATAATACAAACCTTGTACTCCTAATTACCCAAAATGGGAAGTAAATGAGGCGCAATAGGACCCAAGATAGAACAAAAAGAAGAAATGAAATGCTAGCAATTGTTTCAGCACCACGGTACTTAGACATTTTCCCTATTTCCAGAAACACATCACTAGCATCATGAAGAGCTAAAACAACTGATCCCACACGAAAAAACCTGAAAAATCAAACATAGACATAAGGAAATAAAAATTTATTAGAAAATAGAAGCAAGAGACAAATGAAGTTTTTGAAAAATTTAACTCTTTGGCAAGAAGCCTATGACAAAGTAAATTAGAACACACTAGACAATTACAAATTAAGTATGACCCAAATCATAATGCTTAGCGGAGATGCTTTATAACAAGACATAAAAATCAATCAAATCATACCTCAACATGTAGGACAATATAATGAGAATGACAGAAGCCACATGATGGCTCATGGACACCCCAAAATCAGAACGCCTTGTTTCCCAGAATATTAAAGCAAATATGGAATATGTATAAAACCCAGCGGCATACATGTAGAGTCCTTTTAATTTAAACCTGAAAAGTTTAGAAGTTATTGCAGTCAAACATTTGAAGTTTGCATAAAATCATAATAGAAAGTGGAAATCAGTACAGAAGTAGATGAAACACTGGAACTGAATATCAACATTGATTTGGCTTTATAACTAATCTTACTTAATCTTTTGATCTGGCCAGACTTGATTCCCTGGCCCCACCCAAAAATATTTTGTGCTAGTAAACCAAGGCTCATCATAAGTTACAGATAATGCAAGAATCTCCGCTGATAGAAAATATACAAATTTCCATGCTGATTCTTTGAATTTCTTAATCTTTTTCCTTCTTTTATCTGTCTGAAAATCCAGTATCTCATGCCCCTTTCCATACATGAATCGTCTGGCCACTTTCTGTTAATGAAGCTAAACTCAAATTAGCAAATTATAAGCAAAAAAGTTTGAAGGAGTAAATAAAGTCTAGAGAGTGACAGTGTGATGACAAACAGATGTATCTGGCAACATGTTACCATACATAGCCATCACGCCTTAAAAGCAAAATAGGAAGTTAACATTATCAACTCATGTTGCAGGCTCAATCAATTGTAGAGGGGCAAATAGAGTAAAAATGCTGATCAAAGCTTATATTGAGAATAATTATGGTATTTGTGGGGCTGAGGTCCACCCCTAGAGTTTATAATCCTCAATCACATGTCATATTGTACTAGGTGAACCTTGCCCAAGGCACAGCTGCAAGCAAGAAAAACACAAAAAAATTTCACCAGAATATAGAGTTGGCTCCCAATATAGAAGTTTTACAGGTTAGATTGTTAGAATAATTGCTGGGAAATAACTAGACTGCCAACAACATTGGTCATACATAAGAAATGTCAGAATGAGCATCAAGATTTTCCTTCTCTCAGTTAAACCGAAAACAAGTTGCTTCAAATATGGTTAGAAGAATATGCTTGCGGGAAGCTTTAACTAATTACTAACCAACAAAATAGTGGATAGGCATATAACGTGGACTGCACAAAGATTCAGAAGCAATGTTAGCTTCGGAGTCATACATAAGAAAACCCACTAGAAAGAAACATTCTAAAATCTTTTATTTTTAGCTTTCATGTGAGAGCAGGGGACAGAAGACTTAGCAACATTGGAGATCAAATCAGCTTGCCAGGTAATTCCATTTTGGAATTTCAAAGCCGGTGTGTTTACATTCCATTGGATACACAGAGGTCAACAAATTTGCTAGTACAAAAAACAAGCCTCACCAGCACAAAGGGGAAAACAAATATTTTCTCTTAATTCATTTTCTATCAAATACACAGGAAAGGAACTGAGATAACGAATCGCTGAACAAATGTGCCTCAGTCTTTACATTCGATTGACACTCAAAACCAACCCACTAATAGTTTAACACAAATCACTAACTGCAAACTCACTGACCAGCAAAATGGAAACAATTCGTTTCTTAATCAGCTCGCTACCGATCAAATACAGAGGAAAGGAAACGCAACGAAATAATCAAAAAAAGAATGATTCGTTAAGTACCTCAAAAACATATCTATCGAGACAATAGCGAACGGAGGGGAAGAAAACTGCAAACAAGGGGATAGCGACGAAATCATGGAATGAGGGGTCCGATTCTTGCTGCCAGTCGAGAGAGTTAAGTTGTTGAATCAAAGCCATGGCATAATCTGGCAGGAGGTTCAGGGATTTTCCTGGGAAACAAACAAGAAAATGGAATTCAAATATTGGGAAACATGCAGAGAAAATTCCAAGAAGACGGCAATGTTATTGTTGATTTGGAATATACTTAAATGGAAATCGTACTAGTACTCGGTTTCTTTACATCGTCATGCGTTCATTTTGCTGAACCTTCCCCTTCTTCGTCTAACAGTCCACTTTGTGCTGCGAAAATTTGCTTTTTCATATGAAAATTCAACCCAAGATATCAGGAAATGCAAAACGCGTGGAAAATGGTTGAACCATTGTTGTCAAACTTACAAGTAGACTCTCTGAGTTAGCCATTTTTACGCTTTTAACTTACAAAAACAAGTCGAGTCAGGATAAACTCGTGCTAGTTGTAAACGTTAAACTCATGAGTTTATACATCGATTTTAGCGTTTTTACATTTCCAGCTTATAATTTACTTTTAAACTCGTGTTAACTTTCTTGATATAATTATGTTCGGTGGTTCTATATAGAAATTTCATAGAAATTTCTTTATTAAATATGATAAATGATGAATGGTGATGGATTTAATTTCAATTATTTGAATTTAAAATATATTTAAATCAAATTGTCGTCATTTTTATATTTTAATTATTTAATTATATACCAGTAATATCTATTTAATAATAAAAATAAACTCTCTTATGAATTTACGATTCGAGTTCATGACACTGTCACGAGTTTACTTAAACTCATGAGTTTGACAACCTTAATAGTAACATTGATAATAATAAAAAATAATAATAATAATATCCTATCCATGTATTTATTAATTTAAGTCCCTTTTGATGTGATTCATAACAAAGTAAGTCTTTTTTTGTGAAGACAAATTAAGTCACCTTATTATCATTATTACTTTTTTTTTTTTTTGGGCTAGAAAATTAAGTCACTTTCAATCAATTCATTTAACTAAGGTTCCAATTTCCATAATTGAAATGTATGGTTTGCAAAACAGAACTGCTGAACTGGCCTAAGATAACATTTGTATTTATTGTCTATTGAATCAATTTCTTTTTCTTAAAAATACAAATAATAATTCGATGAAAAAAATTTCTCCTAAGTTTTTCTAAATAATAAGCATATATTATTTAGACCAGCTATAATAATCATCTATTTGTACTTTATTTTATTAAAAAAAAAACTCTTCTAATCCTTTTTTATAAGAGCCCCTTAACTAAATTATGTAGTCTAGGAAAAAACAATTAAAATAAGTTAAAATTGATAGATACTACTTTGTGCCTAAATGTTAGTCACTTGTAAGGTAATTAACGATTTTTTTTTTCAATATTACTCCTATTTAATTTCTATTGGAAAGAAAGAAAGAGGTATCTATAAAATCGAAAGAGAAAAAAATTAATGACAGCAAAGATAGAAATTTTATCAATTTAATGCATTTATTGGTATGCAAGAATAGAGTATAAGTGACTTACACTTAAATATATAGAGTAATATATAGGAAATGAACTATTTTTTTCAAGCATACCATGATTTATAAAGAGAAAAATAAGAGAAAGAAATAGGGTAGTAATGAAAGAAAATATGAAAGAGAATATAATATGAGAAAAAAAAATAAGGAGAAATAATAGAATTAATTAGGAAAAAATGGTAAAAACATATTAAATGCACAAACAATCCCAAGTAGGCTCTTAAAAAAAAATCAGGGTAATTTAAATTTCAGGCTCCTATCAAAAGAACAAAAAGGAGTAATATTTTTTGGATTAATTAGATATAAGCCCGACTGCTTGAGCATTGTGTAAATGGTAAAATAGGGGACAATTAATAGGCAAGTCTTTATATTTTTAACTTGATTTTTATTCAGGTCCCAATCATTTCTTCTTTTTATTAGGTCTATTGAGTTTCACATGTTTTTAATTATATCCATGTAATTTTTATCTTTTTATCAGGTTCTTGTAGTTTCATATTTTTCTAATATAGTTTCAGTAGTTTTTCCTCCTTTTTATTAGTTACCTAAAACTAGAGGCACTTGATTAAAAATTAGTTAAAGATATAGGAACCTAATTAAAATCAGATGAAACTGTAAAGACTTGTTTAAAAAATTAGATAACCTTGTAAGGACTTGCATAATATTTTGTTGGGTTAATGTGCAAATTGGACAAACAAGATTTATGTTAGGAGCACACAATACAAATAAGTTTTAAATGAAGAAAAAGTACCGATCAACAATTGAAAAGGATACAAATTCACCAAAACCGTTAAATTTGTCTAAACGGCGTTAGGGTTTTCTTCTTTGATAATTTAACGGCCGTTTGGTTAAATTTAATGGTTTTGTTGAATTTGCAACTTTTAAAATTGTTTATTGGTATTTTTGTCCCTCCAAAACTTATTTGTGTTAGACGCTCTTGAAGAAAAGATTTTATTGCTAAAAAAATTGCATCTTAACCCTATTTTTTTTCGTAAAACAATAAACCATATTATCCGTATACGTGTATTTATTCAAGGAGGATCCTCTCTCACCCTATCTCATTTTACTATGTGCAAATGTCTTATCCTGCATGATTCATCAAGGTAAGAATCATGGTGGAAGGGTACTAATGTCTCTTGCAATTAATGCCTTTGACACATCTCATGTATGCTAATAATACCCTTCTTTTCTGTCGTGCTATAGAAGCTGATTGTCCTATAGGCAGGGCATTACTAAGGCGATATTCACTCATCTTTAGTCAACAAGTTAATTGTCAAAAGTCAAGTTTTGTGTGTAGTCCATCAATTTCTCTCATCATGCAAGAATTATGTTTACACAAATCTAGTGGAGGGCCACAAATTGTTCATCTTAAGACCTTCAATTCATCATTATTGGCTAAGCATTTGTGATGAGCTATCTCTGCCAAATCTTCCCTGCCCTATCAAATAATGTTGAAGAAGTATCTTCCTCTTGACTAGGACTTTTTGTTTAGACCTAAGTATAATAGCTCAACTCTTTGGAGTCATATTATAAAAACTGAATTTGTAATTACTGATGATCTTAACTGACAAGTAGGGGATGGCTCCTTGATAACTCTAAATAGTCAGCTTTAGTGGCCCGTGCAATAGTTTGGTCTGACTTATTCTTCATTGAAGGTGCCAAACCTTATACTGTGCTCCAAGGGTAGCTGGAATCTTCAAGTAATCTCCTCCATTTACCCCCAACATGTGGTTCATCAATTTGCACGTTATCCGATTCCTTTATTTAGAGCCCTTGATGTGATCAAATGGTCTGGTAATAACTCTAGCGTCTATACAGTCCGTGATGGATATTGCCTGCTTCAATCTCAACTTTTTCATCCTATCTCTAATTGCTCCACGCCTACAGATATTGAGGTTTGTGCTTTGATTTGAGAATCTTCATCGCCTCCTAGAATTTTTTTTGCTTTTATGGAATATTATTAGATGTATTCTGCCAACAACCATTTGTAACACAACAAACATCTGATTGCTTAAGAGATGTTTTTTTTTTCTTTGTTAATAGTAATAATAAGTCTCTAGAGCACCTGTTCTTTTATTGTCTTTTTTCTAGAGCATGCTGGTTTGGTCTTCTTCTGGTTTTAGAATTTATAACCAACCTGATATTTCTTTGAGACATTGGATACTTAAGGCCCATTTGGATTAAAATTTTCATTTAACGGTGGCCGTTTGGAATGAATTTTTTGTAGGAAAAAGTTTCATAGCAGGCGACATTCTCCCACGTTTAAATGAAAATTGGTTCCCACAAAAAATGGTGGAAACCAATTTTCCAACGCTTGTGAAAATAGGCAAATGTCCCATTTACCCCTAATGCCACGGCCACCTATATATATAAAACGGAGAGCATATAACCCCTGGAAACCAGAGAGCTATGAAGAATGGAGAGGGTATGATAATATAAGTAAAGAACGAGCACTCGAAGTGCAGTCCAAGGACACTCGAGTGTGGCAAGTGTGGATATTTAGCACTCGTAGTGCAGACACAATGTTGGAGAAAATGTTGAGGGGATATCTCAAAGCACATGTTCACTTGAGTGCAGAATAGGTATACTCGAGTATGGGATTTTGATATTCGAGTGCTTAGATTTTTCTAAAGAGTCTTGCACAATTGAGAAAGAAGTCAGAACGTCAAAAACTTAGATAGGGGTCAATTTCCATTAAGCATAACATCTTCAATATAACTTCAAATTTGGCAAATGACCTATCCTCAGAAAGCTCTTAAAGTCTTTTTTTTTTTTAATGCAAAAAGAATCGGCTCCAAACTCATGTATTCTGAGTTTTGATTAGATTAATAACAATTATTTTGGAGCAGTTTTGCAAAGTCTTGGTCTAACTTAAATTCATCTCTTCTAGTTGTTCTTCATCTTATATGATCTTGATGTTGTTGGAAACGGGTTGAGTCTAGTTTCAAACGACAAAAGTTTTAGTTCACACTACAAAAAAACTTCAAATTACCCACGGAATTACCGACATAAGAAATTCCATCAAAAATTACTGATGGAATTCCATGGGTAATGTCTTCTGCCACGATTTTTTCTGTGAGAGACATTTTCCATCGGGAATCCAATTACCCACAAAATTCCATGGGTAATTGGATTTCCGATGGAAAACATCTATCGCAGAAAAAACCATGGCAGAAGATATAACATCCTGAGTTTATTTTTCGGATTTAATTGTAATTAAAAAATAATTATATATGAATTAAGGTAATTAAATTGTAATTGTGAGTGAAAAACAAAAATATGAAATAATAATAATAATAATAATAATAATAATAATAATAATAATAATAATAATAATAATAATAATAATAAATGAATAAATAAATAAGGTTGGAGCTTTGTGGTAATTTCCTCCATTTCCAAAACAAAAAACAAAAAGAAATGGATGATGATTCCTACTGGCAGAAGAAGAATAAGAAGGGAAAAAAATGAAGAGGCAAGGTCACCGCCACTTTTTGCAATGTGTGTGCCGTTTTTTTTTTTGGGGGGGGGGGTTGTGGGGATTGGCTATGGTCCTCTTCCCTTCCCGTTCTCTTCCCATCCTCTTCTTCATCTCAACCATTGGATCAAAATCTTAACCGTTCAGATTTAATCTTTTATAAAACTATTATTTTAAATATTTTATTAATAATTTAATATTTTATTAATATTTTTATGAAAGATTAAATCTAAACCGTTAATCTTTCAATCTAACGGTTGAAATGAAGAAGAGGATGGGAAGGGAAGTGGATGGGAGCCAACTCCGGGGGGCTGTGTGCATCTCGCGGTGGAAAAACTGAGGGTGAGTGTGTGAGAGAGTGAGAGAGAAGAGAAAATGAGAATATTTGGAGGTATGTTGTTTATTTTATTAGATCATTTTGATAGTTAAATTAACTTCTTTTCAATGAACTTCCTTCATGAAAGTTGTTCCAAATATTTTTCTCTTTCCAATGAATATAATATTATGTTTGTTGGTGAAAATTTTGAGGTTATGATTTTGAAAAATTTTTGAGTTCTCATAATAGATGATTGTATATATGTAAAGAATAATTAATAACTAGTTTTAATCGATTTAGATTTATTGATTGATTTTTGTAGGAATTTAAATTAATTTTTCTATTTAAGAAGTTTAGAATTTATATCATACTGGATATTTCTACGGATTAAAAGTGGTATAAATTTTATTTTGAGTTAATAGAGGAATTATTGAGATTTTAATCGGTTAGTTTTGAAATTTGAAGGATTAAACTGTCATTTTTTGTTTTTATCATGATCATATATAATTTTTTGAATTTGTGTAATTTAAGGTATATGAAATTATAATTGTGATAATGCAGATTTTATTTATCACCAGTGATTACTCGTGTTTTTACTCATCAAAATAAGGTTTAATTTAGAGTTGAGGTAACTAGGGTTAATTTATTTCATATACTTGTTTTGGACTGTAAGGTGTTTTCTAAACCTTATTTTCATATGTACTACAGACATGTATTTTGAAAATTATGCGTATATCTGAATATGTAGTTATTTAAGTAAAGCAGTGTATTTTCTATTCTATATGTATGTATGAGTGAATCTTGCTATTGAGATTGTTATTGTGGTGATTGTTATGATAACTGTTGTGCGTTGTTATATATGGAGTAATATATTGGATGATGTTTTTTGAAAATTATAGTGACATATTTATTTACCTGTTATGGAACATGTTGGGTTTTGTAGAAGAGATTTAAGGTGAAATTGTGCCCATCGGCTCTCTCATTCCTGGTCCGGAATTTGAGCTGAGTGTTTAGAGCGGGCATCTCCCTGTTACAGTATATTGGTGGTAGCACAGGAAAGGACAATATTCTTGAAGTGACTAGCTAACCTTGGCCAAGTATACTAGTATTAATAGGCTGTACCACGTCCAGAAGATATAAGGAGGAGCAGGATGGACGAGTGAGGATGGTTCTAATTTTTGTCGACTATTTTATTGAATTAATGTTGATACTATAATGTGGTTAGTAAACCTGCTTCTCTGACTTGCAATCCTTTCCTGCATATTTGATAAATTAATTTTGGTGACTAGGACTTTACGTCTCACTCCATCATTATCAATATTTTTCAGGCAAGACTTCTAATTTCACTTGTAGCCAAGGGAAGCAGCCAAAGGCATAAGAGTTGCTAACTTTGTAAGCCTCTTTTGGTATTGGTGTTGTATGGATTTATATATTGTCATTTTAGGGCCCACATGTTTCAGAAAATACTATTTTAACCGTTTTGCGATGACTATTTATTTGCTGTTGAACTAAAGGTTTTATTTTATATACTAATATATTTTGGTGGATCCACAATCAAAACTCGTGTAGAAAATGTTTTGATGTAGACCCTTTGTTAGGAATTTGGTGTTGAAAGACTCATGACGTGTATTCTTCTGTTCAATAATTGTGCCCAGGGTTGTAGATTTTTTGTAGTGAGTTTGTGGGTAGAATTTGTGCCCTGGACTTTGATGTGCTTATTTTGAAAAGAAAAAGGATTTTCCTTAATCACTTGTTAATCCAGTTTCGTGTAATTATTATGGTTAATTAATGATTTGTGAGGAAGGGTCTTTTTAGAAGACATTACCTACAGAATACTGTGGGTAATTTCTGATGGAATTTTTTCCATTTGTAATTCCATAGGTAATCTAAAGTTTTTTCGTAGTGTCGATTGGATGTGTATTTTGTAAGTGACATCCAAATTACTGAACTTGTGTCCTATATAGGGCGTGAATTCCAGTGAAAACTTCAAAATAGTATATTTCTTTTATATGAACTCCTTGAGCCTTATTTTTGTGTCCATGTGACGCGTTAAGAGTCTAGTTTCATATTAAATAAGTTTCACCTCAATCAGATGTGTCATTTGAGAGATATGATCAAATTACTAAACCTTGTACAAGTTCAACATGAAACAAGGGCAAACAAAGGAGCTAAAATAGTCCTTAACACTCAAGTGCACAGTGTCACACTCGAGTGCTGAAAATCTACACTCGAGTGTGCTGAAAAAATTAACATTTAAGGCAATGTAGCTATGTTCTCCCCCGTTTTTGTCTTCAGTGCTTGCTCTATTTCCTTCAAGAATCCCAAAAATTTTCCTACAAAAATTGGAGGCAATGAGGATGAAGCTTTTCTTCGTCATGGTTGTCGTCTTGGCTACGGTGTCCGCTGGCCACCCACACTTTGACTCCTAGTCCCACGTCAAACACACTAGTACAAAAAAAGGCTTTAAGACCGATTCATTTAGACCGGAATATTGAGGCTTCGGTCTTAAAAGTATGACCGGTGGCAGTTTCGTAAATATAAAGAACTTTTAAGACCGGATTATAAAGGATCCTATCTAAAAACAATACTCAATGACATTTTTGTAAATATAAAGAGAACTTTTTAGACTGGATGTTAAAAAGAATTGGTCTAAAATTTTTCTGAAAAAATATATATTACTTTTAAGATCGGATGTTTTAAATATCCAATCTAAAAAGTTAAAAATAAATAAATAAATAAAATGTCCATTATTTTTAAGACTGGATGTTACAAAGAACCAATCTAAAAGTTTAACTTTTAAGACTTCAATTTGATAACAATCGGTCTCAAAGATTTTCATTAGGCGCAGCAAACGAAAATTGAATTTTCATTATTCCTTTTCTAGTTCCCTCCACTCCCCATTGATTTCTCCACTCTCTTCTCATTTCCACTTCCCCACCCCGCACATTTACGGTGGCTACCATAGCCTCAAATTTCGGAGATCTGTGGCTCAACAACAATCCGAGAATGATTCACGTGGTTGAGTTCAGATTGTTGTTGAGATATATATATATATATATACATACATGTGTCAAAGATAGTAATGCATTATCTGGTCAAGAAAGATAGTAAATCATTGACGTAGATTTCGGCTTTAGTTTGAAATCAAATATCAATTTCTTATTTCTTTGTTTTATTGCTCATCTCCTCCTTCTCAGCAACGACAAAGCTCCAAACTTGATTTCCATGGGGACCGAGTCTTAGTCTGCAACTGCTGCCTTTCTTAAGGTAAACCTATTATGTCTGTTTTGCTTATTTCTGTGTTCTCGATCGATCGTTTCTGTTTGTTGTTCTTGCTTTTTGAATATATTGAGATGTGCACAGAAAAAAAAAAAAAAGACAGATAGAGACAAACGAACAAAGGAGTAGAAGAAGATAGATGAATAGCTTCCCATAACTTCTTCGAGGAATGCAAAATGGTATTACTCTTCTCTTGACCTCCCTCTCTGTCTTGGTACCGTTTTTTTTTTCGCTTCCACCCAAAATTTTCTCTTTTCCTTCTTCTTCATCTACCTCTTCTCAGAGTTCTCTATAAGGCAACTCAAATAGTTTCCTTTGTTTTAGTTCCTCTAGTGAAAGATCTAGAAATAGAGTTCTTTCTAAGGCAGCTCAGGCATCTACAATCTCATCGTTTTTTTTTCATAGAAAGGAATTTTTAAGACCGGATGTGTTTTCACATCCGGTCTTAAAAGTCCATTCTATTTCTTTTTGTGATGGAAAGGGACTTTTAAGACCGGATTTGAAAATATATCCAGTCTTAAAAGTACATTCTTTTCTTTTTTTTGGAAATGGACTTTTAAGATCGGATGTTTAAAAACTTCAGTCTTAAAAGTTTGACTTTTAAGACCTCATATTTTAAAAATCTGGTCTAATTTTTTTTTTTAAAGACCAAATGCGCATCCAATCTTAAAAGTAACAGATTTTTAAAACCGTCTGGAACAAGATCAATCACAGATCTAGTCTTATAATACCTCTTTCGTCCGGTCTTAAAAGCCTTTTTTCTACCCGTGACACTACCACCGGCCTATTAGCGCCATCCGTCGTTGCTTCCCTGGTTGCTCTCGTGTTCAGGCTTCTCTTCTAAGCAAAGCAATTTGATTCAGATACTGCCTCCTCCTCTCTTTCTCTCTCTTCATTCCCTTATTTTGCTTCTCGCATTATTAAAATCACTACAATGGTGTTCATTTCCATGCATCGTTGCTGAATGTCCTAATGCTATTTAGATTCTCTAGAGTATGCGAATCTAGATTAGGTAGAATGGTTGTACTATGTAGCAACGTATATTATTATTATTATTATTATTTTGGTTTAATGTTTGAAATTTTACGATTTGGTTAAAATTCTGACGATCTATATGACCATCTCTAACTGGGTTTATTGGTGGTTTGTTATTTATCTTGATTCAAAGCATTGTTTGGTTTCTTGGCAGAGCATTTTTTAGAGTATAATGAGAATACAAAATTGTTTTGGAAATTATTTCTTGATGGAGACTAAGTCTTTTACTAACGGTTTTTGCAGATCCAGAGCTAATTGTAATATCATATTGCATTATTTATTCCTTAGACACTTTGTTGCTACGAATGATAATGACAATTGGAAAATACATTATATGTTATTGCAATTTTGACGATTTTGTAAACTTTCTGTCTTTTTACAGGATCTTGGACTTCACTTATCAGAACAGATTTGTTTTATTGCTTTATGGCGATGTCCTTTTAATGTTCATTTGCAAAGTACAATGATGTAGATGGTGGCTTAGACTCTACACTCACTAATTGTTCCTCACACTTCTTCTTACTGTAATGTGTCCTTTCTTTGTTTTCCTTTGGTTTGATGCTTAAACTTGAAGAGTAAGACTGCTCCTACTGACTATGAAATATTCTTTTTCAGAACTTTTAGTTTCTATAACACTTGAGTGAACACTAAAGTGCGAACTCGAGTGTGCCTTTGTGAACACTCGAATATTTGGTAAAAATTGAAATCTTAAGGGGCAAAGTGGTATTTTGCCTTATTTTCCTACCTGATTTTCTTCCAACCAAACAAAAATCTTCCTATTAACCTATTTTCTTTTTCAGTGCAAACCAAATGCATCGAGGCAAAATATTTTCCATTCCATTCTTTCCATTTCCATTCTTTTCCGTTCCTACCTTTTCTTCAATCCAAATGGGACCTTGTAACATACATACTTTTTCAATTACTAGAATCTTGGTGGTTTGTGTAACATCATCTCTAACTAACCCTAAGCTTAACATGATTTTCAAAAAATTTCTTCAAAGATGACTTCGATAGGAAAGAATGAACTCAAATGCATATGCCTCTAAAGGAGTTTCTAAAATCCATATGACAATCAATTCCTTGAAATGAGTTCCTCCAATCCACAATCCAACTAGGTTCTCAACCGTCTATCAAAAGAGTGCAATTATATATTCTAAGTAAACTCATATGTAGCATGATATAATAGGCAAAATTCCCTAAATAGGGCAATAAAAATGAATAAGTAGTAACCGCTAGCTACTCGTTAGGGTAGCCACATCATCATATGACTTCCCAGTTGCTCCTACCCACAAGCTTGCACTTTAAAAATATGAGAAGTAATGGGATAAGACCATTGCCTCAGTAATGCAATCACTACCCACCTTACCTACCAGCACCACCCGTGGGGTGCCAGGTGGGACTAACACACAAACATGTCAAGTAGATATATTAGGAAGAAAGGAAAGCAGATATAATAAGCAAGAAGGCAAGCAGATATACTAATCAAGAACATGATCATATCCATTCATATTCTCATAGAACATTTACTCACAATACAACATATTGTTTCACAAAATGTCATTATGTATTGTTACTTTTTATCTTTAATTTACCCTTACCATCCTTATATCCTATTTATTTCCTCCAACTGAACCTATAAGCTAAGTACATTCTATATTACTGGTTACTCTCATGAGCTCTTTGCAAGTGTGATGTAGATTGGCCAAAGTATGACAAAGCACGTAAGGGACCATTAGTTATTCTAATAGGGTTACTACCTTTAGGAACACTGGTCAGGCCCCAGGAATATTGCCCAAAAGCCCCTGGAGTATCGTATTAGGGAATATTGTCCTGTAAAATAAATGTCAGCTAGTAATGAACAATAATCAAACTAGCGGCTTCCCAAGTGGTATTCAGTTTTTATCAACTTGTTCACTAACTCCGCCATTTATATCACATTATTCGAAAGGGGTTTTTATATTCACACCATGTTCGTACACTGGGATATATTATTTATTCAATTAATCAAAAATATATGAACAATACAAAATCTCAATGGATCACGTAAATAACACATATATTCATCAAGTCCTTACTGAAAAACAATTCACATCAGTAGTTCAATTGCCCATATAAGATCACTCGCGAGGCATGAATACTAGAGATACCAAAAACAATTTAGTTTATGCATCCATACTTATAGTTGTTTCTAATGATTCCACAAACCAATCAATCCAACCCTATGATTCACACAAAGGTACCACAAGGCACTATTGGTCATAGAATAGCAGAATAGCAAGGTTCATACAAGTTCTACTCATTCTAGGCTTGTAGAGTTTTTTCAGAAAAACCCACGAGCAGCACTGATAAATAAGATAGATAGGACCACATTACCTATATTCTTTAAGTTCCAACCAAGGATAATCCTTATCCCAAAGCTTAGAGTAATAAGCAACTTAATTAATACAAAGTCTTTTAGCAATAATATATGTTTATAATTTTTCCTCTGTTGAGTTGCTCATAATTTCCTATAAGTAGAAAACATTATATTAAGACTATTTTAGATTTGAGAATTGGGATCATTGAGCATTAGACTAGCCTTGTCTAACATTTCTATGATCTCAATTTGGGATTTTAACCCTTAGAACCTCTAGAAAATTCCTAAATTTATAACATAATTCATATTTTTCAAATAACAAACTCAATATGTGATAGATTACTCTTACCCAAGGCCACAATTTGAAAATGATACCATTGGTTTTTCCGAACAGGATGTCTCAAACAAGCTCACAAAATTTCATAACGATCCAACATTGGACATAGCTAGAAACGTTGTTTCTTTCTTCTAGGGTTTGTTCTCCTCGGTTCATAATTTCATTCGTTTCCCAGGCCTTTTAACTCATAACGCACGACATTTGATAAATTTGGGATGGTGTTTAGCCATCTCAAAAGCTACTTTGGATACCCAAACATGCTTATGGTTAATTTTTGCCTTTTAAAAATCTCTGTTATGACTTTTTAAATTAGGCTTTTGAATTGGCCAAGAAAAAAACTTTAGGCTTTTTTTTTTTTTTTGGGGGGGGGGGGGGGGGGGGACAGCTTAATAGTACTCTAGTTTAGGTTCATGAAAAATTTAATTGATGCAACTTACTTGATATTTTTGTATAAAAATCATGACAATACTCTAATTTAGATCATTCTCACCCATTATAATTTTTAGTAGAGTTTTCCCCAATTTTCTTTTAAAATTTAAGTAGTTTAGTATTGTAAATTTTTTTCAAAATAATACATTACTTGTTTTTATTTTTATAAAATTTATGCATTTTTCAGGCTTTTACCTTTAAACTTGCTTTTCCACTAATCATCCAAATAATTTTCTGTATTTTTCATAATACACTCACACATATAATATATATGCATTATTTAATAAGATTAACGTCATTTTCAATCTAAACTTGTTTTTCAAAATATCATCCAAACGATACAACCAATCCAAACACTAATCACATTATATAATGGATTGGTTAACCAAATTTCGGTTTGATCCAACAGTGAACAAAAAGAAAAATCACATTTTACTGAAACTTCCCCAATTTTATGCGACAATAGAAAAGTTACACATTGAGTCTACCTCACTACTCTTATATATAGGCTCTAAGAACTCAGTCTTCTTCTTATTTAGCCGATCTTGGACTTCTTAGTCTCTTTTATATTATTATTTATTTACTTATACACAGAGAATTAAAATAAAAATTAAATACTCTCATTCAACCTCTACTAAAAAAAATCAATAATAAGAAATACTTATTAATTATATTTTTATTAGACTTCATTTAATTTTAATCTTTTAATTGATTTTAGATCTATCTCCTTATTTAAATCATTATTCACTAAATTCTTCCTTCATTAGATTACTTGAGTCTTATGAATTTTGCACCCAATAGCATCTTTCATGTGGAAGATAAATGGTCTCCCCAAGTTATTCGAACAACGCAAGCCAGAACTAAATATTAAGTGTTCATATATTATTTGTAAATTAGAAAAAGATTGACAAATAATATATATAAAAAAATTTTGCAGCTACCTGTGCTCATAGAATCTTTGGTCTTTACCTAAGACAAGAACAGGTTATGCATTCTCACCATTATCGTCCAATACATTGTAAACTTATTAAGTGTTCTGATAGAGTTAAATATTTATATATTTTTTAGTGATTAACCTTAGGATTTTGTGGCGTTTGATTGACAATTTATTAATGAGAGATTGGACTGCAAATGTGATTTGGGAATTTAATTGGCAAAATTGTGATATCAAATATATCAATCATCAAATCATCAAATATATATTACTAAACCTTGTGGCTCTAACCTAAATGGTACACAGTGTCATCTCACTTAGACAAAACTAACTTGATTATTGGTCTACTAATGCGGTCACCCACTTTTACAGGAAACATCCATGTAAACATCCACATGGCAATTTCAACAACAGCTATTGATCCATGTAAACATCCCAACAATAAATGGTTCTACATAATAGCTGGATTCCAATGACGTAAAAGTCTTCTGTAGGTGGATTCTCATTGGTCTTCAAATTCCATTTCCCAAGCTGCAATTACTAATCACTTGACTATCTTCCACCCACTACCATTAAATGAAAAGTTCATTACCATGCATATTCTTCGCCCTCGTCGTTACTTCATATCACTAATCAAACCCCAGCCATCAACTTTGTTGCCTATTTAAAGGCCCTCGTCGTTGGTGAATCTCTCACCACTAAAGAGAATGATTTTGTTTTTCCCAGCAAGGAGTTCTCTAGCCAAGCACTCAATCAGTCCCCAGAACAGGTTCTAGCGTCTTTCCATTGATCTCTGTTCAGGTTCAAGTGGAAGCTTTATATATTTTTTTTATTTTTTATCACAAAAATTGTTCTTTTCATTGACACTGATATCTAAACAATTGAAGTGTCTTATTTGTATTTCTAATCTATCAGAATCTGGAGATGTACAAGAGGTCCATAGAGGAGTGAGGACCCTACTGGATTCTGGTCTGACATTGCATCCGAGTTCTATAGGAAACAGAAATGGGGTGATAAAGTACGCGATGAAAATTTTGATGTTAGGAAGGGCAACATCAAGATTGAGGTATTTTCATTTTTGATCATTTCCCATTTGGATCTCGCTTTAAAGAATTAGGCTGAGGAGTGAGTGTATCTCTGTGTTTGTTTGTTGCCCTCTCCAGGGGTTCAAGGGTGGCATCACCAACATATGTTACAATTGCCTGGATAGAAATGTAGAAGCTGGACTTTGCAATAAGATTTCCATTTACTGGGAAAGCAACGAGACTGGTTTGGATGTTACTTTGACTTACTCACATCTTCTGGATCAAGTTTGCTAGGTCAGTTCTGGGGTTACTCTTTCCGTGTCCGTGTCACAGGACTCTGAATAAGATGTTTCTACTTGGAAAAATCTCCACTTAGATGCTTGAATATTATTTTGTTGGTGGAGCACATAAGATGAAAGCTATTTTTGTCCTGCAGGTTGCAAACTACCTGAAGGATATTGGCGTTAAGAAGAGAGACGCTGTAATAATTTATTTGCCCATGCTGATGGAACTCCCCATCATAATGCTTGCATGTGCCCGCATTGGTGTTGTTCATTCAGTATGGCACTTCCTCTTCCTCCATTTTTTTTAACTTGCACATTTCGTGATTATTTTCCAATGGCTTTTAGGTTAATAATTGTTAGCCCTTTGATTTGTTTAGGTTGTATTTGCCAGGTTTTTAGTAGAATGTCTAGCACAAAGAATCATTGATTGTAAACCGGGAGAGGAAATGGTAGATGATGATGTATTGAATATCGAGAAAGTATTATTCTGGGTTTGTTGTCTTCTTGAGTGATCTTATTGATCTTTTTAAATGTTTAGACTCACAAATTTGTTGTACTCCTCTATGAACAAATATTTTTACTGCCAATTATTTGGAAAAAGTAGATATTAATATAACATGATTAATTTTACTTATAGTGTAAGGATTTAATACTTGTTGCATTTATTGATTTAATTTAGTTCCCTTAATGTATTCATTATGTTAGTAAATTAGTAACCTCACCAAGTGCTTATGCATCATCAAAAACCATGTACCAAACATGTACCTAAATTCTATTAGTTGCGTTATATTACGTTTAATTTTTCAATTTTTGAAAGATTCGGTTATTTTAAAAATTTTGATTTTCATTCACACTCTTACAAGCTGTTTCAATTACACATCTTTAATTTTGTCAATTATACATCTTTATGTTATAATTTATTCGATGTTACATTGAGGATTAAATAGATTGGATTTGAGATTTATAAGAATGTGTATATTTGAAATTTTTGGGTGAAACTTTGATGATAGGAAATTGGGTGTTTTGTATTTGAGTATATGATTATATTTTGAAGGTTCTAATATGTTAGAAAATAATTTATGAAAGAAGAAAACATGATTGAAATGATGATTTGACTGAACAATGAGGGACTTAATGAAGACTAATTGCATATTTGGAGGAAAATGTGTCATCATGGGCGGTGATTTTAGACAGATCCTTCCGGTCATTCCTAGAAGTGGACGAGCTAAGATTGTAGATGCATCTATTAATGCTTAGTCTCTTTGGAATGAATGTCAGTTATTGCAATTAACCAAAACTATGAGACTAAAGTCTTCTACAACTGAGGAAGAAAAAATAAAGCATTCTCTGAACGGCTGCTGCTTGTAGGAGAGGGTGTCATTGGATCATTACTTCAATGCCTTTCATCTAGAAATTGAGATTAATTATCGAATTCAAGATTTGAAGGAATTGAGGCCGTGATATAAAAAGTATGTATAGAAAAGAATTAAAATTATAAAAATTAACTATAAAGTGAATTCACAAATTTCACTTTCCATCTCGTGACATAATATTATATATAGAAAAATATTCTCATGATACTGATGACACTACAAGATTAGAAGGAACTGAAGTAATGATCCAAATAAAAGAGATGGAAAGTGAGATTAGTATGAAATTTGAATTTGAAATTAAAATATGGAGGATAAGTAGATGAAAGGTATTGGAAGTGAGAGATTCTTGGGAAGCAAGAACTCATTATAATGTATATGGAAAGTTGTGATCTAAACAATTAAATAAACTACTAGCAATTAATATGGTCATATTAAGCACTAAATTCCCACCGTACACAGATTTAACAATAAGTCTGCTACAATAAAAGCATACTGATTTTAATTTGTCTTCAAAGATTGGCAAAGTTACCCTGTGGAATTCTCTCAGTTCGATTGCCAATCACAATCTTCCTTGGTTAGTCTTGGGGGATTTTAATGCCTATTTATCTCTTAATGATAAATTTGGAGGAGCGGATCCCCCCTGGGCTTCCATGCAACATTTCAAGGAGTGCATTGATGACACTCATCTCATTGAGGCGAAGATTCAGGGGGATAGGTTCACTTGGGAAAGACAAGGTTTGAAGGAAAGACTGGACTGGGCTTTTACCGATTTTAACTGGATTAATTCCTTCCCAAATTTCTCAGTCCAGTTTTTACGCTTATACCAATTTTAACTGGATTAATTCCTTCCCAAAGACTGGACTGGGCTTTTACCAATTATTTCTCAGTCCAATCCCAACGTTCCTACCAAGCCTAACTACTTTTTCCAGTTTTTTGCAGGTAACTTGCAGGATTGGCTTAATTGGAACACCAAGCACAAGCCGGGAAAGGGAAAGTTTCAGAATTTCCCCTGGTCGAGAATCTTTAGCTTGGCCTGTTGGATCCTCTGGACATCCAGATGCAAGTTTCTATTTCAAGGCGAAAGCATTGAGACCAGGGAGATGATTCACTTGTGTAATTATCTTTTGTTGGAAAGCACTGTCAATCATAATTTAGCTCACCAAATTTTCCAACTTGGCAGGAACGAGAAGTATTGGACACCCACTCCTGAAAATGTTGTTCGTATCGACGTTGACGGATCAGTCCGCCAACAATTCCAAGCGGCGTGTGGTGGAGTGATGAGGGATTCTCGAGGGCACTGGTTGATGGGGTTCTACAAGTCCCTTGGGATATATACGGTTATCGAGGCGGAGCTGTATGCCATCATGCTAGGTCTGAGAATGGCTAAGCAGTTGGGTTTCCAACAGATTCTGCTATATTCGGATTCTCTTGATGCGGTCAACATTCTCATGAGAGATTGTTGTTATGTGGATCATCCATTAAGAGATATTATCAATGAGACCAGAGATCTGCTATTCCAGAATTGGGACGTGAAACTCTGTTATACCCCAAGAGCCAACATTACCTATGCTGACTATTTGGCCAAGAAAGGACATGATGCTCCTGCTGAGGTGGACGTGATCCTGATTCCGACAGTTCCTGCGGGGTGCCTTGATGTAGTGTTGAAGGACCAGTTGGCCTGCTGTTCTTAGTTTTGTATCTTATGGGTTGTATTTAGGGCTAGATTCCTTTAGTCTAGTTCTTATCTTTCTTTATCAAGCTACGGCTTGCCTATTTTACCCAAAAAAAAAAAAGATTGGTAATATCAAGTTATAAGTGTTTTTTGAAAATTTTATTATTTATTGAATTACATATTGGAAAGATATATTATAAATACTAATTGTTTTAATTTCATATCTTAACTGTACAAGAGAATATTGTATTTTAATTTTTAACATCATAATTTCCATGTAATTATATATTGATAATTTGAATGTCTTTATTCTCTTGAATAAGTCGATAAGTTTTTTTCCAATTACTTCTGACTTTGTTCACACGTTCATTTTGGAGATGGATATTAATTTTAAATTAATACTTAAATATTTAAAAAGGGTTGTTGTCATTATTTTGGAAGGAAAAAGAATTAATTGAAACGTTAATTTAGCCTTTAAACTATTAACAACTTCAAGGTGATTGGATTTGGTGTACCATGTACCGATAAATTATTTATGTAACTGATTCCCTACTTAAGTGGTGACCTCCCATAAGATGAGCATTGGTTTAATCTTTGTGCATCATTTGATGTGTGTGTATAATTTTCCAGGTTTCCATCCCTTTCTCTATGTACGCATTTATTTTCAGGTGTGTAGTGAAGATTTGCCAAAACATCATTGGTCAGTATAATTGGCCGGTGCCCTAGCTAAAAAATAGGGCAGTAAGCCAATACCCTCTCCCCATATACTGACGATTGGTGCCCTGGCTAGAATATTGAATTGATTAGGAGATTTAAAATTTGAATTTCAATATAAAAGAATTGATTAGGGCTCACTAAAAATTACGGGATAACCAGTTTGGATGAGCTTTTTTGATTAAAAAAATCACTTTTTTATGCAAAAAAAAAAATGCTTTATTTATTTATTTATGTGCTTAGATGATATTTTTTAAAAAAGTAAAAGTTACAAAAAAAAAAAGCTAAAATGTTGTTTTTTTAAGCTTCAATTTAGAGCTTAAAAAAATAGCACTATAAAAAAAATATTTTTTTTAAAAAGCCCATCCAAACAGGCTCTAAGAGGATTATTCTACCCAATTCAAATGATTGTATTTATTATTCTTTTATTAATTTATTGATTCAGGTTAGTATGAGTATGAATTGAGATTTGAGATTGAACTTGATTAAAATGAATTAATATAGTAACGGTCAATAGTGGACTTTTTTGGGACATTTTGAAGGTCATTTATAAAAATAAGAAAAGATATAAATCTCAATTTATATTCGATCTTCATTTAATGGATATACACATTTTTATTTATTGTTATTATTTGATAAAATAAATATTTAAATGTACAAATTAGATAACCTATGGGAGGTAAGTCTATAGAGCGATATTTCAAAAACTCGATATAGAATGAATGAAATCAAAATGACATTGCATTGTTTAAGGCAAGCATAGAAAACATAATTTGATTAATAAATCTAATTTCCCATTGTGTTTCTTTTACGCCATACTTTGCACGACTGTATACTTTTATTTTTTTACCGTACACAAGCAAATCACATATTATAAAAATAATGAGATGATTACATATATAATTGTGATAATTCTTGGATTTGTGGGGAAAATCTCACAATTCATAATCATTACTTCCAATTTAGAAATCATTTAATCAGGTATTTAATAAAGGATAAATTTAAAACATTACATCATTTATTTACTTAAGATCTAATAATTGACTTACATACATAATTCTATCCCTAATTTCTTGGTCACTGTGTTTTCCCCTCTCTTTCAATAATTTATTTTCTATAAATTACTTTGTCATTAATTCTTAGTTAATTTGGGGTAATACAAAGTAATTATGGCCAAAGAAACGAAGTGATCACTGGTGTCGATGAATTCTGTATTAGTACTTATGAGATTTAGAGGATTATATTTATATTTATTATTAATATGTAATCATTGATAACGATGTAGATATAAGCAAGGGTGATTATGACTTATGATAAGTTAAGACTTAGTCTTTCCAATGTTAGGATATAAGTTTTTGTATTAATGATGAATATAAGAAGCGAGAGTAGTTCTACCTTTGAGAAATTAGGAAATTTATTATGTCTGATTGAATGTGTTTAACTATATTTCCTCGAACAACAACTATATATATCCTTACAATTCAAGTTTTGTATTTTCATGTAAAGAAGAGTATTTTGTCTTAATTAGAAATGAAAGAAACCCTCACATCATTCAGGGCGGGGGTTGTTTTAACTTTTAAGAATTTAGGACATATATTACATTTAAATTTAGGCATTTAACTATTTTTTTTTTTTCAAACATAAACTAGTGTGTGTGTCAGTGCGTGTATTTTCATAATGGTTGCTATATGTAGGAGACGGAGGCATTGGATTACCACACGATAGTATTGCAAACGTGACGATACCCTCAATATTGTTGCTTAACAATGATTGTAATCAAATTAGGTGCATCGTTGAATTTGCTTACCGAAATTTCATAGAATGTAATTGACAAAGATTACCTCAACAATAGGTCGATTCTTACCCGTACAACAAAAAAGTTTACATATTGAATGATTATATTTGTTCTTTGTTGCCAAGTGATGTGGTAGAGTAATTTAGTTTTGACTCTATAAGTTGTACTTATAATGCTGATGAAAGCTTTGAGGATTTGTGTGGCATATAATATCTAAATGCAATTAAATGCTCAGGATAGCTCATCATAAATTGGCATTTAAAGTTGGTGTACCAGTTTTGTTAATAAGGAATATTGATTAGGCAGCAAAGTTGTGCAACAGTACAAGACTACAAATTACATAGCTTGGTAAGAACATCATTAAGGCAAAGGAATCGAATGACACAAGCGTTGGCGAAAAGATTTTGATATACAGAATGGATATGAACACTCATTTGAATCTAAACCGTCTTTTTGTTGCATTATCTAGGGTGAAGAGTTTCAAAGAGTTGAAGATACTTATATTGGATGGATTGGGAAAATCCAGTAGTACAACAACAAATGTGATCTATAGAGAAGTTTTCCAAAACCTTGATTTCAAGTGATGGCATGTTTTAAAACTTTTAATTTGTTGTCATGTAGCAGTATGGTTTTGTTATTTATATCCATTTTCGAAATAGTCAAATCCGTGCAACGCACGGGGAGAATGTCTTGTTTTAATTGATACTTGTTATTTTCTTTATTCCTTAATTGTCAACATATGATATTACAGAAGCAGATCCTCTTATAATTTTTTTTTCTCTCATTATCCCTCATGAGCCTATCTGAACCGTTGATTGGGAAGATGAGAGAAAAATTAAAGTAATATTATATTGTGACCTTTTATATTAATCGGACGGACATAATTAAGAGATTATGAGAGATGACTAAAAAATAATGATGAAAGAAACCAGACCCATTACATCTCATTCTTTGTAGGTGATGCAGTGGTGCCACTTGGATAAATGAAGGGTAAAGATAGAATTGCAAGTGCTGAATTATTCCACTTAAGGTCTTATTTAGAAGCCTAAAGTGCTGAATTATTGTATCATATAAACACGGTTTACAAAACTATCAACAGAGCAACTTAAATATAGCCCCAAAAAAAAACAAATGAACTTAAACAAGGTCAAAGGAAACAAAAAAAACCAAAAAAACAAAAGCAAACCGACATGACAAAAGATATGGCTTCTTCTTAATCTGCTTGCTTTGTTCTGGCCATTAAGGAAGAAAAACAAACACATGGCATCCTAATGTTGTGTTGGATGTACTATGTAAAATAATGTGGGAAAATCCCCTCTAGAGCCTAAGCAATCAAAAACATTTTTAAAAAGACCCAAAAAGTCAAATATCAAAAACAGTTCTAAGGCCTTTTCTGATATTATTTTAAAAAAATTATACTGAAATAATTGTTAATTGTATTGATTTCACTGTTAAGATATTATTGTTAACGTCTACTGATTTAATTATTAATGTTGTACTGATATAATTGTTAATGTCCATGAAATAATACTAGAAAATGTATTAGGATCTTTTTTAACTGTAACTTTTTTTTACCTCCTTTTTGGATAATTTTTTGATTACTTGGGTCGTGAAGAGTATTTCCCCAAATAATAACATCCAACATGTGTGGAGCTGGATGTCTCTTTCCTCGTTCTTATCTTCTTTTTTTTGTTTTGTTCAAACGTTCTTATCTTCTTTGATAAACGGTGTCTTGTTCTTATCGTGGCGCATTCATAGTCACCAAAGTACGAGAGACTTCGTCCAATGTTTTCATGCCACGTGCCCCGAAATTATTTTGAATGTAGGTTTTTCCATTCAATAAAATTTTCAAAGAAAGACTTTTCACATATTTTCTCAATTCTTTTGCACCTTTATTTTTATTGTTTCTTTTTCTTAAGATGATATTATGTTTTTCTAAATTCCTTAAAAGAAATTTAAACTTAGAAGTATATATAGGTAATGTTTTGTTCTGGGAACAGGATTGATTGGACTTGACTAGGTGTCAAGCCTAGAGCCTACGTATTCTTTGAAGGGATCAAAGTCCACGTAGTTTGATGAATGCTTGGAGGCATTTAGCCATGAGGTGGTGTGTGTGCTCTGTGTGACAGAAAGTAAGGTAAGCATAAGTTAGAACGTATGCACCAGATCATCTGACACTGGTATTTATAGAGTTGTCCGAGTTGGATACCTCGGCCATGCCGGATATTCGGGACGAGTATCTTGGGCTGGCGCAATATCTGAGGCGAGTATCTCAGGGTGCGTATTACGTGAATACGGTCCGGATATTCATAGATACTGATAGATCGGATCTTTTGTAATATCAGATCTTGTTCCTTGATATGTCCTTCGTTGGGCCCTATCTTAGATCTGGGCTTTGAGCCGGTCCGTAACAGGTAACCTTCTTTAACCTTTAAAACTTAATAATAAACCCTCTAAATTTTGAAATCTATGCAGGTAACCTCAAGCTATCAAATATATGCCCCTTAAATTTTATTTTTGTATGCATAAAACCGTTCAAACTTTGAGTTATATACAAATAAATCCAACAAAATTTACTTCATTACAAATAAATAATGAACGAAAATAACAATATGAGAGTTATTTGTATAAAAGTTAAAAGAAGTTTATCGTAAAGTTCCGAAAGTTTAAAAGTTAGATGGTTAAAAAAGGTCATTTACATATGATATGAAGTGGAGGTGAATTTTGCATAATTTATAGTTGTTTTTAAACTTTGATATCTAGCCAAAGCTCCTTTAGACGAAGAAAAAAAAATGTGTGTTAGTTTTTCTAAATTTATGGGCTAAATAATTAGTTTGTAATACAAAGCAGATAAGTAGTTGGGGGGGGGGGGGGGGGGGGGGCGAAGATACTGTGTATATTTTCTGCTATAAAAAGGGAATTAGTTTTCCAAGTACAGAATTTTGCAGAGTATCGATTCTTTTAATGTATAAACATTTTAAAATTTTTGATAGGGAACTTTTCCCCCTTTTTTCTGAAAAAGTTACAAAAACAGCATTAAAAATAAATAAGGTGAAACTATACTTTCAAATCAAAAAGGGATAGTTTTGTTTCAAAAGTTTTCAAAGAGGACAAATTTGCCCAGTAATGTTCTAAAATAGAGCAAATTTGTTTTAACTGTTATTCTAGTTAATTTTAACTATTAGTTGACTAAATATGTAAAGCTAATAGTTCACATGTCATTCACGTCATTTTTGTTCAAGAATAAATTTGTCTCAAAAGTTTTAAATATAATTTAAAAAAATAATAATAAAATAGATAGCACATGGACTTTTAATGTAAATTTGCACCTAAAAGAAAAATGATGTAAATGACATGTAAACTGTCAGCTCAATACATTTGATCAACTAATAGTTAAAATTAACTGGGTCAATAGTCAGGACAAAATTACTCCATTTTTAACATTTTTTAGAAAAAAATTACCTCCAAAAAACCTTTCAAACAAAAATGTCCCCCATAAAAAGAAAGATAGGGAGCTTGCACAATAATTTTGTTTTAAAGAACAAAAGGGAAATGGCCTAGAGTGAGATGGAAATATTAGGCCATGGCCCTCTTTAGGGCAACACACATGGGAATCCCAGACTCCAGAGGAAGACTTTTTGGGTGGAAATTGGCCATTAAATTAGGGCCTATGAAGAATAGTAGTAGTAGATGATGGACCACAGGTGAAGAAAGATCCAAACTTTAAGCTTTGCATTTATATCTTCATGTGGTCTATTTATTTCTCTTCCCACTACGTACCTCTTTTTTCCTTTGTCCTGTTTCCTCTTTTTTCGTGACTTCCTAGAAATGTGAAAGCCCAAACCTCTCTCTCTAGTTTGAACTCTAGACTTGCCATAGGCTCTGTCTCTTCCTCTTTGCTTCAAGCTTCATTCTATGAAATTCAAATTCTTGGTGGCATAGAATTTTGAGAAATGTTAGGCCCTCTTTGTTAGAAAGAATTGGATCGAGGAAAGGGAACATAACAACTTTCCCACGCAAAAATCGTATTTGCTTCCCACGTCTTCCTTCGAGCTTCAATCCCGCGAGTTGCAAAGTTTCATTAACCATTAGAACCTTCATTCCATCCGAAATAGGCGGGAAGGTGAAAATGTCGGACAAAATGGCCCCTTGAAAACACTGTGCCCATTAAAAGCACGAGCAAGGCGCAAGCTGGACAAAGGTGTCGGTGAAGAAGCTTGTATCTACAGTGGCCGTTTTTCGGCGAAGGAGAAGTTAAACCCAGAGGGAGAGAGCTACATTTGAGGTCAATATTCATTCGAAATCAATTTATGTGTGATTTACCTTTATGGGTCTGAGCTATTCGTTACCCTGTTGCGAGCTTGGGGGGGTCCTGAGTTGCCTTGTTGCTTTGAGATTGGGGGGCGACCTGGGGGGGGGGGGCGCTGAGCTTTTCGTTGCCTGATGCACCTTCTCATAAACTTTGCAATTATAATTGTTATGTTGTGATGTGAGTTCGAACTTGTTTGTTTGGTTCGAACGTCAACTTCTGTTTTTCCCTGTCATCTGAGAACTGATGAATGATAGTTATGCAATTTTTGGGTGGCTGATGCACCCTGTAAAAAATTTTGTAGTCACCTCTGTTTCACCAACCCAACAACCCCCTTTTCATTCAGTGACTTCACACTGGTCAAGGGTTCAACACTCATTTTTTTCAATCAACCTTCGTTCTCTATAGCATCACCTGGGTTCAATGTTCATCAGTGCTAATCTTCCCTGTTTCTCTACTCATACTCGTTTCCGCAGCTTGTTAAATATACCTTCGTGCTTTTCTAGCCTTATTCCTTCCATCTATGTCGTCCTTGTTACCACCGGGAGACACTCATCGTCGGAATTTCATACCCATCACCATCTACTTCAATTTTACATTGCAATTTCCTTCTAGGGTTCGTTCATGTCTTTGTTCGTGTTGCGCAAAAACACTTCCAATCACTTATGAACTTTTTTTTGTTTTGTTTTTTTTTAAAATTTAGGGGCAATCTAGGCATTTCACCTAATCTTCCTACTTAACCAACACCCAATTCTTCATACCAAACATTTCATCTTCCCTCAACTAACTTTCATTCCCTTATATATCAAACAGCTCACATTTTTAAAATTCTCTCTTAATCTTCCTTTCCTTTCCATTCCTTTTCTTTCCTTCTTCAAATCTTCCATGTAACAAACAGGGCCTTAGAAGCTACCCCAATTGAAGGATTTTAAGGAGAAAAGGATGAGAGAATACCATTTAAATCTTAAATTTTTAAATAAATTATTTTTTTTAATCAAAATGAGTTGTTAATTATTATACTTTTATATCTAATATCTATATTCTTGTAGACAACAAGACTGATTTAAAATTTTAAAATTTAAGTAGTATTTTCTTAGTCTTTTTTCTGATTTTAAATCTCCATTCGAAGGTTTTGAAATATTTTATCAGCATTCTCTTGTAAACAATTCTTTACGAAAAAAAATGTATTTTGTATAAAATTTCAGTTTAGCTCCTTAACTTTTAAAAATGGCTTTTCAATTCTTTATTTTTAATCGTCGTTCATAAAAGATGCGGACATTGAAATTTTATAGTTGAGAAAAAATTGTCAAATACTTAGATATAAAGTTTAATTTTCAAAATACTCGTATTACTGAATATTGCAAAAAATCATCATTTCATACAAAAAGTGATAGGATTAAAAGATTAAAAATGATACTTCCCAAAGTTCAGGGACGAAATTGAAATTTGCGGAGAGTTAGAGAGCCAAATGTATATCTTTGCCTGTAAGAAAACAAAAGCTAGCACAGTTTTTTTTTTTTTTTAACTGAAATTTTAAGAAAGGGGTTGGACTCACCCGTGATCCAAGGACAGGGAGAAATCTTTCTTCCTCCTAGGTGATACCAATGTTGGGTAGGGTGAGCCGTCAATTACCCTCAGACGTTTACCTAAGCACCCAGGAGTTAGGATACCTCCTCCAGCGCCTTGACCAACTCTAAAATCAAACCACCTTCCTTTGATGAGAGTGTCCGACCCCTTTGTCAGTTGAACCCAAAAAGTGAGGGGTAGCTAACACATAGTTATGACAAGAATAGTTTTTTAACTTGAAGCAAAGATCTAAAGCCCAAAATGAAATACAATCTTTAATTTTAAAATCCTGAATCAGTCTTATTTTCTATAAGAGTATAATAATTAACAACTTATTTTAATAGGAAATCACTAATTTAAGATTGTAGTACGGCAAAATAGCACGTGTGATATATGGAGAGATCATTACTTATTGTTGTCTTTTGTTTTTTATTTTTTAATATCATTCTCTATCTGGTTCGAAGTTTGTAGTTGCTTGGTTGCTTTTCCCAATATAGATAACTTTTCTAGGATTCAAATTCAAATCCAAAAGATCTAGCAGGCCTTATACCATTACACCTATTATGATTCTATTTATAAGTTCATTTTGATCAAAAAATTTGGTCATATTTATAAATCCAATTTCATGTAATAAATGAGATTGTGACAATTTTGCCTATATTAATTGTACTCATGAAGATAAACAGAAAAGAAACAGTTGAAAAAGACCCAATCATAAATTAGGGTAAAGTTAAAAATTTACCCCATAATCACTGAGGTAACTACTTTTCCTTGGTATGTGAGATTTGATCAAAATAAACTTATAAATAGGACCATAATTATACTTTATATTAATGTTTTCGTTGTTTTTTATTATAAGAAAAAAATAAAATATACAATGCTCATTATATCTTTTTATTGTTGTTGTTGTTATTATTCAATTTATTATTATCTTTGTTTAGAAACATAAGGGTATCGCTCTGGTTCTATTTATAAGTATATTTTAATTAAATCATACATACCAAGAAAATATAGTTAGTTCAATGATTACAAGGTATATTTTTAACTTTATCGTCATTTATCAATAAGCATCTTTCACCTCTTTTTTCTCTTTCTATTTTCATTAGTACAAATAATATGAAAAAAAATTGTCATAACCTCATTTATTATCTTAAAACTAAAGTTATACAAATAGGACTAAATGTTGTAGTCAAGAAAGACTTATACATAAGATATGCCTTTACATTCACAAATTTATTTATTTTCAATACTGCATCATGAAGATCTCGTAAAGTTTCCTGGTTTAAACTTTAAAGGGACAAAAGGGAAAAAAAGACAAAGAAAATGACAAAGGGATTAGGTGACCCATAAAATTGGTGGAAGAATAGGGAACAGGGTATTATTAGGTGAGACACACAACGCACATGAAAATCTGATTTGATTGGCAGCGCGGAAGCAAAGGTCATAACTGTCCAATAATCACCCCGAGGATCTGTTAGGTAGGACAGAAATGAGGGGTAGTGGAGGAAAAATTTTAGGGGAAATACCTCTAAATTCCTAAAAGAATAAGAAAATATATAAAAAAAAAAAGTAAAAAAAAAATTATGACAAAAATGTCTCATTGACACTTTCATTAACAATTTATTTTGTAGGTTTTAACAATTTTTTAGAACTTTTTTTTTCCCATCTGTAGGTTAAAAAATATGAGAAAAAATATTGAAAATTTTTAATTAATTTTTCTTATTCTTTTATCTTACATTTTTTTTTATTAAGACTTTATAACTCCACTTATTCATTGGGAAAATTCCTGAAAAGAATTAAAAAATAATAAAGAAGGAAAATGTGTTCCTAATATTCATAATGTCAAAGATGTAAGGGCTTAATTTATCTTTTTCAAAATTAATGGAAATAATAGAAATTCTGAGCAATACGCTCTTTTTTTTTCATAAGGATTTAACAAATTCATATAAATTATAACAAGTTCTAATAAGATTTTCATAAATTCTAATTCAAAAGTCACTGGTTGCTATAATAACAATGTCTTGATTTCCACTTCTCAAAAGGATTTAGGTTTTAACAAGTTTTGATAAGATTTTCACAAATTTTAATTCAAAATTTGTCATTTGCTACAATTGTAAGGTATTGATTCTTACTTCTAATAAGAGTTTCACAAGTTTAGATAAAATTTTAACAAGTTTTGATAAGATTTTATAAGAAGTGAAAATTAATACCTTGTCATTGTAGTAAGGGGTGATTTTTTTATTAGAATTTGAGAAAACCTTATTTGAACTTGTTAAACCCTTATCAAAAGTAGGAATCAATACCTTACCATTTTAGCAAGTAGTGGTTTTTGAATTGGAATTTGTAAAAATCTTGTCATAATTTTTTTTTTGCCAACTTATTAGAACTTATTAAAGTCTTATATGAACTTGTGAAACCCTTATAAAAATGGGAGCACATTTTTTAAACTCAAAGGAACATTTTTGTTATTTAGATTTAATTTTTAAAAGGATATATCAGGACCTCATACAATCATACCTCTATGACATTATGAATATTTGGAACACCTTTTTGTCCTTTAGCATTTTTTAAAATCTTATTCAAAGGTTTTCCCTTATTCATTTCTATTAAATTGAAATCATTAAGGTTGTATTTGATTTGAGGGGAGGATAAGGGAGCGAGGGGAGTGAAGGAAAAATTTTGACCAGTATACCCTCATATATTAGTAAATTCCAACTTTGCCCCCCTTGTTTCTTTCCTTCCATAGCTATAGTAACCCACCAAAGACCAACCTTTGATTCTTCCCTTTCTCCTTCGCCTTACTTCTCGTTGGCAGCACCATTTCCTTCTTCCGTCGCCGGTGTCGAGTTGTGAGGCCTTGGACCTTGAAATGAAGGTAGGAGACACACACACATGCTTGAGCATTGAAGTCGATGAGGAGGAGAGGGAGAGAATCAGAGGGAAGGAGACGGAGCAGTTTGATCCAATTGAGAGAGCTTAGATCTGGGAAGCTTAAAGTCGTGCTTCCTCACCGTAGGAAGTGAAAGTCTGATGTCGCTATCGCCATACATCGCCATTATCATGAGAAAGGGAGATGGAGGCTATCAAGAGGTTGAAGATAAAGGAAAGAAACAAGAGGGGCAAAGTTGGATTTTAATAAAATATATGAGGGTATAATGATAAAAAATTTCCTCCCTTCCCCTCCCTTCAAACCAAACACAATCTAAGGCCCCGTTTGTTATGCTGAACTTGCACTAGGGAGAGGGAACTTTAGTGGTTCCCTCCAATTTCACACGTTTAGCATGCTGCTCTTCCAAAAAGATGAGTTTCAGCCTTGGCCAATGTTCCCTTAACCGTGGGAACCTTCATTCCATACGAAAGTGGTTGGATAGCTGAAATCTTCCCAAGAGAGTGAAATACTGTGACGAAATTGCCCTTGAAAAATTTTGGATCTCTTTTAAGCAACGAGCAAGCTACAAGCTTTGTCGGTGAACAAGGAGCTTGACGCAGCTGTGAAGAAGGTTGGAGATGAAGGTGAGCTTGAATGCAGTCGAGGCTGGAGGCGAAGGTGAACTTGAAGGTTGGAGGGGGAATCGAAAGTTGAAAGCTGCAATAAAGGTAAGTGGGAATGAGTTTCAATCATAATCGTATGAAATCATACTTGGCATAAGGTTTGACAGATGTCCGTATGACTACACAGAGGTGACATCGCTCCAACTTTAATAAACATTACACCTAATTTAATATATTTTTTTAGTGACATTGAACTTAAAATAGCTAAAAAAAAAATGACATAAAAAGAATATGAAAATTGAAAAATCCTAAATCATGCATGTTTGTTGCCTAAAATTGATAATGTAATGACAGCAGTTGATAAAGAATTGACAACTCATGTTATAAGAAATACTTAATTTAAGATTTTACAATTTCCATGTTCTTTTTTTTTTTCTTTTGTCTTTTTCCCAAAAAACTTCCATGGAAACATTTAGGGCCAAATTAGACATAAACCCAAAAATTATTTTTGCCATAAGTTCTGAACGTTCACAGATTTCGGATGAATAACCAACAGATAACTGGAAATTGCATAAATATTTATGTACATTTTAAATTTTTCATTTAAAATATTTAAGGGAAAAAAGCGGAAAAAGACCTTTAAAATTATAAAATCCAAAATCAAATTTGTTACCAAAAGTTGATAAAAAAATAACGAAACTTGATAAATAATTTACAAATCACTTTTTTTAAAAAAATACCAAATTTAAAATTCTTTTTTTTTTCCCCAACAATTTATCCACAAGTAAATTTTGAAGGGGAAAGAGAAGACAGAGTGGCATATGTGAAATCCAGGAGGAGGGGGGAAAGGACTTTGAAGGAGCAGCAAAATGGCAATCACATCTAATAACACTCGGAGCAAAACGACAAATGACCCCAGTTGGCTTCCCTGTTTCATGACCAGCAAGAAACTGTCCTTGTTTTCGATGACATGACTGAGATTTGAAGCTGTACTAAATGACAAAATATGCTACTACTCACACATCCACTTACATTTTGTTTTCTATCATTCTTGAGCATTTTAATTTTGACCATTTTATCTTCTTTTGCTGAAATGTACCATAAATAGATGCTCCATTAACTATTAATTATTAGCATCTAAAACTTGTTTTTGCAGAGAACTAACATTTAAATAAAGCAAAGGTTTAAACAAGTCTCAAGCAACATATATTAGATTAAACTACGCTAATATAATGTGACAAAAAGCTGTATTCCATTCAATAGACACAAAGCCAATATACTTCTATCAACAACCTACTCTATAAACACACCACTGATACAAAGGTTGCGTTGGTAACCCACTTAACATAGATTACAACATGCTAATGTATTTTACTAATAACCCATTCTTTAGATATACCATTGACAGGAAAGGTTGCATTGACAACAAAAACAGAAACAGAAAAACATGCACTTTAGAACCAAGAGTTAGGTACTTATTCAAAGTATCATAACAATAACTCGTGAAAATTTTTGCCTAAGAGCATTTGGTGGACTACCTACCCCACAAAAAGAGCCAACCTACTTCAAACCCCACCTTGTTAAAAGAACACTTCTGAAAGGCATTTTGATTGCAAAGCCTTTATTTTGATTAGTTGTATGCTTGGATACCTGATAACATGATTTAGAAAAAGCATTGGATTCTAGGGGTCCAAGGGGTAATAAAAAAAATAACTCATGAAAATTTTTAACAGCACTCCAACATGGTAACTAGTGATAATTCAAGATGGTAAGGATAATACAGAACAACTGTTGCTAATTATAGTCTTTCAATCTTTTCCATAATTGCCGGAATATGAAGTGAGCAAAATATTTTGGACTCGTGTGAACCTAAACAGCAGATCTTTCCTAAAGTAAGGTAGACAGATTTATTTTACCCTACGTAATTATCAGATAAAGGGGACAATTTTGCTTTATTTATAACAAAGAAATATCCTGTCTTCTAGTGATAAGCAATGACAGCAAGTCATGGTGCTAGGCTTGCCAGGTAACCCAGACGTACACTGGCGACTCAATAATGAAGGTTAAACGTGCACTACTGTTGAGATAGGCCTCTTGTCTTGTCCTAAAACTACAATTTACCAAGCTTTCTAACAAAGAAAATAATATAATTTCTTTAAAAACAACATTTTGAGAATAAAATCATTATATTAATATATCACTATATAGTAGAATCTACATCAAGTCATTAGTGGGTCTTGCTCCTAAACCTTCGTTTGGTTCGAGGGGAATGGGGGGAAATTTTCAATGAATTTGGTTTTTAATTATTTTTTTCCTTTTACCCCCTTACATATTGTTATTACAATTTTATAACTAGCTACGTTTGTCCACACACACACAATCCCCCCCCCCTTCCCCGGGAAAAAAAAAAACCCAACCCCCCACCCAAAAAAAAAATCCCAATAAACAATATGTCATGAAATTCGATGTGTGGATATTATAAATTTTTTGGGTTAAGTATCAATTTTGGCATAGCAATGTTGCTCCTCCGTTAAAAACTCTACGTTGACATTAGGGAAGTTAACGAAGGGGCAACATTGCTACGTTTTTAAATTTCAGGAGCAACATTGCTACGCTGAAAATTTAAGGAGCAAAATTACTCTTGAGCGCGTACTTTAAAAACAAAATTATATTAATCCAATTTTTTAAAAAAAAACTAAGTTGAATTAGGAACAAGGGAGGAAGAGGATAAAAATTAGTTCAGGTGGCAGTAGAGAGAGAGAGAGATCAGAGACCCATGTTTTGATGAAAGTATAAAATTTCTTACTTGCTGGGTCTTATCATGCTCTTGTTCCTGAAGCGTGTCCATGGAGCCTTCCCAAGCCTCTGGAGAATTTAGTGGGGATAATGAGTCTGGATGGACTGCTTATATTGGTTCTCACATTCACACAAAAGCAAGCTACAGTGATGATGAAGATGTGCAAAGCGTAGAGGACGATGGTAATAATGGCCATAACGATGATGACGATGATGATGATGATGATGAGAGTGATGATTCAATGGCTTCTGATGCATCTTCTGGTCCAAGTCACCTGCAATATTTAGGCATAAACAGTGAAGGAAGTCGTGGCTCTGATCAGTCCACAAAGCATAAAGATAATGATCATAAAAGCCTATTCTCAGGCAAGACTAGCAAGCAAGCAAGCAAGAGAAGATACGGAAGGAATGCTGAAGTAAAAGAAGAGGAGGAGGAAGACGACGACGAGTCGCTGGTTGAGACTGGTAGTGCTGCTAGTAGTCATGTTTGAAAGGCAAGAAAAATGTTCCTGTCTCTTTGAAAGTGGTTAAATTAACAGTGTCTTGTCACATAATTTAGCCCCCAAAGAATAATTATAAGCTAGCCTTTTTTTAATTAGAAAAAATCTATTTATTTATCTGTTCTAGCTTATTGCCAAGCTCTAGAAGGGCATGTCATGCAAGGAATTTAACCCCATCCAGAATATTTTCCACAACGGTCCATGTCACCTGAACTTTTCAATTCCTTATTGTTCATGTATTAACTGTTCTATAACTTTCATTCTTCAAAAGGATAAAAACAAAGGGTCATGACTTAGCATCGACCTTTGGATTTCAAATGAAAGCTCAGTTACAGTATAAATCCATAGGCTCAAAGCATCGACTCAGACCTCTTAAAGCAGATGAACCTGCGAGAAAATGAGCGTGTCTGTGATTCTTTTATTCCAGATATTCTTGAGCTTTCTTTCTTCCTTTTTTTGATACTGAAATTCTTTTCTGATGATACTGATACCAGTTTGAAGGCAGAAAATTCAGGTATAAACTTGGACTATTTTTGGAGAATAGTTTTTGGGATTTATGAGGTAAAAATGGATTTTGGAAAATAATTTTTTATATTCATAAGGTAAAAATGATTTTTGGAAAATAGTTTTTGGATAAATGAAAGTTTGAATACCTTTAAAACTTAGGTTTTTGACAAAAGTTTGTCAAATACCCTAAAATTGTCCAGAAACTATTCTACAGAAAACCTAGGTTTTTGTAAAGATTTGCCAAACACCCCAAAATTATTCAGAAGTTATTTTACATCAAATATAAGTTTTGCAAAAGTTTGTCAAATTTCATGCATCAAAACTTAGGTTTTATCATAACATTACTAAACACCCCTAATTTTCAGAAGCTATTCTTCATCAAAACCTAGGTTTTGTGAAAAATTATTTTTTTGAGCTTTTTCTTTTTCTTCTGTCATCATCAGTATTTTTTAAGTATCAGTCAGTATCTTTAAGATAATTTTTAGTACCTTTCTATACTCTGAAATATTTTTTCAAAATTAGTCATTCCCCTAAATTTTTTTTCGATATCATAAATATTTTTTTTAAGATCGGGAAATATATTTTTTTCAGTATCTTTTTAGTACCCATTAGTACCATGAAATTTTTTTTTTTTTGAGATTGTCAATACCCTAAAATATTTTCCCAAGATCAATTGTTACCCTAAAATAATTTTTTTAATTTTTTAAGACCATGAAAAGTATTTTTTCAGAAATTTTCAATATCCTAAAATAAATTTTTAAGACCATGAAAAGTATCTTTTCAGTATCATTCAGTATTAATAAATATCGTTTTCAGTACCCTGAAATATTTTTTCAAGATCAATTGTAACCCTGAAATATTTTTCAATATCCTAAAATAAATTTTTAAGACCATGAGAAGCATCTTTTCAGTACGAGTCACTATTAATAAGTATCATTTTAGTATCGTTACTACCCTGAAATATTTTTTTACGATTGTTACCCTAAAATATTTTTTGAATATCCCAAAATAAATTTTTAAGACTATGAGAAGTATCTTTTCAATACCAATCAGTATTAAGTATCTTTTTAATACCCGTCAGTACCCTGAAATATCTTTTCAATATCAGTTGGTACCTTGAAATATTTTTTTAGTATCCTAAAATAAATTTTTAAGATCATGAAATATTTCAAGGTATTGACTAATATTGAAAAAATAATTCACGATTAACGAGGTAAAACTATTTTTTGGAGAATAACTTTTAGAATTTACAAAGTAAAAATATGTTTTTGAAGAATAGCTTTTAGATAAAAATGGGTATTTAGCAAACTTTTGCAAAACTTTGGTTTGCTGCAGAATAGTTTCTGAATAGTTTCTGGAAAAAAAAAAAAAAAGGATGTCTATAGACTTGTGAGAAAACCTAAATTTTGTTTTCAAAATCTAAGTTTTGGGAGCTGTCAAACAGGTAGACAACCGCAGAAAAGTAGTTCTTGGAATCATATTTAGCTGGAATAAAAGGAAACAAACAAAGGTACATAGTTAAATTGTGCAGTAATTGCCTGGTCTAGACAGAACCAATAATTGGGTCTAGAATAGCTTTTAAATGTTTACTTTGTGTTCCTATCAGTTTAAAAAACCCAAATAACTCCTATTTTAATTGTGCTGAAGCGCAAAAACCAGATCCCTCGCTGACTAGACCGTAAGATCAAGAATTTTTGTGAACTATTTTTTAACCAAGACAAAGAAAAGGAATCTATAGCCCAGGTGCAGCTACCGGAAGGCAACAAAAGTTTTGCAAGCAACTGAAATAAATACATAATAATGAGCAAGACTTCATTTTGTCTTTCACATATGAGATATTTTTTGTTTGGTCACTTAAAGAATCACTTTATTTATTAGGTTGGTCTTCCAAACAGACATACTAGCATGTGAAAATTTTATTGAATAACTTCATTATCACAAGGACTCAAAGAACGGCAAATTAGGTTGTCTTTTTCGTTCCCCCTTATCATATTACTTTTCAAGAGACAACTGCGGGGAATTAACTTATTATCATATTGCTCACTAAAGCCTGACATCATCGATACCAAAATCTATCGCTAAAGCAAGCCACCTTTGAAAATTTGGAGAGAGAAATTCAGAAAGTCATTGCAGAGAATTCTCCCAAGACGACAAATTCTGAGGTCAGTCAGTTCTTTATAATGTTCGACTAAGAACTGCTTTAGGGAACAGATTGAAGTCATTAATGTGGGTAATTCTCTTTCTATGTTATCGTTGAAACAACTGCCCATAGGTAGAAAAGAGAACCGCATATATGGACAATTGAAGTTATGAGTTATGACTAATCAGAGAGCATGTGTCATAAACATGAACCTGCAGAGAGCAGCAAAAGCATTTACTGATCGATGGCAAATAAGGCTCAGGGAGTTTAATGTGAGTTGTCATGAGTCATTTTCAATCCTTACAGGCAGACAAATGTAAAATGCTAAGCAAGCTGTGTTGCACTTTTCTAATTTCACACAAGGAGGAGGGAAAAGATAAATCACAATGGTGAAGGGCATGGGAAGGGGAGGCAAAACTTGCCCCCAGAAGCGAAAAACCACATTTTATGTGGTTGTAACGGAAATAAATTCAAGTGAACAGAACCAGCAAGAGTTTTTACACACAAAAAAGAGTATTAATCTTTGGGTTCTCATGAGTCCTGCCTAACCTCTCAATGACTCAATTCGTTCCATGTAATTCTTTAAATTTATATTGTCACTGTTTAGCCAAAAACCCAAAAATCATCAATGAGTTTTTATTTTTTCTAAAAAAATATTCCTGTCCTTCCCTCGAGAGTAGAACCAAATTTTTGATCGGGTCTTTTCTGAAGGATGAAAAAGGACTGGAAAGAAAAAGAATTGTGTTACTAAAGCAAGAAGGTTAACTAAGGAGGTTTAAAGTTATATTAACACTTCTTTTATTTTTTCCCCAAATCCTAACTACTAAGCACTAAATTAGAGAAAAGACAAGCTGAAAGAACGATCACCATCAAATAGAAGAATGTTGTTGTCGGTGCCAAGGTGTTTATGATTCCTACAATCCGTAGAGGATGCCTAGATATGGTTTTAAAGGATTAGTAATCCTGTCATTCCTAGTTTCTTCTATTATGTTGTATTAAGGGGTAGAGTCTTATAATCTGTCCCTGTTCTCCTTTTCAAACTTCGGCTTGCCTATACTATTCCAAAAAAAAAAAAAAGAGTTCAAAATGTCATGATTGGTCCAAAAAGTAAAACATCTATAAAGTTTGGCAAAAGGTTATGACAAAGAGTAAGCATGAAACTCAAATTTCGAATCCTTAAGTAGTAACACTCCCTCTTACAAATGAGCCCCAAAATACTGGATGTGGCTTATATCCTTTGCAATTAGTGTCCGCTGCCGTCCTCTGCATCAAAACTGCGCCATTTTGCGCAAAAACTGAAGCTATGGTCCTTTTTTTTTCAAGGGAAAAAAAATTTAAGGTATTAACTGGTACTAAAAATATACTTTAGAAGATATTGAACGGTACTGAAAAATACTTCATGATTTTAAAAACTTCTTTTAAGATCTTGCATTTTATGATTCTAAAAAATGTTTCGAGTACTAACTATTGCTAAAAAGATACTTGATGATATTAACGGGTATTGAAGAAAAAATACTTCATGCTGTTAAAAAAATATTTCAGGGTACTAAATGGTACTAAAAGGATACTTCAGAATATTAACTAGTATTAAAAAAATAATTCATAATCTTGAAAAATTATTTTAGGGCACAGACTGATACTAAAAATATATTTCAGGATATTTCAAGATCTTAGAATAAATTTTTTTTTTTTTAAAAAAAGGACTACAGCTTCATTTTTTACACAAAAAGGTGCAGTTTCAATGCAGAGGACGGCAGCGGGCACCAATTGCAAGGGATATAAGCCAGATCCCAAAATACTCGAGAGCTAGCACCAAGTTAGCCACAAATATTTCGCTCCTTAAATGTACGAGAAAATACTAGATAGTATCCCAAAAACAAAAAAAATGTAAACACTGGAAGAAAATATTACCTCTCCCTTGCAAACTCTGGATCAATAATCCTAAAATGAAATGTCAGTTTCCAGTCGCGCTTCCTTCACTGTCCGTAAAGGTCCAATAATGCAACTTTTCTGCACTCTATTCCTGAAAAATTAATACAATTATGGTTTATTCTTTGACAGTCAAATTTTGTGAACGTTTGTCAGCAGTTTTCAAATATATGAACTGGAAAGCTTTCACGTGCCACAATTTTACAGAAAACATTATATCTACGGAGACTGGACTCATTTGCAGCTTCAAGTCTCAGTCTTTGTCAAAGCTTTCAGGGAGCCCCAACAGACAGCTCAGCAGCAGCTTCTCTGATTGTCCATTTAACTACCTAAAACCTTGTCCATTTTCATTCGTTTTTAATTCAAAATACATTAATGCTTATTTTGGTAAAGCAAAACGTTATTGTAGTTCACCAATAGCTAAACTTTTCTTCCCATTCATTACATCAGGGGCTTAAATTAAAAATGTTATTGGAATAGGGTTAGATTAGGGATGCCAGAGCAGCTCACCCAATATGGGGGTTCTTTATTATTGCTCAAGAAAAGTACAACACAGTTTGCAACTACTAGCAATTAGCCAGTAGATTAAAAAGAACTGAATCAGAAAAGTTGAACTGTATGTGCCCACAATATGCAACTAGTTAGATATTCAATCATACAACTTAACGATTAAAGTAAGATTCAATCCCAGATAAAGCTAAACCTACTTAAATGCCAATATAATCGTTGGACAGATTTTAATATCTTCAACAGAAATATTTTTCCATAAAAGTTTTGAATATACAAATAAAAATTTGTTCTAAAGGAAAATCCAAAAGTAAATAAATGAGTGGGCCCACCGAATTCCCGCCAATCAGAGTACACGTACGCAACGGTATTATCCCCAGAGATGCTCCTTCACAGCCACAAATTGCACAATGACGCTTCACTAGCTTCTTCGAATTCACGGCTTTACTTTATTCCTCATCCAATACCACGGAACAAGGATCAAAGTACCCAAGCTTCAATAATGAACTTGCGCGCCATATTCTCCACCCCTCTCCCTTCCTCACTCCGCATCAAACCCTCAATTCACCCTCCCCGCAGAAGCCTCACCGTCTCAGCTCAACTCCCGACCATAGCCGCCACGAAGTTCTCGGTCTCCGACGAAACCCTAGAATCCCGCGGCTTCATCCTCCGCCGTGACACCGACGACCTGAACCTTGACCAGCTCAACGCCATTTTCGTAGCGGTAGGGTTCCCCAAACGTGATCCGGAAAAGATCCGGATCGCGCTGGATAACACGGAGACGGTGCTGTGGGTGGAGTACAAGAAGACGAAGAAGCCGGTGGCATTTGCGAGAGCGACCGGAGATGGCGTGTTCAACGCGATCATATGGGACGTGGTGGTGGATCCGTCGTACCAAGGGATCGGATTGGGGAAGGCGGTGATGGAGAGACTGATCGAGGAATTATTAGGAAAGGGGATTAGTAACATCGCGCTTTATTCGGAGCCCCGAGTTCTCGGGTTCTACCGGCCGTTGGGCTTCGTGGCGGATCCGGATGGGATCCGAGGAATGGTGTATTCTAGGAAACAGAAAAAGAAAAAATAGCAATCACATTCTTTCACTATTTTTTTTTCCTGATGAATTTCTTCCCTCCTAAATTAACTTGTAAGTTAATACTTTTACATAAAGACATAAATTATGAAACAAAATAAAAAGTTGTTGATTTGTTTATCCCTTGTAAATTGTAACTTTAGTGCAAATTAAGTAGATATTGAGATTTCAGAATTTTTCAAGTTGCTTCTATATTTTGAATCCCCACTCATGATGCAGCTACCCAAAAAAAAAAAAAAAAAAAACCTCACGTATTTGTTTTTTTCAATTGAATACACATGCATGCTTGTTTGGGAGAACATTTGAAAATAGGGTTAATGTGTAATGTTACTTGGAAGTTTTCGTTCATGAGTAATGTTACTTGAAAGTTTTCTTATGTTCAATATCATCCTAAAAATGTTAAAATTGAGTATTGTTGTCATATTTTATTAAAAAGTTAGCGGTCAACGTTTGTTTTTTAATAGTATGTGGTAACATTACGACGTTTTGAACCTTTTCAGAGTAACATTAAACTTTAAAAAAAAAAAAAAGCTTCCAAGATAACATCGCTCTTTAACGAAAACTTTCGGAACAAGTTTGTACATTAACCTTTGAAAAATAAGTTTTGGCTTTACAAATTAAAACTACCCTCACATATTTATTTGGTAAAAGTTAAAATTAATTCTCCACCGCTAATCAAAACTTGCCCCTATACTCTTTTATATTTTTATATATCTTTTACGCTAATATTAGTGCATTAAAAGTAGAGTAAATACCCTATTTGGTCCCTGAAAAAAAAAACACGGACCCCATTTTGGTCCCTCAAACAACGAAACCCTTTTTTAGTCTCTGAAAATGATAAATTTCAAAAAAAAGCATCACATTTTGGTCCCTTAAAAATTTCCAAAAACCCCTTTTTAGTCCATAAAAATGTCACATTTTAGTCCATGGAGACGAAAAAGCGGTCCGTGTTTTTTTTCCAAAGACCAAATAAAGTATTTACACTATTTAAGTAGTATTAGAAGAAAATGCCATGAACTGTACAACAATGACAATGGGGGAAAAAAAGAATTAGGCTTATATGAAGTTTTGAATTGCATGATTATACTCTGGGAGAAAAAAGTGGCCTTTGTATACATATGCAGTGAAAGAATCTAAGAGTATGTAGGGTACATGGAATGAGAATGAGAATAGAAATTAGAATGTATTCGCTGTGTTTCTTTTCTTTTCATAATTTGTGTTCGCTATATTTGTAATGCAATTGTAAATTTCTAGGTCAATATATTTGTATTCATAACAACTGTTGGATCAGAAACACGTCTTAGTTCATCTAGAGGAACACTAGTTTCTCAACTGTCCCAAAAACAAATCTTGGTTTAGTTTGATACATTTTGAAGGTACCACCATTTGAGATGAATGTATATCAATATCATTAACTATATAAAATAGCACAACTCGTTTCTCAGCTTCTGTACAAGTTATGTGAGAGAATCACCTAATTTGTCAATACGTCTCATGTTTACTTTAACCTTAAATGTCATACCTCAATCTATTTTATTGCCAAATTTATAATTTTTTCACCAACATATATCTGTAATTATAGCACATAGCAATGGAGTTTTCATCAAGGGGCAGTTAAACGCACATGATTAGAAACTATTATTTTAGGAAAATCAACGTACATTCATAACAAATACCTGACTTAACTGATTTAAAAGAATGATCTTACAAGAGTGGGAGAAAAATAAAATCTAACCACTGAAATTTTATTGACTATATACTGAACAGAGGCTACATTCCTATTTCCTACGTCATGAAGCAATATTGCATCCTCAACTTTTTCAAAGACTCTGATTCTTCCAACAACATGGCTCCATTTTGATGAATGAATATCCATAAGCCACGAATTCCTGCAACCAAATTGAGCACGTTGATCAAGCACATCTGATCCAAATACAAGAGTTAACATCTGAAACTTAATCGTTTTAAAGAGGCCATCGAGAGAAACTGTGGAATAGTACAGCAATATCAAAGCCAGATGAAGTAACGAAAACAAGCACGTAATAAAAGCAGAATAAAATATTGTGCAAATACTTGATGCTTTCCACAATTTTACAGTTTTTGGTTCATGAGTCAGCATATGTTTGAATTTAAAACCTCTCACTATAGAATTTAGTGAAGACGGCCTCATCCCCGCTAAGGAGGAAAACACAAATTCAAATCATGGGAAGTGCATTAGTTGGGAGAGGTGAAAACCTTTTGCCCTCTAAACCTTGAAAGGGAAAACCCTTTATATTACCAAAAAAGAATTCAGTGATGATAATGTTTCCCCATATAATTAGTCTCCGTTTAGGAGGAGGAAATGTGTGTAATATGAAAATCTCCTCAAGGGTTTATGTCTGCCATTTAAGGTAGACATTCTCAAAAAAGATCTATAAAGATAGCAACTGTCTTTTACTTGCACAAACTCATAAAAGATCTAAAACTTATCTTCCAATAAAACAAATATCCAGAAACAGAAAAGCAAAGATAGTATGAATTCTATGATCAGGAGTATAACTTGTATTCATTGGTCACGGTCCCTATGACCTTGGAATAGGGTATGAGTCACTAAAGCTATCGAAAATTAAAAGGCATAACGTAACTGTAAGAAGTCCAGACTCCAAAGCATTTGCATTTAACGAAGGAAACAAATGCAAAGCTTCAACTTAGATCAGGCTCTGAAGGTTATTCATCTGATACAGTTCCAAAAAACCAGACGATAATAAATGAATGCCTATGAGCCCATGAATGGACCAATCATGTGTGAGAGTGTGTGCATATCTTAATTGTGTAGACAATAGTAAGCTCTGCAACTCCAGTGATCCTTTATTGGCTTAAAGTGGAAGAATATGGCAATACCAAGTAGGTGGCTAACACTCTTTTATGTGTTAAATGTTTCACGTGACTTCTAAGATTAAGAGTGGGCTTCACTTTTAAAAATATAGTTGCTTTCCAAGACATCCTTCAGAACTGCATTTTTTCCATGATGCAAATGGATTATCTTCTCCCATTCATTTTGTGACTCAAACACCAGATATCATCCTTCTAAACATCATTGCTTCCACGATGGACTCGTCAGAATCCTTGTCCTTCCCACCCCAAATCTAGTCATTTTTTTCTTTGAGAAGTAAGACTCTAACCCCATCCCTGAATTTTCAACTAGAAGGAAAATTGATTCTTTCTGGACATAGCTGATGGTTCAGAAATGTTTAACACAAATTTCAAAAACCACAGCAATCCTTGCAGTGATGAAGACTTCTGTTATAGAGCACAAACATGGGTAGTAAAAGTTAGGTGATGGGGAATGACATGTGAATCGTGAAAGACACTTATACATTAAGAATTTGCTAAGGAGTGAGATCGACCATATGCTGAGCTTAGGCAAAATACAACTCTAGTTACCTATTTCTCAGCTTCTCATGATCATATGTATTCCTTAAAAAGTACACTACAGGAGGATATTGCATTAATGAAACTGCTTTATGATATTACTATTATTTAAAGTTGGGCATCAATATAATGGCAGCATAGGGTGAATAGCAGGATTGTTAGCACTGGCAGTAGAGGAGCTTATAGCATGGTAGACATATCCTAGAATTTCTATCTTGCATAATCACACAAACAAAAAAATTTTGGTCAAAAAAGTTGGATTAACCACTCTTTGCGAAAACTTTTTACACGAAATAAGATTTCAATTGTAAGTCATGTCAGACCAAAAAAATTCATAATAAAAATATTTAGTCATGAAGTTCTCTGCTATGTTCACATTAATCAAATATGATTATTAACTCAACAGTAGAGCCCTTTGGCATTTGAGAATAACACGCAGAAGTAAACATAGGCAACAAGCTCACTGGACCCCAGAATCATGAAGATTACTAAGCTTTTCAGATTAACCATATATATTTAGTTAAGCTGCAGTGCGTTTTACCTAAGCATATGATAATTACAACATGACTAGCCGAGGGTAATAAGTTCACTGGACCCAAGAGAAGCCATGAAGATTATATAAATAACAGATCAAACATATTCGAATTAATGGCTTAACAGTCCTACACTTTGCCAGAGAATATGAGAAGGCCAAACAGAAATATGGCAATAAATTCACTGGACACTACCTAAGTTATGATCATCACTTTAGTCTTAAGATTAATAATATACTATAATTAGCTTACTGCAACTCTGCAAGTGCACTTCGCCTAAGCATATAAAAAATCCACACAGACGCATGTTCTCAAATCTACGAGTGCACCTTTCCTAAGCATATCAGAAATCCAATGAGGCGATCAATTCATGAGTAACAAATGCACAGGACCCTAAATAAATCGTCTAAGCCTATCAATGAAAAGATTATAAGAATACTCCAACTGGCAATATCAAAGTTACAGCTTTAATCTAAACAATATCAAAATTCACGGAGAGATTATATTGAGGGTATGTTAGTGCATACCAATAGAGCAAGGATTTTTCAGGAGACGTCCTTGGAATTGAGGAAGAATGCAGCAAAGCATAGAATTGAAGCAATGAAACCAAAAATTCCCAAACCAATCAACAGGGAAACCCCAGCCACCATGAGATCCAACAAGCCCTGCACGCTCAATCCCATCATCATCATGATTATCCTCTTCTTATTCTTGAGCTCGAATAATTCAGTGAGTCAAACAAGAAATTTTAACAACAGAGAATGTTGAGGATGAGACGTGGTGGATTTTGCTGCGCCTGCAACACAGAATGATGCGATAAAAGAATCGAAACAGAAAGAGGCAAAGAGCGGTGAATTGTCAGAACCGCTAAATAGATGGAAGCAGATCAGATATCTTTTTCTCGTCTTCCTTTTCCCTCGTGAGCGGAGCGTTATCAGGGAGTGGAGAAAAAAATAAAGTATTATTGTGAAATTGAACGGATATAATTTAAAAATAAAAAAAAATAGTGAAAAAATGATAATGAGAAAATGCCATAGATGGATAAAGGCATGAAATTCGATTTTGAAGTGTAGGAAAAGAGACAGGTTACTGACAGATTACTGGGAAGCGAGAATCATCCTGAAGTCAGACTTCGAAGCAGGAAGGTGACACCGTTGCTACACGGGGACGGATCAGGCTTTCCTCCAATTCCCTTAACCTCCGCTGCCCTCCTTTTCTCCAAAAACAGCGCCGTTTTGATGCTAAATAGCACTGTTCAACTCCTTTTTTTAAAAAAAAAAAAAGCATTCATCATCTTGAGGTATTTTTTAGTACCAGTTAGTACTCTGAAGTATGTTTTTAATACCAGTCAGTATCTATAAATATTTTTTAGTACCATTCACTACCATAAAATATTTTTTTAAGATTCTGAAATAATTTTTTAAGATCCTTAACTATCTTTTTAGTTCCCATCAGTCGCCTAAAATATTTTTTTAGTATCAGTCAGTATCCTGAAATATCTTTTTAGTACCATTCAGTACCCTGAAAATATTTTTAGAATTTTGAAAAAATATTTCATGGTACTAACTGATTCAAAAATCAAATTTCAAGATATTTACTAATAATGAAAAAAATTTTAGGATACTGATTGGTACTAAAAAAAATACTGCAGATACTGACTGGTACTGAAAAAAATACTTTAAGATACTGGATCGTACTAAAAATATACTTTAGGATACTAACTGATATTTAAAAAAATACCTAAAGATAGTGAATGCCATTAAAAAAAATTTAAAAAAAAAACAGTGCCATTTATCACCAAAACGGCTCCACTTTAGGAGAAAATGAGGGCAGCGGTCCTTAAAGGAATTGGAGGAAAGCCAGCTCCCACGGGGACTACCCTTCGAATTGAAGAAGGGAGTTTAAAAATGGGGAAAATTTAAGATAAAACCATTGAATTATTTAAATTTTAATTTGGATCACTAAATTTAATGAATTATATATCAATATGCATCATAATTAACGATTTAAAAATTGAGCCAAATTACCTATATATTGTTATTAATTATTAAAACAGCAAAATTGAAAATATAATTTTGTTATTTGCTCTATCAATAAATCCCTTAGGAATCGTGGCTGAACTACAAAATATTTTTAGCCCAGACTAAAAAAATAAATATATTAAACTATTTATTAAATAATATTATATAACATTGAAAATATAAATAACTAATGATAATTATAAATCAAAACAAGATATAAAATACTAACCTTTATTTAGTAGGTATCTCAAATAAGAATTTTATTTTGGGAAAATGACAAAGAGGTCCCAAGGACCATAAAAAATTACAAAAAAATCCCAACATAAATTCACATATAAAAAAGTCCATAGGGGCTTTTTATATATTATTTCTATTAATAATAATAAGTGCTATAATTACAACAAAATTTAAAAACCTGGTTCCCGGCCCCACCAATCTTCCTCAATATGTAGAAAGATAAGATTCCACCAAAATTGGTGAGAAACAAGTTCATACATGAACCAACAGAAAATGTTATATTTACAATAAAATTTAAAATCTTGGTTGTTGGCCCCATCAATCTTCCTCTATATGTGAAAATAAGATTCTACTAAAATTGGTGGGAAACAAGTTCCTATGTGAATCACATTCTTTAACATATTTACCCCTCATAAATTTTTGGGAAATGACAGCCAGGTCCCAAGGACCGTAAAAAATTACAAAAAAGTTCCAATAGAAATTCACATGTCTTTTTTATATTATTTCTATTAACAACAAAAAGTGTTATATTTACAACAGAAAGTGTTATATTTACAACAAAATTTAAAAATCTAGCAATTCACAAAAAAAAAAAAAAAACTATATTCACAACAAGAAGTGTCATATTCACAACAAAATTTTAACACCTAGATTTTGTTTCAAACTCAAGTCCTTAATCATATAGAGGTCATTTACAACAGAAAAATGCTAGATTCACAACAGGAAGTGACATATTCACAACAAAATTTTAAACCTGGACATTGATAACAGAAAAATGCATATTCACAACAGGAAGTGCTATATTTACAATAAAATTTAAAAACCTAGATTTTGTTTCAATACACATAATATTAAAAAAGGGACTTTTTTGATATGTGAATTTCTGTTGGGACTTTTTTATAATTTTTATGGTTCTTGGGACCTGGCTGTCATTTTCCCTTTTATTTTTCTCTCATAGCCAAATGAGTAATAAACCAAACATTGTTTTTATAAAGAAGATAAAAAATTAGATGGGGCCAAATTATTGCCCAAAATAAAATATTATAAATACATATATATACTAACAAATTTTAGAAGGTTAGTTGGAGTCAGCTAGGGCCAAGGACCCAACTAGCCATAAAATGGTTCCACTACTGCTTAGAAAGTACTACACAACGGAACACCGTGTGTTGGGAGAGGGGTGTCTCCATTGAATGGGTTCTCATTCTATGCACATAATTATGTGCTTCTTAGGTGCTCATACCTCTAATTAGAGGTATGAGCATTTTTTTTAAAATTTTTTTTTTATGTATTGTATTTATTTATATTTAGATTATATATTGCTTTCTGAGATTTTTTTTTTGTACCCAGTCACTACTACAAAAAACGGATTTTGCGTCTCAAAAAGACGTCATATTTTTAAAAAAGGGAGTAAAAAATAAAGGCGGTGGCATTTTTGTAATTATATGTGATAAAAGTCCTGCCTTTTGGAGTCTAAATTTTAAACTTAGACTCCAAAAATGTCTCTTGTGGGCCCCACACAACCCCCTGCTACACCACGTGATACCCTGCTGCACGATGTGACCTGCTTTTCTGTTGTACGACATGGCTTTTGGAGTCTAATTTTAAAACTTAGACTCCAAAAGTCTGCAGCAACAGACCACGTGGTGTAACTTTTGGAGTCTAAGTTTAGAACTTAGACTCCAAAAGGCATGCCTTTTAGAGTCTAAGTTTAAGACTTAGACTCCAAAAGCATAACTTTTGGAGTCTAATTAGTAAACTTAGACTCCAAAAGTTATGCTCTAAGTTAAATATTCCACATTTTTCACATCCCGCGTCAAAAGTTCCTCAGTTTTCATATCCCGCCCGCTGTGACCCTTTCACTTTCATTATCATTTCACTTTTCATTTTCTTTCAGATCTATAGCGTTCATGACCCACCACGCCACCGGAGACAACGACAACGGCGGTCGCGACCTCCCTCTCCATCCCTTACAGCGACAACGTCTCTTAGTTGCAGATCTACAGATTTGGGTTGCAATAGCTTCAACGGTTGACAGATCCGTCGATGACAAGGCGCGGCATTGCCAGATCGAGGTTAAGTGCAACTTGGATTTTCCTTTGTTTCGAAATCTTCATGGTTCTAGCCCTCCGTCTGGGTGTCTATTCGGTCGACCTCCGTTCTCCGATTTTGTGTGTGTAGATCTGATTAAAGTTTCTGATTTTGTGTCTGTAGATCTAATATTATTAATAGTTTTTAGTTCGATTTGCCTTTTTTCATTTTGAAATTTCAAGCCATCAAGCATTGATATTATTGATTTAAGTTTCTGATTTTTTGTAGTCGATTGTTGCTTCTGGTAATCTGTATTCTTCTTATCTAGCTAGTTGTCGGTTCTTCTTGGTAGCTGCAGGTTGCCTACATCCCGAACCTAAGCAGGTTCGGGGTTCTTTTTAAAAAAAAAACACAAAAAGGCGTCTAATTTTAAAATAGGACTCCTTATGTTAGGCGTCTAATATTAAAATAGGACTCCTTAAGTTTTCCCTATGGCGCCTCCCAAATAGACGTCCCCTCAGAAAAGAACGTCAAAAGTACAAAAAATAGGACTCCGTATCCCTGTTTTGTAGTAGTGAGTATGTCAAAGTAATTAATTTCTAGTTCTGCATTTGTCTGTAACACCAGTATTATGGAAATTAATTAATTTAAGATATTGGGTGCAAAAAAAAAATCAGAAAATAGTATATAATTTAAATCTACATAAATACAATATATAAAAAAATTAAAAAAAATATGCTCATACCTCTAATTAGAGGTATGAGCACCTAAAAAGCACATAATTATGTGCATGCAATGTGCATTCCCATTGAATCCAATTGAGCATCGGTCACTCCTCCGTTATTATTCCTTAGTTTAAATGGAGTTGTTTGCTCATGTGTTGTTGCCGATTGTTTTCTTCCTTCACGCATCACTCCTCCATCTTCATATCTCTTCATTCACCTATTGTTCATAGTGGTCCTCTTCACTCCTTGTGCTCTATCTTCATCACCTTATTTGATCCCTCAAGGTCTTTGACATGAGAAGCCATTTTCTCTAGAGATGGAAATCGAAGTGAATCTCACATAAGATAATGGAGATAAAGAGAGGAGTAATGAGAGGGGGAGTGGGGAAGGCAAATATCATAAAGCAGACATGTTAATTATAAATAAGGAGGAAAGAAAGGGTCCAATAATGATGATTCTAGAGAGTAGATAGAATTCAAGGGAGGAAGAAATTTCTTTATGGACATCCATAACTAAGGGATATGGAGGTTATTTGACCCAAATTTTAAATCTCTAATTATGGCGCATAACCTGATATATAAATTGTTAAATTTAGCGACCTAAATTAGAATTTAGATAATTCAACATTCTTTATATGAAATTTTCCCTTAAAAATAATACCCTAAAAAATTAAATGTATTAATATAATATTGAGAAAATAGTAAAAGAAAAAATACCACTTAAACTTTAAAATCCTATTGATAACAATAATAATAGGATTAACAAGAACAATAAAGTAATTGACAACTCATTTTGTTGGGAAATCACTTATTTGAGATTTTGAAATTCAAGTAGTATTTTCTTAGGATTTTCCTTATAATATTTGGCTGGACAAAAAGATATGGGAAAAAGGCATTTAAATACCACTTCTAATTAACAAAGTGCTTCACAAAACGATACAAAGTATACCATAGAAATATGGAAAGGAAAGAAACCTTCCTTGAAATATTTGAAAGTGTGAGGATGCTTGGCAAAGGTTGTGATTCCTAAACCTAAAAGGTTGAGAATCGGACCTAAGGTAGTACACTGTGCGTTTATTGGCTATATATTTAATAGTAGTGCATATCATTTTTTGGTTTATAAGTTCAATGTATCAAATATCCATGTGAATACAGTAATTGAGTCAAGGAACGCTACATTTTTTGAGAAAGTATTTTCATATAATAAGGGTAATGATGATTACAACACTGTGATATCTCATGATACTATGACTAAGGGTTAAGGAGCGTTTTTACACATAACCTTTGTCCCGGGGAGCATCCAGTACTACAACCTTTTTATTGGAGCAAAAGTAGACATAAGGTTAGTATTTTGGACCAAAAGTGCCATTTACCGTTAGTATGGAAAATGATGGTTAATTGGCTGTTAAGTTATGCCACGTGTAGAAAGAAATGCTGACAGGGAAAGAAGAAAAAAGCCACGGTCAAAATTGAAAACTTGGACTAATTTATTCTTCTACTTTACTCTCCTCTACAAAACCAGATGGTGGCAGCAAAGTCCATCAATCCAAGAGAACAAATTGTAACAGCTAATCAACGGACGACCACATCAGAACAAATAGAAGAAGCAAAAACGAAGTATCCGAGGATAGATCCCAGATTGTAGCAGAGTATAAGCCCTTCCGTTCTAAGATATGAAAGTATTAGAGGAACATGTATGAAACTTAGCAGGTAAGAACCAAGAGCTCGGTTAAATGAAGCTTTAAATGTTACCACGCAAAAAGAAGCCATTGACAGCCAAGAGTTCCGATGAGCAGAGCAGATCGAAGAAAAAAGCCACGTTAGTATGGAAAATGATAGACGAAGGTGGAGAGACGACGGAGGCGAGGTCCGGTGGTGGTGAGTGGCGCAGGATGGAAAACGATGAAGAGAATGGAAACCGATGAAGATGATCCCAAATTCGACCTCCCCTCGTCCCTCCTTCTCTTTGCGTCACTGAATCTGAGATTTCACTCTCCCTGCCTCCCCTTCACTGTTCGCCGGAAATAACGGTGGTGGAGATATTGATGGTGATGAACGATGGAGCCAAGGTCAGCTGACGGAAGCACGGTGGTCGAAGAAGATGAACCACGGTGGAGCTCAAATTGGGTTTCTTGAATTGGGAAATTTCATTGATGAAATGAGCCGATGGAGTTGGTCCCAGTTGTATGTTTAACTTTTTGTTTTTTTTTCTTTCTTTTTGTTTTTTTTATTTCCACCTAAACTAGTCAGCATTTTTTCTTCTGACGTGGCTTCCTCACAAACCAATTCAGCCTCCACGTCATCATCACTGTTCACCCACATCCAAAATGGACGTTGACCGTCTGGTCAACTAACGGTAAGTGGCACTTTTGGTCCAAAATGCTAACTTTATGTCTACTTTTGCTCCAATAAAAAGGTTGTGGTGCTGGATGCTCCTCAGGACAAAGATTATGTGTAAAAACGCTCCTTAACCCTATGACTAATGATGATCTTGTAGAGGAGGAATCTAAACGTAGTACAAGGGAAAGGACTGCAACATCCTTGGGCTTGATTTTCTAACTTTTTTGTTGGAAAATGAGCCTCAAATATATGGAGAGACTATGAGTTTTCTTGAAATACCATTTTGGGAAAATGCTATCAATATTGAAGTTAAATCCATTCTGTCAAACCACACCTGGGAATTAGTTGACCTTCCTCTTGGCAATAAGCCTCTAAGAATTAAGTGGTCTTCAAAAAGAAAATGAAAGCAGATAGCACTATTGATAAGTATAAAGCTAGGCTAGTAGTAAAAGGCTACAGACTATGTGAAGGCCTAGACTTCTTCGATACCTATTCACCTTTTAAAAGGATTACATCCATTTGAATGTTAATCGTGTTTGCAACATTGAATTGGTTGGAATTACATCAAATGGATGTAAAAGACGGCCTTCTTGAATGATGAATTAGAGAAAGAGATTTATCTAGAACAACCTGAGGGATTTATTATCTCAGGACAAGAATGGAAAGTTTGTTACTTGATAAAGTCCCTTTATGGACAAAAGCAAGTCCCGAAAAAATCACATGCGAAATTCGATGAAGTTATGTTATCAAATCGCTTTAATATTAATGAATGTGACAAGTGTGTCTATATTCGAAATATTGAAAATGGTTTTGCCATAGTATGTCGTTATGTAGATGACATGTTGATAATGGGAAATAATAATCAAATGATTAAAGCTACTAAACGGTTGCTCATTAGTAAGTTCAACATAAAAGATATGGGTCTAACAGATGCTATTTTGGAAATTAAAATCCATATAAAATTTGATGGGTTGGCTTTATCACTAGCACACTATATTGCAGAAATTCTTGAGAAATTCAAGAGTTTGAACATAACTCCTATGACGAACCCTATAGATTCTAGTCTTCAACAATTGATAAATACTGGCGAAGCTGAAAAACAAAAGGAGTATGCTCGAGTGCTAGGCAATCTTATGTATGTTATGAATTGCACTAAACCTAATTTTGCCTATGCAATAAGCATGTTGAGTCACTTTACAAGTAATCTAAATGAGCTTCATTGGAAAGCTATGATAAGAGTTTTGGGTTACTTAAGCATACTCAAAACTTTGCTTTGTATTATGAGAAGTATCCTGCAGTGTTAAAAGGGCATTGTAATACAAATTGGATCACCAGCTTTAACGATACAAGATCCATAAGTGGATAGTGTTCACCTTTGATGGAGTGCTGTGTCTTGGAAGTCATCCAATCGGACTTGCATTGCAAAATTAATTATGGAAGCAAAATTTATTGCTTTAGATAAAGTTGGTGAGGAAGCCGAGTGGCTTCATAATTTTCTTGAGGACATTCCAAGTTAGCCAAGCCGGTACCGGCCGTATGTATACATTGTGTAATCAAGCAACTATTGGTAGGGCCAAGAATGTCATGTACAACGGCAAGTCTAGACATGTTTGTCGTAGACATGATACCGTTGGACAACCACTCTCAAATGGAATCATCTCAATTGATTATGTGAAATCTAAAGAGAACATAGTGGATCATTGACTAAAGGGATGCCTAGAAAGTTGGTTAGAAATTTGTTGAAAGGAATGAGTTTAAGGCCGATCAATTCTTGATTATTGTTATAGCTCTACCTAAAAGAGTAGAGATCATACAAACTAGGTTCAAAGAGATAACTAAGTGATGATCGACTGTAAACACTGTGGAGTTTTAAACTCATATTCATTCCTATGACAAGATAGTGCATATATATAAGGGTAAGCATTTGGGCTTTTAATGGTTTCTTAATCTGATGTATTCAAATGATGTATGTTGACTTACATAACAATGAATCATTTATGTGAGTGTGAAGTGGGGGCCACTTCTATAAGAATTTAAAACAGCTGATTCTTTAGAACACTTGTAGAACCAGGCATGTGTTCAAGACCAAAATGGACACAACATGAGAACCAACGATGCTAGAGGAGCAACTATGTGACTCCTATTGTCTTGGTATACACTAAAAGGTCGACAATTCAAGACAATGCATCCACCGATTGACCAAGTATATCTTATAGGTTTTGACTAGAGAAGGTTCAAAGTTAACCCCTACATATCTCGATGAAGTTGCTTCTCATAGAAGAATTGCACTTTGCATACATATTTATTTGCATGTGTCATGATAGACTAACTTCTTATCTATGTGAGGCATTATTGGAATTTTGGGTCTAAATCTCATGGGTTATGAATAAGAAGTAGGTTGGAGAAGAAGAGGAAAAAGGAAGAAGAAATGAGTGTGTGGATAAAAGTTCTACATTGGACAAATGAAGAGAAGTAAAAGGGCATATAAGCCTTAACTTCAAACTTCTAAATTGGGCCCTTGGGCAAACCCACTTTTGTGAAGGGGTGAGGATGTAGGTTGCTCTTGGTCCACCATACACATGCATGTGCCGCCACTGCCGATCCAGCTCAGCTCAGTTTGGTCAGTCGGTCAAGTGCACTATCGCCCGACTCGCCCGGCTCGATTCGCACATGTGTGAAATTAAAAGTAATTTTTTAATATTGTCCAAATAGTCCTTGAACTTTTATTAATTCCTTTTTTCCCCTCCATCATTTTACCAACTAGCGGCTATAAGCGAAACATAATTTTTTATCGAAACGTTGTGACCGATCTGTTCTGGCCATTCACTCTATTTTGGTATGTCTATTCATATGATGCACCAGTTTGCCCACAAGAGTCGAGTCCATCTGATTAATTTCCATCATCTATAAATAGCACATGCTAGTGATAGAAAATCCTATCAATCTCAAACACTCTTCTCATCTACTACATACTGCATTCTGCAATTATATTTTGTGTGATTCCGAAAGTAGACTCGTTGTATTCGTTTAGCCTTCTGATTGATAGTGCCACCATTCTAAAGACGCAATCCGTTCTATCCTGGAAGACAATTGTTCTTGAACCTTGGGCATCCATAGAGGGAACAAATTGTCTTAAGGAGACAACATACGTTGGGTTCGATTTCATCAAAGTTCACAATCATTTTTTGACACTCCTGTGGGTTTTTTATGGTTTTACATACTATATAGAATTGTTGTATGTTTACAGATTATGCCATCTTAGTGTTATATATATATATATATATATATATTCTTGTCTTTGTTCAATTTCTACTTGTTCAGTATTTTCTACAGCACTACGGTGAGGGCAGAGTTAAGTAATATGGGCTCAAACCATAACCCACAGGTTTTAGTAAGGTTAGAGTTGGGGATTTCCCGACCCGAAAATGCGTGGGTCGCACAAGCGCAACCCCCATGGCCACAGGTTAGGTCGCACATTTTTTAAAAAAATGATACTCTTACAAAATCCATAATTCCCACCCTCCTACTTGATATCTTCCAATCCCAAAGAGAAAAAAAATCTCAGTATGCTTCCTCCTTATTTAAACTAAATTATTATATTTTGATTGCTTGAAGATGATTTGATGTTTTTTGTCAATAAATTTTAGCAAATTTGATAACTTTATCTCTTGAATTATGAATTACATTTTTGAATTTTTATAAATAAAATGATTGATGCTAGGAAGACAAATTTCATGCCTCATACATATATGTCTCAGACTTTCGAATGTCTTAAGAAAATATAAGAAAAATATTTTTTTAAAACACAGGCCCACAGGCTACCCGGCCAACCCGCAACTGCAGTTTAGGGTTGACATTTGCCAGCCCATGCGGCCAACGAGTCGATGCAGGCTGGCCTACATTCCCGGCTCAAGGTAAGGTGCATGCATTGGAGTATTTAGGGCTTAGGATTTTATCCTTTTGTTTTTAATGGGAGGGGCTAACAATATTTTGGCAGGCTTAAATGGATCATCGCTTAGCCCTCAAGTCAAGCCCGTGACCATACTGAGTTGGCCTTTTTAGGCTCGACTCCTTTGATCTTTTTAGGCTCATCTCCTTCTAGAGGCTCTAAATTGTAAGCCCGACCCTCAACTTAAATGAACCAATTTCTCGTTTAGGACCAATGAGTAACTTAAAAAAGAAGAAAAAGAATAACTCGAACAATAAATTTTCTTGAGTCTTTGCAATCTTATGAACATACTCTTTTTTTCCGTAAAAGATCAAATTATATTTATTTAAAATAAGGATACATGAGTTATAAAAGGAAAAAAAGAAACAAGACAAATACAATGAACTAGGAAAAAAAATTCAAATGAATGCTGGGCAATTTTGAAGGTAATCTTTAAAGAAGGGGTTATAGTCCCGCACAATATGATGAACTAATATTTGAATCCCTATTAGAAGAGGTATCTATATTTAGTTCTCAATATTAATTTCTTTCAATAGGAGAATACTTGTTCCGAGTAAAAAAAGAACTGATAAATCCTATAAATAACATTTGCGAAAGGGCCCAAGGAGAAGAGATGGAGGGATGAATTGTTTTTTTGATGAAACAAATTTAAAGCAAGGACTCATTTGAAGAGAGCAAAGACTGAACCACAGATCCAGCCACGTGAAGCACAAAGACATTTAAGGAAGAAGAAGAGTTTGATTGTGAATTTTGCTTCCATAGAAAATCACTAAATTGGTGATCCTTGTAAGATTATCACAAGATGACTGATAACATAACTCCAATATCTTTGTTTATAGGGTAAGGGAGCAATTTTACACATATGTTTTTCCCCCAGGAGTGCCCAGCACCACGAGTTTTTTTCTAGACCAAAAATACACATGTGGTTATGTTTTGGGAGCGCTTAGCACCATGACCGTTAGTTGACTGTTTGGTCAACATTAACATGAATGGAAGTGAATAGTAACGCGGGTGAAATTACCCTTTTGCCCTTAGTTTTAGGTGAAAATTAAATAGTTTGAGATACTGGGTACAAAAAAATCTTAGAAAGCAGCATATAATTTAAATCTAAATAAATACAATATATTAAAAAAATTAAAAAATTTTAAAAAAATATGCTTATATCTCTAATTAGAGATATAAACACATAACAAGCATATAACTCTAAACATGGGATGTGAACTTGCTTATTTTCTGGATGATAGAGGGGAAGTAAGAAGCCGAGAGGTATTGATAAGGGGTTTAAAGGCCATGGATGAGAAAGACAGAGCACCAAGGATCTCTTAGATGATTACATGAAGAGGTTTAACTGAGATTTTTTTAATGGCTATGTCTCTCTTGTGCCCCACTCTGTTGATGAGGAAAATAATACCCTTCAAATCATGCAATTCGTCATCTAATGTATGAGTGTGACAAGGTCTCTCTCAACTAATGCTGGAATTTTTAGAAATTAGAAATTAAGCTTGATAGTAAAATATCCATGCCAGATAGATCGAATCTAAGGTCAAGTGATGAACAAGTGAGTCAAAGATTCTTCACATTGGCAGCCAAATCAGCATATAGTTGAGGTGTCGATGTGGTGTTTTTTGAGAACATCACAGGATGAAATGGCCTAATGAAGAATTTTTCGTATAAATAACAAATTTGAGAGGTAGAAATATTGATCACGGAAATTTTAAAAAATGATTCGTGGGAAGTGGGTTCAAGCATAATCGATCGGTATTTATCTCTGACAATATAAATGCTATAAATGCTATGAATTAAAGAGGAGTTCTAGCTCAAGGATCCCAATTATAAGAAGAGGTTTGCATTGAAGATCTGCCATACAATGGATGAGGTTTATGTCTCTTTAGACTAGCGTTAAAAACTACTTTTCTAATGTAATTTATGATATACGGAGTAAGTTTGTGAGATGAGTTTTTTTTTGACTTGTGTGAACGTGTTTTTTCAACGCCAACTCAAACAAGTTATAAAAGCAAATCTTTGTTGTATGTGCCCGTAGTTAAGAGGAATAGAGCTCCCATTTCTAACTCTCCAAGTAAGATGCCTGACAATATTACAAATTTCTTTCCAATATTACCTCTTCATTGGTCAATATCCGTTGAGTAATTACGCGCGAGAAATTGTAGGTAGTAGTGATAGATAAGAGCAAAATAGGAAAAATAAGTCAAATTTTTTATTTGATTTAATAATAATTAAATCTTCTTTAAATACATGAGAAATATTAAGAATGTCCTATATTATACTACTCACATGTTTATTAATGTATAACTTATTTGGAGAGTTAATCTTGGTTTTAAATATAAGAACTATTTCCTATTTATTTGTCAGTATTTTCCCAATTTACCTATGTCGATGATTCCCAACAATAATCAAATAAGAAAAAAAAATTGAGAGAAATAAAAAAGATGATTAAGGGGGTTTTTTTTTTTTTTAAGAAAAACACACCATATTAACTAATTTAATTAACTTCTTTAATCTAATCAAATTAGGTAAATAAGTCTTACATTAATATAAAAGTAATAGAGTGCAAAAATAATATTAAAACAACAAAAAAGTTCAAAATGCTGGTATATTACTTCCTTCATCCCTATAAGGTCCCTTTTCTTGAATGAGCTTGTACTTTTTTATAAGGCTTCATTTGACTTTGTAATAATAATACGCTTTTACCCATTCTATCTTTATTCTCTTTTTTTTTTTATTTTTAATAATTACTCTTTCTCTCTTATTCATTCATAAATAGGGGGCCGACATCTTTAGAAAACAATTATATTTTTAGAAAACAATTATATTTTTGGGGCATCTTTCTATATATTTATTGTTAGCTCCCAATGTTTTGTTTTGATGATAACTAACCTTTGTAAAAGAATCTTCATCAACAAAGTTCATGTGTCTTGTATAAATTAAAGTGGATTTTTTATCTGTCAGATTGGCTCCAGCCAACTTCAGCTGACTTGAGCCAATGTATTGTTTAAATTTGTCAAAATGCAAACTTTGGCTCTAGCCAAGTTCTGTTGACTCGAGTCAAGCCCTACACTCCAGCCAACTTCATCTGACTCTAGCCAAAATCTAATCTGAATATGTCAAAATGCAAAATCTGACTCTAGCCAAGTTCTGTTGACTCGAGCCAAGTCCTACACTCCAGCCAACTTCATCTGACTCTAGCCAAAATCTAATCTGAATACGTCAAAATGCAAAATCTGACTCTAGCCAAATTTTGTTGACTCTAGCCAAGCTCTAAACTCAAGGCAAATAACGTTGACTCTAGCCAAACTCTAGCCGTTATTTTCAAATACTCAATTTGACTCTAGCCTACTAAGTTTACCTCCAGTTTTGGCCTAGACTTGAGTCTAAAATATTGTGACTCAAGCCTAAAATACTTTCATTGGACAATTTGACTCTAGCCTACACATTGTGCCTCCAGTTTCCATCAAGACTTGAGCCAGAATCTTTTGACTCCAGCCTAGAGTGTTTTTCATTGAACAAACTAACTCCAACCTACATAGTTTACCTCCAGTTTTGGCTCAGACTTGAGCCTTAATATTGTGACTCGAGCCAATGTGGTAATTATAGAAGAACTTGACTCTAGCCAGAGAATCTTGACTCTAGCCAAGTGTGCATCAGTTTGAAAAACCATAATCTGAATTCTGTTAAATCTCTCTGTATGATTTACTTATCTTATATCTTCACTCATTATTGCTCCTAATCATGTTTAATGAGTTTGCTAATGAGTTTCAGAGGATTATTATATGGTTTAACGGTAAATTCAAATTAAAGCAACATATGTGTTAGAGCATTTAATGCAAAGCAACATTTGGGCAAGAAATGTTCTGTGCAACATTAAAGCCACTCGACCATTCCCTTTGCACATTCTCACTGAATCTCAACGGACAAATAGCATAAGGAATGTCAACGGTGAATTTTCAGAGAATGCGAAGCAGTCGGAGCAAACGTTCTTTAATGGAAATATTTATTACACTCAACGGCTAATTGAAGAGTCTTAACGGATAACTTCAAGCTTCTACAACGGTCATAAATGCAATCAACTATAAATATCAGAAGCATTCAAATCTCCATCTACCGAAACTCTGCGCAATCAATTCGAGTTTAATAGCATTTGTTGTTTCAACTGTTCCATTGAGTTTGTACTTCAGTGTTCATATTTTTATCAACTCGTGAGGAGTATACAAACACTTATTTCATTGTTGAACTTGTATCTTAAGGTTGAGGAACCTTAAGAGTGGGTGTGTTAATTACAACTTGTAAGGGGAAGTGGAGTCCGAGAGCGTTAGGACCATCCTTCGTTTACGGAGTCTGTAATTGATTTTGAAAGATAGTGAAATCCTAGGTGTTCTGGCGACTAGACGTAGGTCAAGGTGTTAGACCGAACCAGGATAAACTCTCTTGTGTTCATTTTCCTTATTGGTCTCTATTTCGCTTACGATCCGAAGAAAAGTTTAAATTTCTAAAGATCACCTATTCACCCCTCTCTAGGTGATATTCCGTCTTCATTTATTACTTTTAACTAATTTTAATTGTTTTTTAGAATTTTACTATTAGGTTGAAGGAATCCTATATATCTCTCTAATCCTATTTATAAATCCAAATTAACTAATTTTCACATATCAAGGAGGGTTAGTTAACTCATTAAGTATAAGTTGAATTTTTAATTTTACCCTTATTTATGATTGATTCTAAGAGTCTATAGTAATAAATTCTATTTGTTTATTATAATTAATAAGGGTAAATTTCTTTTAAAAAAATGCATTTATTATTGTGAAACTAGATTTATAATAAGGACCAAAATATCTTGTCAAAATAAGACCAAAGTGGTATAAGGAGGCAGGGAGTAATTTATTAAGGAATGAGATAAGCCACTACTTTTGCAACTTATAAGGCCCTATTTATAAATCACTCCTAACCAAGGTTATTAAACACGGACCAGTGACTCAACCGGTACAGGTATTGAGACAAGGGTTAAATTAGAGTTAAATCGGAACTAATTCGAGACTAAATCAGTGAGGAAGTGAATATTTCAGAGTTATTTATATGAAATTCTGAATAAAATAAAAAAACATATTAATTTATTTTTTAAAATTTTAAAAATGTCGGAGCAATTAAACCAGCCGGTCCGATCTTGTTCTGATAACAATGTTTCTAACAATTCTCTAACTTTACTCCTATAATTCAATATGCAATAACTCCATTGAAGCAAAGTCTACTCAATATAAAAATTAAAGGGTAAAATTATAAATTTATATAAAAATTTAATAACATGATTTATAAATTAGACAAAAAGAAAAGAAAATCATCTCTTTACCTTTGAAATAGTAGCTGAGGATCTGAGCCAAAAAGAAAAGAAAAAGAAAGAAAGAAATAGTAGCTGAGGAGCATATTACATTATTAAGAAATGAAATTTCAACTGACAGTCAATGAGCCTCGATAACATAATCGATGCATTGAACACACAGACGCACCCTATGTTTTATTTAATAATTAAAGAAGCGTGCTGTTTCATCTTAGCTTTATCTTAAACGCCACTTTTACCCAAATATTACATGCTCGCATGCATCATACACATAATTTCTCCCTTCTGAAAAACTCATTAAAGTTATTTAATTACCATTTTTCAATTTTACTCACGGAATATTTGTTAGTGATATATATTGAATATCAAAGATGACAAACAAAAACATATCACTCTGATTTTATTTATAAGTCCAGTTTGACTAAAAAATTTGATTTTTTTATAAGTCTATTTTGTCTAAATAAATGAGATTGTGATAATTTTGTCCATAGTAATGATGATGAAAAAGATTTGGCTAGCCATGTTGGAAAGAGAAAAAGATGAGAGAGATTTGATAATAAATTTTAAAAGATACTCATTCATAAATGAGGGTAAAGTTGAAAATTTGTTCTATAATAATTAAGATATTTATCTTTCCTTGGTATATGAGATTTAATCAAATAAAACAGAGTGGTACATATATTATTGATGAGACGACGCTTGTACAATATGTCTAAAATCTGGAGTCGATTTTCTAGACCAGGTGTGGTTTTGTGACAGCGCCAAAGCCTAAAAAGCGTGATTTTCTAGACCTCATTTTTGGAACTAATTTAGAAAATACTATTTTAATATTTATAGGACACTTCTCACATTTTTACACAGACTATTAAAAATTTTAGATCTCATTAACCTTGTGATAGAATTCAACAACTTTTCAACGTTACCTCTATTATTCCCTCTAATCCTTATTATAAACACCAACCAACAAATGTATTTGATCATTTTTATAAAACACTTGCTTGTTTTCAAATAACATTAAATATTTTTTTGGTGTATACCCATAATTAATAAAGGTCGTAGGTGAGAATAATAATTAATATGATATTAGTATAATTAGTAGGGGTCATATTGAAAATTATTTAAATTTAAGAACAAATTTAATGACTTTAACTGTTTTTATTGGTTTATGAGAAAATTGTTAGTTGATGTCTTATAATAAAGAGGAGTACTATATGAGAGCAAAGTCAAAATAATAATAAATAAAGGGTAAATTGTACCACTCTGGTCCTATTTATAAGTCCACTTTAACCAAAAAATTTGGTCCTTTTTATAAGTCCATTTTGACCAAATAAATGAGATTCTGACAATTTTATGAGAGAGATTACCTAGCCATGTTGGAAAGAGAAAAGGATAAGAGAGATTTAACAATAAATTTTAAAAGATACCCATTCATAAATGAGGGTAAAGTTAGAAATTTGTTCCATAATCATTGAGATACTTACCTCTCATTGGTATATGAGATTTGATTAAACTGGACTTATAAATAAAACCAGAGTGGTACATTCACATGAAAAGTCTTTCTCTCTCTCTCTCTATACCCTATGAATAAGACCAAAAATTTTCTACTTTCTCTACATTATAAATAGGATTAGAGGAGTACTTTTCCAGAACAACTGCCTCCTTAAACTACCTTTGTCTAAATCAGTTTTAGATAAGATCTAAGAGCCATTCTTAATTGGTCTAAATGACTTTTTTTTTTTTTTTGTTAGGAAGGAGTATTCTTCTACTTAATGTAATTTTATTCAAGATATTCTTAGGCACTAAATATAAACATCCCTCTTAACAGCTTGAAATATTAGTTCATTATTTTTTAGGGATTTATCCCTTCCCCAATAATCAACCCCCTTACATGTTCATTTTTATTATAGTAGTGTGACTGTGGGAGTAGTGCAAATAGGCAGGCAAATATGGAACTTAGGCAAGTTATAGCCCACCACCAAGACACCCCAAACACCAACAGGTGTCCACCACATGCATGTGAGGATGTTGGGAGGACCATTTTACAATCTGCCACTAGTACAGCTAGGTTTCTCATCATCACATGCACACAAAAACTGAACAATTAAAAAAATAACCTCACAAACAAAAGAACGAACTTCTCAACTATGTCTCCCTAATTAAACATTGTTGTTTCCTAGAAAAGCCAGAAAGTATAGATCTTTATACATTATCATAATAGAGGACATTGAATATGTTTTGACTTTCTGGTCGCATTCATTTCAAAGCCCCATTACTGTAATCCTCATATTAACTCTTCATTCCAGAGAAAAAAGCTTCAATCCCCACAACCCCACTTCTCTCATATCATTCCAAAACCTACCCTCTTCTTGTTCCTCCTCCTATACTTTCAATTTCTATATACTGAAAACTATATGTGTATGCCTACTTAAGAGCTAACAAAAATGGCTAAGTCTGTGGTGCTTATCTTTATCATCTCTCTTGTACTCTGTGTGTCAGAAGGCAGAGTCATTAGTCCAGATTCTGATCCTCACAGATCAGTTCATAATCCTCCTTATCTTGCAGCTTCATCACCTGTAAGTGGGTTATATGGTTATATACTTTTTTTTTTAAGTCTTAATTTGTGTTTGTGTCACTTTGGAGTTTGGAGCTTGAACTAATGCACAGTACCTCTTTGTGTTTTTGTTTGTGACTGTGTATGTAGGAACAGTCAAGGCATAACGATTTTGATGATCAGTTATGTAAAGGACTTGGCAGGGAAGAGTGTTTGGTTAGAAAAACTCTGGCTGCTCATACGGATTATATATATACACAAGATACTAATGGACCATGAACTTGAACTGTACTGCTGTTATTTGCTTCTTCTTCTTCTTCTTCTTTTTTTTCCCTTTCTTTTTTGTTTTTTTACTTCGTTTATATTCTTAACTAGCATACTGTAAAGGGTAACCAGTCTTGAATATAATAATATGAACAATTTGTAAATATGGGTCATATTCTGTGCCTGCAGTTAAATTTGCTTTTATTTATTTATACTAGACTGACAAATTCACTGGGTCTGCTGTTAAGCTTGAAATTGATGCTCTGGCTATCTAACAGCTGTTTGATGGCTACAAAATGCTATCCTTCACAAAACAGAGGTTGAAAGCCATTGATTGTTGATGGCATAAGGCATAAATGTGAAAGGGTTTTTGGTGTAGGAGTTGTGGTTATTTGGATAGCCAAGGATGACATTGCTCCTATTTAACACTTTTGAGGTAATATTAATGCAATAAAAACTTCCAAATACCCACAATTTTTAAGTGAAAACTTCTGGAACAAAATTGGATCTTAACCCAATATAAAACATTGGCATTTGTGATTGGTTGACTTAAACCGTATCTTTTATATTGATTTTCTGTCATTGGGCCAGACAAGTTGTATGGTAATCTGAAAGTTGTAGACATGATCAGAAGTAATCAGAAGTCCTAATCTGAGTAAGACTATGAAATGAAGAAAAGGAAAAGAGAAGTGAGAAAGAAACTATGATGATTTGCTTATCTGGTTTTGACTAATTTGAAATCCAAAACATTTGCTGGTTGTAAATTTTCCAACGAGTCATTAAGTAAAGGTGGATTTGGGTCATCTGCACATTGATTAAAAGAAGTGGATAATTATGCATAAACATGAGACTGATGAATTATGTGATAGAGACAATCAGGCTAAGTATGTTGTGTGGCTGAGATAAAATATTAAGTAAAGCTGGTTGGACTTTTATCTTCTTTGACAAAATGTGTTGGTTTCAATTGTGTGTTGAATTTTCAAGAACCAATTTTGAAGTTTGTGTTCCTTCTTTGTGATCTTCTATCTGATTAACTTTATTCATTTCCACATTGAAAAGTGATATGCCAAGGATACTTATTTGTCTTCAAAGATAATACCCCATTTGGTCCTAAATATGGGAAATAGTGGGGGTTTTACTTTGATAAGTTGGGACTAAATATAAGACTTTTTTTTTTTTTTGCCCACCCGGTTCACTGAAGCTTCGCCTTGACTAATCCGGATCCGACCTATGTCACGCACCTAGCTATGGTGGGAGAATCTTCCAGCAGGGTTTTTTTTTGCATTCACAAGGCTCGAACCCAAGACTTTGCTTAAGCGACACAAGCCGCTTACCACTTGAGCCAACCCCCGTTGGTATAAGACTTCAATACATTTTCTCTCCCAACCTTTTACTCACTCTGTCGTAGAGCTGAGAAATTGGCCCGGCCTGTTTAAGCTCTGGCCCTTTATGGCTTGGGCTTGAAAATTAGAGAAGTTAAATAAAATTGACCAGGTAGGGCCTTGGGCTTAAAAAAGCTGGTTTATTAGGCCCTTTTAATTTATTTTTTTAAAATTACTTGGGTTGCCTAGACTTAAGAGTTAAAAATAGTTAAATGAAATAAATATGTAGGAAATTTAATGTTTTCCAAAAATACCCCTATATATGAATAGGTGAGAGAGAGAGAGAGAGTAAAAAAAGGGGATGAAAGAGAATGTGTGTAGTATAATAATTAGTTGAGGGAATAATGAGAAAAGTGTATTTATTATTAAGATAACATTTAGGGACAAGCCCATTAAAAAAAAAGGCTTTTATATATAAGTATGAAGGGAATAATATTTTAAGAAAACCAACATCTATTTTTTTAAAAAAAAATAACTAACTTAATTAATTTTCTTAATATTTATAAATTAGTTATCTAACCCGTATATCAAGGATCGGAGCTAGTACTCACTTTATATGTCACTTTCTTTCTAAATTCATATCGTATAGCACTAGAGAATATCCATAGGCATACACTAAGGTGACCTAATCCCTTCACCTCTTTATGCTCGTAACAGAGGAAAGGGGTGAAGCAATGAAAAAACATGTTTTGAAAGAGAACCTTTGGATAGAAGAAGTGAAAACACCTAATCCTAAAATGAAAAATTCAAAAAAGGGAGGGGAAAAAAACAGTGAAGTGCATGCATGTCACTTTCAAGAGTGACTCATGTATGAGTCCTCTAAAGTTAAAATCACATGTGATCGATTACATTTTTATAGCAGAAAAGTTAATTTTGGATTCCTCTTTGTCCGTCTAAGAAATAGCAGTTGAACACAAGGCAGAAAATCCAAGGAAGGTTCATCAGAAAATCTCTGGTTAAAATAGACATGAACAGAGGAGACAATTTAAAAAACAAATTTAAGGCTAGAGTTGGGATAGTTTTTGCTGCTTAATTTCATTTCACATGACTTTTCACTGAAGATTCTTCTTATATAGATATTCTCTATATATCTATATATAATTTAAATCTACAGTAAGTAATACAATACAAAAACCATGAATAATATATGACTTATTTTAGATTCTATGCAAAACATGAGACCCACATTCTAGTTTACAAAAAGATAGGTAAACCAAAACACTGAAAGTTCACTCGTTTAGTTAAATCATATCTTTCTAAAATGAAGAGGGTGAACCTCAGGGTAATGGAAAAGTTGCTATCATGTGATCTTGAGGTCACAGGTGCAAATCCTGGAAACAATATTTCCAGTCATGGGGATAAGGCTACTTACATCCATTCTTCCTTGAGAAATTTCCTCTTCTGTGGAGGTGGTTGTCTATTAAGCCGCCCCTTTTTTGTATCTTTCTAAAATGAGTATTCCCGAGAATTTTCTCTCCATTTTGGAGGTGGTTGTATGACCTTGAGAAAGTCATAATCATTCATTGAAGTTTTGTGTAGTGATCTGAGAATGGTATACAAGAACAGTTAGTGAAAACATAAGTAGAAAAGGAAAAAAGGGAAGTGGGAAAGAAACTTCTCTTTTTCTTATCTGATTTTGACTAATGTGGTTCATAATACTGGAGAATAATTTGACAGAGACCTTCAAGCTAAGTACTCTCTCTGGTCCTAATTATAAGAGCTAGTTGACTTTTTTTTAAAGAGATTAAGGAAGATAATTAAATTACTTTAAAGTATTTTTATTTTTATTTTTTTCTTCAAACTTATTAGTTTGACTAATTAACTAATCTATAATCTAAGAATATTTAAAATATGAAATGATTATGTAACTTATTTAGCTTCCTCTCTTTAAAAAAAGTCAACTAGCTCTTATAATTAAGACCGGAGGTAGTATGTTTTAGTGGTTAGGACAACACCAATGGATAGACTATGAAGTACTCCCTCCGGTCCTAATTATAAGACATAGTTGACTTTTTTGGAGAAATTAAGGAAGCTAATTAAATTAACTTAGAGTATTTTTCATTATATTTTTTTCTTCAAAGTAATTAGTTTGACTCACATACTAATATATAATCTAAAGATATACAACATATAAAATGATTAAGTAATTTATTTAGCTTCCTTAATCTCTCCAAACAAAGTCAACTATGCCTTATAATTAGGACCGGAGGTAGTATTATCCTCTTTGTCAAATGTGTATGCATCAAGAATCTTAATGTCTAATTCAACAGATTTTGTGCACAAGGTGAAGATTCGGTAATCAAATCGTTAGATTATTTTACAAAATGCAACATTCAGATTTGTAAATGTATTATTTAGACTTGATGTAGAGGTGTAGTGTGAGAATAATGTATTGTACATTCAAAATCTGTATGTCTTATCTTCTTTGACTTGCTGGGTTGAACTGTGTGTTGAATTTTTCATATTTCTCTAGACATGATCTAGAATCAGAGTGAAAAAAAATTCAAATTTGATGTGCGATTCCAGCATCTTCAATGTGATCAACTTTTATCTGTTTAACACCTGTTGTATATACTGATTTTAATTCATGTCACTTTCTTACCTAAAGCACATTGTGCAGTAGCAGATCTCCTATGATGCTTCCTTTCGATCAATATTTATTATTTATAATTTGATCTAGACAACTTAAATATGAATTTTCTTTTTGTTTTTTTTTTTTTTTAATTTTGAAGGGAGCCAAAGCATGGTGAATATAAGCTTAACTCCGATTAAAACAACATGAGTTTATTTTGTTTGAAAGAAGTCTTAAGAGGGCTTTCATCCTCTGTTTTGCATCTTTCAAAATAACAAAATAAACACTTATAACCTTTACATGACCTTCTGAATGCTATCCACCAAGGCAATACAAACCCCAATATGAAGACTCTTTCACTTCTTTTTCTTTGTGAAAGATAAAAGGAAAGATGCATTAAAAAAATGTTTTTTCAGAGATTCTTGGGAGTTAAGAAGTGAAACAACCTAATCATAAGGGAACAAAATAAAAATAAAAATAAAAATGCATTCATTTCTCTATCAGGAATGACTCATTTACGAATCCTCAAAAGTTCAAATGAAATATGATCATTGTGGTTATATTTTATATTACTTGAGCTTCATTCAATTGTTTTGCTGAAAATAGCAAAAAAGTAAACTTTGGGTTCCACTTGATTCAACTTAGAAAATTACGTATGAGCACAATGCAAGAATATCCAAAGAAGATTCATCTGCAAGCTCTGATTAAAACAGACATATGAACAAGGGAAAACAATTTCACAAACTTTTGAGATTTTGATGCCATGCACAGTTCTTCCAATAACACCACTTGATAAGAATAATTTGAGTTTGAACAGTTTTTGTTGCTTTCTTACTGTAAGCAAATAATCTGAATATTGTTTCTATTCATGTACATAAGACGTAAATTTATACAATTGGAGAAAGTCCTAATATTGATGGCTCTTTATGACTATTTATGGGGATTGTTCCCTAATCTCTGATTTATAGGGATCCTAGAATATTTCCTGATTTCCTAACAACACTTACATTTCATTTGCCTCAGAAAACTGTAATTCACCTCATAGAAAAAGAATTGATGAGGTTTCAAGTTGTCACTATAGTCTAGTTTTGTTTAAGTCCCTTGTCTTGTCCTATGAGCACCACTTTCAATTCAATTTGGTCACAGAATTTTCTGTATTTCCACAGTACATATTCACTATCTATTGGAAACGATTGACTTTATTTTGCAGATAACCCTTGGTGAATTCATTAAGCCTATGCAAAAACAGAATTACTCGCAGCTCAGCTTCTTCGACCTTTTGGAAGTTCAGACTGTAATATCAATATAAGCTGAAATTCTTAAAAATCTTGCATTATTTTATGCTTAGATCAAACTCTCCAAATTTTTCTTACTTGGGTTGGCATAGAGAGAAACCACGAGGAAAAAGAATTAATAATTTATTTGTGGTACCATGGCATGTCAAACCTTCAGTTTAAAGTTGGAGCATTCTAATAAGATATTCATTGATCTTTCAACCACAACAAGACTTATCTTACTAAGTGGGGTTGGTTAGATAGATTGCACTACGCCATTATGCTTTATTAACAATAAAATCTTTGGATAAATTGTTTAAAAAAGGTCCCTACTCAATAACTTTAGTGAGCTTGTCCTTCATTCTTCCTCTACCCCTTTTAAGAGAACTCTCCATCCTGCTTGATTGCTTTCTTCTTGATGCATCTGATAGCCTTCTTTGTACGTATTTGAATTATTACAAACAATTTTTTTTTACCATTTTCTTTTCAATATATGTCGTTCGAACTCTTCCTCGTATATGTGCATCATGTATTTTATCTTATGTGGCCACACAACCATCTCAACATCTTTATCCTAGTTACTTGCACTTTATACACTGATCTTCCAAAAAAAAAGGGAAAAAAAAAAAAAACGAAAATGCATTCTTCCAATTCATCGAAACTGATGCGTCAACAGAAACTTCCTGGAAGTGGAAGGTGATGCCTTATGGGCTTTTGACCTTTTTGTCAAAAGTTAGGCAGGCATTGTAATCCAATTTGATAAATTTCTCTCAATTTAAAGATATCATGTTTTTGTCAGCAATACAATCATGATGCTTCTCACTCACCTTCCCTTCCTCCCCAACATGATCTTATCTGTCTCTTGTCTGATCCATCTTTTGCTGCCATATTTCAACACAACCAAATCCTTTCTGCAGATACCTCCCCTCCATGTTTCTAAATTACTCCTTCCGTTTATATTTATAAGAAACAACTGTCATAATGCATACCTTGTTCTCTTTTATAAGAAATATTCAGAGATTATCTTTTTTTTTTACTTGTTATTTGCTCATTTTGCCTTTCTTTAATTTCCCTATTTAATATCAATATAATAAATTTTCACTGCCCCCAAAAGGCCTATTACTTTTATCATATTTATTTTATTATTCTCACTTTTCTACAATTCTTTTTATTATATTAGTTAATTTATTCTCGCTCTTATTCCCTATGTCATCGTAAATAAGAGTATTTTAGCATGAAAGGGTTACAATTTTGATACATTTATTGTTTTTAATCAATATTTTGAATCACAAGATTTGGTTAAGTGTTCTTATTAAAGGGAATAGAGGGAGCACTAGACAATTTTAATTGGGAAGAAAAACTTGCTGCTTTTGATAATTAATGTAAGATTATGTTTCAAAACATGTTTGAAATAGGTTTTCCCCCTTAGATAAATCTACTTTCACATGGTTTTGGACCAAGACCAACAAGTTTCCATACACACACTAAAATGATATCGTTTCTTTGCATTAAACAAATAGGTTAATATTATTGTTGGTCCTTAAAATTTGACGAGATTACGGTTTTAGTCTATGTGGTTTCAAATATTAGGTTTTGGTTTCTATAATTTTATAAGAAGTTAATTTAAGAATATAGATTAAAACCAAAATCTATTAAGAGTACTGAAACTAGTTGTTAAACTTAGATAAAAGCGAGAAAATATGCAGAATAGAAGAAATAATTTAGTGTATACGGATTTCATATTAATAACCCTAAAATCTTTACTTTCTTATTGGTTTGACCTCGGATTAACTCCAAATTAACTTTGGCCTAACCCACTCTGATTTTAATAACTTGGTAACAACGCCACCATTTTTCCTTATCAACTCTTGAATTTCCTATGGGCTATGGCTTGTTTTCCCATTCCACATGCATTCCTCATTTCTCACTGTTGTAAAATAATGACACAACAAAACAAATCTGAAATTATTTAAATATAACTTCAAATATCATATCACCTTCTATGTAGTGTCAAACAATTATCTACCTCAACTAGTTAGTTCTTACTTCCTTTAAAGATATAATATTCTTTTTTATGTTGTAGTGTTCTGCTTCCATTCTGTGATTTCATCATTGCCAAAAGTTGGAGCACTGTGAAAACGATACATCAAAGACACACACTAACATAAATCATATGCGGCGAGATGCTTACAATATAATACATTATTATTTTCCGTTCTACTTTCATACTTTAATATAAGACCTTTTCAAATAACACTTTCTTTAATCCTAATTATAAGACCAAATTGATTTTTTTAGAAAAACTAAGGAAATTAATTAACTTATTTTATAGTATTTTTATTTTTATTTCATTTTCTTAAAACTAATTAGTTTGACTAATAAATTAGTATATAATCCAAGGATATACAACATATGATATGATTAAGTAACTTATTTATGTCCTTAATCTCTCAAAAAAAAAAAAAAGTCAACATAGTCTTATAGTACTAAAAGTAGTAGCTTGTACTCGCTGTACATTACATGGGTGCTTGTACTTAAAGAAAAGTTTGATGCTTAATTATATCATTTTCCTGAAATTAAATCATTGTCTTTCATACTTTAAACATACCATATCAACTAAAAGAGAAACACCTTCCATTAATGACATTTCATACATGAATGGAGGAAGAAATTTCATTGACATTAGAGTAGAAATATCTCTCGCAATGAATCTACTCAAAGGTGAGGATGATAAACTTCCATCAGATGCTTGATTTCTGCACTTGGGCAAACAATTGACTACAAAGAAATAATTCCCCCTTCATATAGGAGCTGAAAGTATTCACATGCTAAATCATGAATGAGGAAAAAGATACATTCTTCAATAGATGAGATTACTCCATTTATTAAAAAGAATCAAACAACCAACTTTTGTTTGTAAACCCCAAAAAATCATTAACAAGTAAATTATAAGTTGGAAGAAGAATTTTCAGCCTGCAAATATATGTTTTGATTGTCTCTCCATCTCAGCCACATACTCTTTCTTCCTTGTTCTGGATCACTTCTTAGAAAGTCGGTTTGAATGGTTCTGCAAACAAATAAATATAAAGATTCAGAGATTTAAAAGATGGGGTTCTAAGTTCTAACAAAATCATAGCAAAAAAGCAAAGTCTGTTAAGAAATTGCTTGGTCTACTCTTAAACTAAATCATAACTAGAAAAGGAAATGAATCCCAAAAAACTCAAATTAAACCAGCAAAAGAGAGAAAAAAAAATGAAAAAGGGAATCAGGTTTCAAAAAACAAAATCAATACCGGAAAATTAAGTAGAAGGCATGAGTGAGCCACATCTGAAATCCAAAAAAGCCCTTTCTTTATAAGAAGATGAAGAGTAAGGTCATGGAAGCTGGGAACAACAAAGCAGATGAATGAAAAAAGGAATGTTGGAAAGAGAAAAAAAATGAATTTGGGTTTGAGAATGCTCCTTATATTCTGCCCTACAAAAGTCATTTGAGAATTTGAATTTTAAATTTGAATCAATGAAAGAGGATGAAGATTTGAATGCAAGCTCAGCATGTCAGATAAATGTGAAGGAACCAGCTTGATTAGGAGGGGTGGGTCTGTTTCATCCTGCCATTAATTTTTGTTATTTTTAATCGATTGTCCAGACTGAAATGGCGCATACGAAGGAGGAGCAAATATTATATGTGAGAAAATTTATACCGGCTCGTCAACAATGAATTGTGTCTTCAGCCGTAATGAAGCCGATGGAAGAGAGGGCTTCCATAAATATAAAAGAAATTAGTTAAATTAGTTATTTATTAAAAAAATTTGTTAATTTCACTAAAATACCTTTTTAAATAATTTACATTAAAACTATCTCCCTTACAAATTTCTTTAACATGTGTAATTAATAAGAATAATTTATAAAAAAAAATGATCAATAAGGGAACAAATTATGATATTATATTTATGAACAAGCTATTTTATTAGGTAACATATCATTAAGTGGTAAACATAACCAAAATTTGATGGTATCATTGAGAAACCCAGAAAAAAAGATAAAAACAGAACACATAGAGCTGTTATTAGAAATTTAGAACCCTGTTTTTAAAACTCATTCAGCTCATAAAGAGTTGAGAAACAGAGCAGCATACATACGACACAAACAAAAAATACGAAACTTTGATGTATGTTTTAGTCTGTGTGGGGTTCATCCGTTCATGTTAATAATGTTTATACAGATCTCAGAAGTCATTAAAATCCGTAAGGGCGTTGGCAAAAGGAGAGCCAATCTGCAAATCAGCTACCATTTTACGAAGATCAGAGGCTTCTTCTATGAGCTTAGCATTCTCCTGAACAACCCTGTCATGCGACTCTGAAACATGGTTAAGCCTATGAATAAGGTTGTTATTCTCTGTTCTGAGCCTAACAACCTGCGACCACAACTCGTCCATGTGTCTCTGCTTCCTCATCCTTGACCTTCGAGCTGACTCTCTGTTCGATATCATTCGTCTCTGTCTCCTCTCGTCGATCATGATTGTCTGCTTCTGATCTTCAGCTTCATCGGAGGTTGAAGAAGAAAGAACACCATTATTATTATGAAGGTCACTGTGAAGAAGAAGAAGATGATGAGGATGGATTGTCCCAAGGTAGTCCTTGGTTATGTCGAGGTTTGTGAAAAGGTTTGTGTCGGGAGGAAAGGTGTTGATGTTTTGTGGGAACAAGAGGAATGGGTTGTTCCCTCTTATATCATCTCTTGGACTCATGGCTGCAGATTTACAGGAAGATGGTGATTGTTGAAGACAGAGTGATTTGTGTTTGCGGATATGATTTGATCTATGAGATGCCTTACGAAAAAATGGGATATGATGTTGGGAGGAGGGGGTGGGATTTATAGGAGGTTAATGGCTAAAAGGTGGAAATGTTCACGAGAGTTTAGATGCTAATAGTTCTCATACATATTTATTTTATTTAATTAGATTAAAGAAGTTAGTTAACTTAGTTAATATAATTTGTATATTTTCTAAAACATCTTAGTCGTCTTTCTTAATTCTCTCATTCCCTATCCTTCTTGATTATTATTGAAGCAGTATCAATAGTGATAGATTAAATAAAGATTAAAAAATTTGAAAATTATATCGTATATTTAGGACTAAAATAAATTCTTCAAATATATCTTAAATTAAGAACCGAAAGAAGTAATATATTATTATCCTTGCTAATGTATTATATCCTCTTGCTTAATAAAATTTTGGGAAAATGGCAGGAAAATATTACTTAAACTTTAAAATCTTACTGATAACAATAGTAATGTGATTAACAAGAACATTAAAGCAATTGACAACTCATTTTATTAGGAAACCACCTATTTGAGATTTTGAAGTTTAAGTGATATTTTTTTTGGGGTTTTCCCTAAAATTTTAAAATAGTGATTTGTTTTATTTTTCTTTCCCATTAAATAAAACTATATAGCATTGGGTACCATACGATCAAATCCAAGTAGAGTGTGGAAAAAATAGAATTCAAGTAATGTAGTAATTGTTTCAATATAAATTTTTTTCCCACCAGAATTTTTTCCCCATCCATAATTTTAATAAGTTATGGTGTAAATTTGTCTCAAAATTTTTTACTCAAGAGTAATATTGCCAACACAATATTCTCTCTTCAATTGTTGGACCATAAATGGATATGATATAAGATGGGGTATCGAAGGCCTCAGACATCACACTGGTATGAATAATATTAAATGATGAGAATATAATGTTGACCGTAATCACATCAGACCACAATAAAGCCTGGCCACCACTCGTTCCCACTGGATTAACAATTCATTCCTCATTGAAACCGCATCTACGTCTCACCTTTCTCACAACACTCACCCCAGTCTTTACTAAGAAGACTAAGTGGGGTTTTTTGGGGAAACATTCTTCCTTCAGGTTTCTAATTGTCAAGGCAACCCCAAAACCTTGACAGTTCCAAGTTAACAGATTCATGATGAACCGGTGGTTAGTCTCATCTAATCATCGACGTTACTTGGAGAAGAAGACCCCAAGTCCATCTTAGTCTTGCTAACAGCCACCAACCAACTCTTTGGAAAGTCTATCTTACTAGGAGAAGCACTACTAACAGTAGAGCTGCGAATCAGGGCCGGCCCGGCCCTACAGGGCCTGAGATAAGGAAAACATCTGTTTTTCAAAGCCCGGCCCGATAGTACCAGGGCTAGGGCCGACCCTACAGGGCCTGGAAATTACTATTCGAAATTTTAATTATTTTTTTTTCTAGGTTTTTTTCCAAAGAAATATAATTAGTAAATTGCAACCATTAAAATTCTAATCTATCAAATAAATATTATCAACATTAATATCTAAACAATACAAATCATCCAACAAATAAACACATTCATTAATTCATAATAAAAAACAAACTATTGTCCACAATTGACTCACATAAAACTTAAGAAGTATTAAACTAAACAACATTAGATAACTCACATAAAATATAAAAGCATACCACTATCATTGGCAATTGTCACCTTCTTCATCACTCTCATCAATTTCATAGATATTTGATTGTGCTTCACTTTGAGCAAAAGGCTGTGCTTCAGGAGTAAAAATGTTATGAATTTTTTCTCTCGCATCATGAACACATCCATAATAATCATTATCTACAACAAATAATATACCAAATCATAAAATCAGAGTATAGTTATTATGTATTTATATATGTGCCTCCTAGCCTCTTCCTCTTAGCACTCTTTTACTAATTTTTTTCTAAAAAAAATGAAAATGCTACAGTAACAGGGCCTGCAGGGCCGGCCCTGCAAGGCCAAATTCAAATTTCAGGCATATTTTTCAAGCCCGAGCCCTACAGGGCCAGGGCTTAAAAGGGCCGGCCCGACGGGCCCGGCCCGATTTCCCGGCTCTAACTAACAGATACACTCGATCTCACCGCATTCTTGGACTGTCGGAGAAATTTTTTAATTCTTGCTCCTTCTTCTCTTTGATCGGAGCTGATTTAGAGTTGGTCAAGTCCTCAATTGCATTAAGGTCCAACTTTCTACAATTACTTGATTTTTCTGGCTCAAGATCATCATCATATTGTCGCTTAATCCTAATTCCTTTCAAACCAGCGGATACAGCTGAGATAAGAGACAACCCACTAAAAGGAATAATAGAATTTAATTTGAGCTCATCGTCACTCGGAAAATCAACACTGTAAGGTTGAGAAGAGTATGAGGAATTTTTTTTTTTTTAATAAAAAAGTTTTGGAGGGTTCGGCATCAGTCCCCCTACCAAGGCCAGGGTAGGCCCCGGGCTCTATGAGCACTTATTGGGGACTTACGAGATCGCCTACCAAAGGAGTCCCAGTGACGGCAGAGGGGATCGAACCCACGACCCAGGGGCCTAGTCCTGGATCCCTTACCATCTATGCTAACTCACATTGGCAAGTATGAGGAAATATGATCACTCACCTCTGGAGAAATAGAGTTTTTTTTTTTTTGGGACCACAAGTGATTTTGAATTACCCAGTTCAACAACAGTTGGATCCACGGTCTGAGAAGTAGCAGCTTGATCCACTGGAATTAACGGGATATCTCGTAGGGCTTGCTTGGAGAGATGACATTGAGGCCCACCCAGACTCGCCAGATCCGCTTCCTTTGGCCCACACTCACTAGGTTGATGGAAATATTGGAAGAAGTGAAGAACACACCAGGTCCGCTTCCTTAGGCCCAAACTCAATAAGGCCTGCTTGGTGTTACACGTGGGCAACCAAGAAGAAAAACCCAACTCCGTACGCCTTTTATGCTCAGCCAAGTCCAAGTCAAATTACCCTTTACCAGACACCACCACAGTAGTAGGCCCACCAGGCTCCTCCCAACAGTCTCTCTCCTTGCAATCACGTGATCATCTCTCATCTGGCTTGCTATCGGCGGAGGAGTACAACCTGACACTTCTAATGGCTCCATGGGAGAGATCATCGGCGGTCTGGTGTGGTTCGAGCTGTCTCCAACCACCGTCTGAGCTGGTAATGTTCTTTTTGACTGGGCTTCATTATCGGTCAGGTTTAGCGGACGTCGAAAGTTATAGGAGTATTTTCTATTCGTCGGTAGAACAGCTTCCGGCCACCCTTCCTTGCAAACTTCAATAATATCATCAAATGTCCTCACGCCAAGGGTGCTCAGCCAGCTGTCAAACTCATTTTCACTCCAGCCATCGTCCGTTGTACTCGCCTCCTTGCAACTCCACTCGGCATGACCAATCCATCCACACCAGTAGCAAAAATTTTGGAGCCGCTCATACCTGATTGAAGCCCAAACAGGTTTCTTTCCTTCCCTTGGCACCCAAAAGCCAACCATCAAGGGTGCATCTAAGCAGAGAAGGGCCCTTGTTCTGATAAAACTGCGGGGCATCTTACCGTCTACCATATGACTCTCAAACATAACTGTCTCCTGCGCCGCATCACCAAGTATTTTTGCATTCTAGTTCTCAAATGCCTCAAGAGGAAGGCCATGAAACTGGAGCCAAAAGGGCTCCTGACTAAAATCGACATCTGAAAGCACCATATAGTCTTCCCATAGTTGAAGGTTTAACAAAAAGCCTTGTACTGACCAAGGTCTGCATATTTTGTTCTGTTTCAATTTATTTTCGTTTTTAACTGTTTTTTTACTGTTTCTGTTTCGCTATTGCTGGCAATCAAACCCGCTGCAAATTTGTTGGGGAAACAACCCAGGTTCCCTATTTCTATAATTATTTTCAAACTTGGTTATTTTGGGAGACATGACAAAATCTTTGTCACTACCATCCCTTCTTTATCATCGATATAACAATCGATATAACAGTAGGAACATTAAGGTTCTTCCTTGTGATGATTTTTCCTACCAAAGTCCCCCGCCCTACGCTTCTCTTTTGTCCGACCCATGTTCAATACCACTTCTTTTAGCTTTCTAGTCCCACTACCAGACCCTTACTCCATAGCTACAAAAGAGGAAAACATTATACTCACCTACTTCTGAAACTCACACAGGACAGAGACAGCGAACTAACAGACCCTCACACAAGGGAGGGGGAAGACTCTCAAAAGAGGAGAGCAATATATATATGAGCACATGACTTGCACATGGAAAATGAAAATGAGGCCTTAAGATGCTGGCACAAAATATGTGTGCAAGTGGCGTGAAGATTAGAGAATTGATGTGGTGAGTGTTGTGGACTTGTGGGTCCCAAACCATTTTAATCCTATTTGATTATCTATAAGACTCTTATTTGCAATTCAGTCCTTTACTCATTTAATTGCAAATATTGGATAAGAGTTAAAAATAAATCCTTAATTTTTCAAATAATTAATATTATAATTATTCAGACCAAATTTTCACAATTAATTCCCATACAACATTTCTAACTTCAAATCCTAGAATTTAGAATGTTACAAAAGGGATGATAAATTAGTTTAAAACTAACAGAAATTCATTCAAAATTGTAAAGCACAAGTTTTTTAGCTTTTATCGGAGCAAGGAAAAGAATATAGCAACTCATTCAATCTTGAAGAAATCTAAATACTTGTGTTTTTTCTTTTCTTTTCTTTTCTTTTTTTCCTTGTAAACTGACCTATATTATTCATCTTACTCCTGATCACCGTCTTGTTCTCCTATTCAGAAACCAATTTCCTTAGTTCATTTCTGACTCCAAAGTTGTATTTTGCAAAACCATAACCTCATGAAATCAATTTCTCATCTCCTGAAATCAATTCCATGGCTTTATACCCCCAGTTTAATTAGATATGTTTTATCTTTGTTTGATGTACTGTACACAATCGATTTCACCATCTCATTCTTACTCTGTTATGACCAGACTTTTATCAGCTCTATTCTTCAGTTTCATTTTCTGTATAAATAGTTTAAGCTGACTTATGTCATCCACACAGATTTCAACTTACACCTTTATATCTTGTCATAACAATGTTCCTGAAAAGTCCTCACCAAAATCAAACAACTCAAATTTATAATAATTCATTACTTATGAAACAAAAGCTATTAAAACAGAGCACGTACAACATAATCTTGAAGTGAAAAGCTTACACAACATCATCTTTAGACTCCATCAACTATTAACAACACCAAAATATCAAAACAAGGGGGAAAAACACTTCAGTTAGTTTCTCTTTCCCTTTTCCTGATATTTGCCTTGTCATTTATTTTGGAGAATAGTGAGGTTCATACGAAGCTCAACAGCAAATAAAACAGACATAACTAATTGTAGCATGCTTAGCAGTATATCATATGACATATTTAATTATTCATCACACAGTCAATTATTCATTAATTCACATGTGAACTTAGTATCAACACTTCGCACTTGATAGGTTTCTTTGTGTCTACACCACACACACAGCCGTAAAACTATAACCAGCATGAAAGAAACATCCAAGATAAATAAATATGATGGATCTCAGGAGAGAGAAAAAAATCCATGATAAATATGTCATGATCCTTTTATATTGACAATAGGTTCAAAGAAATGAAAGAAGATATTTTTAAACATAACAAGTACATGAGATTTCACATTCACAAAGTACGCAAACTCATTCCTTCATAGCAATACATGCATCTATTTTATTGAATAATTTGTTATTAATATATTTTATTATTTCTAAATCGCAGCTTTGGGATAGTCATCCTACTTATGCATGACACTCTGTTGGCCTTTATGTCAATGAGCCGAGCAACTCTATTTGAGAGAAGCAAAAGCAAGCATGTTGTTGACAATAGATGGACAAATTTAATTTGTAATTACTTGAAAAGGAAGTTTTTTTGTCATTCATTTTAATTAAAAGTACTTTATTATGTTCATTCCACTAAAAGGATACTTTCAATGTTTGTTTAAGTAGTGGCGCTAGCTAGAAAAAATTATCGACAAAGAGCATAGAATAAATTTGAAATTGTGGAATTATTGATTTCTTGGAAGACTTTCAAATTATTTGGTCTAATGAATATTATTTAAAAATGAAATAACTTTTTAAAAATGCAAAAAAATTGAATGCCATGGCTATTATTTGAAGGTTGTGATTTTATTTCAAAATTACAATTTAAACTTGCGGAACAGAGCATGCTATTATGTTACCAACTATTTTATGTGGAAAACTGTTGCTTGTGGAATAGCCATAATAGTATCATAATAGTATCACTCTTCCAAAATCACTAGTTAACCTTGCTAGGTCGGAGCTCCAGCAAAGGCAAACAGTAAGGAACTCAAGTTTAAGTCTGTGGTTGATGATGCGATGCTATGACTTTTGTCATATAATGATGAAACATATTGAATTACATGCTATTATGTTGTTTGCTCTGTTTTACAAGTCTGCATGCTTTAAGTATAGAGTTGACGATAGATGAATAATTAGGCTCTAATATTCTAATATTTCTTTAAATCAGTTCTCGAACAAAGAATACAAGTTCACACATTGGGATAATTAAGTTAATGACATGTCAAATGAACATCAGAACATGCAGCGGCAGGGCACACTAGTGCCAGTGTGGGCAAGTGCACACACTAAAATTTTGATAATATATATATGGGAAAAACATTTCTCATGTTGTAGGAGAAGTGTTTTCTTATGTCACACACACATAAAATGATGGGACCTACATATATATATAATTAGTATTATATATATGTGGGTCCTACTATTTCATGTGTGTAGGATTCTTCTTCTTCTCATGCAACATGAGAAGTTTAAATCCATATATATATATATATATTGAAGGAGTTCTACATCAACTTGCTTAAGTGGTCTAGTTGGTTATGAGTGTATACAATAGTTTTTCACTTTCATTGTTCTCTTATTTTCATCGATCTCTCCTCGCTCGCTGCACCCCCTCGTTCCAAATCCTTCCTCACTCGCTACACCATCGCCCTCAACCCTCGTTCCAGATCCACAGCTTCCCCTGCTCTGTCGTCTACTGGCAACCAGTATGTATATCTCTCCCTCCCTCATCAATCTGATTACTAGTTTGAATTATACGATCGGCCACCTAGTTTGCAATCGACATAAATAGCGTAGAATTCCTATATCAAGGAATTTCAAATTTCTTGAAATACTGGTTTCCCATTCACTATCCACGATTCGTGATGCTCCATCTTTGGAGCTCAACTCCCTATAGGAAACAAAATGTTTGATCTCAAGGATTTGGGCATTTGATCACCTTTTTATCTTGATTGATCCCTAAGATTCAGGCTCTTAGATAGGATACCCATGTTTTATTCCAAACTTTGGTTGTTTTATGTGATTTTATTGCCGTTTATGTTTTTGTGACTCTTAATTTAGTTGTTTATTTGACCTGCCGTCATAGATTTAGCATCAAAGGTCGTGTTTATCTAGCTATTCTGCCTGTAGAGGACAAGAAAGTTACTGGAAGGGTCTGTAACATCCCTGACTTTATACAACCCGCAATACTTATGCATCTTTGTATTTACAAGGCATCTTTTAACACCTGGAGCCCTCAACCTAGTCATCTATCTCCGTCCTGTTCAGTAGTTTTTCATCATTTTTTTTTTCGGTTTTGAATGGAAACCTACTTTATTCTTCCATTGCTGACCATATCTATAAATTTTAAGCTCAGTTGTATGGAAGTAACATGTTAATACGAGTTAGGTCAAAATCTTATCTTGAAATAAATATGTCCCGACTGATTGCAAGGTTTTATCTCTATAGCTTATGAGCAAATCTGATCTCATACCTGTGTAAAATTTTTGAAGGTGTAAGAAAGTACATACATCCTAAGTTATTGTTTGTCCTTTTCCTTCTTATGTATGGCGTGTTTATGAACTTATGTGATACATTCCCTGTTTCATTAGTTTCTCTTTACTCATTGATAATTGTTCAAACAAGATGTGGTGTGGTCATCTTGAGTAAATCATACCTTTTCCTTACTTTCTGTTCAGGTCCTGCAGGGTATCTCAGATTTGGAATTATTTATTTTGGACAAGTTTGAGGATGTTGAATATGAAAGATGAGATGTTGATGTTTATTTGAAGGTAAGTTTGTGGTGTGGTGTGCTTTTGGGAAAATACTAATAAAAAATACCATAATTGCAGGATAATTCTGAAAAGCTTAAAGCTCATGCTTACATTTGGAGCAACAAAAGTAACCCAAACTTGTATGGAGATTGGGATTTTGAGGTGAGCAACCAAGATTTATTTTTTAATTCTTCAAAGTTATATAGTTGATCCAAGTCTTTAACTCTGAAGTTTTAGAACATAATTGAGCAGCTGCACAATCAGGTAAAAAATATAGGTCAGATGTCGTTCAAACCTTACATAATATGCTTAGTGACTAGCAAGATATGAAGTTTCAAAGTATTCATGAAATGTTTGTCATTTCAATACTTGTGTTGTTTTCCTGTGAACTGGGACAGTGTTTTTAAATTGTTGAGCCCAAAAAACAAAGGACAGTGTTTTTAAATAAATGTTTCGCATTCCTTTTTAATCTTTCCTCATCTTTTCCTCTAGTTTTTGGCAGGAAAGATTTTGAAATCTGTTAAACATTGTCACAATTTTTTATGCACGAAAACAAGAGATCAGAAAGTCAAGAGGATCCGAAAGCTTCATAACTTAGGAAATATAGTTTGACCTCATTGTTATCTCAACTTAAAGCAAACAGAATTGAAACTTTTAGAATACAACCTGAATAAACACACATAATAGCATGCTCTTTTTTTATTCGCTAGTGTACATTGTAATGAAATAAAACCATATATATTCTTCAAACAATAAAGTAATAGCTATGGTAATTGAGAAGCATAGATGAAGAATGAAACTCATTTGCAGTAATCGACAGCAGAACATGTTATCCATGTAAATATAATCATAACTTTGGAGAAAAAAACATGAAATTCCAACCAACTACATGCCTCTGCTGCTTTATGTTCTTATCTTCTTAAGTTTGTTTAAACAGAACAGATTTATGGTGAGATGACAATGAAATTGAGTTTTATGTTCAAGGTCCCATACCTATTTTGACATGACCGTATGTCTGTACTATATTTACCTCATTTTACCATGGTAAATTTTGGGATTTACCATAAAACATATTTTGTGAAAATTAGTTATACAATTCAAGCCATTGGGGTGGTTACATATTTGAAAGCAGAAAAGACTAAGACCTAAAGTGTAGGTTAATACGTACGTACACGAGTATTCTAACAATCTGGACAAATACCCAGCAATGGAAACTGTCCAATATTAGATTAATTGCTTCAACTAATGCAAAGGTTAATTGCTTCTTGTATATAAATCATCATGTTGATTAACAAATTACAGAGATACGCCAACAATGACAAGTCTAGATGAATCCTGAACTAAACAACTCGCACTTTAATTATGTACATTGCACAAACACCATAACTATAGTATGATAATTTAATATTGTCTTTGTTCCAACCTATTTTCAATGGCCATCATAAGGAGTAACAAATAAAATTTAATATTTTTTATTATGTTTTTCGTAAAGCATGATAATTTTCAAACTTTGCCAATAAAAGTCTAGCTATAATGGGGCAAAAATGGAATGGTGAAACCGGTTATGTACATTTCATTTTATTTTAAGGCTACAACAAACAAAGACAACATATCTAAGTAATTAAATTGGTGTAGAAAGGGGTGGAATCAAATCCAGGAGATGATAATTTGATTTCATGAGGTCATGGTTTTACAAAACACAACCTTAATTTGGAGTTAGAAATCAAGAGTGAGAAAGAGTTTAATTTCGTAGAGTGAGAAAACTTTAATATACACATATTTTTGAACCAAACTGCTATCAAAACACATAATAAACTAATGAAAGATTAAAAAATTAAAGAGAAATGTAACAACATTCTTTTGGTAATTAATGATAAGAATACCTACTATACATTGCCATGTCATTGCTTATTTATGGTATCATCATAGAATGCTATCTCCTTTCCTTTGGCTTTTATAGTCTCTTCAAAACTTTTTGGAACTCCTTCAACGTTAGTGGATGTTACATTTTTTTGTCGCTGAAGTTCTGCAATCCAAACACCGATTAAGATTTTAATTTGTCTTAAAATATTATATACACTTTCATGAAATCCACATCTCTTATTACCTTCGTTATTGGTTGACTCATCATAAAAGGGTGTTTTCCAACAAGGATGTAAGGATAGCCACTCGTCATCTTCAATACTTTTTAGAACTTGTTCAACATTGGTGAATTTTAAATATTTTTGTTGTTGAAGTTCTGCAATCCAAAGACCAATTAAGATTTTAATTTGTTTAAAATCTTATATACTCTTTCATGAAATCCACATGTCTCTTAGTACCTTGGTGATTGGCTGAATCATCATAAAAAGGTGTTTCCCAATTGAGACGTAAGGATAGCCACTCGTCATCTTCAACGCTATTACCTGTTAGTCACATAGTTTTTGTTTCAGTTTAGATAGAGATTTGCATATTGGTGGGGATAAATTGGTGGATAATTACAATTTTATGAACATACCTTGGTTTTTGAAGGTCTCACAAGTGTGCTCCATGGATGGCAACAATGGCAGTACATTCATATCAAAGTCCAAGGATGCTTCTGAACAAAGGAACCAAGAGAGCCACTTTACTCCTTAATATTGTTTACAATTACATATATCAAGAGATAGAGCCACTTTTAACAAGCCAATGTTATAATGAATGATAATAAGTTATTAAATCAGATTTAATAATGAAAATGAGGAGATCAATAAAGGAAATAAAAGTTAATCATCGTCTGGCTAAATTGCGGACTAAAATAGTTCTAGAAATGATTCGCCTAAACATATATATACATATATATGTTTGTGTGAAGTTTATCATCATCAGGCTGAAATGCGAATTGAAATATTTCTAGAAATGATTCTAACAGTAATTATTTGCCTAAACACACACACATCTATTTGTCTCTGTCTCTGTTTATCTGTGTGTTTGTGTGTGTGTGTGTGTCTGCCTGTCTCTGTCTCTGTCTTTGTGTGTGTGTAGTTTATCATCATCAAGCTAAAATGCAGACTAAAATATTTGTAGAAATGATTATAATGGTAATTATTTTCCTAAACATATATATCTGTGTACGTGTGTGTGTGTAAAGTTTATCATCATCAAGATGAAATGCAGACTAAAATATTTCTAGAAATGATTCTAATAGTAATTATTTGCCTAACCATATATATATATATATATATATATATATATATATATATATATATATGTCTGTCTTTGTCTCTATGTGTGTGTGTGTCTGTCTTTGTGTGTGTGTGTCTGTCTCTTTTTGTGTGTCTGTCTGTCTCTTTCTGTGTGTGTGTCTCTCTGTGTGTGGGTGCGATCACGCGCGCATGTATGTCTCTGTGTCTGTGTCTGTCTCTATCTATCTCTGTGTGTGTGTTTGCCTCTCTTGTGTGTGTGTGTGTGTCTGTCTCTCTCTATGTGTGTGGGTGCGCCCGTGCGCGTGTGTGTCTCTGTGTCTGTGTCTATCTCTATGTGTGCGCGCGCGCGTGTTTTTTGTTGGGGGTAAATTATTGGTGGATTATATTCAAATCAAGGATGTTCCTGAACAAGGGTATCAAGAGAGCCACTTTAGTCATTATTAATATTGTTTACAATTACATATATCAATTTAATAGAGCTTTGAAATTAACCTATTTGGCAAGTAATTAATGTGATTATTATTATATCACACTATCACTTAATTACCACTCTTTTTCTTACTTATTACAAGTCTGGTTCCCAAAAAATAAATAAATAAATAAATTGTTCCTAAATATAAGTCATTAAATTGCTTTCCAATTTTAACCCTATTGAAAATTTAGGGGGGAGAGAGTGTAAAACATCTCTTTTTTTTTTTTCCAATACTTATTATTAAATAAGGGCAAATTTTGAAAACTAAATCAATTTAACATATATATTAAAGGTCTTAATTTTTATTTCTTATTATATAAGATTTGATCAAATTGGACATATAAAAAGGACTAGAGTGATATCTTGGTGTTATTATATTTACCCTGAAACTGAAGATTGGCCAACTCTCTTGAGCCATTTCAGTTTCTTTTATTATTCTGATAAAAGGAATACTTTATTTTTTTTAGAGTGTTTTTTCACTAATACTTTACATCAATTGTCTCCACTAATGTGTATATAACAGAGAGATGAACTCAAATAATTATTGATCATTATCATCATCAGAAATCTGTGTTATATACATAAATATATTACGAAAGGTTGTGGACTTGAAAGCAAACAATAATCAATATGTAATTTGGAGAAAAATGCAATTTCAATTTGAAAAACTGAAACTAGTAGTGATAGAGGAAGAGTGCATAGGCTTACCTTGATTTATAAAATAGATATCTTCCATCTTACAAAGTTGTTTGATTACATACATCCCGCTCTCTTCTATAACCATGCCTTTATCACTGCTTATTAAACAAACCTGTGCATGATACTGACGAAGTCGTTTTCTCTTAAAATGACGCGTATCATCCCATTTTAGAATGTACAGAACTAAATGATCATCATCCAAATTTCTTGACTCAGGTGATAAAGTCGAAATTCTTTGATCAAATGCTGGTTCCTCACTGATGTACACCCGCACAAGAAAGTCACAATAGTGTGATTTAGCTTTCGCTTGTTTAATAAGATGACAGAGGCATAGAGTTGGGAAGGAGTTACGAAACCAAAAGGAAATAGAAGCTCCTTTGCTTGTGTGATCAAACCACTTCGGTATGCTTCTACTCGGCACATAAAAAAACCATCGTTCTTCTTCCCCTGAATTATCAGGTGCCCCATGTAAATGTAATTCCTGTGGATCAAAACAAGTGTTGAGCAAAATACATTAACTCAATACATATATTTTGTGAATATAATAAGGACTAACGATCAAAGAGAGAAATGGATTACCTCACTCAATATTATGCATTTGGACTCTAAACTCAATGACAAGCAGTTTCTTGCTTCTAAACGTCTTATGCGTGGTGGAATCCCTTCAACTTCTCTCAGATGACGGCACTCATTTAACACTAGTGACTCCAAGAACTGACATTCTTTCATCCATGCCGGCAAAATCGTGAAATCATTACCTTCTAAGTTCAAAGACTTCACGTTCATAAATCGACTAGATCAGTTCTAAGGATATCATCTGATATTTTACAATCTGGGAGAACAAACACAACTCTGTTGGGACATTTCTTGGACCAAATTGACATTTCTTTGGCTTCCTTTGAATTGCATGATATCACCTCCCCACAACCACTCACCACTGTGATCTCTTGTATTTCCGGCAATAGAAAAATGCTATTCGGGATCTTAATTGACATTTCTTGATCATCGTCAGCAATCCGTAACTCCCTAAGATCAGAAAGATTGCAAATCGACCAAGGCAATTTTTCTATTCCTGTGTTCTCTAAAGATAGCTCTGTTATTTTCCCTTTTTCAAGTATTTCCGGAAAGTACTTCAGACTTGAGCAGGTAGTAAGAATGAGTCGTCTAAGAGAGGGTAACTTGATGGCACGTGGGAAGGTCTCCAGCTGGAAACATTCTTCTACATCCAAGACCTCAAGTTTTGGTAAATAGCCAATTGAATCATGAATTCCAATCAAATTCCAGCAATACGCAAGGATTAATTCCTTCAAATTTCTGAGATTCAACAGATCAGGTATCTTTATAACATTTTCACAAAATGTGAGATTCAAAATGCCCAAATTGTCTGTAGTCTGCAAAAACCAAATCATCTAGATAGTTTAATTAAAAAAAAAGGAATGAAATTATTAAGTACAAGATAGCTAACTAGAAATGCTTATACGATTGGGATCTTACCTTAATTATTGTTTCCAATGAACTCAAACAATTAGACTCAATGTCGAGCACGACAAGGTCCTTTGGACTAAAATTAGGAGGCAAACATGAAGAAGGATATGATTCCCACTTCAGCACTTTTAAGCTCTCGGGAAGATATTTGGGATCATTTGAAAATTCCACATCCACTAAAATGAGAATTTTTAACTCTTTCATACTCTTGAAGGCTTCTCCGTCCTAGTTTACTTTTATCCATTCCCGTAAATTTTTTTGCACTATCATCCTAACTTTATTTGTGCCCTTTCAAGTGAACAAAAAATGAAAGTCATGTTGAAAATATTAGAAATTTGAAACATATGCAATAATAGGAAGGGAAAAAAACATTTTCCCACAAATTTGAAATAGTGACATACTTCGATATAAACTCAGCCTCAACATATATGCATGTCAACCTCTTAAGAATCAAACCTTGACCTCAGACACTGAGTTATTGGCTTTGGTTATTAAAAATATCTTAAATTATCTAAAAAAGGTTTAATCATTAATTGCGGCTAATCAGAATAATGATTTGATTGTAGTATTTCAGGAATCTATTGAGAGCAATCTGAGTTGACTGAATCAAGATAAATTGTTTGTCTACTTCTCAACTCGATTTTACTCTTTTGACCATCTATGTTTACACAAACACACACTCTCAAACTTGTTTCCTTACTTATACATAAGGTTTATTCATTTACTAAATATTTAGGAGGTTCTTCTTTGATGAGAATTCAACAATAGCATAAATATAAATGTATTGTTTAGTAGTTATTTATAAATAATCTTAATTGTTCTATGTTATTATGTAATGAATTCAAACATTCATTTATTTTGTATAAATTTTGAAGTGACTGTATTATTTAGGATTATATCTAGAAAAATCAAATTAAATCTAATTGAAAATATAAACTATCATCGTTTATCACGTATTTGCAAAATTGAATTTTATACGTTTTCTAAAAAAATTGATTTTTTCTGAATATTAATTGACTGATTATATATTTATTTTTGAGTGATGTGAAATCTTTCAGAGATTTTTATATAACTTTATATGATTTTTTAAAAGGAAATTCTTGTATAATACAAAACTCTTTATTTTTTAAAAATATGATAAAAATAAAAGTTTAACACTTGAAATAATACACACATGTGCGCGCGCGCGCGCACATATATATATATATTTTTGATACATCACACATATATGTATGTATGTATGTAGACATACCTATATGTGTGTGTGTATTTGAATGGGAAAAAATTTCATCCAAAATCTATAAAATCAGTTCTAAAAATCCAACAGTTCATGCACCATCAAAAATCAGTTATAAGAATTTCACCTTATGAAAAACTAGTTCAACCCATTCATTCATTAAATAAATTACATGCATTGATTTTATGGGTGAGACAAAAGGACTTAACAACTATGCATAAAAAACGAGTTAATAACTTCATATAACAAGGAAAATAAACATAAATCATATAGATAATCATATGCCAACTAAGATATTGTGAACATAACAATAAAATTACAACGCAAAAAAGTAAAAGATAAATAAATCACCCCAACTAGTGTTACTTACTGTATTGTGTTCCAAAACATTAACAATATCTCCAATGGCGGAACTTGGAGAAAAAGTTTGGAGGGGCCAAATAATAGTAAGGGAATTCGGGGGTGCTGCCCCCGAAAAATTTTTTAAAGGAAAGTTTTAAATGCATTAAAAATAAAAAAAAATATATTTATGAAATTATGTCAATTAACTTCATCTATAAGTGTAGTGTAGAACGGGTAAAAGCATAGTAAGGGATACACTACAAAAGTAAATTTCACTGATAAGCTAAAAATTTCAGGTAATTAGAATGAAATATAGAAAAGAATGACAAAATTAATATAAATTATATAAGACCCCACATGGAACAAAGATTGAATTATAAGCTTAAAGATATAAAAAAAAAAAGGAAAAAATGTAGAAGAAAAAAAAAAGAAGAAGAAGTTGGGGGCCAAAATTTAATTTTACTACTTTGGGGGGGGCTAAAGTTGTATTATTACACTAAAAAAAGAAAAAAAAAAGTAAAAGATCCATTAAAAAAATTTTTTAAAAAAAAATTGGGGGGGCCATGGCCCCCCATTGTCTTCACTAAGTTCCGTCAATGAATATCTCGATGGAACCATAATCTGCTCCGTTCTTTTGGATTGTTTGGTGATTCTTCATTCACGATTTTTCTCCCCATATCTCGTATCAAATCATGCATTTGAATATAACTTAAATTATGAATGGATGACTTTTCAATCTTTATAAGGCATTTATCAACCAACGCTTCAATAAAATAACTCAAATTATTAAAGTCATAAACTGCTTCAACCATATATTTGACATATTCCAATTCTTTTCCTTCGAAGAAACAAGCAATATCAAGGAATATTTCTTTTTCAACTTCTTCTAGGTCCTTATAACTCACCCTCAATACTTGTTCAATGTCTATATGGAGACTTTTTTCATATACGTCAAGCGCAGATTCCCATTCATTTACAGTCTTTCCATACAATTTAGAGCCTATTACATTGAGGGCAAGTGGAAGGCCTTTTGCATAAGTTCTTGCAGGATTCAAAATATCATTGTAACGTGGGTCTACTTGGCGATTTCAAAAAGTATTCCAGCTTAACAACTCAAGAGATTCTTCAGGATTCAAAACCTCCATGTTGTATATACATTCAACCCCATTCCTCTCAAGTAAATGTCTATTCCTTGTGGTTATAATGATCCTACTCCCACCACTAAACCAAATGCAATCACCAGCTAATTTTTTCAATTGCTCATCATTGTCAATATTATCGAGAATCAAAAGAATTTTCTTTTCTTTGAATCTATTTTTCATTACTTGAACTCCATCATTAACATCTTGTATTTTCTTGTCCACTCCTAAAATATTTGAAATTATTGTCTCTTGAACTTTTTCTAGGCCATGTTTCTCTGATCTTTTATTGACGTCATGGAGAAAGCACAAACTTTCAAAATTATTAGCAATTGAATTATACAAAGCACGTGCTGTTGTTGTTTTGCCCAGTCCCCCCATTCCACAAATTCCTACCATGATGACCTTGTCATTTGACTCAATTTGTAATAGAGAAGCTATTTCTTTCACTTGAGACTCTAACCCAACAGAATATTCAGAAACATCCAAGGGAGCCCTATTAATTTTGCTAGAGATTTCTTTCACGATCCTTCCAATAAATTGATATTCATAACCATTTTTCCTGAAAGGTTGCAAAAAAATATATCAATTCAAACATTTGTCGTGGCAAAGAAATTTAAGTTTATTTACTTATAAACTAATTTGACGCTAGGAAAGGAAGAAAACCAGAGTAAAAATAAGATGAAAGTTGTGAATTGCCCGGGAATAAATTTATATATATATATATATATATATATATATATATATATATATATATATATATATATATTCTAATTAAATTCACCGTAGTAAGGAAATTTAAATTTATTTACTAGAAAAACCAGTGTTGGAAAAAAAAAACACAAGATGAAAGTTTCGAATTACCGTAGATCAAGATGGTAACCAGAAATAGTAGACACTTCTTGCAATGTAAACTTCCAACTGTTTATCTCGTCCTCATCAGCCCTTATGTTGTTTCTATGCTCAGATAATGCTTGTTCATAGCAACCTTTTTGACGTCGCACTTCTGTAGGCTCCACATCATAAAAAATGGGCAATACCAACCGACCCTTTCCATTAATGCACTCATCATGAATTTTAAGAAGTTCCTTGAGACAAAATGTGGAAGAAGCATAGTTCTTCGAAAATACGGTAATGGCCATTCTAGAATTTTCAATCGCTTTGAGAAGTTCTGGTGTAATTTTATCCCCTCCTCTTAGTTCCTCATCATCAAGGAAGGTGCGAACTCCCGTATCCTTTAAAACTTTATACACATTTCCTACAAAACCATGATAAGTATCTTCACCGCGAAAATTGATAAAGACATCGTAAGTCCATTGGTAATTGAAAGAAGAAGAGGATGGTGCTAACCTGGTCATGATGGCTTCCCACTAGCAAAGATTAAGGAAATAATGTTAATTTAACTTATAAAAATTGCGGAGTGTGTGTGTATGGACATGATCATGAAGAAATGAATGAATTGATTTTTTTTAGTAACTTTTTGGGCCACTCGATGTCTGATGTTTTTTTTTGGATTTTATTACTACCTCCGGTTCTAATTATAAGAGCTAATTGACTTTTTTTGGAGAGATTAAGGAAGTTAAATAAGCTAATTAATCATTTTATATATTATGTATCATTAGATTATATATTAGTTTATTAGTTAAACTTGTTAATTTCAAGAAAAAAATAAAAATAAAAAGACTCTAAAGTAATTTAATTAGCTTCCTTAATCTCTCTAAAAAAATTAACTAGCTCTTATAATAAGTATCTGACTAACTGACTAATCCAAATCAAGGTTTGTGATTAAGATACCTCTTCCTAAAGGTCTTTTTGAATAACATGTGATTCAAACTTAGTTCGCCTATTTTATAGTCTATCTGATCCACTATTAGAGCAAGTAATTTTGGATATCAGATTATTACTTACCACAAAACTGAAATTGTTGATGACGAAGTAGTTGTGGGGCACACACAATAAAGCGATGCGAACTAACAAAAAGAAAGAACGAGGCTTCAATTGCCTTTCTTAAACAGATTATTTTAAAATATACTACCTCTTGCATATTAAGAATATATTAAAACATTTCTTTTTTGATTATCATCCATATCACTATTATTTTTAAATTGTGATCTCAATGTAAATTAAAATTTAAACCTGTTTTAGTTTAGCATTTATTACCTTGTGCATATAAATAACCTATTATTTAATTTAGAGTTCAAAAATAAAAATAAAGGATTTATTTTTTTAGTATGCAATTTTTTATATGATCAATAAAAACGATGTTACAAATTGTATGGTACATGAACTTAAAAAACAGAAGGGAAAAAGAAGTCATAGGATAATTATATAAAGAAATTGAAAAGATGGGTAGGAAGAGAATAAACCAGACGAACAGTAGTGCATGCAAAGTATCTACATAAGGCGGTGATATTTTATTTTGGATTAATATTATATTTGGTCCCTTAAGCTTGAAATCATTGGTTTTAGTCTCTTTAGAGGCAAAATAATCTAAGTTTTTATTGAGTTATAGGGACTAATGTTTTAAACAAGCATAAATTTGAGGGACCAAAACCTATAGTTTAAAACTTAAATGATTAAAATCAAAATGAAGGTAGGGATCAATGATTATATTAATCCTTTATTTTATTGAGCAAAAGCATACCAGATTACCTCTCCTGACTGAGGAGAAATTTTCAGATTTGATGGTCCACCTTAGGACAGTATGCAAACACATGATAAATTATTAAAAATAATTCATAATACACAGTTCCTAATTCTCAAGACCACTCAGAAAGAGAGAAGGCAGAAGGAGGAGCTTTGATGATCCACAGCACCAAGCCCCCTCCTCCTCCATATTTGGTAAGAACCATACATATTCTTTTTAAAGCAGTTCCTAATCTGCAGAATTTCTTTGGTGTTTATGGAGTCTGTGTGCGATGTTCTGATGCAAATTTGCAAACTTGAAGGCAAGAACAAGTGAGGTCCGATGAAGCATGCCAGTCATTTTAGCATGTATTCAGAATATAGAATAGATGGAACATATTAAGATATATTGGAGGTGTTCTGTTTTGATAGGTTTTTTATGATAATGAATTGTTATAACTTATAAATTTGAATTGTTTGACTTTGATGATGGCTGACTAGCTGTTTGGAAATAGGGAAAATCTCGCTCAGGGCCCAAATTAATAAAATATTGTTATAAAAGGCCTAAAAAAAACAGATGTCAAGTATTATTTCAAAAAACGTTGTACTAATATAGTTGTTAATGTGTACCGATTTAGCTGTTAATGAGTACTGATTTAGTTATTAGGATATCATTGTTAACGTCTACTAATTTAGTGGTTAATTTTATACTGATATTGTTATTAATATTTATGAAATAATATTAGAAAGGCCCGGGGCTTTTTTTAACATATAACTTTTTTTAAGGCCTTTTTTGAAATTTTTTATAGTTATTTGGGCCTTGGGGTGGATCTTCCTTTGCCAATATTCGTATAACAAGATATAAAGGAGTTTGTTCAAATAGCAGGATATTTATGTCTATAAAAAAATGAGTGAAAAGTGTAAGGCCCTTATTTAATATTTTATATTTACTAGAAGGACTAGCATTTTTCTATATATAAAATATATCAGATCATTTCGATCCATAAAATCCTCATATAAGAATTTTTATTGATTTAAAAGGGAAAAAAACGAAGCTTGTGATTGAAGTGCAAGCAATCTATCTATTTTATATTCACAATTGTACCATTCATTCCTTTTAATATAACTTTATGGTATATGATACGATTAGATGTATCTTAATGAGTTTTATATAGCATTTTTTTTTTAAAAAATAATACGAACCATAGGCTAGCAAACAACTAAATATTAGTTTATTTTATTGGTTAAATAGAGTAGAAGTTTTGTAAAAGATGAAAATTTTAAAATGGAGGGATAATAGATGAATAAATATGCTCGTAATTTTATTTGAAAAATTAATTACTTGAATTGAAGTAATTATTGCTTGTTAAGGAATCTTTTCTTATGTGAAAAAATTTGTTTATAGATTGAGAGGATATATGTATGACAAGAGAGGGATGAAGAAAGAACTACCACAAAGTTTGAGATTATGTTAGTATTTTCCGTGAAATGACTATATGTCTGTCTAAATTTCACATGTTATGTCTAAATTTCAGTAATTCTATGTGATTAATGATGAAGATTTCCCCCCCCCCCCCTTTATTTGGTTAAGGGTATAGTTCTTTTTAAGACTTAGAGCGTCAACCGTCAAAGTTTTTATCTCTTTCAACAACACTTCTTCCTAATAAGTAAACTTGTATTTTCTTCGTTATGGTTATGCTATCAACCAACAATTTGTTGATAGTTTAACCTTCATCTCTCAATCACCTCACAACAATAACAACGTATATATAATTTTTTCAACTAAAATATTTTTAAAATAAAAATAACAAGCTTTAAATGAATTGTACATATTCAAATATCATAACGATTTTTTTTTTTGATGATAAATTTTTAGGAAAGGGGTTGGACTCACCCACAGTCCAAAGGCAGGGTGCTTGGAGCTCAGTCCACAGGGGATACTGGCCAGAGAATACACATGCCTCTACCTCTACCAGTGTTACCATTGCTTCCTAGACCCATAAGATACCTCTCCCAGTGCCTTGACCAACGCAGGGATCAAACCCTCTCCCTTAAGGTGAGGAAGACCGCTCCCTACGCCAGTTGAATCCAAGGACGAGGGGTAAATATTATCAGGATTTGTTTACATATATATAAACCTCTAATTTTTTTATGATTTATTTATTGTCATGTCGGAGATATAACCAAGGTTATTAAAATCGGATTGGTTACTGAACTAGATGGAGGACTAAGTCAAGGATCAGTAGATCAGATTGGAGTTGAATCAGGGTCAAACTAGATTATATAATATTTATTTACAAAATCATATATTCATATGTTGCTTGCTGTATAGATTTAATGAGATTGGCCCCACAAAGGACAGGACCCTCGTTTTAATCAAGCGTGTGAAGGATGCCTTCACCATCATCATCCAGCCAAACCCATGCTCATGCACTGCAGGAACGAACCCAAGAATTTTACAATGCTACATTAATTGATAGTATTTTTTTTAATAATAATTACGAGTATAAATTATTAAAAATATTATTAATAACAAAAATAAACTTATTTAAATTAACTATTAGTCATCATCTATATTTTTATAGTCATCTTTTAACAAAACTTAGAACTTATTTAAAATATTAACCCTAAAATATTCTTTAATTAGTATAAAAATAGTATCATCAGAAAGATAAAATCCTCCACAATAAATTTTATAAAAAAATTAAAAAAATGAATTTTATGTAAACTGTTAAAGAAAGAGTCGACGAGCCACCCGCAAGAGGAAGAGACGAAGGCAATTTCTGTAAAGCACAAAATAAGTGGGCTTGGGATATATTCAAGGTGTGGGCCCCAAGAATTTTACAATGCTACATTAATTGATAGCATTTTTTTTAAAAATAATAATCACGTATGAAGAATATAAATTATTTAAAATATTATTAATAACAAAAATAAACCTATTTAAATTAACTATTAGTTATCATTTATATTCTTATAGTCATCTTTTAATAAAACTTAGAACTTATTTAAAATATTAACCCTAAAATATTCTTTAATTAGTATAAAAATAGTATCATCAAAAGATAAAATCCTCCATAATAAATTTTATATAAAAAATTTAATAAAAAAAATGATTTAAAATAGCTTATTGATTCTGAAAATTTTTTGTAAACTGTTAAAGAAAGAGCCGACGAGCCACCCACAAGAGGAAGAGATAAAGGCAATTTCTGTAGAGCGCAAAATAAGTGGGTTTGGGATGTATTCAAGGTGTGGGCCCCACCTCTTTTAATTTTTAATTTTTTCCTACTATGTATGGCCCCACCTCTTTTAATTGTTTTTTTTTTTCCCTACTATGTATGAAAACAAACGTACGCATGCGAATTATGACTAGGTACATCTCAGTTAACATATATTAAACCAAGCCACTGGGATTTATTTTTTTAAAAAAAAAAATTTGGGGGGACCATATGTCCGTCCCTGATGCTCTGTAAGCGAAGGAGAAAAGGACAGAACACTCCACCCCTCAAACTATTTGTAATATAACAAACTTATATCATTTATACTATGTGATAAAAAACATGTGTTTGAAATAGATTTTTTTTTCTCCAAAATTTCTACTATAATTATAAAATTTATTAATCTTGATTGTATTATAAAATTTTATAATTTTTTTGGTACATAAAAGTTTATAATTTTAATTTTTGATCATATTTTTTGGTGTGTAAAAATCTATTTCTTTCTTTTTTATGTACCAAAAAAATTATAAAATTTTATAATACAATCAAAATTAATAAATTTTATAATTATAGTAGAAATTTTGAAAAAAAAAACAATATTAGAATTATTTATTTGTTGCATAACATACATATTTTAATTCAAATGGAGGTTTATATGAGTTTTGAAAATAGAGGGAAGATCTGTGTGATTAAGATAAAAAATAAGGGTAGTCAAAGTATTTCACTCTATATTATAGTGTAGAGTTATAGAGATTATTTGAGATCTTGATTGAGAATCTCGAAAGTGTTTATTTACGTAAATTGAGATAAAACTGTTATCACATATCATCAAATATATCTTACTAAATCTTGTGGCTCAAAGGTAATTGGTCCACAGTGTCATCCCAGTTAGATTAAACTAACTTTATTATTGGACCACTCATTTTCTCCCCAACTTTCCATACGTCATCAGGGAAATTCATGACTGATGCTAATCCTATTGGGCCAACTTATCAACATAATGCTGTACCCATTAAATTCGCTTCGACTTCCAATGTAGCTGTTTTTCTTTCCCCAAGTGATAAATCTTATATGGGGCCAGATTCTTGGAATATCATTAAATCCATTCAATATACTATGTTTTCCAATGACTTGTATTTACATTTCTCCATGTGTCCATGACTATTCCCATGCAACAACGTTTTAGAAATGATGCGACAGCACCCACTTCGATCATGTCACGTCATGTGCATGATTGAAGGAATAGACATCCCAAACATCAATATATGTATGAATGTATGTCCCTATTTATATATCTGACCAAAAAAAAAAAAAGTCCCTATTTATATAAGTATTGCCCCATTACTTGCACCGCGGCTTGCGCTTTTCCCCTGTAATTAGTTTTAAACATTTTGGTTCATCTTTTGTTCTCGCGAAAAAATTGTTATATAGGTGAGTTGCTTTGGTATATCGTCGAGGCAAGCATTTCTGAACCTTTCAAGTTGGTTAGTTCTTATCGTCGATCGAAGTAAGGAAACACAATATTTATACATAGTTGGATGTATATCAATTCTTCACTTACTTATCATACTAACACAATTTTATCAGGAGATGAAGACTCTATTTTCTGACATCAATGATAGCAAGGAGACTTGGACGGTCTATGCGAAAGTGCTACGGAAATGGGTGGTAAGAAGAAAGGCGGCACCTTATGCAGTATGGAAAATAGGGATGATATTGGTTGATGAAGAGGTTGATGTTGCTTTCATTTTTAATAGCATTACATGTTTTTCATTCTTCTGCATTTTTTTCTTGTACAACCTTAATATCATAACCAGATGGAATAAAGCATTTTCCTTCCCTAACATTCTTTAATTTATATAGGCTACCAGGATAGAGGTAGCAGCTACACACAAAAGTTGCACCGAAAAATGGGCTGATGAGCCTAAGGAAGGTGTTGTATACAAATTTCAAAATTTCTAGGTGCTTGAAAATGATGATAAGTATAGGGTAACAACACATCGATGGAGGTTCAGCTTCCACTCATATACGTATTTTGAAGAGTCAGATATAGTCATTTCGAATGAGGCATATAATCTCAAGACTATTATGGACATACAACAACGTAATGTGACCGATGGTGAACTGATAGGTTTGCACTTATTTTATTATTAATTTTTCATCATAATACAATGTTCCGTGTTTTAGCCATAGATGATATAACAATTTATTTGTTGTTCTCATTGTATTTTTGAACAAATCCAGATGTCATTGGTTTTTTGCAAGCTTTTGGACCTTTGCAAGATCAAAGGAGGGAGCTTGATGTAATAAAGAGGCTTAACTTCAGCATCGCAGATGAAAAGTACCTTTTTAAATGTTCTTCAAATATCAAATATTGCGTTTTAAAAATTTCCATACTGGTTTAATTTAAATTTGAAACAAATTGTTAATTGTTAATTCGTTTAGTGAAAACTTAATCAACATCAACCTTTGGGGTGATTGTGCTGATGAGACGTATGGTAAAAAACAAGAAGACATGGAACCTCCAACTATAGTGCTTGTGCGCTTTGGTAGATTAAACAGGAACACAGGTTGATTCTTTTCGTCAATGTATTCGTTCTCTTATTTACAATATTTAGATTTGAGGTGTTTATTTATTTCATGTCTTATTGTTAGAGTATGGCCATTTGAGTAATGCCTTTAATGCAACTTTGGTTACTCTCAATCCAAAAATTCCAGAGGCAAATTTGTTGAAGGAAAGGTTAGTTCATTCTTCAAACAATCCATAACACCTTTAAAAAGAAGATCCATTGACGAAAAAATAACATATAAATATCTATTTACAAATATTACATGTCCAGGCTTAGCCAAGAATTTGTTGGTAGTCAACTGTTTACTCAAATTTCAAATGTTGAACATCCTACATATTCAGTTGAATCTTTTCTAACTTTTCGAACAAGGATTCCATTATGTGAGATTGCAAAAATAGATCAGGTAAGTTTAAGTCGTTCATATAAATATTCATGTATTGTTTTACTTTTTGTCAGCTTATTGTACTTTGTTGATTTGTTTTAATTATACATATCTATGTAAAAGGAAGTTGCCTAATACGCATTTGTTTAGGAGTGTGATGTTGTTACAAAGATTACTATTCAGAAGGTTGAAACACTTTATGGGTGGGCGTATGATGCCTGTCCGTGTGACAAGAAGCCAGAGTACAAGTCAAATGGTACTCTTAGATGTTCAAAGTGTAATAAAGACGTGCCGATGACGGTTCCTAAGTATGATCTTTTCTGTGTTTATATTTGCACATAATATTTTTTTTTTTACTTTTCTAAATATGTATTTCTTATGTTTATCACACTTACTCTCAATTTGTAGATATAAGATACACTATAAGGTGTATGACGACACAGGTAAATGTTCAATCATATTTTTTGATCGTCACGCAACTGAGCTACTGGGAAAATCTGCATCGAAGATCAAAGAAGATATGGTTGAGGTTGTTCCATTTTGTCATTAGCTCTTTTACATGCACGAACGTTTTAATCTTCAATGGATATTTTAGATATATTCTCAAAATTTAAAATGGTTAAAATAGGAGGGTCGAAATTCTACAGTTCCGGAAGAGCTCGATAAAGTTGCTGGGAAGGTTGCCATCGTCAAATTAAGAATTAAAAGTCACAATATTAAATATAGGACGAGTAGCATTGGCGTAACTCAGTATTGTGGTGATACTCACTTGGTTGAACAGTTCCAGTATTCCAATGTCAAGGTTGATACTTTAGTTAATTTTCAAAGTAAAAAATTAAGAATAATTGTATATAGTGTTATTCTCTTAATCGATTGCTGAACAGTTTCTTATTTCTCCCTTTGTAGGTTCACTCTGGAAATGCCATAGAGGTAAATAATTTTCTAAGCTTTTAACATTGTGTGTTACATCTAACATCGACTTTCACATGGCAACAGGAATCAACGGCTTCGAAGGAGTCACAAACAATATCTAGTGAAGATGATGATAATTCATTGTCACAACTTATTACCCCAAGAGACAGAAACTCCAAAAGGAAGACGTTGCCGGATGAACTTCTAAATGTATGTGAAGAACTTGGCCTTTCTGAGTTGCCTACACCAAAAATAAGCTCTACCAAGCCTATGAAAAACATCAAGAAGAAAAAAAATTAGTCTTGCCTGCAAGTTGTATTCCATATTTGTAACTTCTTTTTGGATCCTCATCATTATGGCCTTTTATTGGACAAGACAATAGCATGGATGTTGTTGGTCTTTATTGTTGTTAACTTTGGTATTATGAACCTTTTACATGGTTTTCTTATTGCATTAAGTGACGTTTACAATTTTATTTTTTCCTCCCCCATTTCAGAACGCAAAGCATATTGTAGGTTCTTTCTTATTTTACCCATTTCACAATAATTTTGCACAAAAAAAAATTAAATAACAAAATCTGGCAGGACAGTTCTAACATACTACAGTCAAATCAGTGTGTATAACAAATATTGAAAGCTAACCTCCCATTAATTGAGTTCGAAAGTTCAATCTATATCAATCTCTTTCTAAAAATTTCTTCACATGCATTTATTATAGATTGAACATACCTACCCACTAAAATTTTGATGTTCGATCCATATTAGCTGCAAACGAAATATCTAACTTTTACAATTAGTTTTATGCAGATTACAACCTCTAAGACTTATGAATTGTGACTCTGTAATCTATGCATTATTTATGAGTTTCAAATGATCTTTCTTTAAATTCCAATTCAAATTTATAATATGGAATTCAATAAGGCATTTGAAAAGCACGGTCTAATGTTAACACTTTAATGTACTGAAAAGATTCGAATATTAAAGTTCTTCATTTTTTATCTATTTCATAAATTAAAGCTGCTTAAGATTGAAATTTACTTCAATGCAAAACGGGCGAAGGTATATTAATATATTTTTAGGTTAAATTTAGCGGAAAAAATGTGCACCTGAGATATCTTAAATTTGTTGGTAGATTAATTATTGAGAATGAGCCATGAGTAGGATTGAGGAGGTAGACATTTACATTTATTATTCATACAATCCCCAATTATTTAATCGGTGATGGTGGTTCAATTCCCGAATGCCATTATTTAGTGGTTTTTATTTCTCTTCATATAGCTGTTTAATCAATGTTCCTTAGTGGCATGAAAGAACGATACGGCATGAGAACTCCCACTTCAAATGACTTGGCGATCCACGCCAAATGAATGCTAAAGTTATTCAGATATAACTCTGCATTTACTGATATGTCTTTTCGAAGTTCAAAATTAGTGGCATGAAAGAACGATACGGCATGAGAACTCCCACTTCAAATGACTTGGCGATCCACGCCAAATGAATGCTGAAGTTATTCAGATATAACTCTGCATTTATTGATATGTCTTTTCGAAGTTCAAATCATCATTTTAGTTCACCATTGGTTAATTAAAGTAACTGTGATTACATGGCCTCAGATCTGTGGTCTTACGTGTCTCTTATCTAACATTTTCCATTAATAAATAGATCATGCCAAGAGTCAATTCCACAAACAAATTAATTAAAGGGGTTTATTTTCTTGATCTATGTTCTTTTTGTCCTTTTATTTTTATCCATATGTCAGAAATTTTGGTTTAATTTAAAATATCTTTTATATAATTCTTAATTAACTCTCACAAAGAAAAAAAACGACGTTTTATATAAAATTCCCACGCAATCCATGACGGCAACGAACTTGATTTGTATAGGATAGTGTAATTTGTTTGAAACAAAGTTAGGATTAAATAAAATATGCTTCCAACTTGAACCCTTTGGCTTTTTTTTTTAAAATTATTATTTGTTAAATTATTTTAAAATAATTCAAATCAAAATTTGATAATTTGATTTAAAAGATGCAATCAAGATTTCATAAAATAGAAAGTAAATCATAATAAATGACAATAACAACTTGATTTGGCAAAAGCAAAAATAAAAAATAAAAAATAATAACCTTAAGTTGAAAGGATAATTAAGAACAATATTGAATTCAAATTAAAGGGATAAGCCTGATAAAACGTCAGCGTAAGGATTAATTTCTTTGTGTAAATGCTGAGACCTTTAATGGTTATCCATTTATTATCGTTTCACTGTTCCAATGAAACTGATCTGTTTCCTATGTAATATAGGTTTAAGTTTGAATTTTCCTTTTAATTCAATCAGCTATTGGACCGTTTTATAATTATCAATTCAGTTTGGAATTGATCATGTATTAACAAGTGACGGTAATTATACACGTGGCTGCATTTTCAATATACTCTACTGCTCGCATAGCAATTCAACCATATTTTGAAAGTCATTGGGTATTGCAAGTGACGCTGCAACTGTCATATTTAATTAGCGTATATTTCTGATGATTCATGCTTTGTATGTCCTCATTTTTTTCGTGCCTCTCTTGAACCGTCGAAGTTGAGTAATTACCATTGGAATTGATGAAACACAAAGGAGGACCTTAAATGAAGGTGATCGTTCTGTTCCGCCAATTGGGATACACTACTGCAAATAAATTATGCCTCGGTGGAGAAAAACACATAGGAAAAAGGCTAAACTCATCAGAAATATGCAATAATTCAATATGACAGATGAACCAACGTTTGAAATTCTTTCCACTGGGCCAACAGATCGATTCCATGAAAATATGTTATTAGGAAAAGATGTTTGTGGCTGAGATATTTTGATCTGAGAATTAATATTTGTTCATACTCTGGAATTACTTTTATATATATATATATATATATATATATATATATATTACTGTTTGGATAAAGAATTGTTTGAATATTCAATCAGTGCCGTTTCTAAACAATTTAGATTTCGAAAAAATTTTCCCACCATATGATGAACAAACGAACCAAGGTTGCAAACCAGATACGCGATGGCATAAATGGTAAGCTTTACAATTTCCTTTACTCCTTTTTAAAAAAACATACTTACTCTTTTATCATGTGCACATAATGTTGGTGTACCTTCCTTATGATTCTTTTGGCTACTTTCGCAGGTAAGCGAATATGTCCAGAGGATCAGGCAACACTTGAAAGCTGTAGTTCAGTTGAAAATGTAGAAAAGCAAGTGATGGATGCAATGTATACAGGTTGTTCTCCACCAACCGGGAATGATGTTGCAACACCTGGATCTGTACTTAGTTCTGCGAATACAATGTTTGACAAAGGAGCCATTTTAACTAAGATCACCAACATTCCAAGTAACTGTACCTCAATTGAAAGAAACATAAAAGCATTAACTGGTGAAAATAGCAATATTGCGACACCTTCATATCAGCTGAACTCACATAATATAAATCATAAGAGGCAAAGAAGGATAACCACACAAGCTGTAAATCAAGTTGCAACAAATTTATTGAAACGGATAAATGAATTGTCAGATGAAAGTGAGTATGGTTTGAAATTTCTGTCTTACTGTCATCTGATTTTTAGTCCTAACCTTTTATTTAATTTATGTCTTCACAAACTCAGATTTTTAATTTTTGTTAGGGGTCATTGGTGAACACACTGACCAGGAATTCGTGCATGGAGGTATTGACACCAGCTTGCCTCATACATTCACTTCAACCTATCTAATTTATGTCTTCACAAACTCAGATTTTTAATTTTTGTTAGGGGTCACTGGTGAACACACTGACCAGGAATTCGTGCATGGAGGTATTGACACCAACTTGCCTCATACATTCACTTCAACCTATCTAGATGAAGGTGATGCTATTCATGTGTATCAATTTTGTGGTGCCAACATGTGGTCTTCAGAAAGGTTGAAAAGGTTGAAGAAATATGAAAGACCACAATTCAGCATTTGTTGTTGCCATGGAAAGATTACTGTGCCTTTGTTGCAAGATCCACCTGTAGAGCTCCGTGAATTGTTTTTCAATAAACAATCATCGGTGTGCAAAACTTTTTTTTGGCAATATTCGTTTATACAACAATATGTTTTGTTTCACTTCGATGGGTGGCAGGATTGATAATTCAATGAACTCAAAGGGTGGAGGTCCTTACTCATTTGTACTTTCAGGTCAAAATCACCACTTCATAGGCAGTTTACTACCGCCAGATGGAAACCCCCCAGTTTATGCTCAATTGTACATCTATGACACTGACAATGAAGTTTCTAATTGTATTTCGGCTGTGAGGTAAGATTTGCATGACTTTGTTAGTTTTAAATATCGTTAGTTTAAAGACTACGAAAGAATATGTAAGTCGTAATCAAGTGTTATTTTCGATTGTTACAGCCGTCATGGTGGTGCTGAAAATTTGGTTCCTAGTATCGTGAAATTGATAAAAGGATGTCTTGACAAGCATAACTCTGTTGTTAAACGATACAGATCTGCTGCAGAAATTATAAAGCGTGATGTTTCACATGACGTTAGCATTAGGTTGATAAGGAATGGCAACTCAGTTGGTCTAGATAGGCAATATAACATGCCTACATCTTCAGAGGTTGCTGCTCTTATTGTGGGCGATTTTGACAACTTATACACTAGAAGAGACATAATTGTAAAACGACAATGTGGAGCATTGCAAAGGATAGATGAGTTGCACATGGCATATTTGCCACTTCAATATCCCTTATTTTTTCATTACGGAGATAATGGATATGACTCCTCAATGGAACATGGCCAAGAATCCTTATCGAGTACTAAAAAAAAGACGAGGCTTACCCCTAGAGAGTACTTGGCTTTTCGACTGATGACGAGAAATGTTGAACGATCAGTCATTCTGCATGGGAAAAAATTGCTCCAACAATTTATTGTTGATGGATACTCAATGGTTGAAAGTGATAGGTTGAATTACATAAGGACCTATCAAAAACAATTAAGGGTTGATCTTTACAGTGGAATTTCAGACGCAGTAACAAGAGGAGAAACAGATCCTTTATCAACGGGATGACGAGTTATACTACCATCTTCTTTCACCGGTGGTGCTAGATATATGATCCAAAACTACCAAGATGCTATGGCAATATGTGCATGGGCTGGCTATCCAGATATATTTTTAACATTTACATGCAATCCAATGTGGCCTGAGATTATTTGTCATTGTGATGAAGTTGGATTGAAACCTTCTGACAGACCAGAAGTTTTGAGTAGGATATTCTCTATCAAACTTCACAAATTAATGCACATTGTCAAGGATGAAAAGATTTTTGGGAAGATTAAAGCAGGTTAGTTTTTAATATTATGACACACATAAATCTTCACACATGACACATATAATACACATTTTAAGGACAATGTAATTTTAAAATAGCAATGATAGCATTTATTACTCTTTTCATGGTTTACAATATTTATGTGCACGAACTCATGTACGGCTATATAGATGAAATCATTGTGTCAATGTAATTATTACTCTTCTCATGGTTTAAAATATTTTTGTGCACGAACTCATGTACGGCTATATAGATGAAATCATTGTGTCAATGTAATTAGGCCGGAAGTTCTTTCTGTCATGAAAACGTTAAAATTGTGCGTGCATGTGTTTTCTGTAACATCCCAATTTTCTAAATCGTTTTTGAAATAATTGATCAGAGTAGAGCATCGGAAAGATTCAAAAGAGCGAGTAACTGACGTGTATATAAAATATTAACCATGGTTGGTTATAGTAGTGGTACATTCATCCCAATAATTCAAAATATTATATAAAAACAAAAAGAAACTCTGGCCAGATCTTCATACGGGCTGCTTACTCCTGTCGTCGGCCCTCGGTCCTCCAGACCCTGAAGCTATAGTAAGGGCTGAGGTTCAATTACCATTGAACCTCAGGTAACGGTTAACCTCATGCTTATGTATGACAAAATATGTATGACAGATATTATAACATTATTCAGCACACAATCACACAATAGATGTAAGTTTATTATATTGACAGTACACTTCGCATGTACAGTTATTCAAGTTAACAATACACTTCACATGTAAAGTTATTTATGTCAACAGTACATTTCACATGTAAAGTTGTTTATGTACACTTCACATGTACGGTTATCATCTATCACAAATATAAGCATATCATAAGCATCAGAGTTAGTGTTACAATACGCGTCCGTACCTTTGTCGGTGTTCACGGTACGTTGTCGGTTGCGAAGCGATCACAGATTTCCTATGAGGTAATATTTCATTTATTAATTCACAACCAATATCCCAATAGATATCCTAGTCTCAAGTGACTATTTTACCCCTGGTGGATTTATTAATTAATTACTTTCCTTTATTATTTTGAGAAAAACGCTGGTGCAAATCTGGGCAGAATTTCGTCTACCTTTGAAAAATCATAACTAATTCTAGAAAAATCGAAACGAGGATCCATAAAATTCCTCAGAATCCTTAGGATGTCTAGTTCCACGAAAAAATAACAGCCTTTGCCCAGATTCCACGGTTCATTCCCAGGTTTTTAGTTTTGTACATCTGCCCAGAATTTTTCAGAAATTCGTAGCCTTATCTTTGGGAATTTTTATTTCCCTGTACAGAAATCATTTGGACATGTTCTTTACATATTTGAAAATCCCTATATGTCTACTTTAACCATGAATGTTTCCAGAATTTTTCACCCATGTTTTCAGCATAAACTATAAGCATTTTCATAACTGGTTCAGAAATTCCAGAACCGATGAAATTTCGCCAGAACTTCGTTACTTCAGTGTTTCTCTTCCGGAAATTTTGCTAAAACTCTTTCTTCACTAATTTTTCGAAATAAAACCAAATTTAACTATAAAAACATGAATCTAAAATTATTCTAACCTATTTAAGATCTAAGCTACTTCTAACTAAGAATTTAAAAGCTAAAAACTAAAGAACTTGCTTACCTCTTCTAGAACTCCTTCAAGCTTCTTCCACTTTCACTAATATTCAGATGGCTTTGTTTTGGTGTGAGTTTTGTGAAGATCCAAAGCCCCTATTTATAGTAAAAGGGTTGGGCAATTTTTGTAATTAATTGGAACTTCCTCTTGGTAATTCTTGGCCATTGGATCTAGGTTAGATTACAAACTCTCATCCTCACCTTACACTCCATCAAAACTGCCCCCTTATCTTCTAGCTCCTTCTTTTTGCTTTTTGATTCACCATATGAGTCACCATTTGGGGTACATTATCCTCTTCCACATTCAATGTCTATTATCCTAAGAGTTGGCTTGCTTTATACTAATTAGAATCCATTGAAAAGAATGTGTTTAGGTAGTCTAATGAAGTTGGATGTTCAATTGCCCATTGGATTTGAGTTCTAGAGATTTTTAGCTTCATTTTGAGACCAATTTTGCCTATCTTTTCTATTGATTCCATTTCTTAAACAATCATGAAAATGACTTTGGTTATACTTGTTTTCATGCTTGATTTATGCTTGTTATGAATCTCAACTTAGTTTCCATACTTAGTTCATAGATTTCAAGATATGATTTAATTTGTATAGGTTTTATTAGTTTTTATCTAGAATTATTTTTATAAACCCATTTAGTTATTCTAATGATCTTTTTCCTCATTGGTCCACATATTATCCCTTACATCATCTTCTTCCATCATCCCTTACATCACCTTATCTTCCAAAGCCTTGAAAGTCTTAGTTAGGGTTGTGATTCATCATATAGGTGTGTGACTCATGCAAGTTTAGATTGATGACTAACCCCTTTAGGCTTATGACTCATTGCACATGTGTATGTTAATCAATTCTTCTTCTTCTCTACTCCAAAAAACGCACCCCCCACCCCTTTTTATCATTATTTTTTTGTTTTGTCAAGTATTAGGGGGAATTATACCATTGGTTGCTCTCTTGTCTCATGGATCAAGCTTTAGTGGAATGATTCAGGGCCTTTGGATTAGCTTTAGGGGATTAATTTTTAGCCTTTAGATCATAGTTGCAATTGTTGACTTTTCAACTCTTGCTTAGTATTTGATTAACATCTTAATCCTAAGCTCAATTATCTCTTGATTGTTGCCTTATTGGTTTATGAAGTGATTTATGATTGCTAATAATTCTCTTAGTGTTAACCCTAACCCCTTGTTGGTTCTCTATTTTTAATTAGCCTAACCCATCTCTAGTTGGTGATTATTAGTGCTAATTGTAAATAATTAACTAAACCTTCCATTAGTGTTAATTAATTATCCATTAAATGTGGGTATTTATTCTTATATTAGTTCAAGTGTTTTGGTAATTTATTATGGCATTTTATTACTTGGTATGTGCTAGGTATTAATTCTAGGGTTTTAGAAAATTCAATCTCTTAACTAATTATGAATTTTGGGATTTATGTCCTCCCAATTTAATCCCTTGATTAATTATAAAAATTTTCATAATTATGTTGTTTAGTGAAAATGTAAGTGTAGACCAATTCCTATTATGCTCCTCTATTTAATTGGGAATTGTTTGTATTTTTAGGGTATTTTATGATTCCATACAAGATTTAGAAAAATAAAACATTGGCTATCTTAAATTCTAAGGAGAAATATTAGAATAGATATATCTCAAAATTTGAGACCACATATTCACCTATTTAAAATAGGTGCCATCAAACAAAATATTGTATTTATGAGAAATAATAATTTTGGGGTATTACATTTTCTCCCTTTCCTTTTACAAATTCTGCAGTTTCAAATAATATGTAAATATAAACGGACAATAATCTTTCAAAAATCACAGCTCATTCATTTTTAACGTAATCACTTAAAATATATATTCCCATATATGTTAAAGAACTTTAGATTTTAGTAAATGTGGTTTTAGAAACTTAATACCATAAAAACATCATATCAACATACATAATGCTTTATTAAGACGTTGTCATATTCTTATTGAGTTGAGAATTCATGTCTTACATGATCCATTATTTTTTATTTCATTGATTAAATATTCTTTGCATTTATTACTGCAGAAATATACACTGTTGAGTTCCAAAAAAGAGGGTTACCACATGCGCATATTATACTTTGGTTGTCGGAATCTGATAAGATTCGTACACCATTTGATGTTGACAAGATAATATCTGCAGAAATTCCAGATAGAGAATCTGACCCTGAATTATATGAGTTAGTTGGAAGCTACATGATCCATGGACCATGTGGTAGAGCTTCAGGCAATGCACCTTGCATGAAAGATGATAGATGCTCTAAATATTTTCCAAGAAAATATAATGAGCGTACAATGTTGGATGAAAATGGTTATCCAACATATCGCTGAAGAAATGATAACCGTACTGTCACAAGGAAGGGTTTTGAGTTAGACAACCGATTTGTTGTCCCTTACAATCGTAGGTTGTTGAAATTATTTCATGGGCATCTGAATGTTGAGAAGACAAATCAATCACGTGCCATCAAATACCTATTCAAATACATAAGTAAAAGGCATGATCGTGTTATTGTAGACATATACGATGCAAATGAAGGTGCAGCTCAACATCAGGGGTTTGACGAAATTTCTCACTACCTTAATTGTAGGTACATCTCCTCATGTGAGGCCTCGTGGAGAATATTTGGATTTGATATACATCATAGACAACCTCCTGTGGAGAGGTTAAGTTTTCACCTCCCTCATCAGCAACCAGTTTATTTCACTCAAACTAACACAATGTCATCATTGCTAAACAATCCAAGGGTTAAAGAGTCTATGTTTCTTGCTTGGATGATAAAAAATAAAGTTGATCCATTTGCGAGAACGCTTTCTTACTCTCAATTCTCTAACTATTTTACATTTGTTAGGGAAAAAAGGATAAGGAAACTCCGTCAACGTGGGTTTTCAGTTAGGAGGTTAGGTCACTGTACACCAGCTCAGGGAGAATTATATTACCTGAGATTGTTGTTGACAAAGGTTCGTGGGCCAAAGAATTATACAGACATCATGACTGTCAATAATGTAGTTTACTCAACATTCAGAGAAGCATGCTACGCGCTTGGTTTATTAGATGATGACAATGAGTTCATTGATGCAATTAAGGAAGCAGCTGAGTGGGCATCTAGGAATTACCTTCGTAAATTTTTCACAAGCATGCTATTGAGTTACTCATTATCTCAACCAGCTGTTGTTTGGGAAAAGACCAAAGACATTATTTGTGAGGATCTACTACATATTACACATTTTGACCCACGATGTATAGGTACAGAAATAATTTACAACCATCCATAATAGAAACATTTCATTGAAATAAAATTTAAATTACTTTGTTGCATTATTTCCATTCCTTACATGTAAATAGTTGTCTTAACACTTATACTATGTTGCGTTTGTCATAAAGATGTGCATATTACAAATGCCAATAAGGAGGCTACTGGTCTATATCAAATTGAACAAATGTTGGTACGAAATGGCAAGACCCTATGTGACTATCCGTCAATGCCTAGACCAGTGGAAGACAATATAATTGATACATTATCCCATCTAATTTTGCAAGAGTTGAATTGCAATAGAGATAAAGAGATTGAAGCCTTTGAAAGAATGCAAAGATTAATGACTAAGGAGCAGAAGGCAGTGTTTGATGATATTATGAGAGCAGTTTCTTCAAAAATGGGGGGTTTCTTTTTTTTCTTTTTTTTTTTGCATGGTTTTGGTGGTACAGGTAAAACGTTTATATGGAATGCATTGATTGCTGCTGTACGGGGGAATGGTGGAATCATCCTCAATGTAGCTTCAAGTGGAATTGCAGCAACTTTATTACCATCAAGTAGAACTGCACATTCAAGGTTTTGTATACCTATTGATGTTAATGAAGATTCTATATGTGCAATTGCTCATAATTCACCAACTGCAAACTTAATCAAGGTAACTGATCTGATTATTTGGGATGAAGCACCAATGATTAGGAGACATTGTGTTGAGGCTTTTGATCGAACGTTAAGGGACTTGATGAAATGCAGTTTGATTTTTGGGGGAAAATGTGTTGTGATGGGTGGTGATTTCAGGCAAATCTTATCGGTATTACCTAAGAGTGGTTGAGCTGATATTGTCAATGCAGCAATCAACGCTTCTCATCTTTGGAAGGAGTGTAGATTACTTCGTCTAACCAAAAATATGAGGCTCAAATCTTTAGGTGATCCAATTGAACAAGAAAAAATAAAAACTTTTTCGGAATGGTTGCTGCAAGTTGGAGAAGGAGAAATTGGTTTACCACATGATGGTATTACAGACATCTCAATACCGAACGAGCTATTGATAAACGATGATTGTGATCCAATTAGGTCCATCGTTAATTCTACTTACCCAAACTTAGTAGAAAATGTTGTTGACGTAGATTACCTCAATAACAGAACCATCCTAACGCCTTTGACTGAAAATGTTGATGCATTGAATAAATACATTTGCTCTTTGTTGCCGAGTGATAACATAGAGTATTTCAGTTCAGACTATATAAGTCGAACAGATCAAGCATACGGCAGTTTAGGCGATTTGTATGACATAGAATATCTGAATGCTATTAAGTGCTCAGGAATTGCTGATCATAAATTGGTTTTGAAAGTTGGTGTACCAGTTATGTTGATAAGGAAAATAGATCAAGCAGCTGGCTTGTGCAATGGTACAAGGCTACAAGTAACACAACTTGGAAAAAATGTCATTAGGGCAAAGGCCTTGAATGGCATTAGCGCTGGGGAAGATGTTTTGATACACAGAATGGACATGAACCCATCTGAGTCTAAATTGCCTTTCAAAATGGCAAGGAGGCAATTTCCAATCATAACATCATTTGTAATGACAATAAACAAAAGCCAAGGTCAATCAATGTCACATGTAGGTTTGTACCTACCAAGTCCAGTATTTTCACATGGACAATTATATGTTGCATTATCCAGGCTGAAGAGTTTCAAAGGGTTGACGATACTTATATTGGATGAAAACAAAAAAAGTAGTAGTGTAACAACAAATGTAGTGTATAGAGAAGTTTTTCAGAATGTTGATTAAAAATGATGATATGTACTTTTTGTGGTTGTTTATCTTAATCAATGATAAATATTATCTTATCCGTGCAACGCACGGGGAAGACGTCTTGTTTACCTTATACACCACAAATCATATTTAAAAAGCTATTTTTAAAGGTTTCAATCGTCATTTGGAACAAGCACTAAATGACATATGCTAGTATATCCATTATGATAAGGTTCATTTGGGCCTCCCTAACACAACAACTGCTGAAAAATAATTACTTCTTACAAAATAATTAGAGTGTATATTTGCTTTTGTTTCTTTCAACTATATTTCTTCTCCCTTCCAGAATGTGTGTGTAATTTAACATTGTCATATATATATATATAGCCCTACTTGAATTTATTAAATTTCTTGAATTGTATCATACATTTTCAAATAAGATTATTTGAGTTTAAAATGAGTTTTCAGCCAAGCTCCTTATAGCGCGTTGGCACTAGTGCCAGACTTAGGAGTCTGGCCTCCCCCTCTCCCTCAGGGGTTCGACCCCTACCTGTTGTATCAAAAAAAGTGAGCTTTCAAAATAAAAATTATATTAATATGCGGAATCATCTTTTACTTTTCTTCTGTGGAAATGTTTGCCTATAAATAGAGCTGATAGACAAAGAAATCAGAAAGTGACACTGAGGCTATTGATATTTTTGTGGCTCTAGTATCATGTTGAATGGGTCAATCAAATAAAGTTGAATATTATGTCACATTCATTCAAAAATTGAACAATTTTATTTATTTCTTTTGAGTAAGACTTACTTCATATTTTTTCAAATTTCGTTGAATTTTGTCTCACACACACACATATCTTAAAGTCGGTTTTTCACGTCGGTTAATAGGCAAAGCGACCTTGAGAAAAATGTGGCGGTATTTTTGTAATATTTTCAAAGTTTCTACAAATTCTATCGTTGGTTGTTTTAAAAACTAGCGCAGTAAATTAAAGAGATTTTGCTTGGGGAGAATCTCATTAAAACAACTAGATTTATTTTAGTTAAGGACCAAAAATTTTGAAATTTCATTTATAGGATCAAAGATCAAAATGAAAATAAGTTTTTTAGGTGGCTTAATTTTTTATTTTTTATTTTAAAAAGGTTTGATTGTTGCGAAGCTCTAGTGACCAGTCACTGCCTGTTAGCTGGCCAGAGAGACTACCGCTTGCCAGCCATTAAAGGCTCTTACCACCTAAAATTAATGTGTTCTTGAAGAGTTGTAAACTTGTCTATGAAGATATGAATCTAACTGGCTGGAGCTCCAACCATAAAAAATTAATGTGTTATTTATTAGAGAGTTTCCACTTATTCATGAAGAGTTGTACACTTATTTATGATTATATTCTTAATAAATAAATATAATGAGTGGAATCCTCATATGAACAATAAATTAATTTCTTACGGTGGAGCTTTAGCTTAGTGGCGGCCGGTGACATTACAACTCCATGCTATTTCAACTTTGCTATTACAACTCCATGCTATTAGAACTCCATATCTTATTTTTATAGTAGCAGATGTTCACTAAGTTATTGATTATCAAACCCCACTTTTATATTTTTACTTCCCCATGTGTGTATATATATGGGAAAATGTCATTTAAATACCAGATGAAATTACAAAACCTCAAAACATCTATTAAAAAATTACAAGGACACAGGTGATAAAGAGGAATTTGAGATTTTGAAAATGAAGAGAGGGAGAGGAGAGAGAAAGAGAGTGGCTGGGAAGAGGAAGAGATGAATAGGAGAGAGATAAGGCGTATTTTAGTAAAAACATCTAAATTTCAAAATCTCAAATTCCTCCTCATCACCTCTGTATCCTTTTAATTTTTTAACAAACGTTTTAGGGTTTTAAAATTTCATCTGGTATTTAAATGACGTTTTTCATATATGTGTGTATGTGTGTGGGGTTACGGATAGCCATGCCTTTGTCTGTTCTGCCCCAAAAGATCAATTTTTTTTTTTAAAAAATAAGAATTACCTTCTAACTTGATCTACAGCTTTAGCTCATCTCCAAAAATGTTCCTTCGGTGTAAAACGTTGAGGATCATGGCATGTTTATCTTGGAAAGTTTTCTGGTTATCAGCCATATTGGAACTGATGGATGAGTTAGTACCTCCAAACCCACGTATACCTTTGATTCAAACACATTGCATGACTGCATACTCCTCAGGTCATATTTCTCTTATCATCATTTTTTCATCATTTCTTATAATTTCTAAATCATATATGTCTAATCAGTCTAAAATGTTACAATACTTTTCTCTTCTTTCCCCAATATAATCAATGGCCTGGATGGACTCATGAGAGATAATGAGAAACAAAGATAATGAGGGGATCTCCTTCCATACTCCTCTTATCCTATTTATAAGACACTTTCACAATATTTCACACATCCCCAGAAAAATCTTAAATTTCATTAACTCTTCTACAAAATTCAATAACTTTTCAACTTTATCCCTACTTAATATACATTATATCCTATGAAATTGCACTTTACAAGGAGTTGCTCAAGGAGTTGATAGTCAGTTCAAGGAGTTGCTCAATTGCACTTTACAAGTCTTTACCGCAGTATGGGAAGCCATACTCGAGAAAAGAAGTTCCAGAGAGCAATCATGTTTTTGAAATTACATGCTTACTCGAGTAAACTAGTGTTTACTGCAGTAAAGGACTTACAGAGAGCAAATTAATTTTTGAACTTGAGTGCTTACTCGAGTATACACTTGCTTACTCCAGTAAAGGATTTACAGAGAGCAAATTAATTTTTGAACTTGAGTACTTACTCGAGTATACACTTGCTTACTCCAGTAAAGGACTTACAGAGAGCAAATGTTTTTCAACTTGAGTTGCATACTCCAGTATGCGTTTGCATACTCCAATTGAAAATGCGGCTGAATCACCAAGAGGGGGGTGAATTGGGGATTCTTAAAATTCTTTAGAAATATACTCTGTTTTTGCCAGAAATCCGATGGAACCGAAAGTAAGGGAGTAAGAAGGGAAGAAAAGCAGAAGAACACAGAGAAATTATCCTGGTTCGGTCCAATCTAATGACCTACGTCCAGTCCCCAGTCACTCTGGGATTTCCACTATCTCTCTAGACAATTACAGACTCTACAAACAAAGGGTGTTTCACAACCTTGAACACACTCCCCCTTACAAGTTGTAATTGAATAACCCAATCTCAAGGTCCTTCTACTTTGAGATCCTTACAGAAAATTTGATTACAGAAAAGAACTCTCTTCTAAGAGTGGATATTGTTAATCACTGAAGTACAACAATTCAAGATAACAACTCTTTCACTGATATTGTTGAGTAGTAATGTAGAATTTCAGTTCTCTATCTTTTCTCCTTCGAATCTTCATCTATATAGAGTGCTTTGAGGCTTGTGAACGTTATAGATTCGTTGGAGCTATTTCCTTTCTGAAAATATAGCTGTTGCAGGTGTTATGTCTTGATCTTGTTTTGCTGAAATCACTCTTTGTCCAAAATATGGCTGTTGAGAGTTTATTTTACAGACTTCCAAGATTTTGGTCTTCTTTTTAAGGTATATATCCGTTGGAGATGTTGCACAACGGCTATATGATCTCATCTAACGGCTAGATGATCTTGAGTAACAGCTTTCCTTAGTTTTCGTAAATTTCCGAAAATAACTTTCTTTTTGAATCTCAGACCAATCAGAAGATCTTTTGTAATCTCATGAATAAATGTGTTAGAAAAGTTTAGTTACACTGATGAGAGGTAGATATAACAAGTAGATTGAATGGGTAACTTAAAAACATGAAGATAGAATCAGATTTGGAATTCTGAGTTCATCTGCGTTTTCAGATCTAGAGGTCTGAACTCGAGTTCACAATGTTAGGCTCGAGTTCGTCCTTCATTCAGTTTTGAAAATTTGCTTTTGCCAAAATCAAACTGGAGGTTTGTGTGTAAGCCTGAGGTTTGTAAGAACATGAACTCGAGTTCATTAATGGTGAACTCGAGTTCTCTTTACGTAGAGAACTTTGAAAAGGGTTAACACAAGACAAACTGGAGGTTTAAGACAAATGGGCTCGAGTTTGAAACTATTGAAAATAGCTAATTGCTCTCTGGAACTTTTGAATTGGAGTTTGAAGAGCTTAGGCTTGAGTTTGGTTTTATCTGAAATACTCTGAAGGCTCTCGGCCAAAACTAGGCTCGAGTTTGAAGAGCTTAGGCTCGAGTTCATACTCCAAAATTTCTTTGAACTTTTCCAAACTTGAGGTTTGAGTAGAAGTTTAAAGTTTGAAGCAGATTTTCAACAGATAAAAAGCTCTCTGGCAATGATGAACTCGAGTTCTCCCTTAGTAGGCTCGAGTTCATGCACACTTCCAAAGGTTTAATTCTGAACTTCAGGTTCAGTCTCAAGTTTGAACTTTGGCTTTGCAAGTTTATGCTTTCTGTCAAATCCAGGCTCGAGTTTGACTTTGACAGATAGAAAAATCACAAGTTTTAAACATCCTTGACTTGTCAAATCTTTCCAATATTGTTTACAATTGTTAGTGATCATCAAAACACTCTAAGAACTAACAACAATTAACATCTAAAGTCTCTCATTGGTTCATACCTTGTCTCATGGATTAAGATTAATTGGGTAATTAATTAAGGCAATTGGATTTAGCGCTTGGTTCTCAATTAAGGTAATACATCCTTAATCATGCTTCTTTAATTTAATTATTAATTAATTTCAAAAATTAATGTATTTATTCCTAATTATTGCAAATTTAATTGTCATTTATTTATTGGTAATTCCCTTTAGTTGATTTAGGTATTTTTGTAACATTTTATGACTCTCTATAATTAAATAGGAACTATGTTGTAATATGATAACTTTAGGGTATTTTGTGATCTCTAAAAGAAATTAGAAAATTTGGGTCTTTGGTTTATTTAAGTCTAGGAGAAAATTCCCTAAATTAATTAGATAAGCTACTAAATTTTAAGACCACATATTCACCTATTTTTAATAGGTATTTTCTATCAAAGCACAGTGGTTATGCTAAATAGGATTTTTAGGGTATTACACCCCCTCCCCCATTTTATTTTTAATTTTGTGTTTTATTTATCTTATAATACATAGAAGAAGTCTTTCATTGGTTAATCTTTGGTTCACATGGATTCCACTTTATGAAATTAATTTTAAAGCCCTTAGATTAGCTTTATGAGGTTTAATCCTAGCCCTTCATATTTAATCGTAATTCGTATCCCTAATAAAGTGGTTAAGTGCAATTGTTAAATTATGATTGGTTCCTAGCTTTAATTATGGCCCTTAGAGACTTATTAATGCTAACTTAGTCCTTATTTGCTATTGGTCCTTAATTAGGGTAACTCATCCTTGATCATGCCTTTTTTAACTTTGTTATTAAATTTAGTGCCTCTATTCTAATTGTTACAATTTTAATTGCCCATTAATTGATGATAATTGCCTCTTAATTGGTCTAAGTATTTTGATAATTCTTTATGGCTTTTATGAACTAAATATGAACTTAGGCATTAGTTTGTTAATTATAGGGTATTCTTTAACTAGAAAATTTAGTCTCTTAGATTATGAAAAATGGTGCTTAAGTCTTCATTATTGATTAATTATGAAAATTTGCACTATTATTTAATTTAGTGAAGGCCTAGTTGTTCATTAATTTTTATTGACTTCTCCTAATTTATTTAAGTATTTCCATAACACTTTCTTGCTCTTTTTAATTATACATGAACCATAGTTTAATATGGTAATTATTTGTATTTTATGATAGTTTATGATGCCTAACAAAATTTAGAAAAGTCAATCATTGGTTACCTTAATCCAAAGAAAAAATTACCTAGAAAATAGAGTAAACACATCACAAAATTTGAGACCACATATTCACCTATTTTAAATAAGTGTCATTTATCAAAATATTATATTTATGAGAAGTAACAATTTTTGGGGTATTACACTGTGTGCTATGTACTGTTGATATGTTAATCTTACATCTGCTGTGTGCTTATGTATTGATTACTGTTGTAATGTCATGAATATCTGTCATATATATTTTGTCATACATAAGCATGAGGTTAACCGTTATCTGAGGTCCAATGGGCATTGGACCTCAACCCTTACTATAGCTTTAGGGTCTGAAGGACCGAGGGCTGATGACAAGAGTAAGTAGCACGCGTGAAGACCCGACTGGAGATTTTGTTTATTTTGAGATGTATATCGTTATATTATTAAATATTCGGACAAATGTACCGTTATTATAACCAGCCAAATATACCATGGTTAACATTTGTCAAATACATATCAGTTACTCACTCTTTTAAATTGCTCCGATGCACCACTCTGATAAAATGATGTTACTCCGCTGTTGAAAAATGGGGTGTTACACTATCCTTTGGTAGAATAATAAGAACCAAGGAGATAATTACATGAAGCTGAATTGAAAATATGCCACGGTTGTGGTGATTATTCTTATCATGTTTATTTTTAATTATTTGAAACATAGATGCAGAGATCATTCGAATATGACAAAGTGGAAAAGAAAGGAAGGACCAAGTAGTTCAATCAAATCATACTAAAAAGTTTAACAGCAACAATAAAAGAATCCAAAATAAATGTAAAGAATTTTGTGGCACTAGCATGACAAGTGATATCTTAGGATACAAGTTAGGATTTTATGATTAGTTGATTTACACATATAAGATGCTTAAAGGCTCGTTAGTTATGAGTTGAGGCAATAGAGTTAAGTTTATTAATTATTTCCTATACCCCTGTTCAGCCAGCCCTGTTTTGGTATATAGGAGTTAAGTTTTCTTTCCAAAAATAAATTTAATAATGATCTTAAGTTTTTCCTCATGATAAACGTAAGGCTCTTGACTCTTACTGGCATAGCAACCTACTTATCTCAGTCTTATTCTCAGAACTTCTAGTCCTAAAATTTGTGGTGTTATAATACTTCCCCCATTAAATAAATTTCGTCCTCCAAATTTTCATTAAATCATCCTTTTATTATCCTCAAGCATTTATTAAATAGCTAAGACACTTATTTCAAGTAAGGAAGCATTACATAACATTGTTGCCTAGCCTCCTCTTCTCGGCTCTATCCATTGGTGCCTTTTTACACCTCTGTCCATGTCGTCTTCTTAGATCCTAATTCCTTTCCTGAACCTTAGTCAAATTTGAGATTCAATACCCATTAAATCTCAGGTAACAGTTAACCTCATGTTCAAGTAATAATAGTATATACGACATATATTCATTACATTACAGCATCAACTATACATAGTACACAACAGATGTAAGGTTACAACAATACATAGCACACAGCACATGTAATGTTAACAGCATAACAATACATAGCACACAACAAATGTAATGTTTGCAACGTTTGCACTAAACAGTGCCACGATAGCTCCCGCGTCCTCAGCACTAGGAAAACAACCCTACGCGTTATCAAAACTATAACCCGCACAAAGCTGAATGTATATAAATAGGTGACCTAAGCTCCATAAACTTAGTCACAGTGCTTGACCCAAGACCCAGTCTTGTCCATCACTTCATAAATCATTCAATCATATACATGCATACAAGACACATCACAGTTAAAGTTACAGTACGCGTACGTACCTTTCACCGTATAATTGCCAAAACGCCCGACCTTTTTGAATCAATTTTGACAATAAAAAGGAATGTTTGTCACTTGGAAAAATTATTGCATAAAGACAACATATCCTTAGCACGTGTGTTTGCACCAATAGGCAAAAAATTCAACACTTGTTAACCCTTTAAAAGGCCCAATATTTCGGCCGACATGAAGGGGAAAGGGAAAAGATGAAGTCTTGAAATATCTTGCACATGTTGGAATAAAAGTCGACAAGTCAAAGTGCCACATGTCAAGCTAGGAAGCAAGATGATCAAGATGTTATAGAAGGGGGACACTTAAACACTTGCTTATGTCATAAAGCTTACATCACCAAGATGACACAATTTTCTAGCCAAACAAGGCACCTAATTCGGCCAAGGCATGGAGAGAGGGAGAAAAAGATGAACATAATCAAAAAGCCAAGCAAAGAGAGTTGATAGGAGTGGTTTGGACAATAATGATACACTGTAACACCCCATATCCAACACTACCCATTATGAATACTAATAAGCAGTATATCAGAGCGGAGTGTTTAGAGCGAGTAAGTTGGGTTAAGTGAGTGAGTAACTGATAAGTGGTTACAAACTTAAACTCCTTGCGGTGTATCTGGTCAGCACCTTAGAGGTACAATTATCCAAATGTTTCAAAATTTAGCATCATACAGTCCAAAATAAAACTCTGGTCAAGTCCTCATGCGTGCTGCTTACCCTAGTCACCGGCTCCCGATCCTCCAGATCCTCAAGCTAGGGTAAATGCTGAGATTCAATACGCATTGAATCTCAGGAAATAGTTAACCTCAGGCTAAAGTATAAACAATATATGTATGACAGATATTCATTACATTTCAGCATTAACCATACATAGCACACAGTAGATGTAAGGTTACAACAATTCATAGCACACAACAGATGTAATGTTAACAATACAACAATACATAGCACACAACACATGTAATGTTATCCACGTTTGTACTAACCAGTGCCACGACAGCTCCTCGTGTCCTCAACGCTAGGAAAACATCCCTACGGCGTTATCAAGACTATAACCCGTATAAAGCTGAATGTATATAAACAGTGACCTAAGACCAAATCTTAGCCACGGTGCATAACCCAAGACCTAGTCTTGTCCATGACCTTGTGAATCATCTATCACATATAAGCACACAAGACAACATAAGAGTTAGAGTTATAGTACACGTCCGTACCTTAATCCGTATAGCTGGTGGTACGTTTGTTTGTTCGGTACGATTCCTGATTTTCCCGGATATCCTATAATAATATCACCACATTATTTCCTTTATAAACAATATCCTAAGAGATATCTTAGCCACGGTTGACCTTTTTACCCCTGGTGGATTTGTTATTCCAATTATACCCTCACATTTCCTTAAAACGCAATTTCAGCATTTCTGCCCAGATTTTTCGGTAACTTTAAAAAAACATAATTAATTCCATAAAAATTGAAATGAGGTTCTGCAAAATTCTACACAACCTTTGACATGCCTACTTTCTAGGAAAAATAACGTGTTGCACTCAAAATATATGAATCAATACCAGTTTAATGTTTTCCAATCACTGTTCAGATTTTCTTCCAAAAAACGTGACCCAACTTCAAGAATTTTTATCTCCTTCTACAAAACTCTAATTGATAAACATTTTATATCAATGAAAAATTTCATAATTTTTGAAGATGAATTTACACATAAAATAATGTCATCTATCCGACTGATTCCAACAACCGAGCAAACCTGAAAATTTCCTATCTTTCACTATCTTGTTATATTAATTCCAAAAATTATTTCCCGACATGTTTTTACCTCATTAAGAATTTTTCAATGCAAGGAGGCCAAGAAAACAATTATCAGAATTTATTTTACCATTTTCTAGATTAAACTAACATCTTACTAAAAATAATAAAAAAAAAACTAACTAAAACTCAAGAACTACAGACTTACCCTTGAAGACCTTACTTCTCCTTCCTCCCCTTCCTCAATCCCACTTCTCACTCTCCTAATCAAAGGATCAGAGGTGATTGTGTTGGTGTGAGGAAATTTGTGAAGGAGGGCTTGGCTATTTATAGAAAAACTCTTTGGCACACATGGTAATTAAATGTAACCAGATTTTCACCCTATCCATTGGATCAAAATGAGGTTTATGAAACTAAATCTCCCCCATTCATATGCATGCCGACATCCCCCCTCAATCAGCCATATCAATGTATGTTGTTTTTTTTTTTAAAAAAAAAATAACCAAATAATGTTATGAATATTCCAATATTGGTGTGAATGTCCACAACCTTTTCAAGAAGAGTCTTTTGGAGTTTCTAAAGCCATGTAACCTATGACATGAATGGCATGTGAGTTTTATATGATTAATGTAAACAACTTACAAAACTCCATAATATAATGTAGATTTAATCTCTTGTATGTAACTCTTGTAATGGTGTTAAGGATTCATTGCCTATATATAGTAGGCATGTATCAAAGATTGGAGAAGTACAATAGAAAGAAGAATCAATCTCTCCTTGCTCTCTATTTTCCCCTAGCATTTCTTCATCTCCCTCATCTTAATCTCTCTTGTGTTTTACTTAGTTTCATAACACGTTATTAGCACGATTGATATAACGAAGGTATAATTTCTTTAACGATTTCATCTACTTTCTCTAATGATTTTATTATATGTTTATTTATATATCTGGGATAATCTATACCACTATATGGAATTTAAAAATTACTCTTTTACCGCTTGTTTTTATACATCGAGTTCCATGGTTAAGATTGGAGATTATTTACTATTTTATATAGTACTTTTACTATTTATCATTATTTATCCATCAATTTTATTCATGCACAGTAATTATATAGTAATTTATGATTGTTTTACTATTTACATTATTGCATAGTGCTTTACTTTTGCACAATATATGTTACTAACTTTAACATAACATAGCATTTTACTTTTATTATTATATTATGTTATTAACATAACATTTATATTATTGTTACTAACATAACATTTAAATTAAGCATTTACTTTTATGTTACTAGCATAACATTTCACCTTTATGTTACTAACATAACATTTTACTTTTATTGTTGCTAACATAACATTTTACTTTTATTGTTATGTTATTGTTGCTAACTTTTAATGTTATGTTATTTTATATTTCATGCAATCTCTTTTATGTTATTAATATTATTATGGCCAGAAGCCATACACATCTGTTTTCCTATTCTAAAATTATATGACCAGAAGTCTTATCATTTTAGTTTCTTAATTTTATAGCCAGAAGCCACATAAATTTAATTTCTCGTTATGAGAACTACATGGCTCGAAGCCATAAAGTTTTAATCCTTATTATTATACTTTACTTATTGTGGTTTCTAAATTTCTTCTTATTATCATTAGTGTTTCTATGTTAATAATTCTTGTTTATTTTTTTAAAAAATTAGTCTGAGCCATGACAAACACAACAAGAACAAACCTTGCAAAACTTGAATTTGAGGCTCTTGATATTACCGGAAAGAATTATTTATTTTGGATGCTGGATGCGGAAATCCATCTGAATGCCCATGGTCTGGAAGACACAATTAAAGAAGGAAATAAAGCATCTAATCAAGATAAAGCTAAATCCATGATTTTCCTTTGCCACCATTTACATGAAAGTTTAAAAATTGAATATTTGACAGTGAAAGACCCACTGGTTCTTTGGAAGAATATAAAAGAAAGGTATGATCACCAGAAGATGGTCATCCTCCCAAAAGCTCGTTATTGCTGGATGCATCTGCGTTTACAAGATTTTAAAATTGTGAGCGAGTATAACTCAGCCATGTTCAGAATTACTTCTCAATTAAAGTTATGTGGAGAAAAGATTACTGATGAAAATATGTTAGAGATAACATTCTCCACATTTCATGCCTCCAATTTGCTCTTGTAGCAGCAATATCGTGAAAAAGGTTTCAAGAAATACGCTGAATTAATTTCTTGTCTCCTTGTAGCTGAGCAAAACAATGAGCTTTTATTGAAAAATCACGAATCTCGTCCAACAGGTTCAACTCCATTCCCAAAAGTGAATGTAGTAAGTAATGAATATTTTAGTGGCCGACGACGTGGACGTAAAGGTGTTTACAACCGTGGCCGTGGGCGTGGCCGTGGTCGTGGTCCATATCGTGGTAGATCAAATTCTCACCCTAAAGGGGGGAAGATTGAAAAGAACTCTAGGAGGGAAACTAGTGGGAATAAGAAGCATTCTGAAAATGTATGTTATCGTTGTGGTGGTAAAGGTCATTGGTCTCGTACCTGTCGTACGCCAAGACACTTGGTTGAACTTTATCAAGAATCACTTAAAAGTAATGGTAAAGGGTCAAAGATTGAAGCATATCATGTTGAGAACTCCAAGTTTGAGGATATTGATTTTACTCATTTGAATATTGATAAGGCTGAGAATTCTGAGTTTGAAGATGTTGATTCTACCCATTTGGATGTTGCTGATTTCTTAGTATAAATTATCTTTTCCTATTTCGAACTGTTTGGTTTTAGTATGTTTGAACTTTTTTCTATCATATGTATTTCTTTTAATTATGTTTTTATTTATTTTCATGTATTCTTTAATGAAGAATGAATCTTATTAGCATCAATCCTAAAGATCTGTGTCTCGTTGATAGCGTAACAACCCACACTATACTAAAAAATGATAAATATTTTTCTTCCTTGGTAATGAGAGAAGCCAATGTTTAGACTATATCTGGTAATATAAATTTGATTGGAGGCTCCAGAAGAGCTAATATTTTGTTACCTGAAGGAACCAAATTATGTATTGATAATGCATTTTATTCAACCAAATCTAAGAGAAACTTATTGAGTTTCAAAGATATCCGCAGAAATAGATATCATATAGAAACAACTAAAAATGATTAGGAATGTCTTGCTATCACAAATATTGTTTCTGGTAGAAAATGCATGTTAGAAAGTTTTCCTGCTTTCTCTTCTGGTTTGTATTATACATTTATAAGTACAATTGAAATACATGCTATTGTAAACCAGAAGTTTACTAATATAAATCAGAAGTTTACCAATACAAACCAGCAGTTTGCCAATGTAAACCAGAAGTTTACTAATGAATTTAATGTTTGGCATGACCGGTTAGGCCATCCCGGGTCAATCATGATGCAACAAATAATTGAGAATTCATGTGGACATACCCTAAGTGTAAACAAATACCACAATCTCATGATTTCTCATGTGATGCATGTTCCAAGGGAAAGTTAATAATTCGGCTCTCACCAAGCAAAGTAGAAAGTGAATCTCTCACATTTCTAGAACGGATACAGGGAGATATTTGTGGGCCAATACACCCACCATGCGGACCATTTAGGTACTATATGGTTTTAATTGATGCATCAACCAAATGGTCGCATGTTTGCTTATTACCTTCGTGCAACCTGGCGTTTGCGAGATTACTTGCTCAATTGATTAGATTAAGAGCACATTACCCTGATTATTCTATCAAGAAAATACATCTTGATAATGCTGGTGAATTTACTTCACAAGCTTTTAATGAATATTGTATGTCCCTTGGAATAGATGTTGAACATCCTATAGCTCATGTTCATACGCAAAATGGACTCACAGAATCATTGATTAAACGATTGCAACTTATTGCAAGACCTTTACTTATGAGATCTAATCTCCCAATTTCTGCTTGGGGCCATGCCATTTTGCATGCAGCAATGTTAATTCGCATCAGGCCAACTAGTTATCTAAAAGTTTCCCCCATACAAATGGTTTTTGGTCAAGAACCTAATATTTTCCATAGACGAATTTTTGGATGTGCAGTATATATGCCAGTAGCACCACCACAACGCACCAAAATGGGTCTTCAAAGAAGGATGAGAATATATGTTGGGTATGAATCTCCTTCAATCATTAAATATTTAGAACCATCTACAGGATATTTATTTATTGCAAGATTTGTAGATTGTCATTTTTATGAATCGGTTTTCCCAACATTAGGGGGAGAAAATAAGCAGTTGAGTAAAGAGATTAGCTGGAATGAATTATCATTGGCTCATTTTGATCCTCATACAAAACAATGTGAACTAGAAGTTCAAAAGATAATTCATTTGCAAAATTTAGCTAATCGAATGCCAGAAGCATTTATTGACCCAAAGAAAGTGACAAAGTCACATGTTCCAGCTGCTAATGCTCCTATTTGAATTAATGTCCCTGAAGGACAACCTATTATAAATAAATCTAAAGCACGCCTGAAGCATGGCAGGCCTATCGGTTCCAAAGATAAAAATCCTCGAATGAGAAAAGGAGCTAAGAATATAGATAGTCAAGTTGAGGATAATCAAGGAAAGTTGGTAGCTCCTGAAGAGTCATTATCTCCAGTAGAGATATCTCCAGAAGAGAATGTTATAATCCCAGAAGAGACCCAGATATCTGAAATATGTGAAAATAATCAGATCTCAATAAATTATTTTATGAATGGTATCTGATGGGACCGAAATGAAGTCAACATTGACGATATCTTTGCTTATCATATAGCATATGATGTAATGAATGATAATGAAGATCATGAGCCAAAATCCATTAGTGAGTGCCAACAACGAAAGGATTGGCCCTTATGGAAAGATGCTATTAATGCAGAGTTAAATTCACTGGCAAAACAAAAAGTATTTGGATTTGTAGTCCACACACCTGAAGATGTAAAGCCAGTTGGGTACAAATGGGTTTTTGTACGAAAGAGAAATGAAAAGAGTGAAATCACAAGATATAAGGCACGTCTTATAGCCCAAATCTTTACACAAAGACCTGGTATTGATTTTGAAGAAATGTACTCACCGGTAGTGGATGCAACTACTTTTCGTTATTTAATTAGCTTAGCAGTAAATGAAGGACTTGATTTGCGTTTAATGGATGTCGTGACTGCCTATTTGTATGGCTCACTTGACAATGATATTTTTTATATGAAAATCCCTAAAGGACTCAAGGTGCCAGAAGCATCTAATTCGAATTCTTGAGAACAATACTCGATTAAGTTAAATAAGTCTTTGTATGGCTTGAAGTAATCAGGGCGCATGTGGTATAATTGTCTCAAGGAATATTTGTTGAAAGAAGGGTACAAAAATGACCCAATATGCCCATGCATTTTTATGAAAAGATCTAGAAACGAATTCGCTATAATTGCTGTTTATGTTGATGATATCAACATCATTGGAACTCTTGAAGAGCTTCAAAAGGCAATTAATTGTTTGAAAAAATAATTTGAAATGAAAGACTTGGGCAGAACAAAATTCTATCTTGGACTATAGATTGAGCACCTAAAGAATGGGATCTTTGAAGAAGCTTATACAAAGAAGAACTTAGAGCGATTTTATATGGATAAGTCGCATCCATTATGTACCCCAATGATTGTAAGATCTTTGCAGGTTGATATAGACCCATTCCGACCTCAAATAATTACTGAAGAAGGTGAGGAAGAACTACTTGGTCCAGAAGTACCATATTTAGTGCTATTGGAGCACTAATGTATCTTGCTCAACACACACGTCCTGATATATAATTTGCTGTTAATTTATTAGCAAGATATAGTTCTGTACCAACACGGAGGCATTGGAATGGAGTAAAACACATTTTTTGTTACCTCAGATGCACCATGGACATGGGGTTATACTACTCAAATGTATCCAAGCATGAACTGATTGGTTATGCAGACGCTAGATTTTTGTTTGACCCACACGATGGTAAATCACAAACAGGCTATATGTTTACATGTGGAGGTGTAGCTATTTCATGGCGATCTATGAAACAGACTATATTAGCCACATCATCTAACCATGCAGAAATTCTAGCAATGCATGAAGCAAGTCGAGAATGTGTGTGGTTAAGGTCAATATTACATCATATACGAACAACTTGTCAATTATCTTCAGAAAAAATGGTTCCAACAGTTCTATATGAGGATAATGCTGCATGTATTGCCCAACTTAAAGAAGGATATATCAAGGGCGACAGAACGAAGCATATTTCGCCAAAATTCTTCTTCACTTGTGATCTTCAAAAGGATGGTGAAATAGATATCCAGCAAATCAGTTCAAGTAAAAATCTAGCAGATTTATTCACCAAGTCGCTTCCAGGAGCAATCTTTGAAAGACTCGTCCATGGTATTGGTCTTCGGAGACTCAAAGATCTCAACTGATGTTGTCAAGAGGGGGAGTCGATACACGTTGTACTCTTTTTCCCTTATCTAGGTTTTATCCCACTGGGTTTTCCTAGAAAGGCTTTTAATGAGGCAGCATTGGACAGTGTATCAATGAATGTTGTACTCTTTTATTTGGCTAGGTTTTTATCCCACTGAGTTTTTCCTAATTAAAGTTTTTAATGAGGCATATTCATAATGGACATTCAAGGGGGAGTGTTATGAATATTCCAATATTGATGTGAATGTCCACAACCTTTTCAAGAAGAGTCTTTTGGAGTTTCTAAAGCCATGTAACCTTATGACATAAATGGCATGGGAGTTTTATATGATTAATGTAAATAACTTACAAAACTCCATAATATACCATTATGTAGATTTAATCTCTTGTATGTAACTCTTGTAATGGTGTTAAGGATTCATTGCCTATATATAGTAGGTATGTATCAAAGGTTGGAGAAGTACAATAGAAAGAAGAATCAATCTCTCCTTGCTCTCTATTTTTCCCTTACATTTCTTCATCTCTCTCATCTTAATCTCTCGTATGTTTTACTTAGTTTCATAACAAATAACAAATAGTTCCATTTCATTGTGCTTTTCGTATGTCATTATTACAATAGCCTAAGTCTCTCATTGGTTGCTTTAATTTCATTAGGATTAAGCCCATTTCCTTGATTTTTTTCCCATTGGCTAGATGCTAAATTTGACTTTTCAAAGATAAGCTTTATTATATGATAAATCCTCTTTCCTTCGATATGTGTACCACATGCTTCCTTTTTGAGTCATTTATTGTGTTTTTAAATAGCCAAAATCTTATTTATTCAATGATCAATTCCATCTGAATCTTTTCATGTGTCATGCACCCCTTTTATTAACTTTGGGGGGTTGTTTATTTGAACCATGATTAACACCCTAATGATGTGTTTATATGCCCTTAATTATAATTGTTATTGTAGATTGGTTCATGAATTAATCATGGTCATTAGTGTTTTAATAGACAAGCTTTATACACTTTGATCTTCACTTATTTCCATTGTCTTTTATCGAGTTGAAGGCATCTACAAATAATCCTAATTAGCACAAGCTAATTTGTCAATTAGAATTTGCTAATTCACTTCAGTGTTTTCATAATATTTTCTTGCCTCTTTTAGTTATAAATTAACTATTATTTTATGTTTTACATTTATCACATTTTATTTTCCCCAATCTTAGTCTTATATTTTGCCTTTTGTTTATTTAATTCCAAGGGAAATTTGCCTAATATTATACGTCAATAATTCATCATAATTTGAGACACATATTCACCTTTATTTTTGCTAATTTCTCATCAAAATATAATACTTATATTAAATAGGAATTTTCAGGTATTTGTGGTTGGCTCATCAACTCTTATAAACCAAAACACTCTTCTCATTTACTACTTTAAGATCAAAACACTTGTTTCCTTGGAGAAAAGAGAGAGTGACTGAAATATAGAGAGGGGAAAAGAGAAGGAAATATGAAAGGCAAAGAGATAGAGGTTGGCTTATCAACTATTGTTTCAGATAGTATGCTTTATTTGATGAAATATGTTAGCATGCTTGCCAGTTATTTAAGGCAATGAACAATTTAATCCCATTCAATATAGTATCACAAACTAGATATAATATGAACTCCAATGTTCTCACCAATGTAGGTCTGTTTTGTGGATTAAACGCACCCATCACCATAAAATATTATATATGAAAGGCAAGTAACTTGTGAATTTCCTTTTATCCATATAGTAAACACTATATAGTCTATTTAAAATGAAAAGTAATTTATTAGTGAGGACGTAATCCAAACTCATAGATAGAACCAATGTAATCCATAATATGATATAATGGCCAATTGTGATAGTATTCAATCTCTGTTAAAATCATATTTTGAATTTTTATCTCCTACAAATTGCCAAGATCCAATTGTCTTTATATTCGTTTATTTCATGATGGTTTCAATGTCAGCTTTAACATAATCCACAATATATAGGTAATATGTACTCAACATTCTTAAATAGATTAAGGGCCCAATACTTAACTTCCCCTGAGTGAGGTTATGTGGTTATCACTTTTAATGGGTCTACTTTATCTAATGACCAATGAATATCATACTGTGAAAATCGCAATTTCCCATCACTTCAATATAATTCCTCCAAAGCTCTCATCCTTGTAGCTTCCTAACTGCCTAACCAATAGAACAATATCATCACTTCAATATAATTCTTTTACTTATAGAATCAACTTAAGTAAAACCATTCAATTGTTGGCCAATAAGTCTAAATTGAAGTATTATAAAGGTCAATCTTGCGGTAATATAAACACGGTGACCCTAAACTTACCCATCTAAAATTAGTTTTTATGATTATTAATGAACTTAACCCAAGCATTCTTAATGGGTTGAAAGTCATAACTGCCTATTTCTAAGAAGCATATAAAGACTTTAATCCAAGTTTGATGCCAAGTTCATCACCTAATTAGCTCACATTATCAACATATCCATATTTGACAAAGGTGATTGAATGAATAAGTATTCTACGAAGTTGCATTAATAGTATCTTATTCAAGCCCACCAATCACTGGTGTCAATATCAATATGCCATAGAATTACTGTCTTTTCAGGACTAAACTAGAGCTTGTGGATTAAAGACTACATATAGGTTTAATTAACCTTAAAATGGTGTGTCGTACATGCCGAATGAACTTATACCCAATCCAGAGTGTCTGACTGAATATTTGTTACTTAGCACCTTTACAACTTTTGATGGGTTATGTGAGCTTGGTCAGATAGTGTAAAATGCCTGGGAATCATAATAAATTTTCAATGAGCAAATCAAGTGCCAAAAATTGGTCCACTCTAACCACCAGTGGTTACCAATGTACATCCGATACAAAGACTCGAGTGGGAACATATTTGTAAATCTTTGAATAAGCATGTGATTTACCATATTATTCTTGGATTAGACACGCTCTGTCCTATAAGCACATATTTGGGACAGCAATTATGGCTCAACTGGTCATAATTGATAATTAGTTATTCATATGGCTTTCTCGAGTATTATATTTAGTTTCAATGAACCACACAACTAGCTATTATCCTTGTAATTAGTTCCATGACCTTCCATCGATTTTAATATAACTTCTTATTTAGTGATCTTGAAGTGGCTTTCAACCTAATGTCATTCAAAATATGTTCAAGCCGAATATACACTCATTTTGATCCCTTCAAGTTTCGAAGGCATATTGAATTCTAGCGTGGATGTCTAGGAGTTTTCCATAATTTTGTAAATCATTTCCGAAAATAGTCCTTTATCCCCACTTATAAATTACTTTTCATTGATTCCTCAAGGACACATTTCCTATTTCAACAAAAGCGTATTCACAATTTGCGGTTCAGGATGATCCTTCTTAAGTGTATAATTCCTAATTTTCCTATAATTGTGCTGTTAAAATTGTGACTACTGTTACCATCATTGCAATACCCTAATTTTCATAATTCATGTAAGCATTGTATTTTGGTAAATAATTAGCAAAATACAAAGGTAAATATGTGTCTCAAAAAATTATAATCTATTGATTATATTTTCATCCAAATTTCACTTTGAGATTAATTAACCAATGGTTAATTTTGAGACATTATTTAGGGAATATTTAATGTGATATAAATTGCACATAAAATAGTAACTAATTTATAATCAAAGGAGATAAAGAAGAGGTTAGGGGTTATGAAGACTCTTAGCCAAATTAACAATTATCCTTAGCAAATAAACTCTCACTAATTGAGATTAGTTTCATAATTTTTCAAGATGATTAGAGACAAATTAAGATCATCAAAAGGGGCTGATTATATTCAAAGCAATTTGGTGCACAAATTCAGTGGTAAGCATCAGAAAAGTAATGTGCAGAATTTCAACCAAAATTAGCTTAATTTTAGCAGGCACAAACCAAAGTACATAGATTTGTCTAAGACATCAAAAGCAACAATTCAACCAGATTCTTTTATCAAATTCTAGATTTGCAACAACTAATACAGGCTGGAAATTCACTCAAAAGCCTACACCAGCAATTTCTTGGGTTCTAAAATTCACTAGCAAGCTTAAGAATCAGTTTTTTTCATACTTTAAGCCCACAGTCCAGCAGTAAAGGGTCCAAGTTAATAATGACAGTAAATTCACCAAACCCAAGCATATGACATCAATTCTTCTTAAAATCGGTAGCAAGTTCATCGCTGACCAATCCTTGCTAAAGAAACCTCGAAATCTCAGTAATCACATACAGAATTTAGAGCATTAGCTGTCAATTTCAGCAATCTAAAGCTTAGTGAATTAAATTTCACATTGTCAAACAATTGGCAAAAATATCCAGGATTTATGAACAGCAACAATACTCTGAAGACTGAAATTAATCAAGTTCTTATCAGGTTCAGCAACAAGTAAAGTCACAACAAACTCTAGAAGAATCACCTCCCAAAGGACAACCAACACAGAACAATGATAAGGTCCAAAAACCAATTAGCAAATTTCCTAAGATCACCTAATTAAGAACAGAATTAATTCTCAACCAGCCACAAAATTTGCAATTACAAAATTACTGATATTATTTCCATAGCTAATGACAAATAGGAGTTATCAATTCCACAGTCAGCATTTAACTCACAGTCACAGTAACAATGCTATGCAGAACTCACAAGTTTTGCAGCCAAAATACAACTCCATTGCACAATGTTCTCTCAATGTGTCAGTTTATCAAATCTTAAAATTACTCCGAGATTCAAAACTCCAATGGAGGAAACAATTTAACAACCAATTAACCCATTTGACAGCAGTAAATCTTCCAAAAATATACAATAGCTTTCACACTCTAATGTAACAACCAGTTCTTAATTCCAATTCCCACAGAATTCCATTTTTTTTTAATCAATCATAACAATACAGTTCTCAACACAACAGACCACTTTTAGCATTATAGACTGCAACAAAATAACAATATTTGACAGCAAGCAAATTCAGATTGTAATAATAAACAAACTAATTGTTTTATAGAGCTATAGCACCAAACAAGCATTTAGGTAATTCTTGCGCAAACATCTACTTTTTTCCCATCTTGAGTAAACGTTCTATCAAAACTCCATCTGCCACTAGTCCATCTACTTGACACTTGACATCTTCAAATCATATTTGTTATATAAGGAAATAGAAGAAAACATTTCCTTTTTCAATAAATAGTACAAATAAATATAAATATAAAACAAGTCTAGCCTAGAGAAAAGAGACACAACTAAACAACCTATAAGGCCTTCAATGATGCCTCAATTATGATTATGCCTGAGTTCATAATGATAATTGAGACCCCATTGAAATATCCTCGCTCCACGTAACTATACGAAACCTAAGCTCTGATACCAAACTGTCACGACCTGAAAATTAAGGGGTGACCAGCACGAAATATGAGTGGACTCACATTCCTTAAGCCTTAAACTTATATACGGACATTAAATAATACTCATAATGACATTCGGAGCTATGCTCCACTATAGCATATATATGTAGATATATTCCAAATTACAAGGGAAGACAAGGATCCTACCTATAGACTACGTGGAGCATCTAAGCTACAGATGATAATATATAGAATGAAAACTCACCTTTACATTCACCAGCAGTTGTTCCAAAATATATCAACAAGCTTGGCCAGCAATGGCAGTCTTCACTATTCAACTGAAGGTGCAAGGTCTACAATGCTATCTGAGGCCAAAAATTTTCCGGTGAATAACATCTCATTTATAGAATTTAATGAAATTAGTCAAATACTAATGAAAAATAATTTAAATAGATTTAACTTTGAAAGATGACAACATGGTAACAAGTTTCAACTTCTAGAGCATACAATTATAATCATAAATAAAACTATATGCAAGATCATTTTATGAACAAAACCAAATACGTAGTAAAACAATTTGTTTAACAAATAAGCTTAGAAACAATATATCTCATCTTTCGTAGGATTTCAACAGAATGTGTAACAAGCGTAGAGACACAATCCACGAGAGTAAATAACCAAGCGCAACATAAAGCCACGAGAACAAGCGTGGACACACAGTCCACGAGGGTAAATAACCAAACACAGCTCGAAGCCACGAAACAAGTGTAGGCACAAAACCTACGAATAACAAGCGTGAGAATGATCCCACAAATATCAAGCGTGAGTACAGTGCTCACGAATGTCAAGCGAGCTCGAGTTAACTATGGTGCACCAAGGACTAACAGTACTATTGTTAGTAACCAGCATTCTATATTCAGTCCTCTCAAAAACGTTTTCAAGCATGCTTGGGGTTAATTTTCCTTAAATAAACCAAAATCTTCCTTTAACAATAAGACTCGAGAAGGATATTGCATAATAAAATACCCCAACATGAAAGTTCATGAAAATGCCTCAAACATTTTCAAGCACAATAACAATAGTTATAGCTGAATAATTCACAATATAAAATCTAGGCCTAAAAATTTATAAATATCATATCAAAACTATCTTCCATATCCCTTGCACAAATATTCATTACAAATAGAAAGAAAAGGTAATATATATATATATATATATATATATATAACATTAAATAAAATCCTTATCTTATTAGACACTTATGTATAGATAAGCAAAATATATAATTCCAACAAGCTTACTTCCACGATATGGTATTGAAAGTTCATTAATTATAAACTATGGAGAGAAATAATCTTAATATAAACTTAGTATTTATTCATTTCAATACCAATAGAGAACTCAAATAAATCTAACAAATACTTCTTAATCGAATCGTACTCAAGAATTGGGTAACTAAATAAAAATATCAAGAAGTAAAGATATCAATGAGACATTATTCACTCACCTGTGCAGTTTTCTTCCTATGCAACTCTTTCTTGATCTTCAGCTTCAAACTTGCTCCCTTCCTCCCCTTCTATTGTTCAAAACAATCTATCATTACTCGAACTAAAACTTCACATAAGATTTTTATATTGTCTCAGCAAAATTCCTCCTTATTTCAATGACCCCCTAAAGTTCCTTTGTGAACTATATCATAAAATCCCATGACATCCAAATTTCCTATATATATAGAAGAGAATCATCTCATAAAAACAAAAGTGTAAATCATATTCAATCCAAAATAGCTATGAAGCACCGACACTCCTATTGTTTAAAAATAAGCGTTTCGGACACTCCGACACCATCCGACACTCCGACACTTCGTCCGACTCTCCTCGATACTCCTATTTTTTTATGAAATAAGGTTATGAATATTACTGAATTTCTCAGAAGAGGATCGGGTCATGCAATAAACAACCACCTACGAAATCACCTAAAAACTCAAACCTAAAGCCTAACCGTTGCTCCCCGGCAACGGCGCCAAAATTGATGAGCCCTGCTTTCGCCGCTAAAGCAGTCAATTAAACTAGGTCCTAATTAATTATGCAATATAGGGTCAACCTAGGTCATTTTCCCAAGGAGCAAGTTGTGGGTTTTTCTTTAGGTTGAATTTAGGTGATGAAAAATGCAATAAAATGAAATTAAACTAACTAAATGCACTAATGCAATTGACTTTAAAACCTAAATGAGAATGCAACTAATGAAACTAACCTATATGAATATGGATGCAATTTTGGGGGTTTTTGTTATGAGAGAAAAATTAAAATCCTAAGAAGAAAATTGATTGAAATCAAATTAAATGACAGAGATCTAGTTCAGTTATGAGGAAGAAGGGGACAACTTAGGAATTGCATGGAGTTAACTTTCTTAGCCCAAACCAATTAATTAGACCAAAGGAAGATTAATGAATTTAATTACCTAATTGAACATGGGAAACCCTCTAGCTCAATAACACATATTCCACTAGAAAACTCATAATGAAATAAGCGGTGGCTAATTAAACTCATTAAAAATCAATCACAAAATAGTTTTGAAAATCTTGTTTACAATTATCCAATTGAACAACTAGATAATTTATCAACCCAATTAAACAATTAAGATGATAAACCAAATTGACAATTAAATTAATAATGAAAACTCAATTAATAATTCAATTGACAATCAAAAGGTTGCAAACAAAACTCCAACAATTGTCTCACACATAAAAACTTCAAATTATCAATCCAATCCAAAAGAAATACGTTTACAATCTAAAACTAGATTGTTCTCAATTAACACAACTTGAAATCCTTTAAAACTAAATAATCTCAAGTTTGAATTAAAAAGATAAAAAGAATAACACTCCCTTGTGATCTTCAAGTGTAAGTTCCTAGGCTCTAGCCTTCTCCAAGCTCCTCCCAAGTTGCCTCCTAAAAATGCTTAAGCTGCCATGAATTTATTATCTCCTCCAAACTCCACATGGTACGTCACAGCCATCAGGAAAGAATGAGAGGAATTAATGATTAAATGCTTGGACACACAGTGGCTGTGCGTGTGAATTGGTCAAATGGATGGCGGGGTCCGCGTAGATGAATGGGTGGATGAATTGGTGATTCAAATCAATCCTGTGACCGCCTAGTTCTCCTCGTGTGCGTCCTTGCGGCTGCATCTCTGCCTCCCCGTCTCCAGCGTCTAGGTTAGGTTAATTAATAATGGGAAGAGGAGATTTTGGGTATCAACTTGAGCAAATTAAAATTCCAAAAGCCCAACAAAATTCCACCATTAGATATTCTTTTAGCTTTCAAGGTTAATTCTGCATCGTAGGATCTTCCAATATGTTTTTTTCTTATCCTGCAAGAATTAAATAAAATCTTGATCAATCATATATTTAGAAATATTATTCAATCACAAGATCTCAATCAGAATAATAACAATTTAAGTCCAATAATCTTATAATTAATTCCGATTTATATTATTTCCTAAAATAGGCTAACAATCCAAATATTGTCTAATAAATCCAAATTAGCCTAAAATAGTCCCCAAAATAAATGAATAAGGCAGGATAAAATATATTAAATTGGGATTTATCAACTCCCCCACACTTATCATTTGCACTCCTGGGCAAAACAAATCAAGACCAAGGGAGAACAACAATAAAAAACAAAAACAAAACAAAAGCAAACTAAAGCTTCAAAAGTAAATGTTCCAACCACCAGCAAAAAGTAAACAAAAGTATTTCAGCACCTCTCATGTCCAAGTGATCTTCTCATAACTTAAGAAAGCAAACATCATGGCAATTTACTTGACAAAGGGGAACCTAAGCTAGAAATCTCTTACCAAGGGTAATGTGTATGTCACTCTTCACTCAAAAGTGTATAGGTTTGTGTTTACGCTCAAATTCATCCCTATCCAACACTCTTTCCATAGGCTTGACAAGAATCTAAGTTCTCTACCGCTAATAAAGCAAGTGTATTCATAAATCCAAAGGACTTTTATTAGGTTGTAATAGGGCTAAGGTTAAGAAAGAAAGGGTGTGGTATTTGGAAAAACAAAGTTGAATATCTTAAAAGATGAAGAGAATGATACAATAGAGAATATGGGATGCAAGAAACCAAACTAAATCTGAACTGAGTCATCATTCTTTTTCTTCTTCCTTTTCTATTTTTCTCTTCTTTTTTTTCTTTTTCTTTTTCTTTTTGCTTCCTTTTTCCAATTTTTTTTCAATTTTTTTTCAACTCTTTTTTCCAATTTTTCTTCTTCTTTTTTTTTTCTCATTTTTTTTCATTCTTTTTCAAAATAACATACCATATTTTCCACAATGACCCAATTCCTAATAATTTTTTCCGCATGTTCTTCCATCCAAAATAGAAATAATACAATGCTCTTCAACTCCCAAGACATTCAAAAGGATAGAGATTTTCTTTTTTTTGGCTATGGGTGCAGGCAAAATGGAAAAAATAAATAAATAAATAGGCTCAAAGGGCTAAACAAAGGATATACGCATGAAAATGGTAGGCCTTTTGGCTTATCTGGCTAAAATGAAACGAATGCCTTTATCATTTTCATGAATATTCATGCATAAAATGCAGCCTCAAATAAGATTCAAGTCAAGTTCTAGATCAAGCAAAGAGATAGGGGTACACACAAAAAAAAAATATATATGTATTAGGCTCAAAATCTCACTGGGAATATGATCACTAGCCTAAATTCACCAAAATCAAATCCATTGCCACTAGGTTCACAAACTCAAAACATGATCAATCACTTTTTAAATCAAGAATGCATCATACTAAACTTACTCAAAACTTGCAATTTTCGCATTCAACACAGTTGATCCCTCCCCCACACTTAAACACTGCAGTGTCCTCAATGCAAAACAGTCATAATAGATCACAAAGTCAAGTAATACGTAGTACTACACAACGCAGTAACATGACAATAAATAATATGACAAAGCAAAATAAAAGAGTGAAGGAAGGAATACAACCGAGATCTACGTGGTGTCACTTAGTGCAGCAACCTCCACTGCCTGAGTGGAGAATCCATCAAAGTACGGCTTTAAGCGGTGTCCATTGACAGTGAAGCATTTTCCATGTGGCTCCCTTTTGATCTTCACAGCTCCATAGGGGAAAACATCAGTGACAATGAAAGGTCCCTCCCATCGAGAGCGAAGCTTTCCAGGCATGAGTTTCAAGCGGGAAACATAGAGTAGAACTTTCTGGCCCACTTGAAAGTCTCTTTTCATGATAAGTTTGTCATGGGCTGCTTTAGTTCTTTCCTTATAAATTCTAGCATTCTCATAAGCTTCTCTTCTTAATTCCTCAAGCTCTTGCAATTGCAACTTCCTTTCAATACCGGCACTATCAAGATCGAGATTGCACCTTTTAATTGCCCAATATGCCTTGTGCTCCACCTTCACTGGCAAATGACATGCTTTGCCATAGACAATCCTGTATGGAGACATGCCGATGGGAGTTTTATATGCTGTGCGATATGCCCAAAGTGCATCATCGAGCCGTTTACTCCAATCCTTCCGGTTAGGTTGCACTGTCTTTTCTAAAATGTGCTTGATTTCTCTATTAGAGAGTTCTGCCTGACCATTCGTCTGAGGATGGTATGGGGTAGCCACCTTATGCATCACCCCATACTTACCAAGCAAGCTCTGCAATCTTTGATTGCAAAAATGAGTCCCTTGATCGCTAACGATGGCTCTAGGAATGCCGAATCTGCAAAGAATGTGAGAGCGAACAAAAGAAACCACTACAGAAGAGTCATTAGTACGAGTGGGGATTGCCTCAACCCACTTTGACACATAATCCACAGCTAGCAGGATGTACACATAACCAAATGAAGTGGGAAAGGGTCCCATGAAATCAATTCCCCAAACATCAAAGACTTCACAGAATAATAAGGGTTGTTGGGGCATCTCATGCTTCCTAGAAATATTACCCACAAATTGACACCTGGAACATTTCTTACAAAACTCATGGGCATCATGAAACAGACTTGGCCAAAACAATCCACTTTCCGAAACTTTCCTAGCAGTACGCTTAGCACTAAAATGTCCCCCACATGCAAGAGTATGACAAAAAGTCAGGACAGAATCAAATTCAACATCAGGAATGCATCGCCTAATAATTTGATCACTACAAATATGCCACAAGTAAGGATCATCCCATATATAGAATTTAACATCTCTCTTAAACTTATTCAATTGATGTTTATTCATGTCATCGGGCAGAATAGATGCAACTAAATAATTAGCAATGTCAGCATACCAAGGAATAGAAGCAACTACCTCACAGAGCCTTTGATCAAAAAAGTCATTTAAAGGTGGAGATGTTACCATAGGTGTTTCAATTCTACTCAAGTGATCAGCTACCATATTCTCTGCACCACTCTTATCACGAATCTCCACATCAAACTCTTGTATCAGAAGCACCCACCTAATGAGGCGGGGTTTGGAGTCCGGTTTCTTAAACAAGTACTTGATCGCTGAGTGATCAGTAAACACAGTCACCTTCGTGTGAAGGATGTAGGATCGAAATTTCTCAAGCCCAAAGACAATTGCAAATAACTCTTTCTCTGTGGTAGTATAGTTAGCTTGAGCAGCATCTAAGGTCCTAGATGCATAGGCTATGATACGTTGTCTCTTTTCTACTTTCTGGGCAAGAACGGCACCTAATGCACAATCAGAAGCATCACACAAGAGCTCAAATGGAAGGCTCCAATTAGGTGGCTGAATGATAGGGGGTGTAGTGAGTTTCTTCTTTAACTCATCCCATGCATACCTGCAAGCATCATCAAAAACAAAACCCACATCTTTCTGCAATAAACGAGACAATGGCAATGCTATCTTACTAAAATCCTGAATGAATCTTCTATAAAATCCAGCATGCCCAAGAAATGAACGTACATCCTTCACACATGAGGGATATAGAAGAGAGGAAATAATATCAACTTTAGCTTTATCAACCTCAATACCATCATGTGAAACAACATGGCCCAAAACAATTCCCTTCTTAACCATGAAATGACATTTTTCAAAATTCAACACAAGATTATATTGAATGCATCTTTCCAGAATCATGTCCAAACTAGCTAAGCATACATCAAAAGAATCACCATAAACAGTGAAATCATCCATGAAAACTTCCATGCAGTGCTCAAGAAAATCAGAGAATATGGAAACCATGCAACGCTGAAAAGTACCTGGTGCATTACATAAACCGAATGGCATGCGTCTATATGCAAAGGTTCCAAATGGACATGTGAATGTGGTTTTATCCTGGTCCTCAGGTGCAATAGAAATTTGGAAATAACCAGAAAAACCATCCAAAAAGCAGTAATGTGATTTACCAGCTAGTCTTTCTAACATTTGATCTATGAAGGGAAGGGGATAATGATCCTTTCGAGTCACCGAATTCAATCTTCTATAGTCAATACATACTCTCCAACTGTTTTGAACTCTAGTTGGAACTAGCTCACCGTCATCGTTACGAACCACAGTAATACCAGTTTTCTTAGGTACTACCTGAACTGGACTTACCCATCGACTGTCAGAAATAGGGTAGATTATACCTGCAGAAAGAAGTTTAGAGACCTCTTTCTTTACCACATCAAGGATTAGTGGGTTGAGTCGTCGCTGTGGCTGTCGAACAGCTTTGGCACCATCTTCTAATAAGATCCGGTGCATGCACACATTTGGGCTGATTCCAGGGATATCAGCAAGAGTCCATCCAATAGCTTTTATCCGTCGCCTAAGTACTTCTAGCAGGCGGGTCTCCTCATCAGCAGCTACGTCACTAGCTACAATCACAGGAAGTGTCTTGTCTGTCCCCAAGTATGCATACTTCAATGAGTCAGGAAGTGGCTTTAACTCCAAAGATGGAGCTTGTTGAATTGAAGGTATGAGCGGCTTCAATTCAACATCAGTTAGACTAGAAACCTGCACGATAGACTCACAAACAGAAGAGCAAACTTTCCCACTTTGGGGAGTATTAGTAGAAACTGCAAGAGAAGAAGAATCACAATCAACATCAATAGTGCCATCAGTAGCACTCAGGTCAGAGATAGAATTAGAATCAGAGATCTCCACATCAGAAATGTGATCAATGCTAATCAATAACTTGGAATCAGATACTGAAGATAAATCAGTTTTATCCATGGCATCAATCACACTAAGTAACTGAGAAAGTCCATCAGAATCAAGAGTAGTATCGGATACATGACTACTAGAATCACTAATGCTACAAATAGGCATAGAAACATCATGTCTAGAATGTCTCATAATCTCAATAGCATCAGTGAAAATATCAATATCAGTATCATTAAGGTCAGAACATGTATCACAATTACCAATTTTAGCACATAAGCAAGAGATAGTATCATCTAAACCAGCAATATCACAGGATCTACTAAGCATACTCTCTTTAAGATTTACAGCAGAATCATCTGTAATAGCATCAATAGCATTAACATCAATCTCTGCACAATCATCAAGGGGATGTCTCATAGATTCAAGCACATTAAATTTAATAGTTTCACTAGCAAATTCTAGAGTAAGGCTACCAGCATGCACATCTATCATAGCTCTAGCAGTTTTAAGGAAAGGTCTACCTAAGATTAAAGATGAATGTCCTTTCTGCCTAAACCGACCATCATCCATATCAAGAACATAGAAGTCCGCAGGGAATATGAAATCTTTTACCTTAACCAAGATGTCCTCCAGGACGCCTTCTGGGACTGTGCAACGTCTATCAGCAAGGGATGCAACAAGATTTGTGGGTTTAAGCTCTACACCCTTGAGTTGATCAAAGACTGATTTTGGCATAACATTAATAGCGGCTCCCAAATCTGCTAAGGCATCGGAGAATTCAATATCACCAATAGTGCAAGGTATGAGAAAACTACCAGGATCTTTACACTTCATTGGCATTGGCATTTGATAAAGAGAGGAGACAACTGCCCCTAAGTCAACCTTGCCTTCATGCTTAAACTTTCTCTTTGTAGTACACAATTCTTTCAAGAATTTTGCATATTTGGGCACTTGTGTGACTAAGTCAACTAGTGGAACATTAATCACCACCTTCTTGAATATATCAAAGATTTCATTGAACATCTCAGCTTCCTTCTTTCTCTTTTGAGTCTTAGCTACCATAGTAGGAAAAGGTAGGGCCTGCTTGATCACTTGTTTTCCTTCATCCTCCTTTTCTTGTTCTTCATTAGGCACCACATGTGTTTTTGGTAAGGTGGACGGATCCTGTAATGTGGAAGCAGAAGGAGAGTCATCAGCAGCTTCCTTATCTTTTGAAGTATTGATGGTAACAGGATCTGCAGAGGGGATTGTCTTCCCACGTCGAAGAGATATAGCATTGACTCCACCTATATTAGGATTTTGCTGAGTTCCAGCATTTGGATTGGTTACCACTTGAGATGGAAGCCTTCCTGAACCTTGACTCTGTGTATTATCGTGTACCTTAGACAATTGACCAAGATGAGTTAGAAGAGTTTCAAATTGTTGTTGCTGTAATTGCTGCTGTTGTTGCTGTTGCTGCTGCAATTGCTGCTGCTGTTGCTGCTGCTGTTGCATTAGGATTTTCATCATAGCTTCCATCTTGCTATCCCATTTTGAACCCTCATCTTGCACTGGCACTGATTGTCTACCCTGTTGAAACATTTTGCCACTAGAATTTCCACTTTGATTAAACTGTGCTTGCTGAGGTTGGCCATTTCCATATCGAAGATTTGGATGGTCACGCCATCCAGGATTATATGTACTGGAGTAAGGATCATATTTTTGGCCACCTTGATTCATGGGTCGAGAGGGATATATTGCATTGCAGGATTCAACTCCGTCATTCAGGTAGGGGCAAGAGTCAGTAACATGAGTGGCTAGAGAGCAGATAGAACAGAGTGGCCCTATTAAAGCAGAAGAGGTAGGCTGTGGGGTGAAAGAAGTAGAGGGCCCCATAGGATTGATCATATTAGAAGAATTTTGCATATGGGACATAGCCATTTTTTCCACAGCAGATGTAAGCCTATCAATTTTACTCTCCAGGCGAGAATCAGAATTAGAAGAAAGCAATCCCACCTCATTGACTTTTACTGGTTGTCTAGAGCCAAATTGTTGGCTGTTCTTAGCTTTCTTTTCAATCAATTCCCAAGCATCATTGACAGTCAGGTCAAGAAGACCACCACCAGCAGCCGAATCTAACAATTCTCTCTCTAAAGGTAAGAGCCCTTCATGGAAGTATTCGATCAATAATGTATCTGCAATTTGATGGTGAGGGCAGCTAGCACATAGTGCTTTAAAACGCTCCAAGTACTCATATAAAGTTTCCCCAACAATTTGTTGACATCTACTTATGTCTTTCCTGATAGATGTGGTGCGAGAGGCTGGGAAATACATTTCCAAGAATAGTTTCTTCAATTGATTCCATGAAGTAATAAATCCAGGGGGCAAACCAAGCAACCAGCTTTTAGCAGATCCTTCCAAAGAGAATGGGAAGGCACGCATCTTAATTTGATCTTCAGTCACATTAACCGGTTTCATAGCAATGCAAACCATGTGAAACATCTTCAAGTGATTGTATGCTTCCTCCCCTGAAAGACCATTAAATTTTGGAAGTAAGTGTATCAATCCAGATTTCAACTCAAAATTCACATTAATATCAGGATAATTGATGCACCAATTTTGAAAATGCAAATCAGGTGAACCCAATTCATTAATGGTCATAGTAGGATTAACAACATGAGCATTTGGATTTACATTATTACCAGCATTAACAACAGCATGAGCGTTTGGAATTGCATTATTATCACCGTCCATATTGACCTTAGATTCAAAGGATTCAACAATGGGCTTAACAGAAGAACTATTGCCTACAAAAGTACTCACTCTAGTTCTTCTTCGTTGGTGAAAAGTCCTCTCAATCTCAGGATCAAAGTCAAACAATTTCTCAGAAGAGGATCGGGTCATGCAATAAACAACCACCTACGAAGTCACCTAAAAACTCAAACCTAAAGCCTAACCGTTGCTCCCCGGCAACGGTGCCAAAATTGATGAGCCCTGCTTTCGCCGCTAAAGCAGTCAATTAAACTAGGTCCTAATTAATTATGCAATATAGGGTCAACCTAGGTCATTTTCCCAAGGAGCAAGTTGTGGGTTTTTCTTTAGGTTGAATTTAGGTGATGAAAAATGCAATAAAATGAAATTAAACTAACTAAATGCACTAATGCAATTGACTTTAAAACCTAAATGAGAATGCAACTAATGAAACTAACCTATATGAATATGGATGCAATTTTGGGGGTTTTTGTTATGAGAGAAAAATTAAAATCCTAAGAAGAAAATTGATTGAAATCAAATTAAATGACAGAGATCTAGTTCAGTTATGAGGAAGAAGGGGACAACTTAGGAATTGCATGGAGTTAACTTTCTTAGCCCAAACCAATTAATTAGACCAAAGGAAGATTAATGAATTTAATTACCTAATTGAACATGGGAAACCCTCTAGCTCAATAACACATATTCCACTAGAAAACTCATAATGAAATAAGCGGTGGCTAATTAAACTCATTAAAAATCAATCACAAAATAGTTTTGAAAATCTTGTTTACAATTATTCAATTGAACAACTAGATAATTTATCAACCCAATTAAACAATTAAGATGTATAACCAAATTGACAATTAAATTAATAATGAAAACTCAATTAATAATTCAATTGACAATCAAAAGGTTGCAAACAAAACTCCAACAATTGTCTCACACATAAAAACTTCAAATTATCAATCCAATCCAAAAGAAATACGTTTACAATCTAAAACTAGATTGTTCTCAATTAACACAACTTGAAATCCTTTAAAACTAAATAATCTCAAGTTTGAATTAAAAAGATAAAAAGAATAACACTCCCTTGTGATCTTCAAGTGTAAGTTCCTAGGCTCTAGCCTTCTCCAAGCTCCTCCCAAGTTGCCTCCTAAAAATGCTTAAGCTGCCATGAATTTATTATCTCCTCCAAACTCCACATGGTACGTCACAGCCATCAGGAAAGAATGAGAGGAATTAATGATTAAATGCTTGGACACACAGTGGCTGTGCGTGTGAATTGGTCAAATGGATGGCGGGGTCCGCGTAGATGAATGGGTGGATGAATTGGTGATTCAAATCAATCCTGTGACCGCCTAGTTCTCCTCGTGTGCGTCCTTGCGGCTGCGTCTCTGCCTGCCCGTCTCCAGCGTCTAGGTTAGGTTAATTAATAATGGGAAGAGGAGATTTTGGGTATCAACTTGAGCAAATTAAAATTCCAAAAGCCCAACAAAATTCCACCATTAGATATTCTTTTAGCTTTCAAGGTTAATTCTGCATCGTAGGATCTTCCAATATGTTTTTTTCTTATCCTGCAAGAATTAAATAAAATCGTGATCTATCATATATTTAGAAATATTATTCAATCACAAGATCTCAATCAGAATAATAACAATTTAAGTCCAATAATCTTATAATTAATTCCGATTTATATTATTTCCTAAAATAGGCTAACAATCCAAATATTGTCTAATAAATCCAAATTAGCCTAAAATAGTCCCCAAAATAAATGAATAAGGCAGGATAAAATATATTAAATTGGGATTTATCAATGAGGCCGAATCTACGATGAGCCAAAGTTGGAGGCCAGGATTTTACAAAATATTGAACTTGTATGTAAATTATAATATATAATATTTAACATCAAAACGTGTCCTAATGTGTTGAAATTTAGGTTTTTTTAGGATCAACATGTTGGAGTATCGAGTCGTGTTGTATTTCGTGTCTCGTGTCAGTGTCGGTGCAACATAGCAAAATAGTATATAACTTACTTTCCACCATCAAAGAATTATGTAAACACATCTATATGAATATTTTCCTTTGAGACATTTCATCAAACACCTTATGTGCATTCTACACCTTATCTCATACAACCACAACATCACTTTATATTATTACGCAACTACTTCAAACATCATCTTTAAGCAATGTTTGTGAAACCGGATCGGACTGGCCGGTTTAGACCGGGAACCGGCCAACCGGCCATGAAACCGGTCCGGTTTGGTTCAAAACCGGATCAAACCGGTGTAACCCGGATGGTTCACCGGTTCATGTATTTTTTTTTATTTCCCACACAATTGGAACGACGTCGTTTGCTCCTTTTTTTTAAAAAAAAAAAAACTCGTATTACGCGGAAGGCAGGTTAATTGGTTAAATAATAAAAAAATTAAAAAAATCGTTTCAAATCAAATTGATTTGATTTTGCCTATTTCCCTTCGACGTTTCAGCCTTTCCTTCCCTGTCACGCCGAATTGATCAGTCGCTCCATTCTCTCTGCAGTCTGCTCGTCCTCGGCTCCATCACTTTGTCCGATGCTTCCCTTCTCCCTCCGTCCGACCTAAGCGTCTCCCTCCGTCCGCAAGCCGTTCGCCGTCGCAAGGTCGAGCTTGAGAAGGAGCTTCGCCGTCCGGTAAGTTTTGGTGTTTTTGCCCTTTGGTCTTTGGAGTTCATTTTTAGGGTTTTTGTTTTGGGAAATTTTGCCTCAATGCCATTAGTTTCTTCAGGTTCTTGCCATTCTTGCTCTTCTACTGCTTCATTTGTGCCTTCCAGAGCTTCATTGTTTATTTTGCAGAGCAGAGTATCAGGTTTTTTTTAAAAAAAAAAAATTATTTTTTAATATTTTAGTTTCTTTTTAGTTCTTTATTCTTTGTTTAGTTGCTGGCTTGCTGCTCTGGTGTCTAATTTTTTACTTTTGAATGCCATATTGGTTTGATTAGGTTTGTTTTTTTGATTTCCTGAAGCTATCAAAGTTTGGCTCTGTTTTCGGGTTAATAACTTTAAGTATGGGAGTATATGATTATTTTGCTATTGATCCAAAGTATTGAAATGCTATATAGTATGTCAAATTTAGGTTGGTATGATGAGAAATTAATATTTTCCATTTTTTTATACCTCACCGGTCTACCTCACCGGTTTACGCCCGGGTTGACTCCGGGCTGACTCCGATCTGACCCATTAACCCTTAACCCAGTACCCCAACCGGTTCAGTGATCGGTCCGGGTTTCAGAACCTTGTCTTTAAGTCTCAAGGTCTTACAATTCCAATGTCTTCACAAGATTGACTCATTATGACGCCTCTTTAAAATCCCGTCTATGCTTCTTATGACATAAACCATAACTATCTAGCAATTTCAACAACATTCCAGCTAAATTCTTTTCTTAGGCATAACAAACACCTTATATGCAATCTTAATAAGTTCATCAAGCATCCTGAACTATAATTCCATCTTATGTAAACTTCCATCACCCCCTTAAATCACACATAAATCACAATAACCCATAATTACAGAAGCCCAAGGCAATCGAAGCATTCATAAAATTTAAGAAAAGAGACTTACCCACATATAAAACAAGCTTGGCAGCAATGGAGAATAAGGACAAATGAGTTCGCACATTGCATCAACAACTAAGGATTCAATCCCATCCCAAAAACACGTCCAACGAGGAGGGGAAAAAGAATATGAACAAACTACTCTCAATCCAAGCAAAAATCGGACAAGAAATCCGCAAGGCACAGAATGAAAAAGGGAACAAATGGTTTCTGCGATTTTGAGCAGAAAACAAAGGTACCGAAGGACGATCCGACAGCCGGCGAACAGCAACGGATGGACATATGGCGGTGGACGGAAGACGATGGCAAGGAAGGGTGACGAAAGAGAGATCAAGTGAAGGTGAGTTTCAAATCGCAAAGCTTCTGTTCTCTCCTCGCTCTCTTTGTGCTGGACGAAGCAAATGGCAGAGTGGAGCCGTGGAGGTGTGTGTGTCGGTGACAGAGAGGAGTGAATAAAAAGACCTGTTGGTCCCTCTACAAGTCTTTTTATTTGCAACTTAGTCCTTTTTTCAATTAAAGGCGAACACAATTAAGTGCTAGAAATTAATATTTATTACCGTATAAGAATTTTCTTCCTCAATTAGTTTCGTTAGACTATAAAATATCAATTCTAAAATTTCTAGGTCAAAAATTATCATCTAACCATTTTTCCTTGAATTTTCTGGAAAAATCATCCCAAAATTCCAGAAACTAGCTTTAATATTATTTAAGTCAATTTTTGTTCATAATTAATCTCTTCATGATATTCCTAGATCCTCAAAGTAATATTGATTTTTTCCCCTAAATTTTTTAGGTCCTAAAATATTTTTTAATAACTTTCTTAAGCTTTCCCTCATTATAAGTTTAAAACTTTTAACTCTTACTAACGTACCAGCCAACTTATCTCAATCTTATTTATAAACTCCTAATTCCAAAATTTGAATGTTACAACCTTGATCTTTTTAAATCCATATATATATATATATAGACACACTCATATAATTTTTTGTCCTTCATTATCACTTTTGTCAGAATTTTCTAAATTCCTGGGTTATTACAATAAGACTCCTTCACGCACACATACCAGTGCGAAGAGGAAGAAGGAAGAGGAAAGAAAGGCCAGCCCATTCCTCATTGATGCAAGGAGGGAGAATGGTGATCTAGGTTCCAGAAATTTCTTCTTCTTCTATTTGGTTTTGTAGTCAGTGGAATGTGGAAAAAAAAAAAATCTGATGGTGTAATTTCTTTCTTGTTTCTTTTATTATAGAGGACCTAATAGTAATATCACAAGGTTAATGCAAATATAATATCCTTTTCAAAAAGACTCCAATATCTGACCCCAAAAACAATCAATCAGGTTCCACTAGTCTCTTATGTTATTAAAGTCTACAAAATTAACAATTAATACAAGTATTAATAATATTTTTATTTCTATATCTATATTCTAGGGATAATCCAAACCTTATTAAAAATAATGCTCTTGAAAAGGATTTCAATTTATTCATATATTATTTTTATTTATAATTTTTTATAAAAATCAAATTCATTTTGTTTTCATGATTAACTTACTTGATTAATTAATTATTGTTGATTTTAAGAATTCCAAAATTTTTGGGTCATTACACTTAATATCTTCATTCAAATATTTCAATATTTGAATGAAGATATCCTAAGATACTAAATAATTTAAGATACTCAATATATATATATATATATATATATATATATATATATATATATAATTAAGATATCCTAAAATTATCCATTGCTTCACAACTTAGCTTATAGGAGTAACTGCCTAAAATGAAGAAAATAAAATTATTAATTTAATTTTGCTAGTATCCAAATTTATTCATCCTAAACTTAAGACCACTCAACAAATTACAAAAATTTCATAAATAATAGAAAATATCTAAAATAACATAAGTAAATATTTCCCCCCTAAAAGTCTATTATCTTGATGATCTATAAATATTTTCAGGGCTATTACATTCTCCCCCCTAAAAAATTCGGTCCTCCAAATTTAATTATGTATTCACTCAACTCTTAAAATATCTCAAGTTTGCACATACTTAATATTGTTTTAAAAACTTAATTATTCCCTATGTCTAGTTCTTAAAGATACGGCTGTAACAACAAATCCTCCTTAGACAAAGTAGACATCAACCCGAATTTTTAGTAACAAGATAAGAACTTGATCTCTTAACACTTTTATACATAAGAAGAAAAGTCCAAATGTCAATTATGAATTCTGCAACAAATAATCGTTGAGTCCCATAAATCAATTTAACATTTTTCAAGTCTAGCTTTTACTATATGTGCAATGCAATACAAGTAATTTCAGTAAACATAATTCAGAATTTAACTTCTTTTGCTATAGTGACATAAACAAATTCTGATTGATGTTTTGTTTCCAAAATCCAATGGTATGGAGAGAAATTTAACTCAAAAATAGGTGTAGTAGTATCTAAACTAAGGTTCAGAAGTTTTTCAAAAACCATAAAAATGCTAATTCCTAAATCAAGTATAGGTTTAAGATTTACTAGAATGCACACTCGAAATTTCATATTAGAGCTCTATTTCTTTGGTTTAAAATCCAAGAATCCAATCCCTATGATTTTTTGATATGGTGCAGCAAACAAATTCAGAATTTCTGAGTCAAATTATTCATGTGGAATATCAAAATGTTCATAAAAATTTCAAAATGCAACAAAGATACACAATACTATGGGATAAGAAATAATAATTTTAATGGACCAAGAGTAATATGCAGTTCAAAGCGGGTCTGATACAAAAGAAGACAGAAAACAGAACAAATTCATTCACCAAATGGAAGGACCCAATACAACCTATATATATACTCTCACTCTCACGGTAGTCATGCCATAGGCACTCCTCTCTCGCGCTAACTAACTGACTAATGTTTCTCTCCCATCTAACTAACTAAGGACTATTATTTATTATTTACTATAATATCCATATATCATTACTCCTCCCCTAAAAATAATCCTTGTCCACAAGGATTTCATCAGCAACATTAAAAAATTAAAGAACTGGTGTAGAATCACAGTAAGGTTCGCCCATGTAGCAACGTCAGGTGGAGGGTGAGTCTGGATTCTTGAGTCGAGTGAGGGGTTTGAGGGTGGAAGGATGGAAAGAGCCCTCAAGGGCGTGAACACTACCATCGGTGGGTCCTTGAGCATCACCTAGAGCATCCTCGAATTGTTCTTCTGCATCGTCGATCAACAACATATACACATGAGAATCCTTGCATCGGTGGCCGGCTGAATACTTCTCCATGCACCAATAACAGAGTCCTTTCCGGCGATGCTCGTCCATCTCCTTCTTGGAGAGCTGGCGAGTAGGCTTCGATGGTGTTGAACCAGCCGACGATAGCGTTGATGGAGAAGAGGCAGTCGGGTGGGCCTTGGACGGGAACAAGGTGACTGGAAGTGATTGAGTGGATTGACGGGAACACCGTGTTAACCCAAGACCTGGATCCAAGAGAGTGATCCACAAAATCAGGACCGGGAACATGTCCTCTGCGATAACGAGATGGGAGATTCTTGTGAAGAGCGTTCACGGTGGCTGCCTGCAATCGCGTCGAATTCATCGCCTTGGCCAATGTGGCTGGTGCTGAGTTGAGAACCAGTTGCTGGATATCAGCCCGTAGTCCTCCCACAAAGAGATTGATGGCCACGTCTTCTGCGATATCCACTTCTGAAAGGAGTTCATCGAATTTCTTCTCATAATCAGCGACATTCTCCTCATTTTGCTGCAATTTCTTAAGAGCGATCAACGGATTCTCCTCTCGGACCTCCCTAAACTTTGTCTCCATTTGCCTAAAGTAGTTGTCCCATTTAACGTCAGAGAAGGGGCGATGGCGCATAAAGGTCTGATGCCATCGCAGGGCATGCCCTTCCAGATGGATGCTTAGAAGTCGAACACGATGCTCTGGCGGCGTGCCATCGACCTCGAAGAACTGCCGGCAACGGTAAGCCTACCCACGGAAATCAGTTCCGTCGAAACGTGGGAATTCCACACGGCTCTGTTTGGTGGGGATGAAATAAGCCGAGGATTGGTGTGGAAGTGGTGGTTGAGTGCCCTGGTCCTGGAAAGGCTCAAACAAGGGAATGTGCAAGAGGATAGCGGAGTTGGAACCTCCATCTCCATTTCCAGTAGCGTCGATCGGCTGCTTCCCGGTAGCAGAGTTTGGCGGTGAGGAAGGGTTGACGTTGGGTGGTGAGGAGAAGCGCTGTTCAAACATCTGCAGGAGTGCTTCCAGTCGGGTGGTCGTCTTCTTGAGATCAACAATTTCCTGAGAACTTTGGGTGAAATGAGTTTGGACAGTGGAATTGAGTGCCTCAAGCCGAAGCTCGAGCTCACGTAGGCAGTCCTGAGATCGCGTCTCCGGCGGCGGGGGCGTCATGGCCAGAGAAAAGGCTCTGATACCTTTGATACGAAAGAAAACAGAAAATAGAATAAATTCATTCACCAAATGGAAGGACCCAATACAACCTATATATATACTCTCACTCTCACGGTAGTCATGCCATAGGCACTCCTCTCTCGCGCTAACTAACTGACTAATGTTTCTCTCTCATCTAACTAACTAAGGACTATTATTTATTATTTACTATAATATCCATATATCAGGGTCCCAATGCAATGCATGAACCTAAAATTTGACCAAGTGTAGTTTCAATAGCTAAAACCATTTTATGCATCAAATTTCAGCTTATTTTGACGTGCATAATCAGAAAATAGTCTTCCTTCAACAAATCCATAACTAATAACTAGACTTGAAGCCAAAGAGATCACCTAAGAAAATAATAAAGTAATTTGAGCCTAAAATGATATGAACAATATTATTTGGTCCAAATTCCAACTCCCAAATTAGCTGCCAACACAGAACAAGGATCACAGTAGCAGCAAAACTCTAGGATTAGTCTCAACAACCAATCAACCGACCATGTTGATTGTAGCAACAATCAGCCACCATTTCTAACTTTCAAGATGAAATTCCTTGCAACGAATTAGATGCAAATGACAGTGAAGAATCACAGCAAACACATGCTCAACAGTAATGCCTATTAAGAACTCAGTCTCCACACACGATTAGCAATCCAAAATTTCAGTATATAAGGCTCACAAGAGAAAAAAATTCAGTTATGACAACACTGAGTTCACCAAATGACAACAGTTAATTACTCTTATGAACAACGATAATTCAGATTTAAGACTTTGATTTCATATTTCCAATAATTTTTTTTTTAAAAAAAACAACCAATAATCAAATTCCCTAACTCCAAAACAATGCAGTAAACTCACAATAATAAGTCACAATTAAGTTCCCAAAGAATTCTATTTTTAATTTCCAAGATCAGGAATGGCATAGTAAGCAAACAAATAAAGTTTCAGCCTGCTTAAGTTCAGCAGCTTTATGCAAAAATTGGACTATGCAAGGCACTCAATGTTTCAAAGTATGAGTGTTTCAGCATGCAAAGTCAAAACAGAGAGAATGCAAAAATTTGCACTTGATGTAGAACGGATTTTGTTATGTTAAGTGAACAAAAATCAGAATTTCAATGACTCAATCAAATGAAGCAATTCAAGTCTAGAGAAAGCTCACTCAGAATACTTTCAAGAAAAATTCAAATGAATGAGATTCAGTTCAATATAGTAAGTACTCACTCAAATCAGATTGCAACACATAGGAAGTGAGATTTTGATTTAGCAGCTTAAAGGCTTAGTAAGAATAAAATTTCACTATCAAAACAATTTTGCATGGAGCTCTATAATTTATGGATAGCAACAGGATGTATCCCCATTCAGAGCAATTTCATAGCTTGAGATGAATGAAGTTGAAAAAATTTACAGCAAAGGTGATGTAGAAACAATTTCAAGAAAACAACAGAAATTTAGGATAGTAACAGCAAGTTGCCAAAGAATTTATAGTGCAGCTGATCAGCAAGGTTTAGTCCAAGAGTTCACTCATTTGCTACAACATATATCAAGTCTCATTCATATTTGTCCAAAATCCTTGGCACTTCCTGAAAAGCAACATGAGTTTCAGCAATGTTAAGTTAAGAAAAGGAAGCTCAGCAAGGTGTCTAACCAAAAATTTGGCTTAGAAACTGGAATCTCTGTGAATGTACTAACCATAATTGTCCTCAAGCAAAAATAGTGAACAAACTTAGCCAGGGAAATTTTCAAATTTCAGAAATTTCAGAGTGTTTCACAACCAGCTACAAGAAATTCCACTGAGAAAGGCTATGCAAGACACTCAATGGTTAGGCAATCGAGTGTTTACAGCATTACAAAGCCAAGAAACAATGGAAATGTGCAACTTCATCTTAAAATTCCGTCCCTTAAGGTCAAACCTCCAGAAAGTCAGTAGTTAAAATTTTCTTGTATAGCACAGTAGCAAAAATGTTTACCAAAAATTTCTGGAATACATCAAAGTGCTTGCTGAAATTGATAATGCAAATTCCCAAAAAAACAGAACCAAAATTGCAGCAAACGAAAAATGTCTCAGCTAAACAGTAGTTAACAAAGTTCTAAATCAGATTTCACAGTATCAACTTCAAAAATTATGTGCAGCTCAAAGTTCAACTTCAGGAAGTTACTTGCATCTTCCAGAAGCAGGAACAAAATCAATGTATTCCAAAACAACGATTAGATTCACAAAAGAACCATAAAAAAAAAAATCACTTAAGAAACTTGATTTCGTAACAGTTCAACTTAGGAAATTCAGGGCAGAAATTCATAGCTGATTGCCAGAAGATCAAAAGTTCAATCACAGCATCAAGCAATTAATTCAGAACAATGGCAAATCACATAACAGAGAAAAAGAAGAGGGGTTCGAGCATACATACACAATCTTAGCACTGAAGAACGGGGTTTAATCTTTGCATACCAACGCACAAAGGGAAGCATCATACAAAGTTACAAACTACAAAGCAAAGGAAAAAGATTCAACTATTCTGGCACAATGGCGGTAGAGAAAAGAGTTAACACAAGCAAATTCTTCCACACACGGATGTCAGCAAGAAAGGACGAAGAAGAGTTGCAACAGACAGAATCTTGGACGCTTATAATAAAGAAGAGTAGCAACCATGCTAAGCAAGGAGGACCAAACACACTTAAGGACTTCTAGAAATTTCCTCCGCCTTTCCTCAATCCTCACTGACATGAAATGGACAGACAAGGGGATGATATAAACATCTTGGGTGTTTTGGGATCTTTTTTTTTTTTTTTTGGATGTCTAGATTCTGTTCAATACGACATATATCTTTAAATTTTCAACAACAAAAATAAAGTAAGGAATTCTTGAGCTTGGTTAAGTCATATTTAAATAGGTTAGAAACATAGTCAAGCATATAAGAAAGACCAAAACCAAGATCATACACCACATGAACCTTAGTTCCCCACTTATGCCCTTCTTAAAGAAATACATTATGTCAAGTCTCACTTTAATCATCTACAAGCCCAGCATGATAGAATAAGATAAAACTAATTAATTTTTTAGACTTATCGATCTAAACAATTTACTATTTCTTCAATAAAAAAAATATATTCCATTACTAGTCCATCCACTTGTCAATCAACATATTTGCTATACTAAAAAACATAAGAAATTTTCAATTCAGTATATACTATATAGGACTTATATGAGAAAACATACTAACGTAGAGAAAAGTCACAATGGGACTACCTATAAGGCCTTCAATGATACCTCAATTATGATTATGCCCGAGTTCATAATGATAATTGAGACCCCATTGAAGAATCCTTGCTCTACGTTACTATAGGAAATCTAATGCTTTGATACCACAATATGACGCCCTGAAAACTAAGCGTGACTGGCACGGAATATGAGTGGACTCACATTCCTTAAGCCTTAAAACACATTGGATTTCTAATACTTATACATAGACATATATTACAGTATATGTAAATAAATATCATAAATATATTTCATATAACGAAAATATTTAACTTGACAGAGTCATCCCTACAAGCGGGACCCCCCCCCCCCCAAAAAAAAGAATCTACAATAGTCTAATATTGCCAAGCTCTATCAGCAAATGTAAAATATGCAAATAAGGTGAGGATCCTATCTATAGCATATATGGAGCACCTAAATTACGACAATAAACACAAAGGTGTGAGTTTTACATCAAAAAGGAATTTTCGACACGATGCTTCAACTTCAAACAACAGTATAGACCTTTAATGATCACCAAGAGGAGCCAAGTCAGCTACATTATCTGAGACCAAAAATAAATTTGCTGGTGAATAACATCCCATTGATAAATATAAATAAAATATTGAAAGAAATAAATTGATCAGATGAAAATATATGATAAAGAGATAATGGTTAATTTAAACTTCCAAGTAGGAAAGCATAACCGTAAACGGATTTATAGAAAATATTATTAATAAGCATAATTAAAGCAACTGTATAGAAAATCATTAAAATGAACAATACCAATAGGTAGCAAAGCAATTTCTTTTCCAAGACAAGTTTAAAAACATTAAATCTAAAATTTCTTCTTTTCGTCGGATTTCAACATAACGGTAACAAGCGCCGACACACAGTCAATGAGGGAAAATAACCAAGCCGGCATAGAGGCCATGGAAACAAGCGTGAACACACAGTCCACGAGGGTAAATAACCAAGCACGGCATAATGCCGCGAAACAAGCGCAGGTATAAGACCCACGAATAACAAGCATGAGAACGATCCCAAGAATATCAAGCAAGCTCGAGGTTAACCATGGTGCACCAAGGACTAACAATACTGCTGTTAGTTACCAGCATTTTGTATTTAGTCCTCTAAAAACATTTTTAAGCATGGTTGGGGTTAATTTATCAAAGCAACAAAATGTTATTCTTTCAATGCTAGGATTGCTCGTATCAAATACGATACAATAGTATACCCCAACATGAAAGTTCACAAACAATATTTTAAAACTTTCCTTCAAATTTAATCCGTTGAAAAAAAATCCTTTCCAAATAATAAAATTCAAGCATGAGTTATACTATGAAGCAATTAGAGGAGGATAAATAATAATGAATAAGATCATCAGTAATAAGAAAAATGAAACAAATTCGATAAACCTTCATACGTGAAAATCATACTTATAAATATAATAATTAACATAAAAGTAGGGAAAACAATAAAAATGTCATTTATAAAAATTATAATGGGACGCTATTCACTCACCTACTGCGCTCCCAAAAATATATATAACTTACTCAATTCCTCAGATTTTGTAACAATTCTTACTCCTTGATTCCTAAACATCAACCATCACATAACTATCACTTTTAATATCAAAACCTTATTCATTTTTTTGAATTAACAACATTCCAAAATAATATAATGAACACAACCAAAATCTGCAATCTTTGTAATTTAGAAAGAGAAAATACAAGCCCTTATCTTCAACTTAGCAAGCACAATCAACCACCTCAAGGGCATCCTAAAGATCAACATAAGAGTAAACAAACCTAAACAATTTCAATGTAGAAAAATAATTGACTATTAGTAAGGAATTTAATCAACACCATCACTAACATATTCTATTCTCAAGTCCACAAGAATTCCTTCTCGAGCATTTAACCAAACACTTCATATGCATCATGTAAAATCAACTCATAAGCTTGAACAATCCTAATTTAACTAAATTTCTCTTTTATACAATTTCACAAGCACCTTGGGTGAAATCAAGTCATAAAACAATCAACCTCATCTTACATTGTAAACAAAGCAACTTCAAACATCCTTGTTAAATAAGCAAAGCCACCAAATCAAATTTCTTAACACTTTTAACCTATAACAAACCTCATACTCCACCATTTAGCAATCATGTAACGTTCAAATATCAATGAAGTTTCACAAAGCTCAAACATTCCATTCAATACCAAAATTTAGCTTTGAATTCTCCTTTCAAACATTTTATCAAACACCTCATGTGCATTTAAATTTTGCAAGTTCTAAATCAAAGTTCCTCTTTAAAATTACAGCCTCAAATTTTATACATTATAGATACAATACAACTTTATTTAATCACCAAAACTTGATACAGCTCCTCAAACAAATACCAATTAGCTTTTCCAATTCACACACACGACCAAATTGAGGGAGAAAAAGAAACAACATTCTACTGCCAAAAAAAAATGGAAACATTTTAAAAACAGAGGAAGAAGATGGTTATTGAACATACCTAATATTACTGCTGCATAAGAAGAGGAGAAAGGAAATGGCTTTTGCACACACCTACCCATGCACATGGTGACGACAAGGAAAAGAAGAGAACAAGTTTTGGTGCAGGACTCTCACAACAGTGGCGGATGAACAACAACGAGAAGGAAAGAAGCATGAACACCGAAAGAAACAGAGGAGGAGATGGAACTCTGTGCCAACACAGACATGGCAGCAACGATCTGAATCGAGAAGAAGAATAAGACTCCTTCACGCACACATACCAATGCGAAGAGGAAGAAGGAAGAGGAAAGAAAGGCCAGCCCATTTTGTCACTGATGCAAGGAGGAAGAATGGTGATCTAGGTTCCAGAAATTTCTTCTTCTTCTATTTGGTTTTGTAGTCGGTGGAATGTGGAAAAAAAATCGGGTTAAAGGTCATTTTTGTCACGGAAGTATTGCTAAAGGAGCGCCCAGCACCCGGAAGTTTTTTTGGTACCAAATTTGCTTCGGAAGTATGAAAAAGGTACCAAATTTGCCCCGTAAGTATGAAAAAGGTAGCAAATTTGTCCATCCGTTAATTTTAACCGTTAAGTTTGACTAACTGTCCACTTGGTATGCTACCTCATAACACGTGGCATGCCACCTCATCAACCAATAAGAGTTAAGTATCATTTTTGCCCCGGAAGTTTTTACTAAGGAGCAATTTTACCCTGGAAGTTTACAAAATGTGTTGATTTTGCCCTTCTAAATCAGTCAAAGACCACACATGTCATGCCTTGAAAAGGTCGAACTTGGAGTCAGAGAAGGAGATCCTTGAGATGTTGAGCTCAAGGTAGTCAGAATTTGTAAAGCTGAACTGGTCACAAGAAGCATCACTTATGATCTAAGCAAATGATCAGTTTATACAAACGTAAATATTATCACTATTGATTTATTTTACTGAACCAATTTTTGGAACAATTCATTTCTCGTTTTGCGTTTCATTTCCTTAGATCATAAGTGATGCTTTCTCTGGGTTTTGCGACAGACCTTTTAATCCCTGTGACCAGTTTGGCTTCACAAATTCTGCCCGCCTTGAGCTCAAAATGTCAAGGATCACCTTCTCTGACTCCAAGTTCCACCTTTTCAAGGCATGACATGTGTGGTCTTTAACTAATTTAATAGTCAAATTTAATATTGGGAACAAGAAGGGCAAAATTGCTACTTTTATAAACTTCTGGGGCAAAATTGCTCCTTAATGAAAATTTCCAGGGCAAAAATGATACTTTTAATTGATGAGGTGGCATGCCACGTGTGATGAGGTGGCATTTTAACGATCTACGTGGACTTCCGTCACTTTTGGGTAAATTTGATACCTTTTCAATACTTCCAAAGAAAATTTGGTACCCAAAAAACTTTCGGGTGCTGGGCGCTCCTTTAGCAATACTTCCATGTCAAAAATGACCTTTAACCCAAAAAAATCTGCTGGTGTAATTTCATGGGTCAAGGCGCAAATTTGCCAAAAAACTATTATCCGAAGAGCGCCTAACACAAATAACTAATAAGTGGACCTTAAATACCAACAAACTTTTTAAAATGTTAACTTAGCATAAAAGTGTTAATGCATTGGCAACGTCCATTAGTGGAGTGACTCAGGGTAAATGTATACAGATTATAAACGTTCTATGCTCAAAATGTTGATTCAATACAATCTGGAATATATCCCCTGTTCTTTCGCTCGAAGTACTGCCGCCTTGTATTCTTCGCTTGTCATATTCAACTTCTTTAAAGGAGGACCAAAACGTTGAGTATGCAAGTTCACAAAACCTAGAGATAGATTTGGGCTACGAATTGAAAATTCAAATTAATTTCACTTCAAAATCATATTTAAATTATTGAATACATTAGTAGGTAACTTACGACTCAGTTTCTTTTAATCCTGACACTAGCTTTTGTAGCCGTTCCTTCCCATCATTGTAAGCATGCTCAGCAGAGGAGAATCGATCCGGCCTCACCTAGTGAATCACATAAGCTCCACAAATTCAAGAAGAAAACTTGGAGCTTCCTGGTCATCTTCCTTAACTAGACATCGATATGCAAGAACAGGGGTCAGCCAGTCAGAGAAAATAGTGACAGCAACTTTGTAGTCAAGAGAAGCATATCTATGCTATTCCCTTGTTTAAGTTTAAGCAAAAGTCTCTTTCCTCCAGTTAGCGAAGTTCCCCTAGTCTGGAAAGCGAATCGAAGTTGCTTGCGCGCTTCTTTGTAGTGTTGTTCTCTATTGCATCTTACCACACAGGGGCAAGAATGAAAGCAGGAGTTTGAGCAAATGACCTTTTTTCTGTTGAACCAATAGTAGGCCCGAGGAAAACAAAAACGCGATTACGGCCTATCCTTCGGAACTTTTGGGAAGAGTCCTAAGTTTGAGAACCTAAGATTTAGATAGATTCTATGCTGGGAGCGCTGCTGCTAAATCTCGATCTGGAACCTCTCGAACAGTGGCTGGATCTTGAACTTAATCCACACACACTAACGGACGTTACTGATCCATTTAACGTTTTTGTGCTAAGTCAACATTTTAAAAAGTTTATTGGTATTTAAGGTCCACTCATTAGTTAATTATGTTAGGGGCTCTTCAGGTAATAGTTTGTTAGTTATTTTGCTCCTTAACCCTAATTTCATTCTTGTTTCTTTTATTATAGAGGACCTAATAGTGATATCACAAGGTTAATGCAAATATAATATCCTTTTATACTCAAAACAACTCCAATATCTGACCCAAAAACAATCAATCAGGTTCCACTAGTCTCTTCTATTATTAAAATCTACAAAATTAACAATTAATACAATATTAATAATATTGTTATTTGTTACACCCCTACCGGTCTTGCCCTTTCGGGTGGCGGGTTAGAGGGATTCGCTTACTTAGTTACCATTCCTTCATTATTTGGTCCATTTAACTTATATCAGAGTAAGCGCAACAGAGCATTTAAGCGGTTTAGACTATCTACTATACCGGTAAAAGTAAAATAAACATCTTGTATATAATCTTCAATGATCCATCTCCAGGCATAATCACACGTTCGACTTCCTCGAGCGGGTATTTAATCCACATCTTTCCGGAAACCGACTAGCCACTCCCAAACCTACAGCTATCGATCCTGGTCATAAGACCGAAATCTGTAGCTATCGGGGTTCTAGATATTATTTGGTTCCATCAAGGCATTAATCCATAATCATACACTCTCAGGGAATATTCTTTATTCAAGATCTTTCCCTATGCTGACACAGACTCTAATAACCTCAAAATACCCCATATGTTATAGGTACTGTCCTCAAACATACCTCAAATAACATAGTATCAATTAATACTATTGAGGCTTCTACTTTCAATCAATTTTTTTTAAAGGGAATATCATAAGATCAAAATCATTCCCTAGCAACAAATATCCTCCAAATACCTCATGCATATCGGTATTATACTCTACCACCTCAACACATATAGATCAATCAAATACCTAAGGAATCTATTGTTATCAAATCAAATTCCTAGGTCATTATTTGATTGACAACAACCTTAAGGATGCCTACCAGATCTTAGGTTCATCAACCTAATTTTGAAACCTCAATCATACCCAATCATCATAATTTATAGTTGATAGCGTTCAAGTACTAACCTCAAGTAACCTCGAATTAATGATTATCAGATTCACAATCGATTCCTAGAACCTCAACATTGAATAGGCTAAGGAATCATATTACCTTAGCAATACCCAAAATACAAACTAGGATCATGATTCACAATTCCTAGTCTAAACCTCAAAACATTCAAATAATATCAACACCATTCATGGGGTTCAGATTTAAATCCTAAATACCATAGGAGTATAATCTAATATCATTCTATTACCTTGATCAAACCATATTTTTATATGACTTTTTCATGATTAATGTGGGATTTAATCATGTTAATTGGGCCAAAAATGTATTATGTGTGATTAATTTGGATTAATGAGTGATTACATGAGAATGTGTTAAAAGGGGTAAAATGTCATAATTAGTGAGTTACTCTTAATCATTTTTTTTTTGGGAAGATTTGATGTTGGCTTAATTGGTTTCAATTGTAGGAGTTTGAAGAAATTGGGCCATATTTAAAAATGAAAGTGTGGATTCAAGTTTTTAAAGTTTGCACTTAGGTCCCTTGCCAAGAAACTTTTTAAAAGTGCAATTTGGTCCCTCAATGATGCTTTGCGTTTTGGGCCAATGATCATTTAGGGCAGCAATCAATTGGGTGACCCGTGAAAAGCTGAGGGATCCGACTCATTAAATGGAAAAAGGATCAGCTGGGAATGGGGGAGGAGGCCGCTAGCTGGAGAAAGAAAAGAATGATCGTCATCATCAACGCATACACACGGAAAAATCACGCAATTAACGAAGCTTGAGCTGGGAATCATCGTTCTTCCTCCACCCTCACTCACCGTCGACCACCCCCTTCTCCCTGTGATTTCAGCATTCTCCACACCGTTGGAACAGCCGAGAATCTCCAGCCTTCACCTACGGACCTCCATCTTCAACACCTCCATCATAGCTCTTCTTCTCACACCATCGGCCTGAACCAGCAAGCAGAGCCAGCGACGGGAGCTCCAGACCAGCCACCATTCTTCATACTTCGGACCTTCATCCTTCAACACATCGCAGTCACCACCGTGGTTCCTCTGTTTCTGAATCTTTCATTTTCAGTCACCAAACTTTCTGGATCCAGAGCTCATTGCTGAATTTAATTAATATCTAATGGCTGGTTGTTTGAGTCAGAGAGGGATCATGGTTCTTGAAGCTATTTTAATGAGTGGCTAGGCAATTTTGTGCTCTTGGTGATGAATCAGAAATGGCTTGAGCTCACATGTGCTTACATAGGGGAGTTTATCTATCATCCTATTAGTCTAGAATCATGTGTTTAAATTTATTAAATTTTTATGCATTATTCTAGAACTGAGATTAGTGGTAACTAACTTTGATAGTTTGATATTTGTAATTGAGATTGGATATTGTGATTTGAAGATTTTAAATGTTTGAATTTCTTTGTGGTTGCAATGAAATTATGTTGATTAGCGTGGTATTGTCTAATTAATGTGATTGATTTGTATCCTTGAGGGGGTGGTTAGCACTCAAATTTAAGAAGACTCATATTGCATTTCTCCAATTTCAATTGCACATTAAGTGGGTTTTAACAATATCTCAATTAGTAGTAGTTAGCTACGGTAGTAGGAGCTACTATTAATTGGGAATATTGGACTCAAGTGGTATTTTGAGGTTGTTCTTATTAGGACTTAATGAAACTGAGACTCCCATATTTTTGAGCGATGATAGCTAATTTCTTCATTACCAAGAGCATTCATCATAATTAATCCCTTTTAAATCCACATCATTCTTCATTAGTTTTCCAAAAATACCAAAAAGAATAGGAATAGTTTCTTTACATTTTCATTGTTTTTTAGTTAAAAGAAAACCAATTTCAAAACCCCTGTTTTTCTAACCATGATTTTAGCATTTAGTTTTACCTAGGAAATTCAAAATAAAAGGCTCCTTGATAAGAGAACGATCCCGAGTTATTTGCACTATATTGCATTTTAATTCGAGGTAAATTGTGATTTGACCCTGAGGTGACTAAGGTTTTTTCTGTCAAATTAATGGCGCCGTTGTCGGGGAGTCAATTTTGACTCCCTTGGTTTACTAAGTGTCAATTGGTTCAGATTGACCGGGGTTTGCCCTTGTGAGCCTATTAGGTTTTCTTTCATTTTTTTACTTATCATTTTCAAAATCTTTCAAAATTTGTTTTCTTGCATCAAAATTTTTGAGAAAAACCAACCAAATATCTTGATTTTCTTTGTTTTTGCATTTGCATTTGCATCCTAACATTTTTTCTTGTCCATAAATATCATGCATACTCATAAACATTTCTACTCATTCCACTTTACCCATTTTCTTTCTTTTTGAATTTGTGACCAAGACAGTTTTGATACTCCCTTGTTTCATTGCTTGCTTGACAGTGTTATATGTCTGACCTATTAGAGGGGGACTCTGATCAATCTTTTCATCTTGATTTTTTCATTGACTTGAGTGATTGTGCTTCCCAAGGTACAACTATGGAGGGTGAAAACAATGGACAACAAAGGAGGAGAACTATAAGGGATGTGACGAGATCAGATGTCACAAATGATCCATACAACATTGCATGCCCTAACCTGGAGGTTAATTTTGAGCTCAAGGCTCCTTTGCTTAATTCGTTACCTTGTTTCCATGGACTTGAAAAGGAAGACCCTCACAGCCATCTCAATTCCTTGAACGTGGCTTGCTCAAATATGAAGCCTGTTGGTGCTCGCTTAGAAGATGTGAAATTGAAGGTGTTCTATTTTACCTTGGAGGGCAAAGCTAAAGATTGGTACATGATGTTGTCTAGGCATACTGATGATGCTCTTCATTCATGGGCTAATTTGAAGAAAGCCTTCTTGGAAAAATACTTGCCTGATGCAAGGATTGGAGAGCTTAAAAAAGAAATTTACTCAATCAAGCAAGATCCTTTGGAATCCTTCTATGAATATTGGTGTCGCTTTCAGGACCTTTTAGCTAAGTGCCCACACCATCAAATTGGTGATGAACAATTGATTAAATACTTTCATGATGGTCTTCTGCCTAATGAGAAAGGCATTATAGATGCTGCAGCTGGAGGTTCTTTAGAAGATTGCACGGCTGAAGAAGGATGGGCTCAAATTCGAACGAGGGCTAGAAATACTCAACAGTATAATGTGAGAGAGATAAGAGGAGTTTGTGATATCGGTTCCAACCAAAGAATGGTCTCACTTGAGTCCAAGATGGATACAGTCACTTCACAACTTTCTCTAATCACATCTGAACTTCATAATCTGAGTATTCAACGAGGACCTTCTTCCTCTACTTCACAAGCTCTTGTTGCACCTAGTTATGAAGGTTGTGGTTCAATGATGCACATTACAAGTTTATGTCCTAATCACCATGAGGAAGTTAATGCCATGTATCAGGGGAGGCCTAATCAGCAACAACAAAGGTGGGATTCTAATACAACCACCTACAATGAAGGTAGAAGACCTAATCCTAATTTTGGTTGGAGAAATCAAGAAGGATCATCATATCAAGTCCAACCATATGGTTCAAACCGTGGGCAAATGGTGCCAATTCAAGAGTCTAAGGGTGATGAGCACACTCAATTGTTGAATAGTGTGGTTTCTCAACTCACCAGTATGAACAACCGGATGATGGAAGATAAAGCTGTAAATGAAAGTCAATTCTCTTCTATTTCCAATACCCTACAAAAGATACAAGGTGATATGGCAAAGGATGGTGATCAAATGGCTTATGTGTGCAAAAAGTTGGAAGAATTGGAGTTGAAGCATAACAATGTGCAATCTCACTTGACTCAACTCTCTAATTCTGTGAGTGATGTGCATGCTAAGACAAGTGGTTCTATTCCTTCGAATACTATCATCAATCCTAAGTCACTCAATGTTATTGATTTAAGGAGTGGTAAGAAGGTACGCTTCCCGGAAGAGGTTGACATTGAAATGAATGAAGAGATAGAAGTTGAAAGCCCACCTTTGAGCCCCATGAAACTACCTGAATCTGAAAGCTTCAAAGAAAAGGCTATCCTTGAGAGGAAGAATGGCAGAGCAATTGAGCAACCTCAAGTGGAACAACAACCACTTCTGAGAGAGGTTGGCTTCAAGGAAGGAAGCACTTTTGAGAAAGGTGAGTCAAGCGCGCAAGGCACCTTATCCAATACCAATGGTAGGGAGGTAAAAATTTCTCAACTTCCTTTTCCTAAAGCTTACTTTCAAGGCAAGAAAATGCATGATGAGCAAAATGAGAAAGAAATGCATGATTTGTTTAGCAAGCTACATATCAATGTTCCTTTCTTTCAAATGATTAAGTCTATGCCTAGTTATTGCAAATTCTTGAAAGAGCTGTGTACCAACAAGAGAAAATTTAGGCCTAATGAGAGAGTGCAAATTAGCTCTAATGTGTCTGCCCTTTTCAAACCCCAACTCCCTGTTAAGTGCAAGGATCCCGGCTCATTCACTATACCTTGTACCATAGGTAATGTGAATGTGGCTCAAGCCTTGTTAGATTTAGGTGCAGCCATTAATGTCATGCCTAGTGCCATTTTTAAATCTCTTGGTGTCAAGGAGCTTAAGAGAACTAGTGTGGTTCTCCAACTAGCTGATAGGAGCATTAGGCATCCATTAGGCATCATCGAGGACTTGCTTGTGAAAGTTAAAGACTTGGTTTTCCCTGCTGATTTCTATGTGTTGGACATGTCTCATGAGGCTAGTGAATGCACCCTTATCTTAGGGAGACCCTTTATGAGAACAGCTAGTACCTTTATAGACATGAGAGATGGGTCAATCACTATGGAAGTAGGCAACAATAAATTGAGTTTTAACATGTATGAAGCCATGAAGCATCCTTCTGAAGATTACTCTTTATTAGGTGTGAATTTAATTGATTTTGCCATTGATGATTTAGTTGAAGAATATGAGCTTAATTTGCACACCGATAATTGTAATCTTGACTGTGGCATTTCATTGGATTCATGTGATGATAAATTTCCCTCTCCTTCTGTTGATAATTTTGATTCACTTGGGAGTGAGATTTCCAACCTTAACCCATCGATGGTTGATTGTTGGTTATCATCCCTTGATGATTTTTCTCTTACCTCTCTTAATTCATTTGAGCTTAATTCTTCCAATGATTCATTATTCAGTGATGGTGCTTGTGAGGAAGGTGGTTTTCTCAATGTTTCAGGTCACAAACTAGTGGAGGAAGCTGAGTTTGAGGTCGGTAGCCAAGACTTGGATGAATTATTCTCTAAGGGGATAGCCCTAACACCGACGAAGACATCCTCTCATGTGACTCATTTTGGACCTCAACACAATGTGGTTAAAGGGCCACCTTCTAACTCATTGCTTAATCATAGAACTAAGATCACTCCGCATACCTTGAGATTTTTAAATGAACTAATCACTCCTTGTGAAGTAGGTATGAAGGAGACTATTTTCCACAAGCCTGTTGCTGCTGTAAGCCAACCTAGTATTGCTTCAACACTTGGGAAGACCAATGAACAAGTGGTAGAGTCTATGGAGCTTAGCAAAAGCCATGCACCGCCAAAGCTTGCAAAAGGGAGTATTTCTACTACCCTTGATCTTCCAAGACTGATTCCCTCTATTGTCCAACCTCCTGATTTAGAGCTTAAACCTCTCCCCTCTAATTTGAGATATGCTTTCCTTGCTGCTGATGGAAAATTGCCTGTTATTATTTCAAATTCTTTGTCTGTGAGTGAGGAGGAGAGATTGCTTGATGTTTTAAGTAGAAATAGAAAGGCTCTTGGTTGGACTTTAGTTGACATTCCTGGGATTAGTCCGGCTATCTGTGCCCATAGGATCCTTTTGAATGAGGAATCCAAACCCCTTAGGCAACCCCAAAGGAGACTCAACCCTCTAATTCTAGATGTGGTCAAGAAAGAAGTAACTAAGCTTTTGAGTGCGGGTATCATTTACCCAATTTCTGATAGTGAGTGGGTTAGTCCAGTACATGTAGTGCCTAAAAAGAGTGGGATAACTGTGGTCAAAAATGAAAATGATGAGTTGATTCCTACTAGGGTGCAAAATGCTTGGAGAGTGTGCATAGACTATAGGAAATTGAATGAGGCAACTAGGAAAGATCATTTTCCCCTACCCTTCATAGATCAGATGCTTGAAAGGTTAGCGGGTAAGAGTCATTATTGTTTCCTAGATGGTTATTCAGGATATTTCCAAATTCCATTAGCCCCTGAAGATCAGGAAAAGACCACTTTTACTTGTCCATTTGGTACCTATGCCTATAGGAGAATGCCGTTCGGATTGTGTAATGCACCTAGTACTTTCCAACATTGCATGATGTCACTGTTCTTTGATTTTCTTGAAAATTGCATGGAAGTTTTTATGGATGATTTTACAGTGTATGGTAATTCATTTGATGCTTGTTTAGATAGTTTGGACCATGTTCTTGCTAGATGCATTGAGAAAAATTTGGTTTTGAATTATGAGAAGTGCCATTTCATGGTTGATCATGGAAAAGTACTTGGTCACTTGATATCTAGCAAGGGCATTGAGGTTGATAGAGCTAAAATTGAGGTGATTTCCTCCTTATCCTATCCAACTAATATTAAAACACTTCGTTCTTTCTTAGGGCATGTGGGTTTTTACCGGAGATTCATAAAAGATTTCAGTAAGATAGCTCTACCTTTATCCAAACTATTGCAAAAAGATGTTGATTTTGTCTTTGATACTTCTTGCAAACAAGCATTTGATGAATTAAAAGCACACTTGATATCTCCTCCTATTTTGCATGTACCAGATTGGACTTTGCCTTTTGAACTAGCATGCGATGCCTCCAATTCTGCTGTGGGGGTCATGTAGGACAAAAGCATAGCAAGTTATCTCATGTGATTGCTTATGCATCAAAAACTTTGGATAGTGCACAAAAGAATTACACAACCACAGAGAAAGAACTTTTTGCTATCATATTTGCATTAGATAAGTTTCGCCAATATCTAATCAATTCTCAAGTGGTGGTGTACACAGATCATGCGGCGGTGAAGTTTCTCTTCACTAAGCCTCAATCCAAACCAAGGCTTATTAGGTGGATGCTGTTGCTACAAGAGTTTGATATAAGCATTAAGGATAGACCGGGAACTGCAAACCTTGTAGCAGACCACTTGAGTAGACTACCGGATGGTACAAGGGGAGTACTTGACTCTGACTTTATTTGTGATGATTTCCCTGATGCGTCCCTTATGTCTATCTCGCTCTATGTTCCTTGGTTTGCTAATTTAGTGAATTATATTGTGAACGGTCTCATACCTGAGCATATGTCTTCCTTTCAGGCTCAAAAACTTAAATGAGAAGCTGAACACTACATTTGGGATGAGCCCTATTTATGGAGACTATGCAATGACCAAGTTATTAGGAGGTGCATTTCAGAGGCTGACTCCAAGGACATACTTTCTGCTTGCCATTCAATGGTTTGTGGTGGACATTTTAGTGCTCATAAGACCTCTAGGAAAGTGTTAGATTCTGGGTTCTACTGGCCTACCCTGTTTAAGGATGCATATTTATATTGTAAGGCATGTGATAAATGCCAACGGTTTGGGGGGTTAGGTAGACGGCATGAGATGCCACAACAACCCATGCTCGAGGTATTTGATGTTTGGGGTATCGATTTCATGGGTCCTTTTCCACCATCATCTGGCTTTACCTACATCCTGTTAGCTGTAGATTACCTCTCTAGGCGGGTAGAAGCCATCGCCACTAGGAAAGATGATGCCCAAACGGTTTCCAAGTTTCTTAAGTCTAACATCTTCTGTAGATTTGGAGTACCGAGGGCTATAGTGAGTGATAGAGGTACCCATTTTTGCAATAAGGTTATTGATAACTTACTTGCTAAGCTTGGGGTAACCCACAAAATGTCCACTCCCTATCATCCACAAACGAATGGGCAAGCAGAAGTATCCAACCGAGAGATCAAACACATCTTGGAAAAGATTGTCAAGCCTTCAAGAAAAGATTGGAGCTCAAGGTTGGAGGAAGCACTATGGGCCTATAGGACCGCCTTCAAGACACCAATAGGAATGTCTCCTTATCAGCTTATCTATGGTAAAGCATGTCATATTCCGGTGGAATTGGAGCATAAAACCTATTGGGCTGTGAAAATTTGCAACATGGATGTGGAAGAAGCTGGCTTGGAAAGGAAGTTACAAATGCAAGAACTTGATGAAATGCGGCTAGAAGCTTATGAGAGCTCTCGCATCTACAAAGAAAAAACCAAGCTACTTCATGATAAGAAGATTATCCGAAAGGATTTCAAAGTTGGTGATCGTGTTTTACTATATAAGGCCCGATTCAAGTTGTTAAAGGGAAAGCTTAAAGATAATTGGTATGGGCCTTTCATTGTCACCAAAGTCCATCCATTTGGCATGGTAGAGATTCTTGATGAGACTACTGGGAAGGAATTTCAAGTCAATGGACATCTCCTCAAGCTCTACCATGATTCATCATCAAAGCCTCCTTGAGGCCAGGTTGTCTCTTTCCTTCACTTACATTTTCGGATTTGAATTGATAACTCATTTGTGATCCTGAATGCTTGAAATAAGTGGGGGGGGAGGGACTATCTCAGTAGGAAAAAGTACAAGTAGTATAATTTAGTAATTCGAATAAAAACTCCCTATGTATGCTTTGCATCTTAGCCACTACCCTGTTTGATTACCATTGTGCCTCTTCATTCTAATTTTCTCTGTTATATTGGCTTGTTTCTTTTCTCTTCTCTCTTATGATGATGTGATGTGTTGTGCTTCAATTGCAATTGGACTTCACAACTTTCCACTTCATTCAGGAACAAGTTTGAATAATAGAGTTGTTTTACAAACATTGAGGACAATGTGTTGATTAAGTGTGGGGGAGGGAAATACATTTTGAATCCCAATTAATTGGTTATTTTTAAATGAGAAAATGCCTAAAACTAGAAAATTTTTTTCAAGAATGACTTGCATTCATGCATGTCCTAAGTGGTAAAGGGTCGCATTTGCCACTTTGGAAGTGTATAATTTGTGGGAAAATCTTTGAGCTTTCATGAGATCTAGTGTTTTGGCAACTTTAGAAAACCATGTCTTGTTTTTCAAGTGAATGGGAAGAGAAGTGAACCCACAATTGGATTTTTGCTTACTCCTTATTTTGAAAATGAGATGTTTATAAATCATTAGTGCATTTAATAATTGAGCATTGTTTGAACGTATTTCAATGTTTTGATTGATTGTGTTTGGTAAGGTTAGCACTTGGAATAGTTAAGCAGATGTTTTGTGGTTAGCTTACTATGCAATTGATTTTTTTTTTTGGAATGAGCATTGGAGAAAAACCTTGTTGGAAGGATATTTGAGCCTTAAATTCTTTTCATGTGTGCATGTTCACTTGGTTTTTCACTTTCTAGAACTTGTTTCAACTCTTTTTCGAAACAACATTTGCGTTAGTGTGATGAAAATGAAAGAGGCATTCAATTCTAAACCGTACTCATCCAAACACAAACCTACATTGATCTTTCATTTGCTTACCCCCTTTGAGCCTTTCATATGTTGTATGCATGTCATTATTCATAGTGCTCATAGTATTCTAAAACAAAAAATCAAAAGAGAATTGCCAATAAAAATTTGAAATGCCATGTATGGAAAAAAAAAAGTGAGTATTATTGAAAAAAAAGGAAAAAAAAGAATTTGGTAGAAAAAAAATAATAAAAGCAAAAAAAATAATTAAAAAAAAAGAAAGCAAAAGAAATATCAAGAGGGCATTTGTTCATGATTTTCAAAAGAATTGGCAAAAGTGTGTAAGTTACTTAGATGCTATGAACTTGCTTGTTAACTTTGACTTGCACATCAACTATTCATTTCCTAACTAATTCATTCCATTTAGCCTTCATCCAACATTACAATCCTTAAAAGTCCTCTTGATTCATTTCACTAATTGCTATTAATAGTGGAGATGTTAGAGTTGTTACAAGCCTATGGTAAGGTGTTGATTAAGTGAGCTAGAGTGAAATTATTCCAATGAGGTGAGATGAGTGAAACACTAATAATACCTTGAGAGTCTTCTTATGCTTCATTCTAATATTTTGAGTTGAGTAGCGAGCTAATTTCTTTACATCACTTAACTATCACTGGTGTTCGCTTGAAGAATTTGATTAATTAATTCATTGCTTTTTAATTATGAAATTGCTCATCTTTCAAATGCATTAGTGATTTGAACTTGGGATTTGGTACTCGATTGCCTTTGTTCAGGAGTACAAAGGTCTAAGTGTGGGGGAATTGATCAAACCATATTTTTATATGACTTTTTCATGATTAACGTGGGATTTAATCATGTTAATTGGGCCAAAAATGTATTATCTGCGATTAATTTGGATTAATGAGTGATTACATGAGAATGTGTTAAAAGGGGTAAAATTGTCATAATTAGTGAGTTACTCTTAATCAATTTTTTTTTTTGGGAAGATTTGAAGTTGGCTTAATTGGTTTCAATTGTAGGAGTTTGAAGAAATTGGGCCATATTTAAAAATGAAAGTGTGGATTCAAGTTTTTAAAGTTTGCACTTAGGTCCCTTGCTAAGAAACTTTTTAAAAGTGCAATTTGGTCCCTCAATGATGCTTTGCGTTTTGGGCCAATGATCATTTAGGGCAGCAATCAATTGGGTGACCCGTGAAAAGCTGAGGGATCCGACTCATTAAATGGAAAAAGGATCAGCTGGGAATGGGGGAGGAGGCCGCTAGCTGGAGAAAGAAAAGAATGATCGTCATCATCAACGCATACACACGGAAAAATCACGCCATTAACGAAGCTTGACCTGGGAATCATCGTTCTTCCTCCACCCTCACTCACCGTCGACCACCCCCTTCTCCCTGTGATTTCAGCATTCTCCACACCGTTGGAACAGCCGAGAATCTCCAGCCTTCACCTACGGACCTCCATCTTCAACACCTCCATCATAGCTCTTCTTCTCACACCATCAGCCTGAACCAGCAAGCAGAGCCAACGACGAGAGCTCCAGACCAGCCACCATTCTTCATACTTCGGACCTTCATCCTTCAACACATCACAGTCACCACCATGGTTCCTCTGTTTCTGAATCTTTCATTTTCAGTCACCAAACTTTCTGGATCCAGAGCTCATTGCTGAATTTAATTAATATCTAATGGCTGGTTGTTTGAGTCAGAGAGGGATCATGGTTCTTGAAGCTATTTTAATGAGTGGCTAGGCAATTTTGTGCTCTTGGTGATGAATCAGAAATGGCTTGAGCTCACATGTGCTTACATAGGGGAGTTTATCTATCATCCTATTAGTCTAGAATCATGTGTTTAAATTTATTAAATTTTTATGCATTATTCTAGAACTGAGATTAGTGGTAACTAACTTTGATAGTTTGATATTTGTAATTGAGATTGGATATTGTGATTTGAAGATTTTAAATGTTTGAATTTCTTTGTGGTTGCAATGAAATTATGTTGATTAGCGTGGTATTGTCTAATTAATGTGATTAATTTGTATCCTTGAGGGGCTGGTTAGCACTCAAATTTAAGAAGACTCATATTGCATTTCTCCAATTTCAATTGCACATTAAGTGGGTTTTAACAATATCTCAATTAGTAGTAGTTAGCTACGGTAGTAGGAGCTACTATTAATTGGGAATATTGGACTCAAGTGGTATTTTGAGGTTGTTCTTATTAGGACTTAATGAAACTGAGACTCCCATATTTTTGAGCGATGATAGCTAATTTCTTCATTACCAAGAGCATTCATCATAATTAATCCCTTTTAAATCCACATCATTCTTCATTAGTTTTCCAAAAATACCAAAAAGAATAGGAATAGTTTCTTTACATTTTCATTGTTTTTTAGTTAAAAGAAAACCAATTTCAAAACCCCTGTTTTTCTAACCATGATTTTAGCATTTAGTTTTACCTAGGAAATTCAAAATAAAAGGCTCCTTGATAAGAGAATGATCCCGAGTTATTTGCACTATATTGCATTTTAATTCGAGGTAAATTGTGATTTGACCCTGAGGCGACTAAGGTTTTTTCTGTCAAATTAATACCTCAAAGAATTAAGGTCTTAAATCATAGGATCCCACATTTTTATGGCACTTCCCAGGAGGTCACCCATCCCGAGGATTTCTCTCGTCAAGCACCCTTAACTCTAAAGCGTCTATTAGATCGGGAGTATAGATACTGGTACAAATCCATATTTTGCTGGATATCGGTAGTTCAAATATTTACAAGTACTAATATGACATATCTACCACCCAAAGATGGTAGATATTGTCTCCGCCGGGAAGTTTACTCAGACCTTGATTTCCGTATCAAGAGCAACAGAACCCATATTCTGTGCTACCATTTCTGTCACAAGAGCCTTATCTTACCAGAGCCCAACCCTTTTCTTAGGGTATATGTCCTTTTTGCTCCATTTGCATCAAATTACTTCACTACCCTTAACCATTTACCTTTTACCAGTACCGTCCAAACCATGCTCTGATACCAAAATGTTACACCCCTACCGGCCTCGCCCTTTCGGGTGGCGGGTTAGAGGGATTCGCTTACTTAGTTACCTTTCCTTCATTATTTGGTCCATTTAACTTATATCAGAGTGAGTGCAACAGAGCATTTAACTAGTTTAGACTATCTACTGTACTGGTAAAAGTAAAATAAGCAGAAAATAAAAGTCCCTGAAGGGTTAAGGGTACAGTTATCCAAAAGTAAATACCGAAATAGAACATACCGACATCTCAAATATATGTACAAACATGATAGGGCATTCCCTATTCTTCAGTCTGTACCGATAAGCACTTATCATTCTAAGGAGGGCTCTTCACATCGAGCATGTCTCCTTGTGACAATAGAAGAGGCTAGGGTCCGATAACAGCCCCCAGAGTAACCGTCAATACTCAAATAACAAATGTGTAAGGAGTATGTAAGCTACCATGCTAATCAGAATCATAAGAGCATGCCAAATACATACCATATATGCATCTAGATCATATCACAGCAAAGCACATATCACAATCTAAGAACCCGTACAGCTGCCAACTAAGGCAAGCCTCGGACTCACTGAACTCACAACCCGTAGAGCCGCCCTTTCTAGACTACCCCTGGACTGATAACTCAACCCGTACAGCCGCCAACCAAGGCCGGCCTTAGACTGAACATCCTCAGCGCTAGGAATCATACAACACTGTATGCATATTTGGCACAACATATACAAAAAAACACACATGGCAAACACAAACATACAACAAAACACATAGAGATATCTGAGTAAAACGGTTATTACCTGGTGTGGTAAATATCGTCCTTAATATTTTATTGGGCCCGTTGACTTCCCAAGGGTTCCTTTGACCTATAAATCATTAAAATATATTTATTCAGTATTTACAAAAATGCCATAACATTTTCTTGCAAAAACCGAGCCCAACACCAAATTTCCAGAAATCCAGTGATTTTGACCCAACTTGTGGGATTTTTAATAAATTCTACAAAACTCATTTTTGAATGTTTCTAGCGCCATTTTAACCATTGAAATGTTTATTTTCCATAAAAAATACTCCCAGACCCTGAAAGTACTTTTATTTTGGCGTGGTGCTCACTTTTCATACCTGGGTCAGATTTCGCCCTGTTGCACACAGAGCTAACTTAGAAAATTTGTATTTCTCAATCGGTGCATAAAAAATATATCGAATTACATATCAAAATGATGCCCCAGATGTCTACTTTTCACCTGTAAGATTTCAACTCAAACCAACATCTCTACTGTTTTAAAAACAGTTTTGAAGCTTCATTGCCCAGAATCCCAGAACACTGGCAGCAAGCTTCTTCTTGAGTTTTCGGGGTTTTCGAGTTCGAAAACTTAAACCATAGCTTAAACCCACACAAAATCACGTTTTAAACACTTTGGGACCATCAAAAACTCCAAAATCAGACCCCAAAACCAAGCCCCAACCAGAAGCACGAAAATCCCAACTTTGAGCTTCAAAGAGTTGAGTTTTCGGTGTTTACCTGAAATCGGAAGTTGAGTTGATGATCCTAGGAGCTTGGAGCTTGAGCTTGGCTATGGAGGTTGGCTGAATACTCTCTCCTTTCTCTACAAATTTCGTGCTCCCTATGGTCAAGGAGAGAGGGAGCATGTGTATTTAATAATAGCGAAAGCAACCAACTAGTTCCAATATAACTTAGCAAATTCCTTGATTAGTTGGTAACCAATTGACCTTTACTTAGTCTTTATCCCATGTGCCAATTTGAGAGACTTCTAGGAGCTGAATGTGGCGTGTCCTCAGCCCATTTAATTAGATTCCATTGCTTTGTTTGACAAGAATTAGCCAATTTGACTCCAAATGCCTCTTTGTCTCACCGGTGGGCCCACACGTTAATAATTGGATTGACTAAGTTTGACTCATCTTCAAATCAGATTTTTGGTCAATTGGGAAGGGTCATATGCACATAAAAGGGTCCCAAAAACTGATCCCCAATAATTAATTCCAATTTCCCACTTTATCGGTCAAATTTGGGGTCTACCAACCCTTATCGGGTCCCACCGGGTCCAAAAATGCATCCTTTTGTACTTTTCTCTGTCTCTTCCAAATATTTTCCTCTGCCTGGGCATACTCATGTGGCGCAATCCCTCTTCCCAATGTGGCCCCACATTTGTCTCATTCCGTCCAAAATAATCCCCTAACCAGTCCTTATCAGTCCCCTTTTCTATCGATTTATCGCCTGCGGGTCCCGCGTCTTGTGTCTGGACCAGGGTATGGATAAAATCATTTGATTTTCTTTCCTCTCTCATGTTGGACAAAATTCAATGCCCATAGGAGAAGGAATTGACCATTTTGCCCTTGCCTTATTTTCTTTTAATCTCGTGGTGACACGTGTTCATGTGCAATGATTGCCCTATCTCTTGCTTTTTAGAATATGCCTATTTCAGTGTCTCTTTCTCTCTCCTGTCCCTGTATGGCGCATTCACACTTCCAGGGGTCAGGAATCTATGTTTTGTCATATTCCCCGTGCCCCGCTTCATCACACCGGCTTTATACCTCACTGGTATCTTGCCCTGGGCTCGCATCTTTTCAAACCTAGGCCCACTAGAGACTTCCTATCTCTTTTCATTCTAGGGATTTTTCCCGAACAGGGCTTAGTAGTTTGCCTAATTTAGGCTTATCCTCAATTTTCAGGGTCCAAAATTCGGGATATTACATTATTTCTATAGCTATATTCTAGGGATAATCCAAACCTTATTAAAAATAATGCTCATGAAAAGGATTTCAATTTATTTATATATTATTTATATTTATATTTTTTTATAAAAATCAAATTCATTTTGTTTTTCATTATTAACTTACTTGATTAATTAATTATTGTTGATTTTAAGAATTCCAAAATTTTTGGGTCATTACACTTAATATCTTCATTCAAATATTTCAATATTTGAATGAAGATATCCTAAGACACTCAAATATATATATATAATTAAGATATCCTAAAATTATCCATTGATCCACAACTTAGCTTATAGGAGTAACTGCCTAAAAATAAAGAAAATAAAATTATTAATTTAATTTTGCTGGTATCCAAATTTACTCATCCTAAACTTAAGACCACTCAACAAATTACAAAAATTTCATAAATAATAGAAAATATCTAAAATAACATAAGTGTTATGAAACTAAGTAAAATAACAAGAGAGATTAAGATGAGGGAGATGAAGAAATGCAAGAGAGAAATAGAGAGCAAAGAGAGAGTGGTTCTTCTTTCTATTGTTCTCTTCCAACCTTTGATATATGCCTACTATATATAGGCAATGAATCCTTAACATCATTACAAGAGTTACATACAAGAGATTAAATCTACAATAATGGTATATTATGAAGTTTTGTAAGTTATTTACATTAATCATATAAAACTCCCATGCCATTCATGTCGTAGGTTACATGGCTTTAGAAACTCCAAAAGACTCTTCTTAAAAAGGTTGTGGACATTCACACCAATATTGGAATATTCATAACACTTCACCTTGAATGTCCATTATGAATGTGCCTCATTAAAAACTTTAACTAGGAAAAACCCAGTGGGATAAAAACCTAGCCAAAGAAAAGAGTACAACATCCATTGATACACTGTCCAATGCTGTCTCATTAAAAACTTTTCTAGGAAAACCCAGTGGGACAAAACCTAGATAAGGGAAAAAGAGTACAGCGTGTATCGACTCCCCTTTTTGACAACATTAGTATTACTCCCCCTGATGACTACATTATTTTCAATGTCTTTTGAGCATATCATCCTTTTTGTCATCAAACATTCTATTGTGTACCTGCAAGAACTAAATATTTCCAGCAAAATCATAATAATACTAACATGATTTTTAGGCATTCTTATAAGATATATCTAGATGCTTATCAACATATATTCATTAAAACGAGTATATCATACATGCTTTGATAGCTTTAAATCATACAAAACTTTTTAAATATTGTTCTCGAGAACTTTGAATTAAATGCTTCTGGTATTTTAGGTCCTTCAGGGACTTAGATCCTTTGAAAATTCTTATGCAATCTTCATAATTTAATAAGCCATATGCATATGCTATATAACAACATCTAATAGACGCATAATTTATCATTCATAAACAGCCAGATTTATTGTATCCACCACAAAATCATTATCCCAATTTGGACTTCAGGTCCTTAACTATCATAATATGATTATATTTGCGCCATTCTCAATTTTACTTATCCTCTTGGCCAATAATCTTTATACAATATCCTCATTTGATCACGTGATATCATCATCAAAATTGTTGTCGACAACTTTATCTTTTCGGTTCTATTTTTCCAATTCGACATAACAATATCAATATTACTCAGGTACCTGAACCTCTCTTGAGGTTTTCCAATAAGTTATGTCTCAGTACTCTTCTGGAGCACCTGCCTCCTTAATATGATCATCTTAATCATATGCTCCAATTTATCCATAATATTTATATTTGGAACCGAATACTTACTCATGCTTCAAGCATGTTACTAATTGGAGCATTTTTAGCTGGAATATGAGATTTAATAAATCTCATTTAGGTCAGTAATTCTATTAGGCAAATATATCATGAACGCATAATTTGATGAACTTCTGGTTCATACTTCTTTATTTGAGGAAATATACTTTATGATAATGCATTCCATGTATTCTCTTGTCCAGCTATTCAATTTCTCTCCCTCATGTTGAGAAAATAATGTCAAATATCAATTGACTAATCATACAGTATAAGTCTCATCAATCCATTTGTTTCCTTTAGAAACATCATTTTGTTTCATAAGAGACAAACAATAAGAAGAAGGTCCTTATACAACATTTATCTAAACTTTCTTTCCATATCCATCTATGTGCATTGTGGTGGATTAATAATCATTGCACGTTCAAACTTTATAAGATGGAATTTGTCTGGGTATTGACCAAAAGCCAATTTTATTGAGAGAACTTTGTTGGCTTATAAGTGTTGCAATATATAAGATTAAATATACCAACATAAAAATTTTGTTCTCATAAGAGTTGATCTAGCTATTTACGAAGGCTTTAAATCATGATTTTTGGATCGTATAATTTAGAAATTGCACGCTCAATTTATTTAAACATTATTGCAAACTTCAGGTTGCAAACATTCCTACAAACTTCAGGTTGCAAGATAATAATTTTGCACGTAACCATCTTATAGATGTATATTTCAAATTTGTATGGTTTACATGCTATTTCAATGAGCCCATATAATTTTTTTGACATATTTTAAGAAATCCATTACAAATCATGACCAATGATATTCTCATAAACAGTTTGCTTTGAGAACAAATAGCACATAATTCATAAATAATATGTTGGATATTCTTGAAGAATCTTCTGGTTCTTTGATGGATGTCAATATGTAATCTTATTTGTATTATATGACTTGGATGATCAAATAAGTCATGCCAACAATAAATTTCTTTGGATCAACAAACTTCTGGTTTATTGTGACATATGTCCCAATCAATCATAAACTTTTGATTATAATCTGACATTCATTTTGGGAGATATATTAGGCTTTATGTGAGAAGTATATAACTTTTCAAAAATTAGCTCATACTTGTATTTGAATTCACACTTGTTTTCTAACAATCTCTCCCTCAAGTGTGAGTCATATAAACATACTTTCTATATGTATGCATTTCAAAATCACTTTAAAACCCTTTAAAACTAGAAATAAAAATCTATGTTGATTCGTCAGGAACAAACATATAAGAATATATCACTAGATAATCTTATTACTCTTTAATAATATATTTCAATTAACTTATATATGCAAAATATATAGTCCACCATGTATGAAAATATTCAATAATCAAAATAACTTAGAATCATACAGTAAAATTCTCCAACAGAAAATCTCATAGCAACAGATTTATAATATTGTGATCACAATAAATTTAAATAACAATAACTACAAAAAGGAAGCATTATATTACCTTATGGACTTATTCTTTCTTTCTCTTGGCTTCAAAATAAATTTAGAAATATTTTTCTATAGCTCATTGCCTCTTTAAAATCTCATTGGCAGTAAACTTCTAATTTACAATTACAATTCCTTATATTATTTTTAGTAAACTTCTGGTTTACAATAGCGTGTTTTCTATGATATCCATTTCTACAGATATCTTTGAAACTTAATAAGTTTCTTTTATACTCGGTAGAATAATTAATGCATAATTTTGTTCCTTCAGGTAACAAAATATTAGCTATTCCGGAGTTTTTAATCAAATTTATACTACCATATATTGTCTGAACATTAGCCTCTCTTATAACATTAGGCAAATATGCTAATTAGTATCCAGGACTATTAGCCTTTAAACTTATTACGACATAAATGTCTACAAGTTATTGTCTTCTGGACAATATTTTTCCAAGGCTATAAAAATCTTTTTATATAATATTTGAAACATAAGTCTTCAGGGCTTTGATATTAATAACAAACAAATATTACTTTCTTGTCCATCATTCATCTCTTGATGTGAACAAGCTCCCATACCTCTTTTGTAGGTATGGAAGACTAAAGACCAAATATCTTACAAAGTTCAAATGAAAATTCTTAAAAATTTGGTGTGCGTAGTAAAATAGTATGTGAATAGTAACAATAATATAATATAATACAATATATTATCACATTGCTTCAGGCCAAATTATCTGGTTTTACTTCAATTTGTCTTATGGTTTTAGGCCAAATTATCGCATTACTTCAGGCAAATTTGTGTTTCCTCACAGGGCTAAGCCAATTTGTGTCTTCTCATGGCTTCAGGCTAATTTGTTTCATAAGAAATTAAATCAATATGGCTTTCAGCTATTTATCTTCAGGATAAATAAAAATTAAATATATGTTTCTAGCCATCCAATAAAATAAAATATGGAAAAGTATATGACTTCAGGTCATATAATAGGGAATCAACTGAATATGGCTTCTAGCTATATAATATAGTAATAGAAATCAAAGAAATATGACTTCTGGCCATATTATATCAAAATAATAAAGCAAAATACATATGACTTTTGGTCATATAATTTCAAAGTAGGAACAAAAAGGCTATAGCTTCTGGCCATGTAATAGGAGATCAGAACAATATGATAGAGCAATATGATTTTTGGTCATATAATTTCAGAATATGAAATCAGAGTTGTATGGCTTCTGGCCATAATAATATTAATAACATAAAAGAGATCACATTAAATATAAAATAACATAACATTAAAAGTTAGCAACAATAACATAACAATAAAAGTAAAATGTTAAGTTAGCAACAATAAAAATAAAATGTTATGTTAGTAACATAAAAGTAAATGCTTAATTTAAATGTTATGTTAGTAAGAATAATATAAATATTATCTTAGTAACATAATATAACAATAAAAGTAAAATGCATGTTATGTTATGTTAAAGTTAGTAACATATATTGTGCAAAAGTAAAGCATTATGCAATAATGTAAATAGTAAAACAATCGTAAATTACTATGCAATTATTGTGCATAAAATTGATGGATGAATAATGATAAATAGTAAAAGTACTATATAAAATAGTAATTCATCTCCAATCTTAACCATGGAACCCGATGTATAAAAACAATTGGTAAAAGAGTATTTTTAATTCCATATAGTGATTTAGATTATCCAAGATATATAAATAAACATATAATAAAATCATTAACGAAAGTAGACGAAATCGTTACAAAAGTTATACCTTCGTTATAGCTATCGTGCTGATAACGTGTTATTAAACTAAGTAAAATAACACGAGAGATTAAGATGAGGGAGATGAAGAAATGCAAGAGAGAAATGGAGAGCAAGGAGAGAGTGGTTCTTCTTTCTATTGTTCTCTTCCAACCTTTGATACATGCCTACTATATATAGGCAATGAATCCTTAACACTATTACAAGAGTTACATACAAGAGATTAAATCTACATAATGGTATATTATGAAGTTTTGTAAGTTATTTACATTAATCATAGAAAACTCTCATGCCATTCATGTCATAGGTTACATGGCTTTAGAAACTCCAAAAGACTCTTCTTGAAAAGGTTGTGGACATTCACACCAATATTGGAATATTCATAACAATAAGTAAATATTTTCCCCCCTAAAAGTCTATTATCTTGATGGTCTATAAATATTTTTAGGGCTATTACAGTTTTAAAGTGTTTAAAATGGGATTTCGTATAAGAAAGAGTATAAAGCATGAATTTTGGAAGTATTTAAGACAGTATAAAGTAGTACAAGTTGAGAAGCTGAAAAACCAGCGAGGGTATTTTCATAAACTGGGAGTGATTCACATATATTTGGCCTTGGTAAGTATTTTTAATTAAAAATAGGCATGTCAAGGATCACGTAGATTTTTGGAACGCCTCAAACGGATTTTTCTATAACTAGTTATGAATTTTTGAAGTTGGGTCAAATTCTGGAAAAAATTCTTGAATATATGCAAAAATGAAGAATAAATTATCAATGAAGGGATATTTATTAACAAAAAGAGTTAATGAGTTTCAAATGGTAAAAGAACCCTTCATACAAGTCATATAGTTACATATTTTCTAAGGAGGAAAATTATATAGATAATGACGTCATTTATATTGTATTACTTTAGGTCTATCATTTCTATTTAGTAGTCATGAGTTTGTTACTTGAATTGATTAGTTGTTTACAGGTAAGTAACCTTAATCTCATATACTTTGTATGACTTTATATGTATGCTTTACCATGATTGTGTATGAATTCAGTATTGTTATTTGCCAAGCGCTTTGGTATCGGAATTGCTGTGTGCGGCTAGGGCCTTGACATGCCCTGCAGTTTATGCTGTATGCTATAGAGACTGCTTGTTCCAGTTTAAGCTGTATGCCTCGCTGTGTGCGACCTTTGGATGTTGTATGATTTATGGTTTTCTTACATACTTTGTATATACTTTGGATATGAGATTAACGGTTACTCTGGTGGGATCCTTCGGGATTCTAGCTTCTGTTGCTACCTGTATGATGTACAGTTTATTGGATTTAGCTTTTGGATGGATATAAGCAGATGAAGGTGTTCAACCAACTCCAGAATATTCGAAGAATTGTTATGGAGATTTCATGTAATTATATTTTAATCAAGGTTTGAAATTTATTATCACTGGATTACGCCCAAACTATTTTACCACTATGCTGCGCTATATTGCTCTGATCTATGATATTAATGGAAAAGTGTAACAGTTGGATTTAATAAATAAAAGGTATCACACTAGCCGCTAACTGTGAAGGCGAGGCCGGTAGGGGTGTAACATCATCACTCTCCCCTTCTTCATTTACACGAAATGGAAGAGTGTTGGGGCTTCTTGAATATGTCTTACTATATGTCAAAAGTATCTTAACTTCCTTTTTAAACACTTGGCAAAACTCTAAGCACACCTGAAAGTTACCATTTACTCTTCTTGACTTAACAGATACTACTTTTTTAATTTACCATTCTATGTCCCTCTCACTCTGGCTCTGATCGCAGAATCAATAAAATTTCCAATGTGTTTACTTATATGGCCTCCTTCTAAACCTTTCCTTCTGTTTCTAAAAGCCCTAGTTCTTAGTATGTTAGTATTATCTGCTCCTTAAATTCCAAGTATGCTCTACACCTGCCTCTTTACGAGGATCCTATGCATCAGAATAGAATCAAGATCACGATCCAATATGCGAGAGAACTGAAAATCAGGATACTGAATGTTCCAGTATTATATGCCTTGATTAGGAAGATGCTTGAATCCTAAAGTATCCTTGGTCCACTGGATTTGAGTACCTTCATAACAAATATTCTTCTTTTCTTTATCCTTTTTGTTCCACATTAACATTGGCCATATGGTCTCCATATTACACTTTTAAATCACTTAAGTATTGTCACATGATCATTATGATTTCACTTTTTTGCCTAGTTTAACAAGTGATTTCCAACTTAGGCAAATAAAAATCTTTATTAACATTTTATTCCTTAAACATATTTATTAAGGAAAAATTCACATGACTTTCTGTTTGCTAAAATTATAACATCAATTGGTCATTGGAATATTAATCACATAACAAATATTTATATATTACATTATATCTCAAAATTTAAAATTTAGGAAAATCAAATATTCTACTAAATTTCAGTATTTCATTTCACTAAATATTCACATTGTATGAGAAATTTAGTAAGGCATGGGCTAAAACATCAAAAATTGGAGTTGTTGCACTAAATCAGCAGGATATGCGTGCAAATTGTTTTGGACATGTGGGAAAAAAAAAACCCAATCAGATATGCGTGCAAATTGTTTTGGACATGTGAAAAAAAAAAAAAACAACAACAACAACAACCCAATCAGAAGGGTAGACGCAAATGGACAATTAATTGCACTAAGTTGGTAGCAATGATGAGCACCCCTATACTCACCACTAGCTCCGCTAAAATTGCAGCAAGTTTTACTATCACGTAGCCATTCTCAAAAACAAAGGTACTGTACGTACTGCGAGGTGTGCCATTGCTGAACAAAACACACCAAAAGTAAGGAGAACCTCCATCAGTAGCTGCCAAGGCCGCTCCCACATGAATGTGACTCTCACTCAAAAGTATTTTTAAGCTCTCAGGGTCTGTTACGAGTATCTTAGAAAATGCTTGGGCAGCATCAACATAGTTAGCTTGACAGCCAAGTAATCGGCCCATTATAGGAGCAAGTGTTGATGATCTAACACCACATTTTGGGGCAAAAGTTATAGCGAAGGCCGATTCTGGAGGCTTCTTCTCATCAGGCCCTCTCACAGCTTCACAATCACCCTCATATGCTGTGATGTATTGTCCAGCTATGCACGTAAGCACCGGACTGACGTGCAAAGCTGATAACCCCTGAGCAATTCTCTCCACATTAATCATAACCACCAACTCGTACGCGGGGTTATAAGTAACTTTTCCTGCAAAATTTCCTTTTTTTGTTGGAGTAAATAAGATTTTAAGAGGCAAATCACATCACATGAAAATACAAGCAGTCGATGTCAAGCTTCTAGACACATTTGAGGAGGATTTCATTAAGTCTTATGGCAATCTTGAAGTTGCACAAACCCGTTAATATTAATTGTAAGCCACCTGATAGTAACAGATAGTTCTTTTGAAATTATATATTTTCTGAAAATACTCAAGGCTGTAATCAAAGCATTTAAGGATTAATTTCTAACATTTATATAAGGTTTGAAATTAAATAAGCAAATGAGCAAATTGCAAACAAAAGCCTTGGGAGCTATAAAGAGGATCAATTGATCAAATAAATTATAGAGTGAAGGTGCAGATTTGCCAACCAACTATTACCCGAGGAGCATCTGGGCTAAACAACTATTTAGGGGACCAAAATTGTCAATCAATAATTAAAAAGTGAAAAAAAAATGGAGCAGATTCACCAACGAACTATTACCCCCGTTACTGTTTTGGTGTCTCCGTCTTCCATTGACTGTCACAGTGTCAGCGACGTCGGCATTTCCAAAGCTTCTATTATTGCTGGGTGTTCCGCTTACCCTCTTGAACTCATCCAGTAGTTCACAGCGTTTGACTGGCACGCACCTTGCACCCTGGTTCTATCCTTCCGATGCCATAAGCAGCAACCGCTACTGCTGCAATGTCTGCTACTATGGGTCCCATCTTTGTTGGTGTTTTCCTTTTCTAACAAGAAGGCTTAACCACTCTTTTCTTCAGCATTTTTGCCACCGTCTTACGCCAGTGCCTCATATTTTAACTTAATTGTGATAGTTGTTTTTTTGTTTAATAGTTATTTGGTGTTTTTTTTTCACTCTTAATAGTTATTAGGTGTTTTTTTTTTCACTTTTTAATTGTTGATCGGCAATTTTGATCCCCTCAATAGTTATTTGGCCCAAAAGCTCTTCGGGTAACAGTTAGTTGACAAATCTGCACCTTCACCCTAAATTATATGGTGTGGGACCCACAACACCTCACCTTCCCCTCTCAATTTATATATGACACCTCACCCCTCCCATTTTTATTATCAAACCACGTGCCTACACATTGCCACATATACTCCCTCATTTTTCTAATTAAACCAATTCTCTATCCTTATTTAATTCACTTCGGCCAGAACCCATTTCGCCTCATTTAATCCCCATTTGGCTAGCCCCTTCAATCTCAATTAACCATTCAGGTCAGAACCCATTCGGCCCTCATTCATTCATTCATTCATTCATTGTGGCTGAAAACACAGAAAAGAGTGAGTGAGAGCGAGAGGAGTCGGAGGTGAAGAAGAAGAAGGAAATGAGGGGATTTCTTACATGCAAGGCTAGATTTCAGCTATGGTGAGTCTCCTAAATCTTCTCCCACCTTTATTTTCTTTAATGGTTGTCATTAGGGGATGATTGGGTTGGAGGAACTTTGATTTAATTGAGAGGAGAATAATCGATTTGGGGATAAAATGATGGTTTGACATAGATTGAAGGTTGTATAAGAGAGTTAGGAAGTTGTATGAGAATATATGCTTTTGCATGTTGCTGTCATTCTGTCAAGTTCTTAGAACTGCTTTTCAAATCTGGAATTTCAGTGGCAGTGGCGTTATTGCTGTTTCTTTATGGGTTATTTGATAACGATGATATGTACAAACATTTATTCGTTTGCCTCTGTGTGGGTATGATTTTTAGAATTGAATTTATGGTTTGAAGGAGTTTAAATCAGATATTATATGGGTTTTTGTTCTTGAGGCTAAACAAGAATTTCAGATGATAAAAGTGACATTATAGATACTGGAAATAACTTCCAGATTTAATTAAAAAAGGGCTGTTTGAATTTTTAGAAAAAAAAAAAAAAAAAGACAATCAAAGCTCATTGTTTTGAGAAGTATCAATGGTAAAAGTTTAAGAAAGCCATTTTGTTGATGAACAGATTTGATTCTGGACTGTTGAGGCCTGAAACTAAGTATAAGTTGATGTTTTGATGTTATGAAGATGAAACTGAAAATACAAAATTATAGACTCCTAACCTGCAACTAGCCGTCAGGCGAAACAAGAACTTAGCATGAAACTGAGTAATGAGTAATGAAGAGGAATACCTTTAGTATCGGCAGCAACTGTTGAAGCAACGTAAAGAAAGAGAAAGATGACGAAAATATAGCACGCACTGGTGACCATTGTTGCTGTTACACCAGCCGCGAGGAAGAACGAGATCAGAGTGAATCAGAGGAAGCCAATTGTCGTGACAGCAGAGGAACCAAATGCACCCGACAACTTCTCTTCAAGTTGGTTACTCGAGAGTCGAGATGGAAAACAAGAAAGCGTCCCCTAACTTTAAAATTGTTGGATCAATTCAATTTTCTTTCTAGCCAGATCGATTCAATTAGAGAAGTATGGAAGATAAATGCAGCTGCTTCTATCTTCCGCGTGTGTGAATCTTTTTCTAAGCGTCTACCTGCGGCTGCGTTAATCGTAAAATCCCAATCTAGTAGCTAGGTTAATTAATAACAGCAAGGGAGGGCTTCTAGCCTATTAATTTGAGGCCATTAAAATATAAGAACCCCATAAAATTCTACCTTATTTTCCTGAAAAATTCTGCACCAGATCTTCTAATATAATAAAATCATGATCTATCATATAGATATTTCTATATTTTTTAATCAGGATAACAATTAAGATATCAATAATTTAAGCCCAATAATCTCATAATTAATTCAGATTTATATTATTTTTCATATTATTTCTTAAAATTGGCTAACAATTCGAATATTATCTAATAAATCTAAATTAGTTTAAAATAATCCCCAATATAAAAGAATAAAATGTAAAAGAATAAGGTAAGATAAAATATATTAAAATTGGGATTTATTAATAAACAATTGATAAATTTTTATCACGAACTATTAGAAGCTTCCCGCTAAAAAGTCTGTTACTATTTCAACCACGCCGGAAATATTTTATTAAAAAGTACAAATAATAAAGATTTTTTTTTTGGCTATAAAGAATCTTTTTTTCATTAAATTAAAAAAACATAACTAAACGTCTAGAGTCTATAACAATCTAAAAAATGTAGTGTTGAAAAAGATAAATTATTCATATATAAATAAAGAGAGTCCAATTCTGTAACCCCCTATAGTTGTAATTATTATATTGTATTTGTAATTACTGTGAGATAAATGAGAAGCTTTATGTCCAATTAGTATTGTTATTATTTTATTAATCAATTGGTGAAATAATTTAAAGGAGTAAAAGTAAGGGTGTAATGGTCAATTCTTTGACCTAATAATTTTGAATTTTGTTTGCCATAAGAAGGAAGAGAAAAGCAGGTGATTCAAGTTATACTCCGGCCAAAACAAGTTATGCGGGTTCTACAGGCGATTGACCGACAGAAACGGGACCGATATGGGCTGATTAGGGGTTCCTTTGGACCGAATAGGTCAAGTGTGCATGGGGCCATTCCACGATGTTTGGAAAGTGCCCCAGGAGTGTCTATTTAAGAAGGAAAAGTTTGAAAAAGATAAAGAAAAGTACAAAGGGAATCACCATGTTGGTTGGTGAGACTCACACGGACCGATAGATCGGGAACTGGATTGATAAGTGAGGAAAAAGAGAATTAAATACCAGAGGCCAGATGTGTGGGGCCCCTTAGGCGTCACACATCCCCTTTAGTCATTAAAAATATTTACTTAGAGAAAAAGAAAGAAAAGTCGATGTAAAAGTCAAACCACGGGTCCCACATGCAGGGAAAAAGGGCAGAATGTGAATAAATGTACAAAAATCAATTTGGGTAGAATTGTGGGCCCCAAATGGCACATAAAGAGTCCTTTTGGGCAAGTGAAATGATGAGGAAAAGTTGGTAATTATTATAAAGTTCTAGGCCATAATCGTAATTTTCAAAAGTTTCGGGCCAAAACGGGTAATTTGCTCCAAAAGTAGAAAATATCATATTTCTACTCTTGGTGGATTTATTATTCCACTTTTACCCTTATTTTTTATTAAAAACGCAATTGCTGGATTTTCTGGGTAGATTTTGCAGCAACTTTGAAAAATCATAATTAATTATACAAAAATTGAAATGAGGTGCTGCAAAATTCCTCATGACCCTTAACATGTCTACTTTCAAAGAAAAATATTCCAAGAACCTAGAACATCAAGAATCATTCACAGTTTAATATTTTCTCAACGCTACCTAGTTTATAATCCATAAATAAGGCTTAAATTCAACAAATTGTATCTCCTTGTGTAGAACTCAAAATGCTTCATATTTTATATATTTGGAAAGCCCTACATATATACTTTATTCCTGTAAAATTTCATGATTTAATGACTTCATTTACTACATAAAATAATAGCATCTTTTTCGCTGACTGCACAAGACTTCAAACCAAAAATTCTTCAATTTTCACAATCTTGATCCATTGATTTCCAAAAATTATTTCCCAACATGTTTTTACCTCATTAGACATTTTTAAATGCAAGTAAGCCTAAAAACAAGTATAGGAATTTTCTTCCTAATTTTCTAGATTAAACTACTATTCTACAAAGAACTTAAAAAATTAGAGCTTAACAACATTACCTTAAGCTTCAAGTCCTTCTTCCTTCTTGCTCCCAATTTTTCCTCTTCTATCTAACTCAATCAATTTGATTTGAGGTTTGTGTGAAGAAAAATGAAGAGGAGAGCTCTCTATATATAGAGAAAATCTCAAGGATAAATAATGGTAGATCACAAAGTGATTCAATTTTTCTTCTTTCTTCTTGACCTTTGGATTAATTCTACTTTATGAAATCAAATCTCATCCTTCCATAAGGACTGCCGACATGCTCCATGAAATGAGGTCTTTAAATTGGTTTTTAATGTAGAAACAATTTCATGGCTTAATGCTTTAATTGGTCCATTTATTTTCACAAGGATTAACCTCATTTCTTTGATTTTTCCCATTGGTTAGTTGCTAATGTTGACTTTTTTAAAGGTTGTGGGGCCCTCCCTTTATAGTATGGTCACTCGAATTTTTGAGGATGGCATTTTAGAACCTTCTTTGAATGAAGCTCTCTTCACTCTTGTTCCAAAGATCCCATCTTCGAAGTACATCAAGGAATTTCGGCCGATTAGTTTGTGCACAGTCCCTTATAAGATTATTACTAAAGTCCTTGCTAACCGTTTGAAAAAGTGGCTGCCCCATCTAGTCTCTCCCTCTCAGGATAGTTTTGTGGCCGGAAGACAAATTACCGACAATATTATTATTGCCCAGGAAGTGATTCATACAATGAGATCTAAACGAGGGTTGGAGGGGTGGATGGTGATTAAAGTAGTTTTGGAGAAAGCATATGACAGACTAAGATGTGATTTCATAGAAGATACTCTATTAGATGTCGGACTCCCACAAAGGTTTGTACAGGCGGTTATGATCTGTGTTATGACTTGCAAAATGAGGGTAGCCTGCGATGGCCACTGGTCTGAGCGCTTCACCCCCTCACCTGGAATCAGGCAAGGGGACCCACTCTCGCCTTACTTATTTGTCCTGTGTATGGAGTGCTTATCTCAAACTATTACTAGAAGGGTGGAGGGTCGTCAATGGAAACCGATTTGCATGGGACAAGGGGGTCCCTCTTTATCTCATGTATTCTTTGCTGATGACCTAGTTCTTTTTAGTACCACTGCTACTTCACAGGTTGTGCATATCAAGAATGTTCTTGATGAATTCTGTGCTAGTTCAGGCTGCAAAGTCAGCAATACTAAGACTGCCATCTATTTTTCTAGAAATGTCCCTCCTGCTGATCAAATTAGAGTTAGTGAGGCCTTGGGCTTTGAGCGAACGGACGATCTTGGGAAGTATCTCGGGGTGCCTTTGCTCCACCAACGTGTTAAGTCAGGGACGTATGCTTATTTGGAAGATAAAGTTGTCAACAAAGTGTTAGGCTGGGCAGCGAGGACTCTTTCTCTTGCAGGTCAAATCACTCTAGCTAAATCTGTGCTTTCTGCCATTCCAGTTTTCGCTATGCAAACAACGAAGTTACCTCCTGGCCTGTGTAGTCGGTTGGAATGTCATATACGGTCCTTTTGTGGTGGATTTCAGGAATTGATCGACGAGTGGCCCTAGTGAAGTGGGATGAGATGTGTACTCCACCAAAGGAAGGTGGGTGTGGCTTCAAACACTTAGACCTTCAGAATGGGGCGTTCTTAATGAAGGTTGGTTTTATGGTGGTTTCTCGATGTTGGTCAAATTCCCTTATGGCAAGCGAACCAGTCGAACAAGTAATAAAGTGAAAGTAGAGTATCATCCCACAGAGACTGTGATACCAAAGATTGACGCTCGGTTGCTATGATAGTCGTGAAGAAGAAAGTAGATTAAATTGGGTTGAGGGTTCTTGGTAACTATGCTACTAGCAAAATAACAATAAACGAGAGAAGATATCAGTAAGAAGTTAGGCTAGACTCAGAATCGTCCTTAAGTGTGTCAATCCCTCAGTGCATTACACAATGCTACGACATCTATACTGTACAGCTTCCGCAATTGCTACAGCATAGCTGCTTCTCACAAAGCTATTTGGCCGACCCACCTTTACTGTTGATCGAAGCTTCCTCGTCCGATACATAGGATATTACCTGTACTCATTCCATATTCCTATGGTAACTTTCTAGTATAGATCTTTGCTATACGCAGGGTGTTAATGGTGATGAGCGGTAGACCCATTCCTGTAGTCTACAATATAGGACATGCCGTGCACAGGTCGCCTAGCAAGCATCTGTTTCTCGGAGGTCTAACTCCACTCCTTGCCAGTAAGTGAAGCCACTGATCTAGCCCCTAACTTCCGTTAACCGGCTAGTAAATAAAACACCGATAGCACAACCAAATTTATTAAATTAAAAACATGCATATGGGTTCATTCAACACTTAAAGATTCATCCTCATCCAGCCATATGGAATTTAGTTCATGACTGATGAGGAAAACACAAAACAAACATCAACAGAAAAACCCATGATTGAAATACAAAATAACAGAAAACAGAAAGCTTGAACGGAGTTCTAAAGCATGAAAGAAGCCCTGTTACGTCACTGCTCCACGTCGTCTTCTCTCCGTTAAACTCAAAGGAAGGATGCTGGGTTGTCCTAGAAATATCGTGCTCTGTAATCTTGCTCACTCTTCTCGAGAGACTGTCGAAGATAGAATTCTGCCTAGGGCTCTCTGACTCCTTTAGGGTTCTCTCAGCTTCCTTTTATAATCGATCTTTCCTGCGGCGCAACGGTTGAGATTTTCCTATTCTGTCGGGATCTTCAGTATCTTCTGATTAGATTAGATTGCCTCTGCAGATCCTGTGGGATTCTTCTAAATCTTCCAGTTCCCATCCTCCGCATCTTCTATTCCGTTACGTCAACAATCCATCTGTCATTATTGCCCTTTTATTTAATTCCTGAAATCATCTAGACAAAAAGGTCAGAATATACGCTGCATAGCATTGCGTCCTCTACTTTGCTATAGCATTCATGTGCTTTGTATTGCTCTTCGGGCTGCTGTCAGAATGTTATAGCATCGCATCAACTCTGCTACACAGTTTTCCTTAAAAGCATCGCGAATTAACACATTCTGATGATTTCCGTCTCTCATTCCCTACATCACGATCACATGCCTTTTTTGCTTGATCACTTCATAGTTAAGCATATTTTTAACATCCAATTCAGTCATGAAATATAGGGAAAATATGGTATTATTTGTGCTCATCACTCGGCCAGATTTATTTTGGGTTCAAGTTCTACGCAAGAAATATGGTTGGGAGGGCTTGCATGAGCCATATAAACGTCATCAAAAGTGCTCATACTTGTGGCGGCACCTCTCGAATGTATGGGAAGATGTGGAAATGGGCACTAGGTGGGACCCAGGAAGTGGCAACATCACATGTTTCTGGGTGGATAATTGGGTGCCGGATGTGGGCCCCCTCAAGTTCTTAGCGTTTAGAGAAATCACGTTAGAGGAAGGTTTGCTTCCAGTTAACCATTTCGTATCATCAAATGGGCAATGCAGATTTATTTTGGGTTCAAGTTCTACGCAAGAAATATGGTTGGGAGGGCTTGCATGAGCCATATAAACGTCATCAAAAGTGCTCATACTTGTGGCGGCACCTCTCGAATGTATGGGAAGATGTGGAAATGGGCACTAGGTGGGACCCAGGAAGTGGCAACATCACATGTTTCTGGGTGGATAATTGGGTGCCGGATGTGGGCCCCCTCAAGTTCTTAGCGTTTAGAGAAATCACGTTAGAGGAAGGTTTGCTTCCAGTTAACCATTTCGTGTCATCAAATGGGCAATGCAGATTTATTTTGGGTTCAAGTTCTACGCAAGAAATATGGTTGGGAGGGCTTGCATGAGCCATATAAACGTCATCAAAAGTGCTCATACTTGTGGCGGCACCTCTCGAATGTATGGGAAGATGTGGAAATGGGCACTAGGTGGGACCCAGGAAGTGGCAACATCACATGTTTCTGGGTGGATAATTGGGTGCCGGATGTGGGCCCCCTCAAGTTCTTAGCGTTTAGAGAAATCACGTTAGAGGAAGGTTTGCTTCCAGTTAACCATTTCGTGTCATCAAATGGGCAATGGAGCTAGGACCGTTTAAATAGTATTTTGCCTAAGCACGTTCTGCTGCGTATCTCGGGATGCAAGCCACCAACCATGGAAGACAAGGTAGCGAGCTGTTTTTGGGACCTCTCATTTGACGGTAGTTTCTCGATGTCATCCGCGTATGATTTGCTAAGGGAAGACGGTAAGGCAGAACACAATCCTCTTTGGGATGTGATATGGAAATGGCAGGGTGCACAAAGAGTCAGGGTTTTCCTCTAGTAGGCAGCACGTTCCAAACTCTTAACAAATGCCGAACGCCATAGACGGCACATGGGGGCTTCTACAGGTTGTACTAGATGTGGGGGGCCATTTGAGGATGTCGATCATGTCGTAAGGTGTTGCACCTTTGGTCAGCAAGTATGGTGTCAGTTTATATCGAACATTGAAATGCGCTCCTTTAACCAGATAGGGTATTTGGAGTGGATGTACCAGAACCTAAGGCATCTAACACATTGCAGCCATCGTGAGGGGAGTTGGGCCAGCCTTTTCGGCATCACTTGCTGGAAATTGTGGGAGGCTCGAAACAAGACTGTGTTTCAAAATGCCCATGTCCAGCCGGTCGCTCTTGCAAGGGAAATTCGAGTGTATTCGGAGTTTGGCACACAAGCAAAGAATCAACCCACGGTGCAAAGCAAAAGGGGAAGGCAGATCTCTAAGGCAGTTTCTTGGTGTAAGCCGCAACAAGGAATGGTGGCCCTCAATTGTGATGGTGCTCTGAAAAGGGATCCTTTGGTGGCAGGAGCGGGTTGTATACTACGGGGACTATGAAGGTCACTGGTTGGGTGGCTGTGGCAGGAATATTGGTATTTGCACATCTCTCTAGGCAGAGTTGTGGGCGTTAGTTGATGGTCTGGAGCTCGCTTGGAGGCAGGGTTACAGAGACGTCTTGGTGCAGATAGATTGTTTGGTTGCGTTGGCCCTCGTGAGGGACTTGGCTGGAACAGTTAATGCTAATATGGGCTTGGTTCAACGTCTTCATCAACTTATGGCTCAGGATTGGAGGGTTAATATTACCCATGTCTATCGAGAAGGTAATTGCTGTGTTGACTGGCTGGCGACGCATGCTTTGACGTTGAGTAGGGGGCTACATACTCTGGAGGTTCCCCCAGAAGGTCTGATGACTGCTCTCCAGGAAGATGCTACTGGTGCTATGATAATTGAATATTATTACATTTATTTGTATCTCATGGTGAATAAATTTAGGATTGTTTAGTTAATAAATAATGGATTTTATTACTTAATCGAGCTTTGAGATTTTAATTGGATTTAATTCATTTTTATGATTAAATTCCAGATTTACAGTGATTTAGTATTTTCGTCATAACTTTTAATCTAAATATCCGATTTAGTATTAGCCTGATTCTTCTTTCCTCTTTTAGATGATTTAGAGAGGTACAATTGTTATGAAGACTCGGAAGGCTGATTCGGACAAGAAGATGGACGAAATTGGAGCTAAAGACAGAGCATTTTTCTGGATTTTTATTTTGCTCGAATTTTGTAATAAAAGACCAATTTTTAGAGGTTTCCTTTTTTATAGGGATTTCCTATTAATTAGGAGTTTCCTATTTATTAGAGGTTTCCTATTTTTTTAGAGATTTTATATTTATTAGAGATTTCCTATTTTTAGTTATCTTTCCTATATAAGGAAAATTAGATGGTGGCTACAAACATATTCTCAATTACATTGTAGGAGATTTTCATATTAAATTAGAAGCTTTTTATTTTCTTTGAGTTGTTCTTCATGTTCTTCTTCATCTTTTCTTCTGCGTTTTTCCTAGCCATGCTTGGCTAAGCTTCTTTGATTGACCCAACGTTGAGGATTCCATGATTCATCCAGAGAACTTGTGCTTTATCGGTAATTTAACTTGTTTCTATTTCCTTCTTATCGAATTCGATTTCTGAAAATAGTTCGAATATTAGATTTAATATTCGGTTTGGTTCATCCCAAGGACTGAGTTCGAACTAGGTTTTAAGTTTTGCTGTGCGATCGCACAGTGGGATGCCGCTGTTCGGACATATTCTAGGCGATCGTCTAGTCGAGGGAATTTCTAGGCGAATGCAGAGATCTCGGTTCGTCCAGAGCCAAACGTGGGTTATTTATATTTCGTTCAATGATGGAAGTCTATGGAATCTGAACGTTGGGTTGATCGTTTTTAATCTGCTTCTGAATATTTTGTTTTGTTTCTTTTAAATTTCGTTTTAAATTTGCTTGAACCAAAACCCCCCATTTTTATTGTTTTTGTTTCACTGTTATTCCAATCAAACCCATTGCGAATTCTTTGGGAAAACGATCCAGGTTCCCTATTACTGCAAATCTTTTATTGAATCTGGTTATTTTGAGAGACACAACAAATCTCTATCAAAATTTGGCGCCGTTGCCGAGGAATTTGCATCGGTCTAATGATTAACAGTATAGTAGAATAGATTAGTGTAGACCATTTTTTTCAATTTTTTAAAGTTTTTTTTAATTCGATTTTTAGGTTTAGGAATAGTCTAGAAGTTGTTTTGTGGAAGTCACATTTTTTTTTTAAAAAAAAACATTTGATATCATTTCCAGACTTGTTTAGGTTAGTTTCTAGTGTTTTTTGTGTGTGTTTTTTTGTGTCTTTGATGCCATGAAACATTCTAGAGAAGAGCATTTAGTTTTGTGCATTGATGTGATTGATGAAACTGTTGATGATGTTCTTTCTGACTGGTATGCTGATTATCCAGATTTTGCATTTATGAGTGACTCTTTTATTTGTGACTGTTATGATAATGCATGTTGTCCTAGTTGCACTGAGATTAATGATGCATTATATGGTTACTGTGATTTGATTGGTGATTCTACATTAATTGTGGATTCTAATGTTGGTTGTGATATCCATTATGATGTTCACCCTGATGTTCATTCCCCTGACACTATTGATTTTAAAGATACCCCACTTACCACTAACCATAATGATGCTTTAAATGATGGAAGTAATACCTCCATTGATTTTATTGATATTATTCATGAACTTGACATGACTGTTGTTAGTGGGGATACTATTAAAGATAAGTGTGAGGAAAGTCTTGCTTTTGATATGACTTTACAGGGAAAGACCATCATGAATCATGATGTTTCACATGTGAAATTTGTCTTGTGTGATGATTTGAGCAACCATTGTGAGGCTATTTTGAGTGATCACTTGAATTATTCTTTAGAGAGTTTGACTCTTACTAAGAAGAGTCCTATTGATTTTGTGGGTTGCTCAAAGTATCTGGAAGTTCCAACAATTTCTTTTGGGATCTTCCTTGATTCTTGATAAATTGAATTTTATTGATTCTATTCTTGTGGAATGAGATATTGCTTGGTGTCATGATTTTATGTAGGTACATGGATTGATTACTCCTATCCAAACACCTTCCGTACTTGAGCTGAAACGTTACTTGTGCATCTTAAAAAGGAAGTTGTTTGCTGAACATCAACAAGGGACATCATTAGTGCTTTCATGTGACTTACAACCAGATAAAGGAAAGAAACCAACTATGCCACTTCATTTGAGTCTCCAAGATTTTAATAGTCCGGTCGTACACCTTCCTTACTCTTTTACTTGCATTACCTTCTATTATTGGTTATATTTATCTTTTGCACTAAGGTCAATGCATGATTTAAGTGTGGGGGAGGGATTTTGTTCTTACTTTTGGTTTTTGTTCTTTGTTTTCAAAGTGAGAAAAAGAAAAATATTTTTGTTTTTCCTTTGGTTTTTATTCCTTGTGTTCAAGAAAAGGAAGAAACGTTTTCTTTTGAATAATTTCCCTTTTTTAAAATAAAAATTAGTTTTTATGAATAACACACTCTCTTTCTATGATTGCTCCACCTTTTGTGAACTTTGACATCTTGGTTTTGATGGATCCTTCTTTTTGAGGCTGAATTTCTGGACTCTTGGATTATATTTCTTGGTAGTTAATTTTGGGATGCTAGTTGCATGATTTGGTATTAACCTTTGTGAGATTTTGGGCCTCCATAAATGGAATTCATCTTTTACCATTCTTTCTTTCATGTGTGCATCTGCTCATGATTTGTGTTCTCTAGAACTTGCTCCTTTTCTTTTTGAAGCTAATTTTTCACTTACGTGCATAAGTATGATGGAAGCTTGTTTTCTTTTTTTCATTTTCCCACTTTGGCCAAATAGCCTTTCCCTTATATTATATTTCCTTTGCTAGCCCCTTTGTGCCTTCTTGACTCATTCTTTTCTAAGCCAATTACAAGCCTAAGCGTAAAACCATTTTATCCCGCATCTTGGAAATTTATTGAGCATTGGTTTCACCTTAGTTTTGTGCTTAAGTGTGGGGGTTGCCCAGGTGTGCAACATTTTAAGTGTGGGGGGAGTATTTGATTGTGTATCATTCATCATTTGGCATTGATTTTGGTCATTGTTATTCTTTTTTAAAAAAAGTACAAAAAAAGAAGAAAAAAAGAAAAAAAAATACAAAAGAAATAGGAAAAAAAAGGAAAAGAAAGAAAGATAGAAAGAGAGAGGAAGCAATGTAAAGAAGGAGAAATTTAAAAAAAAATGTTATTGAGGTGATTTGCTATTATTAACTGATGTTCTTTGAATTTCTTGGGTGCTTAGCCTATCATATCCATACTTATTCACACATATACCCTAGCCCTATTACAGCCTTCAATAACAAGCTTTCTTGATTTTTGCATGCATGTGTCATAAGTGGTGGAGAAGTAGAAATTGAGCAAGCCTATGGTAGGACTATTTTCTTGAGTAGAATTTGAGCGATACACTTATTTATCCTATACACTTGAGAGATTGATTGAGGGCATACTTGAGAGACTATCTTGTGTGATTAGCATCATTGATTGAGATTGCTAGGATTTGTAATTTGAGATGAAAGGATTTTGGTCTTAATTGATTGGTCTTTTGAAGCTTTGTGTCCTTTGTTAAATTTTTCCATTGTTAGCAATTGTTAGAAAGGAAGAATTTTTCATTTTAGTCTTTTTCTTTGAATTTTACTCAGGACTGCAAAAAGATAAGTGTGGGGGAATTTGATAATTGAATATTATTACACTTATTTGTATCTCTTGGTGAATAAATTTAGGATTGTTTAGTTAATAAATAATGGATTTTATTACTTAATCGAGCTTTGAGATTTTAATTGGATTTAATTCATTTTTATGATTAAATTTCAGATTTACAGTGATTTAGTATTTTCATCATAACTTTTGATATAAATATCCGATTAGCCTGATTCTTCTTTCCTTTTTTAGATGATTCAGAGAGCTACAATTGTTATGAAGACTCGGAAGGCTGATTCGGACAAGAAGATGGACGAAATTGGAGCTAAAGACAGAGCATTTTTCTGTATTTTTATTTTGCTCAAATTTTGTAATAAAAGACCAATTTTTAGAGGTTTTCTTTTTTATAGGGATTGTAAGAACCGGCTGAACCCAAGAGGGGGGGTGAATTGGGTGAAGTATAAAAATTTAGGAACTTTAAAAATCTTTTTGTAACTTACTGAAATCAGTTTATAAAGCAACCACCAGACATTTAAGTATGTATACACATTCAAATATATATGCTGGAAATGTAAGAGATAAGGGAAGAGAATGTGCAAACTGATTTATACTGGTTCGGCCCAATCCTTGACCTACGTCCAGTCACCAAGCCTTACTTGGGATTTTCAATCCACTATCTTCTTTCAACTTGATTACACGTTCTGTAACAAAAGTAACCCTCTCACTAGGATTCACTCCCCCTTACAAACTGTAATCAACACACCGCTTGATTACACACTCTGTACTCGAAGTAATCCTCTCACTAGGATTCACTCCCCCTTACAAGTTGTAATCAACACAATGTGTTTCCCACTCAAGATCACCCAATCTTGAGTAACTCTCAGAAGAATAGAATGATTACAATAAATCTTCTCTCTTAGAAGTGAATAGATAAACACTGAAGATCAAATACAAATCACTTCACTCTCTAAGTTATCTAAACATGAAAAACATAGTGTAAATGATGTGAAAATAGAGTATCAGCATGTTGGAAGTGTGAGCTCGTGTCTCTGCGTTTTTCTGCTTGAATCTGTCTTCTATTTATAGGTAGAGATCAATATATGACCGTTGAGAAGATTCAATAACTGTTGGATAAAGAAATATAGCCGTTAGAAACTAGCCGTTAGAACTTTTGCACAGCTTTTGATGTTCTGACACAAATCTGACTTTTTGAGATTTGCTTCTAATTCTTCGTTTAATCACCAAAAACTTGTACACAAATGATATAAATAATGTTAAGAAGTGTTATAAATCATTTGGGTAATCATCTGGATGTTTATCAGAAGAATCAAGATTTTCGAAACTTTGATTTTCTGAAGCTGAGATGAAAACTCGAGTTTGCTCTTGAAAACTTGAGTTTTCCTTTTGTTTTCGAATGATGGATTTGCCTGAGCAAAACTCGAGTTTTGTACTTACAAACTCGAGTTTGGAAGATACTCTGAAGTTTGTTGCTCTCTGTCTGATGAAAACTCGAGTTTCCACTTGTAAACTCGAGTTTTGGTTCTCTCCCAAAACCAAAATTTGCTCTCTGCCTTCGATAAACTCGAGTTTTGACTTTGTTCTGCCCTTGGTTGCTCTCTGTAACTCGAAACTCGAGTTTTGACTTTGTTGAGCGTTTTCGCAACTTCTTGAACTGACTGTCAACTTTCGAGGGCCATATCTCCCTGGTAGGAGCTCCGTTTTGGTCCGTTCAACTCTTGATGGAAAGCTCTATGAGTTTACTTTCATATGCCACTAATTTCAGCTCAATCGGATTTGTCGTTTGTGAGATATACCCAAAATACCGAAGGTGGGTCTGGACTGTGACGTTGATTCTTGTGGCAACTTGTAAAAATCATAACTCCTTGATCTGAACTCCTTTGGGCTTGAATTTTATATCAAAATGACGTATTAGGAGTATAGTTTCATATGCCACTAATTTCACCTCAATCCGATCTCTGGTTTGGGAGATATCGTCGAATTACTAAACCTTGCCCGAGCTAAACGTGAAACAGAGTTGCTGAAGAGCTGATCACGTTGTAAACTCGAGTTTTCACTTGGAAACTCAAGTTTTGAGTCCTAAACTTGAGTTTGTGCTTGGAAACTCGAGTTTTGCTTGTCCAGAGATGCCAGAGATGCTGAAGACACTACAAACTCGAGTTTTGAGTTGGCTGACTCGAGTTTTGACTCCTAAACTCGAGTTTTGTGTCCTAAACTTGAGTTTTCTCATGCCAGAGGAGCAAATCATTGTAGCGAAGCAGGAAACTCGAGTTTTCTCATCCTGAAACTGATTTTTGCTGACCTTAACTCCAAATTGAGCCATTCCAACTTCCATATGATCTTGGAGGCTTCTAGCTTCAAGATAAGAACTTGAATAATTATATCTTCATTCCATTTAGCAAGTTCTTCCTTTCTTTCTTCTTCTCTTGATCATTTTCCATAACTCAACTCTTTCTTTCTTCTCTTCTCTTGATCATTCCATATCATTTGACTTCAGATCTTCTTTGATTCAATTTCTTTCTCTAATTCAATACTTCTTTATTGATCTTCTTGTTGATCATTCTCCGTCATTCAACTTGGATTTATCATTCTCTTGCAAGTTCTACTTTCTTCAATATTTCCTCTTCTTCTTGACTATTCCCAAAATCCTTTGAGAACTTCTTGCTTCCTTCATATTTTGATATTCCCATTATATTGTGAGCAAGAACTTCTTTCTCTAGTTTCTTCTCTTCTTTTTGGTTATCCTCCAAAATCTATTGATGACATCTTGTTTCCTTGACAATCACTGCAAGTTCTTCTTTCCATTAATCCCTTATCTCCTTCTTGATTATTTTGCATGATTCGACTTGGACTAATCTTCATTAAATATAGTAGTTGGTTAATGTAGGAGATAACTATATTACTCAATCTTTTTGCTTTTAATAATGGCATCTATATAAGACATCATCAAAACTAATCATAACCAACAGGAATTTCCTATTGATTAGGGGTTTCCTATTTATTAGAGGTTTCCTATTTTTTTCAGAGATTTTCTATTTATTAGAGATTTCCTATTTTTAGTCATCTTTCCTATATAAGGAAAATTAGATGGTGGCTACAAACATATTCTCAATTACGTTGTAGGAGATTTTCAGATTAAATTAGAAGCTTTTTATTTTCTTTGAGTTGTTCTTCATGTTCTTCTTCATCTTTTCTTCTGCGTTTTTCCTAACCATCCTTGGCTAAGCTTCTTTGATTGACCCAACGTTGAGGATTCCATGATTCATCCAGAGAACTTGTGCTTTATCGATAATTTAACTCGTTTCTATTTTCATCTTATCGGATCCGATTTCTGAAAATAGTTCGAATATTAGATTTAATATTCGGTTTGGTTCATCCCAAGGACTGAGTTCGAACTAGGTTTTAAGTTTTGCTGTGCGATCGTACAGTGGGACACCGCTGTTCGGACATATTCTAGGCGATCGTCTAGTCGAGGGAATTTCTAGGCGAATGCAGAGATCTCAGTTCGTCCAGAGCCAAACGTGGGTTATTTATATTTCGTTCAATGATGGAAGTCTGTGGAATCTGAACGTTGGGTTGATCGTTTTTAATATGCTTCTGAATATTTTGTTTTGTTTCTTTTAAATTTCGTTTTAAATTTGTTTCAACCAAAACCCCCCATTTTTATTGTTTTTTGTTTCGCTGTTATTCCAATCAAACCCGCTGCGATTTGTTTCTATTTGATTGTGTATCATTCATCATTTGGCATTGATTTTGGTCATTGTTATTCAAAAAACAAAAAAACAGTACAAAAAAAGAAGAAAAAAAGAAAAAAAAAGAAAGAGGGAAAAAAAAGGAAAAGAAAGAAAGATAGAAAGACAGAGGAAGCAATGTAAAAAAGGAGAAATAAAAAGAAATGTTATTGAGGTGATTTGCTATTATTAACTGATGTTCTTAGAATTTCTTGGGTGCTTAGCCTATCATATCCATACTTATTCACACATATACCCTAGCCCCATTACAGCCTTCAATAACAAGCTCTCTTGATTTTTGCATGCATGTGTCATAAGTGGTGGAGAAGTAGAAATTGAGTAAGCCTATGGTAGAACTATTTTCTTGAGTAGAATTTGAGCGATACACTTATTTATCCTATACACTTGAGAGATTGATTGAGGGCATACTTGAGAGACTATCTTGTGTGATTAGCATCATTGATTGAGATTGCCAGGATTTGTAATTTGAGATGAAAGGATTTTGGTCTTGATTGATTGGTCTTTTGAAGCTTTGTGTCCTTTGTTAAATTTTTCTATTGTTAGCAATTGTTAGAAAGGAAGAATTTTTCATTTTAGTCTTTTTCTTTGAATTTTGCTCAGGAGTGCAAAAAGATAAGTGTGGGGAAATTTGATAATTGAATATTATTACACTTATTTGTATCTCTTGGGGAATAAATTTAGGATTGTTTAGTTAATAAATAATGGATTTTATTACTTAATCGAGCTTTGAGATTTTAATTGGATTTAATTCATTTTTATGATTAAATTCCAGATTTACAGTGATTTAGTATTTTCATCATAACTTTTGATATAAATATCCGATTAGCCTGATTCTTCTTTCCTCTTTTAGATGGTTCAGAAAGATATAATTGTTATGAAGACTCGGAAGGCTGATTCGGACAAGAAGATGGACAAAATTGGAGCTAAAGACAGAGCATATTTCTGGATTTTTATTTTGCTCGAATTTTGTAATAAAAGACCAATTTTTAGAGGTTTCCTTTTTTATAGGGATTTCCTATTGATTAGGGGTTTCCTATTTATTAGAGGTTTTCTATTTTTTTTAGAGATTTTCTATTTATTAGAGATTTCCTATTTTTAGTCATCTTTCCTATATAAGGAAAATTAGATGGTGGCTATAAACATATTCTCAATTACGTTGTAGGAGATTTTCAGATTAAATTAGAAGCTTTTTATTTTCTTTGAGTTGTTCTTCATGTTCTTCTTCATCTTTTCTTCTGCATTTTTCCTAGCCATGCTTGGCTAAGCTTCTTTGATTGACCCAACGTTGAGTATTCCATGATTCGTCCAGAGAACTTGTGCTTTATCGGTAATTTAACTCGTTTCTATTTTCATCTTATCGGATCCAATTTCTGAAAATAGTTCGAATATTAGATTTAATATTCGGTTTGGTTCATCCCAAGGACTGAGTTCGAACTAGATTTTAAGTTTTGTTGTGCGATTGCACAGTGGGACGCCGCTGTTCGGACATATTCTAGACGATTGTCTAGTCGAGGGAATTTCTAGGCGAATGCAGAGATCTCGGTTCGTCCAGAGCCAAACGCGGGTTATTTATATTTCGTTCAATGATAGAAGTCTCTGGAATCTAAACGTTCGGTTGATCGTTTTTAATTTACTTTTGAATAATTTGTTTTGTTTCTTTTAAATTTGTTTCAGCCAAACCCCCCATTTTTATTGTTTTTTGTTTCGCTGTTATTCCAATCAGACCCGCTGCGAATTCTTTGGGAAAACGATCCAGGTTCCCTATTACTGCAAATCTTTTATTGAATCTGGTTATTTTGAGAGACACGACAAATCTCTATCATGCTACCCGCATAAGATTATGCTCTTGTATTGACTGATCAGTTTGATTAGTCCTCCTTTTATAACCAAAAAAAAAAAAGTTGACTTTTCAAAGTTGATTGACAAATTTAATTAACTCTTTTTTTTCCTTGATACAACAAATTTAATTAACTCTTAATCCAATGCTTATATGCCTTTTAATTGTATTTGTCATTGATTATTTGATTTCCTTTAATCAAGTTGAAATCATAATATAAGTGTTAGTTCTCTGATGGTTTTGATGATTGCCAACAACTACAAACAATGATAGAGGTTTTGCTCTTTAAGGTTGGAAAACCTTCAGTGAGAGCAAACCTCGAGGTTGGTTTGGAAACCTCGAGGTTTGGCCTTACAAAAGGTTTTAAATCCAAGTGCTTTCAAAACTTGGTTTCACAAAAACTATGTGAAACCTCGAGGTTAGAAAGTCAACCTTGAGGTTCTGGTCTTCTTGAAAAACCCAAGTTTTGCATAAACACTTGAAACCTCGAGTATAGAAAGCTAACCTCGAGTTTTGACTCATCCAGAGAAGTCATGGTTTTCAACAAGCTTGAAAACCTCGAGGTCCATATTGCAACCTCGAGGTTGGACACTTTATTTTGAAAATTAAGTTTGAAGAAAAACCTGTTGACCTCGAGTATGGTATTTCAACCTCGAGTATTGTGACATACAGAGAGCAAACTGGTTTTCAAAGCATTGAAAACCTCGAGGTTAAGATTGTAACCTCGAGGCTGAGCCTTATGTTTTTAAACTGAACTTTGCTTTATCAAATACCAACCTCGAGTATGGATTCTCAACCTCGAGGTTTTCGGGCTCCAGTGAAATATGAAGTTTTTGAGTCAAGCTTCAAACCTCGAGGTTACCTTTGGAACCTCAAGGTTTGTGAGCTTCTGAGATTTTTCAAAAGGTTCCTTTTTAAGGGAAACCTCGAGGTTCACATGGAAACCTCGAGGTTACATGTTTTAAAACCTGTGTTTGCCTGAAACCTTCAAGCAAACCTCGAGGTTGGATGAACAAACCTCAAGGTTTGTAGCCGTTGCTACAATTTCAAATTTGGGAAATCTGCAATACCTTCTTGTTTGAACTCAATGCTTTCCATGATTATTCTATATTGACTTTAGATATGTTTAACCATCTTTCTAGTGAGTTTCAGACAGTTTAACGAAGGATTATTGAAGAATTGGAAGGTTAAAGCAAAAAAGTGAACAGTGCATTAAATGCTCTTCTGAAATCTCACCTACTTTTGGTTAATCCACCTGAGCACGCCTTGTTAACGTTAAAGATTGTTTTCTACATCAAGTAAAGTCAATTCCCACGGGCAAATTCTCAGAGAGCCTAATCAGACTTCATTAAGACAAGGATTAGCAGAAGCTTTGGAGAAAGAAGATGCTTAAACATGTACCAAAGTTCTGCAGATGATTTCCAACGGCTAGAATCACATAACAACGGTCATTTAATGTTCTCTACCTATAAATAGAGAGCATTAACTTCATCTCCAGTTGATACACCTCCTCTGAGCGAAAATTTACTAAGTTCATTTATTGTGTATTAGCTTTCACTTGTAATAGTATCATTTTGATACTTAGTGCTTCAGTGTTCATCTATCTACTCTTTGAGAGAGTTTTTCACTTGTAAATCATTTATTGATTGAGATAACTACAAGTCAGGGGACTTGGTAGTCGGGGAGTATTGATTACAACTTGTAAGGGGAGCGTGTTCTAGTGAGAGAACAACTTTTAGTACAGAGTGTGTAATCAACTTCATTGAGTTAGTGGATTGAAAATCCCAAGTGAGGCTTGGGGACTGGATGTAGGTCAGAGAAAGGACCGAACCAGTATAAACTGCATTGTGTTAAGCTTCCTCTCCCTACTCCTCTGTTCTGCTCTGTTTTAAGTGTTCAAAAACAGACTAAGTTTCGAAAATTATAAAGATACCCAATTCACCCCCCCTCTTGGGTATCAAGCTCCAACTTTCAATAAGCCACTAACCTCAATTAGCACAAGCTAATTTGCTAATTATTAATTGCTTATTTATGTTAATTTGGCTAAGGTCTTCATAATAACCCTTTCTTTATCTCCTTTAATTATAAATTAATTACTATATTATGTGCTATTTATATCACATTAAATATGTAACACCCCAAATTCCATACTTCAAAGTGTGTCGGTGACACGTGTTTTTAGAAAAGTCGACAGAGTTTGAGGTGCTACAGCTCAGCGTAATGCGAAAGGAGAGCATGCACTAACATTTGGACAATGAGTGACTGATACAAAATGCCCGGACATATGCCGATGCCCTGACATAAGCTGATATATTAAAAATTTTCTCAGAGGAATAATTCATGTGATACAATTACAGAGCTCTGTATAATTACAAGTCTTTCTGGTAACCATACAATCTTCAACCAAGCCATAGGTAGACTTGGGGCAATGAACCTAACTCCGTTAATCAAACAATTTGGCCAGACCGGTGTCTAGTGGAAGTCTCACCGAGTTCATGGTGGCTGATTAACTGAACCACATAGACGAACCCTTTCTAGGCACCAAATGGTTTGAAATAACTTCATTAAACCCATGCTAGAAAGAATGCTCTATTGATGCTCTTTCGGCATTTGCTTTGACCGGTGCCTCTTATCGGCTTCTCCCTTCGGTGCCTTTTTACGGCTCCATCTACTGGTGCCTTCTCTGTTCCAGGTTCATTTCTTGAACTTTAGTCAAATCTGAGGTCCAATACCCATCGAACCTCAGGTAACAGTTAACCTCTATAGCAGATATAACAATATATGACATATATTCATTATATTACAGCACTAATCAACACATAAGCACACAGCAGATGTAAGATTAATATATCAACAGTATACATCACATGTAAAGTTATCTATGTCTACACCTCACCGTACCACCGTGCCACGATGGCCTATCGTGTCCTCAGCGCTAAGAAAACTCAACGACATTATCAAGACTATAACTCGTGTAAAGCTGAATGTATAAACAGGTGATCTAAGTCTCATAAACTTAGTCACAGTGCATGACCCAAGACCTAGTCTTGTCCATCACTTCATGAATCAATCAATCATATATAATCATACAAGATATAAGTGATTAAAGTTACTAGTACACGAACGTACCTTTCACCGCGTCATTATCAAAACACCCGACCTTTAAATCCGACTTCGGACTTCTTGGATATCCTATATGTTATCGTTGGATTATTATATGATATTTGATAAATATCATATCGCTTAGAATAATATCCTAAAAGGTTTAATTTACCTTTCTACCCTTGGTGGATCTGTTATTACAATTTTGCCCTTACATTTTCTTAAAAACGCAATACTGAATTTTCTGGGCAGAATTTGCTGCAACTTTAAAAACTCATAATTAATTCTAGAAAAATCGGAATGAGGTTCCGTAAAATTATTAATGACCCTTGACATGTCTATTTTCAAGGAAAAATATTCCCAGAAGCTATAACATCAAGAATCATTCCCAGTTTAATGTTTTCCAACCTATGCCCAGATTTTCATCCAGAAAAATGGCTGACTTCAAAAATATGTTACTCCTTGTACAAAACTCAAAATTCTACATATTTTATATATTTGAAAAGCCCTACATGTCTAATTTATTCATGTAAAATTTCGTGATTTTTAAAGATCATTTGATGCATAAAATAATAGCCTCAAAGTGACTGACTTTAACAGCCCAGTTTCTACAACATTTATCTTAATGATCAATTGATTCTATAAATTATTCCCTAACATGTTTTCCACTCCATTTTGTGTTTTAAAAGCAATGGAGACTTCCAAGCATGAAAGGGAATTTTTCTAACAATTTACTACATTAAACTTAAATTTACTAAGAATTTAGAAAACCAAAGACTAGAAAACTAAAAGCTAGAGCCTAAGAACTTACCTCTTGAAGTTCTTACTCCTTCTCCATGCTTCAAGAACTTTGCCTCTCACTCTCACTACTTTAGAAATCAACTCTTGGAGTTTGATTTGGTGTGAAGAGAATGAAGAGGCAAGGCCTCTATTTATAGTAAAATTCCTACTTCTTTAACAAGCCTACTCTTCCCTCTTGGACACACACACACACCACACAAGGACCCAAAAACGTGGCCCCCCTTCCCTTCTTTCCTTTATCACTTTCTTATCTTCCAAAAATCCTATCCTCTTCCATGCCTTGTTGGCTCAATTTGGGGTTTGCTTGTTATGATTCAATTAGTTACTCTAAGTATCCTTTGTAACTAGATGCCAAGTGATAGTTGGTTACCCACTAAGCAAGATACATTTTAGGTGTTAATTCCAAGTATCTTCATTCCTAAGCTTAATATGTGTTCTTTGTCTTAGATTAATGTTTATATTCAACCTAGGATTAAAATCCCTCAATTGTCTTTGATAGTAATTGATTGATTAAATAATTGATTTATGAATTTATGATGAGAATTAGTGTTTAATTAGGTAAATATTACTTTATCCTAATTAGCTTGAGATATTACCTATGGAGCCCTTGATCTACAATGTGCCAACAAGGCTCTTTTTAATTTTAACCACTCCCTTCTTGTATACACATGTTTAATATAGAGGTAGTTATCTTAATTTTTTGAGCAATTCTCTCTTGCATTTGAAGAGTGAAAAATCGTGGCACTCCCTTGCTCCATGCACTCTTGATTGTTGTTTCCATGGTCTCACATATTCCACATCTTTAGCTCTTATTGGTTCATGAATTACCACTTGGATTTAGGCTTTAACTTATGTAATTAATTTAAACCTTTGGCTAATTATTTCTAACAAGGTGTTCTTAAATATTATTAGGCTTACTTGATTGGTTACAATATTAATCATAATCATTAGAAGCTACTTATATGCTAATCTTAGTCCTTTATTAGCCAGTGGTTCTTAATTAAGGTCATATATCCCTAATTATGCCTTTAACACATGTTATCAAATTAATTATGAAAGTTTATGAAATTAATTCGATTAATGTAGATTTAATTATCTACTAATTGTTGGCATTTTTTTTAATTGGATTAATTATTTTCTCACAACTTTTGGGTTTACTTTGGTCATTTATCACCATGCATTAATTTAAAAATCATAGGACAACTTATGGTCCCTAAAATAAAATTGGATTTTTGCCTCTTTAAATTCCAAGGAAAATAAACAAATAAATTACTAAAATTAGAGACAACATACTTTCCTATTTCAAATAGGTATTATTTTGCCAAACTATAATATTCAAGAGACATATGAATTTTGGGGTATTATACCATTATTTTAATTACCTTAATTCTTAGAGGAAATTCTCTAAATTAACATAAATATGTTACTCAATTTTGAGACCACATATTTACCTATTTTTAATAGGCACTATTTATCAAAATATAATATTTATGATAAATATGAATTTTAGGGTATTACAAAATAGCCCCTAAATAACGTCTCATAATTAACCATTGGTTAATTAATTCCAAATGAAATTTGGATGAAAATATAATCAATGAATTATAATTCTTTGAAACACATATTCATCTTTGTATTTTGCTAATTATTTGCTAAAATACAATATTTACATGAATTATGAAAATTAGAGTATTACATCTATTAAACTGAAACATGTGAAAGCTGCAGAGGGCACAATGACTTCTATGGGTCACGCAACAGCAGAACGCCATACTCTTCTAACAATGTTTATGCAAACAGCGGAGATGGTGTGAATTACTCATGCCTCTCGGGCTGGACCTTGAGTCCTTATTTAAACATTGTTCTTTAATCTTCATTCATGTACTTTGCTTAGCTCAAGTGAAACCAAGAGCAAGTGAGAAACTGAGAGTGAGAAAGAGAGAGAGCCACAACTAGAGAAAACGAAGGAGCTGATCATGAAGCTTGAGGAATCAACTAAGGTGAGTTCCTTAGGCATTATCCTTCCCATTTTCGTGGCTTTAATCTGCTGCAAGTGGTTTATTTAGAAGAAAAATGTGACCATGCTCTGTTTTTCTTGTCTAAAACAGAGAATATTGTGTGTTTCTATTTCATAATCAAATGTTTGAGTTTTTCCATGAAATTTCTACAGTAGATAGTATACTCAATAAGGTTTAAAATGAGCAAAAGACTAGCCAAAACAGACGTGTAGATTGGGAGTTACAATTTTTTTAAAGTTGGACAGCAAAACTGGAAAACTGTCATTTTCTAGAAATGAATAGTGATTTTTCGTGTTAAGGTTTTGAAATAGTAAATGATTGAATTTTGTCATGAAATTTTCCATAAATGAAGTAGACACAACAAGGTTTAATTTGATAGGTCGCACGCCTTATATATGGCTCTGAATATGTATAAGTGTAGGGAAAACTTTTTATGAACCCGGATCATGGATCCCTCCACCCTCAACCCGAATCCTGGACCACTTGTCTCGGATCTCGGATCCTGGACAATTTACCCCTCCACCCTCCACCCGGATCCCCGACTACTTATCTTGGATCTCGGATCCCGGACACCTTGCCCCTCCACCCTCAACCACTCCCTTAGACCACTCATCCTGGATCCCGGACACTTTACCCCTCCACCTTCAACCCTCAACTACTCACCCCTCAACCCAGATCCTAGACCACTCACCGTAGCAACTCTATCCCAGAATCCCCATTCTAGCAATCTTATCCTGGATCCCAACACCCTATCCCAGCAACCCCATCCCGGAACCCCCTCAAACCCCTTAACCCAGAACCCCCTCAACCCAAAGAAATGATTGCAAATAAAATAATAATAATAGTAATAATAAATATTATTATTATTATTATTAGGAAAGGGAATAAATAATATTATTATCAATATAAACTTAATAGCAATAGCATTTCAAGTCGTGCACTGTTTACTACCTCACAAATCACTGTTCAATTCAACAGTAATAGCTCAACAGTGTGGCTCAGTGTTGGGCTTCATGCACAGATGTGGTTAGCATTTACATTTTGAATTTTGAAATTCCCTCCTGTCCGTTCTCTCTCTTTTAATTTAAGTCAGTGATCCTAAGAGGTTGAATAAAGCAGTTACAGTTCCTGAAGATATTGTCTCTCAGGTTGCTTCCATTTTCCATGACCATTTTTGCCCCCACATTTGGTGTGAGAAGGAAAGAATCAAGCAAGATGAAGAAGGAAGACACTGTGAAGCTTATTAGCGCCGAGTGATTCAAGTTTGTAGTCGATAAAGACGCAGCTATGGTTTTACAGATGATAGATAACATGCTCACCTTTCCAGGTTTGTTCGTTCTTCGCTACCTCACTGACAGATTTATTGTTTTGTTTTTCTCAAGGAGGACTAGGGTTTCAATTTTTTTATATGATTCTTCAAGATAATAATATTCTGATGGAGGGATTTCCTTAACAGGTAGTTTTGCTGAGAGGCAGTGCGGCGAAGTAACTAACTCTACGTCCACGTTGGTGCGTTGGCCCTTCCATCTGCACTTGTCATTAGAGTAATCATTTAATTTGTTGAGAGGCAGCGCGGTGAAGTGACTAACATACCCGCTACTTGAGTTAGCTGTTAATTTTGAAATTTTACGAATAAGATGGCTTAAACACTTTTGCTACTGACTGTTTTTGTTTTGTTCTGATTATCAAATCAACAAGTTCTCTGGATGAAATTTCTGTGGACCAAAGCAAAGCAAAAATAGTCAAGTACCATGTTAAAACACCAAGGTTTGATTAATTTGCCATGGAGAGGATTATTTCCTTCCAGGTTCTTTGAATACTAACCGTTATGTGTTAATTGAATGATGGAAAATATAAGTTATTATAAAGTTGGGTTTTGTAGGAATTCTGAAGAAGTTGAAACAATTCGCTCTAGGGTATGTACTTAATTGTTGTCCGCTTTATTGCTTACTAGTGGTACTTGAGTTTTTGTCATGGAATATGTAACATTTGAAATATTTATTTTGTTGTTTTTTATGCATTTTAAGGTCCAAAATTAGTGATATGGTGGACAAGAAATATGGGAAAATTCCATCTGGAGACTTGAAGCCCAATTCATGGACCCTACTGTACTTTGGTAAGCGACTTTGTATTATGAAAGCATGACCTACAATTAGCAATTCTGAAATTATATATTCAAAAGTAGATATTCAATTTCTAATCTGTTCTTGCAAAGCCTTATGAGGAAAAGCCCAATTCCATTGGAGTTTTGTAGCTCCACAACCGAACTAATCAGAACTTAGTAGCTTAATTGTCCTTAGTTATACTAGAGAACATCATGAATTATGCAGTCACATCTTTCATAAGATGTCCTCTTAGAACTAACAAAGAACAGAGTTCAAATTACGCCTTTTAAGTTAAAGCATTAAATCAGCTGACAATATAGAACTATTGTAATTTTTTCTGATGACCATCATCTGTATCGTCTTCAATGTTTCGTGCCATCGATGATGTGCTATCAGGGTGCAACATGGGATCTTGATGGGCATATGATACTGCTTGCTTTTTCTGAATCTTGCCACTACAACTGTTTTTTAATAAGATATTAAACCTTACTTTATGGTTTAGAATAATCATTTAATTTAATTTAGTTGTATGGTGTGATTTTTATCATACTACTATTATTAGCCATCTTATTATTGTCTTTTTTGAATGAGTGTGGCCTAAATTATTGTATTATGGTTTATATACAAATTATGGAATTAGTTACTTGCTTTTCTAAATCTTCAACCTTGGGATTTGTTCACTTTACATCAAAGCCTCCCTCATTGGGTATATGGTCTTTCGTTTGGAATTTCTTATGTTGAGTTGTTCATGTGATTCTTAGTTGATCCTTTATGGACAATAAATATGGAAGTATTAGGAGTTAAATAATATTAGGAGTCTAATATGGAATATGAGCATATGCTATGCAACCAAAGATTCTTGAATGGCTAACCTCCGGTTTCTTACTACTCCATGCTTCATCTGGAGTTTCGAACTTAACACTTTTTGTTGGACAACAATTGAATAGATAGGTAGCACACTGAACAGCTTCGACCCAAAATGTTCTCGGCATATGTTTGTTAGCTCCTAATGTTTTGATGATAACAAAAGAATTAAATTTGTGAAAAGCAAATTTATCCAAGCATGAATTCTCGAGAATGAGATTAGGATTCTCGAGAATGATAAGTGTTCAGACAGGAATTCAAAAAGTCACTTGCTTAGATTCTCGAGAATACCCCTTAGATTCTCGAGAATGCAATTCATTAATATCATGTATGTTCAGAGTAACTCTCAAGAATTCACTTTGAATTCTCGAGAATGTAACACATTGACAAGCAAAATGAGGAACTGTGTAGAAGCAATTCTCGAGTATCTTATCATAATTCTCGAGAATAAGTTGAATGAGCCTATATCATCTGAATCCTTGTACCTACTCTCGAGTATAATAACATGATTCTCGAGAATTAGTTGAGTGATTTCATTCTTCTCATTGAAGGTAATTCCCGAGAATCTCAGATTCATTCTCGAGAATAACTTCTTTGTATCATCTAAGAAATGCTCAGAACGTCATTCTCGAGTATCCAGGTATAATTCTCGAGAATACCTTGTGACAATTATTTGAAATGATTTTTTAACATGCCACTCTCGAGTACTCAGGATCTGACTCTCGAGTATCATCGCGTTATTTTGTAAATCACTCTGTTTAGGCAATTCTCGAGAATTAAGAGCTATTCTTGAGAATGAACGCTGGTTGATTTCAGATTTTCTCGAAATGTATGAATCACTGGTTATCTTTTGGGTGTTTCATATTGTCGAATTAAATACATTCTTAACCAAGTTTAATCAATTTGTTAGTGTTTTACAGAGATGTTTTCCAGGTTTAAATGCTAAATCATCAAAAAGTGCTCCAGCATGTCAGAAGCATTTAATGCACTGAAAAAGCAGACCATACAAATGGAATTAAAGCGTGTAGCAGAAGGAGATATTCCTTCGAGGCAAACTTATTCCAGCTAAAACTCTGAATTAATCTCTGCTCTGAAACATTCGACGGCGAAGCATTTAATAATACAACGGTCGACTATTCACCAACAGAGTTGCACTGAGTCTAACGGAAAATTAAAAAGTCTCAACGGCTAGTTTGCAAACTCCTCAACAGCATTAATGGCAAGGGCTATAAAAGAACAATGCATTCAATTCCGCCATCTACCGAAAATCTGTGCAATCAATTCGAAGTTAATAGCATTTGTAGTTTCAACTGTTCCATTGAGTTTGTACTTCAGTGTTCATATTTTATCAACTCGTGAGGAGTATCTAAACACTTATTTCATCATTAAGCTTGTATATTAAGGTTGAGGAACCTTAAGAGTGGGTGTACTAATTACAACTTGTAAGATGGAGTGGAGTCCAAGAGCGCTAGGACCATCCTTCGTTTACAGAGTCTGTAATTATTTCAGAATCTTAGTGGAATCCCAGAGTGTTTCTGGGGACTGGATGTAGGTCAGTATTTAGACTGAACCAGTATAAATTGTTTGGTGTCATTTTATCTTATTAGTCTCTATTTCGCAAATTCTCAAAGAAAGTTTTTTAGATTTCAAAGAACACCTATTCACCCCCTCTAGGTGATATTCCACCTTCAATGTTTTCCTTTAATCATGCTTCTTGCCATATCAAGAATTGTTCGATTCTTTATTTTTGCAATTCCATTTTGTTGTGTCGTGTAGGCAGCTGTCAGCTGATGAATTATTCCATGTTCTCGGCAAAATGCTTCAAATAATTTGGAAGTATATTCTCATCTCTTGTCTGTTCTGAGCAGCTTTAAATACTGACCACTCTGCTTTTCTGTCAGTGCATTAAACTCCTTGAATTTATCAAGGGCTTTAGACTTTTCTTTGAGGATATATTCCTAATCTTTTTGTTGGTCAATTTCCTTGTTGGCAAGTGAATTAATCGAACAAGTAATAAAGAGTAAGTAGAGTATCGTCCCACAGAGACTGAGGTACCGATGATGACACAGATTCGCGCAACAGCTGTGTAAAGAAATTTAAATGAAATATGATTGGTTTGAGATTTTTGTGATTATAACTAATAAGAAAGAAAATAACAGATGATCGTAGTCATAAGAAGATATCAGTAAAAGATAGGCTGAGCTTCAACTTCATCCTAAGCATATCAATCCCCCACTTTGCCTTAGCACATTGCTATAGCAATTAAACTGCACAGCGGCCGCTATGTTACAGCATAACCACCTTTCACAATGTTATTCAGTTAACCCACAACTATTTTATACAAAAGCTTCCGCGTCCTATACGTACAACCTAAACTATACTTCTTCCATATGCCTATGGCGATTTTCTAGCTCAGATTATCTTTTCAAATCAAGGTGTTAAGGTTATGAGCGATAGACCCATGCCTAAAGCCTACAATGATAGGTCAAGCCTTGCATCAGCTTGCCCAGCAAATACTGCCTATTAGATGTCTAACCCTGACTCCCTTCCAATAAGCCGAGGCCACTGATCTAGCCCTTAGCTTCCACTAACAGACAAGAATTAAGATTGCTAATAAACAAACTGAATTGATGAAATTAAGTACTAGCAAACTGGATTCATTCTACACTCAAGAATTCATCCTCGCTCAGCCAAAGGAAGTTTAGTTCATGACTGACAAGGGAATCACTAAACGATTAACAACAGAATAACCCATGACAAAAGATTAACTAAAATTAAAAAAAAGAAAAACATAAAGCTTGGCGAAGGTTTCAACGACGTAGGAAAAGCATGTCACTTGACAACTCCACGTCTTCTCGTCTCCATCTCACTACAAGGAAGGATTGGGTTCTCCTGGAGTTCTTGTACTTTGTGCTTCTCTCCCTCTTCTTTCAAGTCTGGCCAAATAGGAATGTTCTTGGACTCTCTACGACTCGATGATCTTTTAAGGTTAGCCATCTTTTCCATTTATAGTCAAGTTTACTTGCGGTGTAAGTTCAGTGAGCTAGGCTTTTCCAAATCTGCCAAGTCCAAATTTCCAAATTCAGTAGATTGTTTCTGCTGATTCTACGGAATCCTTTAAATCTTAATCTTTGATCCTCCGCATCTTCTATTCCAATCCGTCAACAATCTAACCGCGAACTAACGTCCATCCATTAACCTGCACTTAGTTCCTAAAAAAGCCTTGAGGAAAAGTCAAAACATACGGCGCATAACATTGCATCCTTTACACTGCTATAGCATATGAGTTGCATTGTATTGCAGCATGCTAAGGCTGACCCGATGCTATAGCATTGTATCGGCAGTGCTATATTCGTTTATAATAAACCCTTAAGCTTGCCTTCTCTTTATGCACATGAATAGGATATTTATGGAATTATCCTAATTTATGAGATGTATCCTGCATTTCCCTATATCCATGAATTATGACATATTTGCTCAGATAAGATACTTTTAAACTCATATTCAACATAAAAAACAGTCACACATTTATAGGGAAAACATATCATAAATAATACTCATCACTTTCTACTGAAATCATCAATGAATGTGATATAGTACTTGTTTCCTCCAAGTGAAGGAATGTTAAATGGACCAGTTATATCTGAGCAAACTAGTTGCAATGGTCTTTTTGCTTTCCATGACTTGCCAACTTCAAATCTTTGTCTATGTTGCTTTCCTCGCATGCATCCTTCACATAGTTGATCTGGATGATTTATTGTTGGCAATCCAGTAACCATCTTCACTTTTGATAACAGCTTCAGGCCAGTGAATCCGAGGTGCCACAACCATGAACTATCTTCAATGACAGACTTCATGCATTTGATTGCATCTATCTGTATATTCAACTTGAATAGACGATTGCTTGTCATTTCAATTTTCGCTATCAATTCTCCTTTCTGATTTCTCATGACGAGAGATCTATCTTTTAAATGTATGTCATATCACTTCTCCAATAGTTGACCAAGACTGAGGAGATTGCTCTTCAAAGATGGTAAATAATAGACATCTGTATTGTATATTCTATCTCCATTCTTTGTAAATATCATAATATTACCTTTTCCTTTAACTGGGGTTTTTAATAGATCACCGATTGTGACTTCTCCTTGGATTCCTTCATTCAACTCTGTGAATAACTTCTTTTTACCACGCATATGATTGCTTGCTCCAGTATCAAGATACCAAACATTCTTTCCATTATCTTTTTCACCTTTGTGAGTGAAAAAGACGGCCGGTTCATCAAGTTTTACTACATTTGCTGTATAATGACTTCTCCCCTCAACTTTAGCAGTATCTCTACACTCATAATTGAGATGACCAAATCAATTACAATTATAACATTGCAATTGGGATTTATCACTTCTTTGTTGGCATCTGCCTCCTCCTTTGGCTAAGAATTACCTCGGCTTTGGCCATGACCTCGATTATATGACCCTTGGCCACATTCATATTTTGCTGCATAAGTTTTAAATCTTCCATTTGTTAGTTTTCTATGTGTTTTAATGATAATTGACAATTGTAAACACAAGTTGAGATTTGTCTTTGGTAAGTTGAAAAACTTACTGTCAAAGACAAACTTGAGTTTTGGTTTCAAAACTCGAGTTTTGAACTTGACAAAGTGTAGCTCAATTTTAATAAACTGAGAAAACTCCATTTTGCATAGACAAACTCGAGTTTCTGACATACAGAGAGCACTCAAGTTTTTCACATTGAGACAAACTCGAGTTCACACCTTACAAAGACTCTCCAATATTTTCTAAAGCAAACAAAACTCCAGTTTTCTGTTGGAAACCCGAGTTTTGGGCATACAGAGAGCCTCCAATGTTTTAAGCCAAAGAAAACTCCAGTTTGCACTTAACCAAGAGTTTTCTAAGTTTTCCAAAGTTTTGAGAAAACTCGAGTTTATGTTTGGAAACTCGAGTTTTGGTTTGACACAGAGTTTACATGTTTTTAACTACTCTGAGAAAACTCCGGTTTGTTTGGAAAACTCCAGTTTTCACTTGGATGGAGTTTTCAAAGGTTTTTCAACTTTAAATTAAAACTTGAGTTTTGGATTTGAAAACTCGAGTTTAGGCCAAGCCAAGAGCTTTCTCATTTTAGTGATTTGAAAACTCAAGTTTACTTTTGGAAACTCAAGTTTTGAGCTTATGAACTTAAACATGTTTTCACTATAAAAGTCCAAAACTCGAGTTTGTCATTAATCCACTCGAGTTTTGCTCTATACTTCAAAATGTGCTTTTAAACTCAAATCGCGACTTTGCTCTCTGTATAAAGGAAACTCGAGTTATGATTTGGAAACTTGAGTTTTGCTATTAGTGCACATTGACAAACTCCAGTTTTGGTGAGCGAACTCGAGTTTGTGTCGCTGAGTTTGAAATTCAAATCTGACGAATTTGTGAAACCTTCTTGTTTGATTTTAATACTTTCTATCATGATTCATTAATATTCCTAACTATGTTTAACCACTTTGTTAGTGAGTTTCAGATGATTTAGAGGATATTAATTGAAGATTAAACGCAAAAGCAAAAAGTGACGTCAGCACATTAAATGCAAAGTCTAGAAAACTTGCATCCTTTTGGACAATCATTCTACACACGTTGCAAAGGGATTATTGTTTCCTTTCCTCATCCAGTAGCTGCTCTTTCAACGAATTAATATTCAAGAAGTCAACCATAAACATCTATGCAACTGGATTAAGCAAAGAGTAGAGAGAAGAAGACCTAAGCTCATCCTAATCCTTCCTGAATGTCTCCAATGGTTACATTAAGGATTACAATGGTCATTTAATGTTCTCTTAGTATAAATAGAGCTGCATTCAATTATTCTCAACAACCAATCTGCTAAAAATGAATTACATTCAAGTTTACCAACTACTCTTTCAGTTTTCACTTGTAAAGTATCTTTTGATACATTGATCTTTAATGTTTATCTTTATCTACTCTTAGAGAGTTCTTTTATTGTAAATCATTTATTGTAAGAATCTCAAGTCAGGAGACTTGGAGATTGGGTTATTGATTGCAACTTGTAAGGGGGAGTAATTTCTAGTGAGAGAATTACTCGAGTTACAGAATGTGTAATCAATTGATATAGTAAAATCCCAGATTGTCTGGGGACTGGACGTAGGTCAAGTGGTTGGACCGAACCAGTATAAATTCCTTGTGTCAAGCTTCTTCTTCTCCTACTATGCTATACCCTATTTTCTGCATACTAAAACAAATCCTTAGAAAAGAATTTTAAAATCCCCAATTCACCCTCCCTCTTGGTGATTTGCTTCACTTTCACCATTTGTTCGGCCATATCCATTGCGTCGACTACGACCACCTCGAGCATTGAAGCCACCTTGGGTGTTATATCCACCTCTATATCCACCACAATTTCCTTTGCCACATGCTGATGCTGGCTTGATTTTCATTTAAAGATATTTTGCTTTGCAAAGCCTGCTTCAAATTGCTAGAGCCTTCATTTAGATTCATTCTTTGCTCGGGAGCTTGAAGAGAACCCACAAGCTCATCAATAGACATAACTGTCAAGTCTTTGGCTTCTTCAATGGCAGTGACAATGTAATCAAACTTTCTTGTTAATGATCGTAGAATTATCTCCATTACTCTGACATCATCTAGAGTCTCTCCATTTCTTTTCATCTCTTTAGCCACCTTTTGCACTCGTGAGACATAATTTGTAACTGGCTCCGTATTCTGCATTTTTAGATTCTCAAATTCAGCTTTGAGTGATTGCAATCGTACCCTTTTGGCTTTGTCTACTCCATCACAAGATTTTTGTAAAATCTCCAATGCATTTTTGGAATTTTTTGCATTTGATATTTTCTCAAATGTTGATTCATCAACACCTTGAAAAATCAAGAATAGAGCCTTCTTGTCCTTCTTCTGAGATCCCTTAAGCGTCTTTCTTTGAGCATTTGATAAAACTACTTTAGTAGCTGCATTAGCAGGCTCCGTATATCCATCCTCAATAAGGTCCCATATATCTTAGGAACCTAGTAACGTCTTCATCTGAATACTCTAATTTCCATAATTTCCTTTCGACAATTTTGGAATTTGTGGTTGCACCATCTCCGCCATCTTTATTGACCATAACTCTGATACTACTTGTTGGAAATTAGAGGTATAGAAAGATGAAAAACAATGCTTCTATTATAATCTCAAATAACAATACACCTTTGTTGATTTCTCATACTCCTCTGTTTTTTACACACACACAGCTCTCAAAAATAATTTTCTCACTTCTTCTCTCAAAATGCTTCAGCACTTATCTTTGTTTTTCTCAAATCTCTCTGTTCTCTATTTCTTTCGGATACAACATGATCTACAATTATGGAAACATATATATAGGCATTTGGAATCGTCTCATATGATAGTTTTTTTTTTTGTACCGTCATTGCGTAGCTTCATAGCCTCTGGAGATTAATAATGCCATGTAGCCTTTGCTTTATTCCTGATCCTTCTTCATATTTAATAGCCACCTTTTTTGACTTATTTATGCAGGCTCCATTACTCTTTTTGTAACTAAGTTGATTTTATTATTTTTTAATTAATTTGCTTTACAACCCATCATGAGATTTCTTCAATTTTCCTAGCGGTGGAAGAGAGAAAGAACAAAAGCCAATTTTCTCTACTTCACGTGACAACGCATGCATCCATTTTATATCCATCTTACAACACAACTTGCTTTGATTAATCCATTTGACAACTCATGATCTCATAATATTAATCCTGGCGGTGAATGTATTTTGTCAGGTGGGAGTTAAAATTGATTAGAACTTTATCTGTTTAAAAGACAGGTTTATAAGTATAAAGGGATTCTAAAATCCAGACATAATGCCTAGGAATCGAAACTATCCAATATAAGAGAGGTGGTTTGATGAGCGTAGATGGCGAGAACATACATGGCATTAAGTTGGGAAAAAGAAATCGACATAAAGGTGATAAGTTCATAATTGTTAAGTTTGAAAAAATATTAGAGTTAATTGGCTAAAAACCCATGAAAAATTGTTTATATATATATATATTCTTTTGGGTGGTGCCATGTTATTTTTACTCTTATTAAAAAAACCTGATTTCATATATAGAACAAGCATACTTACAAAACTCCCAAGGAGCATTCGCGATCTCATCAGAGAAAAGACTTTTGTTATCCTCTCCATCGTACTTCCTCTTATATCCTCCAGGTGCATTTTATGTTGGGGGCACCTCATCTCGGCTCTTATTTTCGAGGTCTTGGCTTTTTGCAGCTTGCTTGTCCTTCGCGAGTGTATGATCTAAACCCCGAACTTCAGTAGCCTAAACCCAATTTTGATTGACCAAGTTATTTTCAGCATCATTGACCCATGGACCTTGAGCAGCAACTTGTGCAGAGGTCAAGGCATTAACCTGACTAGGGCCACTCACATCTCGGTTTATGTCACGAACAAGGATATTAGTCTGACTAGGGCCACTCACATCCCAGTTTCTGTCACGAACAAGGTCCTCCATCTGTCCGAGACGCTCTTCCATCAATTGCATTCTCCGCATCTCTTTTTGCCGCCAAAGTGCATTATGGCAGTCCATATCCTCCTTCATTAGTCGAATATCCTCTTGTCTCTGAAGACGGTTATGAAGCTCCATCTCATCCATCCGCCTTAACAATGAACCTAACATGTTTTGTAAGAGGCGAATGTCAGGGTTCTCAACTTGAAATTGCGGAGGACAGTCTTACTGTTGGACTTGTGGCTGGATTTGCTAGGCAATCCCATTCTGAGGGGTTGCCACGAATATTGGGGAAGATGCAGTATCGGCTGTGTCTTCCTCTTGCACTTGGTTATAATTTGGAACGATCGAGTTCTCATGTTGTGCCTCAAGTTGAACCATTCTTTCCTGATTCTGCTATGGTAGATCCTCTGGCAACTGCTCCTGCCGAAGCATTTGGCTATTACTTCTGGTAGCAGGCATTAGCAGCAACCATTTTTGGTTGTTTGGAATCAAAATTTACAGTTCCCTATGGTCGACACCAATGTTCTAGTATAGAACACAGATGTCTAGCCCTATGGACTAGTATATTGATATTGGATCAAATGGACACACCAAGATATCTATAAGGCAGATACGAAAAGGAAGATGATTGCTCCAGGATATCTATAAGGCAGATACTGAGGAGAATAATGGATCACTATGCACGTATATAGCGTTTAGCCAAAAAAAGGGTGGTGTGTGTGCATAGTGAGGTTGAATAGTAAATAGGATGAATAGAGAATGTGTACCTTTTAAGCTAACCTCCTATTTGTAAGTGGAGCTAAATACCCAAGAGGGGGGGTGAATTGGGTATTCTCAAAATTTTCAAAATTTACTCTGTTTTAAGGTAATAAAAACAGAGGTGAATAGAATAAAAGGGAAGAATAGCTGGACACAGAGATTAATACTGGTTCGATCCTAACAACTTGACCTACATCCAGTCCCCAGACTCCATGGGATTTCTACTATATCAAAGATTACACACTCTGCACTCAAGAAGTAGTTCTCTCTCTAGAACTCACTCCCCCTTTCAAGTTGTAATCAATGAACTCCCAAATCACCAAGTCCCCTTAACTTGTGATCCTTTACAATAAATGATTTACAGAAAGAAACTCTCTCTAAGAGCAAATATTGATAATCACTGAAGCTCTTTGTATCAGAGGATACTATACAAATGAAAACTGAAGAAAATAAATGTAGACTTGAAAGCAATTCGTTTTCAGTAGTTCTGGTTGTTGAGAAGACTTGAATGCAACTCTATTTATAGTCAGATAGCATTAAATGACCGTTGCATCTTTAATTAGACTGTTGGAAATTATCTGCAGAGGTTTGGAGCAACTTTGGTCTTCTTTTCTCTCTAATATCCACTTAATCCAGCTGTCCAAGTGTTCAGAGTTGACTTCCTATGGATTAATCCGGTCGAGAAGCAATTGCTTGTTGTAGGAATCATTCTTTAATGCTTTGTAACCGTGTGCAGATGGATTACCCAAAAGTATGCAACTTTCTGGGCATAGCATTTGATGTGCTGACACTGCTTTTTGCTTTTGCTTTAAACATTCAATAAACATTCTCTAATCCATCTGAAACTCACTAAAAAGGTGGTTAAACATAGCTAGGAATAATAGAAAATAATACTAGAAAGTATTAAGATCAAACAAGAAGGTTTTCCAAATTCATCAGATTTGAATTTCTGAATCTGCAATGTAAACTCGAGTTTGGTTCATGTGAACTCGAGTTTGGAGCTTCAGTTTATAAAAGCATTTCAAGTTCAAAACATCCAAACTGGAGGTTTGTAATCAAAACCTAAGGTTTTCAACACACTGAAAAGTTACTTTGCTCTCGGGTTGATTTAAACTCGAGTTTGCAAATCCAAACTTGAGTTTTCTCCATCCAGAGAGGAAAGTCACGATTTTGAGTCTTTGAGTAACTTTGTGCAAAATACAAACTCGAGTCTATTAGTAGACAAACTCGAGTTTGGCACTGTTCAAACCAAAACTTAGTTTCATTTTTCGAAAGACAAACTTGAGGTTTCCAATGCAAACTCTATAGTTTTCTCAAGTTGAAAAGTGCATTGCTCTCTGTAAAGTTTGAACTCGAGTTCACAACGTTAAACTCGAGTTTGTTCAACTTTGAAAAACTCTGAATGTTCTTGGCCTGAAGTAAACTGGAGGTTTATGAAATCAGTCTCGAGTTTACTTTAGTTGAAAATCCTTGAAAGCTCTCGGCCAAGAGTAAACTCGAGTTTGCAATAATGAACTTGAGTTTACATGTTTTGTAAACTCTTGAGATTTTTCAAACTAGAAAAAGTCCTTACACTCGAAAGAGTAATGTCTGGTTTAAGAATTTGAAAAATCATCCCGCCAGAGGCAAACTCGAGTTTGTCATAACAAACTCGAGTTTACAGTATTTGTAAACTCTTGAAGATTTTCTCTGGAGGTTGCAAACTTGAGGTTTAGAAATAGGAGTCTCGAGTTTAAAAGTATTTTGAAATCAAAATGCCCTCTGTCTCTAGCAAACTCGAGTTTGCTAAGATAAACTCGAGTTTACTCAAAGTGTGGGAAAACTTTGGAAAACTTTCAAGTTCATTTCAAGGGTCCAGTCTCGAGTTTAAAGTTCAAACTGGCGAGTTTACACCTTCTGTCAGTGGCAAACTTGAGGTTGCAAATGCTAGGCTTGAGTTTGTCGCAAATAGAGTGTTTTTGCTTGAAATTGACAAGTTTTAATCAACTCTTTGAAGATTGGAGCTTGATACCCAAGAGGGGGGTGAATTGGGTATCTTTAAAAATTTAAAGATCTAACTCTGTTTTGCACAACTAAGAACAGGGTATAACAGAGATGGAGAGAAGAGAAGCTTTTCACAATACGATTTATACTGGTTCGGTCCTTTCCCTGACCTACATCCAGTCCCCAAGCCTCACTTGAGATTTTCAATCCACTAACTTCACAAAATTGATTACAATCTCTGTACTCAAAGTAGTTCTCTCTCTAGAACTCACTCCCCCTTACAAGATGTAATCAATACACCCAACCACCAAGTCCCCTGACTTGTGGTTATCACAATCAATAAATGATTTACAGAAATGACTCTCTTACAGAGCAAATAAAATGAACACTGAAGCACAAGTATCAAATTGATACAATATAGATGAAAGCTGAACACAATAAATGAACTCAATAAATTTTCGCTCTCAGTTGATGTATCAGCTTGAGAAAGTGTTAATGCACTCCATTTATAGGTAGAAGGCATTAATTTACCGTTGCAAACTGGATTGAACCGTTGGGAAACTTCTGCTGAGAGTTGGTTCAACCTAAGACATCTTCTCTCTCTTGTTTATGCATAATCCAGCTGTCACTTGGTTCTTAGTTGACTTTCTGGCAATAAATCCGTTGGAGAGTTTGTTGCTTGTTGTAGTAATCTTCCTTTTAATCTTTTGCAGTCGTGTACAAGTGGATTAACCAAAGGAAGCAAGTTTCTGGGCTGAGCATTTATTGTTCTGACACACTTTTTGCTTTTGCTCTAATCCTTCAATAATCCTTCTTTAAACTGTCTGAAACTCACTAAAAGGATAGTTAAACATGTCTAAGTTCAATATATATTAAACATGTAAAGCATTGAGATCAAACAAGAAGACATAACAGATTTGCGCAATTCGAATTTCCAGTAACGGCTACAAACCTGGAGGTTTGTCCCACAAACCTCAAGGTTTGCTTGAGAATCTCAAGCAATCTCAGTTTCAGAAACACATAACCTCGAGGTTTCTTGGTGAACCTCGAGGTTTCCCTTGTAAAGAAACCTTGTGAAAAATATTGAAGACCACAAACCTAGAGGTTTGATATTTGGTGAAAAATTCATTTCTTCTCTAGAACCCACAAACCTCGAGGTTTTCAACAATACTCGAGGTTTGGCTAAAATATTGTAAAGCCAAAGCTTTGAACCAGAGACACAACCTCGAGGTTTAGAAATGAATCTCGAGGTTTTCACTTATGAGAAAACCTGTTTACTCTCTGTGTGCCAGAATACTCGAGGTTTATCATAATACTTGAGGTTTTAGGTATTTTCATGAAGTTTTATGTTTAGGACAAAACACCAAACCTCGAGGTTTCAAAGTTGAACCTCGAGGTTTTCATACTTGATGAAAACCAAATACTCTCTGTATTAAGAAAACTCAAGGTTTCTTCTAATACTCGAGGTTTCACAATGTTTTTCAAAACTTTCAGTTAGGCGCCAAAACACAAACCTGGAGGTTTTGTAACAACCTCGAGGTTTCATGTGTTGGTGTAAAACTGAGTTTTCCAGAGGGATGCAGAACCTCGAGGTTACTTTACAAACCTCGAGGTTTCACATAAAATTGTGAAACCAAGTTTTTGAAACATGAAACACTTAAGCCTTGAGGCTTTCTTGCAAGGCCAAACCTCGAGGTTTGCTCTTACTTAGAGTTTTCAAACCTTAAGAGCAAATCCTCATTCATTGTTTATAGTTAGTTGACAATCATCAAAACCATAAGAGAACTAACATTCTCCCCCTTTTTGATGATGACAACACTTATAAACAATCCTTTTTGCAACATTTAAGAGAGTTCAGAATAGCTTTGAAAAGTTATCAAAGAGATTGAAGAACTGTAGTCTTGGGCATTTAAAGTTCTAAAATATCAAAACACTATCAGAGATAAGCAGAAGCAAGAACATCAGCATTTGTATTCCATTTCGATAGAACGAGACAAAGTACAAAGGAATACAAGGACAAAAAGATGTACACAAAACAAAAAGCATACAGCAGATACAAATGCTAACATTATCAGAACAAATACATATACTGTTGCAAAAACATCAGAACACCTAACACCTAAACTCTATAACTCTAATTCTACTCCTTGCTTGTCTCTCCCCCTTTGTCGTCAGCAAACTCTGGGTCAAGGACAAAGACAGGAGGAGTGAAGAGCACCATGGCCAGAGGGTTTGGATCAAAGGTGAGATCATGAGGCTCTGGCATAGGAGGAGGGGAAAATGGAGAAGGTGTAGGGAAAATTTCAGTGGATGGAGTGACAGGAGATGGAAATGGATTAGGTAGGACCTCTGTGGTAGGAGTGATGGGAGAAGACAGTACCACAGTGGCAGGAGTGGAAAAGGAGGCTGGGGATGATGTGGTGTGAGGTGGACTAGGAAACGAAAAATATGGTGAGGAAGGTGAATGAGTAGGTGATTCAGTGGCTGGGTGATCTGAAGGTGCCTCGATAACAGGGCTTGATGAACTAGGGCCAGTAGGATGATCATGAACTGAACCAGAAGAGGATCCAGGAGTGGATGTGGAACCAAGGTTCAAGTGCTCTATGATCCGGTCCACTTTACCAGTGAGATCCACCTGAGATATAAGATATGTGGCCATCTTGAGCGCAATTTCCTCTACTTTCTCCTTGATCTCTGTGGATTGCCCCTCTATGTCTTGAAGGTGTTCCTTAATGGCATCCTGAATCTCAATGAGACCCCCATGACCTCGAGCCATCTCGACTTTGATTTTCCCAACTCAAACTCCATCCTCATAGATAAGGAAGCAATGGAAGAGTCCACAATACTCTTGATTTGAGATACAAGATCATCTGGCAAAGGTGCCTGTGGAGGTGGAGGAGCTGATTGAGCCTGTTGAGCCTATGACCGAGGATGTGACCGAGAGGGAGCCTGAGACTGAACTGAACCTTCTTCACCAAACTTAATCTTCATCAAATTCATCTGGTTTTTGCCAAAGAAGGGAGGATACTCAAGGGTATCAGTTGATCCCACATACCATATCTTGTGATAGAAAAGAATCACAGAGACCAAAGAGGGATAGGGTATGTGAGAGAGCTGTCTTTTGGCAAACTTAAACTCTGTCATCCCCTGAAGCGGCCAGTAACCAATGTTGAATGGAACCTTCTTAACAAAGGCGGTGAATGGCCTGTAGTCTAACTGGGTAAAGTGTGTGTAGTTGCCTACTTTAGGAATGAAATTCCTAGAGTAGACATACCACAACACTCTATTTTTAGGAGGCATAGAACTGGGTTTGAAGGTGAGCTTAAGCTGTTGAGCAGGAGGAAATGGCTCACCGGGCCTCAATGTTTCAAATACCTCTTGGTTAATGTAAGCAAAATCAGGAATAGGTGGGGGATTTTCTATTTTCAAAATTTTGTTCAAAATAGAGGCAGACAGTGTGAATTTTACACCCCTCACAACAGTTGTGACCCTTTCTTCAATCAACTCACCATCTTCATCAATCAAATTATCATACTCCATCTTGTAATAAAACATCCGGACTAAACTTGGAGTATAAGGAGAGGATATAGATACAAATGATTCATATGGTTTGATCCAAGGTGACAAATCAAAATGGCATTCCCTATGAAATTCTTCCAAGTTAATTACTACCATAGGACAGAATACTCTCTGAAAATATGTCTCTCTGAACTTATCACTATCAGGCTTAGGGAGAGAAGAAGCAATAGTAACAAAACCTTCCGGTGGCGAGATGATCCGGCAAATGTCAGTGATAGCATTTTCCATTACTGGAGAGGCTTTATCCTTTCTCCCTTGGCTTGTAGCATGTGAAGACGATTGACCCTTAGAGGTCTGAGATACTGAGGCTCTCTTGGTTCTGGCCTTGGTAGGTGCTTTCTTTGCCTTCTCTATGACCTTTGCTTTTCCTTTTCCTTTCGGCTCAGGCTCTTTCCTTTTCTTTGATTGCTCCTTGCTTGGTTCCTTGAATGATACACCCTTTTGCTTGCCCTTTGGAGGTGGTGAAAGTGGAGGATCATTCATAACTCCTCTGATATGCTTGTCAATGCCGTAATGAAGTCGAGTGGATCGAGACTTCTTCCTCACTGGTCTGGTTGAAGGAGACTCAGGCACAGAGGAACCCGGTTGACGAGAGGGTGGAGGAGGAGGAGACCACGATTCAGTCTCTTCGTTGGAGTGAGTGGTTGATTTAGAAGGAGAAGGTGATTTCAAAGACATTGGTGACCTTAGAGTGGAAGAAACAGACCGAGAATGAGAGATTGATAGAGAAGGTGACGAGAGAAAGAGGGTTTACTCGAGGTTAGGGTTGGGTTCTGATGAAAAATGCACAGAACATATACATATAAGCGCGACAAACCTCGAGGTTTTCTGCCAAACCTCGAGGTTTGATGACTAAATTGCACTAACCTGGAATTCAAAAGTGTATAGTGAACTTTTGAAATTCTTACCCCAAACCTCTAGGTTTTCTCCAAAACCTCGAGGTTGTGCTGTCTGTCATTTGTGAGGTGCTCTCTGTCTCACCCAAAACTCGAGGTTCCATTGAAAACTCGAGGTTCCTCCTTTTTGAAACACTTCAGTATTGATCATACACCTCCAAACCTCGAGGTTTGCTCATGAACCTCGAGGTTTTGCCTCTTTTTGACAGCAAAACCTGCACAAAAATTATCTAGACACTCCGATGCTTAAGTTAGTGACTTATAATCATCAAAACCATAATTTAATAATAAAATGAACATGAATCACTTACAGCTCATTGGGATTTACCATTCCCAATTCTCTCCTTATGAAGGTGAATTGTTCCTTGGCTAAAGGCTTGGTGAAGATGTCAGCTAGTTGAAGATGAGTCGGAATGAACATCACTTTGACATCTCGCTTTTGAACATGATCCCGAATGAAGTGGTGCCTCACATCAATATGCTTGGTTCTTGTGTGTTGCACCGGATTCTTGGCCAAGCTTATTGTGCTAGTGTTGTCACACAAAATTGGGATCTCCTTCAACTGCACTCCCAAATCAGCAAGTTGTTGCTTCAACCATAGCACTTGAGCACAGCAACTTGAGGCGGCTACATATTCAGCTTCGGTTGATGATACGGCCACAGTTGTTTGCTTCTTGCTAAACCAAGACACAAGAGAGTTGCCAAAGAACTCACATTGGCCACTCGTGCTTTTTCTATCCGTCTTGTATCCAGCATGATCCGAATCTGAATATGCAACCAAGTGCTCCGGCTGACTTTTGGGAAACCATAGTCCAAGAGTCTTCGTATCAAAGAGATATCTGAATATCCTCTTTACATGTTCTGCATGTGACTCTTTAGGAGCGGATTGGAACCGAGCACACATCCCAACGCTGAATTGGATGTCCGGGCGACTTGCTGTGAGGTAGAGTAATGATCCAATCATTCCTCTATACTTGGTGATGTTGAAATCCTTGCCCTCTTCATCAGCATCCAAAGAAGTGGTTGTGCTCATTGGTGTGTCAGCCCCATTGCACTTGTCCATTCCAAATTTCTTCAGCAAATCATTCAAATATTTGGTTTGAGATATAAATATCTCATCCTTACGTTGCTTGATTTGCAGCCCAAGGAAGTAGTTGAGCTCACCCATCATTGACATCTCAAATTCACCCTGCATAGACTTGGAAAATTCTTCACACAAGGAGTCATTAGTAGCACCGAATATGATATCATCAACATAAATCTGTACAATTAAAATTTCATTCAATTTATTTTTCTTAATGAACATTGTTGTATCAGCTTTACCCCTGATAAATCCTTGATTGAGTAAGAATTGACTCAATCTTTCATACCAAGCTCTAGGAGCTTGCTTAAGACCATAAAGTGCTTTTTTTAACTTAAAAACATGATCCGGAAATTGATCATTTTCAAAACCTGGAAGTTGTTCAACATATACCTCCTCTTGAATGAAACCATTTAAAAAAGCACTTTTAACATCCATTTGAAAAAGTTTGAAACCTTTTACACAAGCAAAGGCTAGAAGAACTCTTATGGCTTCTAATCTTGCCACTGGAGCATAAGTTTCTTCATAATCAATTCCTTCTCCCTGATTATAGCCTTTGGCAACCAATCTTGCCTTATTGCGGACAATGGTTGCTGATTCATCTCGTTTGTTTTTGAATACCCATTTAGTACCAATGACCGGATGATCTTTAGGCCTAGGTACCAAATTCCAAACTTGATTTCTGTCAAATTGATGCAACTCCTCTTGCATAGCTATCACCCAATCATTGTCTAAAAGGGCTTCTTCTATTTTAGAGGGTTCGATGTGTGAGTTGAATGCAGAAAGGGTGACCTCATTTAAAGTACTATTTCTAGTTCTTACTCCTTGGTTCACATCACCTATAACTTAGTCTAAGGGATGATTCCTTATATATTTCCAAGCTCTAGGTTGAGACTGATCAGGATTTTCAAAATTATTTTCAGGATCAGCCTCAAAAATATTTTCAGAATTTTCAGATTGAGAAGGAGTAGTTTTTGAAAAGAATTGATTTTTGAGAATTGTCTCTTCATCATCCAAGGATTTATCAGAGTCATTTTCACTGAACACAACATGTATAGACTCTTCTACAATCTTAGTTCTAGTGTTAAAGACTCTATATGCCTTACTTCTATTAGAATAACCAATAAATATAGCTAAATCAGCTTTGGGATCGAATTTACCAAGATTGTCTTTTCTGTTATTGTGCACATAGCACTTACAACCGAAGACATGTAGGTGGCTGATGTTTGGCTTTCTCCCTTTGTAGAGTTCGTATGGAGTCTTATTCAGCTTCTTCCTCAAGTATGCACAGTTGGAGATGTAACTAGCCGTACTCATGGCATCAGCCCAAAACACTTGCGAAGTGTTGTACTCGTTCAGCATTGCTCTTGCCATCTCAGTGAGTACTCTATTCTTTCTCTCCACAACAGCATTTTGTTGTGGTGTTCTTGGTGCTGAAAAATTGTGGTTGATCCCCATACTGTCACAGAACTCAGCAAAGGCGTTGTTTTTGAACTCACCACCATGATCGGTCCTTATGCCTGAAATTGAGAAACCTTTCTCGTTTTAGACCTTCTTGGCAAAGGCAACAAACTGATCAAACGTTTCATCTTTTGATGACAAAAATATGGTCCAAGTAAATCTAGAAAAATCATCAACTATGACTAAAGTATAAAGGTCTCCACCAAGACTTTTTACTCTAGCTGGTCCAACTAGATCCATGTAAAGTAACTGAAGAGGTCTATTAGTTGAAATCTCATTTTTTGCTTTAAAAGAGGATTTGGTTTGTTTTCCTTTTTGACAAGCATCACAGATCATATCATTTTTGAAATTCAACTTAGGAATACCAATTACCAAATCCTTTTTCAGCAACTTGTCAAGTTGAAACATATTGACATGAGCTAATCGCTTATGCCATAGCCAATTTTCATTTAAGTTACTTACAAAACAATTTTCTGAAACAAGAGCATTACTAGAGAGGTTGAGGGTATAACAATTACCATCTCTAGGTGCTTTAAATAAAGCTTTATTTTTCAAATCATCTATGGAGACCAAATCCTTTTTAATAATAAAGCATTCATCAGAATCAAAGATAACTAAGTTACCCTTGTCGGTGCTTTGACTCACACTTAGGAGACTGTGACACAATCCTTCTACCAAGTAGACGTCTTTGATGAGAGGACCCTCATTGTTGCCTATCTCACGAATGCCAGCGATTTTGCCCGATTGGTCACCTCCAAATGTGACTCTACCACCATCTTTTGGCTTGATTGAAAGGAATTTGGATTTGTCTCCAGTCATATGTCTTGAGCATCCACTATCAATATACCACTTGTTGAGTCTTGATGCTCTAAGACAAACCTGCAATTCACAAGGAATCAAGTCTTAGGTACCCATCTTTTCTTGGGTCCTTTGGGGTTAGCTTGTACCTTGGGAACATACGTTCCTTTTGGTACCCATTTATAATTTCCTACAGGTTTAACTTTTCTTTCCTTCTTATGAAAGCAAGATGATGTTGAATGGCCCTTCCTATTGCAATAATTATAATGTGCAAAAGGATTTGAAGAATGAACAGATTTTGTAAAATAATTCATATATGATTTTTGTCCATTCTTTTTCTTGTCTTTCTTCTTATCAAAATCTGGTTTGTAACCAATGCCCGATCGGTCATTTATAAATCGTTGTTGTTTGAGAATCACATTGAGCATTTCACTTCCCTTAGTGAATTTCTCAAGTGCTTTTGTTAACTGCAAATTCTTCTTCTCCAAGATAGGGCATTCATCACAGACTAGAGATTCAGGAGAAGAGAGATATTCAATTCGCAATTCAAGAAAAGAGTTTTTCTTTTTCAAAGTCATATATTTGTCTGCAAGTTTTTCAAATTCCTTTTGAACAACATTGTACTCAGCAAATAATTCATCATAGGAGGGCAGAGACTCGTATACCTCATTGCTTTCATTATGTTGCTCTTCTTCCTCAGCAACCAGGCATATGTTAGCTTTTTCTTCTTCATCTTCAGCTTCATCCTCATCAGATGAACTGTCACCCCATATAGCTGAAACATAAGCCTTCTTCTTGAACTTCTTGAATTTCTTCTTCTCTTTCTCTTGGTTCTTCAGCTGAGGACATTCAGACTTGATGTGTCCGGGCTTCTCGCATTCGTAGCAAATGATCGGCTTCTTTGATTCATAACTGGAACTTCCCTTCTGAAACTTCTTAAAGCCTTGATCCTTTTTATAAAACTTTTTGAATCTCCGGACCATCATGCTTATCTCTTCATTCTCATCTTCATCTTCCTCATCCTTTATCACATTAAGAGCAACTCCCTTGTTGCGATTGTTGCTGCCGTTGACATCTTCTAAGTCCTTTTTAAACTTCAATTTACTCTCGTACTCAGATAAACTACCAAACAAAGCAGCAACTGAAGTCATTGACTCTCCACGAGCCTCCTCGATAGCGGTAACTTTCGCTTCCCAATCTTTTGTCAAAATATTGAGAATTTTCCTTACTTGAGAACCTTGATCAAATAGCTTTCCTAAGGCAGCCAGTTGATTTGTCAGATGAGTGTATCTAAGCTGAAATTCTCCAATGCTCTCTCCTTGCTTCATCCGTAGCAGGTCATACTCAGTGGTTAGAATGTTGATGCGGTTCTCTTTGATTCCAGAGGTTCCTTCATATGCTATTTCCAGAGCCTTCCACATCTCTTTTGCCGTTGACAAGTTACAGATTCTGAAGTACTCCTTTTTGAAAGTGGAGCTAAATCACCAAGAGGGGGGGTGAATTGGGGATTTTAAAAATTCTTTTCTGGACTCTCTGGTTTTGTTTGCTAAAACAGAGTGGTTAAGAGTAAGAAGGGAAGAAGAGCAAGACACAAGCAATTTATCCTGGTTCGGTCTAATCTCTTGACCTACGTCCAGTCCCCAGTTACTCTGGGATTTTCACTATCTCTCTTGACGATTACAGACTCTGCAAACGAAGGATGTTTCACAACCTTGAACACACTCCCCCTTACAAGTTGTAATCGAATAATCCAATCTCAAAGTCCCACTACTTTGAGATTCTTACAGAAAAATGATTTACAGAAAGAGAACTCTCTTCTAGAGTGGATGTTGGTAATCACTGAAGTACAGAAACACACTCAAATATATTAGAACATCTTTTTGACTGATTTTATCGAGTAAAGTTGTTGTATATCAGTTCTGTGTTGTTCTAGCTTCAAATCTTCATCTATTTGTAGTGGTTTGAAGCTTGTGAACGTTATAGATCCATTGGGCCTTTTTCCAATTCAAAAATATAGCTGTTGCTGGAGTTGTATCATGAATCAATCAGCTGAAATTACTCCCTGTCTGAAATATAGCCGTTTGGGAAATTATTCGCAGATTTGATTGCTTGATTCTTGTTTCTTTTCCATGTTGGTTTCATCTGAAGAACGTTGAAGCTTTATTCGTGGAGATTTTGACCGTTTGCATAACGGTTATCCACATATTCAGCAAGTTTCCTAAAATGACTCTTCTTTTGAATCTCAATCAAATTTAAAGTCTTTCTGTAATCTTACGAATAAATACGTTAGAACAACTCGGTTATAATGTTAAACGATATATATAACATATAAGATCAATGGGTATCTTTAAACAATTAAGATTGAATCAATTTTGGCAAGTTTTTTAAGCGTAACAGCGTTTTTCTGAAAAATGGACCAAAACTCGAGTTCTGAAGATCAAAACTGGAGTTTTGAACTGTTCATGCTTCATAACCGGAGGTGATGAAACCAAAACTGGCAGTTTTGAAAGTTTATAAATTCAAATGCTCTCGGGTTGCCCAAAACTCGAGTTTTGCTTCCCAAAACTCGAGTTTTGAACTTTTTATGTCAAAACATAACTTAGTTCAAAACTTCAAAACTGGAGGTGTTGGCTCATAACTGGCGGTTTTTAATTTCAAAAAGATTGAAAGCTCTCTGCCTTGACAAAACTCGAGTTTTGGTATCCAAAACTCGAGTTTTCATATCTTATGAAAACTTGGAAAATACACGTACAGTTGAAAACTGGCGGTGATGGTCTCAAAACCGGCAGTGATGAACTGGAGAAAAATCAATTGCTCTTTGTCTCTTCAAAACTCAAGTTTTGGTTCCCAAAACTCGAGTTTTGAACTTTCTTCCAAAATAAGAGAAGTTCAAAACTGGCAGTGATGAATGAAAACCGGAGGTTTTGAGATGTAAGAAACTTAGAAGTTTTGTAAACCTCTCTACCAGGCCAAAACTCGAGTTTTAGATTCCAAAACTCGAGTTTTGAACTGTTCACAAGTTCAAAACTAGCAGTGATCATTAAAACTGGCGGTGATGGCTTTTGAGCAGTTTTGCCACAGACCAAAACTCTAGTTTTCTTCTGATAGCAAGGAAAACTGATTTTTGCATCCTAAAACTTATCTTTTTTGGTTTTTAAGGCTTTCCAATTGTTCAATCATCATCAAAACTCATTGAGAACTAACACTTTTGACTAAGAGCACTTTGAAGCATTAAGATAGCCTTGCTGTTGAGAGTGATGTTCTTCTTATCATCATCGTTGAACTCAGCTTCAGTCTTTGGAACAGTAATGCCTCCTTTGGTTTTGACTGGTACATAGTCTCCAGTCTCAAAGACTCTCCACAGCCCATATTCAGTAGCCATCACGAACACACGAAATTTTGCTTTCCAGAAAGAATAATGCTCGCCGTCGAAGCCGGGAGGTCTGTTGATAGAAGCTCCGTCCGGAAGAATTCCTTCCATAATGATCCTTCTCGAGTGGTTAAACTCTTCTGAGAAGACCTCGCTCTGATACCAAATGAAGATTGGAGCTTGATACCCAAGAGGGGGGTGAATTGGGTATCTTTAAAAATTTAAAGATCTAACTCTGTTTTGCACAACTAAGAATAGGGTATAACAAAGATGGAGAGAAGAGAAGCTTTGCACAATACGATTTATACTGGTTCGGTCCTTTCCCTGACCTACATCCAGTCCCCAAGCCTCACTTGGGATTTTCAATCCACTAACTTCACAAAATTGATTACAATCTCTGTACTCAGAGTAGTTCTCTCTCTAGAACTCACTCCCCCTTACAAGATGTAATTAATACACCCAACCACCAAGTCCCCTGACTTGTGGTTATCACAATCAATAAATGATTTACAGAAATGACTCTCTTACAGAGCAAATAAAATGAACACTGAAGCACAAGTATCAAATTGATACAATATAGATGAAAGCTAAACACAATAAATGAACTCAATAAATTTTCGCTCTCAGTTGGTGTATCAGCTTGAGAAAGTGTTAATGCACTCCATTTATAGGTAGAAGGCATTAATTGACCGTTGCAAACTGGATTGAACCGTTGGGAAACTTCTGCTGAGAGTTGGTTCAACCTTAGACATCTTCTCTCTCTTGTTTATGCATAATCCAGCTGTCACTTGGTTCTTAGTTGACTTTCTGGCAATAAACCCGTTGGAGAGTTAGTTGCTTGTTGTAGTAATCTTCCTTTTAATCTTTTGCAGTCGTGTACAAGTGGATTAACCAAAGGAAGCAAGTTTCTGGGCTGAGCATTTATTGTTCTGACACACTTTTTGCTTTTGCTCTAATCCTTCAATAATCCTTCTTTAAACTGTCTGAAACTCACTAAAAGGATAGTTAAACATGTCTAGGTTCAATATATATTAAACATGTAAAGCATTGAGATCAAACAAGAAGACATAACAGATTTGCCCAATTCGAATTTCCAGTAACGGCTATAAACCTGGAGGTTTGTCCCACAAACCTCGAGGTTTGCTTGAGCATCTCAAGCAATCTCAATTTCAGAAACACATAACCTCGAGGTTTCTTGGTGAACCTCGAGGTTTCCCTTGTAAAGAAACCTTGTGAAAAATATTGAAGACCACAAACCTAGAGGTTTCATAAGAAACCTGGAGGTTTGATATTTGGTGAAAAATTCATTTCTTCTCTGAAACCCACAAACCTCAAGGTTTTCAACAATACTCGAGGTTTGGCTAAAATATTGTAAAGCCAAAGCTTTGAACCAGAGACACAACCTCGAGGTTTAGAAATGAACCTCGATGTTTTCACTTATGAGAAAACCTGTTTACTCTCTGTGTGCCAGAATACTCGAGGTTTATCATAATACTTGAGGTTTTAGGTATTTTCATGAAGTTTTATGTTTAGGACAAAACACCAAACCTCAAGGTTTCAAAGTTGAACCTCGAGGTTTTCATACTTGATGAAAACCAAATACTCTCTGTATTAAGAAAACTCGAGGTTTCTTCTAATACTCGAGGTTTCACAATGTTTTTCAAAACTTTTAGTTAGGCGCCAAAACACAAACCTGGAGGTTTTGTAACAACCTCGAGGTTTCATGTGTTGGTGTAAAACTGAGTTTTCCAGAGGGATGCAGAACCTCGAGGTTACTTTACAAACCTCGAGGTTTCACATAAAATTGTGAAACCAAGTTTTTGAAACATGAAACACTTAAGCCTTGAGGCTTTCTTGCAAGGCCAAACCTCGAGGCTTCAGTGCAAACCTCGAGGTTTGCTCTTACTTAGAGTTTTCAAACCTTAAGAGCAAATCTTCATTCATTGTTTATAGTTAGTTGACAATCATCAAAACCATAAGAGAACTAACACTCTTATCTTGCCCAAAAACATCTCCACATTGTTTACAATTGTTAGTAATCATCAAAACACATAGGGAACTAACACTATTTATAAAGATTACCTTAGGGTTTGGACCTTGGGCTTTGTGCGCCTCTCAGCCCATGCTTATGCCACCTCACCTACTAGTTGATTCCTTGTTTATAGGCTGATTAGGATCCTCCTTCATGATTTGCAGGTCCTGATGTGCTTTGCTCTTTTTAGGCCTTAAGGTGAATGGGCCTCTTATATGTGTCCATAACAATCATTTATGTACATTTTGCACTTCACAACATCCTAATTACAAAGCATGCTTCATTATCTGTCAAGAGGCTTCAATTCATGAAGCATTGCTAAATTTTAGCAACTAAATATCTTGCTTTGGCTTGTGACTCAATTCGGAGTAATGGCCTCCCATTAGTTGCAGAATCTCTATTACACCTCCACCGGCCTTGCCCTTTCGGGTGATAGGTTAGAGGGATTCGTTTTTAAAAATTACCTTTCCCTCATTATTAGCTCATTTAACGATAAATCAGAGTATCTGTAGCAAAGCACAGGACTGGTTTGGACAAACTACGTACTGGTAAAAAGTAAAAATCAACAAAAAGTAAAGTCCTCGAAGGGTTAGGTTATAGTCATCCGGCAGTAAGTGTTTAGATAATAAGTACAGTTATCCAAAATATAAAGTACAAAATATGATAGGGCATCCCCTATCCTTCATCTGCCCGGCCATCCCTACCTCCACAAAAATGCCTTTTTAAATCAGGCACAATCCCCTGCGTCACCACAAGCTTCTGAGGTCCAATAATGGCCCCCAGAGTAACCGTCAATACTCATGCACTATATGTGAAATATGTATGCATGCAACCATGTGAGTGTGTGTAACAAAAATAATGTGCTAAATATGCCACAATATGCAAACAGACACAAATACCAGAACACGTCTTTGCACCGTCAGGCCACCTTACCAAGACAGGCTCCAAAATTACCATTTCAATTTATGCTACTTAATCACAAGCCCGTCTCCGTAGAGTCGCCAAGTAGGCAGACCCCAGTAGGCACCCTCAGCACTAGGGACACAACCACAAACATGCTTTGTATACATATTTGGCAAAACAATACAAAAACACACATATGGCAAGCAAATACATACATCAAACACATAAAAGTGTCAGAGTAAAAAGGTTACTACCTGGTGTGATGAATATTGCTTTTACTACCTTTATGCCCAGTGGCCTTTCTAAAAGTACCCCTGACCTAAAACATTAAAATACATCATTTTTAGTATTTATAGAAATGCCCTTACATTCTTTTTTTTTTTTTGGCTAAAACTGAGCCCTACATGAAATTTTCAGAAGTTCAATGTTGTTGTCCCAACTTCAGGGATTTTTCATAAATTCCAAAAAAAAATCATATTTGTATGAAACCAGTACCATTCAAACCGTTGAAAAGTATATTTTTCAGGAAAAATATACTTAGACCCTGAAAGTACAAATATTTTGGTGTGTTGCTTGTTTTCTCTCCTCTGGTCCAGATTCGCATCATTGGTCCTAGCCCCTTTTTCAACCATTTATTTCACCCAGTAAATCTTATCCAAATATATCATATTATATATGTAAATTCATGCCCCAGATGTCTAGTTTCTCCTATAAAATGTCAGCTTAAAACAAGTTTATTTACCCCTTCACAAACGCGTTAGAAGGTTCACTGCCCAAATTTATTGAAACTGGCAGCAAGCCCTCTCATGGGGTTTTCGGTGTTTTCGGCTTCGAGAACTTTAACCATGACTAAACCCTACACAAAACCACATTCCAGAGCCATTGGTAACCTCAAAAATGCAAAAATCTAACCCTAACATTAAGCTTCTGCCATTTTCATGAAATTTCTTTCACAATAACTCAAGGAATGAAGTTGTGTGTGTTACCTAAAATCGGAGAGTTGATGAAGGAACTTGGGATCTTGAGCTTGAAACCCTAACAATGGTGGCTGACTGGTCCTCTCTAGTTCTATAGAATTTTCTCCCCATAAGGTGAAAAGGAAGAGGTAAAACAACTTTTAATAAAGGTGGAATTGACCCAGTAGATTTTAAAATTAACCGGTGTAAATTTCTGGCTAGCAGGGAGTAATTTGGATCTGTAATTTTGACTTAATTTCCAAGTAATTCTAGAAAATTTCAGGGGAGTCTAGCTGCTTCCATGTGGTGCATCCCCATCAAAAGAGAGCAGATTCTTATATGCTTTTGGGGCAAATTACCTATTTTGGCCCGAAACTTTTGAAAATTGTAATTATGGCCCAGAACTTTTTAATAATTACCAAATTTTCCCCAATTTTTTTTGTCTGCCCAAATGGACACATGTGGCGCCATTTTGGGCCCACATGTATGTCCAAATCAATTTTACCCATTTGTTCCCATTTTGCCCCTGTTCTCCGAATGTGGCACCCGCGGTTTGACTTTTACGCTGACTTTTCTTTCTTTTCCTTCAAGTAGACATTTTCAATGATTAAAGGGAGTGTATGACGCCTATGGGGCCCCACACATCGGGTCTCTGGTATTTAATTCCCTTTTCCCTCACTTTTTCAGTCCAGTTCCCGATCTACCGATCCGTGTGGGTCTCGCCGGCCATCAGGGTGGTTCCCTTTGCACTTTTCTTCATCTTTTCCAGACTTTTTCCTCTTGAATAAACACTCCTATGTGACACTCTTCCAACTTCCTTGAGTGGCCTCACACTTGACTTACTCAGTCTAAAGGAACCCCTAATTGGTCCCGTTTCTGTCGGTTAATCGCCTATGGAACCCGCATGACACGCTTTGGCCGGAGTGTGACTTAAATCACTTGGTTTCCTTTTCTTCCTCATGATAAACAAGATTTAAAATTATAAGGTCCAAGAATTGACCATTTCGCCCTTGTTTTTACTCCTTTATATCATTACACCAATTGATTAATAAAATAAAATGAAAACAATAATAATTGAAAATAAAGCTTCTCATTAATTCCACACTAATTACAAGTACAATAATTACAACTGTAGGGTGTTACAATCTCACCCCACAACTTTTCTGAGGAATCTGTGGAAGCTCCATAAAGAAAACTTGAGCTACAGGCAGCCACATACCAATAATCTAACTCAATCTCCTCTCTCAACTGATCCAGCTGCCATCCTGAATAGCCAACGAAGAATTTGAAATCCTGCGGCTTCAGTATTCCCTCCTTCACCAGCATTGCTGCTTCAACCAAACTGTTTCAAGCTCCAAAACATAGGCCGGGGATCACCTCTTCGAATCCCGGTAGCTTCAACTTCTCCCCTGTTCTTAGCAAAAACTTGCTTGCCTAAAGAGGTGCCCAAAAATGCAAGGGACAGTCAGAGAAAGTGGTTGCTAGATCAAGATTAGTAGGATTTATGTTCTTAATCCTTTTGTGAAGCGGGCGAATGATGATAACTCCAAAAGGCCCTTCTTATGGGTGCCTAGTTCCAGATCTGAGAAGGAGCACAACACTTCTTTCAAATGTGCCAATACCATCAAGCTTTTCTGTGGCAACATCAAGTACACAGCCAGCTCAGGTACTGGAATAGGGTGAGCCCACTCTGCACCAAGTGGTTTGTTACTGTGCAATGTCCCACCTCGATTGTGAGTATCAGATTCCGCCACTTCTTTCTGTAAATCAAGTAAGTGATTTAAGATATAATGGAGCACAATCAAAGGTAGCACTTTTCCGTTACTACTTACCTGTGCACTAATTATAAATTGTCTATTCTTCATAAAGAGAGATTAGAAATTCAACAAGTCAGCAAGGTGAGTGTATAATATAGAAAATTCTAGCGTTTGAGAAGTTTAATAAGAGGACAGGCAAAATCAAGTTGTAACTCCAACCAATTCAATGCCCCCAAATTGAAGGCATTATGACAAATCAATAAAAAAGAGATCATCTCGCAACTATGATGCTATGGCATGGCATGTTCATACCTTTACATGACCTTCTGAATGCTATCCACCATAGCAATATAAACCCCAATATGAAGACTTTTTCACTTCTTTTTCTTTGTTAAAGATAAAAGAAAAGATGCATTAAAAAAAGTATGTTTTTGTTAGAAATCCCCCAGGAGTTAAGAGGTGAAACAACCTAATCATAAGGGAACAAAATAAAAATAAAAATGCATTCATCTCTCTATCAGGAGTGACTCATTCATGAATCCTCAAAAGTTAAAATGAAATGTGATCATTGTGGTTATATTTTAAATTACTTGAGCTTCATTCAATTGTTTTGCTGAAAATAGTAGAAAAGTAAACTTTGGGTTCCACTTGATTCAACTAAGTAAATTACATATGAGCACAATGCAAGAATATCCAAAGAAGATTCATCAGCAAGCTCTGGTTAAAACAGACATATGAACAGGGGAAAACAATTTCACAAACTTTTTTATGAGATTTTGATGTCATGTACAGTTCTTCCAATAACACCATTTGATAAGAGTAATTTGAGTTTTTACAGTTTTTGTTGCTTTCTTACATTTCATTTGCCTCAGAAAACTGAAATTCACCCCATAGAAAAAGAATTCATGAGGTTTCAAGTTGTCACTATAGTTTAGCATTAGCTTTCTTTAAGTTCCTTGTCCTATGAGCCGCAATTTCAATTCAATTTGGTTACAAAATTTTCTGTATTCCACAGTACATATTCACTATCTATTGGAAATGATTGACTTTATTTTGCAGATAACCCTTGGTGAATTCATTAAGCCTATGCAGAAACAGATTTACTTGCAGTTCAGCTTCTTTGACCTTTTGGAAGTTCAGACTGTAATATCAATATAATCTCAAATTCTTAAAAATCTTGCATTATTTTATGCTTTAGATCAAACTCTCCAAATTTTTCACACTTCGGTTAACATAGAGAGAAACTACAAGGAAAAAGAATTATTAATTTATTTGTGGTGCATTGGCATGTCAAACCTTTAGTTTAAAGTTGGAGGATTCTCTCATGATATTCATTGATCTTTCAACTACAACAAGCCTTATCTATTAAAGTGGGGTCAATTAAATAGATTGCACGACGTCATTATGCTTTATTAACAATAAAATCTTTGGATAAATTGTTAAAAAAAGTCCCTGCTCAATAACTTCAGTGAGCTTGTCCTTCATTTTTCCTATACTCCTTTTAAGAGAACTCTCCATACCGCTTGATTTACTCTCTTCTTGATGCATCCGAAGGCCTTCTTTGTACGTATTTGAATTATTGCAAACCACTTTTTTTACCATTTTCTTTTTAATATATATTGCTCCAACTCTTCTGCGTATATGTGCATCATGAATTTTATCTTATGTGACTACACAACTATCTTAACATCTTTATTCCAATTACTCGCACTTTATACACTAATCTTCCCAAAAAAGAAAAAAAAATTCATGGAAACATGATGCATCAACAGAAACTTCCTGGAAAGTGATACCTTATGGGGTTTTGACCTTTTTGTCAAAAGTTAGGCAGGCATTGTAATCCAATTTGATAAATTTCTCTCAATTTAAAGATATCATGTTTTTATCAGCAATACAATCATGATGCTTCTCACTCACCTTCCCTTCGTCCCCTACATGATCAACCCTTATCTGTCTCTTGTCTGATCCATGTTTTGCTGACAAATTTCAACACAACCAAATCCTTTCTGCAGATGCCTGCCCTCCATGTTTCTGAATTACTCCTTCTACTCCTATTCATAGAATGTCTTATTTTTTACTTGTTACTTTCTTACTTTGCCTTTATTTAATTTCCCTATTTAATGTCAATATAATAAATTTTCACTACCCCCAAAAAACCTATTACTTTTCCCATATTTATTTTATTATTGTCACTTTTCTACAATCCTTTTTATTATAATAGTTCATTTATTCTCCCTCTTATTCCCTATGTTCATAAATAACAATATTTTAGTCTAAAAGGGTTGCAATTTTGACACGTTTATTGTTTTTAATCAACATTTTGAATCACGAGATTTGCTTAATTGTTCTTATTAAAAGGAATAGAGGGAGCACTAGACAATTTTAATTGGGAAGAACTTGCTGCTTTTGATAATTAATGTAAGATTATGTTTCAAAACATGTTTGAAATAGGTTTTTCATAAAGCTACTTTCACATTGTTTTGGACCAAGATCAAGAAGTTTCCGTACACAATCAAGAAGTTTCCGTACACACACTAGAATGATATCGTTTCTTTGCAATAAACAAATGGGTAAACATTATTGTTGGTCCTTAAAATTAGACAAAATTGTGGTTTTAAATATTTGGTTTTGGTTTGTATAATTTTATAAGTTAATTTAAGAATATAAATTAAAACCAAAATTCGTTAAAAGTATTGAAACTAGTTGTCAAACTCAGATAAAGACAAGAAAATACGCAGAATGGAAGAAATAACTTAGTGTATAATAATTTTATATTGATAACCCTAAAATCTTTATTTTATCATCGGTTTAACCTCTAATTAACTCCAAATTGACTTTGGCCTAACCCACTCCGATTTTAATGACTTGGTAACAACGCCACCATTTTTTCCATATTAACTCTTGAATTTCCTATGGGCTATCTTGTTTTCCCATTCCACTTGCATTCCTCATTTCTCACTGTTGTAAAATGACGAGCTTTTACTTTCTCACGTGCGTTGCACGGATGATAGTATTTCATGGGTTACTTAAACATATTTTACTTTCAAAGTAATATAATTTTCTTGTCTTTAAAAAATATTAAGACATTACTATCAATTTCCTTACTACCGATTAAAAATGAAACCTCAACAATGTTAATCAATAACATCCTCCAATTGATTCATAGTACATATTATAAATGGAAAGTGGGGCAGATAAATAGATGAGGCTTTAACTAACTTAATGAAAGGCCTTCAAGCATGAGGCTTTCATTTATTCCGAATACATTATAGCCCTTCAACCATGAGGCTTTCATTTGAATCATTTTTATTTTTCTATGGGATGAAAATAAAGACTTAATTGATCTTACTTGTCAACTAGTACAATTGACTACAATGCCATCCTCCTATCTAGAATCTTTGCTTTGCCACAGTAAGCTTTCCTATTTTTACCTGGCCGCCACTTTCAATGAATTTCATCTTTCCATATGCCCCACTTTTCATTAAATAAATATAAAGTTCTTTCAATAACTTTCCCTTTTAATTTAATTTTTCCTTTGTCTTTTGCATTTATAGTATTCCCTGCACCATTTCCTTTCTTGTCCTTTTGTTAAAAGATTACTTCACTTCAAGTTGGTAATTTCTCTAACTTTCCTATAAATAAAAAATTATTCCCAAAAGTAGTTAAATTCTAAGTCTTATCCATTTGGTAATTAAAACTTCTATAGTTTCTACACTTCTTTCTTTCTTTGTTTGTTTGTTTTTTTTTTTTTGTCAAAGCTTCTATACTTCTTTAATGAAGGCTTCTTTCTTCTTGTCTTTACCATAGGGTCAAATTTATTAGTAATTGTAGAATTTGACTATAGCCTTTTTTCTTTATTTATACTTTTATGCATTTTCCTGTGCTTGTTTTCCTTCCTCAGCCTTGTTGTTCTCCTTCTTTCTACTGATACATGAAATCTAACAAATAAAAAGAAACTATTAAATCTGACAAATAAATCCATCAAATACAACAATATGATATATGTAGGCATGGAATAAGGTGTCAACTTTATTTTACATTGTCCAATGATGGAAATAACTTGTTAAAATTACATTTTTCACAGCTACTAAAATAAACGTGTTTAAACATATACATTGGTATCCTCACTAATATTAGCTAAATTTGATTAATTGTTTAAAATAAATAAATAAGCCGTTTCTGAGATGGCTTAGAGGGATGTGTTATTATATATATATATTGATGACACAACAAGACAAATATGAAATTATTTAAATATAACTTCAAATATGATGTTGGTTATGATTAGTTTTGACGATGTCTTATATAGATGCTATTGTTATAAGCAAAAAGATTGAGTAATATATTTATCTCTTGCATTGACTAATTGTTGTATTTAATGAAGATTAATCCAAGTTGAATTATAGAGATTAATCAAGAAGGAGATAAGAGTTGAAAGAAAGAAGAACATGCATATGTATACTTATATGTGATACTGGAAGTCTTTATAATCAAGCAGAAGTTGGAATGAAGCCTCATCATGTTTTGGATGTTGAAGAAGGTAGAAGTTGTAGAGAATGATGTACCCAAGTTGAATTATCAAGAATGATCAAGAAAAGAGAAGAAAGAAAGAAGAACTTGCTAAATGGAATGAAGATATAATTATTCAAGTTCTTATATTGAAGCTAGATGTCTCCAAGATCATATGGAAGTTGGAATGGCTCAATTTAGAGTTAAAGTCAACAAAAATCAACTTCAGGATGAGAAAACTCGAGTTTCCAAGTCAAAACTCGAGTTTCCTACTTCGCTACAATGATTTGCCTCTTGGATAGGAGAAAACTCGAGTATGGAACTCAAAACTCGAGTTTCCAAGTGAAAACTCGAGTTTACAACGTGATCAGCTCTTCAGCTCCACTCTGCTTCACGTTCAGCTCGGGCGAGGTCTGGTAATTTAACGATATCTCCCAAACTAGAGATCGGATTGAGACGAAACCAAAAGCATATGAAACTAGGCTCCCAATGCGTCATTTTGATATAAAATTCAAGTCCAAAGGAGTTAAGATCAAGGAGCTATGAGTTTTACAAATTGCCACAAGAATCAACGTCACAGTCCAGACCCACCTTCGGTATTTTGAGTATATCTCACAAACGACAAATCTAATTGAGCTAAAATCAGTGGCATATGAAAGTAGACTCACAGATTTTTCCATCACAAGTTGAACGGATCAAAACGGAGCTCGGACCAAAGAGATATGGCCCTCAAAAGTTGATAGTCAGTTCAAGAAGTTGCTCAAATCCATTACACAAAGCAATACTCAAGTATTGGACACAATACTCGAGTATTGGACTTACAGAGAGCACTCCAAGTTCTCACCTTGAGACAATACTCAAGTATTGGTTGCAATACTCGAGTATTGAACACACACAGAGAATTTCAACATTTACATAAGTTCTCAATACTCAAGTATTCAATTGAATACTCAAGTATTGATCATACAGAGAGACATCAAAGTTTTACACACTATAAAAACTCGAGTATTGGTTTTACATACTCGAGTATTGGACTTTCACAAAGTTTTTCAAATCAACATTTGTTTATGAATACTCAAGTATTCATTTGAAAACTCAAGTATTGACATGGAAAAACTCCACAAAATTTTCAAATGAATACAAACTCGAGTATTGATTTGGAAACTAGAGTATTGGACATACAGAGAGCTTTTTCTCTTGTCAATAACTTGAATACTCGAGTATTGGTTTGAATACTCGAGTATTGTACCTAAGGTCCAAGGTTCACATCACGATGATTTCTCTCTGGATGATGAATACTCAAGTATCAAGTTGAATACTCAAGTATTGACTTAAGTGCACAGTGACATACTCGAGTATTGATGAACATACTCAAGTATTGAACGCCAAACTTGAAAATCAAATTTGACGAATTTTTGGAATCATCTTGTTTGATCTCAATACTTCATATGATTAATCTCTAATGTTCCTAGATATGTTTAACCACTTTATTGGTCAGTTTCAGATGATTAAAACGAAGGATTAGAAGCAAATCTTCAAAATATCAGATTTGTGTCAGAACATCAAAAGTTGTGCAAACGTTCTAACGGCTATATTTCTTTATCCAACAGTCATTGAATCTTCTCAACGGTCATATATTGATCTCTACTTATAAAAAAAGACAGATTCAAGTAGAAAAACGTGGAGAAACAAGCTTACACTTCCAACATGTTGAAACTATGTTTTCACATCATTTATACTCTGTTTTTCATATCTAGATAGCTTAGAGAGTGAGATGATTTGTATTGTTCTTCAGTGTTCATCTATTCACTTCTAAGAGAGAAGATTTATTGTAATCATTCTATTCTTCTGAGATTTTTACTCAAGATTGGGTGATCTTGAGTGGGAAACACATTGTGTTGATTACAACTTGTAAGGGAAGTGAATCCTAGTGAGAGGATTACTTCGAGTACAGAGTGTGTAATCAAGCAGTGTGTTGATTACAGTTTGTAAAAGGGAGTGAATCCTAGTGAGAGGGTTATTTTAGTTACAGAACGTGTAATCAAGTTGAAAGAAGATAGTGAATTGAAAATCCCAAAGTGAGGCTTGGGGACTGGACGTAGGTCAAGGATTGGGCCGAACCAGTATAAATCAGTTTGCACATTCTCTTCCCTTATCTCTTATATTTCCAGCATATACATCTGAATGTCCATACATGTTTGAATGATTGATTAATGCTTTATCAATTGTTATTGTCATTCAAATTGCTTTCAATAAGTTTCGAAAAGATTCTCAAAGTTTCTAAAATTTTATCAAACACCTAATTCACCCCCCTCTTAGGTGATAACCTGTTCTTTCATATGATATCACCTTCTATGTAGTGTCAAACAATTATCTACCTCAACTTGTTAGTTGTTACTTCCAATAAAGATATAATATTCCTCTTTTATGTTGTAGTGTTCCATGTCCATTCTGTGATTTCATCATTGCCAAAAGTTGGAGCACTGTGAAAATAATACATCAAAGACACGCACTAACGTAAATCATATGCGGCGAGTGCTTACACAATCATTCATTATTATTTTCTGTACTACTTTTATACTTTAATATAAAATCTATTTAACTGATACTCTATCTGATCCTAATTATAAGACTAAGTTAACTTTTTAAAAAAAATTAATTAAATTACTTTAAAATATTTTTATTTTTAATTCTGAAAAATAATTAGTTTGACTGATCAAGTAATATATAAGTTAAGGATATATAACATATGATATGATTAAGTAACTTATTTATCTTTCTTAATCTCTCTAAAAAAAAAGTTGATCTGATCTTATAATTAGTATCAAAGATAGTAGCTTGTACTCCCTGTACATTACATACATGAATAGAGGAAGAAATTTCATTGACATTAGAGTAGAAATATCCCTCGCAATGAATCCATTCAAAGGTGAGGATGATACACTTCTATTAGTGCAAGAAGGTTGCAGCTCTTCATCAGATGCTTGATTTCTGCACTTGAGCAGAACAATTGAATACAAAGAAATAATTCCCCCTTTATTCACATGCTAAATCATGAATGAGGGATATGTTCTTCAATAGATGAGATTACTCCATTTATAAAAAAAGAATCAAACAACAAAATTTTGTCTGTAAACCCCAAAAAATCATTAACAAATAAGTTGGAAGAAGAATTTTTCACCTGCAAATATATATTTTGCTTGTCTCTCCATCTCAGTCACACATACTCTTTCTTCCTGGCTCCGGATCTCTTCTCAGAAAGTCTGTTTGAATTGTTCTGCAAACAAATAAGCAAAAAGATTCAGAGACTTAAAAGATGGGGTTCTAACAAAATCATCACAGAAAAGCAAGAAACTTGACACCTTGAAAAGCAAAGTCTTAAGTCTGTTAAGAAATTGCTTGGTCTACTCTTGAACTAAACCGTAACTGGAAAAGGAAATAAATCCCAACTCAAATTAAACTAGCAAAAGAGAGAGAAAAAAATGAAAGAAGGGAATCAGGTTTCAAAAAACAAAATCAATAACAGAAAAGTAGAAGGCATGATGAGCCACATCTGAAATCCAAAGCCCTTTCTTCATAAGAAGATGAAGAGTAAGGTTATGGAAGCAGGGAACAACGTAACAGAGCAGACGGATGAAAAATGGAATGTTGGAAAGAGAAAATGAATTTGGGTTTGAATTTGAATCAATGAAAGAGGATGAAGATTTGAATGCAAGCTCAGCATATCAGATAAAAGTGAAGGAACCAGCTTGATTAGGAGGGGTGGGTCTATTTCATCCTGCCATTAATTTTTTTGTACAGACTGGAATATGGCGCATATTATATGTCCCCTGCTTGCGAACAGTGAATTGTGTCTTGAGCCGGAAAGAAACCGATGGAGGTGACGACTTCGGTGAACAGTAGGTTAATTGGATAGATTAAAAAAAAGTAGTTATTTGTTAAAAAAATATTTTAATTTCTCTAAAATACCTTCTTAAATGATTTACATAAAAACAATCTCTGGATATAAGCTCCTTTAACATGTGCAATTTATAAGAATAATTTATAAAAGAATGATAAATAAGAGAACAGATTGTGATATTATATTTATGTAGAAGCCATTTTATCAGGGAACATATCATTAGGGGGTGAACATAACCAAAATTTGATGGTATCATTGAGAAACCAAGAAACAAAAAGGATGAAAATAGAATACACAGAGCTGTTATTGGAACCCTGTTTTTAAAACTCATTCAGCTCATAAAGAGTTAAGAAACAGAGCATCATACATACGACACAGACAAAAAATACGAAACTTTGATGTATGTTTTTGTCTGTGTGGTGTTCATGTTAATAATGTTTATACAGATCTCAGAAGTCATTAAAATCAGTGAGGGCGTTGGCAAAAGGAGAGCCAATCTGCAAATCAGCGACCATTTTGCGAAGATCAGAGGTTTCTTCTATGAGCTTAGCATTCTCCTGAACAACCCTATCATGGGACTCTGAAACATCGTTAAGCCTATGAATAAGGTTGTTATTCTCTGTTCTGAGCCTAACAACCTGCGACCACAACTCGTCCATGTGTCTCTGCTTCCTCATCCTTGACCTTCTAGCTGACTCTCTGTTCGATATCATTCGTCTCTGTCTCCTCTCGTCGATCATGATTGTCTGCTTCTGATCTTCAGCTTCATCAGAGGTTGAAGAAGAAAGAACACCATTATTATTATGAAGGTCACTGTGAAGAAGAAGAAGATGATGAGGATGGATTGTCCCAAGGTGGTCGTTGGTTATGTCGAGGTTTGTGAAAAGGTTTGTGTCGGGAAAAAAGGTGTTGATGTTTTGTGGGATTAAGAGGAATGGGTTGTTCCCTCTGATATCATCTCTAGGACTCATGGCTGCAGATTTACAGGAAGACTGTGATTGTTGAAGACAAAGAGTGATTTGTGTTTGTGGATATGATTTGATCTATGAGATGCCTCACGAAATAATGGGATATGATGTTGCGAGGAGAGGGTGGAATTTATAGGAGGTTAATGGCTAAAAGGTGGAAATGCTCACGAGAGTTTAGATGCTTTGGGAAAATCAGTATTTGTTATTCTCCCAATTTAATTAGATTAAAGAATTTATTTAATATGATATTTATATTTTCTAAAATACCATAATCGTCTTCCTTAATTCTCTTATTCCCTTTCCTCCGTAATTATTCTTGAAACATCGTCAATAAGGATAACTTAGATAAAAATTGAAAAATTTCAAAATTATATCGTATATTTAGGATTAAAATTAATTCTTTAAATATATATTAAATTAAAAACCAGAGGGCGTAATATATTATTATTATTATTGCTAATATACTATATCCTTTTGCCTAATAAAATTTTGGGAAAATAACAGAAAAATACCATTTAAACTTTAAAATCCTATTGATAACAATAGCAATGAGATTAATGAGAACGGTAAAGTAATGGACAACTCGTTTTATTAGGAAATCACCTATTTAAGATTTTGAAATTGAAGTAATATTTTTTTGAGATTTTTCCTAAAATTTTAAAATAGGGATTTGTCTTATTTTTCTTTCCCAATAAATAAAACTATATAGCGTTGGGTACCATACGATCAAATCCAAGTAGTGTAAGGAAAAAATAAAATTCAAGTAACATAGTAATTGTTTCAATGTAAGCTTTTTTCGCATCCATAATTTTAATAAGTTAAGGTGTAAATTTATCTCAAAAGTTTTTATTTAAGAGCAATATTGCCTCGAAATTTTTTTAGGTTCAATATTTACCCTTAAAATGTTGAAAATGAGCAATATTACCCTTATGTTGAATTGGCAGCCTACGTGCCATTCACATATCGTCTACGTTATTTTTATTAAAGTGTAAATTTATCCTGGAAGTTTTCACTTAAGAGTAATGCAACCCCAAAAGTTTTGAAATCATAGCAATGTCTACCTAACATTTATCTAGGACAAGTTTTGACCATGAGTTGATAAAATATGTTGAGTTAGTGATGTGAACAACATTGAAAAAGAAGTTGTATATATAAAAGAGGAGCTCATATTCGTTATGTAACACCCCAATTTTCAAAAGTGGAATAATTTTTTTTTCATCAGAGTAGAGCATCAGAGCAAGTAAAAGAGTAAGTAACTGATATATCATTAACTGTGGCGTATTCATCTATTCATAGTGTACAATACATTTGTTATAACGGTACAAGTCTAGAAGTAGCATCCTCAGTCGGGTCTTTACGCATGTTGTTTACTCTGCTTACTCCTGTCTTCGGTCCATGGTTCCCCGGACCCTGAAGCTATAGTAAGAGCTGAGATTCAATACCCATTGAACCTAAGGTAACGGTTAACCTCATACTTATGTAAACAATATATGTATGACAGATATTCATGACATTACAATAATAATCAAAATAAAAACTCATAACAGATTTGTCTGGATAATGGGTACACAGCCACTGCAATATGTCCACTATCCCTAGTATGCACTATTCACCAATGCCACAATGGCCTATCGTGTCCTCAGCGCTAGAAAAACTCAACGGCATTATCAAGACCATAACCCGTGTATAGCTGAATGTATATGAAAACTTTAAGACGAAGTCTTAATCTATGAATACATCTATCACATATAAAGTACAATAAGCATCAGAGTTAGTGTTACAGTACGTATCTGTACCTTTGCTGACGAATACGGCACGTTGTCGGTCGGAAAGGGATCATAGATATCCTATGAGGTTAATATCGCATTTATTAATTCACAATCAATATTCTAATAGATATCCTAGCCACAAATGACTATTTTACCCCTTGTGTATTTATTTTTCAATTATTTTCCTTTTAATTTTGGAAAAAAACGCTGATTACAGCATTTGAGGTAGATTTTTCGCCTAACTTTGAAAAATCATAACTAATTCTAGAAAAATTGAAATGAAGATCCGTAAAATTCCCCGGACTCCTTAGGATATCCATTTTTGAGAAAAATACTAAGGTTTTCCCAGAACTTAAGAAAAATTCCTAGTTTTCACGTGTTCATCCCTTGCCCAGAAAAATTCTAGAATTTCATACCCTATTTTCTACAATTTTTATCTCCTTGCACAAAATTCCAATTAACACACTCTAGGTATATTTGGAAAGCCCTATTTGTCTACTTTAACCATGAAAATTTTCAGAATTTTAGAACTTCATCTTCAATACAAAGATATTGGCCCTTTTATAACTGACTTTAGAAACGTCTAACCGTAAATTTTGCCAGAATTTCACTACTTTGATCTATAACTTCCAAGAATTTTGCTGCATAATATTTTTCATCATATTTTTGAAATAAAAACTTATTTAACCATAAAAACATGAAAATAAAACTATTCTAGCATTTTTAAGATTAAAACACAACTATCTATGAATTTAAAACTAGAACTTGAGAGCTTACTTGCTATTGCTTCAATCCCTTCAAGAAGCTCCTCTCTCACTTCCTCTCCTCTCTATATTCAGATCACTCTTGTTGTTTTGGTGTGAGAATTGATGAAGCACAAAGTGCCTATTTATAGTAAAAGTCATGGCACTATTTGCATCTCCTATCTTGAATTTTGGCCCTTGGATCCTACTTAACTAAGAAGTTTTAATCTCACCTATTGGATCTAACCTTCTTCAACAAGTTGTTCTCCTTCTTCAAGAAGTTGTTGACTCCCCAACTTGTCTTCTAAGCTTCTCAAACTTCCTCATCAAGTTGTCCAACCTTAGCCAACAAGTTGTTGACTTCTTCTAGATCATTCTAGAACCTTCTAGATCCTTCTTTCAATTCTTACTTCCTCATTTATGTAGAAAAATCCTACTTGCTTTGGTAGATTTTTATTTTATATTACTTGTGCTCCTATCTTTTTGTTTTTTTTTTTGTTTAATCTTTTGCTTCTTAATCTACCACAAATTTCGCCCCTTATTATACTCTTAGGGGTTGTTAATTTAATTCAAGTTATAATCCTCAATATAGTGTTTTAGTTGTTACAAGACTTAATTATAATTGTATGATTGATTTATTACATTAATTATGATTTCTTGGAAACTAATTTGATTCTAATATTGAACCCTTACTACTATTTAATATTTAATTAAGTCCAAATATTCCAAATTGTTTATCAATATTTGCCACTAGATTAATTATGAATGTTAATGCAAATAATCCAATTAATATCAATTTAATTGCCCAACAATTATTGACAGTTTCTTTTAATTTGTTTGGGTATTTTAATAACATTTTATGGTCCTTTAGAAATAAATAAGAACTATGATTCAATGTGATAATTATAAGGTATTTCATTCGATCTCTTTAATATATATTATTTTCATTGCCATCTATCTCTTGTACTTAGGCTAAAATATACCCCTAATAGGTAGTTATATGTATTTGTCACTAATCTTATTTATTGCAAGTTCATTTGTTCATTTAGTAATTTGATTTAATATTTTTAAGTGGTTTCATAACCTTTGGTTATAAATTAATTACTAATTTATGTGTTATTTTCTTGCCTTATGATCATTCAAAATAGTTGTTATTTTATGTGATTTACTATAGCCTTCAATATGTAGTCTTATAGTTTGACCATTGGTTAATTAGTTCCAAAGTGTAATTTAGATGAAATACAACCAATAGATTATAACAAATTCACCTTTGTATTTTATTTGCTAAAATATGATATTCATATGAGTTATTAGGGTATTTTTTGATATCAAAAAGAATATTAGAAAATTTGGGTCTTTGGTTTATTTAATTCTAGGAGAAAATTCCCTAATTTAAATTAGATAAGCTATAATATCTTTGAGACCACATATTCACCTATTTTAATAGGTATCATTTATCAAAATATAGTGGTTATGCTAAATATGATTTTTAGGGTGTTACACGTTAAAGAGTAATAAAGAAAAAGATTTAAATATTAGATGCTTAATACACTAAGAAAAATTGCTGAAAATAAGGCCATGGAAAACTCTCTTCTGCCATGCCCCAATGGCACCGAGTTTGGCAAGTAGTTCTTTGATTTTTTTTATTACTGTACAAGATGTTTTTATCTTTTTGATTGTCTCTAATCCTTTAAATGTAATACATTTCTTTTTTTTTTTTAACAAAAAAATACATATTTTTAAATCTAACTTTCAAAAAAATGAAGTGAATAATGACACATGAACTTGCCAAATAAGCATATTTGGTCAACTAACGGGTAAACTTAATCTAAATAACATTGAAGGTGAAATTGCTATGATTTAAAAACTTTTAGGGCAACATTGTTCTTAACTGAAAACTTATTGAGCTAATTTGTGCTAAAACAAAAATGGCATAGATAATAAGTATAATGCTAGCTCAACATATTTGGATAACGGCGAGGGCAAACTTACTCTAGATTTGACATTTTTGAGGCAAAATTGTCTCTCCATGACAACCGTGACAACTTTTAGGGCAAAATATTCCTTTAAGCCTTTTACTTTTTATTCATGGTTTCATTATAGAGAAAATCCCTTTAAGGTTCTGAGGGACCAAAAAAATGTCAAAAAAGTCTCATATGAAATTTTGATGTTAAAAAAAAAAAAATCTTATTAACAACTTCTTTAGTAGGTGATTGACAACTTCATCTGTAGGTTTTAATAATTCTTTGGGACCTTTTCGATATCAGAATTTTCTGTAGGACTTTTTTAACATTTTCTTAGTGCCTTAGGACCTTAAAAGTTTTTTTTCCCTTGATTATACTCTATTCTAATTAATTATAGAAATATATGCAAACAGTACAGCCAAGTAAATATTGATCTAATTAGTATATATATCTCTTCAATTCGTTAAAAAAGTGTGTATATCACTCAAAATTATCTAAGCCTTCTAAAATTACCTTTAATTATCTCTCAAATCTTAATATCTCTAATACATAATTAGACTTCATTTTTAAAAAAAATTTTAAAAACACACATTTAGTTAATGCTTGACTTGCATTTTAAGTATCCCAAATTTTCTACATGAATAGTGCTGTAAATAGCATATATGGCGCTGGTGAGAAAGGTGGAGTTGAAATTAAATTAAAGAAATGATATAATAATTGCAGAGAAGAAGCAAATAGAAGCAGATGCACTATGAGATAGAGAAAACCCTATCCAAATTCAGAAGGCAATTCTGAATAAATGAAAACTCTTTGAGGCCAATAAAATGAAAAACATAATGCCTCGTAACTGATGACGTAATGAATTCCAGTTTAAAAGGGAATCTATGACAATTATAAAGTTGTGTATATAATTTTGTTTAATATGTTTCATACTTTATTTTGCAATTCTGATGAGTCATGCGCCACTAACTTAAATACTAGGAATATATTATGGATAATAATTAATTAGAGGGGCCATTTAAGCATATAATCATTTTGTTCAAGTTGTTAACATCTTGTACCTAAATCTTTGCCCCTTCTTATTATTTATGATTTTATATCTTCGCAGCCCAATCATAAACACACTGATTTTTTGAAAATGACTCTCTTCTTTCTTGTTCATTCTGTGAACAGCAGGTAAATCGCCCTTCCAGCTTTAAGAAAGACAGAAGATCCGGGGAGCATATAATTATATCTATGAACTAGTCACATGGTTTTTTTTTTAAAAAAAAATCCTAAATATAATATCTCGATTTATTTTGTCTATAAAATTTGTAATTTTTCTCAAATTATATTTATTGGAATTGTTACAACAGGGTAGTTGTATTATAAATGAATTAAAAAGTATTTTAGGAAAAACAACACATACACAATTTTTTTTTTCCAGATAACTAATAACTAATGTCTTTACTCTTTATAAATTAATTAGTTATCTAACTTTTATATTAAGAATGGGGAAGGGAGGCCATAGGGAAAAAAAAAAAAAAAGAAGTCAAAATCCTAACAAGCGACAATACTCCAATTAGAATTGGGAGGTGATAAGCTTTTGAACAATGTTTTCCCCCCTTAGCTTAATTCTAAAAAGCGACGTAACCACAGATACTTGGATATATGAAAAGTTGAGGTTATCTTCTTAATTATACCAAAATAATTTGGTGGGAGAGATGAGCGAGATGAATGGATAAGTTTCATTGGGGAATGGATTCATTGCTCTACATAAAGCTTTGAATAAAATATTAGTGGAAATGAAACAATGCCTTTTTTTTTTCTTTTTAATACAAAAACAATGCCATTTTTAAAATGTACAATAAATGATGTGGCACAACAACACCCATAACTTATAACACACCACACAAATCTTTTTGTACTAAGAGATGAATAGGGTGCTACATATCCAGGGCCGGCTTGAATTAGAATGATGGAAAGTATGTTTACAGTAAGGTGAGATAAAATTCTTTTTAGATACTACTTACCTCGTCTATCATAAATTATGTTGAAAAAGAAGCTTATACCGCCAACTCAAACATTAACATATTACATATTACCTTGTTTGATAGTGTTTCAAACAAGATCACTTTTAATAGGAGGATATGTTTGAGCCAAAAAAAAAAAAGGAGGATATGTCCATGCTCATAAAAAAAAAAAAAAAAAGTAAATTGATATACCTATACTAGAGCTAGAGCTTTAGTGGCCAGCCGGCCGGCTTGTCATCGCTGGAGCTTTGCATGAATAATTATTCGCAAAGTAACAAAATTTGTTAAGGAATTCACGACATTTCACTATGTTTTGACAATTTTCATTTGCCAAGTAACAAATCTAAAGAAAATTGTTAAAACCTAATAGAATATCATGAATTCTTTAATAAAATTCGTGAAAAAATGATAGTGAAAATTTGTTATTTAATAAATAAAAGTTGTTAAAACCTAATGAATTGTCATAAATTCATTAATAAAACTTGTGAAAAACCTGATAGTTTAAATTTGTTATTTGGTAGACACAATTTTTTAAAACCTAATGAAATGTTGTGAAATTTTTAATAAAACTTGTGAAAAATCTGATAGTGTAGATTTGTTACTTCAAAAATGAAAATTGTTAAAACATAATAAAATATTATAAATTTCTTAACAAAGTTTGTTACTTTGTTATCAGTGGCCGACGGGGGGTGGAGCAAGGGTTACTTTTTTTTTTTTAACAATATCTTTGATCGAGGGAACTTGTGTCTTTTTTTTTTAATTTCAAAAAAGAACAAATCAAGTCTAACACCTCTATAATAATATGAATATTAGAAACATCCTTTTGTTTTACTATTTGTAAAGTTCTTTTTGTGTCATTTTCCCAATGAATTATAAATACCGATTCAAAAAATTGTAGATAATGAGAAAAATCTCATGTACAAATAAGACTTTTGACAGTTTAGGTCACTTTTTCTGACGGTCCCTCATTTTTTTTAGGGCGAAGGAGCAAAAATGCTCATGAAGTTTACCCTTGGAAGCGTCGAGCACCATTAAGTTTCAAAAGGAGCAAAAGTAGACATGAAGTTACATTTTGGGGAGCAAAAGTGCCACCAGCCGTTAGTTGACCGTCAGTTGACCGTTAAGTTGGATGGAATGCTGACGTGTCGCTGACGTGGCGTTGACTGGGACTGACATGCTGACGTGGACGATGACGTGGATGCTAACGTGGAATTAAAAAATCTCAAAAAATTAGGAAAAATCTCAAAAAATTAGAAAAAAATAAATAATTAGAAAAAAAATTTCAAAAAAAATTAAATTAATTCGAAAAAAATTTTAAAAAAATTCGAAAAAAATGAGGAAAAGTTTAAATAATTAGGAAAAAAATTGAAAAATTATATAAAAATTCAAAAAAGATAGGAAAAAGTTAAAATAATTAGAAAAAAAGATTAAAATAATTATTAAAAAATTAAAAAAATGAGGAAAAAATTAAATAATTAGGAAAAAATAAAAAAAAATTATAAAAAAATTCAAATAATTAAAATAATTAGAAAAAAAAATAAAATACCCCCGCCAATGGGCCCCACCACTAATCACCTTACCGCCAGCCGCTAGTGGTGATCGGTTGCCCTTTGTTATATACTCGGCGGCGGTCGAATTAGTTGATTTTACTTATTTTTCTAAAATGCCTTTTTTCTAATTATTTATTTTTTTTCCTAATTTTTTTGAATTTTTGAATTCCATGTCAGCATCCACGTCATCGTCTACGTCAGCATGTCAATCACAGTCAATGCCACGTCAGCGATACGTCAGCATTCCATCCAACTTAACGGTCAACTGACGGTCAACTAACGGCTGGTGGCACTTTTGCTCCCCAAAACGTAACTTCGTGTCTATTTTTGCTCCTTTTAAAACTTGGTGGTGCTGGACGCTCCCAAGGGTAAACTTCGTGAGCATTTTTGCTCCTTCGCCCTTTTTTTTATAAGGAACAATTTCTTTCATAGTGTTGTCTTTAAATATATGCCACTTGTTATTTTTGAGATAAATTTTCACTTATTATCTCTTATACTCTCTTTATAAATAAGGACATAATTGAAAAGGCAAATACTCTTACGCACTTATTACTTTTAAATAACATTTTAAACCATATGATTTTAGTAGTTGTTCCTTATAAAAATTATGGGAGGCAGTAATTTACAATTGAAAACTCTTTATATTGGCAACAACTAAATTTTTTTGGATATATAGAACATTTATATATCTATCTTTTTTTTAAATCCTCTGTATTCTACTAACTAGATTGAATAATGATTGTATTTTGAACCCATTTTGTTGATAAGTAATTAAGGATCATACTTCTTTCAACATGTTTTCCCCCATTTCTATGTTAATTATATCTATATTTGAATGAGAACTGAATCATAGCAAGCCTTTTGTTCTATGAAACTAATTTATGGTATGACACACAAATAAATAAAGGGAAAAACACTTCTCATGTTATAGGAGAAGTGTTTTAATTTCTCATGCCACACACACATAAAATGGTGGGACCCACACACATATATATAATTAGCATTATATATATATGTGGGTCCCACTATTTCATGTGTGTGTAAAAATCTTCTTCTTCTCATGCAACATAAGAAGTTTAAACCTCGTAAATAAATGTATAAAACAATTTTCTTACCTTTTTCTTTGATGATTCCTTTTCGTTTTCTTTCTAGGTGCCTATGACATATACCTAGCTTGTCATCTCTATCTTGTTCACTACCAAATACCAATTACTCAAACGTGGAGGTTTCTTGTTACTATTTTCAATTGTCCCTGAAAGTTGCTTAGTACAATTGCTATTTTGCTAATGGTTTGTCCTTCTAAATCTTAAAAAAATAATTAAAGTTACAAATGCCAGTTTGTCTCTTATTTTTTTAAAAAAATTTTATTTTTATATATATAGTACCGTAAGTGACGTATCTCCTTTATAAGGCTCTTTTTAGTTTTGTTATTATAACATGATGTGAACTTGGGGGATCTCCACTACATAAAACTTAATAGATAAGGGTGAAACTCAAGATACCATATAAATTTTTTAAAAAAAAAGAAAAAAGAAAAAAAAAGAATATAATGGTGAAGTGCTATTGAAGAACATTTATATATTTTACGTAAAAAGTCAATCAATTGATGCGTAGGAATATTTTTTTCCGGTTAAATATGTGATTTTTTATTATGTCCATCATGCTATGTGATTTATATAATTGTAATTTGGAAGATATCTACCATAGTGGTAAGAACATTTATAGAATATTTATAGAATTCAATCAACGGGGCTTCGATTATGAGCATATATATCCTCCCAACCCAAGTTGTTTATTGTTAAATCCGGAAGAATCCCACTTAATGGATAGAGCAACTAACTTTCTTTAATTTAAAATATATAAATAAAATTTTTTTATTGTAGCACTTCAAAAATTGAATTATATATATATCACAGAATGCTCTATAACATAAAATATATTGAACATTAAGTCGCCTAGTACGCGTGCACTAATATTACACAAGACTTCCGAAAAATCAAACACATTATATGCTCATCAAAACTATATTTATAATATAAAGTTAACAAGATGTGCGAGTATTATTTATAAATTATGCATCAGTATTGTAACACATTTTTCATACTCCATATATGAATCATACTAGCTAGGTTATAAAATAAAATATATATATTTTAATATAAGTCAAATAACTTAAATAATATAGTATTATTTATACAAAAATTACTAGTTTAGTATATTGGAGTTTCCTCTAGAAATAATCTAATACTTCTCTAATCTTATTTATACGCTAAGGTAATTCTAACATATTTCATTGAAACCAAGAAAAAATATTTAAACTCATTAATTATGCCTTAAAATTTGATAACTTTCCAAATATACCCTTATTTAATAAATACACTTTTCTAGAAAATAATAATATACCTGTAAAATAATATATTTATATTGAAAATTTAATACTACGATTTATAAATAAGATAAAAAAAAAACTTTTAGTTCTGACTTATAAATAAGACTAAATAAAAAGTAATTAAATTGAAGTAAATAGAATGATCGAAAAAGTTGATATAATTGGTATTGGCAAAAGAAGAAGAAGAGAAAGTTAATATGTATATAATTGGCTAACGAATTAAGAGGTTATAATATTTGGTGGGTTGAGATCATAGAGCACAACCCTCCCATTCAATTGCACATTCCATCAATTCAAACGTCAATTAAATAATGATTCCCACTCTAATCATTCCTTCTGACCTCATAAACCTGCTTCCGTATACATACCAAATATGCACTATAAGCAGCCAATTGGATTGAGTTATAATACTTTTAACAAAATAATAATATTTGATGAGTTTGGCCCATAACCTTGTTGTCGGTGATGTGGTTACGAAATGTGAGAGTAGTTTACCTTGAAAGTGATGTGGTTACGAAATGTGAGAGTAGTTTACCTTGAAAGTTAAAAACAAAAAGGTTAAGATGCAGATTTATTAACGAACTATTATTCAAGGAGCATCTGACATAAAAAATAATTGAAGGAATCAAATTGGCCAACAAACTATTAAAAGGTGAAAAAAATACCAAATAACTATTAAAAAGAACAACTATCACTATTACGTTAAAATATGAAACACTGGTGTAGGACGGTGGCGGAGACGTTGAAGAAAAGAGCAGTTAAGTCTTCTTGTTGAATAAGGCAAACACCAATAGAGATGGGACCCATGCGAGCAGGCGTTGTGGTAGCGACAGTTGCTGCTTGTGGCATCAGAGGGACGCAACCAAGGTGCAAGGCGCAAGGCGCATGCCAGTTGAAAGCTATGGACTGCTAGATGAGTTCAAAAGGGTAAGTGGAACACCCAGCAACAATGAAAGCTTCGCCGACGCCGACGTCGCCGACACTATGACAGTCAATGGAAGACAAAGACACCAAGACAGTGATGGGGTAATAGCTCATTAGCGAATCTGCTCAAAATTGTGTGTTTTTTTCTTCTTTTTTTTTTCTTTCACTTTTTAATAGTTTGTTGGCCAATTTGGTCATTTCAATTGTTTTTTGTGTTAAACACTCCTCGGATAATAGTTCGTTGGTAAATCTGCACTTTAACTCAAAACAAAAACCTATTTTCAATGGTTTTCAAAATGCCCCTCTGATCCAAAATATATCCACGTAGGAGAATTCTTTGGTCCATAATATGAACCATTTGGAGAGTAATTGAAGTTTATTTGTTAATATTTTCATTATAATTATATTAATGCTTAAATGTGGTCCATCATATTTAATGGGGATAAAGTTATTTATTTTTCAATTTTAAAAAAATTTAATGAATTAATCGCTCTTCCATAATTTCAATGAGGTGAATTGAAAGTGACTTACATTCCAGACGGGAAAGAGTATGGGCTAAGGTTAAGTGTTATAAAACGAAAATATTCCCTCTAACCCTTTGCATAATAAATGTTTTATTAGAAGATATGGAGAGTCCTTATTAAAAGTAATTTGATAGATTTTTAATTAAGTTTCTCAATATTATCCTTACCTGAAGTCATTAACTATGAGAGAATATTATATGAGAGAGAATATAATACATATGTAAAAAAATTTGTTATTTAAATATGAGTAAAACCGAAAATTTATTCTATTTTCAAACAAAGTTAACGATTTAACCACATCTACTTAATGGGGGAGCAAAGGGACTATATTGAGAGAGATTCTTTCAATTTTTACATAGATTATCCTTTCTGCTCAACTCAGTAACCATTGCTTCCAACTCAATAAAAGAAATCCCTCAAAATCCATTGCTTCCAAGGTAAAATTCTTTTTATGATAGTATAAAATTTACGTATATATTAACAATCTTACAATTTTACGCATATAATATTTTAATCTATTTAATACTTAATAGCAGTCTTTTTGTCATAACTCATACACCTATTATATACCATTCTTGTTCTATTTATAAGTCACTTTTAACTAAATCACACATATCAATCAGATGTAGTTAACTCAATGATTATAGAGTAAATTTTCAATTTTTCCCTTATTTATGAATGTGTATCTTTCAACTCTTTTTTTTCTATATTTTTATTGGTATAATTAATATGTGAAAAATTATCACAATCTCATTTATTAGGGACTTATAAATAAGGCCAAATTTTTTAGTCAAAAGGAACTTATAAATAGGATCAAGAGTTATATCTAAGATGTATAGATGATTTAAACTTAAAACCTCATGCCTATAAAAAGTTTAAGTGAGACATTTTTGACATTTGATACCTAATAATTTGTTTCCACTACATTCCTGACCGTGCATATGGCAACCCCTAACTTCTCTGTCTCTTCTTTCTGTGATTAATTAATTTAATTTCTTGATTTTGTTTTCTTAAACAGCTGAGCTCACCAATGTTTGATGTCATTGGCTCAAACATGATAAGCTCTATATGTTCATAGAGACGTCCTACCTACCCAAATAACGTGTTTCCATTGACAAATCCCGACATTTTATGAATTTAATATTCACAATATTTAATTGCAATTGTTAATTAGTCACGTCTTGCTTTAATTATGATAATTATCAAAGTCTATATATAGGTTATATCGCACGGTGCCCGGTGGAATAACTCTACACGCAAATACCATTTTACTATGCTTATTAAGGTCATATTCCGCTGGCTGCGCACGTCCCTAGATTTTTAGGGTCTTTTTGATATATTTTCTTTAAAAAAAAAACAAAAAGAACTCATTTAAGTACGTTTGTGTATCAAATTTAAATGATCTCGAAAACTATTCTCATTTTTTTGTTTTCAAAAACAAGAAAATCGAAACATTTTCAAGTTAAATGATTACACCTTTGGTTCTATTTTTAAGGTAGAGATAATGTCTTCTTTTGTCATATTTATAAGTAGCATTAGCAAATTTTTAGCATGCACAAACTATATCACCCTTTATTTTTTATTGTATGCATTGTTAGTATTTTCTTAGAAAGTATGTATATGTATCAAATAGGGTAAAATTGGAAAGTTGTTAATTTTCAAACAAAGTTAATAAGATATAAGATTTTTTTGGCAAAACATGTAAGAGTATGACAGTACGTCATGATTCACGCAAGTTCTGAATATATGTTTCTTTATATACGAAGCATGCATGATTCATCCATTCTAAGTAATAATAAGTTTCTTAATGATTAAAATATTTAAAAAATTTTTTTTGAAGATTTATTAATTAATTAGACCCCAAACTTTCGACCTTCCATTGCTTGATTGTCGGATAACCGACAAGTGTGATTAAGTAGGTTAATGTTACATTATAAATTATAGTACCAAACCTTAATAAAGTGCCAAACTTAAACCTACTCAACTAGTTTTATCGAATAGATGTGAGACATGCATGCACGCTCATCATAATTTTTTTTCCCTCCTCTGATACATTAATTTAACCTCAAAAAATGGAGAACCACAAGTTTTTTATAATATAATATTAAAAGATGCATTTTTATCTTTAAAGTATGCGGCCAGGAGTAATTTTGCCCCTGAAGTTTTCGGCGTAGCAATGTTGCCCCTAAAATTTAAAAACAAAGCAATGTTACCCTTCGTTAAAAACCCTACGTTGACCGTTAGGGTTTTTAACAGAAGGGCAACATTGCTTCGTTTTTAAACGTCAGGGGCAAAATTGCTACTTTTTTTAGAGCAATGTTGCCCTTGAAGTTTAAAAACGGAGTAATGTTGCCCCTCCGTTAAAAGCCCTAACGGTTGGCTAACAGTCAACGTTAGGGTTTTTAACGGAGAAGTAACATTGTTCCATTTTTAAACTTCAGGGGCAAGATTGTTACGCCGAAAACTTCAAGGGCAAAATAGCTCCTGGGCGCATACTTTAAGGGTAAAAATGTACCTTAACCTTTAAAATTATTACATTGAATAAAGAAGCTGTGTAACGCCATTGGATCGGAAAAACTCATATATGATGTTTGTGAAGAAATAATGGGGTGGCCAACTCTATGACACGTATCGCCGTCATTAAAGTAATGTTTTCATAATAATCAGTTAATCAAGGGATTAAGACGCGACTATACTTTCAAATATGGAACCAATATGAATTTATGATAACTAACGAGTGATTTCGAAACACATCACTGGCTATGTACCATATTAATGCAATCTATTCATATGTAATATTAACTCATACAAAAATTATTTTTAATTAAGGATTAATATTACTATTAGTCTTTATAATTTCATCGTGTTTTAGATTTAGTCCCTATAATTTCAATTCTTTTCCCTCAAGTTTTGTCCATCTGAAACGCATTAGTCCCAATATTTTCATAAGGACTTAGAGCGAGGGTTAAAACAACAGTGTCAAATTTGATGATGTGGCTGTAACATTGTTAAATTTGTTTATGTGAACTCCTTCTCTTCTCTTCCCATTCTTTTCTCGCCTCTTCTATTTCTAACAATAGCTCAGATTTAGTTTTATATAAATAAATAAATAAATAAATAAATAAATATATATATATATATATATATATATATATATTATTTAATTTTGTTATTAAACCATTGAAATATTCATATCAAAATCTAGAAACCTATAATTAATTAATTATTTTTATTTTTCAATTTAAGATTTTGATAATGATTTTATAAGAGATTAAATTTGAACCATCCATAAATATTGATCTAATAGCTAGAAAAAAGAAGAGGAGAGAAGAGGATGGGAAAGAAAGAGGAGGAGCTTCAAGTCAACTGTCGATCAAGCAAAGCTGAATGAAAAATAAAGGGAAAAAGGGTTGGGGCATCGGATTATTGCTGGATCGAGCACTTACAAAAGCCAACAAGAAAAACAACAGAGCATGGAAACACACGCAACTTTTTTTTTTCCCCTCCTTGCTCGATTAACAATTCACATGAGTAAATTTAACAGTGTTACTGTTACATCATTAAATTTAATATTGTTAATCATGCAATCTTTATAAAACTATAGGGACTAAATTTTAAGACAGAAAAAGTATATCAGGTCATTTTGACTATTAAAATTTTCAAAACGGACTTTTCACCAATTTTCTCAACAAATTTTATGTTAGAATAATCATTTAAAAATTATTAAAAGAAACAGAAGAAGGATGGAGATTCCAATTGGCAATCCATGTTTATTGGTAATCAAGACTGTCATAATTATTTTCTTTGCACAGAAAGAATAAGTGGCGTAAGCATGTCAACTTCTATGTTTTTGGAGTCTCCACTTATGCCCTTCACGCTGCATGCTTTCCCAATTAGAAATTAGACTTTAGAACATTAATAATTTAAAAAGAAAGTTAGGACGAGAGACATATCAGAAAAGATTATTAAAATATGAACTGTTCACACACTGATTTAATAAATTGACCCTCAGATTTTGAGACTATATATATATATATATATATCGTCATTATAAATTGTTGACAAATTGAAGTCGACTATTTTTCCGGGATGGGTCGTGCTTGACATGTAACATCCTGAATTTTGGACCTAAAGACTAGAAAATTAGCCTATTTTTGGAGGACTATTAGACCCTATTTTTGAAAATGAATTTAGAATCAGTATTTTATTGGACATGAATAGTGTTTACTATTCACAAATACGTACATGAATAGTATTCACTATTCACAAATACGTATTCACTTTTTATAAATACGGTATTTAATCGATATTTTGAGAAATATGAAAAGTATTTACTATTTACAAAAACGTATTTACTATTTAAAAATACGGTATTTACTATTCCTAAATACGTATTCACTATTTGAAAATACGTATTTACTATTCATGCGGGACCCACGTCAAAATAATTCTCCTCCTGCCGACACATTCACGGGAGAGGAGATTTGGAAATTATTGTGGGACCCACGAAAAAGTATTTCATTATATTAAAATATTGTGACCGTGTAATTTTATACTTTGGAGAAAATAATAGAAATTAAATTATTTCTAATAAACAGTGAATTAGTTTTTTTAAAGTAAGGGTATATTATAAACAAGTGAGTTTTTATCTCAGAGTGGGTTATCTCCAAAGTCATTTCTAAAATCGGCGGAATGATAAGAAGAAACCGATAATTTGAATTAGGACAGATAGTGGAACCTGTAGGAAATAAATCGTAACTCAAAATCCTTGAACTAAGTAGTAAACAACTGCACATATTATGAATCAGTGAATTTTTGTCTCGAAGATGGTGTCACCCGAAGTAACTTCTGTTACCGGCGGTGTCCGACTTAAAATCTTTGACAGATTACGAAATACCCTGAATGAGGTCAAAAATTCAGTTGACCCAGATATTTTTAAAGAGGAAGAATAGAGCTTCAGGGCTGTGCTTCCGGATTTTTGAGAATTTGCAAAAGATCACGCGGTCAGAACACCGAACAGAAATTTTATCAGTAAAAAATACTATTTGCATTATTAAAAAAAAAAAAAAAAAAAAAGAGGCGCATGGCACCCGTGAACTTTTTAATATTTTTTTAATATTTTTGGAAATTACGAAAAATGACCCAAAAACAAGAAATTACACTTAAGGACCCATTTTCCAACACTATAAATAGAGGCCTCACTTCTTCATTTTCTTCACACCAAACTCAGAGTACAACGATTGAGTTTAAGAGAAGAGTGAGATTTCTTAGAGTTAGAGAGAGAGTTTAGAGTAAAGTTCTTGGAGTTGAGGAGAAGGAGCAGGAACTTCAAGGGTAAGTTCTTTGGTCTCTAGTCTTAATATTTGGTAGTTTCTTTTGGTAATTATAGTAGAAATGCCAGATAGAGTTTTTTTTTCTGAGTATGCTCTGTGGCTGCAGCTTAGTCTGATCTGTCACATCAGAAAAGAATTATCCTTGGACAGTAAATATTATTTACTGGCACAGTAAAAAATATTTACCGGCACGGTAAAAATATTTTTACTGATACTATTCACATGAATAGTGAATATCCAACATAGTTTCCGCAAATGCTGAAAATTAATGGTCACTGATAAAAATGATATTATAGGATATCCGAGGATTCCGGAGTCAGATTCGAAGGAAGTCCGTATACGTGAATAGTGCCGTATACGTGAATAGTACCGTATACATGAATAGTGCCGTATACGTGAATAGTGCCGTATACATGAATAGTAAATTACTATTCACACCGAACGGAGGTACGGACGCGTATTGTAACCTTAACTCTGATGCTTATGGTATGCTTATATGTGATAGATAGTCTGAAATTCTGTTTTTGAAAATTGATCATACACATACTACTTGATACGGGTTATAGTCTTGATAACGCCGTTATGTTTTCCTAGCGCTGAGGACACGGATGTACACCGTGGCACTGGTGAATAGTGCAGACTATAATAACATGCATATTGCAGTGGCTGTGTTATGTTATTATGTGAATATGAGAATAATGTATGTGATTATTGCTGTTTTGACATGAATATCTGTCATACATATTTGATACATAAGCATGAGGTTAACCGTTACCTGAGGTTCAATGGGTATTGAACCTCAGCTCTTACTATAGCTTCAGGATTTTCGGAGTGAACAGAAACAGAAACAAGGGTAAGCAGCAGGCAGAAGGACTAGCTGGAGAAAGTCCTGTAGATATGTATAGTCTTTCGAACTCTTTGTATCAACAAACCAGTACACTACAGTGGTTGAATATCAGTTACTTTGTATTTAAAATCATTTCGTTGCTCAACTCTGGTTAAATTATTTTGAACTCTGATCAAATAATTTCGAAAATGCTTAAGAAAAGTTGGGGTGTTATATTTTGGTATCAGAGCTAGTTAAAGGTAACCATGATCGGGGGTTCTCACAGTGTGATCTGTGGCGAAGCATTGGCTCTTACCCCGACATGGCCAGGGAGTCTGGTTGCACTGGGACGTATGGGCGTACCCTGAGCCGTGAGGCGGTGCGTAAAACTAGCGGCTGAGGTACGTTATGTTGCCACGGTGTATGGGCACCACGGAGACATTTTGGTATCAGAGCAGGCATTCTGGCACGAAGTTAATTAAGTTACTCCAAACAGTCTGATATCTAGAAAGGGGTTTTGTGGTTGGCAATCAATTTCCTTGAATTCGTCGAGCCTTCCACAAATACACCTGCCTAGTCGGATTGTCTGAGTAGCGGAGTTAGGTTCTAAGCTTTCAAAAGTGTTTTATCTGGTATGAACCCGACTCAGTTACAGTAAACCATTGGTGCCGAAGGTAGGGCCGAGTCTATGTGGATCAGCCAATCAGTCACCCTAGCACGGTGAGGCTCCCATGATAGACGCCTACCTGGTCAATCGGTTTGACTAAGTTAGGCTCTAAGCCATGGTTTTAAAAGTATTTCGAAAAAAAAACAAGTACAAGTACTGATACAATACTGGTGTTGTGATACAAAAAGGACGTACATCCTAAGAAAAAGGGTTAGGCTCTGGAGGCCTTGATATAGAGTAGATGGCACAGAATATAGTTTCTGTTGTTAAACTTTAAGACTTTTGATATGGGAATCGGAATCTAAGTTAAATCCCCACTCAGAGTTTCAAGGGAAGTGGTACAGAGAAGTCGGTACGACTTAAGTTTTCCGGTAGACAATAACCTACTGTTTAGGTTTCCCTTGGATAGTAACCTATCGATTTAATGTTCTTGTCAAAATAATAACTTGTTAAGGTACCCTGAGAAGAAAATCCCTACCTTGTAGAGGCCAGACACCATGCGTGCAAAGGGGCGTGGCTCCGGGGACGAAGATCTTTTGATTAAGTCCTTGACGGTGTTGATCAATTGACAAAAGAGGGAAAGTACCCAGTAATTCTGGGGAGACGGTTATGTCATACTAGTGCCTATGAGAGTTGTAGGTACCCAGTAGTAAGTATACCAATATTAGTACCAAGAATCAATAGACATTATGAAGTTAATATTGCTTAAGCGAGAGAAATCTCAGAACTATGACCCCTGTGAGAGTGGGAACCCTGAGAAAATATGAGTGAGTTTTGCCTAGGTTCCAAATACCTAAGAGATAGTTCCTTAACAGAACCATATGAAAGCTGGAAACCTCAGTAGCCACCAGGTTATGGTCTCGAGGTGGGACCAAGAACCATAGAGATGTTAGTGGCTAATAGATTCCCTATAAAGTAAGTGGCTATCCGATAGGGAAAGTTGAGTTAAGAATTATGCTTGGAGCTAAATAGAAAGTGAAAGTCCACAAATAGAATGACCCTAGATAAGATGGCAGACATAGAAACAACGGTTTATGAAACTACTAAAGGATAGGAACCTGTTAAGATTTGAGTTCTCGTTATAATGATTCAGAGACGATCACTGACGCTACTTATGGGAAGTTTGATCGGAGAAGGATACCTACGGGGAGTTCTGATCAAGGAGGTTTACCTACAGAGGATGCTAACCGGAAAAGCTGACTGGTCTGCGAAGACTGAGTGAAGCGCCGAGTAATGTGCCGTAGAGCAGAGCCACCGTGACGACGAACCGTAGAGTGGAGCCGCCGTGACAACGAACCATAAAGTAGAGTTACCAGTGCATCAGTTCTCAAGGTAAGTAAATTATAATGAGTCTCACAACGAATAGGTTCCCCAGAGTGAAGGTTTAAGTAATCTAGTATATCACCATGGTTTGCTCCAGTGCTATATAGTATATATTGTATCTATAGGCTAGCAGAAACCCACGGTTGTTAGACAACAAATACGAGAAGTGTCCCAAAAAGTTTGTGAAACCCGAGGATAACGGGCAAAGTTTGGAATAGCCAGATGAGTTAAGTAGAACAAACTAAGCATTATACATATGGTTTGAGTAGCCAAGGAAAGAGGTCCGAATACGTGTAATTAGTGATGACCTTCTAATGTTAGTTGTCTGATTCCTAAGTAAGGTTTTAAAATTGAATTTTTTGAACTTGCCAAGACACTTGCTGTATTTGAATTTTTTTAAAATTGATTTGTTCGCACATGTGGATTTTTGAAACAGAGTTTTCAAATGAAATGTTTTCAACAGAATTTGAGACCACAGTGATGGTTATTTTGAACAGATGTTGTCTTATATAAAGGGGTTTTTGATAGAACCCAGAGTTTGAAACTGAGTTTTTAACTATGTTGTGGTAAAGTCAGTACAAAACTGGAAGGACAGAAGCTGTTGTAGATGTACACAGTTTGCTGGGTCTTGCTAGATGTTTTAAAATGTTTGAAATCGCTAGCCTTTGATAAATGTTCTCTTTGAACAAAAAGTTTTTGGAGGGATTTTGTTTGAGAAAATGGAAATCGCACCAACAGTGAACGCACCCAATCCATAACACTTTGCCGAGGGCATATGTTTTGTTTAGTACAACCTGACTGTCTATGACTGGACTGAGTTCCGCTAGATAGGGTTGCTACTTTATGTGCCAGTGTGAACACTGGGTCTCCTGAGAGAGGGGCGGAGGTTCTCCCACATTGTTGATAGTACTGTTGAGACTGGATTTGAGGATTGGGGTAAGGCGCTTACTGTACCAAATGGTTAAAATGATGGTGTGTACTCTCAACTGTAAAATTTTGTGAAATAAATTAGCTCCCTCAAAGATATGTGCCGGTAATAAAAGTTTTTGAAAATGATCCGGCAGTGAAAAATGTTTTCACGAATTTGTGATGGCAGCGATTAAGTTTAAAAATGTTATAGCACTATTACTTTGTGGTATAGAGCAGATTGTGAAATGTACTGAAACCACGGAAAATTTTTCATGTTTGAAAATTTGAAAATGAGACAAGAAAATAGTTTTGGGTAGCAATGACATGATTGTCGACGCTATCGTGTTGAAAAGAAAAGCAGTGTAATTGGGAATTATGGTACAGGAACAGCAACTATTAGAAAGGTTTGGAATACTGAATTAGTTAAGTCAAATAATAGCTGCCGGTTATGATGTTGAGTAAGTGAAAGTAGTTTGAGGACTTGAATGGGAAAGTCTCGGATGAATTTGATGAGCAGATGCTCAAGGCAATAAGACGTAGTGTGCAAAGTATACACGGGATGATGCTCCTAGGACATAAGACCGGTGATACTTAGCACTATGTGAAATGCTAAGTAACTATGTTTAGAATGCATCGTAAGACTAGCAAAACATTCACTGTATCAGGTAGTAATAAAGATGCCTAAGGGTTGAGGATGAATTCCTAAGTAGAAAGGTTAGAATCTCCAGTGCGATGGTAATAGATTGAGCCGGAAGGCCAATATGTGTTAAGCCAAAAGGCTAAATAAATCAGGCAGTGAGGCCTGTGTAACCGAGTACTGTGAGAATAGATCAGCAAGTCCTGTAATTTAGTACTATACCTGGGTATAAGATTGAGACACTGAATAGTATGATGCGTGCTATTTAAGTTTGCATAAGGAAGGAATAGACTAGAGGTCTAGATAACCTTTTGATTTTATATTGTCAAATTTCGAGGACGAAATTTATTGAACGGGGGGAGAATTGTAACATCCTGAATTTTGGACCTAAAGACTAGAAAATTAGCCTATTTTTGGAGGACTATTAGACCCTATTTTTGAAAATGAATTTAGAATCAGTATTTTATTGGACATGAATAGTGTTTACTATTCACAAATACGTACATGAATAGTATTCACTATTCACAAATACGTATTCACTTTTTATAAATACGGTATTTAATCGATATTTTGAGAAATATGAAAAGTATTTACTATTTACAAAAACGTATTTACTATTTAAAAATACGGTATTTACTATTCCTAAATACGTATTCACTATTTGAAAATACGTATTTACTATTCATGCGGGACCCACGTCAAAATAATTCTCCTCCTGCCGACACATTCACGGGAGAGGAGATTTGGAAATTATTGTGGGACCCACGAAAAAGTATTTCATTATATTAAAATATTGTGACCGTGTAATTTTATACTTTGGAGAAAATAATAGAAATTAAATTATTTCTAATAAACAGTGAATTAGTTTTTTTAAAGTAAGGGTATATTATAAACAAGTGAGTTTTTATCTCAGAGTGGGTTATCTCCAAAGTCATTTCTAAAATCGGCGGAATGATAAGAAGAAACCGATAATTTGAATTAGGACAGATAGTGGAACCTGTAGGAAATAAATCGTAACTCAAAATCCTTGAACTAAGTAGTAAACAACTGCACATATTATGAATCAGTGAATTTTTGTCTCGAAGATGGTGTCACCCGAAGTAACTTCTGTTACCGGCGGTGTCCGACTTAAAATCTTTGACAGATTACGAAATACCCTGAATGAGGTCAAAAATTCAGTTGACCCAGATATTTTTAAAGAGGAAGAATAGAGCTTCAGGGCTGTGCTTCCGGATTTTTGAGAATTTGCAAAAGATCACGCGGTCAGAACACCGAACAGAAATTTTATCAGTAAAAAATACTATTTGCATTATTAAAAAAAAAAAAAAAAAAAAAGAGGCGCATGGCACCCGTGAACTTTTTAATATTTTTTTAATATTTTTGGAAATTACGAAAAATGACCCAAAAACAAGAAATTACACTTAAGGACCCATTTTCCAACACTATAAATAGAGGCCTCACTTCTTCATTTTCTTCACACCAAACTCAGAGTACAACGATTGAGTTTAAGAGAAGAGTGAGATTTCTTAGAGTTAGAGAGAGAGTTTAGAGTAAAGTTCTTGGAGTTGAGGAGAAGGAGCAGGAACTTCAAGGGTAAGTTCTTTGGTCTCTAGTCTTAATATTTGGTAGTTTCTTTTGGTAATTATAGTAGAAATGCCAGATAGAGTTTTTTTTTCTGAGTATGCTCTGTGGCTGCAGCTTAGTCTGATCTGTCACATCAGAAAAGAATTATCCTTGGACAGTAAATATTATTTACTGGCACAGTAAAAAATATTTACCGGCACGGTAAAAATATTTTTACTGATACTATTCACATGAATAGTGAATATCCAACATAGTTTCCGCAAATGCTGAAAATTAATGGTCACTGATAAAAATGATATTATAGGATATCCGAGGATTCCGGAGTCAGATTCGAAGGAAGTCCGTATACGTGAATAGTGCCGTATACGTGAATAGTACCGTATACATGAATAGTGCCGTATACGTGAATAGTGCCGTATACATGAATAGTAAATTACTATTCACACCGAACGGAGGTACGGACGCGTATTGTAACCTTAACTCTGATGCTTATGGTATGCTTATATGTGATAGATAGTCTGAAATTCTGTTTTTGAAAATTGATCATACACATACTACTTGATACGGGTTATAGTCTTGATAACGCCGTTATGTTTTCCTAGCGCTGAGGACACGGATGTACACCGTGGCACTGGTGAATAGTGCAGACTATAATAACATGCATATTGCAGTGGCTGTGTTATGTTATTATGTGAATATGAGAATAATGTATGTGATTATTGCTGTTTTGACATGAATATCTGTCATACATATTTGATACATAAGCATGAGGTTAACCGTTACCTGAGGTTCAATGGGTATTGAACCTCAGCTCTTACTATAGCTTCAGGATTTTCGGAGTGAACAGAAACAGAAACAAGGGTAAGCAGCAGGCAGAAGGACTAGCTGGAGAAAGTCCTGTAGATATGTATAGTCTTTCGAACTCTTTGTATCAACAAACCAGTACACTACAGTGGTTGAATATCAGTTACTTTGTATTTAAAATCATTTCGTTGCTCAACTCTGGTTAAATTATTTTGAACTCTGATCAAATAATTTCGAAAATGCTTTAGAAAAGTTGGGGTGTTATATGACACATGGAATATGGAGATTTGATGAAGAAAGAAAAAAATTGTATGAGAAAAAGTATATTTTTTTTATTGTGTTTGGTAAATATTTTTTTTTCCAAAAAAATAGGTAATTGTGTGTGTGGGTGTGTGTTTTTGTGTGTGTCAGTGTGTGTAATGATATTGGTTAACGATTAATTTCTTAAACTAATCTCAAACGTGGTCAGGTCTGCTAATTAAATCTATTATATATTGATAACTTTTCTCATATTTTGACTGTTTACAAGCAATAATTTACAATGCAGTAGCTCATTTTGGACTTCACTCAAATGCACGAGATTAACTCTAAGTGGTATTTTATTTTATTTTTCTGACTACAAAGTCTTCCTTCCAACTTGCTTTGGCGGATTTAATTAATAGTGAGAAAGAAACTGATTATTAGATCAAACTAGTCACTGACTAGTAATTACCTATATATAAATAATTTCCGTTGAACACACACACCCCACACGCTTATAATTATTATTTGGTCAATAATTATTGTTTTTTTATTAGAGTAAACTAATTAAAAATTTATCTACCGGCTTTATACAAGCGAACATGATGATAATCACAATTAGACATATAAAAATTTGGGTGTGACAAGGTGACTACATATATCAGGTCAAAAAAAAAAAAAAAAAGTGACTACATATAAAACTATATGTTTGTGTTGCATTGACTGAGCTAAAGCCGTCTGCAGCGACTTATCAGATTTGTTAAAATTATTTCATTTTGTAAAGTTTATGTACATTTTAGAACCCAAATTAATGGTGCCAGATGTTTCTGTCAGAAAAGTTTGTGGTTAAAATTGCACCGTTGTCCTTTATTTTAATATAGATTTATATTGACTCTGGCATATTAAAACAACTTGTTTATCTTCCTCTCCATTTATATTCCTTTTTTAGATTTTTTTAAAAATAAAATAGACATTTAGGAGTCATTACACAAAATAAAATAAAATAAAAATTAACGATTTTATAAGTAACAATGTTTTTATATTTTGAATAAATAAAAATAGAAAATATTTTTTTTTAAAATTTTTTGTGAGGAGATTTAAACATTTGACTATAATATTTATATCCCACCCTTATCACCTCAAAAAATTATCACTTAAATAATAATAATAAAAGATATAACTGATATATCATATATATTTTGATCCTATGAAACATTTTTTAAGGGGGAAAAAACATACGTAAGTGCGTCTTTATCAATTATCATTATAAACCATTTTGTCACATTATCAGTGTCATTTATTAATAATTTCTTCATTAGGGTAATTTTCAATCTAAATGATTAAAGATGTATTTGAAGAAACAAATACACAAATTTTTATACAATTAACTTGACTAACTTTTTTTAATCTATACAAACTAGTTATCCAAGTCTTACATTTAAAATTAAAGTACCTAAAACAGCACTAACGAAGATGCTACATTCCAGGGCTTACAAAAATCTGGTCCAGCTTTACAAGTTTGGATTTTCAAATGAATTTGAGAACTATGTGTTTACCAACGTCGCTCCAGAGGAAGGGACTAGTCCCTCACAAGGTAACAAATTAAGATTCAAATCCCTATTAAGAGAGTTATTCACATTTAGTGCTCAACAGTACCTTGAACAACATTACCTCCAATACAAGATTAGGGGGAAAAATATAATAACTTACTAATGTTTTACTTAGATAGGTTATTAAATCTAAATTTAAAAAAAAAAAAAAACCGACAAATCATGTCCACAAAACCATTCTGTAGTTTATTTCTTTGGAATTAACAAAAGTTGCAGTGAGGCTCATCAAAATCAATGAAGGCGATTGCGACAGAGGTCTCAAGCATTTGGCGAAGATGGGAAGCTTCTTCCTTTAGCTTAGCATTCTCCTCAAGAACCCTATCATGCGACTCTATCACTTGTTTCAGTCTCTGAATAAGGTCGTGTTTCTCTTTTCTGAGTCTCATCACCAGCCACATCAGCTCCTCCATGTGCCTCTTTTTCTTCATCCTCGACCTTCGAGCTGACTCTCTGTTGGACATCATTCTCCTCTGCTTCTTCTCGACGGCTTCATCCGAGGTTGGCGAAGAAGCAACACCATTAAGTTCTTCTTGATGTTGATGATGATGAGGATGAGTTTTACCAGCTGAGAGAGTATTTATGTTAAGATTCTGGACAAGTTCTTGGGGGACTAGGGTGTAGATTTCTCTTGATTCATATGGGATCAGCATGTTTTGATCTCTGCAAACTTACAAGAATAAGATGCTGAGAAATATTATTGTTGAAGAAGATCAGTGATTGTATAATGGGATTTAGCTTGGTGATTTGATAATTGAAGCCTGGGTGGGATTTATATAGGAGTGTGATGATGGCTAGTTGATTTTTTTTTTTTTTTTTTTAAAAACTTCTTTCCGTACTTAACATAAGCCATATTTAAAAAGTTCATCTTAGTCTTAAATATAAAATAAAATTTTTATATTTGTTAATCTTTTTATCATTTACCTCTATGAATACTCTCTTAATAATTATCATAGAGGAAAGGGAATAAGTGAATTAATGAAGGTGACTAGAGTGTTTTAGAAAATACATGTCATATTAACTAACTTAATTTATTTCCTTAATCTAATTAAATTATGTAAATAAGTCTTGTATTAAGGACCAAAAATTAAATAATTAAGTGGAACAAACAATTTGAAGTTTTGTATGTAAGGGGTAAATACTATATAAAAGAATTAGGTATAGCAAGAATTTTGTTCTCTTTAACACAATATATAATGTCTGATTCCACCCAAATTAATTAGAAAAAGATAAATCACAAAGATTGGCTAGATCTAAGATGGTGTTGAAAAATCATGGGAGACGTCTTTCACACGCACAACACACGTTTGGACACGTGCAAATTACATTAGTTGTAAGAAAAAAGTCATACAAATGACCATATGTTTTTTTTTTTTTTTTGGGCGTATATAAACGGGGCAACAGCCCAGGAGCTCAAAAATGTCAATGACCATATGTTTTTAATGATAACTGAAGTCTATTAATACATTTAATCTCAACTTTGATTACACAATCGCATTGGAATGAAAATATTTGAAAATACTTTTAAATCTCAGGCGTCATAATGTATGAAATATTTTAACCTGAAATATTAAAAACTAAAAATGTTTCAAAATCAGAGAAATTAAAATTTAAATCCAAGATTTTGTTGATTATTTTCTCGGTTCTTGAGGGAATGGTTAAGTACTTAATTAATTGGTGGAGTATAGCAAAATGACGTTAGGTGGTTACCCACTATAGAAAAAAGTTAATGAGAGGATAAGGTTGAATTAATGTACAAGGTATCCTATAAGTATAGGTAAATAAAGAATAAAATATATCCACTTAGATGTAGTGGCCATGAATTCGAAAGAAGATCAAAGAAAAGAAGATTCCTAGATTATGTTCGTCATGCTAATATATATGGAAGATCCTTGTTATGTTCGTCATCCTAATATATAGAACTTTGCTCTAGAAATTGCCATGTAAGAGCAATATTGTTTCAAGAGGATTTTTTTTTTCTTTTTTTTGTCCTGAGGTTTTATATCATTTAAAGGTTTTCAAATTGTAGCAATTTTACCTTATCCGTTATTTATGTTAAGTTTATCTGTTAATTAATTAAATATGTTGAGTAGACAAGTTCATATATTATCCATGTCATTTTTGTTAATATATAAATTTGACTAGAAAGCTTTAGTTAAGGAGTAATGTATTCCAAAAGCTTTTTTTATTCAATATTGCTTAAGAAGTTTTAAAATTGTAGCAATATTACCCTACACTACACCCAAAAAAAAAAAAAAACTTCAGATTACCCACGAGATTACCAACGGAAAAAAAAAATCCGTCGGAAATTACCCACGAAATTCCTTGAGTTATAATTACCGATGGAATTCCGTCGATAACTGAAATTACTGACGAAAAATATCCGTTGCAAAAAAAGCCGTGGCCTCTTTTAATTACCACGAAATTTTTTGCGAAACGGACATACAAAAATTACCCATCGAATTCCGTCGGTAATTTCAGTTATTGACGAAATTCTATAGGTAATTTCTAACGAAATTTTTCCGTGGGTAATCCGAGATTTTTTTTTTTGGTAGGCTAGTCATTATATATGTTATGTTTAATTATTAATTGATCAAATATGCTGAAATGGAAGAGTCGACAATAGCAAAGAAGAAGAAGACATTGATGGAGGAGGAGTTTACGTTGACCAGAGTAATGAAGAAAAATATTCAATTACTAAATCCAAGACATATTGTTGAGAATAAGACCATTAAAAACCCTGTACCTCCAGGACCTCGAGGTAGGCGGCAACCTATTTGATTTTCCCTTCATTGTATAAGATGCTTCAACTCTTTACTTTTGCAATCCTTCATGCAGGATGTATTTTTTAAGATTTTTTTTTTCCTTATTTATATCTATGACATGGAAAAAATGAAGTAGTGACATATGATCTTGTCAGATTAGCATATTTAGTCAACTAAGGGATAAATAACAGTTGATTGAAATTGCTAAAATTTGTAAACATGTGGATACCATGTGCTTTTGAGTAAAGACTTCTAGGAAAAATTTACAACTTAATCCAAATCATCATAAATGATGTAAATGACATATGAACTAGCCAATTCAACATTTTTTGCCAAGTAACTTTTCAAATTAACCTATATAATGGCCGGAGTGACATTACCACTATTTGAAAACTTCTGAAGTGACATTGAACGGAAAAAAAAAAAAAAAACTCCTTTTCTATTTGACCATTTTTAGGGTAAAATTGAACCTTAATCCTAACACACACAGGTGTGCACGTGTGTGTGTTAACATGTAGTTATAAAGAATATATAAGACAAAAAGAATTTGTTTATATAGTCCAATGACGGTAAACACTTCCCTTAGAACTTTCTTAAACATGATATGGTGAATAAGATCCTGTAAGCTGCATGAGTTATGGCAAAAATACTTCCCTAAAGTTAGATGTGTTTGGTTTAAAGTGAGGGGAAGTGCAACAATAATTAATTTACCATTCAATATTTATATATTAGTTTATATATTTTTTTTTATCTAACTATATGAATTAGTTTTCATCTTAAATCAAATGGCATAATTTATTAAGATTCATTCTCATCTCAACATGTTAATATGTGAAGAAAAGATGATACAATGATTTTTTAAAAAAAACATTTATAATTAATATAAACATATATTTTAAAATTTAAAATTATAACATTTATAGAGGAAAATAGTCAATAAAATTTTATTTTTAATTAATTTTCCCTCCGTGTTAGAAGGAGTGAAGGGTTTATTTTTCTCATGGGATTAATACAATGTCACAAAAATTATGAGGAAAAAATAATAAATTAATTTTTATTTTAAATTAATTTTCTCCTTTTAATTTTTATGCATTAATAGAATATCACAAAAATTGAAGATAAAATAGTTCAGAAATTTAGCTTCCCTTCAAATAAATGGGAGTAGGGAAGAGGAGGTTTGTGTTAGAATTAGGCCCAAAATATATTGTGTTGTGTACTGGATTGTTTTGTTGGGCCGTGTGAAGCCCAATGTTTAGAGTGCTTAGATCTGTTAGGTTTGGAGTGGATCTGAGGAATGCAGAAAACTCCCCTGGGAGAGGTCCCCGCGTGTACGCCCGACAGAACCTCGATCCGAACTAGGCAGGGCAAAGCTCTGGTGAACCGGGTGCAATAGCAAAAAAAAAAAAAAAGAATGGATCTGAGGAATATAAATATGTGGGACCACTCTGTGATCCATTTTTGTACAATATTATTGATATGGAATAAAGTATGTTTTTCTAATTTTCTCTCAATTATTTCTATATTCCTCTAGCTAACAGTTTGGCCCCCCCCCCTTTTTTTTTTCCTCTCCTCCAATTTAACATACCCGTGTGCTGAAATTTGTTGTGATTTTGCTTACTCGCCGCAACTTTATGATTATTAATTTTCTAATTATTATAATTACTTTTATGTTCAAAGCAAGTTAGCAAGAGCTTTAAGCACGTAACTGAGATAATAAAATTTTAAACATCTAATTATATATAAATGAATTATTGAGATATAAAGTAAGGGTTAAATACCATTTTTACTATGGAAGTATTGGTTAGGAGGCATTCAGCACCTGGAAATTTTTTTGGTATCATTTTTGCGCCGGAAGTTTACAAAAAGTAGCAAATAAGCCACAGAAGTTTTTTTTAGAAGCAAATTTACTCTGGAAGTTTTTTTTTAGGAGCAAATTTTTGTAAACTTCTAGGGCAAAAATAATACAAAAAATGATCAATCCAATGGTCAAGATCAACCGATTGGCAAGATTGCTATGTTTGTAAACTTCCGAGGCTAAAATGATACCCAAAAAAAATTCAGGTGCTAGGTGCTCCAAAACCAAAACTTCGGTGACAAAATTGATATTTATTTCTATAAAGTAAAAGTATATATTTAGTCTTTAAATTTACATCGAGTTTTATTTTAGTCTCTTAATTTTAGTAATTATTTTAATTTAATAGAAAATATTGACTCAACAAATTTAAATAGAAACTCTATTTCTAAAGTCTCACAAAGCAAATTTATAATCATTTTAAAATTTAAATTAAAATAAAGATGATAATTTTTGTTTTTATTTTTAATATAATATTTTTTATATTAATTATATATAGACAGAATATTGGGGATATACCCATATATGGAAATATATACGAGGAATGGGACTTGATATCATGAAAAGGTGTAATATACTTCCATCTAAACAAGGATAACAGATAATATCAAAAAGATAAAATAAATAAGTGTAATAGAAGAAAGACCATAATACCCTTAAAAGTTTAATAGATGAGAAAAATGGAAGGTAATTGTATATTATAGGGAAGGTAATTGCATTTGAGCTTCAGTAATACATTTCCTATAATATGAAATTGGCTTCTGCCGCATGTAAGAAAAACCTATATGCAATAAGCTTCTATGTATACAATTAAGTATTCCCTCTATTCTAAATATAAAATAAAGTTTGTAGTACAAATTATACTATAAATTTTATTCTATATTTAAGATCGGAGATAGTACTAATTAGCGTTTGTCATATGCAATAACCCACATGCATTAGCTTTCGTCATATGCTATCTTCCTATAATGTGCCAATAGCTTCCCTCTTTCTCATCTTTTCAACTTTAAGGCTATTTTAATCTTTCTCCTATGACTTCTTTATATTTAAGTAGCTTACACCTTTACATGATTTATTTGAGGTCCCATTTCTCAAATAAATTTTCAAATGAGTATTTATCCCTGATTTTCCCATTTCTCAAATACATATGAGCAGATTTATTTTAATTTTAATCCTTCAATATATTCATTTTAAAATTTTAAAATAAAAATACATACAACAATTTTATTTTAATTTTAACCTTTGATATAATCTGTACTTTGGAAGCATTATTTAATTTTAAAAAAATCACTATTTGAATTTTATAGATAAGCATTTTCTGTTAAATGAGACATTAGAACAAGGAGGATAGCAAGAAGGGGAAATTAGACGAATGGAGGGAGGAGAGAGAATGTTTAGGAGAGAAAAAAAAATTCTTATTCAATCAATCAATTAAAGCTGCCTATAATAGATAACACTAAGCTTTATTTATAGATCCCTATAAATAATAAAGTAAAAATTTAAAATTCAAATCTAAATCCTAAATTCAAAATTTAAATATAAATCCTAAATTCAAAATTCAAATCTAAATAAATATCTTTATATGATAATTATAATGGATAATTCTAGATCTCCTAAGTCCTAACTAAACCCCAAATTTCCTTATACCACAGCAGTATATCACACCAATAGATTTAAAGGATTAAACTGAAACTTGATATATCATCCAAGATTAAAGGTATATCACACCAATAGCTTTAAAGGATTAAACTGAAACTTGATATAACTTCAAAGATTAAAGGTATACTTTAACCTAAATTAAATGAGCATGGTTTTATTAAAGATGAGTATCGTATGCTTATTATTAAGATGAGTTAAAATTCCGTTTTTCCTTATGTGTACTAAATTTACTTTCAAAAAGGGTCAAAATCAATTGGGAAAACATCCCGTTATTACCATATATTTATTAGGCCGAGAAGCTCTCATAAGAGGAAAAATGTTACACAATCTTCTTTTAAGTTGAGAGCCTTGTTCGTTGGCTGGGAGGGATCGAGGGAGGGCTTTATTTATTTAAATTTTTTTTTTGAATTTAAAAGGCAAGCCGAAGCTTGAAAGGGTGTAGACCATGAAGAGCTACCCCTTAAATACATCAAACTAGGGAAAAACTAGCGATGGCAGCCAAGTTGGTCCTTTAGAACCATATGAAGACATTCCTTTGGGATAATTGGAATGAGAACCAAATCAGTATTATCAAGGGCGTCGTGGCCTTGTTTGGCCATATAGTTGGCATATGAGATGTTGTCCCTTGGAGTGTAGTGGAGCTCCACGTTCCAGTCCCAAAAAAGAAGGTCTCTAATCTCACCAATGATGTCTTTCAGCGGATGGTCAATGTAGCAGTCCCTCATAAGGATGTTGACGGCGTCGAGAGAGTCAGAATAGAGAAGAATTCTCTATAAACCCATATGGTGTCCCACTTTCAATCCTGTCATGATAGCATGGAGTCCTGCTTCAATAACAGTATGGAATCCAAGAGACTTATGAAACCTCATCAACCAATTGCCTTGAGAATTTCTGATTACTCCACCGCAAGCTACTTGGTATTGGTGCCGCACAGATTCGTCCACATCAATGCGGACCATATTGTCAAGAGGCATACAATAAGGAGCTTGAGGGTTACAAAAAAGATCGAACCTGTTGTCTCCTGCGTAAATGTTTATTACAATGGCGAGACTGCATTCGAGGAATCAGTTTCCAATATGATTTTTCGAAAGCCAAGGTCCCACACAATTCTTAGTCCAAGCACACACCCCCAAAGCTCCGCGGACAAAGCATCAACATCGCTGAGTCTGAACATAAATCCTCCAAAAAGTTATCATTGGCGTCTCGCAACACTCCTCCACTGGTGTGAGAAAGCACCATCAACATTGATCTTAGTGAAGACATGTTCTGGTGGTTCCCATTCAGCGAACCTGTCAGTGGTTACGTTGTCTGACTTGGAAGACGACCTTTTGAGAATTTGGCGTGAGCCTCCTTCAAATTGCAAACTAGGGACATGTCTAATTGTTGCTAAGGCCCCGCTTGCACCTGGATGCACACTACTAGAAAATGCTGAAATTGCGACGGAATTTGCGAGGGAAAATTTTTCCCTCGCAAATTGAAGCAATTTTGTGAGGGAAAATATGTTCCCTTGCAAAACCCAGCCATTTTGCGAGGGAGAATATTTTCCCTCGCAAAACCCAGCCATTTTGCGAGGGAACGTATTTTCCCTCGCAAAATGGCATTCATTTTGCGAGGGAAATGTATTTTCCCTCGCAAAATCCAACAATTTTGCGAGGGAAAAATATGATCCCTCGCAAAATTATTAGATTTGCGAGGGAAATTTTATTCCGTCGCAAACGTAGTGATTTGTTAACCCTAGTACGCCTCCTTGGTATGCCTCAGATCTGTCCGCCACTTTCTCTCCCTCGGTCTGCCTCTTTCTCTCTCTCAGTACGCCTCAGATCCACCGTCGATCGTGCGCTTTTTCTCCCTCAGGCCGCCGCGAGTCTGTTCCTCAACAGCTGCCGTCGACCTCATTTGGTCCTCCACCTGGGTCCGCCGCTCTTGATATATAATCTCGGTTCGCAAGTAAGAACTATTCTGCCTCTTGTTTTCGAATTAGCAGGTTTCATCTGCCTTTCAGAAACTGGGTAGCTCTGTTTGGCCCAAGAGGTCTGCCTTAAAGGTTAATGTTCGTTAGCTTCACAAATGGGTTTTTATTTATTTATTTGTTCCTTTTGAATCCATAGGCTTCTGATTTTCTTATTTTTTTTGTTATCACGATGTATCTGTTGGGATTCGTACACGCAGCGGATTAAAAATTTCTTACGAATCCTTCCGAAGGATCACTCAACGACGTTTAAATCAGAGTTAAGGAAACCGAATCATACCTTTGTTGAACTAGTCCGCGTTCCGTTTCTTTGATCAGGTGGGCTACCTTCTCGAACAACACGTCCGCGTCTCGTTCCTTTGATCAGGTGGGCGATCAACACGTCCGCGTCTCGTTCTTTCGATCAGCAGAAGTCGACTCTTGGATCGGCTTCCTCTACTGGTATCCACACGAACAATCCCCTAAACGGTTGCGGCAGCGTGCTAGCGCTTCTTGTGCGTCTCTCTCTCTCAAATTGCTCTAGGGTTTCTCGCGGCTTTTCTCAATACGCTCGACTGAAAATCCCGTAGGTTTTTCTAAACCCGATAGGCGTATTATATAACCAAAATTAATCCTTTATTAATTTTGGAAATTCGGATTTTGAATCTGGTCAGCATATCAATCACATCTATCTCATAAATGTAATTGAATATATTAAAAGCCAGATTTGGAAATTCGAATTTTAAATTTAAATCAAATCTAAATTTAAAGCCTTTTGATTTAATTTATCATCATAAATTAAATCCGAGATATGATATCTATCTATTTAATTAAATCTGAGATACCATATCTCAATTTAATATTAAACAGATATACGATATCTTTATTCGAAATTAAATGAGATACAATATCTCTATTTGTTTCAGATATTTAATTTATCAAATAAATTAAATACTAAACAAATATCATATATAATATTATAATCTCAATTTATAATATATATATTAATTTCGAATTATATATATATATATATATATATATATATATATATATATATATATATATATAAATCCTAGATCAAATTTAGTATTCATTTAATCTCAGATTAATCTGAGATTCAATGAACCTGGACACCTTCACCCGTGTTGGATTATTCTTGTGTGCGACCCTGCAGGCCCATATGAAATTGGCAGTGGGCCAACACTGTATCAGCCCACAAGTCGCAAGCGGCCTCTAGCAAGACATTGCGACTACCCAATTCACATGGGGATCGATGACACGATACTACCTATCGTACAACCATGTCACGTCCCTTTTGTCACGCGATAATTCGGTCAAGGATGAGGCATGGATAATGTCAACTTCCTTTTCTTGACCAATGCTTTCTCGATTCTCGAGTAGTCTAATAAGTGAAATGGAAACTCCTTTCCATCACAGTATGGCTATACATTTCTTAGATTCACTCATCGAGGGGCCCAGCATTATCTCTCTACATATGTGAGGGACAAATCCCATCTTGACCACTCACATTCCTCCGCATGAAAACCACTGATCCTGGTCCTAGCCTTTATCATCACCCGGTCAAAGGTGACTTTTGACTAGGTCAAAGACCAGTACTCATCATGTAGGAATCTATGATGGTCTCAGGTCATAGGGCGTCGTGACGCGGTTATATATGAGATAAGCTTATGACTTAATCCATGCAGCTTTCTCATAGTGGGTGGGTCCAGCACCTTGTACTCTTACAAGTGCCCATGACTTTGATTCGTATCTCCATACCTCATCAAAGTCATACTGATCTTATTTCATCTTCACTCCCGTGTAGATGACCGACCAGGGACTTTTAGGATAATCTATAAGATTATCTAGGGATGCAGTTATCAATACGAACATGCAAACGAAAATGATAACAAAAGAGAATACTTTAAATAACTTAAATATCCAAAGTACAATGAATTGCCCCTAGGGCATAATTTCCAACAGACTCCCACTTGCACTAGGTGCAATCATTGATTACTCTAATTCCCATTGCCCTAACATGACGCTCATGTGCCGCTTGTGCAAGCGGCTTAGTGAGAGGATCTGCTACGTTGTCTTCTCCTGGTACTTTGCATATGTTTGTATCACCTCTTTCATTGATTTCTCTGATGAGATGAAAACGCCTGAGTATGTGCTTGGTCCTTTGATGTGACCTAGGCTCCTTTGTCTGTGCAATGACGCCGTTATTGTCACAGAACAAGTTTATTGGATCTGAGATGGTAGGAACCACCCCCAGTTCAGTGATGAACTTTCTGATCCAAACGGCTTCCTTAGCTGCATCCGATGCTGCTATATACTCAGCTTCCGTTGCAGAATCAGCTACAGTGCTCTGCTTAGAGCTTTTCCAACTCACCGCACCACCATTCAACAGGAATACATATCCTGATTGCGATCTTGAATCATCTTGGTCAGTTTGGAAACTCGCATCTGTGTAACCAGTCACACAGAGCTCATCCTCCAAGCCACCATATACCAAGAATAAGTCCTTAGTCCTTCTTAAGTACTTAAGGATATTCTTGACAGCAGTCCAATGACCCTCACCGGGATCTTGTTGATATCTGCTGGTCATACTCAAGGCAAATGATACATCCGGTCGAGTACATAACATGGCATACATGATAGATCCAATGGCAGAGGCATATGGAATCTTACTCATGCGGTCTCTTTGATCTTGTGTACTAGGACACAGATCCTTACTGAGATGAATGCCATGAGACATGGGCACGTTACCCCTTTTGGAACCCTGCATACTGAACCTATTCAGTATCTTGTCTATGTATGTGCTCTGACTTAGGCCCAACAGCCTCTTGGATCTATCTCTATAGATCCTTATCCCAAGGATATAAGTGGCTTCGCCTAAATCTTTCATTGAGAAAGACTTTCCTAACCAAGACTTGACCTTCTGCAAGGTAGGAATGTCATTCCCAATGAGTAGGATGTCATCAACATAAAGCACTAGAAATACAACTGTGCTCCCACTAACCTTCTTGTAAACACAAGGTTCATCCATGTTCTGAATGAAGCCAAACTCTTTGACTACTTCATCAAAACGATGATTCCAGCTCCGAGATGCCTGCTTCAATCCATAAATGGATCTTTGAAGCTTACATACTTTACCAGTGTCCTCTGGACGCACAAAACCCTCAGGTTGTGTCATGTACACATCCTCAAGCAGCTTTCCGTTAAGGAAGGCCGTTTTGACGTCCATCTGCCATATCTCATAGTCATAATATGATGCAATGGCAAGAAGGATTCTGATTGACTTGGCCATTGCAACTGGGGAAAAGGTCTCATCATAGTCCACACCATGAGTTTGAGTGAATCCTTTTGCAACCAGCCGTGCCTTGAAGACACTTACTTTGCCATCCATGTCGATTTTCTCTTTGAAAACCCACTTGCACCCAACGGTTTTTACACCCTCAGGTGGATCAACTAAGGTCCATACCTTATTGTCGTACATGGATTGCATTTCAGACTTCATGGCATCAAGCCATTTTTCGGAGTTAGGTCCCACTAAAGCGTCTCGATAGGTTGTTGGCTCATTCTGCTCAATGAGCAAAACATCACGACTTCCAGTAATCAGAAATCCATATCTCTGAGGCTGTAGCCGTGATCTATCGGACCTTCGTGGGCCTTGTATTACTTGAGTAGGCTCAACAACTTGTTGTGAGTCTTCTCTAGTTTCCATCTGTGGTTCTACATAATCCTGTGACTCTCGAACTTCTTCGAGGTTCACCTTACTCCCACTGGTTCTTTTAGAGATAAACTCCTTTTCCAGAAAGACACCATTCCGAATGACAAACACTTTGTGATCGGTGGGATTGTAGACGTAGTATCCTTTAGTTTCCTTAGGATACCCCACAAAAAGGCATTTTGAGGATCTAGATGATAATTTATCAGAGGCATGTTGTTTAACATAAACCTCACATCCCCAAATTTTAAGAAATGACAAACTAGGTTTCTTCCCAGTCCATATCTCATATGGTGTCATTTCAACTGCCTTTGACGGAACACGATTTAGTGTGAATGCAGCTGTTTCCAGGGCATGGCCCCAAAAGGAAGGTGGAAGGTCTGTTTGACTCATCATAGATCGAACCATATCCAGTAGAGTTCGATTCCTCCGTTCAGAAACACCATTCCATTGAGGTGTTCCTGGAGGAGTAAGTTGTGAGATAATCCCACAACTCCTAAGATGGTCAATGAACTCTTGGCTCAAATATTCACCACCTCGATCAGATCGAAGTGCCTTAATTGTTTTGCCAAGTTGGTTTTGTACTTCATTCTGGAATATTTTGAACATTTCAAAAGATTCAGACTTATGCTTCATTAGATAGATATAGCCATATCTACTAAAATCGTCTATGAATGTAATGAAGTACAAATGACCTCCTCTGGCAGAGATATTCATTGGTCCACATACATCAGTATGAATGAGGCCCAATAAATCAGTGGCCCTTTCACTATGTCCAGTAAAAGGAGCCTTTGTCATCTTGCCCAATAAACAAGACTCACATGTATCAAATGATTCAAAATCAAATGAATTCAGAAATCCATCTTGATGGAGTTTCGAAATGCGTTTCTCATTTATATGGCCTAGACGACAATGCCATAGGTAGGTTGGATTCAAGTCATTTGACCTGAACCTTTTAGTAGTTATGTCATAGATTCGTCCATTATTAGGATGTTCTAAATTTAATACATAATGACCAGCATGCAAATCTCCATGAGCATAAAAAACATCATTAAGATAAATTGAACATTTACGGTTCCCAGTAATGGAAGTGAAACCTTCCTTATCCAAATAAGAAAGTGAAATAATGTTACTACTCAAAGCAGGAACATAAAAGCAATTGTTCAAAATTAACAAAAGCCCATTGGGCAGAACTAATTCATAAGTGCCTACGACTAAAGCAGCAACTCTTGCTCGGTTTCCAACTCGTAGGTCAACTTCGCCCTTCTTCAATCTTCTACTTTCCTTGAGACCCTGCACATTGGTACAAATGTGAGATCCACATGCAGTATCTAATACCCATGTAGAGGAAGTAGAAAAATGAATATCCATGACATAGATACCTGAAGCGATAGCCTCGCTATCCTTCTTGTTCTTTTTCAGACCTTCTAGATAGAGTTTGCAGTTCCTCTTCCAATGACCCGGTTCATTGCAGAAATAGCAGACCCCATCCTTTGGAGGCTTTGCCTTCTTGGCTGCAGGCTTAGATTCAGGTTTGTTCGACTCTTTGGTCTTACCAGCTGAGCCTTTACCCCATTTCTTGCCCTTGCCTTTCTTTTTCATATCCTTTCCTTTCTGAACCATCAAAACAGTGCTAGGCTTTTTCTTAATGCTCTGCTCAGCTGTTTTAAGCATCCCATGCAGTTCAGAAATTGATTTCTCCATGTTGTTCATGTTATAGTTCATGACAAACTGGTCATAACTATCCGGGAGTGAGTTTAAGATCATATCTGTGGCTAACTCCGGAAGCATGGGAAATCCCAGCCTCTCAAGGTGATCAATGTAGCCTTTCATCTTCAAAACATGAGGGCTAACTGACGCACCTTCAGCCATCTTGCAGGAATTTAAGGCTTTCATGGTTTCATACCTTTCTTGCCTTGCTTGTTGCTGGAACATTTCCTTGAGATGAGCAATCATCTCAAAAGCCTCCACATGTTCCAGATCTCTTTGGAGCTCTGGAACCATGGTGCCAAGCATCAAACATCCTACATCCACAGAGTCACGAGAATGCTTCGTGTAAGCATCTTTCTCAGCTCTTGGAGCATTGGCTGCAGGCTCCTCAGGAATGGGTCGATCAAGGACATATTGCTTTCCTTCCTGCTTGAGAACAATTCTCAAGTTTCTAAACCAGTCAAGAAAGTTTGTCCCATTCAGTTTTTCCTTCTCAAGGAGTGATCGCATTGATGTTGTTGCGGTGTTAGTGGTCGACATGATTCTACAATTAAAAGATATGCAAAGTCAGTTAATATTCTCCCACTAAATTAACAACCCTCATTAAAATTAGTGGGCTAAGATCCATATTTAGCTTAAATTTAAGTCCGCTTTGGCAGGACGCTTAAAATAAGTTATTTAGGTAGGCAACTGCTTTACCAATTACATCACATGTAACTCTTAGATCTTTATGGGATTCGATCATCATATGATCTGGCATGTTTAATCCCATCCAATGCCTTGAGATCCAAAACCGTTTTGATGATCTCAATTAAGTCAAGACAACAATGAATGTTGAGTATCACCATTACTCTCTTGCCTCATCAAGATTACTCAAATGCATCCACTTTAGTGGAACATACAAATGGGTGATCGAGATTTTGGCAAGTATTCATTAATTGACGGCATTGTGACTTAAGATTTTATTTTGAGGGTATTATTTCATTTGTGAAGTAAATCTCCTATTATTCCTTCCTATATGAATGCAATCATTTATTGTATATCATATAAGGTCTAAACTAATCATGCAATGATCATATCAAAACATAATTAAAACTCGTGAACAATATGGCTCATCTAACCTGTAGTCCCCTCAAGCCAATGAGAGGACTTCTCTAAATAATATAAAAGAAAGTACATAATTAGAAACCTCGTTTCACATACGAGGGGAGTGAGATGAGAAGAGAATGTACATCAAGAATATTTAGAGAGAGGCATGGCACGCAGGCCATATTTAAAACTTCCAATCCTAGAGCCATCTTGTTCACCATACCCAAACAACACTTTGAAAGGTAAATTAAAACCATATTTTAATTCATACATTTATGAAATAAAATATTGCTTATGATAAAATTCTCTAATTTATATCACTTTGATTTGATTACTCGCGCTACGACAATCAGCCGGTCCCTACGGCGGTCCCGCTAGCCGGTTAGCGGGCGGGGTTAAGGGGCAGCGCCCTTGCGGGGGGTGCAGGGGGGCAGCACCCCCTGGAACTTTTGAAAACAACATATTTTTAAAAGAAAATTTCTTTCATAAAATCAAATTTTAACCCCAAAAGGCGATATCCGAATCGAATTCTTCCATCTGCCGTCATGAACGTCCGAGTCGTCATAGGTCTCCGACGCGTAATCGACGTTCGAACCTTTCAGAACGTGATCTATGCGACCAGAAACATATGATGTCTCCGATCATGATTGACCCCTATGTTATCATCTTCTGATCTCATCAAGATCATCCGACCTCTACGATTCAGAACCACAAGAATAACGGCCGTGAAACCCTAACGCGAATTATCAAAATAGAACATTCAAGATTTAATTTCTTGATTCAAAATTCGGTTTATTACATACATATCACATATATCGGCATGTAGAGAAACCCAATTTAAACGTACGCTGAGTTGGCTCTGATACCACTGTTGGGATTCGTACACGCAGCGGATTAAAAATTTCTTACGAATCCTTCCGAAGGATCACTCAACGACGTTTAAATCAGAGTTAAGGAAACCGAATCATACCTTTGTTGAACTAGTCCGCGTTCCGTTTCTTTGATCAGGTGGGCTACCTTCTCGAACAACACGTCCGCGTCTCGTTCCTTTGATCAGGTGGGCGATCAACACGTCCGCATCTCGTTCTTTCGATCAGCAGAAGTCGACTCTTGGATCGGCTTCCTCTACTGGTATCCACACGAACACTCCCCTAAACGGTTGCGGCAGCGTGCTAGCGCTTCTTGTGCATCTCTCTCTCTCAAATTGCTCTAGGGTTTCTCGCGGCTTTTCTCAATACGCTCGACTGAAAATCCCGTAGGTTTTTCTAAACCCGATAGGCGTATTATATAACCAAAATTAATCCTTTATTAATTTTGGAAATTCGGATTTTGAATCTGGTCAGCATATCAATCACATCTATCTCATAAATGTAATTGAATATATTAAAAGCCAGATTTGGAAATTCGAATTTTAAATTTAAATCAAATCTAAATTTAAAGCCTTTTGATTTAATTTATCATCATAAATTAAATCCGAGATATGATATCTATCTATTTAATTAAATCTGAGATACCATATCTCAATTTAATATTAAACAGATATACGATATCTTTATTCGAAATTAAATGAGATACAATATCTCTATTTGTTTCAGATATTTAATTTATCAAATAAATTAAATACTAAACAAATATCATATATAATATTATAATCTCAATTTATAATATATATATTAATTTCGAATTATATATATATATATATATATATATATATATATATATATATATATATATATATATATATATATATATCCTAGATCAAATTTAGTATTCATTTAATCTCAGATTAATCTGAGATTCAATGAACCTGGACACCTTCACCCGTGTTGGATTATTCTTGTGTGCGACCCTGCAGGCCCATATGAAATTGGCAGTGGGCCAACACTGTATCAGCCCACAAGTCGCAAGCGGCCTCTAGCAAGACATTGCGACTACCCAATTCACATGGGGATCGATGACACGATACTACCTATCGTACAACCATGTCACGTCCCTTTTGTCACGCGATAATTCGGTCAAGGATGAGGCATGGATAATGTCAACTTCCTTTTCTTGACCAATGCTTTCTCGATTCTCGAGTAGTCTAATAAGTGAAATGGAAACTCCTTTCCATCACAGTATGGCCATACATTTCTTAGATTCACTCATCGAGGGGCCCAGCATTATCTCTCTACATATGTGAGGGACAAATCCCATCTTGACCACTCACATTCCTCCGCATGAAAACCACTGATCCTGGTCCTAACCTTTATCATCACCCGGTCAAAGGTGACTTTTGACTAGGTCAAAGACCAGTACTCATCATGTAGGAATCTATGATGGTCTCAGGTCATAGGGCGTCGTGACGAGGTTATACATGAGATAAGCTTATGACTTAATCCATGCAGCTTTCTCATAGTGGGTCGGTCCAGCACCTTGTACTCTTACAAGTGCCCATGACTTTGATTCGTATCTCCATACCTCATCAAAGTCATACTGATCTTATTTCATCTTCACTCCCGTGTAGATGACCGACCAGGGACTTTTAGGATAATCTATAAGATTATCCAGGGATGCAGTTATCAATACGAACATGCAAACGAAAATGATAACAAAAGAGAATACTTTAAATAACTTAAATATCCAAAGTACAATGAATTGCCCCTAGGGCATAATTTCCAATAGTATCTTTCGAAGGTCTGGCAGTATGAAGCTGTATCCAGCTTATGATTCTGTTGCTGGTTGCTTCTGGTTACCACGCAGGGTTTTGTCACTAACCCCGTTGAAGGTATTTGTTTCTCCTGTTTCGTGTTCCATGGTTTGTCAAAATTGAGTATATTATAACACCTTGTCTCGATTTCAGTTGCTTTGGCTTTCTTGAGCTGGTTTACTATTTTAATCTCATCTCTAATTATGCTCTGGTGATGAAGTTACTTGGGCTGATGGGATGGTGTCAACGGTATGTTTATTGTATAAATTATATCCCTTGTTTCATCTGTATTTTTTTTCCTGTTTAGAAAAATATGAATGCTGCACTTTCACTAGGTTTTTGCTGTTATTGTACTACTGCAATGCTTTACTCATCTTCTTCCATATAATTTGGTTGACGAGGAGCTGAAGAATTGTTTAATTATTTGAAATTTGGTACCAATTTGAAGCTCTGCTAAAATTTGCACAAATCAGGCCTTGGTTGAACCAAAATGGTTGTATGTGCGCTTTGATGATGCAAGAGCTATATGCTAATACCTACAAACAGGGAACTGGTCCTTCATGGGGATTTGAAGACCCACCTTTGTGAAAGTTGAAATTACATTGGAAATTTATTTTGGGATGTGATCGGGCTTGCAAAATCAAGGGAAGTCTTTTAGGACTTGAATCCGTGTGAATCAAATTTGAATGTTCTGTAATGCAAAAGTTGAAAGGAATATTAGAGGAATAGAGTAGGAGAGGAATCTGCATACATTGGTTATTTTGTACCATAGCTTAAGGATTTTTCTGAGATTTGACTGCTTGGAATCCTTCTTTAGTTAGAAGAAATATATAAACTTGAGGATTGGTCTGTTGGCATTCTTTAGTTAGGAGAGTATCATTTTGTATTATCACTTTCCCTAAATTTAGGGCCCTTGTTTATTAATCTGTTGGCATAATGAACCTAATAAGATCCCAGATGTCCAAGTCTAAATATTCAGTAGAGAGTACAACAAGAATACCCAAACTACCCTGATAACCATGAACTACATGAAGTTAGTCAGATGTTCCAATTGTCTGATAATATAACTTGTCCTTATATCAATTAATTATTAGTTTTATTCATAGGTTGGACCCCAAGCAATCTATGTTGTTGGTCGGGATGATGATGATGAATCAATTGCTTCTGGGAGTGACTTAAGTGATGCTGCAAGCTGGGAAACTGTAGATGATGATAAGGAAGTCCTTCAAGATTCCAGAGAGGTATGCTCATTTCCTACCATTGCCATGTTTTTGTAATATTCAGTAGATATGTTGTTTCTTTCTCTTAGGAAACCTATGGAAATATAAAGTTCATCTTGCAAAACATGCTGGTTTAAAAAATCATGCTTTTCTCCTTTCCTCTGTATAGATATAGTGATGAATCTAGTTCTCAAAAACCTACAATTGTTGACAGCGATGATTCGGAAAATAAAAATGAAAAAGGTGAGGACAGTGTTTCTACAGAACCATCTGAGACTTTATGTGGCTTGAGGACTGAAGATTCTCCAGGAAGTTTTGACAATGACTGCACTTTCAAACGCTTTGATATAACCAGAGATCCTACAGACCATTATTTTATTGGTGCTAATGGACAGGTATTGCTTTGTTGATATGTTGATAGCTAAATAGGACATTAGAGTTAGGATAAGATAAAATGATACTGGAGCTTTCTAGTTTTATGATTTATATTCTTTGATGAATATTGAGACACACACGTGGATGCACTGCCAAAGCTTACGTGGTATTAAAAATCTACATAGAATACCAATCATGTCAGCAGCTATTCAATCATGCTACTAAGTAAATACATACATTTAATTTTCTCTGTTTCTTTCTTTTGCTGTATTTTCTCCATACCATATGAATACCACTGCATAATTTTCACTTTCAGACTAACAGTCGCAAATGGTTTAATAGATTCTAAATGTTGGAGAATCACCAAATGACATCAAATCACCTTCATTCATTGCCAACTCACATTGGAGAAGGCCAAGCTTCTCAACTACAATAACTATGCTGAGGTATAATATTTTCATATTAAGAATAACAGTGAGTCCTATTGTAGGTTACTAATGTGTAATCTACAAGTAAGTATGACAACTAAAATGGCCACTGTTGGTAAAGCTAAAGAACTTCTAGAAAAGCTTCGCAGAGCTTCTTGGGATCCTGCTGTGCAAGGTAGTTTCAAATGTGTTTTATTTTGATGTTTGGATCATACTCCAAATTGCTTATAGTTCTTGGTTGCTTCTTTATTTTGTGTGGGTTTTTGTTTAAAATTGATGGTTGAATAATGCATGTTTTGTTTGAAATATTTCTGTTGGTAGTTTAGGAGAACTTTTTTATTTTCTATTTTTTAATATTTTTTTATGTAATTATTATATTTTTCTGATTTTTTATATTTTTTTAAAAAATAAATCCGAATTTGCGAGGGAAAGTTCTCCCTCGCAAAATCCATATTTTATATATATATTTTTTAAAATAAATCCCAATTTGCGAGGGAAAAGTTTTTCCCTCGCAAAATCATGCAATTTGCGAGGGACAATTTTCCCTCGCAAATTCTGGGCAAAATCCTAGAATTTGCGAGGGAAAAATTATTTTTGCGACGAAAAATTGATTTGCGATGCCTTTTTTTGCGACGGAATTTTTCCGCCGCAAATTCCGTCGCAAAATCAGTTTTGCGACGGAAAATGGCTTTTTTGCGAGGGAATTTTTCCGCCGCAAAAAACTGTTTTTTTTTGTAGTGGCATTTGTCAAGAGACGTTTGCGTGCAGTCAACCATAAGAAATATTTGCAACTCTAAGAAATTCTCGATATCCAAATTATAGACCACATAGGGTCTTTAACATTCTGGCAATTTGTAAGAGACTCAAAAGCAAATTTCGCCGTTCTCATAGCGCCAACTCGCCTCCCATGCTGTACTAACTATTGGATTTTGAGTCCAAATCCCATAGATTATGAATAAGAAGTGGGTTGGAGAAGAAGAGAAAAAGGGAAGGTGAAAGAGGTGTGTGGGGAGAAGTCTTATATTGGACAAATCATGAGAAGTGAAGGGGTATATAAGCCTTCACTCCACTCTTCTAAATTGGCCCCTTGCACCCCACTTTTGTGGATGAGAGAGAACGCAAGTGGACCTTGGTCCACCCCACACGCTCCACCATCGACGCAGCTTGAATCGTGCACGCGTGTGATATTATTATTATTTTTTAAAATAATTTTTGTCTAAACAGTCCCTAAATTTTTTTACTAATTCCTTATCCACCCCTCCGTGTTTCTCCCAACCAGCACCTGAAACCAATCGTCATTTTTTGGAATAAAAAAGCTACAATCGAACCAGTACATAACATACTGATTCGTCGGTCTATTATGTCGCATCTGGTGCTGCTTCACCAACGCCGATCCACTGGATCGATTGTCCATCTGACCATTTCGTCAACTATATAAAAAGTTGTTTGAGTGACTGATGCACTGCTTTTGTCGCTAAAGCAATCAATTAAACTAAGATCAACTAATAATGCAATATAGTGGCAATCTAGGTCATTTTCCTAAGAAGCAATCTATGGGTTTTTCTTGGTTGAATTTAAGTGATGAAAAATGCAATGGAATAGACCTAAACTAGAATGCAAGATGCTACTACCTAAATGAAATTAAACTAACTAAATGCGCTAATGCAATTGACTCTAAACCCTTGATGAGAATAAAACTACTTTATATAAATTTGAATGCAATTTTTGAAGGTTTTTGTTATGGGAGAAGAATTAAAATCCTAAGAAGATTAATTAAAAGCAAATCAAATCAAACAACAAAGATTTAGTTCAGTTATAATGATAAAGGGGACAACTTAGGAATTGCATGGAGTTAACTTTTGAGCCCAATTTTATTGATTAGATCAAAGAGAGATTAATGAATTTAATCACCTAATTGAACATGGGAAACCTTTTAACTCAATAACACATATTTCACTAGAAAACTCAAAATGAAATAAGCAGTGGCTAATTAAACTCATTAAAAACTAATCACAAAATAATCTTGGAAATCTTGTTTACAATTATCTAATTGAAGAACTAAACAATTTATGAACCCAATCAAACAATTAAGATGATAAACCAAATTGTCAATTAAATTAATAACGAAAACTCAATTAATAATTCAATTGACAATTCAAAGGTTGCAAACAAAAATCCAGCAATTGTCTCAAATATAAGAATTTCAAATTATCAATCCAATCCAAAAGAAATATGTTTACAATCTAAAACTAGATTATTTTTAATTAACACAACTTGAAACCCTTTAAAACTAAAGAACTTCAAGTTTGGATTAAGAAAATAAAAAGAACAACACTCCCTTGTGATCTTCAAGTATAAGTTTCTAGGCTTTAGTTTCCTCCATGCTCCTTTCAAATTGCCTCCTAAAAGAGCTTAAGCTTTCATAAAAATCTCTTCTTCAAACTCCTTGTTCAAAGCCACGTTCATGTTAGCAATTCACTTAGAAATAGTGAAGATGGAGATAATTGGCAATGAATTGAAGGTGGGCCCGCGTAGAGTAGATGAATGAATAATGGATGAATCAAATGAATCAGTGAAGCAAACCTCCGGGTTTGGATTCTCTCAAAATCCTTTTTCTCCTTTCTTTTTAAGTATCTAATCTCCACCCTCCGATTTAAAGAAATAGATGATTCAGATTTAATATTTTATAAAACTATTATTTTGAACAAGAAAAAATAAACTTAGCTGTTAAATTATGATCTACACAATTTATACCTATAATGCAAACAACATTAATAAAAAAAATTAATTTATAAAACACTATTATAATTGTTTTAGAAAATATTAAATCTGAACCGTTTATTTTTTCATCTAAGTGTGGAAATAGGATTCTGAGAAGAAAATGAGAGAAGAGATCCTGAGGAAATCTACTCCCCCTACGTGATGCTCTGTGAATTTGTGTGCGTGTGTGTCTTTGCGGCTCCCCTCCCAATGTGTCTGCAGCTAGGTTCTGCGGCTAGGTTCATTTATGGGAGGAAGATAGGGTTTTTGGGTACCAACTTGAACCCAATAAAATTTAAGGAGCCCAATAAAATTTCACCATTAAATTTTTTTTAGCTTCCAAGGTCAATTCTGCATCGTAAGATCTTCTAATATGTTTTTGCTTGTCCTGGCAGAATTAAATAAAATCGTGATCTATCATAAATTTAGAAATATTATTCAATCACAAGATATTCCGAACATTAATAATTTAAGTTCAATAATCTCATAATTAATTCTGATTTATATTATTTCCTAAAATAGGCTAATAATCCAAATATTATCTAATAATTCCAAATTAGCTTAAAATAGTCCCTAAAATAAATGAATAAGGTGGGATAAAATATATGAAAATTGAGATTTATCAGTAACAGAAAATTAACTTAATTTTCGTCACTTCGCTACTATACATATAGTATTCTACATTCTACCATATCCCATATATTGTACGATAACTCTACTTTTGATTGTGTTTGTGGAGGCGCTCTTGATCGATAGTGCCATCTTTTTGTAGACACAATCCCTTATATGTTGAGAGACAATTGTTCGTGATCTTTTGGCATATGTATCGAAGGAACAAATTGTTTTAAGTAGACAACATCTATTGGCCTCAGATTCCATCAATTTTATCATAATTATTTTTTGCAATCCTATGAGTTCTACTGTTTACTCTTCGAGTGAGCATCGATGGAGGGGTGGCCGAAGGAGAAGAACACCACGATGGTAAGTTCTTCGCCGCACACGCTTGCGAGCTTCGGACGCTCTACCTGATTGGTCCATGTCTGGTTCCTCCATGAACATTCTCGAAGCTTCAAGTATTTTCTCTTAAAAACACCAGAAAGCTTCGTTCAGGCTGCCAAGAAGTCTCCACTCTCCTTTACCGATTCTTCTGAGCATTTTCTTCAAGATCCAGCTATGGCCAAAGCATATTTTCAGATTGTTGAAGCTTTCTGCAACATAATGTGTAACATCCCAAATTTTGGGATTTTAAAGTTTGAATAAGATAGGGAAATTAATTATGAAATTTTGGCTTATTTTTCTTTAATTAATCTATTTTGGGGAAAATAATAAATTCAAGTAAGGAACAATTTAGGCCAAAAAATTATGCAATTGATATTTTATGCCCAAAAGATAATTAATTGATAAAGAAAAATCCTTATTTGAATTAAGGGTGAATTCTTAACATTCATTCCCTTATTTTCCCATGTGCAAGTCATGTGCTCTTATATATATTTTTTTATACAAGGCGATAGGGGAGCAAGGGGATCGAACCCAGGACTGAGAGGGGGAAAATTAATTCCAATACTACTGCACTACTAGTAGTGCTGGTATGTGCTCTTATATATAATCTATGTAGAACCCATTTCTCCATCTCCTTGTTCATCATCACATTTGGCCCAATACGTGACTGAACAACAAGGCATATGAATACCCCTATTCATTTTTCATTTCCATTTCCCCACATCCCAACTACAACAAAACACTAAACAACCCATTATCTCCACTCATTTAATTCATCAAACTATTCAGTTGAAACACATCTCAATTCGCATTGAGAAGAGGGAAAAAAATTACAGTAAATTTGTAATCATGTGTTTAATTCATCTTTGGCCCATTTATTCATTTTTTCCCCAATCCATTAACTCCTTTTGGCCCGACAAGTGAGAAACAGGAAAACAATTTCAACCCAAAAACACAAAAGCCCAATCATTTAATCTCCAGCCCATATATACACTAAACCATTCCAGCATCATGCCTTCTTCTACTTGATGCCACGTGATAAAATTCATAACCAACAATGTATACCTCTATACCCTTTAATATTATATTCATAAACCTTTTGTCTTGTGTCATCCACCAAAAGCGCAGAAGGAGATCACGCCATCAGATCACTACGGCGCTTTCATCTAATACCTTTCGGCCTTACTGTACACGCAAAAGCAACATCCATGCTTCTTCCATCAGAAAATCCAGACCTCCCATACCCCCCTCCATCTCAACGCCTTCAACCGTTGGCTCCTTCTCGGCTGTACCCATAGGTCCTTATATATACATATCTCTGCTCATCTTAATTCAGTAAGACAAAAACACAGAGAGAGGGAGAGACGAGAACGACGAAGAGAGAAAAGAGGAGAGAGGGGGAGAGAGAGAGATAGCTTTAGCTGTGATCATCCTTCTCTGCCCAACGTTCCGAGAACAGAGTGTGAGCATTGGTAAGAGGTAGAGAGAATCATAGTGCACGAGCCTGAAAACTAGCAAGGTAAGGGAGTTATATAAAAGTTGCTGTTATATAGGTGATATTGTGCATTAGGAAAAACGAAAGAGAAAGGAAACATGTGCTACATATATGAATAAAAGCTGATATGTATAGTTTATTGCATATATATATATATATAGTTAAGAAACTAATGGGACTCTGATAGTGTGTATATATATAAATATATATGCACTGTTCGTGGGGTTGAATGGTGATGTATAAATATGTGTGAGTTGCTGGCTTGGGTTCATATGCTACCTCACATATATATATATATATATATATATATATATATATATAAATATAAACTCAACGTGAAAGGGGAAGTAATAGGAAAAGTAAAAGTGGATATATATATATATATATATATATACACATATTAGCTGGTAGCATATCTCATGTGGGAATGGTAATGAAGAAAAAGAAATGGTGCACACATAAATGATATATTAACGTTGCTGTCAAGTGAACCTAGGATTGATTGGTTAAAGCATCTTGCTTTCAACATTCATATCTTGAGTTCGACTTTGGCAGTGATGATGGAAGATGATCAACAAAAGAACAACAAATGAGGTATATTTTGCTGCACACAATGTAGATATATAAGGTTTGCAAAAATGGAAAATCATTGTTCTGTGATGGTATTGAAAGATGAAAGTTTGAAGCCAAAAAGTACCCACTGTTTTGATGCTTTATTTTATTTAAAAGCTATGGTTAGGTTAATAATACAATTTTATTAAACTCCAATATGATAGTTAGTGGATTACTTTGAAGCTGGAAATTTAAGAAAGGTTCACTGTGCCAATGGCTATAACATACTCAAAGTAATAAAGAATTGGAATAAAGTATACATAGCACCTAGGAGGAAAAATAAGGACATCTGACTTTTTGTACATGAAAATGATAGGAAAAAGTAGTCTTATAAATATATAGTAATAAAATAAATAAATAGTAAATAATTATAATTATAATAATAATAAAATAAATAATAGTATTATTATTAGGAAAGCGGAATAAATAATAAAGGGAATTATTAATTAATAGAAAGGGGTATTATTAATAAATAATCATTAGAGAGGGGAAATTAATAGTTAAATGATTTTATTTTAGGACATTGAAGAAGTTCGAGTTTCTAACATCCGGGGATTTTATTTATTTGTGAAGTTGAGGTTGGTAATTTAATCTCAAATTCCTTGTGTTTTACATATATGCCTTGTATGTTCATGTATTGTGGATTCTTGGCCGAGTTTGTATGCCCAAGTCTATGTGTTTTTTTTTTTTAAAAGGTTGGATGTGGTTTATTGTTTTTGAATGATAATGCTACATGCTTATTTACCTAGCGCTGAGTATTCGTGTCTGGGACACGTAGCACTTGCGAGTGCTTTCACCGTTAACGATGCATGTAGTGGGTACTATGTAGTCGGGTAGCTGTGTGTTTGGTGAATGCTTTTTTTTTTTTTTTCTGCACTATGTGAAATATTTGTCATGTATGATTTACACTTTGAATGTGAGATTAACCGTTACCTTGAGATTTATCTGATCAATGAATCCCAGTCACATCTAAAGATCTAGGAAGATGCTCTAGATCAGGAAGCAATGCTGTGCAACTGGAGTAGCTGAGGAAGACCCCGAAGGAGGGGATTTAATTAAGTGAATTTCATACTATAATGTTTTGGATTATATTTGCTAACTATGTGACTGACAATTTGGGATGACTGTATAACTAATATCCTCAAACAGGATTAACCCTGACTATTATCGAATTTTAAGTTGTATCACGCTTATATTCCTCCGGGAATATAAATTAACCAGCATATGTTTGGGCATATGTTATCAGTCACTCATTCGTCCAAACGTTAAGCATGCTTTTTGTTGTGACTCACTTTGATCTGTTAACGCCTTCACTCTGATAATTTCACACCAATTAGTCTAATAAAAGATTTAAGACATAAATGGACATCATAATGGACATAGGAATTAGGGGCGTTACATAATGAGCAGCTGAACCTCTTCACTTCCATAAGAGAAGAGCCGATGCCTGAGTTTCAGAGCCAAAGAGGGAGTTTCATCAATCTATTCTTATAGATTTTGATTTATTGTTACTGTTCAGGAACTTGAATTTTGATCTGTGTTATTCTCTGATTTTGTGTTCTTTATGGTTGTTAAATCAAGATTTATAGACTGTAAGGAGTTTAGGAGTATAATGCCTACATTTTCTCTCTAATTTTTGAACTGTTAGAATAAACCAGATTCTTTATTTTATCAAGTATTGAGTATATTTATACAATGAGAAGCAACGGTACTTGCTGTTTTGGTCTCAAGTGAATCTGTACTTGCTTCAATAATCTATGCCACACCCGGAGGCATTATTGGTTTAATATTGGAGCATCAATTTCCATTTAGATTATTGTCTTCTACTGTCTTTCCATTATTGCATTCCAATTGCTTCAAGATTATTGTCTTCTACTGTGCAATAATGCCTCATTATTCATGATTTTCGTGTAGTTAACTTTTGAAGTGGGGAATATTGCAGGGATGATGAATTTGATATTGATTTTGAATACATAATGGTCATGGAAGCAATCTGGCTCTCCATCCAGGTGTGAACTTATGTTTGGCATGTCGTTGTAATGAATTGTATTTTCAAGGAGAATTTCTCTGCAAAATATGTGATTAGCACAATGGAGTTTAACTGCATCTCTCATCTCTTGTGGTTTAGACTCTGTGAAATGTGTCATGTAACTCATTGAATTGAACATTTGGCATCAGGTATTGCAAGTCTTGAGAGGGATTGAATGAAGTTGTTATTGAAGCTGCTATGTTAGTTAGTTCCTCACCCATCTCCAATTAAAAGGATGAAATCATGCCACTTGGATTCAAATTATTATTATTATTTTTTAACTCAGTTTTCATAATGTTTCTGAAATGGTTACTTTTTCTCTTCATTGACAGCATATGGTCCTTCAAGGTGTTCAATAAAATAATGGAGGCTGCTGGTCAGAGACTAGAAATGGAATAACTCACTCAGCTTGCTTAGTTCAGAACTGCAATATTTTAGTCTTCAGTTTTTGTTTTTCCTTGAGAAATTCTTAGTTGTGTGTATAGTGCTAGCTGACTTTATAATAAGTCAATGAAAACTAGATAAAGTAGGCATTTCAGATTGTGGGTTTATTGGTTCATTAAATTTTTGGTAAATTTCTATTAACAAAAAGGTAGTATACCTAAGAATTTCTCATGTTTCCATCTCCTTGAAATGGCTCATGGCTGGCTTAATTCCCCTTTCTATATGCAGGAATACAGAATATATAGAAGATTCTCAGTGCCCGATGGACTTTCATGGTGAGGGTAAAAATTGTGAAGGTAATCTTGAATTCTATTGTAGCAAATCAAGACAGGTTTCCACGTCTTCTTTAAACGATACATAGTTAACTTTAGCATTCTGAATTTTTATTATTTTTTTATTTTTTATTTTTTTATGCAGATATTGATGAATGCAAAGAACGAAGTGCATGTCGATGTGACGGGTGCATCAGCAAAAACACATGGGGTGGTTATGATTGCAAGTGCAAGGGAGATCTTGTGTATATAAAAGAACGAGACGGTTTGTATTGGTAAGATACTGAACTCGAACAATAAATTTAAAAACTGTTCATTTCATTGTTCCTGGAAATTCCAACTTGTATTAAACCAATTTCAAATTCTCTTTGGGATGGAGAGAAAGGCCAGGGGATGCATTCATACTTACTCTGCTTCTGTCTCAGCAAAATGTGGGACAGTTCAAATCTGTAACAAGCAGAACTAATACTTCTAATAACTTTTTATCACAGGTTTTTGGGCTGCACATGGAAGAGCTGCATGTAAAGCAAGAAGAAATCTCAAAGCGTGATAAAGACATCAAACTTTTAGAAGTTGTAATCCAAACACTTGGAGGAAAAGAATCCCATTATGCATCTGAGTAAAATCCATCATTATTATGGGTGGGATTCATGTACCCTTTTTTTTTAAAAAAAATAAATTATCTTTTGGTGTATATTGAATAAGATTGGTACTCTTACAATGTAATAATTATAGAACCTCCTGAGAAGTCTTCTTTTTCCCATAGTTTTTTTTTGGGGGGGGGGGGGGGGGTTGTAAATTCCATGAGAAAATTCCATAGGTAATTTTCTCATGGAATTTGATCCACGCCAATTTACTGTGCACTCTTTTGTCACTACTTTTCTTTCCTAATTTATGATGGAATCTTTCCATCAAAAATTCCATTGGTAATTAGTGACGGACTAAAATTTAGTCGAAAAATGTCTTTATGATGGATTTTTTTTGCTACAAACTTTGCTCTGCCGGTCAAAAATTTATTACCGATGGAATTCCATTGGCAACTTCTGTCTAAATGAAATTACTGATGGAATTCTGTTGGTAAAATCTGTCGGTGATAGCTTGTTTTTTGTGATGCTCTTTCTCCAGCGATAATCGCTGTCTCCATCGCTCATCTCTCTTTCTTTGACCCAAAAAAAAACAGTCATTGGATTGGCAGCACATTGAACTAGGACAGTGATGCTTTATATGTGGACTGGTTGGGGCATGACTTTTAACGTCTGTTTGTCAATAAACGAACGTTTAAATAATTACATTCAATGTCCGTTTGTACCAACGCAACGGACGTTATAATGTTAATTTAACGTCCATTCTTAGGAAAGGACGTTGAATGGGGCTTATATCTAACATCTTTTTGTGAAAAACGGACGTTGAATGGGCTATATCTTATTCAATATTAAAAAAATTACAACAACAACACCATCTATTTTTTAATGTCTATTTTTTTACAATAGACATTAATTGGGGACGTTAAATCCTTGTTTTGTAGTAGTGACTTTTGCTTTAGTCTTCATGAGAACGAAGACTTTTTATATTATTTGTAACCTATATACTTGCAGTAATCTAGACAGCGAACACTTGCTATGGAGCTAAACCTAACAACCAAAAGAAATTGTGGTAAGAATAAGCCATATCTTTTTTTGGGATGAAAATTTTCCATGGGTAATTTTAATTACCCACGGAATTCCGTTGGTAATTCCGTGTGTAATTTGTACCCACGGAAATTTCCCTTGGAATTTTGTGGGAAATTACCTATGGAATTTTTTCCGTGGGTAATTCCGTGTGTAATAAGATATATTTTTTTTTTTCTGTAGTATAATAAATTTTGATATCATTCCTTCCCTCCTCTCTCCTCTTAAACTAAATAATATTTTTAAAAACCCCTTACTTCCTCTTCTTACTAATCAAACCAAACAGAGTAACCCCTACTCTTTCCTTCCATCCCCTATTTTCAAACCAAACAGATCCTAAACAGAGAGATACAATGGGATGATGCATGCCGTTAAAATTATGATAATTGATAATCATATCTTAATATTGGCACTTGAAAAAAAAAATGTGTCGATTATTTTGAAATTTTTTTTTTATGAAAAGACATAATTTCCCTTAGTGAAATTATGTTGTATGTCTTTTCTTTTCGTTTTTTTAAATTAAGGACATTTAGGTAATTTTGCAAAATATGTTAATCCCAAACCGGTCCCTGTGGACTTCACAGTAATTAGACCAATTCAGAATCTATATTATGGATTCACATATTTCCAAAAAAAAAAAAAACTGTCATTCTATCCTTGTTATTCTAATTTTATACCTTATATCCAATTTCTTCCAATTGCACAATTTTGCTTATATAATATTTTGACTGACATATTTAATAACTGCACATTATATATATAGTTTGGGGGAATGGAGGACAGAGACGAGAATCAGCATGTCGTTTAAACATTAACATTATTATCAATATCATAATATTGGGATGATAAAAGTGGTCAAATATATATATATATATATATATATATATATATATATATATATATATATCAACATTTACAAACGCACTGCCAATGAGAGTTGACATAGATGGTAAGGAATTCAGGACTAGGCCCTTGGGTGGTGGGTTCGGTCCCCTCTGCCGTCGCTGGGACTCCTTTGGTAGACGATCTCGTAAGTCCCTAGTAAGTGCTCATAGAGCCCGGGGCCGTGCCCTAGCCTTGGTGGGGGAGTGATGCCGAATCCCTCTAAAACTTTTTTATAGCAAAAAAAAAAAAAAAAAAACGCACTTTCCGTTGAGGCAAATGTTGAGATGGGGAAGGACAGAACAGATTAGTGCATTTGAGATGTCTGATCAGATGGCAAGAGAGTTCTTATATATATAGGAAATGTTGAGTGTTAAACTCACAAATTTAAAGAAATTATTGACGGTGACATATAAACTCATTGTAAATATGTAAGAATTTACTTTTATTAATAAGGGATAAGGAGCAATTTTACACATGTGCTCTTCTCTCAAGAGCGCCCAGCACTACATGCTTTTTTCTAGATCAAAAATATACATGTTGTTACATTTTGGGAGCGCTCAACACCATGGCCGTCAGTCAACCGTCAGTTGACTCTTGACGCTGACGTAGACGATGATGTGGGGCTGATTTGGACTGACACGCTGACGTGGATGATTACGAGGAAGCTGACGTGGAAAAAAATTCAAAAATTATAAATAATTCAAATAATTCAAAAAAAAATTCAAAAAATTAGTAAAAAATTCAAATAATTATGAAAAAATTCAAAAAATTAAGAAAATTTTTTTTAAAATAATTAGAAAAAATTCAAAAAATTAGGAAAAAATTCAAAAAATTAGAAAAAAAAATTCAAAAAAATTAGGAAAAAATTAAAAAAATTATAAAAAATTCAAAAAATTCAGAAAAAAATTCAAAAAATTAGAAAAAAAATTAAAATAATTAGCAATAAATTCAAAAAAAAAGAAAATAATTAAAATAATTAGAAATAAATTCAAAAAATTAGGAAAAAATTAAAATAATTATAAAAAAATTAAATACCTCCGCTAGTGAGCCCCACCACCGGCCACCCTACCGTCAACCACCGCCAGCCGACGGCAGCGGTTGGTTGCTGAGGGCCGCCACTCGGCAGAGACAGTCGGTTATTTTCAGAAACAGGGAAAGAATGTATTTTTAGTCTTTTACGGAATTCAATTTTCATATGAATATTTTTACTCTTCATTTATTTTATGTAGATAATTATTTTTTTTGAAAAAAAATGTATAGTTAAATAGGTTTAAAGTTGAAAAATTGTTAAATTTTGTGATAGAATTAATAAAGTTTTAAATTTTGCGGTCGGTTCCCACCACCGGCAACCGATTGTCGTCGCTAGCCGGTGGTGGCTGACGGTAGGGTGGCCAGTGGTGGGGCCCACTAGCGGGGGTATTTAATTTTTTTATAATTTTTCCTAATTTTTTGAATTTATTGCTAATTATTTTAATTATTTTTCTAATTTTTAAAATTTTTTCCCTAGTTTTTTTATTTTTTCCCCTAATTTTTTGAATTTTTTTTATAATTATTTTAATTTTTTCCTAATTTTTTGAATTAAATTCAAATAATTTTTTTAATTTTTTTCTAATTATTTCTTAATTTTTTGAATTTTTTTTCGTAATTTTTTGAAATTTTTTTTCGAATTATTTGAATTTTTCTTATAATTTTTTCATAATTTTTGAAAATTTTTTTCATAATTTTTGATTTTTTTTCCCATGTCAGCTTCCCTGTCATCGTCCACATCACCGCCACATCAGCACCATGTCAGCGTGTCAGTCCACATCAGCGCCACGTCATCGTCCACATCAGTGTTACCGGTCAACTGATGGCTGTGGTGCTGAGCACTCCCAAAACGTAACCACATGTGTATTTTTGGTCCAGAAAAAAGCACGTGATGCTGGGCGCTTCTGAGGGAAAAACACATGTGTAAAATTGCTCCTAAACCCTATTAATAAGTAGGTATTAATAGTGTATAATTAAATAATTAAAATATAAAAAATGACAACAAATTTATATTAATATATTTTAAATTTAAATACTTGAAATTAATTCCATCTACACTCGTAATTTATTATACTCAACAAAATAATTTTTTTATATATAAAATTATTGAGCATGATCAAAATGAAAAAATTAGCATGAATTTAATTTAAGAATAAGTTAACATAATTTTGCAAAGTAGAAACATAAAAATGATAAACTCGGTGTGTGAGTTTAATCGAATTTACAATTAGTACGAGTTTAAGAGTGTATCGACATAGTTTTGTAAGATAAAAATGTAAAAACTATAAACTTGGATAGTCGTTGTTGTCAAACTTGTTAGTTGATTTTTAGAGTTTACTGATTTTACTTTTATAACTTACAAAATCTTTTTAGTCACAGTTACGAATTTACATGCTAAGTTTACCATTAAAATTGTATCAACTTGCTCATAAACTCGTATTAGTTTTTTCGTTTTGATTATTTTCAATGGTTTTATATATCAACTTCATACAAATTTCTCTTTTGGTCATGATAAATTTTAAATGGTTGAAGGATTTAATTTCAATTATTTATATTTAAAATATTATTTAAATCAAATTTTTGTCATTTTTATATTTTATTATATACTTTTAACACCTATTTATTATAAAAGTAAACTCTTACGAATTTGTGAATCATATGCACATTTTTTTCACAAATTTACTAAAAGTCACAAGTTTGACAAATGACAACTTCGCCGATAGTTAACTTGCCATTTTGAAAACAATGAGTAGTAAGTGAGTGGATTGTAGTTAGTTGAGAAAGATATAAATCTCACTTTCCTAAAACAATTTCCATGAAGAATCCGATGAATTCAAAATCAGATCGCATATAATATATGACTTGAAATCATTGTTGTTCATGAGTTGATTTTCTAAGTTTACTATTTTTACATTTCTACGATATATAATCATGATGAGTCGCTCTTAAACTTGTGCTAGCCGGAAATTCGGTCAAATTCACAAGTTCATATATCAAGTCTATTGTTTTTATATTTTTAGCTTATAAAATCATATTAACCCACTCTTAAACTTACACTAACTTTCTTGATTTAATCATGTTTAATGACTTTATTTATGAATTTTATAAAAGTTTCTTTGTTAAGTATTATAAATTATGAATATTCATGGATTTAATTTGAATTAAAAATATATTTAAATCAAATTGTTGTTGTTGTTTAGTTATTGAAAAAAGTAAACTCTTATAGTTTTATGATTTGAGTATAATAGGGTTTTAAATAACTATTATAAGTTTAATTAAACTCGTGAATTTGATAACCTTACACGCAATGTGTAGATTTTTTATTTTAGATTTACGAGAAATCTTTTAAATTGTGTTTTTCTTTTTGTTTTATATTTTTGACCATGTAATTGTGTGTTTCTTGTGTCTTGAGTTATGTGCTTTAATTAATATATAGCCATATTTAATAACCAAATCTGAAATTAGGATTTTGTGGACTTATAATAGTATATAATAAGCTAATTTTTGTTTTGAAACATTGGAATTGCACTTTTGCCATAGGAGAAATTGTGATTGCAGCTTATCACACAAATTGTTTTTTTCCCCCCCGATATGTCTGAGTCAAAATATCCAATTTTTAATTGCTGAGGGAATGCTTTAGATGGGATGGGACGAGAATTATTACAGAAAGGGGGAAAAAAACTCATGCAATTACTATATAGTCAAATTTCCCAAGTTAATATATATATATATATATATATATATATATATATATATATATATATATATATATATATATATCAATTAATGGTACATACGAAGCTAATTAATACTTCCTTAAAACTTTGTAATTAATTAATTTTCTCAAACAAAACATCAAATGAAATTCTAGAGATTCTGAGGTCAACAGTTCCTGAGTGATCTTTAACAAAACCAAAATGAGGGAAAATATAAGGTCAAATCTATGGTTTAAAACTAAATTGATCAAAACCAAAATGAGGGTAAATATAAGGACCAAACATTATATTAACCCAAAAATAAATGTTATGACAAAAATTGTAGCTTATTTTATATATTTTCATAAAGAAACTTAGCTTATTATTTTTTATTAACAAAAGGTTTAGGTAAATTAATTAGATTTGAAAAGAAACTCCCTGAAGGAAAATGTTTTCAAAGTACATTTGAAAAAAAATGTATACAGTATGTTCTTAAAATAATAAAAAAAATGTATAAAGTATGTTCTTAAAATAATGATAATTTGATTAATATTTTTTTCATGTCTTTTAATGGTAGTTTTGTTTTCAAAAATATATATTTTCCTCTATTTTTCGCCAACAACAATATATATTTTCAGTGCATTATAGAATTATTCCCTAAATATATGTTTTATAATGTGTGTGTTATATAATTTTTAAGTTAAATCAATCAACTAGTTAGGTTTGATTGTCAAAACAGTGGGGAGAAATGCATCACCAAATTATCCGTAATTATGCTTCGTGTAGACTCTCTCTCTCTCTCTCTCTCTTTTTTTTTTTTTTTTTATAACATCACCAAATGAAATTAGGATAATTATGACCAGGGAGTCAAAATATTTTTTGTCATTCACATGTTTGTAGTGCAAATGTATTTATTTATCTTGAAAATGCTTATATTTATCTTATAAATGCTCTTATGAAAAAATGAAGTAAAGACATTATTGTCCTAATCTTAATGAGCTCTCAAGACTCAACTCTTCTAAGTTTTTCATTTATCAAACCAAAAAAATAAAAATTAATTTACAAGTCCCTATAATTTTACCTTATCCTGTAGTTTCTTTATCAAGTCCTTAAAGTTTTACCTTTTTTATTAGGTCCCTGTAGCTTCAGGTGACTAATAAAAGAAAAAGAATTACAAGGACCTAATAAAAAATTAGGTAAAAGTATAATGATCTGATAAAAAAGACAAAACTCTATAGGGATATAATTAAAAAGGGTTAAAGTACTAAAATAATGTTAAACTTTTATCAAAGTATAACAGTAACCAAAAAATATTTTTTGGATTTTAAAATTGTGGCAAAGTTGTTAAACCCAACTATTTCGATTTATTATAATGGCGAAAACTATGCTCCATTACATAGAATATTCTGGTGAATGAAATGTTTTATTGTCTCTTTCTCCTCTTTTAATTTCCATAAATATTTTTGTAAAATACGTATAATAGTAAGATTCATTTATGTATCTTGGTGCCTTAAGGAACCGATATGTACATAAATGACGCTCTTAGGTAATTCCATTACTTTCTACAAGTACATAATGACATACATTTTGTGCATCAATACATAGAATCGAATCGTGAGATTCATGTATCTCGGTGCCTGGGTGGTAACCATATGTACAAAAATGGCGCTTCTACCTTTTCTTACTTCTACAAGTTTATATATACAATCTGCAAATGTATACCAACTCATTTTAGTGTTCCAAATCTCACCATATATCTCACTCTTCTCTTGTTCTCCATATTGCCATGGATCCTGAACGCTCCAATGAAGGCAATTCAACAAACGACAATACCGTTGGCTCTGCCTCTTATGTCAAACCATCATCATCTTTAGGTGATTACACCCTCAGTTCCTTATAAGAGAAAATTTATGAATATGACATGTTCCCCATTTATAAGAGATACTTAGACGTTGTCTCAAATTGTTTTTGTTCTTGTCTCATTTTATCCTCGTTTAATTACTCGTATTATCCATATATTGTCTTTAATTCCCACTTGTTCTTTCTCTATATATCATATATTCTCTTTTTCACATAAATGAGGGTACTTTGGCCAAAATTTACAATTTTTTTTTTACATTTTATTGTCTCAAACTAATTTTAACCAACTTTTATTAACAAAACATAATTCAGTCAATCGTATCTTATGAAAAAGAATGGATGGAGTAATTTCATCATCATATAGATGTTAGTGTCACTTGCATCATCATTGGAGCTTGTAGAATAGTACTTTTGGTCCTAATTATAAAAATACTTTTGTAGTTCAATTTATACAACAAAAGTGTTCATATAATTAGAATCGGAGGGAGTACATTTTAGTAGAATTTGTTACAATTAGATATTAGTATTTTGCATTTTATTCTAGGTCTATTTCATTTTATCATTAGCACTTAAAATTTGAACCTTGGAAAACCTACGTCAACCTTAAACTTGTTTTATCTAATATATGCATAATCCTGCACTGAAGTGGTTGCAGAAAACCCTAAAGCCTGTTACATGACTGTTGTTCCCAAGAAGTACGAAGAAGAAGCTTCTGTTGAAGACGAATCCCAAGAGTTCAAAGATTTCATTGCCACCTTACCCAAGAAATCGGATAGGTTTGAAACCGAGCTTCTATGTCAATACCAAGGTTTCTGGTTTCCCAAGAGAATAATGGAAGGAATCCTTAGATTTCAGAATCAGTTCCAAGCCGGTGACTCCGATATCATCCTCGTCACCTCGCCAAAATCCGGCACCACATGGATTAAAGCCCTGATTTTCACCATCATCAACCGCAACACAAAAAATCCATCAAGCCCAATCCTCACTACTAACCCTCATGTTCTTGTTCCCTTCTTGGAAGTCCTCCTACTACATGAAAACAAGTCGAGTCTGAGCTCATTTTTGTTGTCTCCGCTGCCGAGGATTTTGGCGACTCATATCCCATATGTTTTGTTGTCAGAGTCAATGAAGCAGTCACAGTGTAAGATAGTGTACTTGTGTAGAAACCCTAAGGACATATTTGTATCACTTTGGCATTTCATGTGTAATGTAGTACCACAACACCTTTTAGGGTTCCATTCACTCGAGGATTTCTTTGAGGAGTTTTGCCGGGGAGTGACCATTTTTGGGCCAATTTGGGACCACATGCTGGGGTACTATAAGGAAAGCTTAGAGCGGCCATGGAAGATATTATTTTTGAGATTTGAGGAGTTGAAGAATGATCCAATAAGGACTTTGAAGCAGCTAGCTGATTTTATAGGGTATGGCTTTTCTCCAGAGGAAGAAAATGGTGGTGTTGTGGAAAATATATTGAAGCTATGCAGTTTTGAGAATTTGAGCAGTCTTGAAGTGAATAGAACTGAAAGTGGCTGGTTTGGAATAGAGAATAAGGTTTACTTTCGACGCGGAGAAGTGGGTGATTGGAAGAATTTACTCACTGTTGACATGGTCAAACGATTCAATATTATCATTCAGGAGAAGCTGGAGAAACATGGCTTGAAGTTTTAAACTTGGGGGTGTATGAAATAAAACAAGTCAGCAAGGTATAATTTGTGTCCATCATATTTATCTTGGGTTTCTCTTTTAATTTGATGTAACTAATTGATTGTTTCTTCTAATGTAGGGTTATATGCTAAACTTGGGAGCTGTATGACGAAATAAGCCTGTCTTTATGGAGAAACGTGGGATGTGGATACCATGAGATGGATGATCTTTTCCTTTTTCTTTTTTGTTTTTAATGAATGATTATGTATTAATGCCCTTTTTATTATACAAGTCTTTTATGATCATTCCTCAATAAGATGTGAATTTTCGAACTTGCTAATGGATCAAAGATCGATGTTGTTATTTGACAAATCATCCAGGTCTAATATCAAATCAAAACAATACATATACCCCTCTTATCTTTAATTAATGATGTATGACCTAATTGGAGGTTTATATGGAAAGAGAAGACTGGTAGAAGTCACTGTGTAAAAAGTTACGGAAGTTAAGTCTCCTTAACAACGTTGCTATATCTACTCCTAAATAAATTGTTTATGCTATCTTTACACCCAAAAATAGATAGTTCTTATATATGGGTGCTCATATCATAGTAAAATTATTCATTACTAAATTTGCATCTTCACATTAAATAATGTATTTTTGTAAAGTAAAAGTTAATACGAGCCATTGAAGAATTTAAATAAGGGGGAAAGACATATAAGGACTACTAAAATAGAGAATCTCAAAATGATCTTTTGAAAATGCTCAATTTCACTATAAAGTTCAAAGGCAATATTCTAAAATTAAATTTTTGTAAATAGACCTAATTATTTTCAGTAAAATAAGGCCCTATTTGGTACGGGGAAAATTTGAGGAGGAAATGGAAGGGAAGATTGAGAGGGAACTTAAAAAGATGGATTGTTTGGCAGATAATGGAACTTAAGTTGATGAAAAATGAGATGTTTGGTAGGAAAAAGATACTTGTGTTAAAGTGGGAAGGGGATGGAAAATTCCCATAATGCCCATGTAATAAAAAATTAGAGAAAATGATTTGACTGATTGATTTTTTTTGCCTCTAGAATACACAGACCCCAAACCAGATAGCGCATTGGTTGAGAGGCAAAATTGAGAAGGAGATGTATAGATGCGATAGAAGAGGGGAACGAGCAGAACGGCAGCCGGATGGGAGAAGGATGCGGTCATGGAAGAAATTAGGGGGAGAAAAGGAAATTGTGGTAACTGTTTAATTTGGGACTGGATGATCATGGGGCGAGACAAGTATGGAGGCTGACAAGCTTGGTTAAAGGGAGACAAAATGAATTATTGAATAAAAGCAAGAGGAGCAACATGAGAAGATACAGACGACAAACCCGTTACAAAGTGAATGATATGCCAGTAGAGAAAAAGAAATGAACACTGTAGATGTAGCATATTTGGTGGCGAAATGAATAATAACAAAGGAAAATGAAAGGAAATGATGAACCAAGGTAAAGAGTCAAATTGCAAAAAAGGGAAAAAAAAAAAACACTGAAGTTTACGTTCGAACCACACAACTCAATTTGAACATAAGTGAATAAGGTAAATTAACTAGTACAACAAGAGTTAACCAGGTCAAAAAAACAACAATGGAAAATACAAAAACTGCCCTTAGTTATTTAGAAAAACCAAAAAACAGAAACATTGTGCAAGAACAAACAACATTTTTAATACACAACCACAACACAATGTACATGAACAAACAAAATTTTTCATTGCCTATTCCTGCTACCTATGTTACTACCACATCTCCAAACTCCATCACTGAACCCACAAAAATACTCATTTACAGACATGCATTAAAAAAGGTCACCCTTGTTGCTTCCCAATGTATTATCTGTCTCTGTGTACCTCAATCGAAGAAATAGGGCATCGGCAAGCTTTATACTAAAAATTAGACAAAAATTCGTACCCATTGCCACTTACTTTGCAGCTTTTAGTTTCGCATGCATTCAACTTCTCCTTCGCCTCCAACTTCAACTCTCATTCCAACCTTCTTCATCGTGTCCTTCGTCAAGCTCCTCGGTCACTCACTCCTTCCTCACTTTCTCGTTGTTTAAAATAGATCTAGATTTTTTTAAAGGGCATTTTTGTCCCCATTAATTCACTCTTCGCGGAACATTTGAGCTCTACCGCCGCTTTTGGATGGAATGAAAGTTCCCACATTTAAGAGAACTTTGGCCAAGGAGGGAACTCATCTTCCAGGAAGATACACGTGCCAAACATGGAAATTAGAGGGAACCCCGTCAAGTTCCCTTTCCTAGCCTCAATTCCATGTAACAAAACGAGGCCTGTTACGGACCAGCCCAAAAGGCCCATATCCAGACCACGGCCCAACCATGCCTAAGGCAAAATCAGCACCATAATGGGTAAAGATATGGAATCCCACTAATCTAGGTTCCCATTAATCGGGGATCTCCCCCAATCATGATCCCGAGATATCAGCCCCTGATATCTCGGCCCCGGATATTGCTCATTAACCCGGGGATACTCGCATCAGACTCCTCTATAAATACAAGGGAACCCTAATCAGGTGCACACGTTCTAATCTATGCTCTATTTACATTTTGCCACACAGAGCACACATACCACCCCCTGGCCTCACGCCTCCAAGTTTACTGCGAACTACGTGGACTTTGATCCCCTCAAAGGGTACGTAGGCTTTAGGCTTGACAACCTAGTCAAGTCCAATCTATCTGTGTTCTCAGACAGAACATTGGCACCGACCGTGGGGAAAGGTAAACTTCCATCCCCGTGACCACAATGACAAACACTAGAAGCCACAGCAGGAATCCACCACCGCAGGGTGGCGGAGCACCGCCACCGGACCAAACTCTAGCCGGGCCAAGCCAGCCACAGGACCCACCGCGACGCGAGAACACCCCTGAGGGTCATGTCACCGACACGGCGACCTCCCCTTCCGCGGATGATCAGCCCCTGTTGCAGGCGCTTGGGGAGATTCCTACCCAGGACGCTTTGGCGTTAGAAGCCGATGTCCGTATCCTTCGGAGAACGCAAGAATCACTTCTGCAGAGGCTCGAGGATAAGGAAAGGCGGGACCAGTTGCAGCGGCAAGCGGACCTCCAAGCCTTCGCACAGATGATAAGGGAGGAACTCCAGAACCATCGCCCACAAGGAAACCGGAGGGAGCATCATACCGAGAGAGGCCCGGCCACACACAGTAGCCACTTATCCAGTAGTCCACAACAAAGGACTGGGCGGAGAAGCACCAGCAGACCAAGCGAGAGGACGAATTCGGAAAGAGGTCACCCACCGCCTTCAGAAGGCCATGACAACACCGAGGGCCGAAATGGTCCCGCGAATCACAACGGTGGAGGCGGAAGAGGAAACCGAGACCGGGAAGAGCACCGAGAGGTCGACAGAGCCCGTCGAGCTCCACGTCGGAAATCACCTCGCCACGGGTCTCCCCGTCATGACTCCCCGCGCCATGGATCACCCCGAGAGTACAGAAGGAAGTTCCTTACCGGATTCGGCAGATCCCCGTTCACAAGGGCGGCGGCATCGGCTCCCTATCCCAAAGACTTCGACTTGGCCGACCTGCCGAAGTACGATGGAACCTAGGATCCACGTAACCATCTCGACATTTTTGACAAACTAATGTGGGTCCGGTCCATTGAGGGCCCTGTCATCGAACGCCTCTTTGCGGCTACGCTGACCGGAATGGCGCACAAGTGGTTAAGTTCCCTCCCAGAAAACTCAGTCCGAAATTTCGAAGATCTCGGACGTAAGTTCGAACTGCACTTCACCACGAGTAAGAAGCATCCGAAATCCCAGTTCACGTTCAGCAAGGTGAAACAAAAGAAAGGCGAGCCGCTGCAGAAGTACCTCGACCGGTTCCGGGACGTCGCAATGCAGGTACGATCACTGTCAGAAGAAGTCCATGTGCACTGCCTGATTAACGGGCTTGACCCATCGTCATGTCTGGCCAGAAACTTATGCAAGAACCGGGTCTGCACCCTAACCGAGTTTTATATCCAAGCGAAGAAATACTTGGATGTGGAGCAAATGGAAGCGGCAAACGCAGATGAACCATACAAGGTAAGAAATAGCTCTCCCGACTATAGAGAACGGTCAAGCAAGCAGAAGACCGAGTCCCGCGGCCGGAACAAAGATAGCAGGAGCAAGCCCGACCGAGCCGACCCCAAGGCAAAGTACGACAGCTACACCCCCCTGAACGTCCCTCGGTCGCAGGTATGGAAAGAGGTAGCCCAGGCCTAGATGAGGCGGGTTGACAAACCGAGGCTGATTAGGGGCCGCTCCAACACAGATCGCACCAAGTTTTACACGTTTCACGATTGCCATGGACATACCACCGACGAATGTTACGACCTCCGGGACGCAATCGAAAAGTTTGTAAGAGAAGGGGAGCTGCGTCAGTATGTCATCAAGACCCAGGGAAGGACGAGCGGCAAGCGCAACGACCGCGGCTGCACTAAAAGTCCGCCCCGGGAGACCCGAAAGCCGGAGAAGAAGCAGAAGACCGCCTCGGACGACGAGTTTCCCGAAGTAGATTTCCAGTGCAACGTCGTCAGCGGAGGCTTCGGAGGGGGAGGCGACACAGTAAGTCAGCGGAAGAAATACCTCCGCGAGATCCTAACCGTCTGAGATCTACCCAAGTTCAAGGACGATCCCGCCAAGCCAAAGCCGCCCCCCTTGACCTTTACCAACGAAGAACTCAAGGATGTCATCCCCGATCACCTGGACAGACTGGTAATCACCGGAACCTTGGTGAATTGCCGTGTCAAGAGGATCTTTGTGGACGCCGAAAGTTCGGCCGACATCATAAGCTGGGACTCCTATAAAAGGGTTCACCTTGACAAAGAGGACCTCAAGCCGTGCAAGACCACCCTGATCGGATTCAACGGTGAACAATCCTTCCCAAAGGGTTATATTGACCTCCGGTTGACCCTCGGAACAAGAGAAGCATTCAAATCAAAGCGCGTCAGGTTCATCGTGGCCGATTTCCGCTCCCCATACAACATTATCCTCGGTCGACCCACAATTCACTACTGGGACATACTGGTGTCCACCAAGCACTAGAAATTAAAGATGGTCAACGACAAAAACCAGATAGTCGAGACCAAAAGGAGTCACGAAAATGCTACTTTGAAGCTCTCCGGGTCGAGGAAGGAGGACCCTCATCTACACCTCGGTTCGGATCCAACGAGTCAATAGCCGAGGTCGACAGCGACAGACACCCCCGGCACCCGATCAACATGGTAGAGCTCGACCTCCACGAGCAGGAAAACCAGAGGCCCAAGCTGGAAGGGGAACTTGAGGAAATAACATTAGGGACAGACCCATCCAAAACCGCCAAAATCGGCCGAGACATGAGGGACGACCAAAAACTGAGATGATCCGTTTCCTTAGACAGAACCAAGACATTTTTGCCTGGACTTCGGCCAAGATACCCGGCATTGACCCCCACTTCTGTTGCCACAAACTCGGCATGTGGCCGGGATCAAGACCAGTGGCACAGAAGAAGAAAAATATCGCCGACAACAGACAGAAGGCCCTAGAGAGCCATGGCGAGGAGCTCCTAGCGGCCGGCTTCATTCGAGAAGTGCAATACACCACCTGGCTCTCAAACGTAGTCATGGTACTCAAACCCAGCGGCAAATGGAGAGTATGCGTCGACTACACAAACCTCAACAAGGCATGCCCAAAGGACTCCTACCTGATGCCCAATATCGATAAACTCGTGGACAACTCGTCCGGGTACCAACTCCTCTCCTTCATGGACGCCTACTTCGGATACAATCAGATTGCCATGCATCCGGAAGACCAGGAGAAAACCGCTTTCATGACGAACAAAGCAAACTACTGCTACAAAGTCATGCCATTCGAGTTGAAAAATGCTGGGGCCACCTACCAAAGGATGATGAACCGGGTGTTCGAAGACCAGATCGGGCGCAACATAGAGGTTTACATATACGACATGATCGTCAAGTCGAAGCTACCAGAAGACCACATCCGGGACCTCGAACAGACGTTTCAGAAGCTAAGAAGACATCGAATCAGGTTGAACCCGGCCAACTGTGCCTTCGGAGTTCCGGCTGGAAAGTTCTTGGGCTTCATGTTGACCAACTGAGGAATCGAAGCCAACCCGGACAAATGCAAGGCCGTCCTTGAAATGCAGCCCCCGAGGACTAAGAAGGAGGTACAGCAGCTAACCGGCCGGATGGCTGCCCTGACAAGGTTTTTACCCAAGTCGGCCAAGAAAGCCCTACCTCTCTTCAAACTACTGAAGAAAGAAACCCGAGGCGGCTGGAATCCAGATTGCGACGCCGCCTTCGTAGAGATCAAGTGATGTTTGGCACCCTCGCCGGTGCTCACTAAACCGGACCCGGGCGAGACCTTGTTCCTATACCTCTCGATCGGCAACAAAGCCGTCAGCGCTGCCCTGGTAAGAGAAGCCGAGGCCGGGCAGACGCCGATATACTTCATTAGCAAGGCTTTACAGAGCTCTGAACTTCGGTACCAGAAACTTGAGAAAGTGGCCTTCGCCCTGCTTACCGCGGCAAGAAGGCTCCGACCTTACTTTCAAGGACATCGGATAGTGGTGCGCACTAGCCAGCCGATCCGGCAGATCCTCCATAAGCCAGACTTAGCCGGAAGGATGACCAACTAGGCCATTGAGTTGTCAGAGTTCGACATAGCGTTCGAGGCCCGGCAGGCGATCAAGTCACAAGCGCTGGCGGATTTCATCAGGGAGCTCACGCCGGCAGTAACAAGCGACGGGACTTGGAAGGTATATATAGATGGATCATCTAATGCTAAGGGCAGCGGTGCAGGAGTCATCGTGGAAAGCCCCCAGGGGGTCGCTACCGAGCACTCTCTCCAACTAAAGTTCCCAACCTCCAATAACCAAGTCGAGTACGAGGCTCTGCTGGCCGGACTGCTCCAGGCAAAAGACAACGGCGCCCACCGAGTAAAGGTTTTAACCGACTCGCAGCTCGTCGCCGCACAGATTGACGGCAGCCATCAAGCAAAAAGCCCTCTTATGGCAAAGTACCTAAACCGCGCCAAAGAGCTCATGGCCGAGTTCGAAGAAGTGACCGTCTCCCATATCCCAAGAGAGGAGAACGCCAGAGCCGACATCCTCTCCAAGCTGGCAAGCACTAAGGGACCGGACAATCACAGGACTGTGATCCAGCAGAACCTGACCGAGCCGAGCTGTGTCATGACCATCTCGGCAGGGCTTGACTGGAGGAAGCCGATTGAAGACTACCTCGAAAGGGGAATTATCCCTACCGACTCGACCGAGGCCAAAAAGCTGATCAGAGAAGCCGTTTTCTACGCAATGGTTGATGATCAACTCTACAGAAAGGGACTGCACTGCCTGATGATGCGGTGTCTCGGCGAAACCGAGGCAAAATACGTGCTGGCCGAATTACATGAAGGCAGCAATGGCCACCACATGGGGGGCAAGGCCCTCGCGAGAAAGGCACTACGCGCCGGTACTATTGGCCTACCATGAAGCATGATACCATGGAAAAAGCCAAGACGTGCAATAGTTGCCAGAAACACGCCAGGATCATATGGCCGCTGCCCACAGAATTGAAAGGAATGCCAGCCCCCTGGCCCTTCTACAAATGGGGCATGGACATCCTCGGACCATTTCGACCGGCGCAGGGGCAATGTAGATGGCTCATTGTCGCAGTAGACTACTTCACCAAGTGGATCGAGGCAGAGCCACTGGCCACAATAACCTCGGTCAGAGTAATGAAGTTTTTCCGGCACAACATCGTCTCCCGCTTCGGCATACTGGCCGAGCTCGTCACGGACAATGGGACCTAGTTCATGGACCACCGATTCCAAGCGTTAATGTCCAACTTGGACATTAAACAACACTTCTCGTCCGTAGAGCACCTGCAGTCGAATGGCCAGGCCGAAGCCGCCAACAAAATCATCCTGGACAGACTCAAGAGGCGAATGTTACAAGCCGACTCTAGCTGGACCAAGCAGCTCCACAGCGTTCTTTGGGGATACCGGACGAGCGTGTAGTCTTCGACCCAGGAAACCCCGTACAGGCTAACCTATGGATGTGAAGCAATGATCCCGGTCAAAATCGGGCAGCCGTCTTGGAGAAAGGTTAGAGCCAGACAAGAAGGGCAGGAGTCGAACGACGACGCCTTAAAGACCAACTTGGACCTCATAGACGAAATCCGAGTCACGGCGCACTGTCGGGAATTAGCCGCAAACAGCTACTCCCGGCTAAGTACAATAGAAAGGTCCGGCCATGGTATTTTAACCGCAGGAACCTCGTACTCCAACGGGCCGACATAAGCAACAAGAATGCCAAGGATGGAAAGCTGGGGGCAAACTGGGAAGGCCCCTACCGGATCAAAGAGAAGCTCGATGGAGGGGCATACATCCTCGAGACCCTGGCACGGAAGCCGGTCAAAAGAACATGGAACACCGATAAGCTGAAGATCTACTATAGCTAGATCCCGCCCCGGCATCGTTTGTTTTTACTTTGTTTAGTTCATTAATTCAAAGTTCAAATTATGTTGTTTCTAATCATATTTCCTTGTAAAGCCCCTTAGGGCTATTTCTTATCAATAAAGGACCCCATTGAGGAGATTCACGAATGTGCACAAAACCCGCTTAAGCACGAAGCCGAGGCTATGAAGCTCGGTTAAAAAACGATAAGGCCAAGGTAAGGAAGCCCAGCGAAGAAACCGAAAGCCGAGGTCTATTAACCTGGCACCGGATAAACGGCTCCAAGGTCGTGTACCCGGCCGAAAAATGAAAACATCTAGATGTACGAAAACCGGCCGTTGTACTCTGACAAGCATCGGTTAGAGCTCGGCGAAGGCGCCATACGTAGCCCTTCGTGAAATTGACGCGTCAATGCTCGCCCGACTAAGCAAGCAGACTACCATGTCGACCCTGATCAGGTCAAAATGTCTGACTAGAGGCAGATGAAGCCTCGGTTGGACACATGGTAGTCTAGCCCTTACATCGGTAAAATATAATCCGACTAAGTGAAAGTTGGAGTCTGGCTATTAGCAAGCCGGACCGAGGTAGTGAGGTTAGTTACGCCTGACGAGGTTGAAACAAGACAACCCTGCCCCAACCTCCCACATGCTGAGTGTGGTAGAGTAGAAACGGCTTGTACGCATGCAGCCGGCGAACAACTAAAACAAGACAAAAGGATGATAGAATTGTAAATCATTCACTGTCTAAGTCATCTAAACCGAATTTGGAATTACGAAAAACTAAGACAAAAGGATGATGAAAACGTAGATCATTCATTGTCTAAAAAAGTTTGTACAGAATGGCCCAAAGGCCAAAATTGTTCTGAGAAATTACAAGGGCACACACGCCCAAAAAACGAAAAGAGAACAAAACTAAGATCTAAGACTAGCTGGGCGGACCGGCTCCCTCGGAAGCATCCTCTTCAGCACCGTCGGCAAGGTCCTCGGCGGCAGGAGACTGGTATGGGATCAGATTCCCGTCCTGAACGAAGGCGCAGTAATCGTACCCATCCACGTTAAGCTCGACGCCGGGATTGAAAAATCGGATCTGAGCCAAAGCCTGCTAGAAGCATTCCTCGATAGTTTGCACCAACACCTCGCATGCCTCCCGGCGAGCCACCTTCTCCTAGGAAAGGGCTTTCTGAAGCCCCTCCTTCTTGTCCGACAGGGAGGCCCGCTGTTGCTGAAGAGTCTTCATCGCTGCCAAGCCTTCCGACAACCCCTTCTGCGCCCGGCTGCACTCCTCGGCCAGCTTTTCAGCGGAGCCCCGGGCAAGCTGAAGCTCTTGGTCAGCCTTCACCGCCGCAGCCTTGGCAGCGTCTCGCTCCGCCTTGGCCGCATCTCGTTCGGCCCAGGCCATGCGAGCTCCTCCTCAGCAGACCTGGCCTTCGCCTCAGCCATGGCCAACTCCTCTCTAAGCCCCAGACAGACGCGGCCTTAGCCTCTGCCACGGCCAGGCCCCTCTTTAGCTCCGCCTCAACTGCCCTCAGCCTATGGCACTCGGCACCGACCAGGGCATACTGCTCCTGCACCAATATCAAGGCCTGGACGTACCCCACCGATCGGCATAATTCCTTCTGAGCCGAGTGTAGCTGATCCAAGGCCAGGGGAGACAACGGCCGACTATCCATAAAATGGCGGGGAGGAAGGAAGGCAACGTCCACCGCCGGAGTCACCCCCTCTTCCCACAAAAAGCCGCAGGGGAAAACCGAATACGGACCCTTTGGCGGAGGAGGAGGGGGAGGTGGCGAGGACGAGGGCGGACTCGGCGGCGAGCCAGAGGGCATCTCAGGGAGGAGTGCGGCCTCAACCTCCTCATCTTTGATCACGACTTCTTTCCCCTTAGGAGTCGGGGACTCGACAACAGCCTCCCGCCTCTCCAAAGCCGGGGTTTCCACCGCCCGGGCAGACTTGGCAACATCAGCAGTAGATGGACCCTGGTCGGCTGAGCCCTTTGCCTTCTTTGGAGCCTCAGCCACACCGGCACCTTCAGAGGCACCCCGCTTCTTTGGGCGACTAGGCAAGGCAGCAGCTGAATTCGCCACACGAAGATAGAGTGGAAGTGAACTCATATCTCGAGCTGAAAAAGCAAAGAAATACCAGGTCAGAATCATGGATCCAAAAAACCAAGACAAAAACAAAGACAACACACTACTAAAAAACCCTACTGATAGGAGGCAGCGGCTTGGAGCCATCCCTAGTTATAAAGTAACTAGCGGGCTTCACCCTGTACTCCACCACGAGGGCCTCCAGTCAAGGAACGGCGGAAGCCGACTCCGGCCACAGGTCCTTACGCGAAACGTGGAAGGAGGTAGCCTTGACATCATGATGGCTCTCCATCCAGTACAAGGGAAAGCGCCAGCCCACATCGGCACCCTCGGGACCCTCCAGAAACCAAAGCTGTTTCCCAAACTCAGCCTCAACCTTGAAAAGGGCTCCCTTGAACCTCTTAAAGGAATCCGAAAAAGGCGTTATGAGCCTCCGCTCCGGGTTGATACGCAACGACACCAACCCTTTCAGCTTCTCGCTCTCCTTGGGCGAACTAGGGGTAAAAGGGCCGAAGTAGTAGGAAAAGAGGTTGGTGGTACACGCAATCGAGACCGGGAAGGAATTACATAGCCGCTTAAAAGCGACCAAGTAAGCCCACCCATTCGGATGAAGTTGGGAGGGGGCAAGTCTTAGATGGAGCAGGGCCTCCATATGGAAAGCGGTGAAGGGCAGGGAAACCTGGACTCGAGTCAGGCAATCCCGGTAGAAAAAGAAGAAGTTGGGCCAACCCGCTTCCCGCGTCGCACAAACGGGTTCATCGGCCGCCGGGCACCTAAGGACGCACCCCGACATATCCGGGACCTTCAACCGAGCGAGGTCTGCATCCGACATGAGAGACCGGGTCCTTAGCACCTCGTGCGACACCCAGCTGTATTGCTGGCACAGGGCCTCTAGCGGACTAGAAGATTTCGAACCCTCGGGCTCTGAGCGTTGCTTGGAAGACCGGGATTTTGGAGCCATTACACCTAAAGGCAAATAAACAAAGCCAGAATTAGTAAAAGAGCGGAAATACCTGGCACTACAACGGTGGCAGGCGAAATAGACTGCGGACTTGGATGAACGGGGGCGCGAGAAGGAACATCCGTGGCAGACCGATGCCGGCAAGAGCCGAGTATGGAAGAAGCCCTGGCGTCTCCACCTTGTGCTATCAATGCAGAACTCTCCGCAAGGCAGTCCCAACACGGGCCGAGATACCCTTCCGGAAAAGGACTTTTGTGAACACGAGAAGGACCCTCATAAAAATTGAGGGGTTGGGCCATCACCACAGGGAACCCGGATTCGGACGAGGAGCCTACCTCGGCCCCGCCGAGAGACCTGGGGGGCAGAGTGTACGCCAGAGGGCGGATAGACCGTGGAGCCGCAACCCTAGTAGAAGCCAGGCGAGCCCTAGCTCGCCCCGGGCGGATGGCGCCACCTTGTTGCAAAGGAGCCAAAACCCCCGCAGCAGGTGGTTCGCCCCCAAAAACCCAATAAGTGGCCCATGGGAGACGCGTACGGAGGAACATTTCCTCTTCCGGCGTTAACGACGCCCTTGGCCTAGGAAAATTTCTGTCCCTCACCATAGTTAGAAGCCTAAGGCACGAAAGGCTTGTGCTTAAAGGAGAGTAAGGGGATGAATTTTGGTGAGATGACACAAGAAACCCAGAAAATTCGAAGAAACCCCGAAGGAACGACAACACAGACGATAATCCTAGAAAATAAACGGTAAAATGAAGAACAATACCGAACAAAAGTGTCAAGAAGAGGACGGAATACCTATACTTGGAAAATGGAAGAAACTGGGACGCTGGAAAACGGCAAAAGTTTCAGACAAGGAAGAATTCTCTCTGCGAACTCTACAGAAACCAGAAGAAAGAACTGGAGAATAAACTAATAGAAAAGTGAAAGAGAAGGAGGGAGAGAGCTATTTAAACCAAGCCGCGAAGGGCCAGGGGCAAAACAGCCCATCTACACCTAGGGGCAACGGGATTGGTACAACACGAAACACGACGTCAGCGCATTAAATGCGCACGAACATCGGGGCACGAAAGGGCGCGACAGTTGCAGACCACCGCCACTCAGGGCCTGACATCTGTGAACCCCCAATGATGGCGTGTGGGGGGAATCCCGAAGCCCGTAAAGAATGCCAAAAGGCATGAAGGGTAGGGCCGAAGTAGTTGGGGGCATTTTGAGACCGAGACGGGTTGAATTACCGCCCCAGCAAGGTGGGCCTGGCATCCTCGGCAGGTCACCCGAGCAAAGATACCATGAGTCGTCTTCGGACCTGGAGCCGACTTAAGGACTGCGGTAGCCGCAAGCCGGTTTGGCCAAAGGAGAGGGCCTCGGCCCGAACGATGGTCGAAGGCAATATACACCTCGGCCGTCCAAAAGCCTGAAAAACCGAGCTGGGGGGCAACTGTTACGGACCAGCCCAAAAGGCCCATATCCAGACCACGGCCCAACCATGCCTGAGGCAGAATCAGCACCATAATGGGCAAAGATATGGAATCCCACTAATCTAGGATCCCATTAATCGGGGATCTCCCCCAATCATGATCCCGAGATATCAGCCCTTGATATCTCGGCCCCGGATATCTCTCATTAACCCGGGGATACTTGCACCAGACTCCTCTATAAATACAAGGGAACCCTAATCAAGTGCACACGTTCGAATCTATGCTCTATTTACATTCTGCCACACACAGCACACACACCACCCCCTGGCCTCACGCCTCCAAGTTTACTGCGAACTACGTGGACTTTGATCCCCTCAAAGGGTACGTAGGCTCTAGGCTTGACAACCTAGTCAAGTCCAATCTATCTGTGTTCTTAGACAAAACAAGGCCTTAGTTGTCATTTGCTTGATCAACAAAAGCTGTTGCATGTTAAATTGTTATTATCATTTTTTTTTCAAATTAAGAACATATAATGGTGAGCTGACAAATTTGGTCATTAAATATATTTGTTTACATTTACAAAAGCACTTTGCATTGAGGCAAATTTTTGAGAATCTTGAAGACAGAAGTGCTATTGTTGAACAATGTGGTTTGGGTATATATATATATATCACTAAAAAAAAAAGGCTTTTGGCGGCGACAAAAGTCACCACTGATCGAAAGTCCAAATGTTGCCAATACTTTTGGCGGCGACATTTCTATGTTGCCGCTGAAAGTAGATAATCAGCGGCGACATTTTGTCACCACTGAAAGTACATCAAAAGGCACGAGAAAAAGGGTCGGCGCTGATAGTGGGTTATCATCGGCGACAAATGTCGCCGCTAAAACATGTATTAGCGGTGACTTTTGTGTCGCTGCTAATACTCCTCATTCAGCGGCGACTTTTGTGTCGCCATTGAAAAATGTATTAGTGGTGACAAAAGTCGCCGTTGAAAGTCACATTTTTTGTATAAAAAAATTTCAGTGGCAACAAATGTTGCCACTAAAACATATATCAGTGGCAACATTAATTGTTGTAAAAAAAAATTAAATGGCAAAAATTCCAATAATTTTGCAATTGTGTAGCACCTAATTTATAACAACCAACTCAATGTAATTTAACAAGATGCATACACTTCAATTCAAACATGGACAACCTATAAAAAGAAATTTCAATAAGTACACTTCCAACAAGTTCACAAGTGTTTGCAAGTGACAACACGAATTAATCAAAATCAACTAAATTCTGCTTCTCTACTTGATTCTCCTCAATAATATCCTCTATAATCTTGTCAATCTCTTTATGGAGATCTTCACTAACTTTGCTTCTAGTCCTGTTATGAGACAAACAGCTTTCATTGGTGGAAACAAATCAGCCAAATCTCTTTATGCATTTATCACTAAAGGGTTGCAGCAAACAGGAAATGATGAAACCCAAAAACAATTTAAACCATGTAGCAGCAATCCCATGTTCAATTGCAATATCATTCTGACTACCACTTGGTTAATGCTAGAAATATGTCGTAACAAAAAATTCTTCATAATAATAACAATCCCTTTGTGCCATGTTCACTTTTGATAATTTCTCAATATTGTATATAAAGAAAGGTTACCTGGGTTGTCATCTGAGAACCAAAATTGATCATTTTCTTTAGGCTGGACTGATAGCCCTACCCCATCTAATTGATCCTACAGTATGCCCAAATACAACAAGCACTCTTGAATGATGGCAACATCACATATATAAAGATCAACCTACTATTCAAAACATGAAAAAGACCTATCCTACCCATAAAAAATTCAGGAGATTTTAAAAGAGAATAATTTTATGCTGTCAGTTCATAGCAGTTATCAGAAACAGCAAATATCTTTTTCTTAAATTCACTTGTCTACTCCCTCCCATTATAATCTTCTTGTAGAAGCTAAATCTTTGTAAGAAACTAGTAGGATTTAATGAATAATTAAAAAAAACAGATATCTGCACCAATAAACAGAGCAGGGTTCTCTCCATTTAAGTACCCACAAACCAAAAGAGCAAAACCAAACCAATAAATCAAGAGAACTTAGCAGAGGAAGAAACAAACCTGTAGGGAAGCCCATCAGTTTATGACACCTAGTAAATGATAGGTCAAAATATGCTACAGAGCATGAATATAATCATCACTTTCAGCAAAAAGTAACTTTTTTTAAATGGATAACAAAGCAATGTAAAGATAACTTTCCTATCTTAACATCAAATTTGGAGAAGTATCATAATAGTGTTAGTTATGATTAGTTTTGATGATGTCTTATATAGATGCCATTGTTATAAGCAAAAAGATTGAGTAATATAGTTATCTCCTACATTGACTAATTGTTGTATTTAATGTAGATCAATCCAAGTTGAATTAAGGAGAATGATCAAGAAGGAGATAAGAGATGAAAGAAAGAAGTATATCTGCAGAGGTTGTCAAGAAAGCAAGATATTATCAATGGATTTTGAAAGATAACCAAGAAGAAGAGAATAGACTAGAGAAAGATGTTATCAAAAGAACTTGCACAATATAATAGGAATATCAACATTCAAGTTCTTGTGATACTGGAAGTCTCTATGATAAACAGAAGTTGGAATGAAGCCTCATCATGTTCTGAATGTTGAAGAAGGCAGAAGCTGCAAATAATGATGAGCCCAAGTTAATTGATGAAGAATGATCAAGTTGGGAGATGAAAGAAGGAAGAACTTGTTGAATGGAATGAAGACATCATTATTCAAGTTATTATATTGATGCTAGAAGTCTCCAAGGTCATATGGAAGTTGGAATGGCTCAATTCAGAGTTAAATCAAGCAAATATGAGGTCCAGGACGAGAAAACCCGAGGTTTGAGTATAAACCTCGAGGTTTGAGTGTCTTCAGCATCTTTGGTGTCTCTGGATTAGCAAACCTTGAGTTTGCAAGTGAAAACTCGAGGTTGCAAGTGAAACCTCGAGGTTTCAGTCATAACCTCAAGGTTTCAGCACTATCAGCAACTCTAGTGCACTCTGTTCCACGTTCAGCTTCTGGCGACCTTTGGTAATTTGATTATATCTCTCAAACCAGGATTCGGATTGACATGAAACCAACGGCATATCAAACTAGACATCCAACACGTACTTTTGACAAAGATTCAAGTCTAAAGGAGTTCAGATCAAGGAGATATGAATTTTACAAGTTGACACAAACATCACCGTCACAGTCAGAACCAAGCTTCAATGTTTTGGGTGTATCTCACAAACCACAAATCCAATTGAACTCAAATCAGTGCCATTGGAAATTCGACACACATAGCTTTCTAACAAGATGTGAACGGACCAAAACGGAGTTCAGACCAGGGAGATATGGCTTTTGAAAGTTGACGGTCAGTTCAGGACATCGCAAAAAAAGCTGATCAAGAACAGCCTTCATTCATCGGATCTTAACGGATATAATACAATGAGTTTGGAGCTGATTCTTCTTGCATTGGATTCTTACCTCGAGCTTGGACAAGTAAACTTGAGTTTGAGGTTTGGTATTCTGTCTTAAACTTGAGATTTCATGAAAATACTCAAAACCTCAAGTATCACTTTTAAACCTCGAGTTTACTGTCTTACAGAGAGCAAACTGGTTTTCAAAATATTGAAAACCTCGAGGTTAAGTTTGCAACCTCGAGGTTGAGTCTTGTTTTCAAGAACTGAACTTTGCAATTTCAGAAGCAAACCTCGAGTATGGATTTTCAACCTCGAGATTATCGGGCTTCAGTGAAAAATGAAAATTTTTGAACAAACTTCAAACCTCGAGGTTACCCTTGGAACCTCAAGGTTTGTGAGCTTCTGAGATTTTTGAAAAGGTTTCTTTTGAAGAGAAACCTCGAGGTCCACATGCCAACCACGAGGTTACATGTTTTAAAATCAGCATTTGCCTGAAACCTTCAAGCAAACCTCGAGGTTGGATGAACAAACCTCAAGGTTTATGGCCGTTACTGCAAATTCGAATTTGGGAATTCTGTAATACCTTCTTATTTGATCTCAATGCTTTCCATAATTATTCTATATTGATTCTAGATATGTTTAACCATCTTTCTAGTGAGTTTCAGACAGATTAACGAAGGTTTATTGAAGGATTAGAGCAAAAGCAAAAAGTGTGTCAGAACATTAAATGCTCAAGACCAGAAACTTGCTTCCTTTGGTTAATCCACCTGTACACGACTGCAAAAGATTAAAAGGAAGATTACTACAACAAGCAAAGTCTTCTCCAACGGGCAAATCCACAGAAAGCCACCTCAGATCAATTATACAACTGGATTAATTGGAGATTAGAGAGAGAAGCTGCCCACACTTAAAGATAATCAGCTACAACGGTCTGATTGATTCTTCAACGGTCAAAAACGGTCACAGACTCTTCTCTACCTATAAAAGACATGGATTGAAGCAGAAAAACGTGGAGATACAAGGATACAATGCCAAAATGCTGAACCTCTGCTTCTTCATCATTCTCACTCTGTTTTTCATCTCTATATAGCTTAGAGAGAGAAATGATTTGTATCTGTACTTCAGTGATCATCTATTCATTCCTTTGAGAGGAAAATTATTGTAAACTCATCATCTTTTTGAGAGTTACTCAAGATTGGGTAATCTTGAGTGGGTTGTACATTGTGTTGATTACAACTTGTAAGGGGGAGTGAATCCTAGTGAGAGGATTACTTCGAGTACAGAGTGTGTAATCAAGCAGTGTATTGATTACAGATTGTAAGGGGGAGTGAATCCTAGAGAGAGGATTGCTTCAGTTACAGATCGTGTAATCAAGCCTATTGAAGATAGTGGATTGAAAATCCCAAGTGTGGCTTGGGGACTGGACGTAGGTCAGGGAAAAGACCGAAACAGTATAAATCAGTTTGCAAGCTCTTCTCCCTCATCTCTTACATTTCCAGCATTTACATTTGAGCAATTATCAATTGTTTGAGAACCTACTTTTGTTACTTAAAGATGAAAACACTGAATTGCAAAAATGTTTTAAAGAGTGGAAATTTTTATACTTCACCCAATTCACCCCCCCTCTTGGGTGATAGCCGGAACTTACAAATAGTTAACTATGAGATTCCAAAACAATAATAAATGAAAGGCCATGAAAATAATAACAACAAGAACAATAACTTTCAAAGAAACTAATCATTTGGCCCATATAGTTTGTCCGAGTTTTCAAACCAATCCTGCAGGCTTCTTTCCCAAAAATAGTGTCAATTCAAATCACCTCAGTGTTACTCCAAGAGTATCTAGCTTATCAAAATCGATGTTGCTTTGTTGAACAAAGTGAAGAAAAAGAGCCACTGCATCATCATCAGAAACCAACTTAGAGATCGCAGTTAGTTGAATGATCTTGGGACAACTTTTTAACATGTTGCTATAACCAAAACGTACAACAAAGCTGACCATTGCAACAGCTAAGACTATAGAGTAGTGTGAACAAATTACTAATGCAACAAAATATTCACTATACTTCCGGCAAAATATAAAAAGGCTGAATGTTATTTAAAGAAATTGATTGCGTACCACATTATTCAACCAATCCCTTGTCTCTGATTTAGCCTTCTCCCTTCGATCCTACAAATAAAAAACCAGCAACTATATCAAGCACAGGACAACACATTTTTCACCCACATAAATAGACCAAGTAATGCCAAGAAAATCAAGGAAAAACTTTTAAATATAATTTGAGAGAGAGAGAGAGAGAATGTCCACAGGTTAAAGTCTCACAGTTTTAGGCTATTGGCGGAAGCCTTCTTTGGAGAAGGCTTTGGTCTCAGTTTCCTTATCACAGATCTTAAATCTTTCCACTTCACGCTCAATGAGCTTACGAGCATCCACCAAAGCCTGCTCATAAGAGGCACTAACCTATGTCAACATTTATCAAAAGAAAAAATGTTAAATTCATAACCAAAGAGGTGAATTGAATATTATAACCCCAAGCAACATTTCAGAAGCTCGTATTACAAAGTTACCTCCAAGCACAACAAAAAATGAATCTAAGATGATGGAATATTGGACAACACTTAATCAATGGAATAAATTGATAATAATAGTCGGCTTCATGACAAGATATAATGCAATGAAAAATTCATCAGCATTCATCAAAGGAAAACAATCTAATCATGCAATCGCGAAACGGTCGACAATCAAATGCAGTCGTTGTATTCTAGGGTTTCACTTACACTGAACTTTCTCAACTTTTTGGGGGAAGAGCAATACGATCAGGCCATAATGCGGTGACAAAACGACGATTTATTTATGATTTGTTTCTCCAATAACGACAGCTTGAATCAAAGGAGGAGCAAAGGATCGGGGGAGGGAAGATGGAGGGAGGACGAGGCGCGAGATGAGTGGAAGAGTAGAATATGTGCCATCAGAATATGCGGGAAAACAATTAAATAAATAAAAAACATACTTTTATTGTATTTAAAAAAAAAAGAAAAAAGAAAAAAGGACTTTCGGTGGCGAAATTAAGAACCCATTTAGATGGGCTTTTTTAAGAAAAAACATTTTTTAATGAAAAAAAAAGTTTTTTTACTTAATTTATATATTTAGATGATATTTTTTTAAAAAAGCAAAAATCACAAAAAAAAAAAAGCCAAAGTGCTGCTTTTTTTAAAAGTCTAATTTGAAGCTTAAAAAACAAACACTTAAAAAAAAAGTACTTTTTTTAAAAGCCCATCCAAATAAATTTTAAGTCGCCATTGAAAGTCATACTTTCAATGGCGACATTGTGTTGTCGCCGCTGAAAGTGTGACTTTCAACAATGACATATGATAGTCGCCGCCAAAAGTATGACTTTCAGCGGCGACATAAATTGTTGCCACCGAAAGTCAATACTTTCAGCGGCAACTCTATTGTCGGCATTGAAAGACTTTCAGCGGCGGCATTGAAAGTCACTGTCAAAAAGTCGCCACTGAAAATCCTTTTTTTTTTTTTAGTTAATGTGTATGCAGGTTTTCCTTACATTGACAACAATGGCCTTCGCAAACTACTCTTCCGGTGCCACAGTTAACATTGTTTCGATCTTGAACACTATTGCACATATGACCTAGACTTGATCCTGATACCACTGCATACGCCCACACACATATGGATATTTTACTTTCACTTGCTGTAAAAATTAATTATGATCATAATAATTGAAACAAAACAAATAAAGGAATAGGTAACAAAGTTTGTCCAACTGGTGATAAGGATTTGATCCACAACTTATGAGTTTATTGTGAGTTCAAATCTTGGGCAATCTGTAAACTATTTTTTAGCTAAGAGATATTACCTAGTCTTAATGAGCTCACAAGGCTCAACTCTTCAAAGTGTTTCATTTATCAAACCAAGAAAATAAAAATTAATTTACAAGTTCCTATAATTTTACCTGATCCTGTATTTTTTTTTATCAAGTCCCTAAAGTTTTACTTTTTCTATTAGGTTCCTGTAATTTCAGGTGACTAATAAAAGAAAAACAAATAGAAGGACCTAATTACAAACTAGGTAAAAGTATAACGATTTGATTAAAAAAAATTAACTATAGTGATATAAAGGGGTTAAGGTACTAAAATAACCTTAAACTTTTACCAAAATGACAATAGTAACTATAAACTATTTTTTAGAAAAAAAAGTAACCATAAATTTTCAAAATTGAGGCAAAATTATTAAACCCAACTAACTTCCATTTATTATAATGAAGAAAATTAATCTTTTAGCTCTTAAAGTTTTGAATCACTTATAACTCAGTCCCTGAACTTTTGACTCGCTTGTAACTTAGTTCTTGATGTTTCTAAGTCATCTTATGTGGCAAAAAATGTTTAAATAATGTTAAAAATTGCATAGGTGGATTTTATATATATTAAAAAGCAATGTCCTTGTCCCCACCAACTCACTTCCCCTTCTGCCTCTGTTTTTAGAAAGATTGCTAGCATCTGCAGCACCCATGACAAATCCTTCTGAAGCACTAAAGGGTAGCGAATGACTTAGATTGGAGAAAATGTTGCAGCCACTTATGATGCTTTTAACTCTGATAAAGCATCCCAAGTATGCATGAATAAGCCATTGTGGAAAAAGAGATTTATTAACTTTTGAATGAAAAAGTCTATGCACACTCATTTCACAAATCACAACATACCTAGTGCATAATCTCTCCTTTTAATGACAAATTGAACTATAGATCATTTACATGATGCTTATAATTTTGAAGGGCCTTTAGTATAAGAATATTGATTTCACCTTATGCTTGAAAGGAGCTTCCGAAGGATCTATCATGGACACCATGGAAGTCCATCAAGATTTCTAAAAAATAGAGGTGGAGGAGGATTTGAGTTGGTGGGGACGGGGGTGCTGATTTTTTTTTTTTTCAATTTATGTAAAATCCATTTAAGAAATTTTTAACATTATTTTGCACATAGGATGTTTCAGAAACATTGGGAATTGAGTTGTAAGTTAGTCAAAAGTTCAGGGACTATGTGAAAGACCTGGCTATCACCCAAGAGGAGGGGTGAATTGGGTGTAGGATTAAATTTTAGGAACTTTGAAAATCTTTTTGCAACTTCTAAATCGACAGTTGGATAATCAAATAAGCATATGCTGGAAATATAAAAGATAAGGGAAGAGAATATGCAAACTGTGATTTATACTGGTTCGGCCCAATCCTTGACCTACGTCCAGTCCCCAGAAACACTCTGGGATTTCCAATCCACTATCTCCTTGTTTAATCGGGCACAAGAGAAAAGCCTTTACAGTCTCTTACTGAGATATTCTCAGGGATACAATTACACACTTTGTAAACGAAGGATGGTCCTCTCACTCAGACTCCACTCCCCCTTACAAGTTGTAATTGATACACCCACACTCAAGATACCTCTATCTTGAGATTTGAACGAATTGTAAAATGATTGATAAGACTTTCTCACAGAGTAGATGAATGATAATCACTGAAGTACATAATCGATCACCTCACTCTTTACAGTAGACTATATAGACATTGAGAAACAGAGAGTGTATGAGATAAGTGTTGGATTCAGAATATCAGCATTTTGACAGTGCAAGCTCGTATCTCTATTTGTCTATTTTGAATCCTTCTCCTTTTATAGTTGATCGTCCTTAATGACTGTTGAGAAGCTTTGTAAACTAGCCGTTGGGTCTCTTCGTATTTCCGTTAGGCACAAATGATTTTCGTTGAAGTTAATCGACCGTTGCTTCATAAATGCATTCGCCGTCGACTGTGCTTGTGCAGAGAGTGGCTTAGAGTGATAGCTGGATTAAGTAATCCTCAAAAGAATAATTTCGTCTATTGCATACTTTAATTCCGATTGTGGCTCTGCTTTTCTGAATGAGCATTTAATGTGTCTGCCATGTTGGATTGCCTTTCGTTCAAACATTCAGATTAACAGGATTAATCAACTGAAACTCAATCAAAAAGATGATTAAACAAGATATAAATAAGTTCAGATATGATTAACACATATTAGAAAATGACCCAGTTGATTTTGAACAGATGATCAGCGATATTGGAAGATGATAGAAATGAGAGGAACATATTCTTGAGAATTGCTTGAGTCATTCTCGAGAATCCTTAAACTAGAATCTGTTATGGACCTAAGAACATGGGCCACGAAGCCCAATCCATCATGCCATCATCTGCGATAACTACCCCCACTAATATCGCCACTCACAGCATACCTCGGGGTCACAAACCCATGAATAGCCGAGTATCTCGGATATGAATCCTAACTACCACTCCCTATAAATAGGAGATCACTCCACTGGTGAACGGTACGCCGTATCAACTCATTTCCCTTCTCACTAAGCACACACCCCACACCCAGTGGCTAAACGCCGGAATTCCATTCGAACTACGTTGGCTTTGATCCCTGACTCAGGGTACGTAGGCCCTAGGTGGTGATCCTAGTTCAAGCCATAATCCAGATCGACGTAATCCACACACGAACATTTGGCGCCGACCGTGGGGACCCTAAAAAGGTCGACCACAAGGTTCTAAGGTCACGTATCAATGGCAAGATCAAAGAGAACTGTAACAGCTCCGAGTATACAGGAGCCGGAAGAACATGGACAGCAAATGATGCAGGTAGAACAACATGATCGTACCGACCCCGACATGGAACAGGTAATTGTCGAGACGGAAGAAGAATCAAACGCGGCCGACTCCGACATCCCACAGAATGACGTGTTAGAGCATGAGGAAACTCAAGCCGCTAAAGGTGGTGTTCAGGAGGAAGTTCAGGTGGTCAACCCAGACATTCTCTTGCTGCAGAACACAATAGGTTCCATCCTAAACAGAATGGAGGGAATGGAAACCCGCCACAGTCTCCAAATTCAAGAAAGCGCTCGTGCGCACCAGGAAGAAATGGTCCGACGTGATGAGGAATGGAGGAATTTCTTCCAGCAATATGCTGACCAAACTGACAAAAGGAGTTCTACAACCAACAAAGATGAGGCGGGACCAAGTCGGCATGGCTCCCACTCCCATGGGGAGCGGCCGAGTAGCGGGCGCGATAGAGACCGAAGTAGAGATCAAGGGCAATCTCGGGAAAATGACCGAGATGAGCAGAACAGACGTTCGGGCAATAATGGACAACCCGAAAGATAAGGCCGGACTGCCGGCATTAATGAAGAAACTGATAGGCGCGATCCAGTGTCAACTAGGGCGCAAACAGGCGGAAACCTGAGGTCCTCAAGGGAGCGGGTCACACCCCCTTCGGACGAAGGCGACAGAGACAGAGTGATAACTCCCTTCACGAAAAAGATCATGGCAGCACCTTATCCGAAGGGCCTTGACACTAAGGACTTCCCTAAGTATGACGGCAGTCAGGACCTGCAAATCCATATCAGTAACTTCAAGATGGAAATAATGGTAAAGGGATACTCAGGACCGATCATAGCGCATTTATTTGCAGGAACTCTGCGAGGACCTGCACTGATATGGTTCAACAGTCTGCCGGCCGACTCCGTCCCGGACCTCAAGGACTTGGAAGGCAAGCTTTTGCTCCACTTTGCCCCAAGTCGGAAGCAGCCTAAGACAGAGTTTCAACTCGACCAAATACGACAGGGACCCGGAGAAACTCTTCAGAAATATTTGGAGCGATTTAATAGTACTGCTCTGCAGGTTCCTGGTTTGAAGGATGAGGTGCAACTGCACTGTGTGATGGCGGGCCTGGACAAAAGTTCGCCATTAAAGAAGTCAATCATGAAGCGCCGCCTGACGTCGTTGAATGAGTTCAGAGATCACACAAAGCAGTATATAGAAATGGAGCAAATGGAGGCAACGAATCATGTACCAGCCCGAGAATCCTCAAAAAGATCCCCATCCGAGGGGAAGGATCGCTACAATACGGACAAACAACGTGACCGAGGTAGGGACAGAGTACCACGAGGAAGTCGGGCAGAAGGAAAATACGAAACGTATACGCTGCTGAAGGTGCCGCAAGCCCAAATTTGGAAAGACGTCTCCTCAACTGAAATGAAATATGTAGAATGACCACGGCCAATGCGGGCGAACCAACCTTTAGACAAGTCCCGATATTGTGAATTTCACGACCAAAATGGTCACACGACCGAAGCTTGTTGGGATTTAAGGGATGCGATTGAAAAATTTGTGCGGGAAGGGAAACTCCGTCGATACGTAATACAAACTCAAGGCCGGCAAAACAAACGGTCGAACAGAAGTAGGAGCCCGCAGGATGGGAGGAAAAAGCAACACGGGGACAATTCTAAATGCAACGATGGAGACGAGTTTCCAGAATCAAGGTTTGTCTGCAGTGCGATCGTGGGTGGTTTTGGAGGAGGAGGAGACTCTTCCAACCAGCGAAAGAAGTATCTTGAGGAGGTTATGTCAATTGTAGACCGACCCAAGTTCAAGAGGGGAAAGAAAAAAGAAGAGCCCATATTGGGATTTTCTCAGGAAGACTTTGATGACGTGATACCCGGGCATAATGATGGCCTGGTGATCACGGGGGTAATCGATGACTGCCAAGTTAAGAAGGTGTTTGTCGACAACGGGAGTGCAGTAGATATCATCTTATGGGATGCATTTAAGCGAATGAGGCTAGACTCTAAGGATTTGAAACCATGTAGGACCACGTTGACCGGGTTCAACGGCGAAGATACCCATCCTAGAGGGTTTATTGATTTGAAGTTGACTCTGGGAACCAAAGAAGCTTTCAAGACCGAGGTAGTTCGGTTTGTGGTAGCGGATTTCCCCTCACCTTATAATATGATCTTGGGGAGGCCGACTATTCACTCCTGGAACATGCTGGTATCGTCAAACCACCAAAAATTAAAGTTCATCAATAAAAAGAATCAGGTGATAACGATCAAAGGGGATCAGAAGGACTCCCATAAATGTTATTTCGAGACAGTCCAAGAAGGAAAATCGGCAAGTAAAGGAAAAGCGTGTAGCAGCGCGGTACAAGTAGTTGAGTTGGACCTGAGGGAGAAGGACAAGGCACGCAAAGCAGAGCCCGGCGAAGAGTTAGAAGACCTCGTCCTGGGAGAAGATCCGGAACAGGTCACGAAAATAGGGAAAACTTTGAATCCCGAAGTTCATGCAGAGTTGCAGAAATTTTTGGTCAATAACAGGGACGTGTTCGCTTGGAGGCCGTCCGAGATACCGGGGATTGACCCCGAGTTTTGTTGTCATAAGTTGGCTATTCCACCAGGATCAGCGCCAGTTGCGCAGAAGAAAAGAAACATCGGTTCCAATCGTGGGAAGGTTTTGGACAACCACGTCCAAGAATTGCTCGAGGCTGGATTTATAAGGGAAGTACAGTACATCACGTGGCTGTCCAATGTTGTCATGGTGAAAAAACCAAACGGCAAGTGGCGGGTATGCGTTGATTACAAGGACCTGAATAGAGTATGCCCAAAGGACGCGTTTCCTATGCCCAACATAGACCAGCTAGTGGACCAATCATCCGGATTTCAGTTGTTTTCATTCATGGATGCGTATTCGGGATATAACCAGATTGCCATGCACCCTGAGGACCAGGATAAGACCGCCTTCATCACCAATAGTGCTAATTACTGTTATAATGTAATGCCTTTTGGTCTCAAAAATGCAGGGGCAACATATCAAAGGATGATGACTACAGTGTTCAAAGACCAGCTCGGGAAAAACGTGGAGGTATATATTGACGACATGATAGTCAAGTCGAAAGAACAAAGCGGTCATATCCAAGACCTCGACCAGACCTTTGAGAAGTTAAGAAGGCACAAGATCCGACTGAACCCGGCGAAGTGCGCTTTTGGAGTACCCTCGGGAAAGTTTCTGGGTTTCTTATTAACAAGCCGCGGCATAGAAGCCAACCCGGAGAAGTGCAGAGCAATCCTGGACATGAGGGTCCCGACAAACAAAAAGGAAGTACAGCAGTTGACGGGAAGACTAGTGGCCTTGACTAGATTCTTACCCAAGTCGGCCGAGAAGTCACTCCCCTTTTTCAAGCTGCTCAAGAAGCAAGCGTCCGGAGGATGGAACTCGGACTGTGAGGATGCTTTCGACAAGATTAAGCATTGCTTATCTTCCCCCCCAATGCTTTCAAGACCAGAGCCTAATGAGAAATTAATTCTTTACTTATCTGTGGGGGAAGAAGCAGTCAGTGTGGTTTTGATAAGGGAAACTAGTCAGGAACAAAAGCCGGTACATTTTGTGAGTCGGGTATTGCAGGGGACCGAGGTCAGATACCAAAAGCTTGAGAAGATGGCGTTCGCTTTACTAACAGCGGCACGACGGCTAAGGCATTATTTTCACAGCCATTCTATTGTAGTCCGGACGAACCAACCGCTACGGTAGATCCTGCATAAGCCAGACTTAGCAGGTAGGATGACAAATTGGGCAATCGAATTGTCCGAATTTGATATTATGTACGAGGCCCGACAAGCGATCAAATCACAGGCGTTAGCCGACTTCCTGGTGGAATCGACTTTCATCCAAGGACAAGGAATGAGAACAGAGCCTTGGAAAGTCTTTGTGGATGGCTCTTCCAATTTACATGGAGGTGGTCGCAATAGAACTGTCTCTCCGATTGGAATTCCCGACGTCCAACAATCAGGCCGAATACAAAGCCTTGTTGGCAGGATTGTCTCAGGCAAAAGAAAGCGGAGCTCAGAGAGTACACATCTCAACGGACTCGCAACTAGTAGCTTCCCAAATTCAGGGATCATACCAGGTCAAGGGACCGTTGTTGGCTAAGTATTTGGCCAGGGTAAAGGAGATTATGGCCCAATTTGATGAGGTGACAGTAGCACATATCCCAAGGGTGGAGAATACAAGGGCTGATGTATTGTCCAAATTGGCAAGCACTAAGTGCCCGGGAAGCCTTAGAACCGTTGTCCAACAAAACCTCCTAGAACCAAGTTGTGTAATGTTGATTACGAACTCGGAAGACTGGAGGAAACCAATTGCGGACTACTTGGAGCGAGGAATTATTCCCGATGATAACGCGCAGGCAAGGAATGTGGTGAAGGCAGCAGCTGCTTACACGATGGTGGACGACCAGCTTTACCGAAAGGGTATACATGCACCTCTGGCAAAATGTCTCGGGAGCGACCAAGCCCAATATGTCTTGGCAGAGATACATGAGGGCATCAACGGACAACACATGGGGGCCAAGGCACTTGCACGGAAGGCTATTCGGGCAGGATATTATTGGCCCACTATGGCTCGAGACGCCAAGGACCACGTCCAAAAATGTGAAAGCTGTCAGAAGCATGGAAAGATCATCAGAATGCCACCATCCGACTTACAGGCAATCACCGCACCATGGCCATTTTTTAAATGGGGAATGGACTTACTAGGACCCTTCAAACCAGCTCCCGGTCAGTTGAAGTGGCTCATAGTGGCAGTAGATTACTTCACTAAGTGGGTGGAGGCGGAGCCGCTGGCAACGATAACCTCGGCCAAAGCCCAGAAATTCTTCCGAAGGAACATCATCTCCCGATTTGGGATTCCGGCCGAGATAGTTACGGACAATGGTGCACAGTTTGTAGACCGGGGGTTCCAGAAAATGATGGCCGAGTTTCAAATTAAGTACCACTTTGCTTCGGTAGAACATCCGCAGTCCAATGGGCAGGCGGAGGCGGCAAACAAGATCATTGTGAATGGGTTAAAGAAGCGAGTGGCAGAGGCCCAAGGTGACTGGGTTGACCACCTCTACTCGGTACTTTGGGCATATCGAACAACAGTACAGACATCTACGGGGGAAACCCCTTTCAGGCTTACTTATGGTTGCGAGGCCATGATACCAGTGGAAATTGGAGAACCTTCCTTAAGGAAGTTACAAATTTTGCAGGAGCGAGTTAATAATGAGGCAATTGCAGCTGAGTTGGATTTGATTGACGAGGTTCGCACCGCTGCGCACCTAAGGGATGTGGCTACAAAACGGTTGATCATGGCTCGCTATAACAAGAACGTAAAGCCCTGCTCATTCGAGAAGGACGACTTGGTCCTCCGAAGAGCAGACATCGGCAATAAAAATGCCCGAGAAGGAAAGTTGGCAGCCAACTGGGAAGGCCCTTACAGGATCAAGGAGAAACTCGGGTCAAGCGCTTACGTTCTGGAGACTCTCAACGGAGAGGCGCTGAAAAGAACTTGGAATGCAGATAAATTTAGGGCTTACTACAGTTAAAGCAATTTGCTACATGTTAAGATCCCTTATTTTCAGTTCTCATTTAATCGTTTCTTTGTTCAAACAATTTAATTGCGAGTTTAAAACTTGCTTTTTATTGTGAGGATTTCAGTTAATGAAATAATAGGCTACATAGCCGAGTTTAGTCTTATTCAGGCTATCAACATACATATGAACCCCGAGTTAGTTCATTTATCACGGTACTAAAAGAGCATGTATGAACCCCGAGTTGGTTCATAAATCATGCCGCTAAAAGCATGTGTGGATCCCGAGTGATTCATAAATCATGAAGCGAGTAAAACGCCAGCGGGATAATCCGTTAAATACGAGTCTAAGCTTGACCGTATAGCGGCAAAGCCGCCAAAAATAGACGGACGGGAACTCGAGTTGGATGATCTACGGTTACCGTATCGTCTTAAATGGCCATAATAATTAAAAAAAAACATGCGCGAATGGTACGAACGTATGATTTCGTGAATCATGTAACTCGGCAATGAAAATGCTGAAAATAAAACAAAGGCACTTCAATCGACCTTGATCACGTCGACGGGTTGCCTTGACAAAAAGAAACAGTTTGATTGAAATATAGATAAATGCAGAAAATCATGCTCATATTAATCAACTGTTCATTATAAAGCCCAAACACGGGCAAAAAGTTTACAAAGCCAGAAAAGGAGAAAGCCTACAAATCGAACACTTAAGAAGCATTCGGGCCATCAAGAGCCTGTCCATCCCCAGTTGTTTCCTCAGGACCTAAGTTAGCTGAAGGAGCATCCACATCGGGAGCCGGGTGAAAAATCCCGCCTTCAACATAGGCGTTAACATGCGCTTGCATCAAGTCCAGGGAAAACTGAGGATTCAAAAACCGTGCTTGCTCCAGGGCATTGTCAAAGGCATCCATCACCCCCATCTTTAGCATCTCTACGTCCTGGTTGGCATGTTCAAGGGCAGTTTGGCTAGTTTTGAGAGACGACGTCAGCCTTGCAACCTCGTCCTTGTACTTCGCCACCTCGTCCTTGCACGTTGCCAGCATTGCCAAATCTTGGTCGTGGACTTGAAGGTGATGGGTGACCTCGGACTCTGCCTTGTGAAGCTTGTCACGAAGTCCAACAATCTCGTCTGACAAGCTTGCCTTCTCGGCTTGAGCCACGAGAAGCTCTTCTTGGGCTTCAGCTACCCGATCATTGGCTGTTTGCTGATTGGCCTTTAAAGCCTTTATCTCTTCTGCCTGTTCTCCAACCCAGTCCTTAAGTTGGGCAGCTAGATGACAAACGCCGGCATTTTTCATGTTCATATGCTCCAAATCCCGGAGCTCTTTTATCTCCCGAGATGAAATCCTCTTCCTATCATAGAAGTGAGAAGGAGCCTGGAGACCCGAGCGAAGGCCCGTCGGAATTTTGTTTTCCCAAAGATAAGACTTCCGGAACTTCACCACGGGTACAGCTTAGGAGGACGGATCATCAGAGGCCGCCCTCTCGGGCTCAACAACACGAAGGGCCAGGGCAATGTAGTCTTCAGCCTCTTCCTCTGGCTCAGCCTCGAGGGTTTTCTTCTTCCTCAACCTCTTGGTTTTCTTCGCCGGGGGAGGATCAGAAGGTTCAGGAACAGATGCCGCCCTCTTGGTAGCAGGAGTCATAGGCCGAGATGACGTGGCGGTGTTCGAAGGGTGGGCAAGGACGTTAAGATAATCAGGCCTTTTACCCATCGGATCACCTAAAAGACAGAAAAACGAGAGACGAGTTAAAATCAAATTCATCAACAATATACTGCAAAAACAGATAAAGCAATTGTCATACCCGCAGTGGGTGATTTCTGTACAAAAGAAAATATGTAATCGGCCGAGTCCTCTAAGGGCTCTTTATTGACAAAAGAGGAAATAAAAGCGACGGCGTCTTTCTCCTGTGCAGTCATATGAGAAAGGGGGTAAAAAAATCCTTGGCATCAAATCGGTGGTGCTCTTCGGTCCAATACAAAGGGAAACGACCTTCAAGCTCCCCAGAAGCAGAGGTCTGAAGAAACCACGGAATCTTACCCGCCTTGGCAGAAACCTTAAAAAATGAGTTCGTGAAGCCCTTCCACGAATCCGTGAAAGGCTTGAGAAACTTACGACCAAGTGAAGCCCGGAGAGAAGTCCATCCAAACTCGAATAAATCTCCGTCCATTGAAAGATTGTTCTCTAGCGGAACAAAGAAGTAGCAGAACACTGGCACGGAGCAAACCAGGTCATACTTATGACAGAAACTTTCGAAGGCAATGGCAAAGGCCCAGCCATTAGGATGAAGTTGAGAAGGAGCTAAGTGAAAGTGGCGGAGAAGCTGCATTTGGAAGTTGGAGAAAGGAAATTCCAGCCCAAGTCGGGAAACAATGTGTCTATAGAAGAAGAAGAATGGGATACGGTGTAACAATCACCACCCCGGATTACTTTAGCGATTGTCTTAGCCGAAGATCTATTCCTCATATCGATAACGACTTCACTGACGGCATATCGGTTGATAGTCGCCATTACGGGAATACCAGAGGAAACGGACTCGCCGGCCTCCGATTGGTTGGTTTGATGAGTGGAAGAAGACATAAATACCTATAAAAAAAAGGCGGAGTCAAAACTCGGGGGTACCTGAAGTCTTAAGGTTTTCAAGAGTTTGAGACGCCAAAGGCAATAAAGGAGGGAAAGCGGCAGCAGATCTCCAAGGCCTTTGTTTACAGCGACAACGGTCCAAGGTCTGCTCAGCTTCGTGTTCAAGTCCCCGATTAGAAAAGTCGATGGCCTTATACATACATTCCTCGCAAGGAGTGTTGTCTTCGGCAGGACGACCCCGGGCGGAATTGTTAGGAGCCACATGTCGGGCAACCAAATGGCCTGGCGAGGCAGCGGATAACGGCTCAAACGCCCGAACTTGAAAGGATCCTCGGCCTCTGCTACCAGGGGACGGACTGGAACCTCGGGCAGAACGACCACCCCGGGAAACAGTAGTACCTCGGGTGGAGCTCCCTCCTCGGGAAGATCTGCTGCCATACGAGGGACGAAGCAAGTCTTCCATCTTTTCTTTTTCACCGGGAAGAATTGACCACAACCACATTTAAGTTCGGCCAGGAACTCTTTTCAGTAGTTCTCTATCCTCCTCGGGGATGGGCCGACCATACATGTCTACTAGTGGTGGCTGGGGATCCATCTTTTGAAAAACGGCTAAAATATCTAAGTCGTACGCAGTTGGGATTATTAAGCAGATTAAGCAGACAAGAATAAAGTCAAGAGCTCGAAAATCGTAAATGGTGCAACGAAGTTAAGAAATACAAGTGGTTCTCATCTTCCCAGAAATCCCAATTTTCTAACGACTCAGATAAGGTAACTTCACTATGGTTCTCAACATTTTCTTTCCTTCAGAGAGGAATTCAGGATCATCATTGTCGTTTAAAACAACCCACCAAGAACAGAAGAACATTTTAAGGCAACATCAAGAACAAAAACCCAGGCGTGCAAAGACGTTAAAGAACGAAATAGGGACTTAAAGAAGGCATTTCAAGATCGTTACGATCAACCAAAGTGAATAAATTGAAAATGCCAAGAAAACTTACTTGCAAATGCGTAGAAGATGAAGTCTGAGCAAGAAAAACTAGAGAAAAGGTTGCTCTGCCAAAGAAGAACTTCACCAGAATAGGATGCGCGAAATGGGAAGAGCGGAGAGACAAAACACCTGTACTTATAAGGAAATTAATACGCACGACGGTTCACCACCTAGAGGTCTCACCGGTTACGAGGTGCCAGGGAAGGTGACTGTACAAATTTCGAAAATTTAATTGGAGAATAATCGACGGGGATAGGGCTAAGCCCTATTAAAACCCTAAAAAGCAATCATGACTGATAGGAAATGACGTAGCACATTAATGAGCGCAATAACCGATGGTGGCTTTTCGGAGAACGCGGCGTTGCAGATTCAAACGAACTGGCTAGACGAAATGACGCCCCAAACATCCAAGTATAAGTAAAAAGACGGTCATGGCGGTGGATGTGACCACGAGCTACCTGACAGGAGGGATCTCGGGTAATAACACCTCGGCGGAAGCAAATCTTGGTACAAACCACCAAATTTCTGGGGCAAACTCGACATATATGACGAAACAAACTCGGTAATTCTTAGAAAAGAGTTGTCAACTCCATAACGTATAAGGCCAGATGTGCACATAGTCCTAAAGGCATACTAGAGTGATCGGACTATGAGAATCAGATCGAGTTAGCCCAGATAACACTAAGTCGGGAATGATCAGCGACGCAGCCTGACACCCCAAGCACTGGTGTTATCGGGCTAGGGGGCAACTGGGCGGATAATAATTCATTTGCAAAACTGAAAGACGTGTCATAGCCGAGATTAAGTCTCGAAAAACAGCTGTCAAAGCAAACGACAACTCGGAGTTGATGCATGATTCAATCGAGCAACCAATACATCCCAGCAGTTCATAAACCTGAACTACCGGGCTGGGGACCAACTGTTATGGACCTAAGAACATGGGCCACGAAGCCCAATCCATCATGCCATCATCTGCGGTAACTACCCCCACTAATATCGCCACTCACAGCATACCTCGGGGTCACAAATCCATGAATAGCCAAGTATCTCGGATATGAATCCTAACTACCATTCCCTATAAATAGGAGATCACTCCACTGGTGAACGGTACGCCGTATCAACTCATTTCCCTTCTCACTAAGCACACACCCCACACCCAGTGGCTAAACACCGGAATTCCATTCGAACTACGTTGGCTTTGATCCCTGACTCAAGGTACGTAGGCCCTAGGCGGTGATCCTAGTTCAAGCCATAATCCAGATCGACGTAATCCACACACGAACAGAATCTTTGTAAATGCAACTCCTCGTCAATACTCGAGAAGCCATTACTCAATACTCGAGTATCTATGTGATTCAGTTTATACGAGAGGCTTTGATATTGTTGAGCATTCAATCTTGAGTACTTCCTGAATTCTTCCTGAATACTCGCTGAATATTTCCTCAATTCTTTCTGAATACTTCCGGAATACTTTCTGAATAGTCCCTGTATATTTCCTCAGTAGTCGAGTATCTACAGAACTTCTTCACATATGCGTTTAATCATTCTCGAGAATTAGTTCATTCATACTCGAGAATGCTATGATCAGAGAACAAATTGAAATGATCATTCTCGAGAATCATGTTCTCTTTCTCGAGAATCAGCGAAGTGGAATATAAGATCACCACGCATTCTCGAGAATTACTTACGCGTTCTTGAGAATCATGTTAGAGAGAGTTGATTCTGTCACATACCATTCTCGAGAATCCTTTATCCATTCTCAAGAATTGCTCTGAAGAATATTGAATGGAAGCTACGCACATACTCAAGAGTCAAGGAACCATTCTCGAGAATCTCAAGTCCATTCTCGGGAATCACAAGCTAGAATCAATTACACAGAGATGCAAGTGAGTTGATTTTGATTCTAATAATTAAACTCTTTAAAGCCTTCTTTCCACTTCAAGAAGAGTCAGCTCCAAACTAGTTGTATTTCATCCATTAACATCATATGAATGGAGGTTGTTCTTATCCAGTGATTTTGCAGCATTCAGAACAGACTGTCAACTTCAAAACATCATAACTCCTTCAATTTATCTTTGTTTTCTGTGTTCTTAATGTTGTTGGAAAGGTATTTGAGTCTAGTTTCCAATGGCACTAGTTTCAACTCAATTGGATTTGTCATTTGTGAGATACACTCAAATTACCAAAGCTTGGTCTGGACTATGACGGTGATTTCACTGTCATATTCAAAAATTCATATCTCCTTCATTTGAACTCCTTTTGGAATGAATTTTATGTCCAAATGACGTGTTGGATGTCTATTTTCATATGCCACTGGTTTCACATCAATCCGATTCCTGGTTTGGGAGATATCGTCAAATTACCAGAGGTCACCCGAGTGAAACGTGAAACAGAGCTGAACAGAGTATGACCATTCTCGAGAATTGACTAATAATTCTCGAGAATGACTGATAATTCTGGAGAATTGTTGTTTAATTCTCGAGAATGGCTCGAGAATGACTGAAATTTGCCCATGAACAGTACCATACTCAAGAATTACATTGTGATACTCGAGAATGACTTCAAAAAGCTTATTTTAACTCTGAATTGAACCATTCCAACTTCTATATCATCGTGGAGACTTCTAGAATCAATCTAAGAACTTGTATAATGATTTTCTTATTCCATTGAGCAAGTTCTTCTTTCTTCAAACTTCATTCTTGATCATTCTTCATTATATTAAACTTCACATATCTACATTAAATATAAGAATTAGTCAAAGTGGAAGATAAATTTAGTATGCAAGCTTTTTGCTCTGGATAATGGCATCTATATAAGACATCATCAAAACTAATCATAACCAACACTATGTTGTATCAAGTCAAACTCAAGAGACTGAGTTATAAATGAGTTAAAACTTTAAAGGGCAAAAGATTAATTTTCCTCATTGTAATAGATTAAATTTACCTAGATTTAACAGTTTTGCCCAAGTTTTAAATGTTTATGGTTACTTTTACTTAAAAAAAAATAGTTTATGGTTAATGTTAATTTTTTGATAAAATTTGTAATACCCAAAATTTTTTGATTGTCTTAAATATAATATTTTGGTAATTAAAGCCTATTTAAAATAAGTGAATATGTGGTCTCAAATCTTGAGATATGTTTATTGTTTTTCCTAGGTAATTTTTCCTTAGGATTAGGGTAACCAATGATTTAATAAATATTGTTAGGCATCATAAAATACCATAAAATACAAAGGAATACCATATTTAATTATGGCTGATAAAGAATCCAAAAAAAAGAGAGCAAGAAACACTTAAATAAATTTGGAGAAATTAAAAACCTTAAATGACCAAATAAATCTTCATAAAATAAAATAATTGTACAAACCTTCTTAATTAATCAAAGCACCAATTTTTATAATTTATTAAGGGACTAAATTTGCTAATAGCCCATAATTAATACCTAGTTCATACTTGATTCATAAAAGGCCATAAAGGATTATTAAAACACTTAGAACAATTAAGGGCCAATTACTAACAATTAATAAGCAATTAAATTAATACTAATAGAATGTTTGGATAATTATTTACAATTAGTATTAATGGTTATTAATTAGAGGTGTGTTAGGCTGATCAAAGACCAATAAGAAGTTAGGGTTGGCAAAGAATGGATTACCAATAGTCATAAGTTACCCTAAGCACCAATAATGCATTAACCAAGGGACAATTAAGCTTTAAATTAAGATGTTAATTAAACTTTAATCAAGCTTTGAAAAGTTAACATTTGCAACTAAGATCTAAGGGTCAAGATTTAACCTCATAAAGCTAATCTAAAGGCTCTAATTGGTTATAATAAAGCTTAATCCTTGTGACCTAAGCTTAGCCAATGGGAGATTTTAAAGTCTTGTGTGAGAAATAAAGAAAAATCAATTGAAAGTAAATTAAGGGGGAGGGGGTGCGGTTTTTGAAAGGAAAAAGGAAGAAATGAATTGTTTAAAGATCAATTATACACATGCAAAGATGAGTCATGAACCAACATAAATGCAATGAAGACTTCAAAGGCAAATGGAAGAGGATAGTGTATTAAGGAGGTGAGTCATAAAGCAATGGAAGAGGCTAGAAGGGAGAGGTGGAGGGAGAGGATTGAAGCTTGATTTTAACCTAAATCCAAGGGTTAAAAATGAACATAAGTTGTTAGCAAGTTAACCCTCAAAATTACTATAAATAGGGGTGGGTGTCTTCATTGTTCTTCACCAATTCACAAAGGTGTTAACCATATTTGAGAGAGTAAGGAAGAGTGTGAAGAGCTTCTTGAAGAATAGCAAGGCTCTTGGTAAGTTCTCTAGCTCTAACTTTAAGTTTTTTAAGTTTTAGTTCTTAAATTTTTAGATAGAAGTAGTTTAGATCTTAAATATTCTAGAATAATTTTATTTACATGTTTTAAGGTCAAAATTAGCTTTATTTCGAAAAAATATGAGGGAGGTTATATAGAAAAATTTCTGAAAGAGAATCATCAAAGTAACGAAGTTCTGGCGAAATTTCATCGGTTTTGGAATTTCTGAAGTCAGTGATGAAAACGCCAGAATTTCATATTGAAAATATGGTCACAAAATTCTGAGCAAATTCATGGTTAAATTAGACATATATATATTTTTAAATATGTCAAGAACATGTTGAAATGATTTTTGTACAGTGAGATAAAAATTCTCAAAGCTAGGCTATGAATTTCTAGAAAAAATTCTGGGCAGAGGCTCAAAACTTAAAACCTGGGAGTGATTAGTGTAATCTGGGAAAGAGATATTATTTTTACTTGAAAATAGACATCTTAAAGATTCCAAGGAATTTTACGGATCCTCGTTTCGATTTTTATAGAATTAGTTATGATTTTTCGAAGTTAGGCGAAAATTTGTCCAAGTTTTGGACCAACGTTTTCTCGAAATTAAAAGGGAAAAATAATTACAATATAAATACACTAGGGATAAAGTAGCATTTGTGGCTATGATATCTATTGGGATAATGGCTGTGAATTAATAAACACGATGTTACCCTCATAGGATATCTGTGATCGCTTCCCAACCGACAACGTAATGTATTCATCGAATAAAGATACGGACGCGTATTGTAACACTAACTCTGATGCTTATGGTATACGTATATGTGATAGATATGTTCATAGACTGTGACTCTGTTTTAAAAATTGTTCATACACATACAGCTGTATACGGGTTATAGTCATGATAACGCCGTTGAGTTTTCCTAGCGCTGAGGACATAGTAGGCCATCGTGGCACTGGTGAATAGTGCAGACTGTAATAACATGCATATGTAGTGGCTGTGTTTTGTTATTACCTTTGATATGTGATTATTGTTGTAATGTCATGAATATCTGTCATACATAACTGTTACATAAGTATGAGGTTAACCGTTACCTAGGGTTAAATGGGAATTGAACCTCAGCTCTTACCATAGCCTCAGGTTCTGGAGGAGGCAGGATCGCGGACAAGGGTAAGCTGCCCGCATGAAGGCTTAGACAGAGAGTTACTTTTTGATTTTTGTATAATTATACTGTAAATACTTGAATATTCGGATGATTGTAATGGTATCCAGATACACCAACTATGAATGTGTATCAGTTACTCGTTTTGTTTTGTTTTGTTTTTTTTTTTAAAAAAAAAGAGAATTTCCGATGCCACTCTGATTAAACTCTTTCAAAACTCTGATCAATACATCTTAAAATTACATTTAGAAAATTGGGATGTTACAAAATTTGAAGGTTATTTTAACATCTTAACCCTAATTATAAAGAAGATGGAAAGATTAGGGATTTGCAGATTAAGTTTCTCAGAAGAATGAAAAAGAGGCAGGAATCTAAATAAAGAAGACAGTGAAGAGCAGAATACATACATGATGCTGCCGCTAGAGTGAACATGAGAACAACTGAAAGCAGTTTAAAGAAGCCCTTCTCCATTACGACTTAGTCAAAGGAATTGTTTTATTTTTTGAGATGTCTGGTCTGATCAGATATCAAGAGAGTTTATATAGGAAATGTTGAGTATTCGGTGTGTGGACTGTGTTTTTTTACAGAAAAATATAAATCTTACTCTTCAAAACAATTTTTATGAAGAATTCAATGAATTCAAATCAGATGACAGATAATATTGTGTGCTTCTTATGTCTAGAGTTATGTGCTTTAATTATTTAATTTTAAAATATTTATAGATAAAAGTAAATTCTTGCATATTTATGATGATTTGAGTCACAATACGAAACGTTACGAGTTATTGAATATCTAAAAGCATAAAACATATGACAAAATTATAGATTTTTTTATATTAGTTCATAAATAAACTTATTAGAATCTAAATTATGGCTTTAGATTAATAACTCGAGAGGAGCGAGAGGCTGTGAAATCAAAACCCTGCTCTGTTAAGTTCCTGATGGAAACTAACACATTAGATTAATGAGGTTAATGTAGCAACCTACATGACATCCTACATAGCAAATCTATAAGTTAATAATTTTATAATTATTATATATTTTTTACATAAGGTCTCAAATTTCATTTTATCATTTAAAAAACCAAACCCTCGTCCCTTAGCTTTTACTTCAGCTTGTGGCAGGCTAACATGACTTGCAATTCTTAATAAAAAAATTTCGACCTCAACGCCGCCACCAACCACGCACGTGTTGGGATCAACCTCCATGCCACGATGAACCACAATCCCACCGTCCCTACACCAGAAAATGCAACATTTTCCATAAAATTATAGATGTGAAAAAAAAAAAACCAGAAAAATCACAGTAGATCACTTCTCTAAATCAGACAATTAGGAATTAGAATCGTAAACCAACCGCCTGTGGGATCTTGTTGTGATTGTATTCATGGGTTTGTTTTTTTTTTGTTAAATGACATTTTAAGCTTTCTGTACAAACTATATAATTATCATAAAATTATTAACTTATTCTCATATTACGTAAGATGTCATGTCATCTTCATTAATCTAGCGTGGCAGTTTCTATAAGTAATGACAAAATTTACTACGCAGGACTTAATGTCAAAAATTAAAATGTCAATGAGATTAAATTTAAACTTTGAAATATTAGGAATTATTTGCAACTAACTCAAACACTTCCTCAAAGTTTTGTAGATTTTGGTATCAAAATTGAACTTATGATGATGGCGAGCGTGAAGGAGTTTCTCCACCTCTATCGGAGTATAGCCTTCGGTCGACAAAAAAGGTTCGGACTAGGCAGGGTGCGGAGGATGGCGGGGATGGGGTTGCTGGTGTGGAAGGGGACATTGAGATGGTGGAAGAAGAGACTGGGAGTGGGGTGTCATATCGAAATAAATTGTTGAACCTAGATAGCACTGGAAAAGCTAATCAGGCGACGAGAGAGGTGGTGATCACTGAGGATGACTACAGCATCAACAAGGAGGGCAGTATTCCTTCCATAGAATTCTCTAGCAACGTCCGGAAGATGCTGGTGCAAGGGATGGAACGTACACTGGTTGTTAAATTACTTGGGCGTTTTATTACATATCATGACCTGTTGACAAGAACACAGGCGCTATGGCAACCGAGGGGCTCTTATCAGTTAATCGCTATGGAAGGGGGTTTCTTCTTCGCATCCTTTGCGCGGGAAGAGGACTATACGAAAGCTTTAATGGGTGGTCCCTGGATGATCTATGGTGCTTATCTCACGGTGCAACCGTGGTCCCTGGATTTTGATCCTACGTCCGCTGTTGTGTCAAAGGTGGTAGCTTGGATTAGAATCCCAGGTCTCTCTTTCCGGTATTACCACAAAAGCACTCTTCGAGCAATTGGTGCCTTGTTAGGAGAGGTGGTGAAGATCGATTATAGAACGGAATCAAGGGAAAGAGGAAAGTATGCTCGTATTGCGGTGCTCATTGATTTACTACAACCGTTAACGCCAAGGATTAAGGTTGATGGTCGGACATACCACATTGAGTATGAAGGGCTCCCTAGTATTTGCTTTGAGTGTGGTCGATTTGGACGTCTGAAGGAAAAGTGTAAGGAGGTGTATTGGATGAGTCAGAAGGTACACAATAAGGAACCAACGGTCGCGGCATATAATCCTGGAAACACTGATCGAGATACCCAGAGAACCAAAGGCCGCCATCGTCTCAGTACGGCGCTTGGATGCAAGTGCAATATCAACGAAAAGGAAAGAAACAAACTCAGGGGAAATCAGCAAGGATTGGGGGATCTGGAATTAATGAGGGTTCCCGCTATAATGTTTTATATGATTGTGATGATTAGGAGGAATCTTCGGCCCATAATGGACAAGGAATAAATTATCATAATGCGACTAATCAGCAATGGAATAACTCCAAGGATCTGATTTTGTTTGATTCCACGGAGGCAGCCGTGAATGGTGGAAATGTGGGCCCCAGGAGAAGCACTAGTAATGAGAAAAAGATAAAGTCTCAAGTAGCCAAGGAATACAGAAGAAGGGAAACTAAAATGGACCCCCTGCCACGTCACCGATTGTCTCTTCCCCATCGAAATCTGTCAACGAACCCCCGGTGCAGAATCAGCCAGTGCAACCTACCTCACCAAAAGGAAATATTAGCCCAGTCTAGAACCATGAAGCCATCGGGCTCGAAGGGAAAACACCGAGCACATTGGATGACCGCGGGAGCCCTTTTGAAACCATTGTGAAGGAGACGTCGCTTGACAAGAACAATCACACAGTGGTAATATTACAACGGTGCCGTGATGCCCTTCGCGAAATTGACCCTAACTTACCTAACAGCCCTCATAGTACGGCATCGCCAAGGATGATGCAGGAGCCCAACATATAGGGGAAGGGAAACCAAGCCAGCGCGGCAACTACGAATAGAACAATGTCGCGAGGGGTTAAGCTGCAGGCAGGTGCTTCAAAGACCCTCAAAGTTCAGAAGAAGACGATAGGGAAGTAGTTATCAAAAGATGCTCTTGAGATGCTACGTGACGAGTTTGAGACTCCAGGAAATGATGTGACTACACCATCTTGCTCGCAGGTCGCGCAACCGCAAGTGCATGATCAGGACGAGGATCCTTCGGGGGCAGGGATGATTGCTTAACTCACCTTTTCATGGTTTTGCAGATCTTTATCTGGAACTGCCAAGGCGCGGCTAGCAAAAGCTTCTTTAATACATTCAAGCATTTCATGAAGGAACATAACCCTGCTTTAGCTGTCTTAGTTGAGCCACGTATTTCGGGTCTTAAAGCAGACCGTTTCATCAAGCGTTCTGGATTTGATTGTTCCTATAGAATGGAGGCAAGGGGATTTGCAGGGGGAATCTGGCTCATGTGGAAGAAAGATTTAACGGTTGTTGTTGACACTTGCCACCCACAGTTCATTCACACTCGTATTAAGACGCATGGTGGACAAGGTAGTTTCCTGTTTTCTGCAATCTATGGAAGCCCAAACAACTCCCTAAGGAACGAATTATGGAGTGGCCTGTCTGATGTGGCTCGGACTGTCGCAGACCCCTGGTTGTTAGCAGGAAAATTTAATGCTATTCTCAGAAGCAGCGAGTGGTCGGGTGGGGTGGACACGAGGGCCAAAGGGTGTGATCTGTTCCATAGCTTTCTCTTTAATAATGCTCTTACAGACCTGGGGTTCTTGGGACCTAGGTTTACATGGCGATGGGGCACCCTGCTACAGCGGCTAGACTGAGCATTGGGAAATGTGTCTTGGTTAAATAGTTTTGGCCAGTCAGTGGTAAAACACCTCCCAAAGCTTAGCTCGGATCACCGACCACTCTGTATCCAGATTTCTCGGGGAACAGAGCCATCTACACACCTGCCTCCTTTTTGATACCTTGCAGCGTGGGCCTCATCGCCCTCCTTTGGTCAGTTAGTACAGGAGAACTGGTCATCAACCAATCCCATCTTAAAGAATGTAGAACAATTCACGAAGTCGGCTAAAGTATGGAATAGAGAGGTCTTCAGTAATATCTGCTTGGATCACCGACCACTCTGTATCTAGATTTCTCGGGGAACAGAGCCATCTACACACCCGCCTCCTTTTCGATACCTTGCAGCGTGGGCCTCATCGCCCTCCTTTGGTCAGTTAGTACAGGAGAACTGGTCATCAGCCAATCCCATCTTAAAGAATGTAGAACAATTCACGAAGTCGGCTAAAGTATGGAATAGAGAGGTCTTCAGTAACATCTACCATCGGAAGCGTAGGATACTTGCTCGTCTAGGGGGCATACAGAAGGCCCAGGAGGCTAACCCTTCTCCACGCCTTGACTGCCTGGAAGGCAAACTACGTAGAGAGTTTGAAACCATCTGTGAACAGGAGAGTATTACCTGGGCTCAACGTGCTAGAACAGACTGGATTAAGTCAGGGGACCGTAATACTGCCTACTACCATGCGAAATCTGTACAACACAGCCACAGGAAATTAATCTCAGCATTAAGGGATGAATCTGGGGTATGGTGTTATGACATTGCAACCCTACGCTCTTGGGCTTTCCTTTTTTATAAGAACCTGTATACTAAGGAATCGAATACTGCTCCGCCTTACCCTGGGCGTGGCCTTTTCCCCCTCACTAACAGTACTATGTAGGGCTCTCTGATGGCAGCAATTTCCCTAGGTGAAACGCATGCGGCGCTCTTTCAAATGAAACCTCTCAAGCCACCAGGGGTTGATGGACTTCATGCAGCCTTTTTTCAATAACAGTGGAAGCACGTAGGACCATCGATCTTCCAAATGGCGACTACATTCTTTGAGGAGGGCACTCTTGATCCTGGCCTCAATGAGACCCTTATCACGCTTGTCCCTAAGGTGCCCGAGCCGGAGGTTGTGAAAGAATTTCGTCCGATAAGCCTGTGTACGGTCTTGTACAAGATCATCACTAAGATATTGGCAAATCGCTTCAAGAAATGGCTTCCTGAACTAGTCCTCCCAAACCAAGCTAGTTTTGTGGCAGGCAGACAAATCACAGATAACATCGTCATTGCCCAGGAAGTAATACACTCCATGAGATCTAAACAGGGAAAGGAAGGGTGGATGGCGACCAAGGTGGATTTGGAGAAAGCTTATGACCGCCTGCGATAGGACTTTATCGAAGAAACCTTGTATGACACAGGGCTCCCCTCGAAATTCGTAAGTGCAGTTATGACCTGTGTGACTACATGTAGCATGAGGGTAACATGGAATGGTAGCCGTTCAGAGAGTTTCTTCCCCTCAAGAGGTATTAGACAAGGCGACCCGTTTTCACCCTACATTTTTGTCTTATGCATGGAACGCCTCTCCCAGGTAATTGCACAAAGGGTGGCAGCAAAACACTGGAGACCAATCCGACTAGGAAGGCAGGGACCGCCGCTATCCCACTTGTTCTTCACAGATGACCTTGTGCTCTTTTGTTCTATAGCAGCGTCTTAGGTTACTCTGGTTCGTGACCTCTTAGACGACTTTTGTGCCAGCTCTGGACATAAGGTTAGTAATTCAAAGACTACCATTTTCTTATCTAAGAATGTCCCACATGATACTCAAGTAGGAATCAGCGAGGAGTTAGGCTTCCAGAGAACAGACGACCTTGGCAGATACCTCAGAGTTCCCTTACTCCATCAACGTGTTCGAACAGGAACCTATGAATACATTGAAAAGAAGGTCCGGAATAAGCTTTCAGGATAGGCAGCCAGAACCTTATCTCTTGCAGACGTATTACCCTAGCCAAGTTGGTCCTTGCAGCTATTCCAATGTATGCCATACAGACTACCAAGCTACCTACGGGACTATGCCACCACATTGAACGCCATATACGGCAATTTGTCTGGGGATGTACAAGTACTGAACACAGGCTATCCTTAGTGAAGTGGGACGACATGTGTAGACCAGTCCATTGTGGAGGTGGTGGTTTCAAAAAGTTAGAAGTCTAGAATAAAGCATTCTTGATGAAACTGGGTTTTGCCTTACGATCACAACCTAATCTTCTTTGGGTTCAGGTTCTTAGACATAAATATGGTTGGAACGAGCGCTCTGGGCCGTGTCGGCAGAATCAGACTAGTTCTTATCTGTGGCGACAACTCAAGAAACTATGGGAGGAAGTTGAACTTGGGACACGGTGGGACCCAGGAGATGGTACCCAGCTATCCTTCTGGTCCACAAATTGGGTTCCCCAGGTGGGGCCTCTCAAGTTTCTAGCTGACCGAGAAATCACACCCGATGAAGCGATCCTGCCTTTACGCGATTTTACGACGAGCGAAGGTAGTTAGAAATGGGAACTCTTCAGTAATTCCCTGCCTGATCATGTCCTTTCCATCATAGCTGGCTACACTCCGCCGACACACGATGATGGAGAGGCGGGTTGTTTCTGGGACTACTCTAGTGACGGTAAGTTTTCCGTGTCCTCTGCGTATGAAATGTTGTGTAAAGACGATAAAGGAGACCACAACAGATTGTGGGAGGTGGTTTGGCAGTGGCAAGGAGCGCAACGTGTTAGGGTCTTTTTGTGGCTCGCGGCACGCTCTAGCCTCCTAACGAATTCTGAGAGGAGGAGAAGGCATATGACTGAGTCAGATCTATGCTTGAGATGCGGGACAAGAATAGAAGACGTTGATCATGTGTTGAGGAAATGTAGCTATGCTCAGGTGGTGTGGACACATCTAGTCCTTACGTCCCAGAGAAGTCGCTTTTTCAAGATAGATTATAAGAGGTGGCTTCAAGAGAACCTCGTAAACACGAGACTATGTGAGGACAGGAATGCTCGGTGGGCTAGTTTGTTTGGCTTTACATGTTGGAAGCTATGGGAATCTCATAATATGGCAGTTTTCCAGCACAAAACTGTTCACCCAGCCAGTTTGGTCTGGGAGGTAAGGCTGTTAGCAGAAATTACTATGGAAGGTCGCTTGCTGAATGATGGTCCACAAGGTGGCCAACCAAGTGTGCAAGAAAAGCTAATTAGTTGGACTAAACCTCCTTGTCAAGCGGTGGCTCTCAATTGTGATGGTGCAAAAAAAGGAGAGTCAGCTAAAGCGGGGGCCGGAAGCATCACCCGAGATCACAATGGGCGGTGGCTGGCAGGAAGTTGTCGAAACATTGGTGCCTGCTCATCCCTTCAAGCAGAACTATGGGCTCTATGGGATGGCTTGTCACTGGCATGGTCGCTCGGTTATCGGGAGGTTGTGGTCCAGGTTGACTGTTTGGTAGCGCTAAATCTAATCAGGGACCCAAATAAGTGTTCCATCGCGTCCAAGAGCCTAGTCCGACGGATAAAGCAACTAATGGCACGAGATTGGAGAATATCCATCCTACATGTCTTCCGTGAAGGGAATCGCTGCGCAGATTATCTAGCCACCCATGCTTTAGATCTGGCCATTGGGAATCACCTTCTTCAGGTGGCTCTGGAGGGTCTGATGGATATCCTTCAAGATGATGCAGCTGGAGTTGGCCAAGTGAGACTATGCTCGGGTTTGGCTAGTGGGTCTGATGTGGACTGAGCTGGTATTGTAATCCCCCTTGTAAACAAAAAAAAAAAAAAAGTTTTGTAGATTTTAGCCTAAGATTAATATTGATCTCATAAATTTTATTTTTTATTCTAAAACATATGTTTGGTCCTCTAAATTTACATCAAGTTTCAATTTAGTACCTTAAATTTAAAAAATATTTTTAATCTCTTAACATTAATATCGCTACTCTCACTAACCAAAAAAAAAAAATCTTGACTTAACGAATTTAAATGGGAACTCTGGAATTAAATGATAAAATATTAATATTTAATTTAAAATTTGTAAATTGAAAAATATTTAAAATAAAACCTAATGAACATCATTTGATATAAACTTTCAACATCAACCACCCATCTTTCAAAATATATTATGAGACATACACACAGACTCACACATATATGTATATAATTTTATATTATATATAAATAAAGGTTTTATAACATATGTGTGTGTGTGTTAAACCAATCCACTAGGCTTGATTGACGTAACGGTGGGGGGAATGCATCAGGAGATCACCTACTTCACCCTTAATTATGCTTTATGTACTCTCTAGTTCGTATAAAAAATGTCCTACAAGACACAGAGGAAGAATTGCAACCTATATTGACAAGACTACTCTGTATATACTACCTCCGATCCTTACTATAAGACCAATTAGTTTGTAATGTAATTTACATTGTAAACTAGATCCTATAATTAAGATCAGAGAGAGTAGTAAATATGATATTTTATACCTCTGTATCAAAGTCCATAAACCATGTATTTTATGGAGTAAAAATTTAATCAAAGTCATTGTGTATTTAAATGTGGGAAAAAGACATATAAGAACTACCAAAATATGAGTATCTCAAAATTATCCCTCAAAATAACTTAACTTCTATGAAGTGCTTAGTAACTATTCTAAAATTAAGTTTCTTTTGAAATGACCTACTAATTAATTAAGCATATGGGGACAGTGATGTTCATGAAGATAGCGTTATTTTTGTTGTACAATGTGGTTGGGAAGAGCATACAGCTTTTGGCCGTTAACACACACATGTATACTATTTTCACTTTGTATAAAAATTAATTAGATTGTAATACTTTAAACAAAGAAATAAAGGAATGGCCTATAAAAGTTAGTCTAATAGATAATGACTTGATCTACAACCTACAAGGTCAACATAGGGTCAAATTCTAGGTGATCTATAAGTATATATGTTTTTTTTTTAATTTTTTTAATTTTTTATTTTTTTTGAGTTAGAAAGAATGCTCTTGCCTTGGTTAGTTCTTGAGGCCCAACTTACCTAATCTTTTGCTTATAAAAAAGAGGAATTATAAAAAGAAGGGTAGGAATATAAATGAAGAAAAATCTAGTGAAGAGAGCAGAATCCATACATGCTACTGCTAGGGTGAACATGAGAACAACTGGGAGCAGTCTAAAGAAGCCCTTCTTCATTGCGAGACTTTGCGAGAGCGATTGTTTTGTTTTTTGAGATGTCTGGTTTGATCAGATGGCAGGACTCAAGAGAGTTCTTACACACACACACACACACGTGAAATACTGATGAGCGTTAGGTGTAAATCTCACTTTCCTACAAAAATTCCATGAACCCAATAAATTCGTAATACAATTGCACATACATGAATGCTTCATATTAAGTAAACTTTTTTGAGATTATGTAGCATCCTTAATATAGTTTGTTTCATGTATCTAGAGATTATGTGCTTTACTCAGTATTGAGCCAAATTTAACAACCAAATCTGAAATTATTAGGATATCTTTGTGGACATTTGATGGTATATAAGTTAATATTTTACCAACAGGTGTTGTACAAAGAATTTTGACTACCTAAACACTGAGGTTTCAAATTTAAATTTGGGTGATGTAGAAAGATGCACCTTGGGAAAGTACCTCCAATTAAGGTTGTCAAACTCTCAAGTTTAATAAATTTGTGACAATTACGTAAACTCATAAGAGTTAATTTAAATAATTAAAATATAAAAATAACAACAATTTAGTTTAAATATTTTTTAATTCAAATAATTGAAATTAAATCCATCAACATTTATAATTTATCATATTTAACAAAGAATTTCTATAAAATTTATATTTAAAGCTGTTGAACTTAATCAATTCGAAGAAGTTAAAACAAATTTAAAGGTGAGTTAATACGGTTTGGTAAGTTGGAAACGTAAAAATGGTAACCTCGGTATATTAACTCGTAAGTTTATAACCGAGTTTACAATGATCACCAATTTACCTGTGATTCGACTTGATTTTGTAAACTAAAAAAGTAAAAACACTAAATTCAGAAAGTCAACTCGCAAGTTTGACAACTGCCTCTAGTTGAATGACTATACTTGAATATGCATAGTTAGATTAATCATATAAAAAAACTAATTTTTGTTTTGAAACATTGTCCGATTGCCAGTTTTGCAATGAAAAGTATGAGGGTAAAAACATGCACCTTTTCTTTTTAAATTTTTCAAAATTTTTAAATTTTATAGTTTATTTTGCCTTTCAATTTAGTTTTTTATATTTTTATCTCATAACAATGATTTATTTTCACTTGCAGAATTTCACTTTATCAAATTTTGATGGAAATTTTTTTATTGAAGATCTTGTTGGATATTTTGTTAAAATTAAATATTTCAAAAAATATTATATATACTTATTGTAAAAACAATTATATGAGCATATCGTTAAATATACGTGAACGTTGGTTTACATTATTGAGAAGTCACGTACATTTTAATAAATTAAATTAAAATTTTAATATTATATATCATTGATTGATGATATACACACACATAATAATGGAGATGTTCGAGTAATGAATAGGATTAAACGGGCTTGAACTAGGATTGGTGCCTAGGGCCTACGTACCCTGAATAGGGATCAAAACCCACGTAGTTCGATTAGAGTTCCGGTGTTTAGCCACAAGGAAATAGGGTGCGGGCGATGTATGAGAGCAATGGAGAGAATTTTCTATCTCCCTCTCACCAATGTGTCGATCTCCTATTTATAAGAGAGGGTAACTGCCCCGTCTCCAGCGGTTATCACCTATGAAGGTATAATCGTAGGCGGGCAGTTTATATGGCAAATTGGGCTTCTTAGCCCAATTTTCGAGATCCATAACAGTTCCCCCCAGCCTGACAGCTCAGGTTTCTGGGTTGTCGGGATGTATTGGCCATGCTTGTTTTATCCGGTGTGGAACTGTCCGAGATGTTCTCGTCGTACTTAAATCATCCATGGGCCTTACAATTTACCTACTTGTCAATTATGAGTTGCCCCGCATTGCATATCTTCAAAATCGAGAGTTCTAGGTTGTGTATTGCCAAGTTTATCTTGACCCAAGATTCCGAGTTAAAAACTTTTCGGGACTTTAATCGAGATTTCTCCCGATGTGTCCGGAGCCATATCAACCAATGCGATTATTCATCTGGCACCAATGCGACTATCCACCTGTCCTGGCATCTTTCAGTTTATGATACCGTATCGTGTAACCGCTATTCCTGAATTTGAAGCAACACGCTTTCCGAAAAGCCGCCTTCGGTTACTGCGCCCATTAATGCCCTATATCATACTCTATTTGTCATGATTATTTCTAGGGTTACAGTAGGGTTTTAGCCCTGATTTCATCTGTTCTGCCCCGGCTAAACATTTGAGTTTCGAAGCGTCATCCTTCTTGGCACCTCGTAACCGGCGTAACGCTTGGTTTTTGAAACGTCACACACTTCAATTTGTTTATAAATATCCCCTCAAACACTTTGTCTATTTCCATTGCTCCTCACTCTAACTACTTTCTCTCTTGCACGAAGAATCTCCAGCAGAGTGTCCTTTGGTGCTTCTTCTAATTTCAGTTTCATCTTCAAGTAATCCCTTCTCTTAAGCATTTTGCTCTATTTTTACGCTGTTGTTCATCAGTCCTTCCTGGGTTTTACATCTATCATTCTTCATTTCTTCCTGGGTTTCACGTGTATCATTCTTCATTCTTTTTCTGGGTTTCACATATGTTGTTCTTCATTTCTTGCTGGGTTGCTTGAACGACGATGATGATCTTTGAATTCCTCTCTAAAGATAACATGTTGAGAGCAATCGTGATACATTTTTGCCTGAGTTGTTGCAATGCTGGGGAATTTTGGGAGAATTTGGGGTTGCCTTTTTAACTTCCGTTTTGATGATCTTATTTCCAAGTTTTCTTTGTCATTTATCATATCCTGAATCTAGGGGTATCATGTATAACTTCTTTTTATATGCCAAAACCACTTGTACTTTAACTCGTCATTTCTCCCCCCAAAAAGATGGATCCGAGACCTCCATTAGTAGACATGTATGGTAGGCCCATTCCCGAAGAAGACAGAGAGCTACTCGAACGTGTTCCAGGTCGGACTAAGATGTGGTTATGGTCCATACTTCCTACCGAGAAAGAAAAAATGAAGGATCTACTTGGCTCCTCCTGGGGTAGTGGAAATGGAAGGTCTAGCCGAGGTCGCATTCAACCTATCACCATAGCCGTTCCGCCTGCCCCATCAATTGTTCTCGAGGTCTTTATGCCAACTAATTTCTCCTCGACAGCTGGCGATATAACTTCCGAGGTCGTTACCCCGACTCATTCTGATGTAATTTCCGCTCCGTGTGAAAAGTGTACTCACAAAGCTATTGAACTCGTTCGACTGGGCCATGACCGAGATGCCGAACAGGTTTTGGACCGTTGTCACTGTAATAAAAAGCCTTGGAGCTCTACAGCCATTAATGCCACTTTACCGTCTTCAACATATCAAATTCTTCCCGTAAACCCTGTGACTTCAGGTATTCTTGAGTTCTGACCTGTCCTATTTTTGTTTGTCTTGTATAGGTGTTTAATGTCTTCCCTTTCCCACCAAACGAACCAAACCGAGACCAGAGAGTCCGCTCCTTCCGGATCTTCATGAATGTCACAGATTAAAAGATATTCCCGTGAGCAACGCCGTGATCGATATGAAAAATAAGTTGTCTTCTCAGGCTATTACACGTATCATCCGAGGTGGGGATGGGTATGCTGTATGTCAGGCTTTGGCCAATGAATCCGTTGCTTCTAGGCAATCAAAGAAGGAGTGTAATTTTTTCTTCTTTTATAAAAACCTTATAATCCGGCTTGGGATGGAATTTCCATTTTCTGATTTCCAGATGCAACTTCTCCACCACTTTCACCTTGCTCCATCCCAACTTCATCCCAATGGTTGGGCATTCGCTGTGGCCTTCGAAAGTTTTTGCCACAAATTTGACATTGTATGTTCCGTGCCCGTTTTCTGTCATTTCTTCTCCCCCTAGAAACCAATCTATCTACAGATGGCGATTTGTTGGAGTTTGGATGGACTTCACTCCGGGCTTTGCCTGGTCGAAAGTTTATGAAACCTTTCACCGATTCTTGGAAAGGCTTTAAGAATGCTTTGTCAAGGTTATGGCCAAACCCGGGTGCGTTCCCTGGTTTCTTCAAACCTCGGCTTCCGGTGACCTTGAAGGGCGTTTTCCCTTGTACTCGGTTTGACTCCTCTTTCTCAGCTGACTGTCTAAGAACATGACGCTATTGCCTTTATTTCTATGCTGACTAATAAAGACGCTTTAATAGACTCGGCCGAATACATAGCGTCTTTCGTTTGGAAGCAACCCGTTACGGGTATGATAGTTTCTTTGAGTAGTCTTGCGCTTTTCTTTTAAACCTATATTTACTTATCTTTTTTCTTTTACAGTCGATCCAATGGGAAAGAGGCCCGAGTATATGGACGTAATGCGTCGTCCAGAAACAATGCTAGCCAAATCGCGTCCGTCGACTCCGGGCGTGAAAAGAACCGTTCCTATTTCTGAGCCATCTGAACCACCACCGGCCAAGAGAGCCAAGACCTCAAGGAAAAAGAAGATCATTGATTCGGGCGCGGATGAGGCCGAGGCCGACATCCCTTTAACCCTTCCCATTCTTGAGCCTGAGAGTAGGGGGCCCGAGGTTCCGACATCTTCTTCAGGTCCAATTATCCAACTCTCGACATCTTATATTTGGGAAAACAAAGTTTCCCCTAACCTTCGCTCAGCTCTTCAAGCTCCCACTCATTATTTTGACATGAAGAAGCTTTCGAAGTTAAAGGCAAAAGAACTCAGGGAAATGGAGCATCTAAACCTGAAAAATGTCGGTCTTTGCTTTCTCGCTGCACACCTCAAGGACCAAGTCGGGGATCAAGCGTCGGAGATAGCTGCTTTAAAAGTCGACAAGAAGACGGCAGATGACCGGGTAGCTCAGGCCCAAGAGGAATCGCAGATAGCCTTGGCCGAGAAGGAGAGCTTGTCCGACGAGATCATTGTATTGCGCGACAAGCTTTATAAGGCTGAATCCGAGTTCACCCACCGACTACAGGTCCATGAACAAGATGTGGCTTCGCTTACTAAGTATAAGGACGAGATCAGCAAACTAGAGTCATCGCTTGAGTCTAGCCAGGCAGCCCTTGCGTTTTCCAATGACGACATAATGAAATTGAAGACGGGCGTAGTGGATGCCTTTGAGAATGCCTTGGAGCAGGCTCAGTTTCTGAACCCCTCCGTGACTTTGGATCTGCAAAGGGCGTATGTGAATGCTTATGTGGAGGACGGGGTGTTTATCCCGGCTCCTTCTCCGACTACTCCCTCGACTAGCATGGGTCCTGAGGAGGCTGGTAGGGATCATTACGCTAATGCTTGATCCGACTTGCTTTCATCTTCTTTGTAACTCAACATGTGAATTGTGATGCCTGTGTCGGGTTCTTCTTTTGATTTTGTAATTATAATTGACTGCTATTAAAAATTTTGGATTATATACTTGTTCATCCACTTTACATATATACTTGTTCATCCACTTTTACTTTTCCGAGATTGAGATGCATAACCAACGTGATCAAGGTCGGTTAGCACACTAACACGTCTACTTTAAGCAATCATGTTGCCGACATTGCATGATTCACGAAAATACGTGTTTGCAATACATTCGCGCATGTCTTTTAATATGGCCATTATTGCGATACAGTGAACACAAATCATCCAACCCGAGTTCCCGTTCTCTATATATTCGGCGGCTCTGCCGCTATTTTGGCGGCTTTGCCGCTATATGATCATTTTTTGATTCATATCTGGCGGATTGTTCCACTGGCGTTTTAATTGCTACATGATTTATGAACTAACTCGGAATTCATACATGTCTTGGTAGCTTTATAGTGATTCAATTCGGCTTTGTAGCCCACGATTTCATTCATCAAGTTTTTACACAATACTAAGCGAGATTAAGATCCCGCGATTAAACTTCCTGAAAACAAACTTAACAGGTAACATAATCAAACATAATAAACTAAACTTAAAGTTCTAGCAAATATCTTCAGCTATAGTAAGCTTTGAGCTTGTCGGCATTCCATGTTCTTTTAATCGCCTTCCCATCTAGCGATTTCAAAGTATAAGTCCCTTTCCCAAGTCGTTCTTTGATTCTGTAAGGGCCTTCCCAATTGGCTGCCAGCTTTCCATCTCGGGCATTTCTGTTGCCGATATCAACTCTTCGGAGCATTAAGTTGCTTTTCTTGAATGAACGTAGACCAACCTTCCTGTTACATCTGGCCATGATAAGCTGCTTTGTGACCAAGTCCCTAAGGTGAGCTGCAGTCCGGACTTCGTCAACCAGGTGCAATTCAGCCGTAATGGCCTCGTCATTAGCTTGTTCTTGTAAAGCGTGCAATTTCCTCCAAGAGGGTTCACCGACTTCAACAGGAATCATAGACTCGCATCCATAGGTAAGTCTGAAAGGAGTTTCTCCCATGGATGATTGTATTGTTGTCCGATATGCCCATAACACCGAGTACATATGTTCAACCCAGCTATCTCGGGCTTCTTCCATTCACTTTTTTAACCCATTCATGATACTTTGTTTGCTGCTTCTGCTTGCCCATTGGATTGCGGATGTTCCACAGAAGCAAAGTGATGCTTTATCTAGAAGTCGGACATCATTTTTTGAAACCCTTGATCCGCGAACTGCATTCCATTGTCCGTGATTATCTCCACTGGGATCCCAAACCGCGAGATGATATTCCGATGGAAGAACTTTTGTACTCTGGCTGAGGTTATCGTTGCTAATGGTTCGGCTTCAATCCACTTAGTGAAATAATCAACTGCCACAATCAGCCACTTCAATTGGCCAGGTGCTGGTTTGAATGGCCCCAGTAAGTCCATACCCCACTTGAAGAATAGCCATGGAGCCGTTATCGCCTGCAAATCGGATGGTGGGGTTCTTATAATTGTTCCGTGTTTCTGACAACTCTCGCATCTCCGGACATGGTCTTTGGCATCCTGAGCCATTGTAGGCCAATAATAACCTGCCCGAATAGCTTTTCTAGCTAATGCTTTGGCACCCATATGCTGTCCATTAATGCCGTCGTGAATCTCGGCCAAAACGTACTGAGCTTGATCCTTCCCGAGACATTTCACCAAAGGTGCATGTATTCCCTTCCTGTAGAGTTGATCGTCCACCATTGTATAAGCAGCCACCATTCTTGCCAAATTTTTAGCCTGTATTTCATCTTCGGGGGTGATTCCTTGCTCCAAATAATCTGCAATCGGCTTTCTCCAATCCTCCGAGTTTGATATCAACATTACGCAACTGGGTTCTGGTAAACTTTGTTGGACTACTGTTCTTAAGGTTCCCGGGCATTTGGTACTCGCCAACTTTGATAGGATGTCGGCTCTTGTGTTTTCTGCCCGTGGTATATGTGTCACAGTTACTTCATCAAATAGTGTCATGATCTTTTTAACTTTGGCTAGATATTTAGCCAACAACAGTCCTTTTACTTGATAACTTCCTTGGATTTGTGATGCCACCAATTGATAATCCGTCGATACATGCACTTTGTGGGCTCCGTTTTCCTTTGCTTGCGATAATCCTGCCAACAAGGCTTCATATTCGGCCTGGTTATTGGATGTCGGGAAATCAAGCCGAAGAGATAGCTCCATGGCGACACCGTCCGGGCTTTCCACAATAACTCCTGCTCCTCCTCCACGTAGATTGGATGAGCCATCTACGAATACCTTCCATGGTTCCGGTCCCGCCTCTTTCTCTTGAGCAAAAGTTGATTCCACCAGGAAATCGGCTAAAGCTTGTGATTTTATGGCCTGGCGAGCCTCATAAATGATGTCGAACTCGGACAACTCAATTGCCCAATTTGTCATTCTTCCTGCTAAGTCCGACTTGTGTAAAACTTGCCGAATTGGTTGATTTGTTCTAACTATGATGGAATGGCTGTGAAAATAGTGCCGAAGTCGTCTTGCAGCCGTTAACAATGCGAAAGCCACCTTTTCTAATTTTTGGTATCTCACCTTGGGTCCTTGTAAAGCACGACTTATAAAGTACACTGGTTTTTGTCCTTCAATGGTTTCTCTTGCTAGAACCGTGCTCACTGCCTCTTCTCCCACGGACAAGTATAGGATCAATTTCTCCTTAGGTTCGGGTCTTGACAGAACTGGTGGGGAAGACAAACATTGTTTGATCTTAGTGAACGCTACTTCGCACTCCAAGTTACAACCCCCTTGGGCTTCTTTCTTTAGGAGTTTGAAGAACGAGAGTGATTTTTCAGCCGATTTTGGCAAGAACCTCGTCAAAGCCACCAATCTTCCTGTCAGCTATTGAACCTCTTTTTTGTTTGTTGGGGCTTTCATCTCCAGAACTGCCTTGCATTTCTCCGGGTTAGCCTCTATACCTCGGTTAGTTAGTAGAAAACCCAAAAACTTTCTGGAAGGGACCCTAAAAGCACATTTTGCTGAATTTAATCGAATCCGGTGCTTCTGCAATTTCTCGAATGTCTGGTTCAAATCTTGGACATGGCCGCTCTGTTCCTTGGATTTTATTATCATATCATCAATGTATACTTCTACATTCTTTCCCAATTGCTCGCTGAAAACTTTTGTCATCATCCTCTGGTAAGTCACCCCTGCATTCTTGAGGCCAAAAGGCATCACATTGTAACAGTAATTTGCTTTATTGGTGATGAAAGCTGTCTTGTCCTGATTATCGGCGTGCATAGCAATCTGATTATACCCCGAGTATGCGTCCATAAAGGAGAGTAACTGGAAACCGGATGATTGATCTACTAGTTGGTCGATGTTGGGCATGGGGAATGCATCCTTTGGGCATACTTTGTTTAAATCTTTATAGTCGACACAAACACGCCACTTGCCATTAGATTTCTTGACCATGACGACATTCGACAACCATGTGGTATATTGTATTTCCCTTATAAACCCGGCATCTAGTAATTCTTTGACGTGTGCTTCTAGAGCTTGTCCTCGCTCTGAACCTATCTTCCTTTTCTTCTATGCGACTGGCACTGATCCCGGAGGAATAGCCAATTTATGACAGCTAAACTCGGGATCGATTCCGAGAATCTCAGATGGCTTCCATTCAAACACGTCCCTATTGTTTTTTAGGAACTTTTGTAACTTTGCACGAATCTCAGGATCCAATGTCTTTCCGATTTTTGTGGTTTGTTCTGGGTCTTCTCCTAGGACAAAATCTTCTACCTCTTCGCTAGGCTCATTTCTCTGCACCTCATCTTCCTCTCTCAGATCTAACTCGACTACATGGATAGAGCTGCTACTAGCCTTTCCTTTGTTAGTCGACTTGCCTTCTTGGACTGCTTCAAAGTAACATTTCCGCGAGTCTTTCTGGTCTCCTTTGACGGTTACTACTTGATTTTTCTTGTTTATGAACTTTAACTTCTGATGATTGGATGACACCAACATGTTCCAATTATGGATAGTCGGTCGTCCCAATATTATGTTGTAAGGTGAAGGGAATTCAGCCACCACGAACCGAACTACCTCGGTCTTAAAAGCTTCTTTTGTTCCTAATGTCAGCCTGAGGTCAATGAATCCTTTTGGGCGGGTGTCCTCTCCATTAAAGCCAGTCAATGTGGTCTTACATGGTTTCAAGTCTTCTGAATTTAATCTCATGCACTTGAACGCATCCCATAGGATTATATCTACTGCACTCCCATTGTCCACAAATATCTTCCTAACCTGGCAGCATTCTACTATTCCTGTGATAACCAAGCCATCATTGTGTCCTGGTACCACATCATTTAAGTCTTCTTGTGAAAATCCCAAGAATGGCTCATCTGGCTTCTTCTCTTTTTTGAATATGGGGCGGTTTGTAACGGACAGGACTTCCTTTAAATATTTCTTCCGTTGATTTGTAGAATCTCCTCCTCCCCTGAAGCCTCCGACAATCCCGTTACACACGTATTTTGACTCGGGGAATTCATCACCACCGTTTCGCCCATTTTTGTTACAATCTCGTCTCTTTTGTCCTCCAGGCGGACTCCTGCTCTTGTTTTGCCGCTTGTTCTGCCGGCCTTGAGTTTGGATAACATAACGACGAAGTTTTCCTTCACGGACAAATTTTTCAATGGCGTCCCTTAAATCCCAGCAAGCTTCCGTGGTGTGTCCATGTTGGTCATGAAACTCACAATATCTGGATCTATCTAGAGGTTGATTGCTCTGCATTGGTCGCGGTCGTTCAACATTTTTCATCTTTGTTAAAGAAACCTCCTTCCAAATCTGAGCCTGAGGCATTTTCAACGGGGTATAACGGTCGTACCTTCCTTCTGCTCTGCTTCCACGGGGTCTGTTGTTCCTGTCATGACTACGGACGTCTCGTCGATTCAAACCATGCCGATCTTTACCTCGGGATGGCGAGCCCTTTATTGTCTCTCGTGGTGTTTGGTGTATGACCTCCATTTGCTCCAACTCTATATATTGCTTCGTGCGATCTCGGAACTCAGCCAGAGTTTTGGGACGACGTTTCATTACTGACTTCTTCAAACGCGAAGACTTGTCCAGTCCTGCAATCGCGCAATGTAGATGTACTTCTTCTTTCAGCCCGGGAACTTGTAGAGTCGTGCCGTTGAAACTCTCCAAATACTTCTGCAAGGTCTCCCCAGGTGCTTGCCTCACTTGATCAAGTTGGAATTCAGTTTTTGGTTGCTTTCTACTCATTCCAAAATGGAGTAGAAATTTATTTTCCAAATCTTTTAAATCCGGGATCGAGTTAGCCGGTAAGCTATTGAACCAAATTTGTGCAGGTCCCGTAGTGTCCCCGCGAACAAGTGTGGTATCACGGGGCCAGTGTATCCCTTGACCATGATCTCCATTTTGAAATTGCCGACATGTATCTGTGGATCCTGGCTTCCGTCATACTTTGGAAAATCCTTCGTATCCAAACCTTTTGGATAAGGTGCTGCCATAATTTTTCTTGTAAAAGGTGTTGCAACTCTTTCTTCCTCATCTGAACTCGAATCTGATGACAAACTCGGATCTCTAACGGGTTCCTTGTCTTTCGTTCGAATTCTTGTTGATGCTTGGTCCCATTTGGTGCCACTTGTTTCCTCCCGGGTTGTCGTGGTTCGACCCCATTCGCCCGGGTTCCCTTGATCACTCCTATCTTCCTGATGTTGTCTCGGTTCCTCATTATGCCTAATATCCTCATTACTCGCTCGCAATGGTTCAGCATTATGAAGACGGGTAAAATCTTGCTGATTTTGTCCAGCCGTATTTTTGTCAAACCGAGGATCCTGGTCACTGGTTCGCCCTGCATATTGCTCAAATAGCTTTTTCCAATCTGCGTCACGTCGGTCCATCTCCCCCCTTAGCAATCTTGCATATTCCTCCATTTGAAGGGCATGACGGTTCTCTATTCCATCTATCCTATTCAATACGGATCCAACCGTGTTTTGTAGTAAACAAATATCGGGATCAACTACTTGGAATTCTGCTTGTGGATTACTTGGGAGAATTAAGGAACCCACCCGTTGTAGTACGGTGTCCTCTGGGAGGGGAGAATTTGCTGTATCCGACGTTTTGTTCTTAGTCTCTACGATAACCTGATCTGCATTAGTGTTGGAAGGACCTTCCTGGTGAACCACTTGTTCATCGGTTTGCTGTCTTTGCGTTTCTTCCAATGCTTGACTTTGCCGAGTTGACGTTCGCCCTCTAGTATTTGCCATTTGTAGCAGTGATTAGCACGTAGCCTGATAATGTAGTATTCAAACCTTGTCCCCACAGACGGTGCCAATTGTTCGAGTAATGAACAGGATTAAACGGGCTTGAACTAGGATTGGTGCCTAGGGCCTACGTACCCTGAATAGGGATCAAAGCCCACGTAGTTCGATTAAAGTTCCGATGTTTAGCCACAAGGAAATAGGGTGCGGGCGATGTATGAGAGCAATGGAGAGAATTTTCTATCTCCCTCTCACCAATGTGTCAATCTCCTATTTATAAGAGAGGGTAACTGCCCCGTCTCCAGCGATTATCACCTATGAAGGTATAACCGTAGGCGGGCAGTTTATATGGCAAATTGGGCTTCTTGGCCCAATTTCCGAGATCCATAACAGGAGATTTTGTAACCTCGCAGGTAAAAACGTATGTTGATCCATAAAAAAGAGCTACCTTATTTAAGTCTAACAATGCACAAATATGATCTGATAGAAAAATTCAGCTGAAATATTAAAAGTTAAATTCAAGCCTGGACTTTAACAAATACCTACAAAGTCCAGGAGGCCTAATTAGGGATTTTTTGTTTTTTAATGTTATTAATTAGTATAACACAAGAGTGCCGCTATGCGTGACTCTTAATTGACTTTGGCAAATAAACAAGAACATAATTGTTCACAATCATTTTGTTTTTTTCCCTTCCTTCTCTCGAAAATTGTTGAAAAAGATCTATTGCAAGTTTATTGCCCATTGGTATTTTAAAGATCCAGGTTTTTAAGCAAATGCAACTCATTTTTAACCATGTAGGACATATCTTTAATGATGTTCACTCGTCTTTTGTTTTACAAATAGTTAAAGATAAGTTGCATGTAACTAAAAGAAAAATTGTATCTACTGACTATTATAACGGTCCACTTGCTCCGCTAGCTAGCCTGCCAAAGTACGGCTGTAGGGTTGCCTGCTATCCCGTCCAAGCGCAACTGCAGGAAAGCAAGCTCCGGCCCCCACTGGGGCAGGTATTATTCCCCCTCCCGGGAATTTGTCCCTTGGGAATAAATTCCCAAGAGTGCCCCTCCAAAGACTCAAACCTTATATCTGAGGAATAAATCTAAAGCTTAAGAGTCACTTGTTATCCATTACACCAATGGAGCAATGGATACCAATGTACGTAGCTCAACCATTACTGCTTTCCCCTCAAGCCCAGTTCAAGCTGTCGCCAGCTTCGGTCATTGCCTCGCCGTCACCGTCAAGGCTGCCCATTTTTGCTTGGCAGGGTTGGCCATCAGGTTTTACAACTCCTACGTCTCTGTGCCTTGGGTCGCTGTTGCTGGCCATTGCGTCGGCTTATACTTCTTCCCCAGCGAGGATTATCGGAGACCCAGCGGGGATTATCTTTGTTTTTCCCTTTTTCTTCCTTGTTACGTTATTGCCTGGGAATTTGTTTGGTGCTAGTAATGAATTAAATAATTCCTCGTTCGATTAAAATGAACTCTTTCTAGGGAATCTTGGTTATTAGTTAATAATCTATATATTGGATCTATGGAATTCAATTTGATTTATGTAGACTTGTTCATGATTTTATTCTTTATGAACAAATCTGCGATTCTTCATGGACAAGTAGAATTCTCATACGAACAATACATGAATTTTAGGTGGTTGTAGCTCCCGCTAAAAGCTTTGAGGGCTGGCTGGTGGTAGCCACTCTGGTTGGTGCTGTTAGAGCTCCAATAACAATCAAAAAAATTTTAAAAGAAAATAAAGTAAAGGCCACTATTATTTTTTTACCTACAAAACTTATTTTCATTTTAGTCTTTTGTCCTACAGTAGAATTTAAGAATTTTTGAAACTCCTTATAAAACGGGTATATTGCATGACTAAATAAAAGTACTATCATTTTCAGTTCCCATCGTTTTAACTATTTAATAAAAATAGTCAGTAAGTTTTCAAAAAATAACTTTACTTCTTATAATTAATCTTATTTTCTAAAATTAGCGGTTAAAACCAAGGGGGGCTTAGCTTCATCCAGTCAATATATATTTAGGGATCAAGTTGAAGCCAAGTGAAAATTATAGTGACCATGTTACGTACGGAGTTAAACTTTAGGAACTAAGTTGCTTCGAGTTAAAAGCATAAAGAATCCAAATAATTAATTTTCCAATATTATTATTAACTAACACCAGAACAAAGGATCAGCAATTATTGTCAAAACATCATCGGCAACATAATTTTTTTTTAAGTAATTAGCTAGTTTCAGGCTTATTAACAATGACAAATGCATTCTCCATTGAGGCAAATTTTGGAGCAAGATGACGAAGAACATAAGATTTGACTGCACTTCTGTGTTTGAAGACACTGTTGTTGTGGTTGCTGTTGAGGAGAATTTAGGTCGCGACATATACAAAAACCGCCTACACACTGACCAAGTCCCCCACACATTGCCTTACATGCTTTGTCATCGCATCCATCCACTCTTGACCCTGATAGCACTGCATATGAATCACATAATATTACTTTCATATATATATATATATATAATTAAAAGAGAGAAAAAAAGGAATATATAAAAAAAGTAAAATATAGAAGTCCATATTTGATCCTTTAAGTCTACCAAGTTTTCTCAGTTGGCTCTTTTAATTTTATGAAGTATCTTTTCAGTTCTTTAATCCTAATATCGTTAGCCTCGTAAGATTTTTTTAAACAATAGCATTATTTTAAGAATAAAGCTTAATAAGCCAACATTTAAAATTTTAATGTCAACATTAATTTTTATTGGTATTAAACGAGAAAAGTGTAAAGTTAAATAACCAAATGTGCAGTGTTAATTAAAGAAAAAAGATAGTGATGGAGTGGATAATTCATACATGCTATTGCTACGGTGAACATGAGAACTGCTGAGACCAATTTGAGGAAGCCCTTCTTCATTATTGTGATGTGTATTGAGAGATATTGAGTTCAGATGGTATGACAGTTCTTATAGGAAGTGTTGAGTGCTCACATTTCTCAAAAACATCAGTAGCGAAGGTTTTGACTCTCCTTCGTCATTATGAATCTAATTAATTTAATTAATCCAATTAATGTATGTACATGACTCCTAATTTAATTGATTCTATACATTTATGTGAGACTTTTAGTATTGTGTGTTTCATGTATCTAGAGTACTGTGGTTCATCTGGAAGTGTGTGATTATTTATGTAATAAATGTTATTAATCTATTTACTGTAATTATCTCTTTTTGGTAGTGGCCGGAAAGTTATTCATACATGAATTCTCTTGCCACCATTTAATACATGAATTATACATATACTCCCAATGGTTCTTATTATAAGCCACAAATTAACAATTGTATTCAATTCTTTTTATAAGGTACTTGCTTGTTTCCAAAACACATTAATTCATTCGCTCTGACATTATAATGTCAATTTCTAAAGTCAATGAATCTTATTGGATTTGATACATGTGAATATTCCTATATTTAATGACATTAATTACTTCATTCATTGAATAGGAGAAAATTTCAGAGCGAATGATTCATGAAAGTAATTATGAGGATTTTTTTATTATTATTAGAGATATCATGAATATCCATAAAACATGATAATATTCTTCGAGCAAAAAAAAAATTGATAATATTCATAAATCATAATAGAAGAAGGATATTTCTTATCATATGAAAGTATTGCATATATGTTTATACAATATATAATCATATAATACCAACTGGTGTTGGCCGTAGTGACAGGGGCATTGTCGCTTAAATATGAGATCCTGAGTTTGAGTCCAATATGTGTGCAAAATATAACTCTGGGCAAGTTGCCCTTAACTAGACCCGATAATATAATATTTGAATCTAATCCAATCAAATAGTTATATAAAAAATATATATAATGAAATAATTCTTACGAAGAGTTGACTATATAATAATAAAAAATATATATAATTCTTCAAAAGATGACTATAATAATACCTCTCAAATCTTCTTGTTTTTTTGTTGTTGTTGATACCCTTCTTCTTTTACTTACTCTAGTACAAAATAAAAACTAGTTGGAAAGTTTGTTGTCATGCTTTTCTTAACTTTTTTTTTTTTACTTAGAGTTTGCTTTTGTTTAAATATAAAATAAGCTAAAGTATATATTTGGTTCTTCATGTTTGTCTCTGTTATTATTTTAGTCCCTAAAATTTGTAAAATGCACATTTGATCCCTTAATTTTAACCCTAAGAACTATCATGTGTTCTTTGTCTTCAATGAGTTTTATGGAGGCACATAAGTTTTTCTTTTTTGGTCACCCATCTGGTATCTAAAGCTTCACCCTAACTAATCCGACTCGGGTCGCACACCTGGCTATGGTGGGTGAGTTTCCCAACGGGGCTTTTCCGCATTTACAATAGGTGTGTTCATGGGCAGGGTGAGACCCTTGCCCGATACCTTGCCTAAAAGATCATTGGGCTGTAAAATGAAGCCCAGTGCCCGGCCTTGCCCGATAGAAGCCCCAAAAGTTTTGGGCAGGGCAATAATGGGTTGGGCAGGGCAGCCCTTACCTGCCCAAGTGGCGATACCCTACCACACTTTATGTGGAAAAAAAAAAGCTTCAATCATACCTAATAAATAATATTGCAAACTTTAAATGAAATCCATAATTCTACACTTCGGAATATTCAAATATAAGTCTACAACTTAAGTCTTGAAATTAAAAAGACAATCATATTTCTTAACAAATAGTCAAATATATATCCATAACTGAAGTATTGAATAACATACATAATCCATTAAATATAATTTGTAAACGAAGACTTGAAGAAATGAAGATATATTTTTTTTATTGTAAGTTATATAATTTGTAAAAAAAAATATAATACCATTCTATAAAAAGATAAAAAATATATAATACTTTTTTTATTCTATTAAAAAAATAAAAAAAAAATGATAACTACTAGGCAGGGCTAAATGGGCAAGACGGTATACCATGCCTGATGCCCAGCCCTGCTCACAAAAATGCCCAGCCCAGTTTGGGTTGCTTTTCTTTGGGCTAGGCTGGGCGATTTTTTAGTGGGCGCGGGCAGGCGGACAGGGCCGTGGGCATCATGAACACCCCTAATTTACAAAGCTCAAACTCGAAACCTTACTTAAGCGATACAAGCTACTTATCATTTGTGTCAACCTCCGTTGTTTGGAGGCATGAGTTCCTAATGTGTACGTGAAGCTATATTATATTGTTAATGTGGGAAAATAGCTTGGTCCATTCTTAGTGGATTAAGTCCAAGCTCAATAGTATTGGGGCCAGAAAATACATAATATAAAAGTTTGGGTGGATATATGTGATATTTCTCAGTTACCATGAGTCAACCGGTACAATATGTTTGTAAGATTTATATTGTTTGTAGTGGAAGGGGTACGTTAAACACTATAAATAGCAGGGGTGTGTATAAAGCCTAGGAGCCTAGTGCGTCTACTTGAGTACGACAAAAAATCACCCTGCCCAACTTAGAAAAAAGAAACCTGAAAAAAATCAAGCACATTCGAGCTGGGCATTTTTGCGGGCTGGGCCGAGTATCAAAAAGGGTATGTCGTCCTACCCATTTGGCCTTATCCGGTAAGTATATATATTATTATATTTGATATAAATATTGTTTATATAATAGTTAATATACTTATAATATTTACTGATACTCTAATATATCCATTGAGTATTTGACCATTAGTCCATTATATTACTAATGATGCCTTTGTATTTAATGGACTATTGATATTATTTAATTCTTCACGTATGTGTATTTGACTATTTGTTAAAATATATGGTAGTCTTTTTAATTTCAAGACTCAAATTGTAGACTTAGTTTAAAATATTTATGAAGTATATAATTATGGATTATATTTGAAGTTTACAATATTGTTTATCATGTATGATTGAAATTGTTATTTCCACATAAGATGTGGCAGGTTATCATCATTCGAGTAAGAAAGCCCGCCTTGCCCAGCCCATTATTACCCAACACGAAAATATTAGGGCTTCTATCGAGCATGACCGGGCACCAAGTTACATTTTATTGTCTATGATCCTTCAGGTAGGGTCCCACCATACACAGCCTAGCCCATACTCCACCCTAATAAATAGGCGTGAGGAATTGGTAAATCCCTATTTTATTATATATTTTCATACTTTAATTAAGGATTTTACCGTAATTATTGAGCTAAAAATATTTTAATTAGATTAATTAGGATTAAGTGTGAAAGCATTGTATTAGAACTAAAAAGGACAAAATTATCATAATAAATGTAATTACTCTTGATCATTAATTTTTGAGAAGATTTGATGTTAGTTTAATTGTTTTTATTGTTGGTGCTTACAGAAAGTGGATTAAATTTGAAAATGACATATTGGTCCACAACTCAAACAAATGCGTTTTGCTGAGTCTTGTTATATCAGTTTTAGCGTGAAGAACAAAGAACAGAGCACCGCGAACCAACTAGATCTTCACCTTCATTCTCCAAGCTTCGTCTTTCTTCTTCCTACCTAGCAGCATAATTCACCTTCACGGCCGCCGCAAGTTTCCATCATCACCACCCACTCACCTGGCTGTCACTTTTGAACTGAACAGAGGAGGCACAGGGTTGAACGAGAAACAAGGGAATCGGAAGCTTGTTCACCATCAACAATCTCCTTTCACCACCACCATCGCCAGAGAACCAATTCTCTCCACCATTGCCGTTGGTTCGTTCCTTCCTCTTCACCATCAGGCAGTTACCAAATGGTACTTCTCTGGGATGCAACATCACTTAAGTGATAAATTGTCACTCCAGTGCTAGTGATAGCAGAGTTTTGAAACAGCATCTCAGGAAAATTTTGACACCTATTCTAAGTTTAATAGAATCTAGCTAAAATACTTCATGTTGTTTCTAAATATTCCTAATAACATTTATGTATAAATTTCAGGTACTTAACCTTGGATTAAGCTCAAAATCACATAAAACACTTTGTGTTAAAAGCATTAAATGCAGCAAAACCCGTCCAATCCACATTCTCTCTTTCACCAACAGTTATTTTATCTCTTTAACGGGCACATTCAAATACTTCAATAGTCATTAACTCCTTCCAAGCTATAAATACAGAAGTATTCAAGATAGAACCAACAACCTACGACTAAGTTCACTATTGCATTAAGTTCGTATGCTTTGTTTTTCTGATATTCATGTACTTCAGTCATTGTTTATCACATATACTCTTTGAGAGAGAAAATATAAAGTCATTTATTACTATTACGGTGAATAACTCAAGGTAGTGGGACTTGAATGTGACCTTTGATTACAAAGTGTTTATCCCATCCAAGAACTATGACATCCACTTATTTTAAATTTACAACGTGAATTACCCCGATATAGCAACTAGCAAACAGGAATTACAGAGCGCCTTCTTACCCAGCGATTCAGAGCAACTCAACATGAGCTGAGCACACAATAACTAATGGAGTGGGAGAAAGCTGGTTTTTTTTTCCCCTCCAAGGGCTCTGATGGGAATATCACAAAGTTCATGGGGCAAACTGGTAAAGATATTTGGCTTCCCTCCAAAAAAAACAAAAAAACCCCCAATTTAGAGAAAATCAAAAATAGGGGAGGGAAAAGGATGAGATAGCAGATTTTGGCTACCCTTCCTTCTAAAATTTCAAACCAAACAAGGGGAGAGCCTTATTTTTCCTCTCATTTCATCCCTTTCCCTTCAACCATATAGAGCTTTAAAGATGTCTCATGTTTCAAGCTTTTGAGGCTACAAATAAATTGTGAGCCTACTAAAAGCTACATAAATATAGGTTTTTGGTAGGTTCAAAGGCTAAGTATATATAAATTTAGGTTTGAAAGCTAAGTACGTAAAATTAAAACTGATTTTTATTATAAATTATTCCGAAGGGATGGATCTAAAATTAGTCTCCAAACAATGATCCCGCTACAATGACACAAAAATACAACAATCTGCATATGTAACCGAAATAAAATAAATACAACGTCAAGTATAAAATGACTAAATTAAATCACCCTAAAATGAACAATACATAATATATAGGTCCTATTTATAAGTCTCATTTGACCAAATCACACATACCAAGGAAAGGTAATTAGTTTAATGATTATGAGGTGAATTTTCAACTTTACCCTCATTTATGATTGAGTACTTTCAACTTTTTCTTCTCTCTCTATTTTCATTAGTACAATTAATATGAGTAAAATTGTCACAATCTCATTTATTTGGTCAAAAGAGATTTATAAATAGGACCAGACTGGTATAATAAGGAAGATGAGTTGTCAAGGCACACAAAAAAGGCTTGGAAGGAGAGACATGAAATCGACATTATACAAAGGAATAAAAGATTTTGTGAAACAATAAGTTTCGCCTATCACTGTGGAGATGATAGAGGATATTCAGCAAAAGGTTGGACGCAGAGAGAGGTCTAAGCTTAAGAGAGTAACATGAATCAGAGATTGTGATAGAGATGTCGATTATAGGAAGTCTCCATTAACACACACACAGGTCTAAGCTTAAGAGAGTAACATGAATCAGAGATTGTGATAGAGATGGCGATTGTGGGAAATCTCAATTAACACACACACACAGGTTTGAGCTGAAGAGAGTAACTTGAATAATCAGAGATTGTGGTAGAGATGACGATTGTAGGAAATCTCAATTAACACACATGCCACACACACACACAGAGTTCTGAGCTTAAGAGAGTAACATGAATCAGAGATTGTGATAGAGATGACGATTGTAAGAAATCTCAATTAACACACATGCCACACACACACAGAGGTCTGAGCTTAAGAGAGTAACATGAATCAGAGATTGTGATAGAGATGACGATTGTAAGAAATCTCAATTAACACACACACCCGCCACACACATACAAAGAGGTCTGAGCTTAAGAGAGTACCATGAATCAAAGATTGTGATAGAGATGGCGATTGTAGGAAATCTTAACACAGGCACGCAAGCTCCCCTAGCCTATTTAAGTAAGTAGACTATTAAATAAGCCTTAAGTTTGGCTTCTTTAACAAAGAGGGCAGGCTTTAATAAGGCTCAGCCTACTTCCACCACTTCTACGACCTATTTTATATTGGATGATAATTAATTTTCTTGAGAGTTGTGTAATGAAATTATAGGCCGCCTTCATGAAGCAGATTGACCATCAATAGCATTTCTCCAGCAATAATAACCTTCATTAATTTTCCTGTTAATTATTCTGATACAAAGAATTTTTCGACACAATTTCTTAGGAAAGAACTCTTGTACAATTTAGCTACAACATCCCATTCACCATTGGGAAAGAAGAAGAAAATGTTTGACTAAAAACATGAGTGCCAAGCATTCCAAGTCAATATAGCAAACCAGAGTCAAGCATTCCTTGGAAGAATTGCTCCCAAACTTCCACAATATTTTGCCGTGTAAGTGAAGCCGAAGTCTTTTTTTAATATATATATATATATATATATATATATATATATATAATAAGACAAAATGATATTAAAAAATGATTATGTCCTCTAAAGTTCCAAAGCAAAGAGAAATACATAATTATCGAAATACTTAGAGAAATACTTATATGAACTAACTTGAATCAGAGATAGGGTGAAATCATATACTGAGAGCTAGCGTTAGTATTTCTTGCCATGTGATGGACAATTGAAGTTGAGAGCATGTGGAAATATTGATGAAACATTTTCCAACACCCACGATTGAAAAATTTTGCTCTCAAGAAGATTGGAGTTGGAAATCCAAAATAATAACACTCTCAAAAGACACTAAATAGAAATGGAGGACTTGGGTTACATGTTACTCCCTCTGGTCCTAATTATAGGAGCAAATTTTGGAGTTTGTTTTGGTCCTAATTATAAGAGCAAATTTTAATTTTTGTCAATTTTTTCCTCTAATACCCCTATTTTGTTGAATACATTTTGTTTTTCTTTTCTTGCAAGTATATACGTAGAGAATAATTTTATTTTATTTTTGGATATAATACGTAGAGAAGAATTGTTTAAAGATAGACACTGGGGATAAAATAGCAAACATGCATGGAGCCCAAGACTGAGCCGTTACTGTTTATAAAAGGAATTGCTATTTGAGATAAACTTGGATAAGGGTATTTTAGGAAGATATACATAATTAACTAATTTAACTTCCTTTCTTAATCCCTTCAAATTCTGGTAAATAGCTCTTATAATTAGGACCGGAGGGAGTAATATTTTTCTAAAGAAAGTTAGTGTTTGTTTGAAATAGCGATTGAAGCTTTCGAAAGTAATTTTTCAATCCTAATTTATAATATATACGGTAAGCATGGAAGATAAATTTTTTCTCGACTTATATAAATAAGTATTTTTGAGACCCTAAGGTTGATCCCAAACAACCTTTTTGTAAGTGGGGCTCCATGCAAGCTAATGTATCCTTGGCAAAAGTGAGTCATGGATATTTTAAATTTGCGTAAAAAGATGCTCTATATATCTTGAATATAGGATTATATTTGAGGTGATAAGGGCATTGGTTGGGAATTTTATGTGAAGGACTATGTTTGCGAATTCTAACTCTGAGTAAGAGATCAAGCCGTTAATTTCCTTCTCTGTAGATTGAGAGCTGTCAAATTTCCCTTGTTGGAGGGCAAAGTTTATTTTCTTCCAAATCACATTTCACATAATTTATGATTTTGCAGATGAAGAGTTCACATCATTTTAAGCCAACCTTTTAAGGCTTGAAAATCCAATACAGAGATTGTAATATGAAAAGACCCAAACCACAAAGCTCTCTTGAATAAGGACAGTTAAAGAAAATGTGTTGCAATGATTCTTCCTTCTTCTTCTTTTTTTTTTTTTTTGGGCTCAAAGCAATGTTCTTCCTCACAGCAGCAAAACAAACAGGGAAGCAGATCAGTATCTTCTTTCTCCTCATCCCTGAGAGTCCTCACTGCAGCCGAACAAACAGGAACAGTTGTAAGTGAAATTCTTGTTTTGAACTTGAGGGAGGTCATTAAAGTTGCAGCCATATGTGTGCGTGTGTGTGTATATATTGCTTACATTTTTTTTTAGTGATTAAGAAATGAGAGAGTAGAGCAGAGCTCACAAAAGAGTAGGCTTATGTGATGAATGTAACGGCATTAATTTTTTGCCGAAGAGAAGTTAATAAAACTAATTTGGAATATTTATTAGTATCAATGTGTCTTACTCATTAAAAAATACATAGAGGCTAAAATTTAAACTAGTTAGTATAAAAACATGTAGTGAGTTTAGCCCATTTATTATTAAAATATTTTTTGATACAAACTAAGTGTCTTATTGGCATAAAGGTAGATATGAGTTTATATAACAACTCACTCCAATACAAGTAGTACAGTTCACACCACAAATCCACTCTTTTTTTTTTTTTTTTAAATGTCTAAAATATAAGAGAACAGAGGAGAGCCCATGAGAAAACAAGAAAAGCAGAGGAGATGGAGACTACGGAGAAGACGAGACAGTAGCTCTCAAATTTGCCGGAGGAATTAGGCGGCGCGTGAATAGCTCGAGTGGCGGTCATAAAAGCAGCGAGAACAAAAAGCACAAAGGCATGAAAAGTATGAGGACGGCCCGTGAAAACGATGGTCGGAACAGGGTCTTCTCCGATGTACTCATAAGGAAGCTGAAGAAGTCCCAGCATCACCGTGAGACAAAGTCCGATTACACATTCTACAACTGTGATACGAGGGATTTTACCTAATGGAGTGACGTAAATGACGCGTTCATCATGAATGATCATTTTGACGCATTAGAATCTCTCAAGAGCTTGTTGATGCTGTCGCTATCGCTGGGCGATTGGAGTTTGTATGCTTGGAGATTGGAATAAGAACTGGGGTATATATATTTACGAAGAGATAGATGTAGAATGGCCCAAGGACAAGTTCATTGTAAGGACGACGATCCTTCCGGGAAACTTCGCGGAAAGCACAATGAGATTTTGCTTTTTGAAAGCGACATTGCCGTGTTAGAAAAAGTCAAGGGAAGATCGGGGCCCACACCCTAAAGTGGCTCCCACCAGTCCTTTTCTAATTTCCAACTAGTCCTTACTATCATCATGCCCCTTTGTGGCATCCATACGCATTCTCCTTTAAGGCATTTAAATAATTTCTCCGTTATGGGCCCCATTAGCAAAACCGACAAGAATAAATAAAACCAAAGCAGGGAAGATGCGAAGAAAATTTCTCCATTAATGGGCCCCGGTGGCTAAACTAAAAAGACAAAAAAAAGAAAAAAGAAAAGAGTAGGGACCACAGACTACAGAACGCGAAGAATTGTAATTTATTATTATTATTATTTTTTGGTAGGAGGGGGTGGGGTTGCGGCGTCCCCAATGCTGGAAAAGGGGTGCCGCCCCTAATATCTGTGTGTGTGTGTGTTTTTTAAGGTTTTGAAAATCCAATCAGTCACTAAACTGATAAGGTTATTGGGTTAAAAATCAGTGAGTCAGATTGGAGTTAAACCGACATTAATTAAAAAATATAATTTAATTAAAATAAATAAATATATTTATAGAAGAGTGTGTAATATTATATTAATTTTTTCTTTTATAAAAAAAACAAGAACACAATTTTTAAACTTCAAATTATCAGAGATTTTTAAAATTGCTATTCACGGGTTTACACTATAAGCTCCTCTCACTAGTGTAAAAAAAAGCTTTAAGACCGCCTCATTTTGACCGGACTATAGAGAATCATGTCTTAAAAGTATGACCGATGGCAGTTTCGTAAATATAAAGAACTTTTTGGTATGATCGGTGGCACTTTCGTAAATATATAGAACACTTTTAAGACCGGACTATAAAATATGCGGTCTTAAAAGTATGACCGGTGGTAATTTCGTAAATATATAGAACACTTTTAAGACCGAACTATAAAATATGCGGTCTTAAAAGTATGACCGGTGGTAATTTCGTAAATATTGTAAGAAGACGCCGATGAGTCCGAAAATACGATGATTTATGCCTTCACTTAATTGGAATTATATACATATGCTAATAAATAAATAATCTTCTGACCTGGGCAGTTCCTATAATCTAGGGATTACAATCAGGAATATAATTATGAAATTCAAAAAATCATGATCTGCTAACTTAATTCCTAAAATCTCTCTAACAACTTAATTAAGATGATTACAATCAGAAATATAATTACGAAATTCAAAAAACCATAATCTGCTCATTTAATTCCTAAAATCTCTCTAACAACTAAATTAAGATAATTGTACAATATAATCGTATATGCTAATTAATTAAATCTGAATTTCCAACAAATATATAAAACAGCTTTAAGACCAGATGTTTGTAAAAATAGGTCTTAAAAGTTTATTTTTAAGACCGGACACTTTATAGTCCGGTCTTAAAAATGTTTTATATATTTACGAATTGCAACTGATCATACTTTTAAGACCGGATTATAAAGGGTCCGGTCTTATTCGTAAATATATAAAACACTTTTAAGACCAGACTATAAAGGGTCCGGTCTTAAAAGTGTTTTATATATTAATGAATTGCAACCGGTCATATTTTTAAGACCGGACTATAAAGGATCTAGTCTTAAAAATATACTTTTAAGACCTATTTTACAAACATCCGGTCTTAAAAGTGTTAAAAAAAAAAAACTAAATTCGCTAAGCTCGTTAAGTCCTTGAGCGTGCTTGTCTTCTTGGTAATATAACATTTGCTTAGTTATAGATTTAACAAGTGTATCAAGAGCTTAACGAGTCAAATCCTCAGCAAGAATGACATCCTCTTCCTCTAATCTACTCGCAATCTTCGTAAGTCATCCTAAGAGCCACATAATCAAATCCTTGGCAACGTTAGCAGTGAGATGCTTTGAGGGTTTAGCGATGGCATCAACCCCAATCCTCAGCAACGGCGCAAGCATACTGCTTCGAGGATTCTGGATGACGGCGGCTCCTTCCTCTTCGATCTATGACTCCTCCCACACCATCTTTGCACAGATCTGGCTTAAAATCAAACCCAGATCTCTTCTTGATTAAGTTTGTTTCCTCCTTGGACTTTGATTTTGGTTTCTTGAAGCTTTGCCAGCATCGACAAAAGGATCCTGCTCAGATTTGGTTGCTTTAAGTTTGTGATTTTTTTGTAGATATGGACTTCAATTTTACTTCTGATTTTATATTGATTCAAATTCGATTTCCATGGTGAATGATTTCTATTTCTTGTTATATTTTCTTATTTCTGGACTTTGTATTCATCTTTTTTGTTTTTCTTGTTAGTGTTGCTTTCAATCTTCTCTTCTTTTTTGTTTTTCTTATTAGTGTTGCTTCCAACCTTCTCTTGGTTCTCCGTCATTGATGATGGAGGAACATTTAAAATGTTACCACATCTGGGGATTTGGGACCGATTGTTTCATTTGGGTTTTTTTCTTTTTTTTTTATTATTATTTTGAAACACTTTTAAGACCAGATATTTCAAAAGTTCGGTCTAAATTTTTAGGACCGGTTGCAGATCCGATCTTACATACCTCTTTCATCCGGTTTTAAAATCCTTTTTTATAATAGTGTCTGTAGTACCCCTCACATGTCAAATATTGTATTTCAAATCAATTACTTAAAGACTTAAAGGACAAGTGAAATACGACTCCATTGCTCCATCATCAGTGTATATCGTACATAATATGACAACATTGTGAATATTATATTGATTTTCTTTTTTAAAAACAAAAAGAGATCTCTCTCACACCTTCAATCTTAGATCTCTCACGGCTTTTTCACCCTTCTTCTTCGTCTTGTCTCTCAAACCATCAATAATGGCTAATGGCTTCCTTCTTCCATAATCTAACCTCTGCGTGTTTCCTACTGTATCTCATGCTCGCTTCTCTTCTGATTCCTTCCTCTAAAGGCCGTGATTACTTGGTCGGCATCACAGTAAGAGGGAGAATCGGTCGTTGAGCTATTTGTGACGCTTCTAATCCCTTCAGATTTTGTGAATGTTCAAATCTCTCTCCTCCTCCTTCTCACCATTGAGCCTTTCTCACCGTCAATTCAACAGAGTTTCAGGAGACCTTTTTTTTTTTTTAAAAAAAAGGATCATTTGTGGCTCGGCCAACTCGGCTGGGTTGAGGCGAGTTGGCCGACTTGACCCCGGGTCAACTCGAAACCCGAGGTCATCCCTTGACTCGGACTGATTTTCCGGCCGGTTTGTCGATTTCCAGTCCGAACCGTCCAATCCGGTCCAGGTTTCAAAACATTGGTTTTTTTTTTTTTTTTTCAGGTGAGGGAGAAAGAGGGTAAGGTGGTTATTATTTATGAGCCTTGTCATAACTTTTTTTTTTGTGGATTATTTGAAAGTTATAGAATAATATGTAACTTTGAATATTCTTCTATATACTTATGAATTATGTATGATTATGAATGTTTATTTTAATGAATTATACGTATATGTGTATGTATTGTAAATTATAATTGAAAATTACAATTTTATCCTCGAATTTTAGAAATTACAATTTAGTCTTCAGATTTCAAAAATGACAGTTTAGTCCCCGTATTTCAGAAATGACAATTTAGTCTTTCGAATTTCAAGAATGATAGATTGGTCCGATGAGGTTTTATAAGATGTTTGATTTACATTGTGATGATATTTGATATAAATGGAAGCTTATTTCAATATATTTTATTTTTTATTGAATATAATTATCATAACGGCTTTATTTGTGATGAGTTGAAGTATGGAGGAATTTAAATGATAAGATTTCTTTATGTCATCATTCGATGCATATTGGATGATACTTGTCAAGGCCCCTTTTTCATGTTTTCCTCTAGCCGGGATTGCATTGGAGCTGTGGGACATGTGACACCTCCTTAGTTGTATTTTTAAGGAAGGGAGTCATAGTTCATACTTAAGCTCTATATCTTTGGCCAAGTGTATCTTAAGTTTTGGTGAGTTTGGGACAATCTAGTCAAATGGATGAGTTTCTGTTAGACTATATGTTAACTTATGGCTCTAATCATCGGTACAAGGATAGACAGTGATATAAGGGAAACTGCATATTGTATATTGTGTAATTGTACAATTCATAGATTGACATATAATGATTAGTTTTGTATGAGAAATTATTGTATATACAAATATATATGGAGCCACCTCCTTTCTTTTGTCATATGTAATTTACTTATGTACGTAGAAACTTTCAGTAGTTACTAAGACATGAAATCTCATCCTATATTAACATTTTTCAGGTGAATGTATTAGTAGGAAGCAAGGGAAGTCATATATGAAGTGAGCTTTAAAGGCTTTTTTGTACTCCTATAATTTACGTTATGTTATTTTTATTTTTCTTGACCCTAAGACTTCCGCTTTGTATTTTATTATGAAATATGTTGCAAATATATGTTGACTCTAAAATAGATCTTGGTTTGAATTAGTTGTGTAATTTAATGATAAGGATGTTTATCATCATTGTTAGAGATATTTCAAATGTTTTGTCTAAGTTTTAGAGCGTTGGATTTGAGGTGTTACATCCCACACTTTTTATAGTTCAAGTGTGTTAATTTTGTAGTTCACGGCTTGCGCTTTCTCATTTTCATGCTTTACATATTTAAAACCCAGTTTTTGTTTTCGTTTCGCATACCGCACCATTCAACATTCAATTTCATATCTAACATAATACACATTATGGCCACATATATCATTTACAAAACCATAGCAAAATATACAGAAACAAACAACCTTTTTAATCGCCTATTCTCGTTGCCTGTGTCTCTACATCTCTAAATTCACCATGATTGAACCCACAAACAAACCTATTAACACACAAAGGTCACCTAACTTGTTTCCCAACGTATTAACGGTAACATCCAGAAATTTATTTAGAATAATGATAGGATATTGATGGTAATTATAATATATTAATGTATTATATTATAGTAATATATTATAATATATATATACACATACACATATTGGAAACGTGGTTGGCAAAGCTAATCGCGTTGAAGTAAAGGGGGCTAATAAATTTTACCCCCAACTATCCTCATTTTCACCCCCATATTCACCCCCTAATTTCACTTGTTTACCCCCTCCTCAACCATTATAAATACGCAGAATAACCGAGTGTTAGAAAAAAAGAGAGGAGAGAAAGAAGGAGAGAGGGAAAGCATAGCTAGAGATAATTATTTGGGGAGACTGGTAGTAGCTTTTTTGTGATTACTTGGGAATGAGCGAGTAACAGATAACTCTAAATATTCTTTCATATACTTGTGAATTGTGTATGATTATAAATTATTTTGTTTTATGGCCTGAATTTTATATATATATATATATATATATATATATATATATATGTATGTATGTATGTATGTATGTATGTATGTATTATAATGTTATTATAACAAAAGTTGAAAATTACAGTTTTGTGCCCACAAAAATTACAGTTTCGTGCCAATGAAAATTACAATTTTGTACCCATGAAAATTACTGTTTTGTACCCAGCAAAAATTACAGTTTTGCCCTTGAATTTCAGAATAGTTTAGTCTTGAATTCAAAATGACAGTTTAGTCCTTTGAATTTCAAGAATGACATATTGGTCTGTTGAGGTTTTATGAGATGTTTGGTTTACCTTATGATAATTTTTTATATAAATGAAAGCTTATTTTAATATACTTTATTTTATCATGGCGGCTGTATTTGTAATGGGTTGGAGTAAAGAGGAATTTAAAAGATAAGAGTTCTTTACACCACTACTCGATGCATAGTGGATGGTACTTGTCAGGCCACTATCTTCTATGTTTTTGCTCTAGCCGAGATTTCATTGGAGTCGTGGGACACGTGACACCTCTTTAGTTGTTATTTTTAAGGTGGGGAGCCATAGTCCATGCTTAACCTCTATACCTTTGACCGGGTGTATCTTAAGTTTTGGTGAGCTTGGAACCATTCAGTCAAATGAATGAGTTTCTGTCAGACTATATGTTAGCCCATGCTTCTAGTCAGTGGTATAAGGGTGGATGGTGATACAAGGGAGGTTGCATATTTCATATTGTACAATTGTATGATTCATAATTTGACATAATAATGATTACTTTTACAAAAGAATTTTGTATGAGAAATTATGATATATACAAATATGTATATGTAATCAACTCCTATCTTTTGTCATATATAATTTGCTTGTGTACGGTAGAAACTTTCAGTAATTACTGAAACGTGAAATCTCATCCTATATATATTAACATTTTTCATGTGAACATTCTAGTAGGGAGTAAGGGAAGGCACCTATGGAATAAGCTTTTAAGGCTCTTTTGTACTCTTGTAACTTATATTATTTTTATTTGCCATGATCCTAAGGCTTCCATATTGTATTTAACTCTGAAATATTTTGGAAACTTATTTGACTTCATATTATGAATTTTATTTAAAATGGTTATGTAATTTAACGATTTAGATTCATCCCTGTTGAAGATATTTCAAATATTTTGGCCAAGTTTTTGGGTGGTAAATTTGAGGTGTTACATTAACTGTGTCTGTGTCCCTCGGCTGGAAGCAACAGGCCATCAACAAGCTTTACACACAAATTGGAAAATCAGACATAAATTATAGCAAATGAATACTTACCTCGATTCCAGCTCAGTTCCCCCTGGGTTTACCTTCTCCTTCACCTCTAACATGCATTGTCATTGCAAGCTTCTTCATCGACTCATTTGTCCAGCTTGTCTCTCCCTCATCGTTTTAAATAGGTCCAGTTTTTTAAAACGGTTTTTTGTCCCACAATTTCACTTTCCCTCCATGTTTGGTAGGATTCAAGGTTCCCATGTTTAAGGGAACTTTGAGCCACGCAGGAACTCATCTTGACGAAAGACAAGAGCACCAGACGTGTATTTTTGGAGGGAACCCTGTTAAATTCCCTTTCCATTTCCCAAACAAGGCCTTAAGTTCTTTGAAAACCCTTTATGGGTTTCTATGGTTTGATTCACTGAATGTTTAACTTGAACAACTCCCACAATTTTCCTTCAAACCGATCACATCACTACTACAAAAAATAGATATTACTTTCCTAAAAAAACATCCTTATTTTAAAAAAAGGAAGTAAAAAGTATAGGCAGTGGCATTCTCGTAATTATTTGGCTGAATTTTGATACTTAGGCTCCTAAACCTAACACTATTTTTTTGGAGCATTCTGAGGATTTTTTTGGCACACTAAATATAATTTACGATGTCTAAAATTAAATATTTGACGCATTTTTAGAAATTTTTTAGCACTGGTAAAAATATTTGGTGTCCTGAAAGAAGTTTAGGACGTCAAAATTTTTTTTTGGCGCCCTAAATTTAATTTAGGATGCCTAAAATTAAATATTTAGCGCTTTTTTATAAATTTTTTGGTGTCAGGGGAGTTTTTTAGCGTCTTAAAAGAAGTTTAGGACGCCAAAATAAATTTTTTTAATGTCCTAGAATAAGTTTAGGACACCACAATCAGTATTTTAGTGCCCTAAATTTTAAATCCAGACACCTATTTTTTTTCCTTTTAACGCCACGCCAAATCCGAACGCGAGGTGTCAATTATTTGAGTTTTGGGAGATCTGCTCTAAATCCGTTCAGCTTCCCATATATGTTTTTTTTTTTGGGGTCAAATTCCCATATATCAATCACCAGTTCACCACACAGACTTTCTTTTATTTTTTGCTCAAGAATACCTCTTATGGTTCAGGAATGCAGATCACCAGGTGGTGGTAAACTCGGAGCACAGCCGTTTATCAATAGCAACGTTCTAGAACCCAGCGCCGGAAGCGATCGTGTACCCACTGAAGATTAGGGAGGGAGAGAAGGCGGTGATGGAGGAGCCGATCTCGTTCGCGGAGATGTACAGGAGGAAGATGAGCAAGGACCTGGAGTTGACAAGGCTAAAGAAGATGGCGAGAGAGGAGAAGTAGTTCCAGGAGGTGGCGAAGAAGGCCAAATTGGAAGGGAAGGCGAGAGAGGAGAAGCAGTTCCAGGAGGTGGCGGAGAAGGTCAAATTGGAAGGGAAGGCGAGAGTGGAGAAGCAGTTCCAGGAGGAGGCGGAGAAGGCCAAATTGGAAGGGAAGCCCATCGAGCAGATATTTGGCTGATTCAATTGCGCAACACAACCCCTTTCATTTAGTATGCATGTGTGATTATTATAGAGTATATGAGTCCTATGTTCCGTCTCATGTCTTGTTTGTCTGATATAAGTATGTAACTATGAATTTTGGTGGCTGATAATATAATATTGCAATCTCCAAATCTATAATCTATAGCTTGTCCTTTAGTTTTTTTATTGTTAATTGCTAATGTGTTGTTCTTGCTGGTATTTTGGAATAATGTTGATTGTTAATGTGTTTTTCTTGCTGGTTCTTCTTCTAATTCCAAGACCAACCCCAAAACTTAAGGTTTGGAGTTGTTATTATTATTATTATTTTTTAAATATATGGCGCCCTGAAATGTGTTCAGGATGCCTTAATAAGGCGTCTTGAAAAGTATTCAGGATACCAAAAGTGACAAATACAACTTTCCCTGTCGAGACGTCCCTCTGAGAAGGGATGTTAATTGGGTCTTATTTAGGTCGTTTTTTTTGGTTTTTTGTAGTAGTGCATAAAAAGAGAGAATTGATTATTATAGAGGCGGAACGACAAGGATGGCGGCTAGATTGTGACCAATCAGTGAAGGAGCCATTTTACTGACAGGAAGTGAGAATTAAAAATATTATATAAAAATAAAAATACTTGAAATACAATACAAACTTAATATACAAAAAAAAATAAAAGAAATATGTCACAGAAATTAAGATAATTTCACTTGACTCTTACTCTATACATTTTTATATTGTTAAAATAATCTATAATTGAATCAATACAAAAACTCAAAACAATTTCCTTTTCATTTGCACTGATGCGAGAGACAAATAGGCGTATGATGACTTTCTAATTTTAATTAATTTGAGATATATTTTGACATATTTAGAAAATCATCAATATTAGATTAATGAGATTTTATTAAGATTTTAAAAGATATTAATCTGGGTGCATCATTTGTGGAATTTCAACTTAAACTATAAGTTTTAGATTAATTTTATGAAATAAAAAAATAATGAATAAATAAGAATTGGAAGTTTTCAAAAGAAAAAAAAATAAAGTTGTTAATAATAATAATAATAATAATACTTATAAAAATAATATCCCGGATAATAATACTTTTGGAGTAGCGTGCGACCCATGAGCCTACACTTCCTTGGTTCTATTTAAAGCTTGTGTGTATATGTATTTTTTTAAGGGGAAAAAAAAAAACAAATCTGTTTTTTTTTTTCGGGGGGCGCCCCTGTGACCAATGTTGAGTTGAGCTTCTCAATTGAACTTCTTGATGAATTTTCTGAGTTGGATCTTTCATTTTCCAACTAGGCTTGCCACATATGCACAAATGGGTCAAAAAGCAATATTTAAGAGTCAACTAACTTTGGTGTTAAAAAAGGGTGATATTGCTCCAATTTTAATATTTCTATGATAATATTGAGTTAAGCAAAATTTTGGATACCCACCGCTCTCTCGCGAAAACCTCAACCCTATGTGAATATGTTGGTTTGAGACAGAATCGCTCTAATTATAATAATTTGAAGTTGGACGAGAAAATATTTTTTATGGCACTTCGTATACCTCAAAAAGTACTAATTTTACTCCCGTGTGTTTATTATAGGATGTTTTCTAGAAATTGTTCTGATTATAATACTTTGAGGTGGAGTAGGATAAGAAAATATTTCAGAATGCTAGATGTATTTCAAGAAAAATATCCAATTTTATTCCTGTGTCTTTATTATAAGACATTTTCAAGAAGGCATCATTGATCTTTGGGTTAAAGCACATACAGTATTATGAAGTATTTATACATTTGCATATAGTACCTAAAATATTTTATGATGCATGTAACATCTTAAAGTTTTTTTTTTTTTTTGAACTATTGCAGCAAGAGTGGCGAGTTATGATTTCACATGTTTACCATGAGGGTAATCGGTGTGCGGACTTCCTGGCTACACATGCGTTACTGTTAGACGTGGGATTCCACAGACTTGAGGAACCACCGGATGGCATGCAGGGCTTCCTGTGTGAGGATGCAATGGGTATTGGCCGTGTGCGTCTTGTTTGTTCCACCTCCTGATTAGTTTTAATCAGTCCTTTGTGTAACCAAAAAGAAAAAGTATTTTTTTAAAATGCGTCCATAATTCTAAAGTTCTTTTTGTACAATTTTGCATTGAACAATTTAGGTAATTTAGGATGTTAAATACATATTAAGCTTTAGGGTGCAGAACACCTTCTGAATAATACTTCAGAATGTTGGATGCCATTTTAAAAAATACTTCAAAGTGCTAAACACAATTGAAAAAATAGTTTAGAGTGCTAAATGCACAACAAAATTCTCTCTCTAGTCTTAAATATGAAACTCAGTTGACATTGTTATATTGGGAATAGGTTATTTTGCCTACCCTTATTTTGTCTACCTTTGCCTACTTCTCTTAATACCATTAGATTATAATCTAATCCAACTATAAAGATTTGAGGGATAAAATAAACCCTTTTATCCCACCATCTCTCCCACCACCTCCCACCTTCTCTCTCACGATGTAGGGTTTTGAGTTCACTTTCTCTGTGCAACTATTGTTGATATAAAGAAGTGGTAAATGCTGCTCGTTGAATCTTAACAAATTAAACAATGTTCTTTTTTTGAGCGATTCATTTCAATGTTATAGTCTCGCTTTCATGATCTAGCCGTTTTTATACAACACGATTTCTTTCCCCTCTAATTTCAATCAAAAAATTGGGAATTATACTCTATAGTCTGAACCCTTTGGAATTGGAATTGTCGATTAGATTGGTTCAACACCCAACTCCGATCCCTGAAATGTCGCTGCTGACTAATATTCTTATGGACCAAAAACTAACCACCTACCTACCTTCTTCTCTGTCTCTCATTGATCTCCTTCTATTTCCCATAGTTTATGCTTCGATTTTAAATCATAGTTAAGGGAATACTTAATTTATCAGAAAAACGGATGATTTCCATAAAGGAATCTGCCCGCATGGCGCTTTCGGGGATCTTTGGTGATTATAAGGTGTACAGAGATCTGATGAAAATGATGATAGTTTTGTGCATGGCTTGTGAGGGATCGGAATTTAATGAGTAGGAGAAGGAACATACACTATATATACACAGAATTGCTTGTTGCAAGGTCTAGTGCGGCTGAGGGAACCGGCAGTGATATTGCGGTGCAGGGAGGTTGATCCGAAGCTGGACAAGTTCATAAGGTGGGAGGCGGTGCGAGAGAGGAAAGGGTAAAAATGTTTATTTTATCCTTCAAATCTTCACTGTTGGATGAAATTATAATCTAATAGTATTGAGAGAAGTAGTTAAAGGTAGACAAAATAAGAGTAGACAGAATAACCTATCCTATTATATTATAATAATAAATTTATAAGTTAGACAAAATAGTTTGGAGAAAAAAAATGATAAATATAAATACTTTAAAGTCATTTAATTAGTCATGTTAATCTGTCCTTAGTGGGCAATTTCAAACATGCCCTTATTAGGTTAAAAATTAAGGCCTACTGTATTTTTTATTTAGAATCGGAGGTAGTACTTTTAGGGCACATGCACTGTTGAGCTCTTTTTAATTTAGGGTAAAGGAGTGTCCAGCACCATGAAGTTTGCCTCCAGGAGCGTTCAGTACTACAAAGTTTTTTCACGAGCGCCCAGCATCACGAAGTTACGTTTTGGGAGCGCCCAGTACCATGGCCGTTAGTTGACCGTCAACATGAATGGAACGCTGACGTGGACTGACATGCTGAAAATTAGGAAAAAATTTCAAAAAATTAAAATAATTTAAAAATTTTAAAAAAAGAAAAAAATTCAAAAAATGAGGAAAAAATTAAAATAATTAGCAAAAATTAAAAAAAAATCAAACAATTAAAATAATTAGAAAAAATTTAAAAAAAGTAGAAAAAAATTCAAAAAATGAGGAAAAAATTAAAATAATTAGAAAAAAAATTAGAAAATAATTAAAATAATTAGAAAAAATTCAAAAAGTTAGGGAAAAATGCAAAAAAATATGTTCCAACAGCATGGACTATCCTCTCTCATTTGGGGAAATGACAATGACCAAAATAAGAAACTAACAAAATTTCAAGACACTTTTGAATACCTTTACAATTTATTATATACTTCTTCCAGTCCTAATTATAAGATAACATTTGAGAGTTTGTTTTAATTTTTTGAATTTTTTCCTTATTTTTTGAAATTTTTTTAATAATTATTTTAATTTTTTTCCTAATTATTTTAATTTTTTCCTAATTTTTTGATTTTTTTTTTCTATTTTTAAATTTTTTCCTAATTATTTTGAAAAAAATTGGCCTATTTTGAGCCTACAAAAAGGGGCCTATAATGGGCAGGTTAAAACTTGCCTATTTAAAAATTTAAATGGGGGCTACAGACACAATTGTAAATTGTATATACCCATTCTTTTAATAGTATTGTCAAATATATATATAAAAAAAAATAGTATTGTCAATTTTTTTTTAATCATTAACTACCTTCACTCTCAGTCTCACTCGCTCCCAATTCCCTAATGTGCTTATAAGATTTAACAACCTTTTTTATTTTTTTTTAATTTCTTCTAACTTATTTTATTCCACGTCTAATTGGGTGGTTTAATATTTTTTTCTTAAGATATTCTCTTTTTCCCCCTATTTTATTCCTTCTAACTTATTTTATTCCTTCTAACTTATTTTATTCCACACCTAATTGGGGAATTAAATATTTTTTTCTTAAGATATCCTTTTTTCCCCTCCAAGCCATTAATGTTTATCATTCACTCTTACTTCTTTCGGTTGATAATAGAAGACATTTTAATTAATTTATAGAAAAGAAGAAGTGATAGTCAACTTGTTAAATATGTCATAGTTTGAAACAAAACTAGAAACACGCATCATTTTAGGGACAAAGCAAGAAAAGGACAATTATTATTATTATTATTTAATAAATGACATATTTTCAAACAAATTATTCTTCAGAAAACACCAATATTGTGGATGGACAAAGTATATTCATTGGTAAATGGATAAAGAAATGCTTCTCTTTTCTCAAAATATCTTACCATTTCTACTTTCTTCCGCCAGTTTGACGTCTCCTTATGCTTCAAAAATCACAACACACCTACAACCATCTATTCATTTCTTTTTCAGGGAATTCAGGCTCCATCTTTATATTGTTGAGATGTTTTACATTATGATTTTTTTTTTATGGGAAAAAATGTTAAGAACTAAATGTATTTCTTATAACTCGTCTTAACCCGCCCATTTATATCTCATCTCACTTAAGACAGGCTAAAGGGGCTAAATGGGTCAATCTAACTCATAACATTAAATGAGTGGGCTTTGGTTTAAGGTACAGAATACCCAACCTGCCCATTGCCCAGCCTTAGTAGGACCAGACACAGATTCGAAACATTGCTGTGGCAAAAAACAATCTGCTTTATTCATGGCTCATCATTAGAACAGTTTGCGAGAGTTTTCATATTATGTAATATAGCCAAACAGAGATAGCAATATGATCCAAGTTGATAAATATTTTAATCTTAGAGGGACATTATAAAAAAGCTTTCATGTTGCGTCCCTGTTTGCAATTTTTATTGTCTGGAAAGACTTACCTTGACATGTTTTTATACGCAGTCGCAGGAAAGTAACAGTAGTACAGTACTCCAATTCTAGTCTTCTGGACCATACAATTTTCACAAACAGACTTTTTACTGATTTCGCCCAAATTCTATGATCCTAATCCAAAATAGTTAAATGCAGCTTGAAAGACACAGGCTAAAACTGAACTGTATAATTCTGCATGTCCAGCCCTGGTTCTGCTTTACCAGTCATCTGAAACAGACACATAAAGCATAAAATGGAACCATGGACGATGTACATTTTTGTTGCACCATGCTCGCATAATCTAACAGATTAAAGCTTATTAGATTATGAAAATTTCGGTGCTTTCACATATAATTAGCTTCTCCTTTTTTTTTTTTTGATATGTATAATTAGCTTCTCCTATGAGACATACAAGGAATCCAAGTACAGAACATGAGAAGCCCAATAGCTCACCATATAAGATCCTACATGGTTACCCCACCCATTTATCAATGAGGGAAGAAAATGCAAAAGGAGCTTATATCTAAAAGCATATGTAAACAAAATTTGAATAAATTTTGGAGAATGGCTATATAACATTAAGGAAAAATTGAAAACTTAAGAGGTCCTTTTATCCCTGGCAATGTCATTCCCTTTTCATTAGTGAATCAAATAGTATAGAAGAGAGAAGTATTCCTTTTGTTTAGGAAAAAAGTCACAAAGGAAATCTAGGCTAACTCCGGTTCACAATATAAAAGCTAGTTATGGTTCAATTTGGTCCATAATATAACATCTTAATCCATTTTATAGTTCCAAAAGCTGTGTGAAAATACATCTATTACTAGTTAGAACAACAAATGGCAGCACCAAAGCAATGAGAGAACTTTGAAGGCATATGAATGAAGTATTCCACATGACATTTTCAGACATTAAAATCCTCATCATTTTGCTTAGCCATAGGCTGCAAGAAAATCCCAATATTGAAAAACTCACAAGTCAATCCGGGGAAAAAAAAAAACCATGTTCCTCTATGAGATCATTCTTGTCCTTCCAGAATACTGAGTAATCTGCTGAAAAAGAAACAATAAGAACAAAAAAGCCCAGAAACTCCATGCCAGTGTTTATTCAACAAATAAAATTATCACATTAATCAGTCACCATAAAGAAGAACAAGATCTCAGACATACAATACAGTTATTTAAAACTTAGAGAACAAAGAAGGAACCAAGCATAATAAATCACCCAGTTAGATTCTACAGCAAAGCATTTAAAGAACTTTGAAGATAAGAAAGAAGTAAAAAAGAAACAATTTCGGCATAAAGCATGAAACGATTCTAAAAGAGTAACATCAAAACTTGTTTGAAGGCCTTGAGCAAGAAAACGATTGCACATGATATTCACAAGTTTTCATGGAAAGACAAGAGTTTGAGGTTACTTTTGCATCTTTAAAGCTTGAAGATGCGAAGGGTTTCTTCAGTAAAATTTATAGAGAAACTTCTCTTCACCTCTCAAGTCTTGACACAGTATTGCCACCACTCCCTATCAGGGTTGGGAGTAATTTCCTCATAATCTTTTCTTTCATTTTCTTCTTAGAATCCTATTTTCACTCTTAGATTAAAAAATGGACGGTTCAGATTTGAGAATTTTTAAAACAAGGATAACAGTGTTTTATAAATTATTTTTTTTATTAATTTTGTTTGTATTACAAGTATAAATTCTACAAATCATGATTTAACAGTTAAGTTTATTTTTTCATGCTCAAAATAATAGTTTTATAAAATATTAAATCTGTACCATCTATTTTTTTTTTTTAAATAAGAGGGTGGAGATTAGAAATTGAGAAGAAAATGAAAAAAAAGATTTTGAATAGGAGGACTCATTGCACAGGGGATCCGAATCAGAGGATGCATTTAATAAGAGTATAAGTTGTTTGGGCCTAAAGTCATTCTTTTGTGGGCCCATTTAAAGAGTTCCGTCCTGGGTCCAATTTCGTCGGAAGAAGATGACTTGCTGCTTAGAAGTTCTAAAAAGATAAAAAATGGAAGCTGTCTGGAGAAGGAGTGGCCTAGCTTGGGTAAGCAAGGAGTGAAGGTGTGGGAACCGGGCAAGACGTTTGCTGAGAAGCTCCAGGGTATTAATCTAATGCAAGAGGGTGAAAAGTTTGGAGAAGGGGCGAAGTTGCAGCCTGATGATATATCCTCAGATAGTGACATGGAAGATAATGAACCTTTGTGTAAAATCACAGAGGATGCCAGTAGGAATTTTCCTAAGTTCACCTTCTCTGAAAAGATGACTAAACGCCTTCACAAAGCCTGGAAGTGTGCGGTGATTGTAAAGTTGCTTGGGAGAAACATTGTCTACAAGAGTTTGTGTGCGATTCTGCAGTCTCTTTGGGCTAAGCGAGGGGTTATTAATTTGATTAATGTTGGGAATGGGTTTTTTGTAGTGAAGTTGTCTAATAAGGAGGACTATACGAATGCTCTAACCGGAGGACCTTGGATGCTCTTTGATCATTATTTAACGGTGAGGCCTTGGGAGCCTTGTTTCCATCCTTGGAGAGCTACCATTGATAAGGTGGCAGTTTGGGTTAGAATGCCTAAGTTATCTCTAGAATTTTATGATAAGGAGGCTCTTACATGGATTGGAAATAGGATGGGAGAGACCTTAAAAATTGATTTTAATACCTCTTGTCAACTTAGAGGACATTATGCAAGGATTTGTGTTCTTTTAGATTTGAGTAAGCAGTTGATGCTTGGTTTTACTCTTAATGGGGAGGATTATTATGTGGAGTATGAAGGTCTTCACTGGCTATGTGCTAACTGTGGTGTTTATGGGCATAAAGTTGAGCAATGTAAGGCAGGAGGGTGTTCTGGAGGTCCATCGATGGCGGTGAATCAAGAAGAAAAGAACAAGAGCAATGTGGATGCAAAGGTGGTGGTTCCGTGTGATCAGGACACATGGAAAGTGGTGAAGAAGGTCCATCGGAAGAAGAAAGATGCAAAGGATAATTTGATTAGCAAGTCCAATCAACAAGGGAAGGGCTCTAGGTTAGAAGTTCTTGCTGATGGTATTGATGGAAGAGAAAATATTGAGGTTGAAAGTATGCAAAAAGTGGCGACAATTTCAGAAGACGTTGGGGGGATTTTGGCTGGAGCTAATGATGTTGTGAAGGATACTAGGAAGGATTTTAGTGTACAAGCTGTCAGGGTTAAGAAGAGTGCAGGAAGTAAAAAGCATGGAAAGAGTAAAAAATTGGCAGGTGATAATGACATTTCAATGGTTGACCAAAGTGAGCAAAGGAGTGAGAAAAGACAAAGAGATCAGGTGGAGCAAAATGGAATTTTGAGGCTTACTTGGGAAAAGAACGTAGATGAGGGGGACCACTTGGTGGGACCAGCGGATATATCTAATAGGACCAGCGATTTGGGCTCGGTGGAAGGAGTTGAACATCCAATTGGACCGCTGCAAGTGGAAATGCTGGATGATGAAGTAGTGTTAGAAACTCAATTGGATCCTGGTGACCCAAGACTTGACATTGGGCTGATGGGGAAATTTTGGGTGGACGCTACAGATAGTGAATTGGAATGTGAAAGGGAAGAGGAAACTGGGCCTAAGCTAGTTGGTGGCGGTACTGGGTCTAGTCGCTATCTAGTTTGAGTCTGGTGGGTTTTAGTGATTAATTTTGATCACTCTTTCGGTCCTGGTGGTGTTTTTTGCAAAAAACTAAAAATAAAAAATCAATTGTTATGGTGCGTATGGTTTTTTGGAACGTGAGAGGGGCTTGTGGAAGGAATTTTGCCCAAAACATAAGGTTATTATGTAGGAGGAATTATCCAGATATTCTATTGCTTGCTGAGACAAAGAGCGAATCTGACGATAATTTTCGCTGCCTGATGAGCATGGACTTTGATGGGATGTCCTATGTGCCTAGTGTGGGGAGGTCTGGTGGCATTGTTGCTATTTGGATTACAGCAAAAATTGATGTTACTATTGTGAGACAAGATAGACAATTTATTCACCTTAGATGCTCTGGTGTGGGGACTCAGTCCTCTTATGTCACTGCAGTGTATGCGTTGCCTTGCAATTCTCAGAAGCAGATTTTATGGACTGAGTTGGGTCACATGGCGTTTACAATGGTGGAACCGTGGACTTTAATTGGTGACTTCAATGATGTCGCTGCTGCTATTGAGCGGTCTGGGGGGTCTGAAGCTAATGCCCGTCGCATGACCTTGTTCTCGGATCAAATTCATCAATGTCATCTTTTGGATCTTGGGGCTGTTGGTCCGAGATTCACTTGGAGGGGTCCACTCCTTAGAGGTGGAAGACGACTGTTTGAACGGTTGGACCGTGGCTTGGCTAATGAGGTTTTTTTCTCATCTTTCCCTGAGTGCACTGTCCAGGTATTATCTAGAACTAAGTTTTCTGATCATAATCCTATTTGCTTGGAGTATGGTGTTAATGCTATCCCTGTTTGTAGAAATCGGTGTTTTAGATTTGAGGCTATGTGGATTAAGCATGCTAATTATAATGAATTCTTGAATCATAATTGGGACAACGACAAAGATCTTCTTTTCTCTCTGAATCTGTTGCAGGGGTCTCTTTTAAATTGGAATAAGGAGGTTTTTGGGTTTATTGAAAAACAAAAGCAAAATATTTTAAATAGAATTTATGAAATCCAGAGATCTGTGGGATATCCTCATTCTACCTATCTATGTAATCTTGAGATGGAGCTGCATGAGGAGCTGGAGAGGCTGTTGAAACTAGAGGAAATTAAATGGTTTCAGTGGGTTACAAACGGGGATAGGAATACTCACTATTATCACTTGAAAGCAAAAATGCGTAAGAAGAGGAATAGAATTGTGATGCTAAAGAATGGTAATGGGGAATGGGTGGATAGGGAGGAAGATCTAAGGTTGCTCATCCTTAATCATTTCAAATCTTTGTTTTGTGCTGATTCCCACGATCCCCAGTGATTACATACAAGAACTTCTTTTCCTTTGATTGAGCTGTCAAGGCTATCCTCCCTATCTTCCCTTCCTAGTGACGAGGAGATAAGGAGAGCTTTATTTTCTATGGGTTGCTATAAGACTCCTGGGATTGATGGGTTTCCCCCATTTTCTACAAGTCTAATTGGAGCATTGTGGGTCCATCCTTATGTAGTTTTGTGAAGAAGGCTTTTGCTGGTGAAGTGTCCCTTGTGGAGGCCAATAAAACTATGATTTCGTTGATCCCAAAAAATGACCATGTGGAGTTAGTGTCTCATTTTAGACCTATATCCTTATGCATGGTTCACTACAAGTGTATTGCCAAAGTGATAGCCTTGAGATTGAGAGGGGTGATGAATGATCTAGTGTCACCCTTTCAGTCTAGTTTTATCAAGGGTCGTTGTATTCAAGACAACATTATAGTGGGACAAGAGATTCTTCATATTATGGGCAGGAATAGATGCAAGAATGGTCTTATGGCGATTAAAATTGACCTTGAAAAAGCTTATGATCGTATTAATTAGGAGTTCTTGAAAAAAATATTGTTGGAGTTGGGTCTTGAGGATCACTTTGTTGACTTTATTATCTAGTGTGTCTCCTCTGTCTCATATAATGTTTTGTGGAATGGCTCTCCTATGGAATTCTTCAATCCAAAGCGGGGCCTGAGACAAGGAGACCCTTTGTCCCCTTTGTTGTTCGTCTTGTGTATGGATAAGCTATCTCACTTAATCTGTGACGCGGTTGAGGACGGTGGCTGGAAGCCAATTTATGTATCTAGGGGGGGTCCTTCTGTCTCCCATTTGATGTTTGCGGATGATTTGTTACTGTTTGGTGTGGCTACGGTAGATCAAACGGTTACTATGATGAAATGTGTGGACGAATTTATGAGAGCGTCCGGTAGGAAGGTTAAAGTTGCTAAATCCTCCATTTATTTTTCCTCGAGGGTGCCCTTGCATACTAAGTTGAGAATAAAAGATATCACTCAAATGCAAATTTCTAGTGAAATTGGGAGATATCTGGGTTTCCCACTTACGCGTAATAGAAGAGCAAAGGCTAAATATCAGTACATTGTTGATAGAGTCAAATCGAAGTTGAGTGTTTGGAAGGCTAATAGCTTATCTATGGCGGGAAGGATCACATTAGCAAAGTCGGTGGTGAGTACTATTCCTTTGTACCCTATGCTTGTGGCCAAAATTCCTCAAAGTATGTGTCATGAAGTTGAAAGGTGATCGAACCATATTTTTACATGATTTTTTATAATTAAATTGGGATTTTTAATGGACTTTATCATGGTTATTTAGCCTAAAATATCATTCTTGTGATAAATTGATATTAAAAGTAAATATGTTAAATTAGGGCTAAAAGGGGCAATATTGTGAAAGAAAATGTAGTTACTCTTAATTATTGATTTTTATAAGAATATTTGATATTAGATTAATTAGTTTAAATTGCAGGTACTTGAAGAAATTGGATTAAATTTGAAAATGGAAGTTTAAGTTTAAATTTTAAAAGTTTCAGTTTAGTCCCTTTTCCAGAACTTTTTTTTTAATTTTCATTTAGGTCCCTATCATTAAGCTTTGCGTTTTGGGCTTGAACAATTAGGGCTTTTGATTCATTCTGATCCATTCAAATGTGTATATATCAGATACACGCAGAGGCAAGTGGGGGAGCGCTGCGAATAGGGAGCTTTTGGAGGATTATTCATGGAAAAAAAAAAAAAGACGCCACGACCTTTACGCTTGGGGCTTCATCGCTGATTCCTTGGGCATCTCACCTCCTCACCACCGTCAGACGTTTGGATTGCAGTTCTGCGGTTCTGATGTTGGTATTCTAATGGCTTTATGTAGCTTATTCCCTTTTCTTGGTGGTGGATATTGACTTGAGTTCCAAAACTTCAAAGGGGAGTTAATTTATTCATTCTATTAGTCTAGATTTATACATTTAGGTTGCCTAGTTTTATGGATTATTGTGTATAAATTCTGGAACTGAGATTAATGTTTATTGTCTTTGTTAGATTGATAATTGTGATTGATTTTGGATTTTGCAATGTGAAGATTATATTTGTTTTAATTTCTTGAATGTTGATTATGATTAGTTTTGGTGATGTCTTATGTAGATGCCATTGTTATAAGCAAAAAGATTGAGTAATATAGTTATCTCCTACATTGACTAATTGTTGTAGATTAATCCAAGTTTAGTTATGGAAAATAAACAAGAAGGAGATAAGAGATTACAAGAAGAAGAAATTGAATCAAAGAAGATGTGAAGTCAAATGATATGGAGTGATCAAGAGAAGAGAAGGAAGAAAGAGTTGAGTTATGGAAAATGATCAAGAGGAGAAGAAAGAAAGAAGAACTTGCTAAATGGAATGAAGATACAATTATTCAAGTTCTTATATTGAAGCTAGAAGCCTCCAAGATCATATGCAACGTAATCAGCAACTTTGTTCTACTCTGTTAACGATCAGCACGGGCGACGTCTGGTAATTCGATGATATCTCACAAAACAGAGATCGGATTGAGACGAAACCAAAAGCATTGGAAACTAGACATCTAACACGTATTGGTGACAACAATTCATGCCCAAAGGAGTTCAGATGAATCATTGATGAATTTTACAAGTTGACAGAAAGATCAGCGTCACAGTCAAGAACAGCCTTTGGTATTTTGAGTATATCTCACAAACGACAAATTCGATTGAGCTGAAATCAGTGGCATATGAAAGTAGACTCACAGAGCTTTCCATCAAGAGTTGAACGGACCAAAACGGAGCTCGGACCAGAGAGATATGGCCCTCAGAAGTTGATAGTCAGTTCAAGTATTGCTCAATTGCATTTTATAAGTCAATACCGCAGTATAGGGTGCTATACCGCAGTATTGGACTTCAATACCGCACAGTATAGGGTGCTATACCGCAGTATTGGACTTCCAGAGAACAATCAAATTTTTTCAGTTAAGTCAATACTGCAGTATAGGATGACATACCGCAGTATTGGACTTCCAGAGAGCAACAGTATTTCTAAAACAAGCCAATACCGCAGTATAGCTTTGTATACTGCAGTATAGGGGCATCCAGAGAACAAATAAATTTCTAAGTCAAGCCAATACCGCAGTATAGGTATGTATACTGCAGTATAGGGCCAACCCGAGAGCAATCAAATTTTCTCACCCAAGTCAATACCGCAGTATGTATTTGGATACTGCAGTATAGGCTCATACAGAAAGCTCTCAAATTTTATAACTATTGCATACTGCAGTATAGGTTTTCATACTGCAGTATTGGGCAATCACGGGGACTCTCAACTTTGACAAAAACTCGCATACTGCAGTATGTTAGTTGCATACCGCAGTATAGAGCATATCTTTCAAAATCAATTCACGATGTTTTTGTCTCTGGAAGCTGCATACCGCAGTATGACTTTGGATACTGCAGTATGGACACTTATGCACAGTGCCATACTCCAGTATAGAGGAACTTACCGCGGTATACAACGGTCAAAATTGGTTTTTGAATTACGCGAATTTGCAAATCATTATTGTTTGATCTAATTGCTTCCATAATTCGTTCAATCATATTCCTAGCTATGTTTAACAAGTTTGTTGAGTGAATTTCAGCAATCACAGATGAAGATCAATGATGGTCAAAGCCATAAAGCAAAAAGTGTACAGTGCATTAAATGCACTTCTGCAAATCAACCTATTCTCAGCTAATCCATCTGAGCACGCCTTCTAAACGTTAAAGAATGCTTACTACAACAAGTAAAGTCATCTCCAACGGGCAAATTCTCAGAGAGCCACCTCAGACCAAATTACCACATGGATTAGTTGGAGTTTAGAGAGAGAAGCAGACCACACTTAATGACAATCAACTACAACGGTCTGATTCATCCTACAACGGTCAAAAACGGTCACACATCATTCTCTACCTATAAAAGACATGGACTCAAGCAAAAAAACGGAGAGATACAAGTTTACAATGCCAAAATGCTGATACTCTACTTCTTCATCATTCTCACTCTGCTTTTCATATCTAGATAGCTTAGAGAGTGAAATGAACTGTATCTGTACTTCAGTGATTATCCATTCATTCCTTTGAGAGGAAACTTATTGTAAACACATTATCTTTCTGAGAGTTACTCAAGATTGGGTAATCTTGAGTGGGATATACATTGTGTTGATTACAACTTGTAAGGGGGAGTGAATCCTAGTGAGAGGATTACTTCGAGTACAGAGTGTGTAATCAAGCAGTGTGCTGATTACAGATTGTAAGGGGGAGTGAATCCTAGAGAGAGGATTGCTTCAGTTACAGATCGTGTAATCAAGAAGATTAAAGATAGTGGATTGAAAATCCCAAGTGAGGCTTGGGGACTGGATGTAGGTCAAGGATAAGGCCCAACCAGTATAAATCTGTTTGCAAACTCTTCTCCCTTATCTCTTACATTTCCAGCATTTACATTTGAGTGTTTACCAATTGTTTGTGAATTTACTTTTGATATCCAAGATGAATTTACTGAATTGCGAAAATACTTTGATGAATGAAAATTTTTATACTTCACCCAATTCACCCCCCCTCTTGGGTTCAGCCGGAACTTACATTTGGTATCAGAGCTAGGCTCTTGTTTAAAGGACTTAACCGTCTCAAGAGTTTCAATGGCTGATTTCGAGTGTTCTTCGTTTTCAGAAGGTTTTGATTTTACCTTTCCACCATTTTTTAAAGATATTGATTTTTGGTTTTGGAAAGCTAGAATGACTAGTTTTATCAAAGCAACTGATTTTTATATGTGGAATATTTTTATAAATGTCTTTGATTTCAAACTAAGAAAGGATTGGACAGAAAAAGAAAAGAAATTGTTTTCGTTGAACATTAGAGCAATGAAAATTTTGTATTGTGCTTTAACTGAAAATGATTTTCAGAAAATCAAGTTTTGCTCTAGTGCTAAAGAAATTTGGGATACTCTTGATTCTATATATGCTTCTAACAATTGTGTTGAAGTTGAAAGTGTTGACAGTTCATTTGAAACTATAAGCTGTGTATCCATGATGGATGAACAATTGGAAGTGGAGCATGAAGAAGGAGAAATCTTAGAACGCTTCCATGGTCCAGTCAACACAAAAGAACAAGATGAGGAGGATTCCCAAGATGAGCTCATAGACGATTGTGATCAACCAATATCTAAAGCTCAAGATGCACATGTGGTAAACGATTCCAATTCTTCTTATGTAGATAAGAAAAATGTTTTTGAACAATCACATAGAATTGTTTTTCAACCATTGACTGATTCTATTTTGAGAAACAAAAATGTTTTCAATCATGCTGGAAAATCATATGGGAAGAAAGCACACACAAACATGAATCACTCGAGATTGCATCCACTAGATCCACATAATTCTTGCAAAGCTGTTCATGATAAGCATAATCCTATTATTTGCAATTATTGTGGAAAATCTGGACATACTTCTCATACATGCTATATTAGGAGAAATTCTAATATGAGAAATAAATTTATTTGGGTTGCTAAAGGACAATTAAGGTCCAATACTAATAGTCAAGGACCCAAGTATGAGTGGGTACCAAAATGTCTTTCTAGTGCTTTGTGTGTGCAGATAAATTACAAAGAAAATGGACATAAAGGTACTGAGAAGAAGAAGAATCCAAGAGTCTCTCACGAACCTAAAAGAAGATTCACATCAATTAGGAGAACTCATGGAGAAGCCATTGCTACAACCTCATCTTCAAATCAAAAGAAGCAATGGATACAAGCAAGAGGATTGTATTCTCCCTCAAGAACAAACTACCAGAGAGTACCGTACAACTATCTTGAGGAGAACAAAAAGAAGAGAACATCTCAAGTATCAAAGAGAAGATACTTGAAGACTGTACCTTATGAGAAGACTTTGCAGACACCAAAGAATCAATGGGTATGCAAAGCCAATCCTCCAAGTACCTAAGGAAAGGGTACGTGTTGGTAAAACCTCCTACACTATTATCTAAAATATTTATTGAGGTTTTACACATTGGATAGTAGGAATGAACATTGAAAATCATTTTTGAAATTGAAAAACCACTTGATAGATTTATTCATACATATTTTGCAATGTTCAAGAGGTTAACTCTTTATGCACACATTATGAGTTGAAAAACATCTATCTTTTATGCATAAAGTTGTGTTTGATTCATTATGCTCGATTATCTTAATTTGTTTATATTCTTAGAGCATGTAAATTTTGTTTCTACATACTAACAATTAATGGATCCGAGTAAAATTGGATACCAAGGAAGAAAAAGGATTATATAGTATTGTAGAAACAATGAGAGCTTCTCAAGAAAGCAACTGTACGTTGAGATGATCCAAATACTTGAGAAATCTGAAGAAGCAATGCTTGATAATGATGAATGACAAAGCATAAGATACCTGCATAAATTCATCTCAGCAAGCTTCAACAAGAACAAAGGAAATTATGGTGATATCTAATCTTACCCTATGCTATGTGTATATAAAATTCATGTTCGGGTATTGAATACTTGTCCAATGATGCATTCCATTAAGCAATCAATCATTTATATTCTTTTCAAAATGTTTTCAGATTGCTAAATGGACCATAAATGAATTTGTTAGTGAATAATCAAACAAGTGAACTTGTGCATAACTTTGTTGGTTTTGTGTTTTTGAAATGCACAAGTGTAAAATCTGTTTGGATTTCAATTCACATTGTTTTAAGAAAATGCATACAATTGCTTTGAGAACATATTCATACTTTGATTGCATTCAAATAATGTTTCAAATTGGAAGTTAATATTGTATATTGAATCTTAGATATGCTTCAAATGGGTCCAATTGAGTTTTCCCTGTCATTCACATAATGATCTTTGGAATTGAATGTGATGCTTGAACTCTTCATTCATTATTCTTTATTAAGTTAGATCTTATATCTAACAAGTTGATTATCTATATGAGTCTCAAGCTTGTCTCCAAAAAGGGAATTCAATTTGTGAAAATCTCATGCTTATTGGATAAATTCTTATTGGTTAAGTTATTCTAAGTATTATGAATGTTCATTAATGCATTAAATGTTAGTGCATTAACCATTATATGGAATAACTTACTAGGATAATATTATGGAACTCTAATCATTTGGATTAATGAGTTTGTACTTCATTGTCTATGAATCCTAGTACTTCTTGTGTTACTCAAATACATCAGCATTTGTGTTCATCTATATTCTGAGTAACTATCTCTGCATATTCATACTCTTGCCTTGAATGTTCTTATATTTTCAAGACTCTACTCTCTAAGGCAAGATTATCTTTTGGTCAATAGCAAAGTCATTAAGCTTATATACGTTGTGCTAAGCATGTCTTGATAATGCTTTACTTTCATGACTTTGGCTTTTCAGAAAATTCTTCAACATGTTAACTTCAATGTTCAACATGTTTTCTAAAACTGAAGCATATTGATATATTCATTAAATCTATTGACTTCCATCATAGTTATAATAAACATTGTTTTTCAAACATGTTTCAAAAATCTTTCATGTATGAAAAATATTGATTTCATAATGTGTCATCACATTTTTGAAAGACCATTCAAGATTTGAAATACTTTGCATATTTCATTATCTTTCTTGAAAAAAATCTGAACTTCAAATTGATAAATGCTTATCGTTATAGATAAGGTTTTCTATACTCATTTTTATCAATGACATCTTTTTTGCATAAAGTGTATTCACAAATTGTCATTGAGAAATAACATTTTTGGTATCATTTAGTTGTTACCCTATCCAATTCATTGGCTTGATCTTATTTGTTTGGGTAAAACTATGTTTTGATCTTTGATTGTTATACTCTTTGCTCAAAAATCATATGATTTAATTCTATAAGAGCATTAGAGTTATCATGTCTAATCTTGTGTGGACTCAAGAATCATTGAGTACCAAAGGGCACATATTTTTGCAGGAGCTAACCGAAATGTTCTGTTGAGGGATACAAAGAATATAGGTAAACATAATAGATCATTTCAGTGGCTATGTCTGCAAATTTTGTGGCATCACTTGAGTGACATTCCATCACTAGCAAGAGACTTAAACCAAGATGATAAGGAGCATGCTAGCTTGATGAGAAGCTATGAGCAGAAACTAATCCTATAGAAAGCTCATTCAGGATTTCAGCTTCCAAGATGCATTCAAAATAATGGATAATAGCTATCTAGTAATGCATCTATGGACTACAGAGGATTAACTTTAGTAATTACGATATTATTCAAGTGAGGTATTGAATTATGAAACAATATGTGTATTGTATATCATAATCATGCTAGGCTAATTTGATTTTATTCATTTAATTTTATCTCATGAATCTTAGCCGAGCAAACCCATTTTTAAAATGATCCTTATGCTTTAAAACTCTTTTATCATCATAAAGGCATAAGTGATTTCTTCATACCAATTTCAAGTCCATCCATGTGCCTTTGAAAGTTCTTAATTCTGAGATTCCATATTATGTCCATTAGAGTTGGAGGAACTTTAGACCTTATAACATTTGGTGTCACATTATTATTTGGAATTATTAAAGGGAATTTCACATTTTAGTCATGCATTCAGTAAGGGGGAGCTTCACATTCATATGTGTTTTATACTCTATAAGCTCTTCTCTTTTATTTGAAGAAAATCCTTTTTAAACATGCTCATCTACATTCACTATTTTTTTTTAGTTTTGATGATGAGTTAATTTCACTCTTGAAAATATCTTATATTTTTCCTTTCATTATCTTTATTTGAAGATATCATTTAGAAAGGAGTACTTTGATATCTGGTTGCACTAACAAATCTCTTCTGGAAAGGATGTTTTAATTTGTCGCAGGAGATTTGGTTATGTGTTGCAACTTTGGAGATCAATCATTAAAGCTGAGATATGCTCTACATCGATGATCTTTGAAGAAAAAGCAAAGGATGGAAGCTGAGTGCTGATCATATTCGGATGTAATAGTCTTCAAGAAGCAAATATTTTCATCCTATTTACATTATACAGGATACTCATGATCCTGCTATTGATCTTCTTCAAAGAATCTCACACAACAAGGAAGAGAGCCTTCCACTGCTTCATCTCAGACCATGGCAACACAATCAAACTTCATGCAGCAAGCAAATAGACTTCCTTGATCATTCATCAGTTTGCAGAACCAACATGAGCATTTCTAAACTCTATCTTTTTATATTCAGTAGAAATTTTGCACATGTTTGGTATCTATATGTTTTAAATGTGAAAGTTGTCTTAAAAACCTTTCCAAATTCTCTCAAATTTGTTTTCATAAAAACATTCTAAATTGCATCATATTTAAAATGAAAGCACTTTCAATCGGGGAGAGAAAATCAGTTTCTTTGACTCTTTTAATCTGGTTTCATATGTGTCTCTTTAATCATTTCCTCTTTACTTCAACTTTTTGCTAATGACAAATAAGGGAGAGAGAATGGCAAGAAAAAATATGTTGCATCTAATGTATTCTAATATTCATACATATTTTTCTTAAGGTATATGTTGCATCTAATGTATTCTAATATTCATAGAGAATGGCAAGAAAAAATATGTTGCATCTAATGTATTCTAATATTCATACATATTTTTCTTAAGGTATATGTTGCATCTAATGTATTCTAATATTCATACATATTTTTCTTAAGGTATTTGCCATCATTAAAAAGGGGGAGAATGTTGATTATGATTAGTTTTGATGATGTCTTATGTAGATGCCATTGTTATAAGCAAAAAGATTGAGTAATATAGTTATCTCCTACATTGACTAATTGTTGTAGATTAATCCAAGTTTAGTTATGGAAAATAAACAAGAAGGAGATAAGAGATTACAAGAAGAAGAAATTGAATCAAAGAAGATGTGAAGTCAAATGATATGGAGTGATCAAGAGAAGAGAAGGAAGAAAGAGTTGAGTTATGGAAAATGATCAAGAGGAGAAGAAAGAAAGAAGAACTTGCTAAATGGAATGAAGATACAATTATTCAAGTTCTTATATTGAAGCTAGAAGCCTCCAAGATCATATGCAACATAATCAGCAACTTTGTTCTACTCTGTTAACGATCAGCACGGGCGACGTCTGGTAATTCGATGATATCTCACAAAACAGAGATCGGATTGAGACGAAACCAAAAGCATTGGAAACTAGACATCTAACACGTATTGGTGACAACAATTCATGCCCAAAGGAGTTCAGATGAATCATTGATGAATTTTACAAGTTGACAGAAAGATCAGCGTCACAGTCAAGAACAGCCTTTGGTATTTTGAGTATATCTCACAAACGACAAATTCGATTGAGCTGAAATCAGTGGCATATGAAAGTAGACTCACAGAGCTTTCCATCAAGAGTTAAACGGACCAAAACGGAGCTCGGACCAGAGAGATATGGCCCTCAGAAGTTGATAGTCAGTTCAAGTATTGCTCAATTGCATTTTATAAGTCAATACCGCAGTATAGGGTGCTATACCGCAGTATTGGACTTCAATACCGCACAGTATAGGGTGCTATACCGCAGTATTGGACTTCCAGAGAACAATCAAATTTTTTCAGTTAAGTCAATACTGCAGTATAGGATGACATACCGCAGTATTGGACTTCCAGAGAGCAACAGTATTTCTAAAACAAGCCAATACCGCAGTATAGCTTTGTATACTGCAGTATAGGGGCATCCAGAGAACAAATAAATTTCTAAGTCAAGCCAATACCGCAGTATAGGTATGTATACTGCAGTATAGGGCCAACCCGAGAGCAATCAAATTTTCTCACCCAAGTCAATACCGCAGTATGTATTTGGATACTGCAGTATAGGCTCATACAGAAAGCTCTCAAATTTTATAACTATTGCATACTGCAGTATAGGTTTTCATACTGCAGTATTGGGCAATCACGGGGACTCTCAACTTTGACAAAAACTCGCATACTGCAGTATGTTAGTTGCATACCACAGTATAGAGCATATCTTTCAAAATCAATTCACAATGTTTTTGTCTCTGGAAGCTGCATACCGCAGTATGACTTTGGATACTGCAGTATGGACACTTATGCACAGTGCCATACTCCAGTATAGAGGAACTTACCGCGGTATACAACGGTCAAAATTGGTTTTTGAATTACGCGAATTTGCAAATCATTATTGTTTGATCTAATTGCTTCCATAATTCGTTCAATCATATTCCTAGCTATGTTTAACAAGTTTGTTGAGTGAATTTCAGCAATCACAGATGAAGATCAATGATGGTCAAAGCCATAAAGCAAAAAGTGTACAGTGCATTAAATGCACTTCTGCAAATCAACCTATTCTCAGCTAATCCATCTGAGCACGCCTTCTAAACGTTAAAGAATGCTTACTACAACAAGTAAAGTCATCTCCAACGGGCAAATTCTCAGAGAGCCACCTCAGACCAAATTACCACATGGATTAGTTGGAGTTTAGAGAGAGAAGCAGACCACACTTAATGACAATCAACTACAACGGTCTGATTCATCCTACAACGGTCAAAAACGGTCACACATCATTCTCTACCTATAAAAGACATGGACTCAAGCAAAAAAACGGAGAGATACAAGTTTACAATGCCAAAATGCTGATACTCTACTTCTTCATCATTCTCACTCTGCTTTTCATATCTAGATAGCTTAGAGAGTGAAATGAACTGTATCTGTACTTCAGTGATTATCCATTCATTCCTTTGAGAGGAAACTTATTGTAAACACATTATCTTTCTGAGAGTTACTCAAGATTGGGTAATCTTGAGTGGGATATACATTGTGTTGATTACAACTTGTAAGGGGGAGTGAATCCTAGTGAGAGGATTACTTCGAGTACAGAGTGTGTAATCAAGCAGTGTGCTGATTACAGATTGTAAGGGGGAGTGAATCCTAGAGAGAGGATTGCTTCAGTTACAGATCGTGTAATCAAGAAGATTAAAGATAGTGGATTGAAAATCCCAAGTGAGGCTTGGGGACTGGATGTAGGTCAAGGATAAGGCCCAACCAGTATAAATCTGTTTGCAAACTCTTCTCCCTTATCTCTTACATTTCCAGCATTTACATTTGAGTGTTTACCAATTGTTTGTGAATTTACTTTTGATATCCAAGATGAATTTACTGAATTGCGAAAATACTTTGATGAATGAAAATTTTTATACTTCACCCAATTCACCTCCCCCTCTTGGGTTCAGCCGGAACTTACACTTGTGGTTGCAATGAGATTAAATTAATTAGCGTGTTATTGTCTAGTTAATTTAGTTGATTTGTATCCCTTTGAGGGACTGTTATGTACTCAATTTTAAGAAGACTCGTATTGCATTATTCCAATTTTAATTGCACATCAAGTGGTTTTTAACAATTTCTCAAGAGATAGTGGTTAGCTATGTTTGTAGGAGCCACTATTAATTGAGAATATTGGACCCAAGTGTTATCTTGGGGTTTTTTCTTAAAGACTTGATGAATTTTAACTCTTATAATCTTTTTGAACAAGGACAGTCATTTCTTCATCACCAAGAGCGCCATCATCCATATTTCTAATTGCATATCATTTAATTTACTCATTCACCAATTTTATTAAAATACCAAAAAAATATTAGTTTAGCATTTAATTTAATTGCAAATTTATTTTAGTTTATCAACTGAAAAATCCAAAAATAATTTCCCCCTCTTTTTGATCGCATTTGCATGTCATTTAGATTACTTAGGACTCAATAAAAGGCTCCTCGAGAAGAGAGAACGATCCTTGGTTTGCTAATACGCTATCCTTGGTTTATTTTTAATTGTGGACCCCAAGGCTAAAGACAAAAAGGCCCTCATCAAATGGCGCCGTTGCCGGGGAGCTAAGTAATTGGCTCCCTAGATAATCTAATTGTCAAATTCATTTTTGACAAGGGGTTTTTTGTGTGAAGCTTCGTTAGTTTTGCATTTTTGACTTTTCATTGCACATAGTAGTTTTAGGATTTTTGCATTTAGGTAATTTGCATAACATTCATTGCATTATTACATTATTTTAACTTGGTAGCTTCTGTGTGGTGTGTTTGCATTAAATTTGATATGATGTTGAGCTTAATTGTTTAAATTCACTATGTCTCAAAGTTAATTCATAGCATACTTGCATTTTTATTTTATTTTATTTTTGATTTTTTTTCCTTTTGCATTTACATTTGTATTTTCTTAAATTCATTTTCTTAGTTTTTTTTTAAATTATAGCTTATAGTTAGATAGCTAGTGATCTTGTAATTCATTGGGAATTAATTTTGTTTGAACTTTCATGGCTTGGTTTAATGGTGTTCAAGATTCACTCTTTCAATCCCACTCTTTTGTAGGAGATTCAACCAGAAAGGAAGAGTCTATCTCTCAAAGTATCGATTCCATTCAACAAACCATACGGGCTCTTCAAGCTAACTTGGGAATTCAAGATGAGAATCCAATTGGTTAAGAATGTCGTGGTCCATTCCACCACCCATACCATGAACCTTACCACCAACCTCCATTTCAACCTAATCACTCACCAAACCCACCGTATAGATCATACCATGAGCCTTCTCCACCACCATACAACCCATATTATGAGCCCTCTCATAATCCTCCACCATACAACCACATGTCATATCATGAACCTCCGCCTTCATTTCATCCCACTTCCCGACCATGCCATCCATCTCATGAATTCCTAAACCCATTTGAGCCACATTCTGGACCTCATTCTCAACCATATGTGCCAAACAGAAAACCTACCATTCGTGAAGTCCTTGGAAAATTGCAAAATCAAGTGAATCAGACTGTAGATGAGGAGCGGGCACGCAAGGCCAACTTTGACCATCAAATGGACTCTATAATGAGACGAATGGAACATCAAGAGAAAGAGAATGAGAGAATGGAAAAGGAACTTGAGCGTCTCACTCAGCAATCACAAGTATTGAAGACTAATTTCCATGAAGATCCTCTTCCCATGATCACACATACAAAAGAAGTGGAGCAACTAGAAGAAAGCAATGGAGTGGCTTGCACAAAAGTCTCCTAAGTGCCATACTCCACAAGAGACTTACCTACCACATACACTTTCGTATGAGCCAGCCACTCCACAATGCCAGGAACATCCATCACAACCCTCTACTCCTCAACTTTTCAGACTTGATGTCTTCCTCACCTTGCCATACATGGACGCTCAAACCCTTACCTTAAGAAGAATGTATGACCAAGTAAAGGTTCGGCATCAATTTTTATTCAATCTCAAAGAGGCTCTTCCTCGTGGCTTTTCTGAGGAAATGGAAGAGGAAATGGAGGGCATTGAAAAATTCATTAAGGATTTTGTTCACCATGTGCTGTGGATAAAAACAGAAGGAGAAGAAGGAGCTCCATGGTCATGTATCTCCAATAATGATGGAAAATCGAAGAGCAACACCTAAATGCCACTTCACAAGTGGAAATTTCCAATCCTTCGGTACCTATTCCCACACATACACAAGAAATGAAGCAAGTACAAAAGAGCATTGAAGAGTCTTCTCTACCATTTGGTAATGATCCTATCCTAATAGAAGTAGACTCTCCTATTACTTTAACTAATGAAGCAATTCATGATTTGAGTGATGATGAGGTGGATGAGAAAATTACTTTTGAATCCTCTCAAATGTTTGAAAATGTAATTGCTCAAGCCATTAGCTCTAATAGTAATGATTCAATTGTACTTGTTGATGATTGTGCTCCTAATTCTTTAGGCAATGCTTTAACTGTTGAAAATGCTTCTCTTCATAGTACTAGAGATGTTTGTGATGAACTAACTGAAACATTTTCATGTTCTTGTGCGGAATATCGAATATGTATAGACTGTTATCATGAAAAATGCCACTTACTTGTTATTTTCAAAAGAAAGCATTTAATGAAGTGGTCGATTCCATCATTGATCATAATGCACCCTCTAGTACTATTGATGATAGTAAGCATGTCAATTGTGAAAAGGTTGAATGTTGCATGGATGATAATGTGGTTGATTTGAGTGAAAAAGACCATAGCCTAGAAAAAGATGTTTCTCTTGATTCCAATGAATTGCATGATAGTTTAATAAGGAAAGATTCAATTGTTCTGACTGATGATATTACAAATGAAACTGGATCTTTCCATATGATTCTTTCTTGTGATTTGCCACCCGATATAAACAAAGAAAATGATTCTTTTGAAAATTCAAAAGTTTTGGGTTGTAACAATTTTAAAAATTCTCTTTCTTCTTCCACTCTTTTGCCTTCCATCTCTTGTGATTGCAATGAAGATATGGTGTGCCCCAACACCGAGTTGGATTCCGCACCTTCCCTTTTGCAAAAACAAGAGAATTTTCAAAATAAAACCCTTTGTTTGACTCCTATTGATGGGAGTAGCGTTGATTTCCTTGGATGTGATAGTTACTTGGAGAGTTTGATTCCTAAAGTATCTTTAATTCACTTGAAATCTCTCCATGTTTCTATTTTTGGATGGGATACTGTTGGTTGCTTGTCTTCTTTGCAGGAAAATCTTTGGAAAGGTTGTCGATGGAACCAATATCCACCATACATTCTTGGACCTCTTCCAATTGATCCTGAGCCACCTCCACTAAGGAAAATCAATGTGGGAGAAGAATTTTTCAACGACAAATGCATGATTCTCATCCAGGATGAAAACTTCTCCTTCAAGCGACTTAAAATCCTCTAACCCAGGTTGTCTCTTTCCTCACTTGTTTTCTTCCTAATTTCTATGAATTTTTGGGCTTAATTGTTGTGTGAGGAAGATAAGTGTGGGGGAGGGACATAATCCAGTAGAAAAAGTATAAATAATTTAGTGAACAGAATAAAAACCCCCTATATATGCTTTGGATCTTGTTGGTCACTCCCTTATTAATTACCATTGTCCATTGAATTTCAACTTGTTTATCATTCTATTTAGAGTGATTTTTCACATTGAGGACAATGTGTTGATTAAGTGTGAGGGAGGGAAATACATTTTGAATCCCAATTATTTGGTTGTTTTTAAATGAGAAAATGCCTTAAACTAGAATTTTTTTTTTTCAAGAATGATTTGCTCTAATGCATGCCCTAAGTGGTAAAGGGTCGCATTTGCCACTTTGGAAGTGTATAATTTGTGAGAAAATTCTTTGTGCTTTCATGAAATCTAGTGTTTTGGCAAACCATATTGTGCTTTTCAAATGAATGGGAAGAGAAATGAACCCACAATTTGATTTTTGCTTACTCCTCAATTTGAAAAAAAAAGGTTTTATATATTATTTGTGCATTTAGGAGTTGAGCATTATTTTAACTGATTGCAATGTTTTGATTGGTTGTGTTTGGTAAGGTTAGCACTTGGAATAGTTAAGCAGATGTTTTGTGATTAGCTTACTATACAATTGATTTTGTTGGAATGAGCATTGGAGAAAAACCTTGTTGGAAGAATATTTGAGCCTTAAATTCTTTTCATGTGTGCATGCTCACTTGGTTTTTCACTTTCTAGAACTTGTTTCAACTCTTTTTCGAAGTAGCATTTGCATTAGTGTGATGAAAATGAAAGAGGCATTCAATTCTAAACCATTTTTACCCAAACACAAGCCTATATTCATCTATCATTTGCTTACCCCCTTTGAGCCTTTCTTATGTTATATGCATGTCATTACTCATATTGTTAATAGTATTCTTAAAAAAAAAAAATCAAAAGAGAATTGCCAATAAAAATTTGAAATGCCATGTATGAAAAAAAAAAGAGGAAAAAAAACCCCAAAAAAAAGCAAAAGAAAAAAAAGTGAGTATTATTAAAAAAAGAAAAAAAGAAAAAAAAAGCATTTGGTAAAAAAAAAATAAAAGGAAAAAAAAGGACAAAAGAGATATCAAGAAGGCATTTGTTCATGATTTTCAAAAGAATTGGCAAAAGTTTGTAAAGTTATTTACATGCTATGAACTTGCTCGTTAACTTTGACTTGCATATCAACTATTCATTTTCTAATTAATTCATTCCATCATCCAACATTACAATCCTTAAAAGTCCTCTTGATTCATTTCATTAATTGCTATCAGTAGTGGAGATGTTGGAGTTGTTACAAGCCTATGGTAAGGTGTTGATTAAGTGAGCTAAAGTGAAATTATCCCAATCAATGAGGTGAGATGAGTGAAACACTAATATCTTGAGAGTCATCTTGTGCTTTGTTATAATATTTTGAGTTGAGCTAATTCCTTTACATCACTTGACTATCACTGGTGTTGGCTTGAAGAATTTGATTACTTAATTCATTGCATCCTAATTATGAAATTGCTCATTTCTCAAGTGCATTAGTGATTTGGATTTCGAATTTTGTGCTCAATTGCCTTTGTTCAGGAGTACAAAGGTCTAAGTATGGGGGAATTGATCGAACCATATTTTTACATGATTTTTGATAATTAAATTGGGATTTTTAATGGACTTTATCATGGTTATTTAGCCTAAAATATCATTCTTGTGATAAATTGATATTAAGAGTAAATATGTTAAATTAGGGCTAAAAGGGGAAAAATTGTGAAAGAAAATGTAGTTACTCTTAATTATTGATTTTTATAAGAATATTTGATGTTAGATTAATTAGTTTAAATTGTAGGTACTTGAAGAAATTGGATTAAATTTGAAAATGGAAGTTTAAGTTTAAATTTTAAAAGTTTCAGTTTAGTCCCTTTTCCAGAACTTTTTTTTAATTTTCATTTAGGTCCCTGTCATTAAGCTTTGCGTTTTGGGCTTGAACAATTAGGGCTTTTGATGCATTCTGATTCATTCAAATGTGTATATATCAGATACACGCAGAGGCAAGTGGGGGAGCGCCGCGAACAGGGAGCTTTTGGAGGATTATTCATGGAAAAAAAAAACGATGCCACGACCTTCACGCTTGGGGCTTCATCGCTGATTCCTTGGGCGTCTCACCTCCTCACCACCGTCAGACGTTTGGATTGCAGTTCTGCGGTTCTGATGTTGGTATTCTAATGGCTTTATGTAGCTTATTCCCTTTTCTTGGTGGTGGATATTGACTTGAGTTCCAAAACTTCAAAGGGGAGTTAATTTATTCATTCTATTAGTCTAGATTTATACATTTAGGTTGCCTAGTTTTAGGGATTATTGTGTATAAATTCTGGAACTGAGATTAATGTTTATTGTCTTTGTTAGATTGATAATTGTGATTGATTTTGGATTTTGCAATGTGAAGATTATATTTGTTTTAATTTCTTGTGGTTGCAATGAGATTAAATTAATTAGCGTGTTATTGTCTAGTTAATTTAGTTGATTTGTACCCCTTTGAGGGACTGTTATGTACTCAATTTTAAGAAGACTCGTATTGCATTATTCCAATTTTAATTGCACATCAAGTGGTTTTTAACAATTTCTCAAGAGATAGTGGTTAGCTATGTTTGTAGGAGCCACTATTAATTGAGAATATTGGACCCAAGTGTTATCTTGGGGTTTTTTCTTAAAGACTTGATGAATTTTAACTCTTATAATCTTTTTGAACAAGGACAGTCATTTCTTCATCACCAAGAGCGCCATCATCCATATTTCTAATTGCATATCATTTAATTCACTCATTCACCAATTTTATTAAAATACCAAAAAAATATTAGTTTAGCATTTAATTTAATTGCAAATTTATTTTAGTTTATCAACTGAAAAATCCAAAAATAATTTCCCCCTTGTTTTGATCGCATTTACATGTCATTTAGATTACTTAGGACTCAATAAAAGGCTCCTCGAAAAGAGAGAACAATCCTTGGTTTGCCTATACGCAATCCTTAGTTTATTTTTGATTGTGGACCCCAAGGCTAAAGACAAAAAGGCCCTTATCAAAAGGCTCCAAAGGAATTTTATTTGGGGCCACGATGGGGTTCTAATGGCTTTCATTCAGTTGGGTGGGAGCATATCATTCGGCCTAAGGAGTATGGGGGTCTTGGTTTTAGGAGCCTGAGGGCTGTGAATCAGGTGTGTGGTGCTAAGCTAGCGTGGAAGCTAATTATTGGCTCCAAAGGTTTATGGGCGGAGATTTTATCCCAGCGTTATATGCTTCGTGATGGTGACTCTCTGCTTTCCTACAAAGCGAGAGATTCTAGCTTATGGCGTTTCATCTACTCCTAGACGGAGGTGGTTGACAAAGGGTTGAAATAGCAAATTAAAAATGGTTGTGTAGCCAGCTTCTTTGATGACTGTTGGATTGGCGAGGGGTTGAAGATGAGGAATTTCTCTAGGAGAGAGCTGTCGGAAGAAGAGGAGGCCTCGGTTGTGGCGGACTGGGTTTCTGGAGGTTGCTGGAATGTTGAAAAGCTTTCTTCAGTCATTAATGAAGAGGGGCTTCAGAGAGTGGCCGCTATTCTTTTGCCGAGAGAGGGCGGTGCCAATGATTGTGTTATTTGGGGAGCTTCTGGAGATGGTAGGTTCTCTCTTAAAAGTGCTTATTTTCTCATTCAACCCAATCCTCCTCATCTAAGGGATAGGGTATTTCAGGAAATTTGGAAATGGAATGGTGTGGAGAGGGTGCGTGTTTTTTTATGGAAAGCTTTACTTGATAAGCTTCCCACCAATTTATGGCATAGTTCTTGGTCAGCTACATCGTCTTTATGTAGTTACTGTTCCTCTGGCTGTGAGGATACCTTACATGTTCTGAGAGATTGTTGGTATGCTAGAAGAATGTGGACTACTTTAATCCAACAAAGGTATGTAAGCTCCTTTTTCTCCTGTAATTTTCGTGACTGGATGATTCTGAATTTCAAGCACCATGTTGGTAAAAATTGGGGGGAGTGTTGGAAATTGTTTTTTGGGTAGCTATCTGGAAACTTTGAAATTGGAGGAACCAATGGAATTTTGATAGTAATTTTGTTAAGCCTTATAACCCAGCTGCTGTTTTGTCTATGAGTTGGACGAGATTTGTATCTTTGGATGGCTTGGAGAGGCAGTATGGACAGGTTGATTCGGCACATGTGCTGGTTTGGAACAAACCTCCTAGCGATTAGGTTAAATTGAATGTTGATGGGGCCATGGAGTTGCTATCGTCCAAAGCCGGATGCGGCGGTGTAATCCGAGATTCCTTGCGTGGCTGGATTGTGGGGTTCAGTAAGGAAATTGGTATATGCCAGGCGAGTAGTGCAGAAGAATGGGCATTGGCGGAAGGGCTCCAATTGGCTTGGGATTTAGGTTTGAAAAAGATCATTTTGGAATCCGATGCGGATGAGGTTGTCAAGTTGATTCTGGATGATTTCTATTTTTCTGGGAGCAATCTGATTGTTAAGATTAAGGAAATGCTGAGATGGGATTGGCAGGTGGATATCTGTGTTATCCCTAGAGATTGCAATCATGTTGCCGATGCCTTGGCTAAATTGGGCATTTCTAAATCGGCTCTCTTAGATGTGTGCCCTACTTTCCTTAGGTCTTGGGTTGGTAGGGAGAGCTTAGGATTAAATTCCTCTCATGTGTAATTTTTTAGCTGTTATGTAGGCGTTTCGCCATCTTTTATATCCCAAAAAATAAAAATTATAAATTTGGACCCACCTTCAAAAGTCTAGTGTGAACCAAGAATGAAAGTGGCTAGCAAATGTTGACTTGGACCATATCTTATTATCACGGATAACAAATAGTAATGTAGTCTCCTCTTCCCTTCCCTTTAGCTTATGTTCTTCTTGAGCATTCCGTGACGTTGAAGGTTTGACACTATGTACACAAACAAGCCCACATGAATCAGTTTTAGTGCTTGTCGTTATCATGAGCACCATGATCATTATTTGTGTGATACGACTATAAAAAATGGTTTTTACTTCCTTAAAAAACGTTTTTTAAAAAAAGTAAGGAAGTAAAATATAAAGACATTGACATTTTTGTAATGATATGGAGAAAATTTAACTTTAGAGAACTTAAATTAAATTTGGGACACCAAAAGCAGAATTTTTGGCGTCCTAAATTTAATTTAGGTTGTCTAAAGTGAACTCTGTCATCAAAAAAGCATGTTTTTTGCGTCTTAAATGTTTTAGGACGCCAGAAGTGATCATTTTTTATGTCCTAAATTTAATTTAGGACGTCAAAAATGAGCCTTGTGCCAAAAGGCAATATTTTTGGTGTCCTAAATTTTGTTTAAGACGCCCAAAATGTTTTAAAATCCACCATCTTGTGACCAGTTTCTTTTGGTTAAAAAATCCATTCCCATTCATTCATTGTCTGCTAGCTCCTTGACTCACTTTCTCTCATTTCATCTCATTTATCTCTCTGCCTTAATTAAAATCTCCACATATCTCACCCCTTTTCGAACTCATCCACTCTCACAACTCACCAACTGTCCTGCGATCATTTGCCTATGTCGCCTGTAGTCGTTCGCTCGTTCACTCGAGGTCGCTCGTTCGTTTAGCTCGATCACTCGCTGTTGCTCACCATCCCAACTTCAATCTGCGATTTCTACAATATAACTCTTCGATTTGCGATGATCTGCTATTGAAACTTTCTTCGACCTACAATTTCTACATGAGATTGAATGTGATTTCTTTCTTCTCCATTGAAACTTTTTATATCTTTTGTTTTGGGATGATTTTGATTTTGGGGATTGTTTATGTATATTTGGAATTTGTAGATCTGGAATTTGTGTTTGATAGCTCCAATGACATCGTATTATAATACTTGTATTCAATTATAATACTCTTCTACATTGTTGTCAAACTCGTGAGTTGATTCTACGAGTTTATCGTTTTTACATTTCTATATTACAAAATCAAGTTGAATCACTGGTAAACTTGTGCTAGTTGTGAACTCAAATAAACTCATAAGTTTACACATCGAGCTTATCCTTTTTATGTCTCTAACTAACAAAATCGTATTAAATAACTTTTTAACATATGTTAACTTTTTCGATTGGGTTAAGTATCAATTTTGCCCCTAAAGTACACGCCCAGAAGCAATTTTATCCTTGAAGTTTTCAGCGTAGCAATATTACCCCTGAAGTCTCAAAACATAACAATGTTGCCCCTCCGTTAAAAACCCTAACGTTGACCGTTAGGGCAGTTAATGGAAGGGCAACATCCAACATCCCTTGAATAAAGCTTACAACATTCCACCAACATACAACATCCAACATACAGATTCTTCTTTTCTTATCATTGTAGAGCATCTTTCTTCAATTGCACCAATGTAAAGCCACTGGACATTGACATCAAATCTTCAATATAATTTCTTCTTCGGCTTCAAAGACCTTGGAAAAAATTAATCAAATATATAGAATTACAATATAACACAATTGAACAAGTAATATGTATAACAAATGATATTATTTTAACAATGCAAAATTTATATCTTTTATTTCTTTTTTAATCTATGCTTGTTGGCAAACCCAATCCCCACCACAAATAAGTGCTTCAATTGATTTTTTATTCAATCTAGAACGATATTTAATTGGGTTGAACCTTATGTCCACACATATCCTTCCACATTGTTTTTTGCAAGTTGCAATAATAGGTTTGAACTTTATGATTATCTATACTCTACCTTAATGTTTGAATACTAAAGTTAAATGGGTGTTTCCTAGAAAACGAAATGCAATATTTTAAAATCAAGTAAAGTGCTTCAATCTTTTGAGATACCCATATGTCAAGCATTGTTAATTTGAACCTCTAGCAAAGTCTAATTATTAATTTGACCAATTCGTTCAAGCAGTAATAAGATTTCGGTTAAAAATCCATCAAAGTGAAAGTGATATAAATCATAGGGAAAAAAGATTTCGGTTATATATAATCAGTAACAAGAATATCTTTTATACGGATATTCTACCCACCCAGGCACCCACTAAAGCGTATTAAGATTACTATAATCATATAATTTTCTAAGGGGCAGCTTGCTTGATGAAAAAGAAAATATGCAAAGGGCAGCTCTGTTACTGTTCCTTTACACTCTAAATTGAAAGAAAATACCCGTGGAGGATAAAATAGCAATGCCCACTTGATAATAAACTAAGCTTGTTACATAAATAAGTTATATAAATCACGGTCATCAATCGCTTACCTATTGATCCAAAAATGTTGCAAGATCAGTAGGATGTATGTTATCGACGTTGAAATTTCGGGCAAAAGAAAAAAGTTCTAGACGTTGAAAGAACAAAGGGCAACTCTTTGGCACAAACTCAGAAGCATCAGAAGAAGAAAAGCCACAAGCAACAGCGGTTGGGTTTTAAGACCTTTGAGCAACCGCCCATTTCTCAGCTTCAAAATCACGACAAGACTCAATTAAATAACCATCTTCCAGTGTTACCATTCATTTGTAACTCATCTACAGTAGCCCAGAAAATGCAAAATCTCGCAACTTAGAGCTAGAGCAGTCGGATTTGCAGACAAGTATGAAAAAGAATTAAGCAAGGAACCCTATAATAAAAATAATCCTACAAGATCAAGAACTCGGGATACATAACAGGGGGAGAAGTGAAGGATCGGATTTGCATTACCTGGACATTGAAGAACAGGCAGAGACAAATCATAGAGGCTGAGACTCTAATTCGCTCGCCAGACTCCCTCGCTGTGCAAATTGAAAGAAAGAAGGTAGAAGGAGGAGAATCACGGCTTGAGACGTGTGACGGCCGATGGTGAGGCTGATCATGAAATTAGGGATTTAGGGTTAAGCCAGAGACACACACCAGTCGTGGCTCACGGGCGAACACAGGTGGAAATGATTTTTTTTAAAAAAAAAAATCCCTGGGTTATGTGAGTTAGGTGATGAAGGCCTTTTTGTCTTTAGCCTTGGGGTCCACAATCAAAAATTACCAAGGATTGCGTATAGGCAAACCTAGGATCGTTCTCTCTTCTCGAGGAGCCTTTTATTGAGTCTATAATCTAAATGACATGTAAATGCAATTAAAACAAGGGGAAAATTGATTTTGGATTTTTGAATTAATTAACTAAAGAGAAATGCAATTTAATTAACTACTAAACTAATATTTTTGGTATTTTTAATAAAATGGAATTGAGTATGAAAATGTAAAATGAATGAATGCTCTTGGAATGGATTAGTGACCATCATAGTTCACTAAATATAGGAGTAAATTTTCACTAAGTCTAGATGAAAAACCCCAAGATACCATTTGAGTCCAATATTCCCAATTAATAGTAGCTCCTACTACCGTAGCTAACGACTATTTCCTGAGGTATTGTTTAAAACCACTTAGTGTGTGACTAGAATTAAATTTATGCAACTTGCTTCCTCTTGATTTGAATACGATACCACGCCACTCAATTAATCCAATTCAATCATACAATCTAACAATACCACGTAGAAAGCACAATTTCACTGAATTAATAAGGAAATACATATATAAAAATCCAACAAGCTACAAAATTAAATCCAATCATAAGGGTTCAATCCACAAAGTTTTCCAAACGGACAAATTAAGTCTCAGCAATACAAATTAATATTCCTAAATCTAGGAAATTAAAATGCAATTAGAGAAAATAAATTGAACAAAATGAACTCAAGCACAAAGCTTTGAAACTCAAGCACAAATCCACCTCCAAGTAGCAAAGATTTAGCCTCTCATTGCTTTCAGAACACTGGCCGGAAAATGCACAAACTCGCCGGAATCTGGAAAATGTCGCCGGAAAATTAGAACTCTCGCCGGAAAGTTGCACATTCGCCTAATAGCAAAGGAACTCACTAGAAGCTCCAAGAGAAGTCAGATCGAGGTGTTCTGGAAGTATAAAAGGTTGCTGGAGATTTGGGTGCTGTGGTGACGGTAATCGTGAATGATGAAGGGAAGATGAATGGCTGAATGTTGAAGATGGAGATGGAGGTGAATGGTGGCTCGCCGGCGGCAAGAGTGGAAGAGGGAACCGCCGGCGAGAGGTTGAAGTGAGAAGGTGAGATAAAGGAAGGTGCAGCTGCTGATTTTCGAATTAATGGCGTGATTTTTCTTCTGAGCTCGCGGCGCTGTTTTTAATTCCCCCCAGCTCCAGTAGTTATTTTGTCGGGTCTCTTGGCTCCGGGTCCTGGAATAATTCATTGAATCATCCAATTAATCATTGGCCCAAAACGCTGTGCTTAATGGTTCTTTAATATGTCCGCCCCTTCTGCGTTTTTATCCAGCTGAACATAATTCCACTTTTGAATTCAGCCAACCTGATCCAGGCAATTGAAAAAAACGGTGTGTTTAAGTTCAGGGACCAAAGCGCGAAATTTAGAAAGTTTTGCTGAGGGACTAAATTGCACATTTTAAAACTTAAATTAAAACTTCCATTTTCAAATTTGATTTAATCTTTTCAACCATCCACAAATAAGATAATCAGTCTAACATCAAATATTTTCATGAAAATCAATAATTATGATTAATTACATATTTTTGACAATTTTGCCCTTTTTAGCCCTAAATTAATGTATTCACTCTTAATCTCAATTTATCATAAAAACATCATTTTAAACTCAATAACTAATGTGAAATGCATTATAAATCCCAATTTAATGTCCCAAAAATAATGTAAAAATATGGTTCAATCATTAGGGTAGAGACTGTTTAATTAAATAATAATAATAATAATATTTACAATTTTACTCCTCTTAACAGGCAGGCCTGTCAGGCTTTACAGGCCTATTTGGAGGGCTAGGCCTGGCCTATTAAGACAAATAGGCCTAGAATTAGGCCTTGACCTGACCTTTTAGCCTGACAGGTCAAGTCTGACTAGGCTTTTAGCAGGCTAGGCCATATGCCCCTGGCCTATTTTCACCCCTAATAGTGGATAACGGATCCATTATAGTGCTGAGTTTGTATCCATTCTTTCTGAGGGAATCAGCTGTATAGCTATATCTGTATAACATTTACCATGCAAATTTATTAATTCAGTAATATATCTCTCTATAGTAAATTTTTACCCCATTATTTCTCATGTACACTCTGTTAGAATCAGTTGGCACCTAAGAGGAGGTGAATTGAGTGCTAAATAAAAACTTACAAACTTTGTAAATCTTTTTTCATCTTAGTGAGAATAATAAGTATAAAGATAATTAGTCATAAAATCATAATCAATTAAATTTACCTATATATATATATATATATATATATATATATATATATATATATATATATATATATATATATATATATATATATGGGATTATCGTTTGCAATGTTACTTGATATAAGTTTATGTCAAGTCAACACAAAACTACGTCGTTTTGGGGTTAAAAGAATTAATGAACTCTCAAAACGACGTAGTTTTGGGATTAGGGGAATTAATGAAGAATCTTTTGGTAAAATTTATATAATAAATACAAAAATAAAAATACAAAAAACACCATTCATTAATTTCCTTAACTCCCAAAATGACGTAATTTTGGGGTGATTTGACATAATCTTATATCAAGTGACATGACAAACGATAAACTCTATATAATTGTGATATCAAAACATACATAAGATCTTGTGATTCTCACTTATTTTCGTAGGTCAGTATGATGGCTTGACGTTTTCACACAAATGAGTCTACAGCTCTTTTGTGTAGGTGTTGACTTTTTCTCAGCCTGTGAAATTTCAAAAGGTGAGTCAACTACTGTAGAATCATAACAAATCAACTACAGATATTTTGTGTACGTGTATGTTGACATTTTCTCAGCCTGCGAAATTTCAGGAGATTTATAAGCCTGATAATGATATGCAAAGCTTGAAGTGATGAGAAGCATCACTCCAAAAAAGATCACTAGCACGTGTTTAGAAGACATTGCCTGAACTGTACTTGTGTTAATGATATGCTAATAACAGAGATCTGATACAATTTAAAGTGCAACTAGGGAGGGCAATTGATGTGTACATCTTGTGATCCATTATATTTTATTATAAAATATATTTAATAAATAAATCACGATAAAAAAAATAAAGTCCAAGTTGTGAATAATCTGAAGATCTAGTTAATTTCTAAACAAAAGTTGTTAATATTAACTTGTAGTCAAAGCTAAGTAGTAAGTGTGTGTGTATGTTATTTTGATTGCAAATCATTGGTGGCTCAATGATCATCTATTATTGACATCCAAGTCGGGATGGGATCAAATCTCATCTTAATCATTTTGCCAAAATAAAATCCTCTCATCGGTAGCTAGCTCGCTAGCCATCGATGAGGGGCTGTGGTGGCCAACTACCGGTTAGGGATTGCTAGCAAGGGATCAAGACTTTTTCTTTTAGTATGGGGGCATGTGTATCGTTTTGCTCGTATATCACCTTCCTTTTTCGAGTGATCAAATCTCAATGGGATTATGCAATTTCATTGCACCATTATGTCCTTTGTATTTTCTAATTTCTTTTTTTTTTTCCCTTCCATTTTCCAATTATAATTTTTCTACCACTTGTTTCTCGGACATATATGGGCTTTGATCAAATCATTTTTTCAACTTTATTACATATATTGATGTCCTTATGAAATCCAAAAAGAATATAAATTTATTCTCGTCAATTCAATTTAATAATTATTAATGAAAAGGTAAAAATATAATAAAACCTAGAATGGTGAATGATTTGTAATGAATCTCCCGCCCAAAGGGGGAAAAAAAGCTGTGCAACATAATCTTGAACCACAATTAGTAATTAAGCTTATGCTCCAAACTTCTCGTAATAACCGCCTCCTTCTACTTTCAAACCTTTTTATTATGCAGACAAGCCGTTGTTGGTATATATATTCTCTATAATTTCATATGTAATTTTGATGATTCCATTATTTACTATTTGATGAGATTTCTCATTGATTTATAGAGGATGGATTTCGATATAAAAAAAATAAAAAATTATAGACAATGAATGTTAGAATGAACAATTCGAAACAATATATGCGCACATGAATACAAATAATGCTGAACATAGAAGGGAAGTAGGTTCAAACACACAATTTTATTATATAGCCATGCATATATAACAACGGGGCCAACGTAAAACAGAGAAGGCCAAACACTTGAAGACAAATTGTAGAGAAATCCAATACTCTCACATTTTTATAAAACCGAAACAAACATAAATATGATAGTCTCTAATTGTGATAACAAAACATACATAAGATCTTGTGATGCTCACTTATTTTCGTAGGTCAGGCTGATGGCTTGGCGTTTTCTCCACACACGACATGTAAATAGGTGGATTTTAAAAGTGTGGCTTGTGATAAAGTCTAATTGGAGGAATTGGAGGATAAAATGGATCAATAAATAGTGTAGGTGTTGACTTTTTCTCAGCCTGTGAATTTTCAAAAGATGAGTCGACTACTGGATGACAATCACCAAGATGTGTAGGTGTTGACTTTTTCTTAGCCTGTGAATTTTCAAAAGATGAGTCGACTACTGCATGACAATCATAAAGATGTGTAGGTGTTGACATTTTCTCAGCCTTTGAATTTTCAAATGGAGGTTTATAAGCCTGATAATCATATGCAAAGCTTGGAGTGATGAGAAGCATCACTCCAAAAAAGAACACTAGCAAGTGTTTAGACGACATTGTTGAACTGTTGTTGTGTTAATGATATGCTAATAACAGAGATCTGATACAATTTATAGTGCAACTCGGGAGGGCTATTGATGTGTTCATCTTGTAATCCATTATATTTTATTATAAAATATATTTAATAAATAAATTACGATAAAAAAATAAAAGTCCAGGTTGGCTGGTGTACTCAGCCGCTATTTTTGTGTATATTGCTGCACGGATGTATGTGAAAAGGTGGAAATCCCTCGTGTTTTCTTCAGTTTTTTGGTAACTCTTAATTTTTCTTAATCATTCACGTGTATGTGTATTTTATACTAACATCTAACTTATTTTAGTCAAGAAATGCATTTTTAGTGACCAAAAACTTTAATGACGATTGACATCGGGAGCTGGCTGGGATTGTTTGTGGCAAAGATAGTCATATGGTGGGATTATCCCACCATCCTTAGATCCCAAAGACTTTAATGACTATCAAAACCACAAAATCATTTTGTTGAAATTATGCAAAATAATATATTAAATAACTATCAAAATAAAAGGCCACCCGTTTCAGTAGTAGAGGCAAAACTTCCTAGGCTTAAAGCACGTTTCACCATTTAAAATAGAGATCAAGAACATGTTTTTACCAAGGGAAAAACATTTCTCATGTTGTAGGAGAAATGTTTTCTCATGCCACACGCACATAAAATGATGGGACCCACATATATATATAATTAGCATTATATATATATGTGGGTCTCACCATTTTATGTGTGTGTAGGAATCTTTTTTCTCTCATGCAACATGAGAAAAGTAAACCCCATTCATTATATTAAAAGATCAAAGGAAAAAGGGCATGTTTTAGGGAATTTTCTACACTTGAAATGAGTTTCATCATTTTACATAGTGATTTACACATATGTTTCATACGTAAAAAAGTGTTGTAAATCGCGAATCTGAAATAGTAAAACTCGCTTCAAATATAGTAAATTCAACTTCTAGTGTAGTTAATTCCCTAAAACATGCCCTTTTTTTTTTTTGAACACAAAACATGCCCTTTCACTTTGATCTTTTTAAGTGTGGAATTTGTTTTTTAAGAAAAATGCATTTTAAATTGCTAATTTGAAATGTTGAAATTCACTTGAAGTGTAGTAAATTCTCTGAAACGTGCCCTTTTACTTTTATCTGATCTAAGTGTGAAGTTATTAAAAATATAGAGTGTTGTAAGTAAATTGCTAATGAGAAATGGTAAAATTATCTTTAAATGTAGTAAATTTGTCCTCTGGTATAATAAATTCCTTGAAACATAACCTTTTTTTTAAACAATGAAACATAACCTTTTACTTGGATCTTTCTAAGCGTGGAATCTGTAAAAAGGTGTAGATCGCTAATGTGAAATAGTGAAAGTCGTTTTATGTGTAGTAAATTATTTTAATCTTAGCCTTTTATTTTAATAGTTATTTTATAAGGAAAATGATAGAAAAACACCGCTTGAACTTCGAAATTTTGTTAACAACAACAGTAATAAGATTAACAAAAAAAGTAAAGCAATTGACAACTCCATTTATTTTAAAATCACATGTTTGAGATTTTAAAATTTAAGTGGTTTCTTCTCAGGATTTTCTATATTTTATATATTATTTTGCATTACTTAGACAAATGGTTTAGTTTCTCAGTGGCTATAAAAGCTTCGATGGCTTTTGGCCATGGGTCGCCAGCGATTGTGCTAGGGCTTTTTTTTAATAGAAAAAAAGTGAGAGGTAAAATTATAAAAACACTAACATTTTTAAATATTTTTGGTACTGTAGATTGATTTGGAATTTTCAAATTGTGATATTTTCTTGGCCTTTGTATATTTAAACGAATTTTAGAGAAGTTTTCTCATCATTATATATCTAACTTATTTTAGTGAAGAAATGCATTTCTTAACTCTTCATGCGAATATAAGTACATATGCGTGTTAGAGATATTGTTTTCGGCTGAGACTTAATTTGTTAGACGAAAATGACTCCATTGGTCCCAAAAAGTACGAATAGCAAGATTCTTTTTAATATATTATTTAAAAAATACATTATTACAAAGAGATCAAAGAATAATTTTTAAATACAGTACTCATAATAATATCTAAAATAATACTTGCCCTTTGCTTTCAACATATTTATAAATTCACTTCTAAAACATAACTTTTATATACAAAGAAAAGCTAGCACTAAAAGTTAGAAATTGAGATAAAACTTTTTCAGGTTAGTTAATTCTGTAGAGACAAAATTTTGAAATTATTTATATACTTGCCCTTTGCTTTCAACAGATTATGATTTCTTGTGCGGATCAAAAGAGATTTTGATTTCTTGTGTAATCCTGTGGCGGATGAAAATCACTGTCTACCAATTTTATAATATATACATATGTGTCCTTCTGAAATAAAAAAGGAACACAAAATTTTCTTATTTAATTCACTCATATTATTAAAGGGGATTATTTATATTTGAAGCTCCATCAACCATATGAGTACAGCTAGATTTGGATATATCCCTTCGTTGAATCTCTCTTCAGCTACAAGCAAATGTTATCTTTGGTAATGAAAAAGAGACAATATAATATAATATAGGGGTTTAAACTTCTCATGTTGCATGAGAAGAAGATTCCTATACATACATGAAATGGTGGGACCCACATCTTTTTCTTTTTCTTTTTTTTTTAAAAAAACCTCAAACACAAAAATGGAAGTGTCTATGATATGAGGATACACTTCTCCTACAACATGAAAAGTATATTTCCCTATAATATAATAGGGATAGGATATTGTCACTACTAATTTTATGTCAATACTAAGTCACTACCATTTTTTCACTATTAGTGGTAGTGACTTGATAGTGACATAAAATTGGTAGTGACAATATTTTATCTCAATATAATATAACCTTTCTTTCGGCCAAATAAATTAATATGCGCAGACCAATATTAGAATTCACAATGACTTTCAATGAATCGCCTACTTAATTTTGAAAATTGACTTTCAATACCTAGTTAATTCGTGGTCCATTCACTGCTACAAAAACATTTTTAACGTTCGTTTTTAAGACTCTTAGATGATTGTTTTCAAGGGTCGTGTAAAAAAGTGTCGTTGAAAGTTTAATATTTACGATGACTGTTTTTTAAAAAACCATTCAACAATTGTTATTTAAATAATAGTTATTGTATATCCACAATTGATAGGACAAAACTTTATAGCCTAAAAACTCCGCAAGTACATGGGCCGTATCAAGTAATAAAGTGATAAGAAAAGTACCGTTCCCACGAGAACTTAGTATCACAACTTTAATTAAACATTAATTTCACAATTTCGTTTAAGTTGAGCAAAACAAATTGAATTTAATTAAGAGAAAAGAAATTAAAACTAAAATTTAAAACAAACTAACTACATACTAATGAACGAGCAACCTAGAGTCACTAATCCCTTATTTGATTCTTAAATTTTATCCCCACTAAATTAACTTTGACTTAACCTAATTAGCTAATCTAGAGTATTAATGTCTATAAATGCCTTCCGGTCCACTTATATACCTATCTTAATTAATTATGTGATGCCTCACAACTAAATAAGATGCGTTTTAAATCGGACTCACTCTAATTTGATTATGCGGAGCTTCTAGGTATATTCCTATCCTAGACGCAAATTAGACTAAAACCTAATTTCACATTAAATTTAAACATAATTCCACATTATTTAATCCCAAGGTCAATTTATGATTCCCTCTTCCAAGTTCAACCCTAAATTCCCAAAACATGCTCAATGGTGATCAATCAATAAGCAATAACAATGAACACAAGATTAAATAAACTGAAATAAAATTAAGCAAAACTAACGAGTGGGAATAATTTCTAAAATCCAAACAAGTTCATTGGTTCTCTAGGTTGCAAAACCAATTAGCCACACATGGCTTTAATCAAATCCATAAAAGAGAGAGAGAGAGAGAGAGAGAGAGATGAAAATTCATGTTCAAAGAATAAAGAGAGAGAGAGAGAGAGAGAGAGAGAGAGAGGAAAGAAAGATTCTCCGTTGCATCCACAGTCCTTTCGTCATTCTGTGGGGATGATGAAGAGAACTGAAACGTTTAGCCTCTACTCCTCTGCTTCTTTGTTCCTTCTCATTCTGTGTCTCCTAATCTGCTCTTCTTCTTGCTTCTTTGCCTCCCTATTTATAATTTTGGTTTTGGGTTACTGATTCTCCTTTTCTTATTACAAAGATATCTCATATCTTGTAATTTACTCCATCAGATCAAACAATTGATTTTGTTTCTTTTTTTCTTGCGTTGGACCACTGAGTTTGGCTGATTGCATATCCTCTTAATTGCTTTTTCTACTTCATTCCAAATTAGCTAATATTTCCTGCACAATAAAAATAGGATATGAATAGATTTTATATCTATTTATTCTTTGATCCTAAGTTTGATTCAATGATGGAAAAGTCAATAAAAGATAATTAAATAGGTATATAATATCAATAATTCCAATTAATTCTCATAAAATATACACCTATTTAATCATAAAATATATACTCATCAACAACACACACACATGCTATGTAGTCCATAGAACCATCTAAAGCACAATGTAAGGTGCAATTTGAACAAGCTAAAGCCTCGTAAGAAAAAGAATGATTAAAAATGGACAATAAGCAGTACCATTCAAGATTTGACAAAAGAAATAGAACGTTTCCTGTCCATCAAAGTACAAAAATAAGAAGAAAAATAAAACCTTTCAAGTCTTAACTGAACGAAGTAGAAGACAAATAAAAGAAATGTGCACCCCAAAATCCAACACATATTACCATAGGCTGACTTAATAAAATTAGGATGAAAAAATTGAAAATTAGCCTCTAAAAAAAGATTCATTTTACAGACAAAAGAAAGCATCAGGAAATAGAGTAGAAAAACACTACAATGGAATTATCCATTCAGAATTTCAACAAAAGAAAGCACCAGGAAATAAAGCTCTGGTATCCTCATCATTGCCTACGGGGGGTTTCCTCCTCTTCACGGTGCTCGAGATTATTGCTCGACATATTTTTTAGTGAGGGTAGAGAGAGAAGCAAATCTGCAACCTAGATCTACAACCGGCAGTGAACAACAGATCTAGAGGCTATGGAGCATTCTCGTAGTTCACAGCAGAGAATGAGTCGAAGTCACTCACGTCTCGGTAGCAAATCTCCTTGGCAGTAAGGGTGGGGTCGTTGGGTGCGGTGATGGAGATGGGTAGGTCTGGAGACTCTTGTATGCATTTAGGATGAATTTGAGGAAGGCTTTCTACATACTGTTAGGTTTTAAAGAGAAAACTTTATATTTTTATGGAAGAGAGGGAACAACGAAACGTCAAAGGCACGAGATTGAAGTTGAAAAATCTGAAAAAATTTGAGTTTCAATAAATGGTTTTGAAAAAATTGTCGTTGTAAGTTAAAATAAAAATAAAAAGGTGTGAGGGAGGCTCGATTGTTTTTTTTAACGCATATCATTGACTGTTTGTTTACAAATAATTGTTTATTTTACTTCTCTTAACTATCGAAATTCTATGCTACATACTAATAAATAGCTATCAATATGAGATAAAATCACAATGGTCATATAATCTTTAAGGTTTTTATTCTAACGATAAGTAGCACATATTTTTTGCTTATTGATATATATATTTTTTTTTATAGATATATTGATTGAAATCACAATGATCATGTAATATTTAGATTTACATATTAAAATCACAATGATCATGTATTAAATTATTAAATTTATTGATTGCTTTCAATGTGTGATATATATATATATATATATATAATTTAATTTTTTATTTTTGTCAGGAACTAACAGAATGAAAATACGGTTAGATTTCTTCACCTAACTATTGAAATTATAGGCTACATACTAGGAAATAGCTATATATATATAAGAGATATATTGTTTAATTTATCAAATTTATTTATGAACTAACTAAATGAAAATACGGTTAGATTTCGTCTCTTAACTATTGAAATTCTAGGCTATATATTAGGGGGGGGAAGGGATACAATGACTGTTTTTATAAAACCAGTGGTTGTGTTAAATGTTTGACTTTTAACGTCTATTTTTAAAGAAACGGACGTTAAAGATAAGCATAAAATTACAACAGTGCTACCGCCTACTTTTTACCATCGATTTTGTGTGAAACAGTCATTGAATATTCTCACCAAAATTTCAAAAATGCCACCGTCTCATTTTCTATGTTTGTTTACATTTAATTGGTCGTTAGATGAGAATCGTTAAATCTACTTTTTGTAGTAGTGATTGATGTCACAAAATAACATTACAGTTTCTAAAACTAATTTTAAAATCATAACTTGGGCAACATAATTAAGATTAGAATTATTCAAGAGTTCATACAAAAACATATGCAAATATATGAGAAATGTCTTTGACAACGAAAATGATCCTAGGATACTATTGTGTATGTCAACAACCAAATTATTGGACAATTATTTATCAAGAGGTCATACTCAATAACTTCGTCAACTGTTGTCTTTGGTTTTCATATGCCCCTTTTCATAGGATTTCATATTGCTTAATCTACTTTCCTTATCAGCACATCTAATGGCCTTCTTTCTATATGTCCAAACAACCTTGTTTTTTCTTGTATGAGCAGATATCCATCTCAGAATCCTTATGTCAACTATCCTACTTTCTAGTTTTTACCCATGTTGTCTTTTTTAAAGCCTAACAATCACTACCATATAATATTGTTGGTCGTATAGGAGCGCACATGTGTAACATCCTGAATTTTGGGCACTGAAGCTTAAGAATAAGCCTAAATTAGGTGGACATTTAAGCCTGGTCCAAGAGGAGTGACATTCCCGGATAAGGCCATAACTTCGGCCAAGGGACAAAAAGAGGAAAATTATGAAATGATATTTCAAGGATATAGAATTATTATGATAGAATGATTTATGGAAAATTTGGCCTTAATTATTATAAAGCTAATTGTTGGAATTTAAGGCATATTTTTCCATAAACTAAGGATAAATAATTATGGAATAATCTTTGGCTTAAATATTTTAGAGATAATATTTCAAGGCCTAAAGATATTTAATTAAGGAAGAAAATCCTTAAACGAAATTAAGGAATTAATCTTATCACTTTTCCAATATTCGCAATTAATTGAGATAAATACCTAATTGCAAATGAAGGTTTGGGGGAGGACCAAGTGGGATAATTGTTGAAGTATCCCAACACGTGACAGTTGAAGAAGGCAGCAAAACAGATATATATATATATATATATATATATATATATATATATATATATATATCTCCTATTTCTCTAATATCCATTAAAGTGAAACACATAAAAGCTGCAAAGGGCACAACGTGTTACACGGTCACGCAAGATCAGATGAGCCATGCTTCTTCAGACTTCCCATACCTCCCCCACTTCCTCATTATATTAGCAGCACCCAAGAAATAGAAAGGAAATGAGAGACAGAAAACTTAAGTCTGAAACGTGAGAGAGTGAGAAGGATAAATAAAGCCACGACTGGAGAAAAAGGAAGGAGTTGATCATGAAGCTTGAGGAATCAATTAAGGTGAGTTCCTTAAGCATTATCCTTCCTATTTTCATGGCTTTAATTTGCTGCAAGTGGTTTAGTTAGAAGAAAAGCGTGACTGTACTCTGTTTTTCTTGTCTGAAACAGAGAATTTTGTGTGTTTCTTTTTGATAGTTAAACCTTTGAGTTTTTCCATGAAATTTTTACAGTAGATAATAGACTCAATAAGGTTTAAAACGAGCCAAAGAACAGCCAAAACGGACATGTAGGTTGAGAGTTATGATTTTTCAAAGTTTGATAGCAAAAATTGGAAAACTGTAAGTTTCCAGAAATGAATAGTGATTTTTGTGTGAAGTTTTGAAATAGTGGATTATCGAGTTTTGTCATGAAATTTTTCAAAAATAAAGTAGACACAACAAGGTTTAATTTGTTAGGTTACATGCCTTATTCGGAGTTGTATCTTGAGAGATATGAATTTTTGAAATTGACCTATTGAATTTGGAATTTTTTTGGATTGTATGTCGGAGTATGGATATGGCGCTGAATATGTATAAGTGTAGGGAAAAAACTTGATGTGAACCCAGATTTTGACACCCTATCGCGGATTTTGACACCCTATCTCGGATTATGACACACTAACTCTAACTCAGCAACACTATCCTAGCAAATATATCTCAGCCACACTATCTCAGCAACACAATCCCAGCAACTTTATCTCAGCAACACTATCTCAGCCACCTTATCGCAGCAACACTATCCCAGCCACCTTATCCCAGCAACACTATCCCAGCAACCCTATCTCAGCAACACTATCTTAGCAACCTTATCTCAGCCACACGATCCCAGCAACCCTATCCCAGCAACACTATCCTAGTAACCCTATCTCAGCCGCACTATTCTAGCAACCTTATCTCAACAACCCTATCTCAACAACACTATCCCCTATCCTAGCATTCCATCCCAGCAACCCCAACTCGAAACCCCTTGACCCAAAACCCCCTCAACCCAGAGAAATAATTACAAAGAAAATAATAATAATATTAAATAAATATTATTATTATTAGGAAAAGGAATAAATATTAAAAAGGGTATTATTATTTTTGGGGTTAAGAACCACTTTTAATCCTTTAAAATAATTCCATAGTTAGTTAGTTGGGACGCAAGAAGTGACTAATGACAATGATAAACGTTTATAGGCATACTTTGACGTACACCTCTTCTGATCCCAGCATCTTTGGACAAAGTTAAGGATTCAAATTTGAGGTGGGTAACTGTTATCTTATTAGCTTGTATGTATGTATTGCATGTATGACTGATCATGTTACTAGATAATTCTATATGTGTGTATCCTAGCTATGGATTGAGGCTGCGTGTCCTAAAGGGTTACGGTCTTTGGCCGTTAATTGTGGTTACGGTGCGACTTATTTGTTGTGAATTATTTTATGCTGATACATGTGTTATACTGTCTTTTACATTTCATATTTGTATATAAGATTAACTGTTACCCCTGGGGTTCATTCATTTGAACTCCAGATTGCATAAAAGAGACAGGCAGTGGATCGGGATCAAGAGGAAAGTTACAGCTGTAAGGGATACAGCAGAAGGAATATTTTGGGGATAATATGAGTCATTGGATTGTAATTATTGTTTATCATTTGTCAATTTTGGATTATTGTATTAAGACTTCCCCTATGGGATAATTCCGAATCGTGATAAATTTATCCTTATGTTTTCAAACTAAGTTATTTTAAGAAAGTTTTATTCTGCAATTAAGTCGTCCAAATCATTTTGATGCCTGTGCGCTATAAATCTGATAAATATCTGCGTATCAAGACAGGGCATCACAACATGGCTAAGGCTTTTTTAAAGAATGATTATTATTTCCAAGACCCAAATAAAATGAAGGTAATTAGCTATGTATTATGTAATGATTCCATGTGAGCCCTAAAAGGGCTTTCTCTTATTGAGATATTTTCTAACATGATGGGTAAGATGAGCTCATGACCTTTTAGGGTCATAGACCCTTAGACTAGGGTTGGCTATATAATACATAGACCGTCCTTATGATGTATTTTTATGTGGAATGATGCTAGATACATGCTTAGGTAAAGGAACAATTAGCCACTTGATCCTAGAGGTTTCATTAATTATGCATAGATGATAATGAAGATTATCATCAAGACATACGCATGCACGCCCGCACGAATTCACATTACATGCTTTTATCTTACATGCTTCTTAGGTGCTTGTCCCTCTAATAAGAGAGTTGAAACATTTTTTTTATTTTTCAAAATTTTTTTATATATTCTATTTATTTAGATTAAACTATATATTACATCCTGAGTTTTTTTTTACACCCAATATTTATTTTGATATATTCGGTGCAAAAAAATTTTTAGAATGCAACATATAGTTTAATCTAAGTAAATAGAATATATTAAAAAATTTAAAAAAAAAGTTTCAACTCTTTAATTAGAGGGACAAGCACCTAAAAAGCATGTAAGGGAGAAACATGGAATGTGAACCCACGCGCGCACACACCCTCGAGTGTCCTATTTTAGGAATAACCCTAGGTTGGGGCATCTTCCCTAAGAAAGGAAGGTACTAATTAATTGGATAGATGAATAATTTTCATTAATATATATGTGCAATGATTTCGAGGTAAAAATATTATTTATTGTGAACGACTTTAAAAATTGTAATTATTTAGAAAGACCAAATTTCAAACTATAAATTTAAAATACTAAATTACCCATAGTCAAACTTCTCACATTCTCTCATTTAATCTCTCTCACATTCTATTTTAAAACCAATATAAATTTTATTTTTCGTTAAAATTAAAACTGTCAAAATCATCAATGCAATGAACCCATTTTAACTTTTATTCTCCATCAACATAATCATACGATAAATATATTAATATTATATGAAATTTTTTATTTTTACCATTCACATAAATTTATTTTTTAATAAAAGTAAAATTTTCAAACTCACTAATTTTAACTATGTTTTAAAAGATTATGTTGATGTTGGTAAAAAAATAAAAGTTAAGAAAATCTTGTCATGATGATTTTGACGATTTTAATTTTGATAGAAAATAAAAATTAAATTATATTTAAAATAGAATGAGAGAAAAATTGAATAAGAAAATATAGGAAGTTTGATGAGGGGTAATTTAATATTTTTAAATTTATTTTTTGAAATTTGGTCCTTCTATATAATTATATTTTTTTAAGGTCCTTTGAAAAAAATATTTTTTCTTGGTCCTTCTCCCTAATTTTCCCTCAAAAAATAAAAATTAGACATGCTATAGCGCTTTCATTAGCAAGGGCTATAGCAAGTATTTTTTTAAAAAAAAATAAATAAATACACACACACTTTTTCAGATTATCGTAATTACTACATTTTTTCATGTATAACCTATATTAACAATTAATTCTATCTTAATTAATCTACAGCATAGATAAATGACTATATTTTTTTTTCATATTTCAAAATAAAATTAATATAAAATCTATATTGAGAAAATTAAAATATATGCTACTAATAAAATTAAATCGGTAAGTTTATTTTTATTTTTATTTTTATTTTTTAAAAAATTTACAATGTATTGAGAGGAGGAAGAAGAAGAAGTGGTTAATATTTAGGAACAGTATAATTTATTAATTAATCTTCATCATAGATAAATGACAGTATAATTTGTAACCACTTGATTTAATCGTAGAAGAAGAAGAAGAAGAAATGATTACTATTTAGGAACAATATAATTTGTAATCACTTGATTTAATCGTAGAAGAAGAAGAAGTGGTTACTATTTAGGAACAGTATAATTTGTAACCACTTGATTTAATTGTAGGGGCAAATGTACTAATTCTGTTATAACAGTATGTTATAACTGAATGGCAAACACAATGGCCTGGATTAATAGTGTGCTCTGAGCCTCTGACCGACAATGCCATATATTTTAATTTGTCTATTTAGATAATATTGTGTTATATAATTCCATTATAATGAAGTATATTCAATTATTACCCTAATTATACTGGTCACCCCTAAGGGACAACTTCATATAGAAACTATATATTTTGCCATTGTGATATAATTTTTACTAAATATTATGGGGTATAATTAGGTTATATCCCATAATATTCAATTATTATCTTCCACTTATAAAGTTAATTAGTACTTTTTTTTTATACAGCTAGTGGAGGGAGAGGGAGGCAAGGCTCAAACCCTGGATAAGAGGGAAGGCCAACTCCTAAGACTGACCCTAGTGCCATCGTAGGGGCACTTTATTAACAGCTATATATGGGAATTATTTATATAAATATATTATATAACAGTATATCATCTTTCACTTATTTATTATATTTTAATTACTTATTTATAACTACAATAGTAACAATGGTTACCAAATTATATTTTATCTAAATCTTCTGTTAAGTAGAAAAAAAAAACAAGATGAAAAAGGTGAATAATATATTTCATTCTCTTTAGACACCTCTAACCATTCATTGCCTCTTTTCTCTCCTCATTTTCTGTTATCTTTGCTCTCCTAATTTTTTTCTGTCTTGCTTCCACCATTGCTATCCTATTTACAGCCTCAGTATGGTTTTCCTCATAAATGTATTTTTTTCATTTTTTATTATTTTATTTGTTTATAAAACTTTCTAACTTGAACCAGTCGCCATCAATGAGATTTTTTTTTTTTCATTTTTGTTTTTTAAAATTTTTTGTTTGTTTTTCCTACAAGCAATTTCCTAATTTAAACCTATCAACATAAAGGAGATTTCTTTTCTTTTTTAATTTTCGTTTTTCATTTATTTTTCTATATTTCCCTACAAGTAATTTCCTAATTTAAACCGATCAACATAAATGAGATATATTTTTTGTATTGTTTAATTTCTATATTTTTTTCCTCCACCACATGACTCCATACTAGATTTCCTTATCCGAATATCAATCAACATCAATAATATGAATTATTTTGAAATTTATTGCCATTTACTATAAACTCAATTGCAACACAATCACCATTAATAATGATTATTTTTCAAATTTTAATTATGATCCAACTGTCATCAATGCCATTTGCTTATTAATTTATATTTGTAAGCATCAAGGAGGATTTTTTTCCTTTCTAACTTTTTTTTTTTAATTTTTTGAGTGGGGCCCCAAAAAATAGGGTGTTCACAATAACTAATTCTTTTTCCATGCTCCACCATAAGTTCATCCAATTTTTGAGGTGCAGAACAGAAATATTAAATAACTAAACTAAAAATTCTTTTTTAAAAAATACTAATCAAAATGATGCAGTTTTTATAGTTTACAGTACAGAAGCTTAGGTGCAGTGGCTTTTTCATATATATATATATATATATATATATATATATATATATATATATATATATATATATATTATTGTTATTTTGATTGCAAATCATTGGTGGCTCAATGGTCATTGATTATTTTGACATCCAAGTGGGGATAAGATCAATAGCTAGCTCGCTAGCCGCCAATGAAGGGCTATGGTGGTCAGTTGCCGGTTAGGGATTGCTAGCAGGGGGTCAGGACTTTTTTTTAAAAAAAAAAAAAATATATGGGGCATGTGTATGCCTTTGCTTGTATTTCACATTCCTTTCTTGAGTAATCAAATCTCAATGGGACTATGCAATTTTATTGCACCATTGTGTCCTTTGTATTTTCTAAGTTCTTTTTAATTCCTTCCATTTCCCAATTATAATTTTTCTACCACTTGTTTCTTGGACATATACGGGCTTTGATTAAATCATTTTTTCAACTTTATTACATATATTGATGTCCTTATGAAATCCAAAAATAATATAAATTTATTATCTTCAATTCAATTTAATAATTACTAATGAAAAGGTGATAATATAATAAAACCTAGAACGGAGAATGATTTGTAATGAATCTCCCGCCCAAAGAAAAAAAAAAAAAAAAGGCTGTGCAACATAATCTTGAACCACAATTAGTAATTAAGCTTATGCTCCAAACTTCTCGTAATAACCGCCACCTCCTACTTTCTGAATTTTCTTATTATGTAGACCAGCCGTTGTTGGTATATATATTCTCTGTAATTTCATATGTAATTTAAATGATTCCATTATTTTACTATTTGATGAGATTTCTCATTGATTTATAAAGCATGGATTTCGATAAGAAATTATAGACAATGAATGTTAGAATGGACAATTCAAAACAATATATGAGCACATGAATACAAATAATGCTGGACATAGATATTTTATATATACATGTATTATAGCTAATAAATTATACTCCTAATTGCGATGGGAAGTAGGTTCAAGCACACAATTTTATTATATATCATTCGGAGAATAGAATGCAGCCATATAGCCATGGCATACATAACAACGGGGCCAACGTAAAACAGAGAAGGCCAAACACTTGAAGACAAATTGTAGAGAAATCCAATACTCTCACATTTTTATAATACCAAAACAAACATAAATATGATAGTCTCATAATTGTGATACCAAAATATACATAAGATCTTGTGATGCTCACTTACTTTCGTAGGTCAGGCTGATGGCTTGGCGTTTTCTCCACACACGACATGTAAAGAGGTGGATTTTAAGTATGGCTTGGCGTTATATCCACTCACAACTGAGTCTACAGTTATTTTGTGTAGGTATTGACTTTTTCTCAGCCTTTGAATTTTCAAAAGATGGACAACCTTTTATATAATCTTCACAAATGACACAATTATCACCACAAATGGCACAACAGTAATATTCTGTACGTATTGATATTTTCTGAGCCTGAGAATTTTCAGATGGAGGTTTATAAGCCTGATAATCATATGCAAAGCTTGGAGTGATGAGAAGCATCACTCCGAAAAAGAACACTAGCAAGTGTTTAGACGACATTGTTGAACTGTACTTGTGTTAATGATATGCTAATAACAGAGATCTGATACAATTTATAGTGCAACTAGGGAGGGCAATTGATGCGTTCATCTTGTAATCCATTATATTTTATTATAAAATATATTTAATAAATAAATTACGATAAAAAAAAATAAAGTGCAGGTTGGCTGGTGTACTCAGCCGCTATTTTTGTGTATATTGCTGCACGGATGTATGTGAAAAGGCGGAAATCCCTCTTGTGTTTTCTTCAGTTTTTTGGTCTCTTAATTTGGTTGTACTATTTGCTAGACATAATCATTGATGTGTATATATATATATATGGTTTATCGTTTGTTATGTCACTTGACTTAAAATTTTGTCAAATCACCTCAAAACTACGTCGTTTTGAAAGTTAGGGAAATTAATGAAGGGAGTTTTGATAAAATTTATATAATAAATATATTAAAAAATAGCAAAACACCCTTCATTAATTCTCCTAACATTCAAAACGACATCGTTTTGAGGTTAAGGGAATTAATGAAAGGTTTTTTTTGTAAAATTTATATAATAAATACAAAAACAAAAATACCTAAAAAATCTTCAGTAATCTTCTAACTCCCAAAATGGTATAGTTTTGGGTTGACTTGATAAAACCTTATGTTAAGTAACATGACAAATGATAAACCCATATATATATATATATATGTATGTATGTATGTATGTATGTATATTGGGGTTTAAACTTCTCATGTTCCATAAGAAAAAGAAGATTCCTACACACACATGAAATAGTGGGACCCACACACACATATATATAATAATGCTAATTATACATATATGTGAGTCTCATCATTTTATGTATGTATAACATGAGAAAACACTTCTCCTACAATATGAGAAGTATTTTTCCTATATATATTATACTAGTATCTAACTTATTTCAGTCAAGAAATGGATTTTTAGTGACCAAAAATTTTAATGACCATTAACATCGGGAGCTGGCTGGGATTGTTTGTGCCTTTAATGACTATCAAAACCACAAAATCATTTTGTTGAAATTATGCAAAATAATATATTAAATAACTATCAAAATAAAAGGCCACCCGTTTCAGATAATTTATTGCACTAGAGGCAAAACTTACTACGCTTAAAGCACGTTTCACCATTTAAAATAGAGATCTAGAACATGTTTTTACCAATTCATTATATTAAAAGATCAACGCAAAAAGGGCATGTTTTAGGGAATTTTCTACACTTGTTTTCATCATTTCACATAGTGATTTACACATATGTTTCATACGTAAAAAGGTGTTGTAAATCTCTAATCTGAAATAGTAAAACTCGCTTCAAGTGTAGTTACTTCCCTGAAACATGCCCTTTCACTCTGATCTTTCTAAGTGAGGAATTTGTAAAAACCAAAAACAAAAAAAACAAAAAAAAAACAAAAAAACAAAAACAAAGAAACAAACAAGAGAATTTTAAATTGCTAATTTAAAATGTTGAAATTGACTTGAAGTGTAGTAAATTCTCTGAAACGTCCCATTTACTTTTATCTTTCTAAGTGTGAAGTTATTAAAAAAAAATAGAGTGTTGTAAGTAAATTGCTAATGTGAAATGGTAAAATTATCTTTAAATGTATTAAATTTGTCCTCTGGTATAATAAATCCGATCCCTTGAAACATAACCTTTTACTTGGATCTTTCTAAGCGTGGAATTTGTAAAAAGGTGTTGATCGTTAATGTGAAATGGTGAAACTCGTTTTATGTTTAGTAAATTATTTTAATCATAGCCTTTTATTTTAGTAGTTATTTTATAGGAAAAATAACAGATAAAATACCACTTAAACTTTGAAATTTTGTTGACAAAAATAGCAATAGGATTAACAAGAATACTAAAGCAATTGACAACTCATTTTGTTAGCAATAGGTACTTTTTTTTTCAAATTTTATATATTATTTTGCATTATTTACACAAATGGTTTAGTTCCTCAATGGCTTTTAAAGCTTCGATGGTTTATGGCTATTTGCGATGGTGGTAGGGCTTCTTCTTTTTTTAATAAAAAAAGTGAAAGGTAAAATTGTAAAAACACTAACATTTTTAAATATTTTTGCTACTGTGGATTGATTTGGAATTTTCAAAATTGTAATATTTTCTTGGGCTTTGTATATTTTAAAGGAATTATAGAGAAGTTTTCTCATCATTATATATCTAACTTATTTTAGTGAAGAAATGCGTTTCTTACTCTTCATGCAAATATAAGTATATGTGTGTGTTAGACATATTGTTTTCGGCTGAGACTTTGTTAGATGAAAATGACTCGATTGGTCCCAAAAAGTACGAAAAGCAAGATTCGTTTTAATATATTATTTAAAATCTACATTCTTTCAAAGAGATCAAAGAAGAATTTATAAATATAATACTCGTAATATCTAAAAATAATACTTGCCCTTTGCTTTCAACATATTTATAAATTCACTTCTGAAACATAACTTTTATGTACAAGGAAAAACTTTTTCAGGTTAGTTAATTCTGTAGAGACAAAATTTGAAATTATTTGTTGAACTGACTCAAAATATGATTTCTTGTGTAATCCTGTGGCGGATTAAAGTCACTGTCTACCAATTTTATAGTATATACATATGTGTCCTTCTGAAATAAATTTTTTTTAAAAAAAAAGGAACACAAAATTTTCTTATTTAATTCACTCATATTATTGAAGGGGATTATTTATATTTGAAGCTCCATCAACCATATGAATAAAGCTAGATTTGGATATATCCCTTGAATCTCTCTTAAGCTACAAGCAAATGTCATCTTTGGTAATGAAAAAGAGACAATATAATATAATTTAAACTTTTTTTTTTTGGCCAAATAAATTAATATGCCCAGACCTATATTAGAATTAACACTGACTTTCAATGAATCGCCTACTTAATTTCGAAAATTGACTTTCAATACCTAGTTAATTTGTCGTCCATTGATGTCACCAAATAGCGTTACAGTATCTAAAATTAATTTTAGAATCAGGGCAACACAATCATGATTAGAATTATTCAAGAGTTCATACAAAAACATATGCAAATATATGACAAATGTCTTTAACAACGAAAATATTCCTACGATACTATTGTGTCTGTCAATAACCAAAATATTGGATAAATTATTTATCAAGAGGTCCTGCTCAATAACTTCGTCAACTGTTCTCTTTAGTTTTCATATGCCCTTTTTCATAAGATTTTATATTGCTTAATATACTTTCTTCATCGGCACATCTAATGGCCTTCTTTCCATGTGTCCAAACAATCTTGTTTTTTTCTTGTATGAGCAAATATCCATCTCAAAAACCTTTACTCAAATACCCTACTTTCTACCTATGTTGTCCTTTTAAAGCCCAACAATCACTACCATATAGTATTGTTAGTTGTATAGCAGCGCACATGGCTAAGGGTTTTTTAAAAAATGATTATTATTTCCAAGGCCCAAATCAAATGAAGGTGATTAGCTTTGTATTGTGTAATGATTCCATGTGAACCCTAAAAGGGTTATCTCTTATCGTGATATTTTCTAACATGATGGGTAAGATGAGCTCATGATCTTGTAGGGTCATAGACCGTCCTTGTGATGTATTTTTATGTGGAGTGATGCTAGATACATACTCAGTTAAAGTGTAATACCCCAAATTGACAATTATTAAAAATACAATATTTTGGTTAATGGCACCTATTTTAAATAGGTGAATATGTAGTCTCAAATTCTGAGATATATTTATTATATCTATTAGATTATTTCTCCTTAGAATTTAAGGTAGTCAATGTTTTATTTTTCTAAGTTTTGTTTGGGATCATAAAATACCATAAAAATACAAACAATTCCCAAATGAAATTGGGATTCTTTAAGGACCAAAAGAGAGCAAGGAAATGTTAGGGAAATACATCTAAAAATAGGGGAAAATAATACAAATTAGTAGACACTTAGACTTTCACTAAACAAAATGAGTAAGTAAATTTTCATAATTAATCAAGGGATTAATTAAAGAAAACCTAAGTCTCAATTTTCATAATTTAATTAGGAAACTAAATTTTGTAAAACCCTAGAATTAATACCTAGCTCATATTAATTCATAAAAGGCCATAAAGAATTATCTAAACACTTGAAACAATTAAGGGGCAATTATTAATAATTAATGAGCAATTAAATTTACAATAATGGAATACTTAGACAATTCTTTGCAATTAATATTCATAGCCATTAAATAGAGTGTATTAAACTAATTAAAATTTAAAGACCAATAAAGGTTTGGGATTAGTACAAAATAAATCACCAATGGCCATAAAATACTCTAAACACCAATTATGCAATAGTCAAGAGATAATTAGGTTTTAATTAAGATGTTAATCAAACTTTAATTAAGCTTTGAAAAGTCAATAATCACAATTAACATTAAAGGTCAAGATTTAACCTTGTAAAGGTAATCAAAAGGCTCTAATTAGCTATAATAAAGTAGAATCCATGTGAAATCCAATCCACCAATAGAAGAATTTCCTTGTAGGCATGTGAGAGGAATAAAACACAAAATTATTTAAGTAACTAAATAAACACATGCTAATATGAGTCATAACTCTAAAAGATTAATCACAACCCTAAACATGAGTGAATCACCAACCTAAGCCATGAGTCACAAACCTACTAATGGATGAGTCATAGAATCAAATAAATGCATGAAGACTTTGGGAGCTTTTGGAAGAGGATAGAGGAGTATAGTAAAAGCTAGAAGGTGATGGAATGTGTGGTGTGTGTATGTGTCGTGTATGTATGTGTATGTTGGGTGTATGAGTGTGTGTGTGTAGTGTGAAAGGAAAGGGAAGGGTCAAGGCAATAGCCAATGAGAAAATTAGGAAATAAAGCAATTAGGATAATTCAAGAAACCCATTTCTAGGCATAAATAAATGGAAATTCATACAAACTAAATTGTATCTTGAAATCCACTAACTAAGTATCAAATCTAAATTGAAAACAATAACAAGCATAAATCAAGCATGAAAACAAGTATAACCAAAGTCATTTCTTTAATTGTTGAAGATTGAAACCAATAGAGAAGATAGACAAGTTTGGTCTCAAAATGAAGCTAAAAATTTCAAGAATTCAAAACCAATGAGAAAGTGTACATAAAACTTCATTAGGATCCTCAAATGTATTGTTATCTAAACAAAAGCAAAGCCAAGGAGGAGGGAATTGTGTTTTAGAAGTCAAGAGATGTAGGTCACCAATGACCTCATCAAAGAGGTGATTCATAAAGTTTTAGAAGAGGCTAAAAGGGTGTGGTGTAAGGCTAGGATTTGTTCTCCCAATTACCCTAAATCCAATGGCCAAAAATTGCCAAGAGAAAGTTGCAATTAATTACAAAATTACCCAACCCTTTTACTATAAATAGGGGCATTAGCATTCACAAATCCTCACACCAAAATCTCAAGCAACATCTGATTCTAAGAGTGAAAGAGAGAGTGAGAGTCTTGGAGAAAGGAGGGACAAAGTTCTAGGTAAGTTCTTGAGCTCTAGCTTTTGAGTTTTTAGTTATTTTGTAGTTTAATCTTTAAATCTTCTAGATATAGTTGTTTTTATGTTTTTCTGAGTTTAAAATTGGTTTTATTTCGAAAAAATGATGAAGGGGTTTTAGCAAAATTTCCGAAAGAGAAACATTGAAGTAACGAAGTTTTGGCGAAATTTTGTCAGTAGGCGATTTCTGAAATCAGTCATGAAAATACTAATATTTTATGTTCAAAATGTTGTTTAAAAATTCTGGAAACATTCATGATGAAAGTAGACATATAGGGCTTTCCAAAGATGCCAAGAACATGTCCAAATGAATTTTGTGCAGTGAGATGAAAATTCCCAAAGTTAGGACTACGAATTCCTGAAAAATTCTGGCAGAGGTTCAAAATTTAAAAACTGGGAATGAACCATAGAATCTGGGAAAAGGATGATATTTTCTCTGGAAAATAGATATCCTAAGGATTCCAAAGAATTTTACGGAACCTCGTTTCGATTTTTCTAGAATTAGTTATGATTTTTCAAAGTTAGGCAAAAATTTGTCCAGATTTAAAGGATCAGCGTTTTTTCAAAATAAAGAGGAGAAATAATTGGAAAATAAATACTCTAGGGGCAAAATGGTCAATAGGGACTAAGATACCTACTAGGATACCTATTAGAATATTGATTGTGAATTAATAGATGTGAAATTACCCCATAAGATATCTGCAACCGCATACAGACCGACGCCTGTACCGCGAATATCGACAAAGGTACATTCGCGTATTGTAACACTAGCTCTGATGCTTATTGTATGAGTGTATATGATTGTTGTGCTCATCAACTAAGACTTACATACGTGGTTATGTTACATACGAGGTTATGTTCTAATTATTGTTGTAGCATACGTGGTTATGTTACATACGTTGTTATTATCTTACATACGTGGTTATGTATTTCTAATCGTACATCTGTTATGGGCTTTTGTATTGATTATCATTGTAACGTCATGAATATCTGTCATACATAACTGTACATAAGCATGAGGTTAACCGTTACCTGAGGTTCAATGGCTTCTACTATAGCGTTAGGGTCCAGAGGAACCAGGGCCAAGGACAAGGGCAAGGAGCCAGCATGAGGACGCAAATGGAGAGATTTTTATTTTTTTTATCAAACTATATTCAGATTACTGTACCGCTGTGTAAGCAGCCAGATACTATATCAGTAAATGTTTATTAGATACTCGCTCTTTTAAACTTATTCCGATGCTCTACTCTGATCAATTATTTCAAAAACGCTTTAGAAAATTGGGATGTTACATTAAAGCGACAATTAGCCACTTGATCCGGTTAATAAGAATCAACCATGGAATCAGCTATATAACTTTAATTATTGTTAGTGCAAATCGACCACTTTACAATTTGGTCATTGTAACACCCCATTTTCCAAAAGCGGAATAAAATATTTTTACAGAGTGGCGCATCGGAGCAATTCAAAATAACGAGTACTGATGAGTATGTTACAAAATATTAACCATGGTTGGTTATAGTAGTGGTACATTTATCCCGATAATCGAAAATAATATACAGTCCAAAAAGAAAACGAAACTCCGGCCAAGTCCTCATGCAGGCTGCTTACCCTTGTCGTCGGCCCTCGGTCCTCCAAACCCTGATGTTATAGTAAGAGCTAAGGTCCAAGGCCCATTGGACCTCAGATAATGGTTAACCTCATGCTTAAGTAATACAGTATATGTATGATAGATATTTATGACATTACAGCAGTAATCAATACATAAGCACACAGCAAATACAAGATTAACATATCAATAGTACATAACACACAACACATGTAAAGTCACCCATGTTTGCACTAACCAATGTCACGACGACCCATCATGTCTTCAGCGCTAGGAAAACTCAATAGCATTATCAAGACTGTAACCCGTATATAGCTGAATGTATAAACAATGAACTAAGACATAGTCTTAGACACGGTGCATGACCCAAGACAAAGTCCTATCTATGACTTTATGAAATAGTCTATCACATATATGCATACAATAAGCATCAGAGTTAATGTTACAGTACGCGCCCGTACCTTAGTCTATGTGGATAGTGTTTGGTTGTCGGTACGTTTCCTTGGATTGCTTATAAATGTATAACCACATTATTTCTTTATAAATCGCAGCCCAAAAGGTACTTTAGCCACTACTGACCCTTTTTATCCCTGGTGGATTTGTTATTCTACTAATATCCCTTTATTTCTGAAAAAAAAAAAAACGCTACTTCAGCATATCTGGGCAGATATTTCGACAACTTTGAAAAATCATAACTAATTCCACAAAAATCAAAACGAGGTTCTGTAAAATTTTCCGGTAACCGTAGCATATATATTTTTGAGGAAAAATACTGGTTTTCACCCAAAATTAGTGAATCATTCCCAGTTTTACAATCTTCAACCTCTACCCAGAATTTTTCCAAAAAAACGTAGCCTTATTTCCAGAATTTTTATCTCCCTCTACAGACCTCTAATTGATATATATTTTATATCAATGGAAAGCTATACATGTCTACTATACCCATGAATTATTTCAGAATTTTGTAATATAAATTTACTCATAAAATAATGACCTGTAACAGACTGGCTCCCATAACCCAGCAAAACCCAACAATCTCTATCTTACTCTAATTTGTTTCATTAATCCTAGAAGTCACTTCTTGTTCGCCTCGCAAGTGCACGAGTTTCGCAAGTAATAAAGTGATAAGTAAAGTATCGTTCCCACGAGGATTTGTTTAACAAATTGGTCGATCAAGAGGCTTAGTGAATTTAATCAAGTTGAGCTAGAATAAAGTTTTGATGTGGAATGAGAATTTTTAAAGACTTTTTCTAAAACTAAAAATTACTAAAGGCAAATGACTTTTGACTTCAAGGATAATGGAGCCTAGGATTCTTCTTCCCCTCTTGCATTTCATAAAACTTGGGTAACTTTCTCTCTAGTAGCATTTTAATACATATATGTGTTAGTCTAGGGTTCAAAAACACTTGAAACACTCTCTCAAGTCAAAATCAAGTTTCTCTTCTCATTAACATGCACAATCTCTTGCTACAATTAGTGAGAATCAATATTTAAGCAACAACCCTAATGTGACAATGCAAGGCTAATAAATATATCTCTATTTTACCAACAAACCATCCATTTATCAAGTAAACTTCAAGACAAGTATGATTTCAATCAAGTTCTACACCTAGATTAGCTCTCTCGAGTCAAAACCTATGTGAATAGTGCAGACTGGAGTAATATGAATATATGATGGTTGTGTTTTTATCTTTGAGATGTGAATATTGAATGTGAATATTGTTGTATTGTCGTGAATATCTGTTATACATAACTGATACATAAGCATGAGGTTAACCGTTACCTGAGGTTCAATAGGAATTGAACCTCAGCTCATAATCTCAGATTCTGGTGGAACCAGGAACAAGAACAAGGATAAGCAGCACGCGAGAGAACACGGGCGGAGGACTTTTTGTCTTGAACTTTTATATACATACTGTATTCGGATAATTGTACCACTGTATAAGTACCCAGACTCAACAACAGAGAATATATATCAGATACTTGCTCTTTTAAATTATTCCGATGCTCTACTCTGATTAAAATATTTTGAAAATGAATTTCAAAAATGAGGATGTTACATAGGTCATCAAAAGCCAACCTTTCATGAATTTTATTCCTTATTTAACTTCTTTGAGCCTTTAATTGTTTTTTCTGTTTAATTGTGCAAGAGAACCAACTTATAGCTCCTAGCTTGACAAGACTAACTCTGACACCACAAAACAGGAATAAGGCTAAAAACTATTACTCTAGTCCTTAATTTAAGGCCAAATTAACTAATTTTGGTAGATTAAGAATGTTAGCTAAGGTAATTAATATGATATATTTTTTTCCAAAACATCATAATCGTCCTCTTTAATTACCTCACTCTCTACTTGATTATTGTTGAGGTAATATCAATATAGTTAATTTGAGAAAAGATTGATTAACATATGAAATATGTCTTATATTTAGAAAGAATGTCAACTCCTCAATTATATAATATATTTAGGACTAGAGGAGTAGCTTTCTTCATGCCAACAATCAGCAGAAAAGGTTTTTTTTCCCCCAAGAAATCGAAAGCATGCCTTGCAATTTGGAACTTATTTACCAAATTATATTATTTAACAGAATAGAAAATTATATTTTTATAAACTTTTTTATTTGTTATTTACCTACAATGGTTAATATTCACTTTGATTTAAACAATGGTTAAGAAGGGAGTAAATTACAACTTATGTTAAAACACAGTTGGTTCTCGGAGTTTTGATGATAACAATACTTAATTGATTAAAGCCTTTTGTTGAAAAGAAATTGTGTTTTTGAATCAGTAAATATTAATTATGTTAAGAGTATAATTACTCGAGTAAATTGTTTTAATTACTCAAGTAATTCACATCTAATGAAGTTGTTGAGTGTTGACAAAATGCAAAAATGTTCGGGCAATCAATAGAAAAATTACTCGAGTAATTCTTGGTATTACTCCAAGTAATGTCAACTTCAAAGGTAAGTTCAGAGGTTGTCAAATATAGTTACTTAAGTAATGTCACTAATGGAACAATCTTTCTTAACTGACACAAAATTACTCAAGTAACAAATATTGTTACTCAAGTAATATTTAGATATTACTCAAGTAACAAATATTGTTACTCAAGTAATTTTTGGTTCAAGACATTATTATCGCGAGAAGCCTTTGGAAATTACTGAAGTAACACAAAACGTTACTCAAGTATTATTCAGATATTACTTAAGTAACATAAGATGCTACTCAAATAATTTTGATACGGTCGCTCATTTTCAAAGAACTATTCATTATTACTTTCGAACCATATTCAAATAACATATATATGCTTTGTAAGTAATTTCGCTACAGAGTTTATTATTTTAAATGCTTGGGATATTACTCAAGTAACAAATATTATTACTCAAGTAATATCTTTCTAGTGGGATTTTATTTTGAAAATATATTACTCAAGTAATTTAGAATGCTACTCGAGTAAGTATCTTCAAAATTCCAGAACACTTCGCTAAATTGATAAACTCAAAGTTGTGATTAGCCGAAAAGCATTTGACGTGTTAATAGCAGTTAATGCTCGCCGTAAACAAAGTTTGCAAATGAAACAATAGCTCTAAGCACATGAATACATTCCTTCGAGGTGTACTTATTCCGGCAATTATTCTAAGTCAACTTCTGCATAAGTACGGCAACGGCCAGTGAATTAATGAAGCAACATTCGACTGTGCCTAACGAAAACCATATGTGCCTAACAAAAGTTTAAACAAGTCTAACGGCTACTTCCAACAGACATTCAACGATTGTATTCTAAACGGGAAGAATTGCTCAACGGTCGAATGCTCTCCATTAACTATAAAAGAAGAAGGATTCAAAATGGACGATGATGAGAGCTTGCATTGTCGAAATGCTGACATTGTGAATCCAACATTTATCTCATACGCTCTATGTTCTCAATGCTTACATAGCTCATCATAGAGAGTGAAATGATTTGTATTGTACTTCAGTGTTTATTCATTCACTTCTGAGAGAGAGAATATTCATTATAATTACTTATTTGTTTATTTGAGAATTACTCAAAACTGGTGATGTTGAGTGGGAAACCCATTGTATTGATTACAGTTTGTAAGGGGAAGTGAATCTTATTGAAAGGATTACTTCGAGTGCAGAGTGTATAATCAAGTGGGTGAATTGATTACAACTTGTAGGGGGAGTGAATCATAGTGAGAGGATTGCTTTGAATACAAAGTGTGTAATCAAGTTGTATAGGCTTATCTTGTGCCTAGATTAAACAAAATGATAGTGGATTGAAAATCCCAAGCGGAGGGATTGGACGTGTACCTAGGTCAAGGATTGGGCCAAACCAGGATAAATCATAGTTTATATAGTTTCTTCTCTAAACTCTTATATTTCCAACACACATGTTTGAATGATTGATTATCACTTTATAAAGTATTACTGTCATACGAACTGCTTTTAGTAAGTTGTAATAAAAATTTCAAAGTTATCCAAAGTTTTATCAGGTACCCAATTGGCCAATTCACCCCCCTCTTGGGTGATAGCCTGGTCAAACAAATTTATTATTTACTCTTTGTAAAAAAATGGGTAAACCCTAAACCTAATAAATTTTCGACCATGCAATAAATTGCAAGTTATGTTACTTAATAACTAACAACAATATAACAAATAACAACTATCATACCTAAAACATTTTCACTTACATTTATGGGTTATCAGATATCTCGAATACATTAATTATCATTCTCTTTTGGCATTATATAGACATGTCCACTCGTCAATATTTTCAAAAAGGTTTTCAATTTCACCATCATCGATCATTTAAATCTATTAGTGTTCTCTAATTAAAGTTCACTGTATATTTCATCTCACACATATTACAATCAATACTCATCTCACACATGTTATACAATCAATACCAAGCCATAATGATAACATCAACCTCAAATATGTGTTTTCCCCTCTTTTATGCATTTCACCATCACAATACCAACATTATATTGAATTTAAATATTTTGTGGTGCATTTAACATCCTAAATTATCTTTTTAGGTACGTTCATTTCTTCCTTTGGCACCTTGAAAGGTTAGTTTCCACTAACAGAAACTAGGGCTAATTAAGGTGCCCGCACCCACAAAATATTGGCCCACTTTGAGCCCATAAAAAAGGGCCCATAATGGGCAAAACATAGGTACACTTTTTGAACTACTTGTAACTACTCATTTGGTAGTATTAAGCATTGTTATCAAACTCATGAGTTGACTCCCTAAGTTTATCGTTTTTACATTTCTACTTTATAAAAACGAGTCGAGTTAGTAATAAACTCATGTTAGTCATAAACTCGGTTAAACTCACAAGTTTATACACCGAGTTTACCGTTTTTACGTTTTTAACTCACAAAACTATGTTAACTTACTCTTAAACTCATGTTAACTTTTAATATTTGATTCTGCTTAATGGCTTTATATAGAAATTTTATAGAAGTTTCTTTATTATATATGATAAATGATGAATGTTGATAGATTTAATTTCAATTATTTGGATTTAAAATATATTTAAATCAAATTATTGTCAGTTTTATATTTTAATTATTTAATTATACACTAATAACACCTATTTAATAATAAAAGTAAACTCTTACGAGTTTATGTCGCTGTCACGAGTTTACTTAAACTCACGAGTTCGACAACCTTAGGATTAAGAACTTTTTTCATTATTAACTATGTTCACTCTTACCCTATGTAACGTCCTCCATTTTACTTAGCGAAATTTCAAATTAAGGGTTGATCAACGACTAAGTAATGCTTCGTTGTTTGCCAAAATATACAAAATAAATCAGAGTATGCAAAATGCCCTAACGTGGCAATATACAATCATCCAACGTATACCAGAAGATGGAAGCACTACTGCCAAAAGGAGTAGCCTAAACTTCCAAAGTTTTCCTCGATGGACCCAGACGGGAATTATCACCTAGAAAAAATGTGGTAACCATCAATGCAACTTATTACAAATACTAATATGTGCTAGTGAGGTGCCATGTGAAACAATATATATAACATAGTATTTTAAAAAATAATATATATAATTTGTCAATATCCACATCATAAAAATTTCATATCAGAAATTATGTATCATAGTTTTTATTAACACAATTCCCAAGATACCTCCCACCACTCCAACCGAACCGCCTTATTTCCTCCGACTAGACCCATGAGCTAAGTTACATCCATATTACTGGTTACTTAAAAGCTCACTGGTCATCTGATGAGAACCTGCCAAAATCCTCAGAGCACATGTCCCAGACCATGGTTCATTCCCCCTCATTGAACTAGCGGGGTGTCGTACACCCTCATTCAACTAGTGGATCAGTCCCTCATTGAACAGGTGGGACAATATAAAGCCAACCATCATGCATTAATGGAGGTCTCACCAGGTGGTGGAATATATTACTTCATTTCTTCCCAATTCAACTCTTACCATAATTATCATAATAAATAGTTCAACAGAAATTTTCTAAGATTTGCACGTTCATATCATGTTATTTAAATAATTCTCATATGCATGTCATAAAATCTCAATTCTCAATTCTTATACACATATAAATATAGTGCATATATTTCACAATTTAAAACATATGATTCCACAAGGCATGTTCTATTAAGATATTCATAATCATTTCACAAAGTACTCATAAGCAACATACTAATACACATGATAAGTGGAAAGTGGTTACCTCTCGCCGTAGCTAACTATTATCACACTGCTCCTAATCTAATAGCTCAAACACACGCCAAAAATCAATCTACCACACCAATTACTAACCATTAAAAAAATTTTCAAACTCCACATAATTAAAATTGTAATTTATAATTTCATAAAAATATACAAAATTTAATAATGAGTATTATTAAAATAAAAAATGAAAATAACAATCCTTAAAATTTCAAAACTAAAATGATTAAAATTTTAATAATATCTTTATTTATCCAGAGGCTATTCCAATACTCATCAATACTTTAAATTAGAAGTTTAATAAATACCAATTATCCTATAAATTATGCTTTATGGCATTACATATAATGTTTCTAAAAATTCCAAAAATGTATATATATAACTTGACTCTTTACATAGGACTTTTCCATAATTTTTCTGATTAAACTTTGAAAATTCGTAATTAATTCTACAACAATCTAAATGAGGTGTTTCCAAAAGCTACGTGTTCCTTAGCATGTCTACTTTCACAAAAAAATAATACCAATAGCCATAAAATATTATATCATTTCCAGATTTTTAAAATGTAAACATTGTCCAAAAAACTTTCCAAAATTGTAACTCAACTTCCAAAAATCATATCTCGAGTTACAAACCTCCGTTTAAAGTGATCCAAAGCTCTTTTTAAAGATTAATATGTGTACTATCAACATAAAAAAAATTTCATGAAATAAATCGAAGGTTTCATATTCCAAAACCATGCTAGAAGATGATCACTATTCCTGGAACACAAAATTCGTCCAGATTTTTTGTTAAACTTCGGAGAATCATATCTCCCTTTTTACACGTCCGATTTAGGTATTCTTTAACTTTTTGGAAAGTTTGAGATGTCTACTATTTTGTGTAAAAATTTCAAGGAAAAACTCAGATGTTTTCCATTTCAAAACCAAGCCTGAAAACTACAGTTCACTTCTGAAACTGACTTTTTCCAGTTTTCAATGTCTAAGTTTGAAAAATCATAACTCTCAATCTACACGTCCGTTTTGGCTGGGGTTTTGCTCGTTTTGAACCTTAATGAGTCTATTATTTACTATAAAAATTTCAAGGAAAAACACAAATATTTACTTGGTCATAATTGCCACGTCATTTTCATGCTCTAAAGACATACCAGAAATTTCCAGATTTTTAGCTTAACTTTCAAAAATCATAACAGGAGTTACAGACCTCTGTTTTAGGTGTTCTTTGACTCATTGGAAAGGTCATGATGTGTACTAAATCTCCACCAAATTTCAGGGTCAAAGGAATTCATTTTCCTTGGTTTTACTTTACCCAAAGTTTACTATTTCTGTGCCAAGTTCAGATTCCCAGAAATGTATCAGCTTATGATTTCATGCATATGACTCATATTCACTCATGCATATACACCATTTAATCATCCTCCTTTATGCTCTACTATTTTGTGTGGCTATCTAGACATTTTAGACGTTTGGAACATGCTGAAAATGCCTCAGTTTTAGCTCCAGAGAACAGTGCAACATGCAGAAGAAAAACCATGTTACTTAAGCATCAAACTCAGAAACCAGTAGTGCAGATTGTTGGGTTAATGTGCTCTTTAGTCACTTAAGCCCAAGAACTCTAAGGCCCATGTGCATTAGGGTTAGGTCTTGGGTGGAGCATTATATAAACCCACTTTAACCTGCTTGAAAATAGACGGCCGCACAAATAGTCAGGAGGCTCTTATCAGAAACAAAAACCTAGAGGCAGACGTTCATCATCTGAACGGTTGCCCACACAACCACCTCATCCCCCTCGAGAGATAGTCTGGAAGATCAATCACAGAGCGAGGACTGTTCGTAGACAAGAATTGTTCGCGGAGAATCTTTCAGATCACTCTTCAATATCCAGGTAATCAAAACGATGAACGGTTTAATCTTTTCCTACATCACGTGGTTCGATACGCTTCCGCGTTTCTGATTAGATTCCTACAATTGGCATCAGAGCCCGTAGCGATGAGGAAAAGAACCGAGTTTTGAAATTTCATGTGATTGTTTTTCGAAAATTAATTTTGGAAAAGATGGCATCTTTTTCTATATTTGTTATCGATTTCTTGGTGGTTAATTGTTTATAAATCATACAAGCACTTTAATCCATGGATAGTTTATATCGTGTATTTCTTGAATTGTAACAAGGAGGCTAATCCCATATGATTAGGTTTCCTCCTTGCTCTTTTATTATTTCTTTTCGAATTTCTATGTATTTTTCGAATTCTTGTAAAAGTTGGAGATCAAGAAATGCAAAGAATATGAGCAATCAACACTGTACGACACCTTTCGTGGACCTCTGGACCTCGGATTTCGACAAACCATATATGGATGGAAAGAGGACGGAAAGACGAACAACGTGGCGGTCAGAACCTCCCCAGAAACTCAGCCACGCGCCCACACGCGCCTGTTATTTGCAGGCGCATGACGGCCACGCGCAGCCACTTGTGGCGGCGCGTGGGGGCGCGTGGGGCTTCAGATTGGGGACGTTCTGGCGGCCGTTTGATCGTCTCCCCGTGGCGGTCCTTCCCCTGGAGTTTCGTGCTGAGATGACTTCGGATGCTCGCGTGGCAGAGGCGAAGGCTAGGGTTCCTCTTTTGTGTCCTAGGGTTTCTAGCCAAGGATTGGGTTTTTGGGCTTTTGGGCTCAAAGATACTCTAAAGGGGCTTCAGATAAATCCTATGGATGGACAAAAGAGAAATTCCAAAGTTGTAAAATTTTTTTTTTTTAGGAAGCCATGGATTAAAGTTATTTGTTTAAATTAATTTAATGCCTTTAATTGTATGAATTATATGTGCAATTAGCGTGATTTTGAAATAACATGCCATATAGAATAGGAAGATGCCATACTGTTGCATAATCACATGTCATAAATGCATGATAACTATTATGTTTTTCGACTAGTATGATAGTTATTATGCGAGAATTTTTGGATTGTCCACTACATTAATTATCATTTATTATGATTTTGAAATCTAGAATAATAATTGGATTAATTAATTGTGAAATTAAAATATCTACATTAATTATCATTTATTATGATTTTTGGAATCTAGAATAATAATTGGATTAATTAATTGTGGAATTAAAATCTAGACATTAATTATCAATTATTATGATTTTAAATTAAAATCTAGAATAATAATTGTAGAATTAAGATCTAGACGAATAATCCAAGTAATTTCCTAAGAGAATTGTACCTTTTAGAGTAGTTTAAGGGTTATTTAGAATGGTCATAACTAGATTTTAGATACCTAATAATTCACTCTAAATTGAACAAATTCTTGGAAATTGAAAATTCTAAATTTAAAATATTGAATGGGTGAAGGTTTTAAATTCATTTTTAAAACCTACGAGCTCCATTGTGGGTTTATTAGTGAAATGGTTGTCGCTGAAGCCCCATCGGATAAGGATGATCGGATTTCGCTAGATTAAACCTCAATATTTTCAAAATTTTAGTAAAGTTTTGTACGGCCCATTGTCGGCAACACCTAGATACTAAAGATAATTTTTTGAAAGTAAACAATGGTTAAATACATTCAACTTTGGTAAAATTGTTAACCCTCCCATCGAGGCTCTGGCAATGGAACTAAAGGCCCAAATTAACAATATTAGTTTTACAAGAATCTTGCCCATCGTAAGTCTTGTAAAGATAACTGATGGATTGTTAAACAATGAACGAATAGTAGTTATTAGAATCTACTAGCAATTTTTCCGTTTGTTGTTAATTTTTAAAGTTTGAAATTAGTGTGTTTTTTTTTTTTTCAGAAAAATGTCTTCCTTCAATCCTTTAGCTACAATCTTGAGCCAAAAACCTATGGATGGTACAAATTACAAACAATGGAGAACCAATTTAGATATTGTTCTTCAATATGAAAAGCTCAACTTTGTTCTTACTACCCCTATGCCAGCGCTGCCTGCTGCGGATGCGTCTGATGCAATTCGGACTCGTTTTCAGCAGGAAAAGGATAGATGGGAGAAGGCAAATGTGTCAGTTCGCTGCTACATTTTGGCCAGTCTCGCCAGTCACCTTCAGGAGCAAATGAACATAATTCAGAGTGGAGCAACCATGCTCCAGACTCTGGATGCCATGTTTGCTACACCTAGCAGTTCTGCTAGGCAAAATGCGCTGAGTGCAGTCACCAAGACAGTAATGTCTGGAGGAAGTGTGCGGGATCATTGTCTAACAATGATAGCAAACTTTAAGAAGGCTGATGACCATGGTATCAAGTTTGAACAAGAAGTAAAAGTTGACCTTCTCTTACAATCACTACCTGAATACTTCAACCAATTCAAGATGAATTACAATATGAACAAGATGAATCTTGACCTCACTCAACTAATGCACGAGCTTGAGAGTGCTGAACAGACTCTAGTCAAGCAAGGAAGTGCATTATTTAGTGAAAGTTCTGTGAAACCTAAGGGGAAACCCAAGGGAAAGAACAAGAAAAAGAAGAAATCAGGTACTCCAGTTGCCAAATCAGTTGCAATGAAGCAGCCAAAAGGCAAGTGCTTCAAGTGCGGACAAAAGGGGCATTGGAAGAAAGATTGCCCAAAAATGAATAAACCAGGTATGGGTAATTTAAATGTGATTGAGGCTTGTTTAGTGGAGAATCACGATGATAAATGGATCGTTGATTCAGGAGCCACTAACCATGTTTGTTACTCTTTGCAGTGGTTCAAACATAGCTTGCCTGTGAGCAGAGGACAACGAGATTTGAAGCTTGGAACAGGGCAGCTTGTGTCTGCACTAGCAGTGGGACAAGTTGTTTTATCTTTTAATAATTACAGAACTTTGGTTTTAGAAGACTGTTTATATATTCCAGACTTTAAGAGGAATTTAATTTCTGTTAGTTGTTTAGATAAACGTGGTTTGACAGTTCAGTTTGATTCCTCAGTTTCAATAAGAAGTTCATCTTCTTTTATTTGTTCTGGTGTAAAGTTTAATGGTCTTTATTTCCTTAGTCCTGTTCCCTGTGAAGTTAATCATGTTGAATTAAAAAATGTTGAGCATATCAATTTGTCAAAGAAAAGAAAAGTTTCCAATGAAACTTATCTTTGGCATTTGAGATTGGGTCATATTAACTCTAACAGGATCCAAGGTTTGGTCAAAAGTGGGATTTTAAAATCCCTGAACTTTGAACCAATACCAGTGTGTGAATCCTGTTTAGAGGGTAAAATGACCAAGAGATCTTTCAAGGCCAAGGGAAAACGTGCCACACTTCAGCTGGAATTGGTACATACTGATGTTTGTGGACCAATAAATGTCTAAGCCAGAGGCGGGTATCAATATTTCATCACATTTACTGATGATTACTCTAGATTTGGACATGTATACTTGATGCGTCACAAGTCTGAAGCTTTTGGAAAATTCCAAGAGTTCAAGGCTGAGGCAGAAAAGCATCTAGGTGTTCAAATTAAGACTCTTCGATCTGATCGAGGGGGTGAATACCTATCTGGAGAGTTCAGGTCTTACTTGACCAAAGAGGGGATAGTTTCACAATTATCTTCTCCAGGGACACCCCAGCAGAATGGAGTTGCTGAAAGGAGAAATAGAACCCTTTTAGAAATGACAAGATCTATGCTCAGTTATTCATCACTTTCTGATTCATTCTGGGGATATGCCTTAGAAACAGCTATGTATCTATTGAACTTAGCTCCGTCGAAGTCAGTTTCAACGACACCAATAGAATTGTGGAAAGGGTCTAAGCCCACCATGAATCACATTCGGATTTGGGGTGCTCCGGCACATGTCTTGAAACAGAAACCAGACAAGATGGACTCGCGTACTGAAATATGCATGTTTGTGGGCTATCCTAAAGGAACCAGAGGTTGGTTGTTTTATAGTCCAAAAGAAAAGAAGGTCATAGTGAGCACTCACGCGACTTTCTTGGAGGAGGACTATATGACAAACTATAAGCCAAGAAGTAAGGTTATTCTTGATGAACTAGTCTCAGATCAAGTTTCACCACAACCTCAAGGGGTTCCAGCTTTTGTTCCTGTGGTTGTTCAAAGAGGGGAAAATGTACCTGAACATACACAGGAACCAGAGACAGAACCAGAAGTTCAACATGAGACAGAACCAGAAGTTCAGCATGATGTTGAACTAAATGAAGAACACAATCATGAATTGGTTAATATATCTAATGAGGGTCCTCATCTAGAAATTGTTAACCCACAAAATGTGGACCCCCTGTAGATGCACGACATCAAATGCGACAAAGTCGTAGTGGGAGATTGATTCGTAAACCTGCAAGATATCTCTTGCTGGGTGAGTTAAATCAGGATGACATCATCGCAGAAGATGGTGATCCCACGAGTTATGACAAAGCACTAGGAGATGTTGATGCTCAGGAATGGCACAAGGCTATGAATCGTGAAATGGAATCTATGTATTCCAACTCAGTTTGGTCTCTTGTAGATGCACCTAAAGGGGTAAGACCCATTGGGTGTAAGTGGATTTACAAGAGAAAGAGAGGATCGGACGGGAAGGTTGAAACCTTCAAAGCTAGATTGGTAGCGAAAGGGTACTCCCAAAGAGAAGGAGTGGATTATGATGAAACCTTTTCGCCGGTTGCCATGCTCAAGTCCATCCGGATTCTCTTAGCTGTTGCAGCCAATCTTGATTATGAGATTTGGCAGATGGATGTCAAAACTGCTTTTCTAAATGGAAATTTGGAAGAGGAAATCTATATGCAGCAACCAAAAGGGTTTATAGCCAAAGGGCAAGAAGAAATGGTATGCAAGTTGCAAAGGTCCATTTATGGACTTAAGCAAGCGTCCAGGTCGTGGAACATCAGATTTGATCAAGCCATTGAGTCTTATGGTTTTGAGAAAACTCCTGATGAACCATGTGTGTATAAAAGAATCCAAGGTAATGCGGTATCTTTTCTGGTACTTTATGTGGACGATATACTCCTTATCGGAAATGATACAGAGGTATTGTTGGGCATAAAAACCTGGCTGAGCAAACATTTTGATATGAAGGACCTGGGGGAAGCCAATTATGTTCTTGGTATTAAACTCCTGCGAGACCAGAAGAACAGGGTTTTGGCATTATCCCAGGCTCAATACATTGACAAAATACTTGCCAGGTTTAGCATGGAGAATTCAAAGAGGGGAATTATACCCTTCAGGCATGGGATTCATCTCTCTGAGAAGCAATCTCCTCAAACTCCTGAGCAGAGAGAACGCATGAGTAGGATACCTTATGCTTCAGCAGTAGGTAGTCTCATGTATGCTATGCTATGTACTAGACCAGATATCTGCTATGCAGTAGGAGTAGTAAGCCGGTACCAATCGAACCCTGGAGAGAAACACTGGGTAGCGGTTAAACATATACTCAAGTACCTACGGAGAACGAGAGATTATATGTTGGTCTACTCAAGTGGGAGTCTTGAAACCATTGGTTATACGGACTCAGATTTCCAAGGAGATATTGACTCAAGAAAGTCCACCTTGGGATATGTGTACACCCTTAATGGCGGTGCCATTTGTTGGAGAAGTGTAAAACAATCATGTGTCGCTGACTCTGCCAATGAGGCTGAGTATGTAGCTGCTTCTGAGGCTGCAAAGGAAGCTGCATGGTTAAAGAAGTTCCTGACAGACCTTCAGGTGATGCCAGGTGTTGATTGTCCTATCACACTTTACTGTGACAACAGTGGGGCAGTAGCACAGTGCAAGGAACCAAGGTGTCACAAGAGACAAAAACACATAGAGAGGAAGTACCACTTGATCCGAGAAATAATTAAAAGAGGAGATACAGTGGTGGCAAAGATAGCATCAGACGAGAATCTCGCTGACCCTTTTACTAAGAGTTTGCCTGAGCGTGTGTTCGAGAGGCATGTTTCTTCTATGGGTCTTAGGAGGATTCCAGATTTGCTACAGCTTTAGGCAGTTGTTATTTCACTTTGTTATTTTGTGCTTTTAAGCAAGACATTATGACATTGCATTTCTTTTCTGAATATTAATAAATGGAGTGTTTTTTTTTTCATTTATTTCGCACACTATTTAAAACTAGAAGGTCCGGATCAATTGTGGAGTATATGATCATATGAATACGTTCATAGAGGACATGGTCATAGGTTCTCACAATTGATGAATTGGTTCACAGCTATTAAATTAAGTTGGGCACTTTATTTAGGCTGCAATGTTTTATGAAATGGTTTTGTCCGAATCATTATAAAACATTGGTGTGAGTTAATGCTTACATTGAATGGATCAAGGAGAGATTTGATTAAGGTTGTTCTTTCTGTCATCAGGAATCAAATCTCCAGATAACTATAGTTATGTAATTGCTCTTAATCCTAAGTTTATTTTAAACAGGTAGTCAATTAATTTTTTCATTCTTTGATTTACCAACGGGTGAGGTTTGATCTATATGACGACCAACAACTCGGTATTTTGGGATTGAGACTATTTGGCTATCGGTGTTTATGAGATAAACAACATGGAATTTATAGGAAATGTCCCCTTGATATGTTTCGGTACCTGGATATTGAAGACACTGGCCAGTGCATGCAATCCATTAGAGAAACTGTCAAAGTCAAGGGAATAAATAATTGATTGGGTTACAGAAAAATAGTCAATCAATTATAGACATTCTATAAAGGGGTAATGCATATCTCTGTTATAAGTGTCACTATTCTTGGAGATCACGTTCGGGCTTTTAGTGGAGTAGCACCGAACTAGATAATCTTCTGTAGATTATCATGAGCCTTGATGAATGACAAATGGTAGGTCCCCAGGCTAGCTTGAGACAAGGGATGAGGTATATTATCAGATGACGATGGCTTATGAGCTACATGGTCTTGGGTTTGCAAACTCAAGTTTGTGTCTTAAAGAGCAAGTGGGAGATTGTTGGGTTAATGTGCTCTTTAGTCACTTAAGCCCAAGAACTCTAAGGCCCATGTGGATTAAGGTTAGGTCTTGGGTGGAGCATTATATAAACCCACTTTAACCTGCTTGAAAATAGACGGCCACACAAATAGTCAGGAGGCTCTTATCAGAAACAAAAACCTAGAGGCAGACGTTCATCATCTGAACGGTTGCCCACACAACCACCTCATCCCCCTCGAGAGATAGTCTGGAAGATCAATCACAGAGCGAAGACTGTTCGTAGACAAGAATTGTTCGCGGAGAATCTTTCAGATCACTCTTCAATATCCAGGTAATCAAAACGATGAACGGTTTAATCTTTTCCTACATCACGTGGTTCGATACGCTTCCGCGTTTCTGATTAGATTCCTACACAAGCTAGATGGGAGGAGATTCAGTGACTCACCTTCGTCGACACTCAAGCTTACATGCAGCGTTTAGTCCCTCCTCTGTCTTCCATGTCTCTGCCTCTGTTTTCGTTTCGTTTATGTTCAGTGATGAGCCATAGCACTTCCTCTCGATCTCAGTCTCTCTACTTAGCTTCATGAATGGATGGAGGAAGCTAAAGCATGGATAAACATATTTATAGAGACCCAAAGGTCCAGTCCGAGAGGAAGAACACGCTGGGTATTGAGCTGGAGACGTTTAGGCAGTTGGGTTGGAGCTCAAGAGGCATGGGTTCACTGACTCTGCTGGTTTTCTTTTACTGTTCCTTGCGTGAACAGTTGGTAGTCAAGAGAGTGAAGATTTGTTTTGGTGATTGCTTCCCGTGATTTCCGCTGAGAAAGTGTTTTGGTTACCTCTTCGCTCGCTGCATTTCGTGTTACAGTCATTTGATTGTTGGGTCAAATGGAGATTATATTATTTAAGGAGTAATATGCTGAAGGTTTTGTTGGCATCTGGGCTGGTGGGTTTGTTGTGGTTTGAATGGGTTAATGAATATGGCTCAATAACTTTTGAATGGGTCCAGGCATATATACCTATTGTTGTTATATATTGGTTTGTCACGTGTTGAGCTCCTCATCTGATTATATTCCTTAGATATATATCCTGTTGTGTTTTGTTGGTGTTGTCAGTTGTGGCTAATGTATATTAACTTGGTGTCTCAATTTAATAATAAGAGAGTGTTTGTTTGAAAATTGTCTCTTGTAAATTGGATAAATATTAAAATTAAATCCTTAATTCCGTTTAAGGATTCTCTTTCTTAACTAAATTTCTTTTATCCTTAAAATATTATCTCTAAAATATTTATGCCACAAATTATCCCCTAATTATTTGTCCTTATTTTATGGGAAAATATGGCTTAAATTCCACTAATTAATTTCATAATTATTTTAGAGAAAATTTCACAATTTAATTTTCCCATAAAATATCCAAATTCCAAATCCCAAAATTTGGGATGTTACACCCTACCATCATTCCTGATTCCCTAATGTGCCTATAGGATTTAACAACCTTTTTATTATTTTTACTTTTTTATTCCTTCTAACTTATTTTATTCCATCCTAATTGGGTGGTTTAATATTTTTTTTCTTAAGATATTCTCTCTTTCTTTTTTATTCCTTCTAAATTATTTTATTCCACGCCTAATTGGGGGATTTAATATTTTTTCTTAAGATATTCTCTTTCTTTTTTCCCTACAAGCCATGAATGTTTATCATTCACTCTTACCTCTTTCAGTTTATAATATAAGACATTTTAACTAATTCATGGGAAACAAAAAGTGATATTTAACTCATTAAATATGTCATAAGTTAAAGAAAAATAATTTCACTTTTACTCTTAATATAAAATGTGTTTGAAAATTTAATAAAGGTTAAAGTATACTTTTAGTCCTTTAAGTTTACATTAGATATATTTTTTGTCCCTTAACTTTATAAAGTATATTTTCAGTCCTAAAATTTTGACACCGTCAATTTTACTAACGGAAAATGCAAACTTAAATGATAAAGGTGTAAACTTAAGTGACGATTGTGTAATTAAATGCTATTAATCTTAAATTTAAAATATGAATAAATTGAAGAATATATAAAAACTTATGTAATTAAATGTTATTGGTCACACTTGAGTTCGCTACGCCAGCGTTTTCTGTTAGCAACATTAACGGTGTTAGAATTTTATGACCAAAAGTATACTTTATAAAGTTAAAGGGATCAAAAATATGTCTTATATAAAATTTTGGGGACTAAAAATATACTTTAGCCTTTAATAAATTGGCAAAATTAGAAACAAATATTAATTATATGGACAAAACTGGAAAATGAGCATTAAATTACAAGTGACTAACATTTTTGACCAAACCATTCTTCTAAAAAAAAACCCCCATATTGTGGACTGGACGAAGGATATTCATAGGTTAGGGCATAAAGAAAGGTTAGGGAAGGGAGATTGAGGATGATCTGCTATGTTGGCAAATCCGAAATCTTAGAAGGAAAACCTGGGATCTTCCTTTCCAATTTATATGCAGAGAAGGGAATAATGTGGCTGATCGTTTGGCTAAAGAAGGCATTGCGACTTCTGCTTTTCTCGACACATGCCCTGAGCATTTAAACATGCTGCTCCAGCAAGACAAACTAGGATTAATTTCCTGCTTGTAATTGTTTTTTCTTAGTTTATTTCTGTTTTCATCTGTATCAAAAAAAAAAAAAGAAGAAGAAGAAGAAGCTTCTCTTTCCTCAATGCCTTCCCATTTCTACTTTTTTCCCTGGTAATTATACCTATGAAGATATAGAGAGAAGAAACAATTTTCAAATACCAAATCATAAGTAAGGGTAAAATTAAAAATTTACCCCTATAATCATTAAGTTAACTATCTCTCATTGATATATAAAATTTGGTCAAAATGAATTTATAAATAGGACCAAAATGGTAAGCGTGTACCTTATAACTAGTTTTAACCTGTCCATTTGCATCCTATCTTAGCTCATTTAAGATGGGCTAAATAGGTTGATGCAATTGTATGAATTAAATCATAACATTAAATAGGCAGGCTATGTTTTAAAGTATGCGCTATCCAAACCCGGTTAGGTTTCTTTCATCATCCCTCGTAATAGAAACAGTATTAACAGAAACAGTCACATATTCGAACCATTGAATGCCAAAAAATAAGTTGCTTTATTCATGACTCATCGTTACTACAGTTTGCGAGAGTTTTCATAATATGTAATATAGACAAATAGATAACAGTATGATCCAAGTAGATAAATATTCTTATCTTGGCATTATAAAAAAGCTTGCATGTTGCGTCTTGTACAGGGTCGCAGGAAAGTACCAATACTCCAATTCTAGTCTTCTGGACCATAGAATTTTCACAAGCAAAGACTTTTTACTGATTTCTCCCAAATTTTTAGATCCTAATCCAAAATAGTTGAATGCAGCTTGAAAGACACAAGCTAAAACTGAACTGCATAATTCTGCATGTCCAGCCCTGGTTCAGCTTTACCAGTCATCTGAAACAGACACATAAAGCATAAAAAGGAACCATGGACGATGTACATTTTTGTTGCACCATGCTCGTATAATCTAACAGATTAAAGCTTGTTAGATTATGAAATTTGGTGCTTTCACATATAATTAGCTTCCCCTATATGAGATATACAAGGAATCCAAGTACCGAACATGAAAAGCCCAATAGCCCTCACTTGATGATAGACTTACATATCAGATCCTACATGGTTACATCCACCCATTTATCAATGAGGGAAAAAATTGCTAAAGGAGCTTATATCTAAAAGCATATATAGACAAAATTTGAATAAATTTTGGAGAATGACTATATAACATTAAGGAAAAATTGAAAACTTAAGAGGTCCTTTTATCCCTGCCAATGTCATTCCCTTTTCATTAGTGAATCAAATAGTATAGAAGAGAGAAGTATTCCTTTTGTTTGGGAAAAATGTCACACAGGAAATCTAGGCTAACTCCGGTTCACAATATAAAAGCTAGTTATGCTTCAATTTGGTCCATAATGTAACATCTTAATCGATTTTATAGTTCCAAAAGCTGTGTGAAAATACATCTATTACTAGTTAGAACAACAAATGGCAGCACCAAAGCAATCAGAGAACTTTGAAGGCATATGAATGAAGTATTCCACATGACATTTTCAGACATTAAAATCCTCATCATTTTGCTTAGCCATATGCTGCAACAAAATCCTAAGATTGAAAAACTCACTAGTCAATCCGGGAAAATAAAATAAATAATTAAACCCATGATCCTCTATGAGATCATTCTTGTCCTTCCAGAATACAGAGTACTCTGCTGCAAAAGAAACAATAAGAAGAAAAAAGCCCAGAAGCTCCATGCCAGTGTTTATTCAACTAATAAATTTATCACATTAAGCAGTCACCATAAAGAAGAAAAAGATCTCAAACATGCACTATAGTTATTTAAAACTTAGAGAACAAAGAAGGAACCAAGCATAATAAATCGCCCAGTTAGATTCTACATCAAAGCATTTAAAGAACTCTGAAGATAAGACAGAAGGAAAAAAAAAAAAAAGAAACAATATCTGCATGAAGCATGAAACGATTCTAAAACAGTAACATCAAAACTTGTTTGAAGGCCTTGACCAAGGAAACGATTGCACATGATATTCACAAGTTTTCATGGAAAGACAAAAGTTTGAGGTTAGTTTTGCATCTTAAAAGCTTGAAGATGCAAAGGGTTTCCTCGGGAAAATTTGTGGAGAAACTTCTCATCACCTGTCAAGTCTCAACACGATATTGCCGCCGCTTCTTATCAGGGTTCAGGGGACTCATTGCACAAGAGATCCGAATCGGAGGATCCTTTTAATAAGGGTATAAGTTGTTTGGGCCTAAATTCATTATTTTTTGGGCCCATTGAAAGAAGATACAATTTCATTAATATTAAATTAAAATATAAGTTGGGACCGACCTTCTAAAGTCTAGTGTGAACTAAGGATGAAAGTGGCCACCAAATGTTGACTGGGACCATATCTTATCATCACGGATAACAAATAGTGAACAAATGTAGTTTCTCTCCCAAATATTTTAGTTCTTAGGTGCCTAGATTTATGTTTGAAAGTAATAGACGGCTCGCCCTATCGAACATTAGTATCATTTAAGAGGAAGGGAGATTTCGTTCTATCCTTGAATCGTAAGTGAGCTCAACTTCTTTCCTAAAATTCCGTATTAAAAAAAAAAAAAAAGTAGTCTCTCCTTTGCTTTTGCTTATGTTCTTCTTGAGCATTCCTTGACGTTGAAGGTTTGACACTATGTACACATGCAAGCCCATGAAATCAATTTCAGTGCTTAATTTTATCATGAGCATCATGGTAGTTTTGAGCAAAAAAAAAAAGCATCATGGTAGTTATTTTTGTGATGAGATTTGCATCGTTTCAATAGTTTGGTTATTGGTGATACCCAAGGGCGGAAATTTAAAATTAGGGAGGGCGAAAATTACAGTATAAAATCTAGTGGAGTTAGAATTTGAATTTAGGGGGGAGAAAATTACATAATTTGACCCAAAATTTTAGGAAATTATGATTTAGTTTCATAAATATTTCAATATTTTCATTTTAGTCTCTCTATGAGACTCTTTGATAGGGACTAAAATGAAAATATTTAGATTTTTTGAGGAGAAAACATAATTTCTCAAAACTTTAGGTAAAATTCTGTAATTTTAGGGGGGTGGGAACCACCCCTAACCCCTAATTCCGCCCTTGGTGATACCTAACTTATTATTGGTAACTAACGTCTGATTGCCAATAGCTAGCGCATGGAAGATAATATTATTATTATTATTATATATATATATATATATATATATATATATAAGAATATTTATATTATTTCCTTTTAATTTTAAAAAGGACAAATCATACATAAAACTAATCTAGTATCATGAATGATAAAACACTTTTTTTGTCTTTTACTAGCATTTCTAAAGTTCTTTTTGTAGGATTTCCCTTAAAAGAAGCCGTTTTTTCTTTACCTCAATTGAAAGAAGCCATTAGAACTATGTAGATTGTGGTACTCTAGCTCCATTGGATCTAATGACATGGTACTCCAATTGATGTTTAATGTAAGATCCAGTTGATTTTTTTATAGAGATGATTTTTTTATAGAGATTAAAGAATTTAAATAAATTATTTAATTATAACATATATGGTAGGTTATTAGATTATATATCAATTTATAAGTCAAAACAAATAAATTTGGAGAAAAACAATAAATACAAATAACTTAAAGTAACTTATTTAATTTCCCTAATTTTTTTCTTTTAAGAAAAAAACCGCAACTGAGTCTTATGTATATTAATTTTTTTTTATACATTTATGTATATTTATTTTCATCATGACTGGAAATACAAAAATATGCCCAAACGCAATCTTCGTACAACTTCCTGGTAGAAAAAGATCATTTTCGGATGTGCAAAAACTGGATAATAACGTCCACTTCAGGGACTGTTTGGTACACTGATTTAAGCTGAGGGAAAGGGAAAATGAGAGGTTTCCCACGGATGAAAACTGTTTGGCGCGCTGTGTCCTTGAAAATTGATTTCCCGCCAGCCTCCATCTTCCCATAATGGTGGGAAAGTTCAATCCCTCCAAAACTGGTGGGATAGCATTTTCGTTCCGGGGAGAGTGAATTTTATGGACAAAAAAGCCCCTGTATACAATGAAGGTATTTATTAAAAAAGATCATTGACCCTTCAGCTCAACGAAGCTGAAATCGAAAACAAGAGCTGGACGAAGGACTCTTACCTAAAATTGATGGCAGGACAGTTGGAGACGCATCACAAGTTCAACGTAGGTGCAAATAGAATTACTGTAATTCTCGAGAATCCCAATGTAATTCTCGAGAATTGTCAAGCATTTTTTTCCAACCAAGCATATCTTCTCACTATACTTCTCGAGAACCACTCTTAATTCTTGAGAATTGAAAGTCTCTATCAGTGCACAAAGATAAAAGGAAGGTAATTCTCAAGAATCAAAGCCTGATTCCTGAGAATTGTCGGGGTTGTTGCATATTGAATTCTTGTCGAATTCTCGAGAATCCCCACTTGATTGGTTCGAATCCAATTCGTGAGAAAAGAGATAGTGCAGAAGAAAGCTTTTGTCGCCCCAGGATGGATTGAATTCATGCTCCCGCATTCTCAAGAACTGGAGAATTCTCGAGAATCAAAGCCTGTTTTGTTAGGCTCTCGGATAATTTTTTTGGCTCCTCAATAAATCCCTATACAATCTCTGAATGAATTTCGTCGAGCAGGTTCTGGATCTTGAAAGCACAAACGTAAAGGCACTTTATACAAGAGCTCAGGCTTATATCAAGTTGAATGACTTGGATTTGGGAGAACTTGATATTAAGAAAGCTCTTGAGATAGACGCTGACAATAGGTATGTAGTCCGCTAGATGCCTATAATTGGTTTCAACGTCAAAACTAGTTAACTGTTTGCTCTTCGGAGAACTGTGTGCTTGTGCAATATTATTATTAGTGAGATTTTGATGATGGTAGTTTTCTGGGTGTGTAAACTAGGGATGTGAAGGTGGAGTACAAGACTTTGAAGCAAAAGGTGAAGGAGTATAACAGAAAGGAGGCTAAATTTTATGGAAACATGTTTGCCAAGATGACTAAGTTATGTTTAGTATTTTGCTTGTCCCCTGTGTGCGTTAGGATTGAGAAAAGGCATTCGTTTATTGGAAAATGGTTCTATATTCAATTCAGTTCAAAGGGAAATGTTACTTGAGGATGCTGCCTAAATGATATAAATTTGTTCTTGGGTACTGAATGGCATTTGCCCATTGTTAGTCATAATATTTCTGGGGAAGCATGAGCTTGTTTTTTTTTTTTTTTTTTATTTCTTGGATTTTCAAAACTAACGTGATTTTACATTTGGTTTTAGGGTTCGTTGTTCTACCACTACTTCAGTTTTCTAGTTGCACATTCACGTCATATATGATTTAAGGGTTCGTTGTTCTGCCACTGCGAAAAAACAAAATTCAATTACAGGAATGTTTTTTTTGTTTTAATTTAGGGGCATTTTTGGTATTTTACCTCACATTCCCACTTAACTAACACTTAATTTTTCATACCAAACCATTCATTTTCCCTCAACTTAAGTTACCTTCCCATATCTACCAAACAACTCAACTTTTTAATTTCTCTCACAATCTTCTCTTCTATTCCTTTCCTTTCTTTAAATTCATTTCCCTCTTTAAATCTTTCTGTACCAAACGAGCCCTCATTATTGGAAACAGCATCATTAACCAAAATCAACACAAACAGGTCAATCTAACATCCATGAATTGTTATGTACCAAATACATGGATGTGATCAAGTTCACATCTCCAAGATCCACACCTAAAAGAGAACACCTACCCAAGAGAGTACAGCAGGAACATTATCACCGTCACTATACAGTATGGCCAGGCCAGTGAATGACTAAATATGCTGCAGAACCAAACTCAATTGACAAAAAAATCATTCGTAAAGTAGAGGGGGACCAAAAATTTAGTAAGGACAAGTGTAGAAAATTTTGAAAATTTAATGCATTCCTTGGTACACAAGACAATGTGGTATAAGTGACTTATATTTAGATACAGAATAGGACATTGAAGGAGAAACTCGATCAGATTCATAAATTTAGAGCTTGTCCTTAGATACTGAAATGGGAGTCATCTGCTCCTTCAAGCCATTCCTTTTGCAAATGTCTGCAATAAGCCGTGTAGCTTGTGTTCCAGGCTCAAGGGGATCCGATGACATCATATCCCAGTGATCAAATATCAACTGTGAGAAAGCCTGCCCTGATGTTGCAGCCCTCAATGTGCTTGAGAACCCAAAAGGCTCAATGACAGGGAGGTATGCTTTAATGTAGAGTTGGGATTCAGATAAGAAAAACATCTATTTTTCAAAATCTGCCCCGAAAGCACCAGGGCCAAGCCAGCTTATAGAGTTTGAAAGTTACTATTCCAAATTTTAATTATTTTTCCTCTGTTTTTTTTTCAAAGAAATATAATTAGTAAATTATAATAATTAAAATTTTAATTTATAAAATAAATATTATCAACATTAATATTTAAACAACACCAATCATCCAACAAATAAACACATTCACCAATTTGTAATCAAAAGCAAATTATTGTTTAAAAATAACTCACATAAAACATAAGAAGCATACCATTATGTAACATCAGAACGATGACTATCATTGTCATCTTCTTCCCCACTATCATTAATTTCAAAAACTTTTGATTATGTTTCACTTTGAGTAGGAGGATTTGTTTCATGAGTAAGAATATTATGAATTTCATATCCTGCATTATGAACACATTCATAATCTTTATTTGCAATAAATAATAAATTAAATCATAAAATCAGAGTATAGTTATTATGTATTTTATGTATTTGTATTTAAATAGATAAATAACTCTATAACAAATACAAAATACATATAAATTAGTAAATTACCATCATATGTGAATCCATATATCTAAAAAATAATAATAATAAATTAAAAGGGCCTACAAGGTTGGCCTTTTAAGCCCGAGGCCTTACCAGACCAATTTTATTTAACTCCTTTAATTGTCAAACCCAACCTTTAAAGAGTTTGGGCTTAAAAGGGCCGAGCTTTAATGTTGTAAAGCTCTGCATTTCTAGTTAAGAGCATTGTAGACTGGAGCTTGGATTTCCACCAGGTAAACATGCTCAAGTAGCCTGAGCTTATCTTAAGAGACCAAAAAAGAAAAACAAATTTTTATTATCTTAATTTTTTTTTATGATGTGTTTGGATTAGCTTTTGAGAAAGAAGTGATTTTAGATAATAGATTATGAGCATAACATTTGTGAAAAAGCGATGTTAATGAAATGGTAGTGTTTGAATAATTGTTATCAAAATCACTTTTTTCATGTTCAAATTACTAAAAAATGATTTTAGATAATATATTCTTAACATAATATTTACGAAAAAAGTTATGTTGATAGAATGATAGCGTTTGAATAACTGTTATCAAAATCACCTTTTCCATGTTCAAATTACTAAAAAGAATATTAGCTAATGTGATAATTGCTAAATGATAAGATTCCATTTCCAAAAAAAAAAAACATCAAATTTCATAATAAATACCAAAATTTAAATAAATTTGTCCATAAAATTAAAATCATACTATTGTTTGGGATCAAAAAGTGCTTTTGTCTTTTTTTTTTTCAATTACTTGAATACTATTTAACCAAACCCGAGTTTGAAGCACAAAAGGGGAGTAGATTCTCTCCCCATCTTATTTTCTCCTCATCTCTCATTAGCCAATTTACACGGTTGATTTCATTTAATCTTGACCATCCATTTTATATTATTAAAACTCATTCCCCCTCCTCCCGAAATGCTTCTGACTCCTGCAAAATTCTTTTGCAATTTGGTAGGAAAGACAAGGAGGCAAAGGTAGATACTCTCCCCATCTTACTTTCTCCTCATTTCTCATTAGCCAATTTACACCGTTGATTTCATTTAATCTTGACCGTCCATTTTATATTGTTAAAACTTATTCCCCCTCCTCCCGAAATGCTTCCGACTCCAGCAAAAATAACCCTTGCTTGGCGTTCGTTTGCAATTTGGCAGGAAACACAGAAGAGGCAAAAGTAAGATCCAAATAAAAAAAAGATTACATCTTTTGTAGAGGCCCTCTTATCTCCCCCGTTGCATCAATACATGATGGATCCAAAAAACTTAATCTTTCAGTTATGTAGGATGAATGGACATAATTTGAAAACTTAGCAGCAATATTCGAATGAACTAATGCGGCTGGGTTGCACAAACGCATATTGACGAGAAAGTTCTAATGAGATGGACTTCATAGTCTTTTTTTTTTTTTTTGGGTTGGGGGGGGGGGGGGGGGTTGGGAAGGTGTGTGAACTTGACCCAGCTTGATTATGAAACCCATGGCAAACCGACAATGGTGCTTAATAAAAACAATATGTGATAAGGTCTTAACAAAAAACATAAGTAGATGAGATTGATTTGGCTAGGGATACTGGACTAAAACAAAAGGCAACTTTGGACCTTATGAGTAAGCAAGCAGGTCGACAAGCTAATATTGACTTCACTCAAGTTGATATGAAAAATTATTTAAAAGTTAAACGAAGAAGAAGCATGCACGAAGAATGACGAAGTTGGATTGTTGTTGAATTATGATGAAAAACAAAAAATCAAGAACCCTTCATTTTATCATTCATACCAACTCGATCCGAAAATTCAAATTACAAATATTTTGTGGGCTGATTCTCGTATGCTTGTAGATTATGCTTATTTTGGGATGTAATTTTATTGGACACCACATACTGTACAAACAATAATCATAAGCCTTTTGCTATATTCTCATGACTCAATCATCATAGAGGAATTGTCGTTTTTAGTGCATCTTTGTTTTATGATGAAACCACAGAATCATTCAAGTTGTTGTTAGAAACTTTTTTGAAAGAAAACAAGTAAAAGAGACCTCCAATAGTTTTTACTGATCAAGATCAAGCAATGGTAAGAACACTACGTGAGGTTTTGCCAGAAGTGAAGCATGCATTATGCATATGATATATTGAGCAAAATGGAATAAAACATTTAGGGAATAAGATGAAGGGTGATTCACATTTTTTACATGATTTTAACAAGTGTATGTTTGTTATTGAAAACAAATCACAATTTCAGGAAGCATAGGTGTCTCCAATATCATCATTCAATTTGAAGGACAACTCATGATTAAAGTTCAAATATGAAATTAAAGAGAAATAGACATGATGTTATATGAAGTACTCTATTACTTTCGATCTGCATAGTATACAAATGAGTGAAAGTGTCATTACAGATATCATAAAATGTCATAAACCAACACGGTCAACAATGATGAAAATACGTGCGAGCAATTCCATATAAGCAATTCGGCGGTGGCCATGAGATATCACAAAAAATTTAACTATGGCTAAATTGTTTATCCATTCTTGTATTTGTCTACATAGCAACATAGAACTGTTAAAATCCTAAAGTAACTTATGAAGATATCACCTCACGTCCCGCAAGATGGGAAGACGATGACAAAGATGAAGGTTTGGAGCACAAGTTTAAAGGAAGGGTTCAGTCCCTAAAAATTAGCTTATGAGTTATGAGAAGGGAAAATCCAATGGACTTAAAAACTTCATTCCAAGAGTTTGGCTCCTAATGTAGGATTTTTTAACCAGTGGTGGATCTAAGAATTTTAATTACAGGAAGTGAAAATACAAAAACACTATATTATAAATAAAGGTACTTGAAATATAATATAGATCTAATATATAAAAACTGAAAGAAAAAAAAAATGTTCTGTCCGGAGAACACAGAGATTGGACTTGATTAGATTGTCAAGCCTAGAGCCTACGTACCCTTTGAAGGGATCAAAGTCCACGTAGTTCGTGTTACACAGTAAGGCGTGAAGCCAGGGGAGTGGGGTGTGTGCTCTGTGTAACAGAAGGTAAAGAGAGCATGAGCTAGAACGTGTGCACCTGTTTAGGGTTTCCTTCTATTTATGGAGGAATCTGGTGTGCGTATCTCTGCCTTAATGAGTCATATCTGGGATTGCGCCGTTAGGGGTTGATTGGCTGGTCCCATGATTGTAGGAGAATCTCCATTGATGAGATCCTAAATCTGAGGGGTCTCGGATCCTTTCCTAATATAGTGCAAATCCTGTTGTAGGCGTAGTTGGGCCGAGGTCTGGACCTGGGCCTATTGGGCCGGTCCGTAACAAAATATATTACAAAAATTAAGATTATCATTTCACTTGACTTTTACTCTACGTGTTTTTATATTGTTAAACTTATCTATAATTGAATCTATGTTAAAACTATTTTTTTTTCCAATGTATGTAATTAAAGAATCATTAAGAAATTAGTCTTCATTTAACTCTGACTTTTAATTAGGAGGGAGTAATTATTATTTAGAATAAGGAACATGCTTAAAAAAAAAAAAATTGAACATGCATAAGCCATTAGGAAAATCTTATTTAACATATTGGAGTTCACTTGCTCTTCTTCGAGAGTCTCAAAAGGTCTGATTTCATCTTCTTAGTAAAAAATTCTTGTATTACATCTCATCAAATAAAACATATACCTTTTTCAGTCCAAAAAGAAAAAAAATGAACAAACAAATAAACCATGGAACAACTTGCATGCTTTTGTTGTCATAAGAATCACCAACATTGATAAAGAAGGATTGATCAGGTGGCACAGAAGCTCCAAGTTCCCATCTAAGAGACATATTTGAGGTCTTGAAGCGTTATTTGATCTTAACACAGAAATACTCTATGGGTTTGTGTGCTAAACCCCACAACGTTTTCGCCGTTGTTGGACCCCACAAGCTCTGGGCATGGAGGATAATGATTCAACCTGAAAACAGTCACTCTGTTTGTTCATCACCATCTTGCTCCACACATTCTTGGGCTGAATCTTCATTCCTTCAGCCAACAATTCCAGAACATCCCACACAATCTTTCTCACACTCGAAATATAATTATTCAACGTAATTTTTCTCTAGGATATTGTTACTATATTTTTTATTACTACCAATATTTCTACCATTTTTTTACTGTTAGATCAGAATTTTATCTATTTTTATAATTTCTCTCTTCTTTTAAGATTCTGATCTAACGGTGGAAAAGTGGTAATAGCAAAAAATGGTAGTAACAATATTCTATCCCTATTTTCTTTTCTTTTAATTTTTTTTTTGGGCCTTAGTCCCCTCCCTTGATTTTGACTACGCTCATAACATAGCCACCTCTTCAAGAGTCGATGTTCCCGGCGGCTCTACTCCCTGGCACTTCACTGAACCTCCTATTGGTCAGAACCATCCACACATGACACTTCACTCGACCTTGTCGTTCAAAACCCTCTGTGGGAAGCCTTCTTTAGAACACCGACTCTCAATAAAAGTACCAATGTAACGGGCACAAATCTAAAGGGAGAGTTCAATCTCCAAAAGTAAGGCTATCAAGAAGGAGAACTAATAGACTAATAAACCTCCCTCCAAGACTCCAAGAACTTGGCTGGCGGAATCATAAGACTGCGTCTTCATATGTGGAATCCACCACATGGATGAGAAGCTCTCGATCATGGTCTCTGTTGGTCATTACAATTGACGATTGATCATTGCCCGTCACCAGCAGTCCCAAAAGCGACGCCTTTTGACAATTCAGATCAAATGGACGGCTAAAATTGAGAGCTTACGAGAAATAAGCAGAAGAAAATAGCTTATGTTAGAAATCGGATCCAGCACAAAAGCGCTTTTTTCCCCCTCCAAATGAATATTAGGGTATGTTTGGAATATTAGGGTATGTTTGGTTAAAAGGAGGGGAGAGAAAAAAAAGGAGGGGTGAAGAAAATTTGGGCCCACTATACTCAATTTTAAAAAAATTTTCCTCCCCTCCCTCAAATCTTAAAGTAAATTTTTTGTTTCATTTCCTTCAATATTGTGTTCAGAGGGAATTAGTGGAAGCTGCGGCGAGAGGGACTGGAGCGCGCCGTCTCTGCCTCTGTTGTCTTCTCTAACTGGGCGTGACATAGATTGGAACGAAAAACAGGGAAGCCGAGGGAGGAGAAGAACGCCGGCTCTCTTGCTCGGTCTTCTTCTTCTTCTTCAGGCCAGTGATAATCTTCATCCTCGAATCTGAACGGAGGGAGAGACGACGCTGAACAGAGGAACGAAGCTTGAGGAGGAACTATTACTCTCCACAAAGGGGAGGACGACGCAGCTAAAGGAGAGAAATAGAGGACCATTTTCGCTGGCCAATGCTCTTATCTTTCGCCTGTAATTACTTCTAATACGCAGATGATTGATTAACTGGTCTTCTTCATGTCGGTGTTGCTAAGTAGAATATCAGAAGCGTCCACCGTCACTTTGAAGTTAATAAAATGATTTATTTTTGGATTGGAGCTGGTTTGTTTTACCGCGCTTAAATAGTTAATATCAGATTTCATTTCGCAACAGAATTGCTCAAAAGAAACATGTCATCGTCTTCTTCTAACTACTACTGCGCATTGCTCAAACATTGTTGCGAAGTCCGGAACCACATCCAGGCAAAGAAGCTTCATTGCCACATATTCAAAACATTGAGAATCCCAGAAACCTTTCTGTTAAACAATCTCATAAGTACCTATGGTAAACTTGGCAACATCGTCTATGCGCAGCGAGTGTTTGATCAAATGCCTGAGCCAAATCTCTTTTCTTGGAATTCTGTACTTTCTACTTATTCCAAAGCAGGTAAAATTTCTGAGATGCAAGCTGTTTTCAATAGAATGCCAAGCCGTGATGTTGTCTCATGGAATTCGCTTATTTCTGGGTATGCTAGCATTTCCATTGTTAACTCGGTGAAGACTTATAATTTAATGTTAAGGGAAGGGTCCAACAATTTAACTCGGATTACGTTCTCTACCATGCTTATACTTGCATCGAGTCGCGGGTGTGTTAATTTGGGGCGGCAGATTCATGTGCATATTGTGAAGTTTGGTTTTCAGTCCTATGTTTTTGTTGGAAGCCCTTTGGTGGATATGTACTCAAAAACAGGCTTCATTTCTGATGCAAGGAAGGCTTTTGAGGAGATTCCTGAGAAGAATGTGGTTATGTTTAATACTATGCTAACAGGGCTACTACGATTTGGTATGATTGGAGATTCAAGGCAATTCTTTTATGATATGAAGGAAAAAGATTCTATTTCTTGGACGACAATGATCACAGGCCTCACCCAAAATGGTTTGAATAAAGAAGCAATTGATTTATTCAGAAAGATGAGATTGGAAACTTTAGAGATGGATCAATACACATTTGGAAGCGTATTAACTGCTTGTGGAGGTCTTCTCGCCTTGCAAGAAGGCAAGCAAGTTCATGCTTATATAATTAGGACCGACTATAAGGATAATATATTTGTAGGTAGTGCTCTTGTTGACATGTATTGCAAGTGTAAGAGCATAAGATCAGCAGAAACAGTGTTTAAGAGGATGGCCTTTAAGAATGTTGTATCCTGGACTGCAATGTTGGTCGGTTATGGACAAAATGGTTACAGTGAAGAAGCTGTTAAAGTCTTCTGTGATATGCAAAAAGATGGAGTCAAGCCAGACGATTTCACTCTTGGAAGTGTAATTAGTTCCTGTGCCAACCTCGCAAGCATGGAAGAGGGTGCCCAATTTCATGGCAGAGCTCTGGCTACTGGTCTACTTTCCTTTATTACTGTTTCCAACGCTCTTGTTACATTATATGGCAAGTGTGGAAGCATTGAAGACTCCCATAGGCTTTTTAATGAAATGAGTGTCAGGGATGAAGTTTCATGGACTGCCCTGGTTTCTGGATATGCCAAGTTTGGGAAAGCCCATGAAACAATCAGGTTATTTGAAAGCATGTTAGCCTATGGCTTGAAACCTGATGAGATTACTTTTATTGGGGTTCTTTCTGCTTGCAGTAGAGCAGGATTAGTAGAGAAAGGTAAACAAATATTCCAATCAATGATTGAAGAGTACAGGATTGTACCAATTCTTGATCATTATAGCTGCATGATCGACCTCTACAGTCGAGCTGGGAAGTTAGAGGAAGCTCGGAACTTTATAAACCAGATGCCTTTCTGTCCTGATGCAATTGGTTGGGCAACCTTATTGAGCTCTTGCAGATTCTATGGGAACATGGAAATTGGCAAATGGGCAGCTGAATCACTTCTGGAGTTGGAGCCACATAATACTGCTAGCTTCATCTTGCTTTCAAGCATCTATGCTGCAAAAGGAAACTGGGAAGAAGTTGCCAAACTGAGAAAAGGAATGAGGGACAAGGGACTGAGAAAGGAACAAGGATGTAGTTGGATCAAATATAAGAACACTGTGCACATTTTCTCTGCTGATGACCGGTCAAATCCATTTTCAGATCAGATATATTCTGAGCTTGAGAAACTGAACTACAAAATGCTGAAAGAGGGATATGTGCCTGATATGAATTCTGTTCTTCATGATGTTGAGGATTCAGAGAAAATTAAGATGCTTAATCACCATAGTGAAAGGCTTGCAATTGCCTTTGGGTTGATATTTATTCCTCCCAATCTTCCCATACGTGTAGTTAAAAATCTGAGGGTTTGTGGGGATTGCCACAATGCCACCAAGTATATATCTAAGATCACCCAACGGGAAATTCTTGTAAGAGATGCTGCTCGGTTCCACTTGTTTAAAGATGGAACCTGTTCATGTGGAGATTTCTGGTGACAGGCCTGATTCCTACACGTATTTAACCCAACATTTAGAGCACTTTATTTTGAAAAGTGATGAAAGCTGCAGAGTCGTTGTGAATTGGCATATGAGATCACCTTTCAATAGATGAATGAAGTTGCCATTTTAGACCACCAAAGTACGTCTAGGGTCCCTAGAGGATGGGACATTCTTCATCTCCGACATTGCCATCTTCGATGACGATGAAGAGGAAGAAGTGGGGTTGAGCAGTGACCAAGAGAGGGAAGGGAGAAAAATGTTGATGTGGCTATGAGTAGGATTTTTATGTGCCACATAAGGGTGCCATGTGGGAGTTATAGTTAAACAAAATGATCAGACTTAACCTTTGTTAACTTTAGGGTGACATTGCACATTGCTACGTTTTAAGACTTTCAGGGCAACATTGAGACCAAAAAAAATTTCAGGACAACATTGCTCCTATGTGAATACTTTCAGGACAGATTTGCACCTTAACCTCATATTTATTCTTCATCTTATTTATGTTGTGGTAAGTCATATTCTACTTCTTTCATCTCCTCTAATTTTCTCTCATGTTTGTGAGCTTAGCATGCAAGCACATGTGTGGTTAAACTGGGACTTGATAATTTTCCTGTTTCTTGATCAAACTAGAAGAAAACTTGAAATAATATATCTTTAACTGCAAATAAAGCCAACAGTGGTAAGAAAAAAGATAAATAGAACAGTAAATACCTTGTTTTCTGAAGCTGTAGAGTTTACACGTTTTTCTGGGAATGTTATTTAGTCGTCACCATAATTGGCATGGACTGTGATGTAAAATACTCAGGTGCTTGTCATGGTTGATAACGTAGGAGACTAGGGGGTAATAATACTTTTTTAGGTGTGCTAACAATAAGTTGGGCAAAGATGCTTAGGTATTATAAGGCTGACAAGGTTTCTCTGGTGGTCTGGTTAGCTCATTAAGTATCCCTTACAGTTTTGTTTGACATCAATTTCTTCAAAGGGCAGCCCGGTGTACAAGGCTTTTAATAGGTGGGGTCTTGGGACAAATAGATGTATGCTGCCTTACCCTCGTAATCAGATAGACTATTTTCAGGATTTGAACCTGTCCTTCAAGCCACATGGCAGTAACCTCATCATTGCTCCAAGACTCACCCTCTCTTTAGACATCTATTTCTTCAATCACCATAATATAGAAAGTTCAAAATTTTAATTTCTCCTATTTCTCTGTATTGTTGGCAGTCTTTTAATTTATAGGTTGTAACCCTTCTTCTTTTTTTAACAAAAAGAAAGAAATGCAACTTTTTTATTTAACTTTGACCCCAAACGATTCATATGTGAATTTTTTTTTTAAATTATGTTTTCTGAAAGCTTTCCTTAGTTGGAGGCAGACTAAGTCATTGTTACTGAAATTTTATCATGCTGGAACGTTATGATTGTGCATTTTTTCCTAATTTATTATTATTTTTTATGTTATCCATGTACGTAAGTAAATACTTGCTTTTCAGCACAGGGCATATAGCTAATTGAAATATTAGGGTCCTTGGCTGGGAACAGGATAGATCCATGCCCATTGGGCCATGGTCTTCTAGTGCACCATAGTAAGAACAAAAAGAATACAGGAGAGAAAGGAGAGGGGATATCAGAAACAGTTTAATCTGGACTTTATTAGAGATTCTAAACTCTCAAATGCTAGAGAATTCTTTTACTTTTCTTGTTTCTCATTGTTCTTTATGTTTTGCTACTCTACTCTGGCGATTCTACTCTAGGTTTCTATTCTCATTTGGATGGAATTGTTTCACATTTCACTGGATACCCCTTTGGTGTGATTGGCAATAGGGAAATATCGTGAAAGAGAATCAAAGAATACAACCAACGAGTTATGTGAAAGCAGCAATAAAACTAGCGACAAAAGAATACAGAGGGGCTCTTAAAGAAATCACTTATATCTGAGGATCAAGCTATATTACTTATATCCGAGGACCAAGCTATATTTGTTCAATATGTATACCGTAGGCTACTATTCTTTTGTATATCAAAAAAAAGTTGAATTTGCGTCTGTTGAAGATGAAGTACAAGAAGTGAATGCACGTGCAACATAATGTAAATTTTGTAATGTAATCCTTTCAAGGTTGCATGGATTCCCTTTGACCTTGTTGTTGTTGTTTCTGCATCAGGTTCAGAAGATTTGGTAAAAGAGAGTCTTAGAAGAGGAGCAACAATGACATGGTACAAGAAAAACCAATAACTATTTACCTGCAACTGAGTACAAATCTCGACAACTTCAGCTGTAGGTGCCCAATCACCAAAGTTTCTCTCTATAAACTGGTAAGCAATGCCTGTTTTTCCACTTCCTACTATAAAGAGTCCACCCTTTATCTCACCTTCTCCTTTGAAGTTCTGGTCGATTCCTCTGTCCTTTGCACGCTTGTAATTGGCCAGCGCTCGGGGATTCAGTAAAAATCCTGATATGAACTTGTCCTTGAGCAGTTTTCCCCCACCAAGAGCTTTAAAGAAATCCCTACCTCGATCAAAAAGTACTACACCACCCCAGTATCGGGGCCAGAAATCCTTTACCTGCTCCACAACAATAACAAGTCAAGCAATGAAGATTTTATTCCAGTAACAATTGTTTGAAGTCTGGTAATACCTCTGACTCTATTTGCTCATGAAGAACTGCATATAGTTTAACCCCAAGTGCATCAAATATGGGTTTTTTTGAGAAGAGCTGGTGTGCCTCAGCTCTGCACATGATGCACCTGTTTCCAAGTTCAAGGAGCGTGCTTAGCAACAGAGTTCACTTTCTTGTCAGTATACAGAAACCTACGATACCAAGTACTAGAAACCTATTCCATTTGAATGGACCAAGCCAATCTAATCTAATCCAACCAAAATTGATCTCTTAAATGGAATCCTTTGCATGGAAGTTTTGTCGAATCAATTGGTTTGATTTAATTATTATTTCTCCAATCCTCTTTTTATTGTTGTCATCATTGTCGTCATTGTAGCTTTTAAATTATGATATATGCATTGCCCATCAACAAGTATATATACAAATCCTAAAATGTAAACCATATCTAATCATAAAATTCAATGACAAGTAAAAAATTGCTTAGTATATAAGATATGGCTTGTACGTCTTTGCAATATGCAAAGCACTTAATAAATCTAACTCCTGTAACATTCTTATTTGTTTTAACAGGTATTGACCAAACAACACTTAATAACAATAAAACATACCCCAATAACTAGTTATTTTCACGCTTTTCTGAATCATAAAATTGTGCGATTTTACATTTTGACTTCCATCTCATGAATTCAAGACTGTTTTTTGATGTAGTAATCTTTTCATATTGTTGACTTTGTAAAATTTTTGAATGGTGAAACATGCGATTTTGACGACTGTGACATATTACAATAATTGAATTTTATATATCAAGAGTAGATCATTCATGTTTTAGTCTACTGCTATAGTTGTCAAATTTACCCTGGTCGTCGGAGACAGAGGATGACAGCTGGTTTATCTCGCCACAGTTCTGAAGCCTTCATCGGAGGTGTTTTTACTTTCACTAATGGTTCCATTCCAATCTTATACTCTGGAGTTAGTCTCTGCACTGATATATTTTCAATAGCAGCATATGGAGCTACTTGGTCAGTGACAACAGGGGCTTGCACACAGCCACATGCTCTAGGCTCAGCTGGGCCTGCAGCCACAATCCCTTTAAAGATGTGCCCATCTTTAATCTTTAGTTCAGCCATTGACTGCTCAAGTGATTTATCAGGTGTACTACTCCTTATATAAGATCTTTTCATGCTACTTGAGCTGTAAGATGCATGACTCTTGGTAAGACTTTCATCTCTGTAAAGCATGCTGGCTCTTTTCCTGATGGGAATTGCACGCAGTTGAGAAGAATCATCACATCTAGTTCTATCCACGAAACGGGCAATATGGCCTCGTTTCATGTCAAACTGGGATGAAAGATCCATGGAGCTTAAGTTAAGGAGTTCAGGAAGACCTTTCCCGGATGCCTCCATCTTCTCTGCATATTGCATCAATCCGCGATCATGCAGGTATGACCTCAATCCAAGTGCATCCTAAGGTGTTAGAGGGGAAAAAAGGAGAAAAACTTAGGACACAAGTTGAAGTGACTGCTATGTATATGATATTTAATTAGTTTAACAGATCATTCAGATGTTATAAATATCTTGATTTGTAATGGATGAAAGCTGATAAATGAGAAATCTTTATTGTGAAAGCAATAGTACTTCAATGATAAAATCTTTGTTGGCTATGGGTTTCTAAGGGGGATAATGATGATGAAATTTGATATGGGAAACTGACCTTTTGCTGTGGTGTCATTTGTATTGCATTCATATCCTCTGCATTCATCATCTTCATTGTTGGCACATCATCCCAACCTTCTTCCATTAACCTTGGAAGCAACGCCTTCAAAATTCCATTTCCTACGAAATCCTCCAGTGAAAAAGAGGCCATTCTTTTCTTGCACTTATTGGTTGATTTGTGATATCCTTCTGATGAATGTGTGTAAAAGGGAAAGATTCCTTAATGTTAGCTTATGCTATTTTATATATATTTATAGGTCCTTCTCAAGTCCAACAGGTATGCATTTGACCTGGCTTTAGGTTGCGGATATGATTATATGACCTGCTATTGTGGAAATAGATAATAAATTTCATGTAAGAAATGGCTAACCAATTCACCCAGCTTAGTATTTTCTTCATCTTTTATTGTTTGGTCCCTATCAAGGTTTTCAATATACAATTGGCATGGGGAGGAATTTTTTTATTCTTTTTTGCATATCTCCAAGTTATCATGTTCTATTAGCAGCCTTTGGATATTTTCACTAGTATCATGCACAATATATTAGTAGCCAACTAGTCCAATTCATAGGAATGTAGGCCAACAATAAGAAGAATAGCCTCCTAGTAATTATTCTGGTTGCATCCTCACGACTTAAATACGAGACCATTAGTTAAGTTAGAACGATCAGCAACTGTAGAATTTGTTTTTTTTCCTAAAAGACATGTAATAATGTAGCTGAGTAAAATAAAGATGATGTTTATCAATGAAATGAAAGAATCTAGTGACTAGAAGAAAAAAAACAAACTTTGAAACAAAGATCTTGTTTATCAATGAAATGAAAGAATCTAGTAACTAGAAGAAAAAAACAAACTTTGAGAAAAGAACAATGGATCGATTCAAAACATTTGGCAGTTTGAACTAGGGGAGGTCCGGCTATGGAAATACCACTTGCCTTTTTGTTAAATAATTGGGGGAAAATTGATTTTTTTTCTTTATTTTTAAATTCTTTTGGTGGAATCAGTCACAATTTTTCTTTTACCAGCCAATCACTTGCCTTTTTGTTTAATAATTGGGAGAAAATTGATTTTTTTCTTTATTTTAAAATTAATTTGGTGGAATCAGTCACAACACAAGTTTTCTGTTGCCGGCCAAAAACTGCTGCTAGGTGGAGATTGTCACTTGCCTATACCACTGTTACTTGGTAAAAAAATATGATTGTCTATGAGATTTACAAGTTGATGTTACCTTCATTTAGTTACAAGTTGCATCCACATTTGTGATCCTTCACTGATTTTTCCTTTGAGAAAAATTTATATAGTTTTATATAATTCATTGTAGGCGTACTTTTTTAATATAAGATCTAATTGATTTTTTTTAGAAATAAAGAAAGTTAAATAAATTACTTAAAAATATTTATATTTGTATTTCTATAATCTACTTAAAGATTTGATTTTTGATAAAGTGCAATGGCATCTTGCGATCCATATAACCAACCCCACGCAGTGTGATTAAGCTTTGTGGTGGTTGTTGTTATTGTTTATAATTGTCTTTGTTATACCGAACTAATTTTTTTGATTTATAAACTGATATATAATTTAATATTCCTCCGGTCCTAATTATAGGAATACTTTTTTAGTATAAATTATATTACAAAAGCGTCCTTATAATTAGGACAGGAGGTAACAATATATAATATATATTATGATTAACTAACTTATTTAACTTATTTAATTTCTTAAAAAAATTTAATTGATCCTTAAATTAAGGACTGGATGACGACGGAGTTAGTATCGTTTAATAAAAGTGTCATCCCTTTCATTTTCATCTTCTCATTTCTCAATTTTCCATCACTCAATGGATTAATCAAACTTAATGTCACGAGTCACGATGAAGACTTGGCCGAGAAAAAGAAAAATAATAATAATAATTTTTCCCTTCGGGTTTCCAAATTGCCTTTTTCTTCTTGTTTTTGTTTACTTTGTTTTCTAGTTATGTTCCTCTTATATACTCTGTATTTATTTCAATATATATTTATATATATCTCTAATTTTGGCTATAACTTAATAATCTGTCTTATTGCTTGGATTGGGGTCTTGTGAATTCCCCAAATAATGATAATATGAATTTTAAATGAAATAGAAGACGTAAAAGAACAAAATAGAAGATTTTTTTTTTTGGGGGCTAATTACGTGGTTGGTTGGAAGTAGCAGCTTTAGTCTTGCATATAAATATAAATCACAATTATTTACTGTATCTAGTTGATATATGTCTTGAATTTGTAAGGACGGATTTTGGTTTTTTACACTTTTTGTTAATCTTGAAAACTTGTAGCGAGGGATTTCGGTTTTTTCACACCTTTTGTTCATCTGGAGGACTTGTAATGATTGCTTTGGTTTCTCAGCACCTGGCTTCTCTCCGTTGCCATTCCGGTCTGCTCCCCTCCTTTTGTCAAAACGGCTCCGTCTTGGCGTAAAACCGGTGCCTTTTTTTTTTTTTAATAAAAATATTTTAAGATACTGATTTATACTAAAAAAAATACTGACTGATACGACAAAAATATTTCTTGATCTTGAAAAAATATTTCGGAGCATTGAAAGGATACTTGAAGATATTGACTGGTACTAAAAAAAATACCTAATGATATTGAAAGATTATTTTAGGATTTTGAAAAATTATTTCAGCTACTGGATCTTACTAAAAATATACTTTAGGATATTTTTCAAGATCCTAAGATAATTTTTCAAGATCATGAGGTATTTTTTCAGTACTAGTCTGTATCTTAAAGTATCATTTTAGTACTAGTCAGTAATCTGAAATATTTTTTCAATATCCTAAAATAATTTTTTAAGATCATTAAATATTTCTTTCAATCAGTTAGTATCCTTTTAAAAATTTGTACTCTTTCATATTACATGGTAAATGTTGAAGTTTGTGATCCTTCATTTAATTTATCAAAAAGGCATAAAAAGAGCTCATATATAGGGTTGTGTCCTTTCATGTTTCATTGTAAATGATGATGTTTGTGATCTTTCATTTTGTTTTAAAAATGTTGTTCGTTTGCGAACTTGTAAATAATGGTGGTGTGATTTTTACTTGTGCTCACATGGAAGCAAACTTTTCATCCATCATTAACTTAAAAGCTCTAAAATTATTCTAATATTGAGAATGTTCAACACAACCTTTTTAGCCACATCGATGATCAAAAGAAAGATTGCCTTAATCTTAATAAATGATCGAGCAGGTATGTCAATCATGAAGTTTCCTTACATAGAAGGCATTTTGCCGCCATTAATCGTGACAACATATGAAAGACATGCAGAGAACTAGGATTGAGGATTTTGTAATGCAGAGAAGATTGTTGGAACGCTACATGAGAGAGATCGAGGGTAAAGTTTATCACTTTCATAATTTTGGGGTACTTCGTAACAATGACAATGGAAAATATAAAGTAACCACCTTACACTCTTGGAAGCTCAATTCCTCAACTCAATGTATTTTCAAGAGTTATATTTCCCAATTACTTGAAGAAGTATTGATGTGATCGGATTTTATCAAGGTTTTGACAATTTAGAAGACCGAAAAATGGACTTTGGCACTTGTAAAAGACTGAACTTCACACTTTGCTAATCAAGAGTAGTACTTCTCCTGCGGCTTGTTTATGTGCTATTGGATTTTCAAAACCTAACATTTGTTGAGGACTTAATTTTCATGTCAATTATCTTGAATCTTTAGAAGGCTTCCCCCCCCCCCCCCCCCCCAAAAAAAAAAAAAATCACTAGATTTCATCCTCACTCTTAGGCCCTGTTTGTTACACGAAAGATTTGAGAAAGGAAGAGAAAGGAAAGGAAAAGAAGATTATGAAGGAACTTTAAAAATGTGACATATTTGGTATACTAGGGAATGAAAGTTAGTCGAGGGAAAATAAAATATTTGGTATGAAGAATTTGGTATTGGTTAAGTGTAGGGCTGAGCAAGAAACCCATAATCCGGTGAGCCCGCCCACAACCCAGTGTATTTGAGCCACTTTTAGCCCGCCCAAAAAAACCCATAATGGGTTGGGTTAAAACCCGCTCATTTAAGAATTAAATGGGCGGGTTATGGGCACACCTTTGGGTTGCCCATACCCGCCCATTAAATGTTTTTGTTTTATTTTATTAACTACCATGACTCTAATAGGTATTTACTCTTACTCTCTTTCTTTCTATATTTGCCTACTCAACTTGCGAGTCGTTATGACTGGTCAGAACAAGAGAATCAAAGTTTGTAATCTTCGTGGGTTAGCATTTGTAGGTGTTGTCTTCATCCCCTGAACCAGAATGAGAGAGCAAGCCAATGTCGTACTATCTGAATGTTATTTCATTAAATTCTCATTGATTTGTTCATCCATCTCTACTTTTTTCCCCCTTTAAATTTAGTGATCTAGCTTTTGTTTCCAAAAAGAATTATTTTTTCTTATTTAAATCAATCTTCTAGCTAATACATTACGTTCCAAATAATCCAAATGATTTCAAATATCTTGCAATATATCAAAGCTGTCATGAATTTGAATGTGTGTTTAATGCTTATGAATGTTTTTTCTCAAAAAGTAAACAAGTCAAATGTAAATGGGTTACCTAAAACCCGGTGAAACCCGCCCATTTATATGCTAGCCCATTTATACGGGTTTAGATGGGTTGAGGTATGGGTTTGGGTTAGCCCATACCCATTTAAAGTTAAATGGGCGGGCTATGGGTTAGGGCATGGGCTGCCCAACCCGCCCATTACTCTGCCCTAGTTAAGTGGAAAGATGAAGTAAAATTCCTAGAATACCCCTAAATTAAAAATGAAAGTGGCCTCAGTTAAAATGGCCATAGCAACTAAAAAAATGTGTAGTTGTGAGGTTGAAGAAGAACATAGTCACAAGTTTTTTTTTTTTTTTTGATACGCATAGTAGGGGAGGGGGCAGGGTTCGAACCCTGGACATGGGGAAGGGGAGCCAAGCTCCCATGCCACTGCGCTACTAAGGCGCTGGCAACATAGTCACAAGTTGACAGTATGCATAATGGTATATTTGTTTGAGAAAAGGGCAATACAAAACATACCAAAACCATACACAGAAAAGCCACATATCCATGTATGGAAGCAATTTTTCTTAATTTTCATTGAATGCAAGTTGTGTGAAAGCAATAAGAGAAATTACTTTTGGGCTTGTCAAATGCTGCAAAGGAGGAAAGAAATAAAAAATATGGAATTTGGCTTTTTCAAATGTTGTATAACAATAAACACATGCTTGGACATGAGAGCAACAGAATCTAGAGGCACATAAAAAATGTATCTGTTTTGATAGAAGGAAAAATTAGGGTACACTTGACATTTTACAATGGAAACATTAACTCAGATGTTAGGTTTAATTGTTGTCACTTGGAGCGTTCGAATGAAGTCATTAAGTTCAAAATGTAAAAATAACCCTTTTGTTGCCTAGTGGCTTACCATGGCAACGAGGGTACGTTTGAACTACTGGCACACTTTCAAACGTAGTGCTTTGAAATATATTCAAGTCATTAAGTTCAAAATGTAAAAATAACCCTTCTCCATATCGCATCAATCCGCGATCATGCAGGCATTGACCTCAATCCAAGTGCATCCTAAGGTGTGAGAGGGAAAAAAAGGAGAAAAACTTAGGACACAAGTTGAAGTGACCGCTATGTATATGATATTTAATTAGTTTAACAGATCATTCAGATGCTATAAATATCTTGATTTGTAGTGGATGAAAGCTGATAAATGAGAAATCTTTATTGTGAAAGCAATAGTACTTCAATGATAAAATCTTTGTTGGCTATGGGTTTCGAAGGAGGATAATGATGATGAAATTTGATATGGGAAACTGACCTTTTGCTGTGGTGTCATTTGTATTGCATTCATATCCTCTGCGTTCATCATCTTCATTGTTGGCACATCATCCCAACCTTCTTCCATTAACCTTGGAAGCAACGCCTTCAAAATTCCATTTCCTACGAAATCCTCCAGTGAAAAAGAGGCCATTCTTTTCTTGCACTTATTGGTTGATTTGTGATATCCTTCTCATGAATGTGTGTAAAAGGGAAAGATTCCTTAATGTTAGCTTATGCTATCATATATGTATTTATAGGTCCTTCTCAAGTCCAACAGCTATGCATTTGACCTGGCTTTAGGTTGCGGATATGATTGTATGGTCTGCTATTGTGGAAATAGATAATAAATTCCATGTAAGATAAGGCTAACCATTTCACCCAACTTATTATTTGTTCATCTTTTATTGTTTTGTCCCTATCAAGGTTTTCAATATACAATTGGTATGGGAAGGAATTTTTTTGTTCTGTTTTTTTGCATATCTCCAAGTTATCATGGGCTATTAGCACCCTTTGGATATTTCCACCAGTATCATGCGCTATTAGCAGCCAACTAGTCCTATCTGTAGGAATGTAGGCCCATAGTGAGAAGAACCACATCCCAGTAATTATTCTGGCTGCATACTCAGGGTTTAAATATAAGACCATTGATTAAGTTAAAACGATCCACAACTGTATAATTTGCTTTTTCCTAAAATACATGTAAGAATGTAGCTTTAAGTAAAACAAGGATTTTTTTTATCAATGAAATGAAAGAATCTAGTGACAAGAAGGAAAAACAAACTTTGAAACAAAGATCTTGTTTATCAATGAAATGAAAGAATCTAATGACTAGAAGAAAAAAAACAAACTTTGAGAAAAGAACAATGGATCTTTTCAAAACATTTGGCAGTTTGAACTAGGGGAGGTCCGACTATGGAAATACCACTTGCCTTTTTGTTTAATAAATGGGGGGAAATTGTTTTTTTTTCCTCACTTTATTTTTAACTTCTTTTGGTAGAATCAGTCACAAGTTTTCTTTTTCCAGCCAACCACTTGCCTTTTTGTTTAATAATTGAGGGAAAATTGATTTTTTTTCTTTATTTTAAAATTATTTTGGTGGAATCAGTCACAACATCAAGTTTTCTTTCGGCGGCCAAAAACTGCTGCTAGATCCCTAGAGATTGTCACTTGCTTATACCACTGTGACTTGGCAAAAAAATATGATTGTCAGAGAGATTTACAAGTTGATGTTACATTCATTTATTTATTATTTTCTCTGATTTTTTCTGAATGATATGCATCCATATTTGTGATCCTTCAGTGATGTGTCATTTGAGAAAAATTTATATTTAGTTTTATATAATTAATTGATTTTATTTTTGAGAAAACTTCTTTTAGAAATAGGCGTGTCAGTGACAAGTTCCATTAAATTAATTAGTGTTGATTCTAAAGTTATGTTTCGTGTTGGTAATATTCGTTTGAACACAATATTCTACTTTTTTTTTTAAAAAAATATAAAACTCAATTGATTTTTTAGGGATTAAAAAGGTTAAATAAATTACTTAAAAATATCTATATTTGTCTTTTATATATTTTGGTAATATTCTTTTGAACACAATATTTAAAGATTTGATTTTTGATAAAGCGCAATGTCGTTGTGCAATCCGTATAGCCAACCCCACCTAGTATGATTAATCTTTGTGGTGGTGGTTGTTGTTGTTTATATTTGTCTTTTTTAAGTCAAAATAATTTTTCTGACCTAAAAAACTGATATATAATCTAATAATATATAATATATGTTATAATTAACTTATGTAGCTTATTTAATCTCTTAAAAAATTTAATTGATCCTTATATTAAGGACCAGATGACGACAGAAGTAGTATCGTTTAATAAAAGTGTCATCCCTTTCATTTTCATCTTCTCATTTCTCAATTTTCATCACTCAATGGATTAATCAAACCTAATGTCACGAGTAACGATGACTAGGAAAGAATATAATAAATATTCCATTCCAAATTGCCTTTTTGTTTTTGTTTTTGTTTCTGTTTCCATTGTTTTCCAGTCATGTTCCTCTTATATATTCCGTATTTATTTCAATATATATAAATATATATTGAAGGGTTATATCTCTAATTTTGGCTATAACTTAATAATCTATCTTATTGCTTGGATTGGGGTCTTTTGATTTCCCCAAATAATGATAATATGAATTTTAAATGAAATAGAAGACGTAAAACAGCAAAAAAAATAACTTTTCCCCCCTCTAATTACGTCGTTGGTTGGAAGTACCACCTTTAGTCTTGGATATAAATATAAATCACAATTATTTACTGCATCTATTTAATATATGTCTTGAAAATTTATAGTGACGGATTTTGGTTTTTTACACTTTTTGTTAATCTTGAAAACTTGTAGTGAGGGATTTCGGGTTCCCCCCCCCCCCCCCCCTCCCCATACCTTTTGTTAATCTAGAGGATTTGTAATGATGGCTTTGGTTTCTCCCAATCGAAAGAGGATTACCTCAGTATTTTTCCCTCTTCTTTTCTCAGTATCTTTTAATCTGGGTCGTCTAAAAATAAATCTAACGACTAGATAGAGTTTTAAAATTTTTATATTTACCGCATGCGGTTTTTGAAATTAATGATTCTAAACCCTCAGATCAATTTTTGGACGGCTTAGATGCAAAGATATTGAGGGGTACTGAGAGAAGCGCTTCTAAGACAATCCAGATCCCTCTGAATCTGGCTTCTCTCTGCTGCCATTCCAGTTTGCTCCCCTCCTTTTGTCAAAACTGCACCGTTTTGTTGTAAATTGGTGCCCTTTTATTGTTTTTTTAAAAATATTTTAAAGTACTGACTGATACTAAAAAAATACTGACGGGTACGGAAAAAAAATACTCTGCGTTCATCATCTTCATTGTTAGCACATCATCCCAACCTTCTTCCATTAACCTTGGAAGCAACGCCTTCAAAATTCCATTTCCTACGAAATCCTCCAGTGAAAAAGAGGCCATTCTTTTCTTGCACTTATTGGTTGATTTGTGATATCCTTCTCATGAATGTGTGTAAAAGGGAAAGATTCCTTAATGTTAGCTTATGCTATCATATATATATTTATAGGTCCTTCTCAAGTCCAACAGCTATGCATTTGACCTGGCTTTAGGTTGCGGATATGATTATATGACCTGCTATTGTGGAAATAGATAATAAATTCCATGTAAGAAATGGCTAACCAATTCACCCAGCTTAGTATTTTCTTCATCTTTTATTGTTTGGTCCCTATCAAGGTTTTCAATATACAATTGGCACGGGGAGGAATTTTTTTATTCTTTTTTGCATATCTCCAAGTTATCATGTTCTATTAGCAGCCTTTGGATATTTTCATTAGTATCATGCACTATTAGCAGCGAACTAGTCCAATTTATAGGAATGTAGGCCAACAATGAGAAGAATCACCTCCGAGTAATTATTCTGGTTGCATATTCGAGACTTAAATACAAGACCACTAATTAAGTTAGAACGATCAGCAACTATAGAATTTTTTTTTTTCCTAAAAGACATGTAATAATGTAGCTTTGAGTAAAACAAAGATGATGTTTATCAATGAAATGAAAGAATCTAGTGACTAGAAGAAAAAAAACAAACTTTGAGAAAAGAACAATGTATCGTTTCAAAACATTTGGCAGTTTGAATTAGGGGAGGTCCAGCTATGGAAATACCACTTGCCTTTTTGTTTAATAATTAGGGGAAAATTGATTTTTTTTTCTTTATTTTTAAATTCTTTTGGTGGAATCAGTCATAATTTTTCTTTTGCCGGCCAAAAACTGCTGCTAGGTAGAGATTGTCATTTGCCTATACCACTGTGACATGGTAAAAAAATATGATTGTCTATGAGATTTACAAGTTGATGTTACATTCATTTATTTATTCTTTTCTCTACTTTTTCCTGAACGATATGCGTCCACATTTGTGGTCCTTCAGTGATTTTTCCTTTGAGAAAAATTTATATTTAGTTTTATATAGTTCTTTGTAGGCGTGTCAGTGACAGATTCCTTTAAATTAATTAGTATTGATTCTAGAGTTATGTTTCGTGTTGGTAAATAATGGTAATATTCTTTTTGAACGCAATATTTTACTTTCCTTAATATAAGATCTAATTGATTTTTTTTAGAGATAAAGAAAATTATATAAATTACTTAAAAATATTTATATTTGTATTTTTATAATCTATTTAAAGATTTGATTTTTGATGAAGCGCAATGGCATCTTGCGATCTGTATAGCCGACCCCACCTAGTGTGATTAAGCTTTATGGTGGTGGTGGTTGTTGTTGTTTATATTTGTCTTTTTTTATACCAAACCAATTTTTCTGACTCATAAATTGATGTATAATTTAATATTCCTTCGGTCCTAATTATAGGAACACTTTTTTAGTATAAATTGCATTATAAAAGTGTCTCTATAATTAGGACTGGAGGTAGCAATATATAATATATATTATGATTAATTAACTTATTTAATTTATTAAAAAAATTTAATTGATCCTTAAATTAAGGACTGGATGACGACGCAGGTAGTATCGTTTAATAAAAAGTGTCATCCCTTTCATTTTCATCTTCTCATTTCTCAATTTTCATCACTCAATGGATTAATCAAACTTAATGTCACGAATCTTGATGAAGACTTGGCCCAAAAAAAAACTAATAAATTTTCCCTTCGGGTTTCCAAATTGCCTTTTTCTTCTTGTTTTTGTTTACATTGTTTTCTAGTTATGTTCCTCTTATATACTCTGTATTTATTTCAATATATATTTATATATATCTCTAATTTTGGCTATAACTTAATAATCTGTCTTATTGCTTGGATTGGGGTCTTTTGAATTCCCCAAATAATGATAATATGAATTTTAAATGAAATAGAAGACGTAAAAGAACAAAATAAAAGATTTTTTTTTTGGCTAATTACGTGGTTGAATTTACAAGTTGATGTTACATTCATTTATTTATTCTTTTCTCTACTTTTTTCTGATGGGATTTTAACCAAAATAAGAAAAAAAATAAAAAAATTACTTGATTAGAGCACCTCTGAAAATATTTCCTAGACTAATGCAGTCAAAGATACAGTTTGACTGACGCCACGTGTCGCGTCAAGACCTCCGACGCGACTGCACACTGACGTCAGACTATCTGACGCTAGCCTGACAGGTGGTGTCACTTGCTCTAACACCACAAGTGGCGTCACATGCTGTGACGCCACTTTATTCAATTCAATTGAATTGAATGACTAGACGCCATGTGGCTTCCATTTTTTTAAAAAATATAATTATATATAAAATTATAAATTATAATTATAATTAATTATAAATAATAAAAAAGTAAATAATAATTTTAATTTAAAATTATAAATAATAATTCTAATTAGTTATAAATGATAAAAAGAATAAATAATAATTTTAATTAATAATTAAAATATTTAAAATGCATTATAAACCTCAGGATATAAGACTAATTAGTAAATTAATTAATTAGTGAATTTATTATAAACCTTAAGATGGATGACAAATATATTTTGTGAAATATGTTGTATATTATTATTTATAAAGTATCCTAAGATAGATAAGATAAGTTTAAATAGATAATAATAATTAGTCACATAATTAATTATTCTCTGACTAATTAATTAGTGACTAATATAAATTTACAATAACACACTACATTATTAAGTTACTAATTAATTATTCTCTAACTAATTAATTAGTGAATTAATTATGTGACTAATTATTATTATCTATTTAAGCTTATCTTATCTATCTTAGGGTACTCTATAAATAATAATATACAACATATTTCACAAAATATATTAGTCATACATCTCAAGATTTATAATAAATTCACTAATTAATTAATTTACTAATTAGTCTTGTATTCTGAGGTTTATAATACATTTTAAATATTTTAAATATTTTAATTATTAATTAAAATTATTATTTATTCTTTTTATTATTTATAATTAATTAGAATTATTATTTATAATTTTAAATTAAAATTATTATTTAATTTTTTATAATTAATTATAATTATAATTTATAATTTTATATATAATTAACTTTTTTAAAAAAATGGACGCCACATGGGGTCCATTCATTCAATTATGGGCGTCGGTCCGGTCCATTCAATTCAATTGAATTGAATAAAGTGGCGTCACCTGCTGTGACGCCACTTGTAGTATCAGAGCAGGTGACGCCACCTGTCAGGCTTGCGTTAGATAGTCTGGCGTCAGTGTGTAGTGGTGTCGGAGGTCTTGACGTGATACGTGGCGTCAGTCAAATTATACATTTGACTACATTAGTTTGGGAAATATTTTTAGAGGTACTCTAATCAGGTAATTTTTTTTATTTATTTTGGTAAAAATCCCTATTTCTGAACAATATGTGTCCACATTTGTGATCCTTCGCGTCCACATTTGTGATCCTTCACTGATTTTTCCTTTGAGAAAAAAATTATATTTAGTTTTATATAATTCTTTGTAGGTGTGTTAGTGACAGGTTCCGTTAAATTAATTAGTCTTCATTCTAGAGTTATGTTTTCTGTTGGTAATATTCTTTTGAACGCAATATTCTACTTTCTTTAATATAAGATCTAATTGATTTTTTTAGAGATAAAAAAAATTAAATAAATTACTTAAAAATATTTATATTTGTATTTCTATAATCTATTTAAGGGGCAACTGCTCTAGCTCCATCCCCGCTAAGGGAAGAAGAAAAAGAACTCTTGGTCCGTCCTTTCCAAGCGACTCCAATTGGCTTCTCTTCTCACACACTGGAATCATCTAAAAAATGAATATCAATTATCTGACCATCTCCTTTCTGTTAACTTTGCTTCTGCCCCTCATATCAGGGTTGAGTTCCAATCACTTGAAGTGCAGCTCGAAAAACATTCCAGCTATGTATGTTTTTGGTGATTCTCTATTTGAAAATGGGAACAGCTGCCATCTTGGTCTTCCCTCAAATGAAGCATGTTTTCTTCCTTATGGTATAGATTTTGGTGGAAAACCCACCGGCCGATGCACAAATGGCAAAACAATGGCTGATTACCTTGGTAAGACATCCCTCTAACTTCACTATTTTCCGAAGTCTCAATATTCTATGATCTAGCCATTCAAAGGAGTACACAATGTTCCTACTAAGTGGGGTTTGGAGAAAGACAGATATACACAGCCTTACCCTCATAATCAAATAGATTGTTTCCAGGATATAAACCCAAGTCCACTAAGTCACATAGAAACAACCTTACCACTACGCCAAGGCTCACCCTCTCTATGATCCAGCTATTTTGATGCAAAATTTTGCATTTGCTATAAGTTAATCTATGTTTCATATGTCATGCAGCTATACTTCTTAGGCTACCCTTCCCCAGTCCCTACCTGGGTCTTTCAAAGCATCAAAGAAGCAAAATCACTAGGGGGATTACTTATGCATCTGCTGGTTCTGGAATTCTACAAGAAACTAACAATGTAAAAGTTTTACTATTGCCTCTTTTCATTAATTTATCACCTCCACTATTCTGTGATCGTTTAGTTCTTGCTTTTAGCATACTATTTTAAATTCTTTATTTGCAGGAGACAAGTTTGACATTACCCACCCAACTAAAGCACTTTAAGAGAACTGTTCAAAATGACTTACCAAAGATGTTCAAGGAGCATGTATTATTGGAAAGGCATCTGTCCGAATCCTTGTTTGTTATCAATGCAGGGGTCAATGACTACGGCCAGACTATAAACAAAATCTTTCCCTCCACTCGATCATTTGCTTTGTTGCTGTTAAAAGAATTTTCCAGACACCTGCAGGTAATATATGTTATTCTTCACGTTAATAACATTGAATTTTTGGAGTGAAATAACACTTTTCCACCGTTTCTCTTCCTTTTGGCCTTAGCGCTTTTGTTAATGAACAAGTATGCTTTGCATGTGCAAAACTTGAAAATCACATGTTAATGATCGGGAAAAAAAATATTTTTACAACTTTTGTCGAGATCAATGGAATCGGCTCCTAAAAAGTTTCATTACACCACAAATTACAGATGATTTTCTCTTTACTAGATTATGATAATCCTCATTATTGTTCGCATGTGCCTCTGCCCAGTCAATATATCCATGGTTCAACACCAAAATCTCAATTAGTCAGCTTACATGAATATAAAAGGAAAACTTGTTTTTTTTTTATTTAAATAATAATAATTGCAGGAGCTGTACATATTAGGAGCAAGAAAGTTTTTAGTGAACAACATTCCTCCAGCAGGGTGCTTTCCATCAATTGCTGCCCACATGACGCCAAAAGGAAATTGCAATGAAACATTGAATAAGAAGATCAATTTTTACAATAAGAGGCTACTGGGAGTGCTATACCAGTTGCAGTCTCAGCTTCCTGGCTTTATCTTTGTACATGCCGATCTTAATGGGTTCCTTGTAGAGATGAGGACAACTGCACACAAATATGGTACATAAAAATCCAAATCCATCAGGCAGTAAATCATAAGATTGTGCTTTCATAAGTGATTAATGATTCGAGGAATAACTGCTTGCTTTTGCAGGGATATTTGATACATGGAAGCCTTGCTGCCATAATATCATTGATGGTGATCCCAGGTGCCGTCGCGACGTCATTCCCTGTGCAGACAGAAACACTCACCTTTACTTTGATGATCACCCAAGTCAGATCACAAATAACATATATGTAAAACGCTGCTTCCAAGAGGCCACAATTTGCAGGCCTTCAGATCTCAAACACTTAGTGTATGCCTAGCACTCGATGTCATTGAGGCAATATTTTGATCAGTTGAATTCTGCAGAGATACTGAGAATCTTGTAAATTAAGAGTAACATGCTATGAGGTATATATAGGCTAAGAAGATGGCTATTTATAATGCACCTAAGGTATAAGAGTCTTTGTATGGTTATGGTATTGAAACAAGTCTAAGAGATAATCTAATAATCAGTGAATTGAACCTTTCATTAATATTGTCTGTGAGGTGGCTCTCCCTTTTCTCTGGGATTTCATCTCTCGTTCTCTAAGAAAATTCTCAAAAATGGACCCCTATTCAAGAAATAAATTTTAGAGAAATGACAAAACTAGAATGTTCTGTATTACCATCAAAATATGGAGCAATGCAATTATACACATGAGACTCCCAAATTACATATTTTGAGTGACCCTGACATTACATTAAGAGGCAAAGATGAATATTACAAGTCAAGGAAATAGATTAGCCAGACTCAATGCTATTAGATTGACGCCTGAAATTATGCATATCAAAAGACTTTTCAAAATCTAGGCCATGAGATAAAATTTTCCAAAAACGGGGTGATCCCCAAGACATGAGCATTTAGCTGTAATATAACCAGTGTGTAAACCAGAACAAATTAATTTCACAAGATCAAAGATAAATACACACACACACACACACATATATATATGCCAATCAATTATCTATTAGACCTCCAACACTTGATCAAGCAGTTAGGTATGGCACCTGAACATGAATTTAACTTAACTCTCTCGCCAAGTTGCAGTAACAAGGGCAAAACTTTGACTATAATATGCAGAACAGCTTATAAATTATATTTTATTTTTTGAAAATGGAAGTTCCCATTGAAACTAAATGAATTTATAGATATTAGGATATATTAGGAAATTATAACCAAAAGCCATATTACCTTGTATGGTAATACAGATTATGGAGGAATGAAGACGAAAATATCTAACCTATACTTCACATACTAATTTCTCCAAAAAGGAAGAGAAAATTATAATATGTGGTGATCAAATCCTAAATTACACAATTGCCTACCAAGTAGAGTTGGTCTAGTGGTGTAAAGCCCCGTTAGATCCCTTTGGGTCTTCAGTCCGAGTCCTAGAGGAGACACTTGTGTTACGAAAGGTAGCTACAAACCCCGAATCGGATACTAGATGATAATATTTTAAGTTTGAAGAAAAATACCCATAAAAAGATCATAATATCAACATTTTGGGAGAGAATTGAAACTGAAATTTCCTGCCTGGAAAACAAAATAGTAAAATTTCTAATGGGAAACTATATCAGGTCAAGCAAATCACCTCTAATTAATTGAGCCAATTTCCTGAGTATAAATTGAACAAGATGATGCTTGTCCTTCAGAGCCAATTAAATTCCAGACACAGAAATTCATACTCCAATGTGTGTGGTATTTACAAGTATATTAGTATTAAATATTAATCATGTTGAAAGTAAAAATTTCCTCACCAGTGGGAAATCTGATTAAACTTCGCCAAGTTTGCCAATTCAGCAGGGGCTAAAGGCATAGATGGACTTCATACGTTTTTACAAGTAGATCCAATTAGAGAGCCAGAAGGAATGCAGTCATCCATTTCATTGACTATCCAGAAAGTAAACCAGTTTTAATCATTGCAGCAAGTAATTCTGAAGCTGAACCATGACCACCACTTTCAGAAAATGCTTTTAGCATTGTCTTGCAAAGTTTTTCATCGGGAGAAATACCATTAGATAACATCATCAAAAAGAAATACTTTGCTTCAGCAATAACGCGTCTTTTGCACAATCTATTGATTACAGCACTGTAATCACTGATTGAAATTTGAAATTTCTTATCAATCATTTTATGGAAGAACAGAACAGCCCTGTAGACATTGCCTTTTGCACAATGTGCTTTTATCATTACAGTGTAAGCAATTTTGGACAAACAGAAATTCTGTTCTTCAAGAGCAATTAGCAGTCTATCAGCATATTCCAGGCCACCATTAATGCAAAGGCCATTGATCAGAACATTATATGTTGCAGGAGTAGGCTCCAGCTTCAGCCTTAACATCTCATTGAACAATTGGAAGGCTTTTTCCATGTTGTGAGCCTTACAAAAACACTGGATTATGGTATTATATGTAATTTGATCTGGATGTAAACCCTTAAAGTGCATATCATTAAGCACTTGGAGGGAATCATTCAGCCTGCAATGTCTGCAAAGACATTTGATAATTACAGTATAAGTAATGTGAGTTGGAGTTACATTACTTGCTTCCATCTCCTGTAGTAATTTAATCATGGCTTGAATATATCCAGCTTCACCCAGTGCATTCATAAGAATGGTATAAGTTACAGCATTAGGCAATAGGCCATAATGCGTAATGCGTTGAAACAATTTTCTAGCCTCTCCCAAGTTTTTTTCCTTGCAGAATCCATAAATCATAGAGTTCAAAGTAACAATAGTAGGAGCGATTCCTTTCTCAATAACTCTTTTATACAACTGTGAAGCTTCCTCAATATTTCCAAACTTTACATATCTGTCAATCATAATATTATAAAAAACTACATTATTTGGTTCATTGCTCGTTAGGTCTTCAAAATACTTTCTTGCCTCAGTTGTCATTCCATTTTCACACATAGCTACCAGAAAAGAACTGTGAATGAAGGAATTTGGGAAGAATTTGTCAGAACAGATCTCCCTATAAAACTTTAAAGCACTCTGGACTTCTCCTAGCTTGCATAGCCCATGAATCAGGATAGAGTAAGTTATGAGATCTGGTTTCAAGCCAGTAGTTTCCATGTCATAGAACAATCTTAGTGCTTCCTCGACATGTCCATATTTGCATAAACTACTGAGCAATACACTGTATGGAATGAGACTTAACTGAAATCCAAGAGAAACCATCTCCTCTAGCAACTTCAAACCTTCATCAATATTGCCCATCTGACAATGCCCACAAATTAGTATTGTATATGTAACAACATTAGGATTTAACCCAGCCAACAACATATCCTGAATGAGCTGCCCAAGCCCGTCCATTAAGCCAAGTAAAAGAAACCCTTTGACCAAAATGTTGTAGGTTACTGTATCAGGCTTTAACCCCTGACTTTTCATGTGGTCTATTAAATCTAGAGCTTCCTCTATGGAACCAGCTATACACAAACCATGAATTAAAATATTATAACTATATGCATCAGGATACAGACCTTGCTTAAGCATCATACAGAACAAAGATTTTGCTACATCTACAAAACCCGATTTACAAAATCTTGACATAATTGTATTGAAGGATACAACAGAAGGGCTAAGTCCATTTACCTTAGAATTCCTCAAAACTAGAATGGCATCTTGTAGCCTAGCCTGCTCACATAATCTATCTATGAGTATAGAGCTAGTATACTCATTTTCAGAATCCCCATTGTCCCTCATTTTACTGTAGATATCCCAAAACATGTCAGTACGCCTTAAATTATGTAACAAGCTATTATAGGTTGGTGTAGAAGCCGGAAAATTTAAGTCTTTCATATAGGCCAGAACAAGCAAGGCATCATTAACCATCTCATATCTTGAATAAGCAAAAGCCAGTGCATCCCATACCACACTATTTGAGTCCCAACCCGCGAAATTGCCCACAAGCAGCTCACAAAGTAAGGGAGCAGAACCAAAACCTATCAGATATCATATAAAAGATTTTTTAAAAAAATCCACAAACCAAAAACTAAAAAAATTAATTAAATGCATATGCATAATAATAAAAGAAGAAAATATCTATAACATTTTTTAAGCAGATAATATATTACATTGATCTTCTTTTTTTGGCCCAATATATTACGTTGATCTTGAAACTGAAGTTGTTGGATTTATATAGTTGATACAGATTTCAGTTTAAAAACTGATTTAAGGAAAGCAACAAGCTGCATAGAGTTTCTTGACCCTACAAGAAAAGACCATTCTGAAGACTTCAACAACAAACTTTTTCTCTTTAAGCAATAAGGATTTGAATCAGTTTCAATCTATGATTTAACCACCTCTCCCTTTAATGTTGCTGGTTGATTGTCTTCCTTGAGTCTTTAAACACAGGGTTCTTTTGCAAGACAATGAGTGCAAAGCAGAGTGAGTAGAGAATGCTCATGAAGTAAGTAGTTTTTTGTCGAGTGATGTACAAGTCAGTGAGAAAATAATGTCAGGATTTCGGGTGTAGTTGAGGTGCATGATTTAAGTGTGCCATTAAACTGTTTATACTTTCAGGTTGTTTAATTGGAAACTGTCGGTCCATCTGTTGTCTTTGATCATGAATGTAGGCAAAAGGATCAACCACATTGTATCATGTGATTTAGATTTACCAACTACTTCAATTATTTCCAGAAAATCTGCATATCTATATAGCGCCAAAGTACTTGGGATGAAATTTGGGTATTGCTCCTGTGTGTCAATTTTCATTTGGTTGAGGAGGAGTAAACCAAGGTGCAAAGTAGCCTATGCTTGAGGACAGATGTTTGTGGATAGATAACATTGTTAGAAAGTTAGTTCCCCCGTAGTAACCCACTAGTTTCTCAGCTACCTATTTGGGCTTGGATAAATACCACTAAACTGCAACCAATAGACCAGTAGATTTGGAACAAACTTTGCATTCTCTCACTCTCTAAGCTCTCTCCCTCCATCCACCCTCATTGATTGTTGTATAGCTTGCATACCCGAGTAAGCTTAAGGTTGCCACTAAAATTTTTCATCTCAACCTGCTTCTAAGTTTATATGATTTCCAAAGTAGACCATGAAAGTCGTACCTTCCTGTTCAAGCATTTCCTTTATGACCAACTGCAGGTCCGCAAATCGCCTTTTGCTTGCTAAAACATGCGCAACAACAAATTGGGAATCCCTGGAGTGCCAAAACCCGTAGTCATTCCTCAAGGCATAAAAGAAGAATAACGCATCGTCTGAATTCTCTCTCCTTAGAGAATCGATAATTTGATCCACCTGCGGCTGATTCAACTTCCAAAATACGGAACGGAAATATTCACCAGCAAGGAAATTTCCCAATCCAAAATTCCTCAGACCCGTGAGAATCTCACGAACTGGGTCATCCGCTCTAGTATCAACAGAGGAGGCAGTAACAGGCTCATTTTCAACCTTCGCAGCAGAAACTGAGGGTTTGGTGAAAATGAAGAGTGAGAGCGGACAAAGGCATGCAGATTTTCGAGGAAAATGGTGAGGTTTCCATTTGTGAACGCGCCTGAGCATGGAAGGGAAGCTAGGGTTCAGGGGTGACCCTCCAATTTTTCAAGAAAATCAAGAGAAAAAGAAAAGGGGACCATTAGATTGAGGTTTGGGAGCCGAAGTTCGTTCCTTTTCTCTGCCTAAGCAGGGTTTAATGGTGGGGTGATGGTTGTGTGAGGAAGAAGGGGGGTTTCTGAGCCGTTGGTTTTCGCGGCAATTTTGGCCGCGGATGGCACATAAATTACCCTTTATACGGTAATGAAATAAATATTTACATAATTTAATTAAATTAAGAAAATTAGTTAAGTTGATTAATATGACATATATTTTTAGGTGAAGGAGCAGTAATACACATGGGCTTTTCCTTCAGAAACGCTCAGCACCACGTACTTTTTTTTAGATTAAAAATACATATGTGGTTATCTTACAGAAACAAAAGTCACACACTTCCGTTAGAAACTGGATGTTGACTGTTGACTGTTGATTTATTGACCGTTAGTGCTGATGTGTCTGCTGAATTGGAGAGAGAACAAGCCAAATGGGGAAAAAAACTGGTGATTTGAATGCTGACCAAGTTAAATAAATTGGGGGAATAAATTAAAAAATAAATTGGGGCAAAATTAAAAAGGAATTAGGGCATTAAAACAATTGAAGGAAATCAAAATCCATGGACTACAAACTAATCGAACCGAAGGAAATCGAGCTAGGGTTCTTGGGGTTCTTAAGCGTCCATCTCCAGCAAATCTGAGAGTGAGTTGAGGGCAAATCGACGGATGATAATCTGAGATCGAGAGGCAGGAGCGTCGAAGGTGGAAGAAGAAGAAGACCCGCCTCTTTTCAGCAAAGACGAAAGAGAAAGAAGAAAGCAGGAACTAAGACAGCAGCTTCAACCCTCTCCTTATCAGTCGAGCAACTACGTCCTATCTTGCTTTATCTCAATCTCCTGCGCAGGAGCGTCGAAGGTGGAAGAAGAAGAAGAAGTTTGATCAACGGCGGCAAGAACAGCTTTGGTCGGAGAGATTCTGGCCGTCAGATTCCTCTGAGAGGTCGGGTGAAGGTGGCGATAGTGGTGGGCTTGGCGAACTCTGTGGCTTCCATCTTTTCTCGCACTCGCCCTTCTTCTCATCTCACTCGTTGCTAATATGTCCAAATTAGAGCGAAATCAGTTCATCCGATGAGGAATTTTTGTCTTTTCTGTACAAATTGGGGGGGGGGGGGGGTTCCTTCTGTCCAGATTTTTGTATTAATCAGTTTTGCTTAATGAATCCGATTGCCTGGTTCATGTTTTATTGATAAGCCCACTCGATGTTGGCGAATTTGATTTCTCTTTTAAGTTCACCACTCATCTTCATAGAAATGTTTAAATCGTCTTGTGTCGATCACAATGAGAAGCTAAACACTGAACCAGAAACAAACGAACACTTTGGACTGAATTCCAATTATAGCGGTTAATTCTTCACAGCGGAAGTTTTATCCCTTGGCCGGAAATCGCTGAAGTTTTACAAATTCAGGGTTAGAAGATAGGGATAGGATATTCTTACTACCATTTTTTCTTACTACTAATGTTACTACCACTTTTCCAACGTTAGATTAGAATCTTAATAGGAGAGAGAAATTATAAAGGTGAATGAAATTTTGATCTAACGGTGAGAAGATATATAAACTTAATTTAAAATACGTCCTCCCTAATTAAATAAATTTGATTCTTAGTGAAATTTATTGATAACAAATTAAATACGATTTTTTTTTGAATTTTTTCTACTTATTTTATTTTATTTTTATTTATTCCTCCAGTTTATTTAACCTGGTCAGCATCCTAATCACCGGTTTTTTCCCCATTTGGCTTGTTCTCTCTCCAATTCAGCAGACACATCAGCACTAACGGTCAACAGACCCTAGTTAACGGTCAACATCCAATTTCTAACTGAAGTGTGTGACTTTTGCTCCTATAAGATAGTCACATGTGTATTTTTGGTCTAAAAAGAAGCACGTGGTGCTGAGCGCTCCTGAAGGAAAAGCCCATCTGTATTATTGCTTCTTCACCCTATATTTTTTTAAAAAACATTAATCATCTTTCGTAATTTCCTCATTTCTCTTTCTCTTTAATTATTGTTGAGAGAGCAACAATAATGGTAAATTAGGAAAGATTGACAAATATAAAAATTATGTCTTCAGGGTCTCTGAATAGTACAGGAATAAGAGATGAAGAAGAAAGTAATGTATTATGTCTTCAAGGTGTGGACAACACTTTCTTTTAGTTAGTTTGGTTTGAGGGAAAATAAAAAATAATAAAAAAGGGGGGGGGGGAATGGGGGGAGGAGGAAATTGTACCAAAATTTAGTGTAGTGGAGCCCCCAAAATTTTCCTCTCCATCATTTTTTTCCCCTCCCCTCCCCAACCCTTAGACTTAAATTGCCCCCCACTTATATGCAAGATATAATGAAGACCCTTGAATATGGATTGCTCTACCAATACTCAAGCAAGATAACAATAACTTTTATAAAATGATAATTTCACTATCTTTGTATACACTCAAGGACAAAAGTAATGAATTTGGTCTTTCTGTTGTTGTGTGATTTCTAATGTTGTGCATGTTTCCTATATCACAAATGAAGTGATGGTGTTGAGTATTTATAGGTCATGAATTGATGCCTTAAGTGGTTTTTTTTTTTTTTTGGGATATATCATAGTAGGGGATGAGGGCAAGATTCAAACCCTGGACATGGGGGAGGAAGGCCAGTTAATATTGGCTCCTATGCCACTGCGCTACTAAGGCTTAAGTGGTGTCTTTTATAGCAACACATTTTAAATAAAAGTCATAACCACATGTTAAATTCATGTACCCTTATAAACTACTATAACTTCAATAATCAATGGTTATTTAAAATAACTCTTTCATGAAATGTTCCTTCAACCAAGTAGTAGTTACCATATCTTTTCATAAGTGTCTTTAGAAACTAAAAAGACATGGCCTCGGTAACCTTTAGTGTTATAAGTTCCTACACAACCCTTCACATAAATTTCAATTTATAAGGACATGACTTTCCAACAAACATATCTCTTCATTTTAAAATATTCCAATAATTCCTATCATTTTAAAATGATCAAAAACTCTTATTACTTTGGAAATCTTATGTTGTTAATAAAGGTATATCAAGGATTTGAAACTTTACGTAAGTAAGACATGGTTTCATCCATCCGAAATAATATACGTAAGTAAGACATGGTTTCATCCATCCGAAATAATATAGTAAACTAACAGCTAAATATATGCTTACAGGTCAATTAACAGCTAAATTAGGCTCAACCTACCCCCTTCTAATCTGATGGTTACCAAGTACTTTTCTAATATGAGATGTATTAAAAGTCAAGTACTTGCAATAACTCAGATAGTGTACTTTCATCATTGAATTCAATGATATAATTGTCATGTGTGAGTTGGGTTTCAATTATTGGTGATCAATTTTATAGAGCTTCAATCTCATCCCTTTAATATTTTTAACATTGTATCCCTTATTAGACCTTTCATCAAAGGATCTGCAAGATTCAATTTAGGACTTATATATAACTAATGGAAAGTACTCCATTCAAAATAAGATCTTTCCTATAACTATGTCTTAGGTCAATATGGATTTTTCATTATAAACATGGCTATAAGCCCTTGCAATAGTAGACTGCCTATCACAACAGTTAAATATTAGTTCTAGCTTCATACATGAGTCAAACAATATAATGCAGAACCATAACAACAATCAAAATTATAAGCATGTCAAGAATAATTCGCGACTCATTTTCTATTATTAATTAGCCAAACATATAAATAGAATTTATAATTTTATCCTCCCCTCTTTTCTCTGAGGTCTTATGAAACTATCCTTCTTCTACCACATGTACCTTGTCACGATACTTTCTTATGAGCATTGGTGCCTTTTGGATCATGGATCTTTTGCCATACTCCTCTTGAAAATATAATCCCCAAATTGCTCTCGAGATAATTCTTATGTTTAAAGACATTTCCAAGTATTTCCCATAAAGGAGGAAGCTTTATATGTGATTGATGAGCATGCGTGTTATTTGTTTGACATTATTTAAATCATATTCAATCCATGCATTAATTCTATAACACATTTTTCATCAATCATTCAAATTAAAATCAATCCCAACATGAATTGACCACAAGATTTTTCATGATAATTTCAATTTTGTTAATTAAAAATCTGTCATGCTTCTTATCACTTTCTATCATGATTAAACATATCCCATATTTTCACAATCCAAGAAAACACATAATTCTAGGCAAAATACTTTCATCAAACTGATGGATGAACCTCACGAATCTAAAGACCATTTTAAAATAAAGAGAAGTAAATAGATACTTATCTTTTTTTTTTTTTGGTCACTGACCAAATAAATTCAGGATGACTCCTTTACAAAGTTCCAGGATCAAACCATGCATTTTTTTCCCCCTTCTATTTCGTGGAAGATCCTTTAATAAGTGACAACATGTGTTGATGATTCAAGCATCCCCAGAATTGTGCTTGTAGAAAGTTCTGTATGTTTGACGAAAATCCTTTACTTCTTTTACCAGATAAACGCTGCCATCTACAAATTTGGCCATGTATGCTACAACTTTAATCACTAGAGATAACTCAAAGTGAGATCGGTGAACCAAGAAGGCGATGACATAGCTTGCAGATAAAGGATCCAGATCTTTTTTCCAACTTTGCAAAGTCCTTTTTTTCCTACTCCTTTAAAGACACCATTTGTATTTACGAAGTTAAGTCTAAAGATTGTTGGAGGGGTTGGATCTTTGAGGAGTATAAGAATAAGAGATGAAGAAGAAGGTAGTGTACAATGTCTTTAAGGTGTAGGCAATACTTTTCTTTAGGCTTAATTTGCCCCACCTATACCTATTTTATAGGGTGCAAGTTGAATTAATAGACAAATTTTCTGTAGGATACAACGAAAACCCTTAAGTATAGATTGCATTCTCAATATTCAAGCAAGACAACAATGACTTTTTACAAAATGATAATTTGACTTTATCTTTGTGTGTACTCAAGGGAAAAGACTGAAAGTGGAGCTAAATACCTAAGAGGGGGGGTGAATTGGGTAAATCAAAAATTTTCAAAGATGGCTCTAAATTTGAAACAGCAAAACAGAGATGAACAGAGTAAAGAGAAGAGCAGCTAGACACAGTGATTTATACTGGTTCGGTCCAACCACTTGACCTACGTCCAGTCCCCAGACACTCTTGGATTTCCACTATAGCAATTGATTACACACTCTGCATTCAAGAGTAATTCTTTCACTAGAATTTACTTCCCCTTACAAGTTGTAATCAATGCACCCAATCACCAAGTCCCCTGACTTGTGATACTTTACAATAAATGATTTACGAAAAGAAACTCTTTCTAAGAGTGGATAATGATAATTACTGAAGTGCAATGTATTAGACGATACAGTACAGTTGAAAACAGAAAGAATAAATGAAGAACTTGAATGCAATTCGTTTTCAGTAGTTGTAGTTGTTGAGAAGACTTGAATGTAACTCTATTTATACTAAGAGTGCATTAAATGACCGTTGATTTCCTTAATAGAACCATTGGAGGTGTTCAGCAAGGATTAGGGAGTGGTTTAGTCTTCTTCTCTCTCTATTCTTCACTTAATCCAGCTGTTCAAAAGTTTAAAGTTGACTTCCTCAAGATTAATCCATTGGAATGATAGTTGCTGGATGTCGAAATCATTCTTTAATTCTTTCTTAGACGTGTGTAGATGGATTACCCAAAAGAATGCAACTTTCTGGGTTATGCATTTAATGTGCTGACGTCGTTTTTTGCTTTTGCTTTAAACCTTCAATAAACATTCTCTAATTCATCTGAAACTCACTAACAAAGTGGTTAAACATAGCTAGGAATATAGGAGAATGATAATTGGAAGTATCAATATCAAACAAGAAGATTTTACAAATTCGTCAGATTTGATTTTCAAACTCAGCGACAGAAACTCGAGTTTGTTCTCCAAAACTCGAGTTTTCAACTGTGCACTTAAACAAAACTTGAGTTTCAAAAATAAGACTCGAGTTTCTGTTAGTTCTCTAAGGGTTTTGATGATCCCCAATAATTGTAAACAAAGCATGAAGTTTTGCTATCAAATGTTGTAAAACTCACTGTCAGAGCAAAACTCGAGGTTTGCACAGAAACCTCGAGGTTTGGCCTTACAAAGACAATTTCAAAATTTCTGAACTAAGTCAAAACTTGAGTTTTCAAAGAAAACTCGAGGTTTCATCACATAGAGACTTCTCAGCATTTTCTGGAAAATGCAAAACTCGAGGTTTCTGATAAAACCTCGAGGTTTTGTCTTACAGAAAGTCTCTTAAGTTTTGAACACTTGAAAACCTCTAGTTTTTATCTAAAACCTCAAGGTTCTGTTTTTGACTTGAAAATTCCAGTTTCCACAAATTTTGTGAAAACTTGAGGTTTGATAAGAAACCTCGAGGTTTTGCCTGGCAAAGAAAACTCAGATTTAACCAATGTCTTAAAACCTCCAATTTTATGAAAAACCTCCAGTTTTGAGTTTGACAAAGTTTTCTCAAAGTTTTCACAATAAGTGAAAACTCGAGGTTTGTGTCCAGGCAGAGAACATCTATGTTTTCTCACTTTTCAAAACCTCCAGTTTTACTTCAAAACCTCAAGGTTTCTGTCTTGGCACAAAACTTTAAAGTTTTCACATTTGCACAAAACTCGAGTTTTGGTGAGAAAACTCGAGGTTTCGGCAAACAGAGAGCAAACAACTTTTCTCTGATTTGAAAACCTCCAGGTTTCAAGAAAACCTCAAGGTTTACCCTTTAGTGTGATTTTTCAAAACTTTCATAGTTGAATGAAAACTCGAGGTTTGGTGAGAAATCTCGAGGTTTTGTCAACCCGAGAGCACTGAACCTTTTAAAGTTTTGAAAATCTCAGGTTTTGGATAGAAACCTCAAGTTTTGAAGTTTTGGACATAAATCAATTTTACAAGCTACAGTCCAAAACTCGAGGTTTGGAGAACAAACCTCGAGGTTTCATCGCTGGTTCAGAATTTCAAATTTTGCGATTTTGCAAATCACTCTTGTTTGATCTTAATACTTTCCAGTATTATTCTCTACTATTCCTAGCTATGTTTAACCACTTTGTTAGTGAGTTTTAGATGAATTAGAGAATGTTTATTGAAGGTTTAAAGCAAAAGCAAAAAGTGACGTCAACACATTAAATGCAATACCCAGAAAGTTGCATTCTTTTGGGTAATCCATCTGCACACGTCTAGGAAAGAATTAAAGAATGATTTTCACATCCAGCACCTGCTTTTCTAACGGATTGATTCTCAGGAAGTCAACTCTGAACTTCTGCACAGCTGGATTAAGTGAAGAATAGAGAGAGAAGAAGACTAAACTACTCCCTAACCTTTGCTGAACATCTCCAACGGTTCTATTGGGGAAATCAACGGTCATTTAATGCACTTTGAGTATAAATAGAGTTGCATTCAAGTTTTCACAAAAACTACAACTACTGAAAACGAATTGCATTCAAAGTTTTACACCTACCTTCAGTTTTCAATTGTAAAAGTATTTTTTGATACATAAGCTTCAGTGTTTATCATTATTCACTCTTAGAGAGAGTTTCTATCTGTAATTCATTTATTGTAAAGAATCACAAGTCAGGGGACTTGTGATTTGGGAGTTCATTGATTACAACTTGTAAGGGGGAGTGAGTTCTAGTGATAGAATTACTCTTGAGTACAGAGTGTGTAATCTTTTGTGATAGTGGAAAATTCCAGAGAGTCTGGGGACTGGACGTAGGTCAAGTGGTTAGGACCGAACCTGTATAAATCTCTGTGTCCAGCTGCTCTTCTCCTTGCTCTGTTCATCTCTGTTTTGCTGTTTGAAAACAGAGTTATTTTTCGAAATTTTTAAAATACCCAATTCACCCCCCTTCTTGGGTATTTAGCTTCACTTTCAATTTCCTCCATCCAGAGAGGAAAGTCGCGATTTGAGCTTTGGAAGACATTTTTGAAACAAACTCAAAACTCGAGTTTCCAAAACCAAAACTCGAGTTTTAGACTTTTAATGAAAGATCATGTGATTAAGTCCAAAGTATCAAAACTTGAGTCTTCATCCAAAACTTGAGTTTTCAAAACATTGAAAAAGTTTCATGCTTTCTGTTTGGCCAAAACTCGAGTTTTCAAAGTGAAACTCGAGTTTTCATTTTAGTATGAAAACGTTGATAAAATTGAGCCAAGTTTAAACTCGAGTTTTCATAGAAAACTTGAGTTTCCAAAATCTTGAAAATGCTTAAAGCTCTCGGCTTGGCCAAAACTCGAGTTTCCCAAAACAAAACTCGAGTTTTCATTAAAGAATGAAAACATTGAGAAATCTGAACCAAGTCAAAACTTGAGTTTTGAAATCAAAACTCGAGTTCTCTCATAACTTAAAGAAAACTGAAAAACTTGTGGCAAAGTGAAATCTTGGAGTCTTTAGTCGAGACTGAGCTTGCATCTGTTCAAAATGTTAGAGACTCTCTGTACGACCAAAACTCGAGTTTTCAAGTCAAGACTCGAGTTTTGTCTTCATTTGAAAATATTGTAAAGTCTTTGTATGATGCACAACTCGAGTTTTCAATCTGAAACTCGAGTTTGTCTTGAAGTAAAAAACTAAGTACTCTCTGTAAGTTCAAAACTCGAGTTTCCTTTTTAGGAAACTTGAGTTTTACTTTGTTCATTAAAAATGAGTAACTCTCTGTCAGACCCAAAACTCGAGTTTTGTCTTTGACAGTAAGTTTTTCAACTTACCAAGACAAAACCTCATTTTGTGTTTACAATTGTCAGTTATCATCAAAACACATAGAGAACTAACAAAGACAATGAGTTTGAGCTCTTGTTGTTGTGTGATTTCTGATATTTTATATGTTTCGTATGTCGCAAATGAAGTGATGGTGCAAGGTATTTATAATTCATGAAGTGATGTGTTGAAGTTGTGTCTTTTGATGAAGCAAATCCTCTTCAATAAAAGTCATAACCACATGTTAAATTCATGAACCCTTATAAACCAACATAACTTTAATAACCAATGGTTATTAATAGTTTCACTAGAGCTCCGACAATCTAATATGTTTTTTTTTTTAAAATTTCTTAAGTAAAAGTTGTCAATATGAATACATAAATTATTAATAGCGATATTGACAACTTTTTCTTAAGAAATAAAAATAATTTTAGTATCACTATTAACAACTTAAATATCTATATTAACAACTTTATTTGAGAAATTCAAAAACAAACATTAGGTCCCCAAGCTCCAGTCACCGGTCACTAGTGCTGGAGCTCTAGCAGCTGCTTGTTAGAAAGGACACTAAAGCTCCATTGATGAGATGCCGTTGGCAGTCGCTGGAGCTTTGGCTGCCAATTAAAAAAAAAAAAGTATGGGTACTCATGTAATTGCATACATTTGTCAGCATTTCGAAATTCTAAATCAAGCAATTTAAAATATTAACATTCACCACTCTTATTTATCTTTTACATATTTTGACAATATTCTTTTGCCATTTTCCTAAATTAAATTTGATATTTGAATGGGGGATTTAATGTGTTTTATTGACAAATTTGATGAGTTAAGGTCTTTCCTTTAATTTAATCCCCTTAAAGTAGGCTAAACATATCTTACAGTTTATACACAGGAGATTAGGAGGAAGTGCATGTATACTGATATACTTTTGGAGTTTTCATGCATAAATTTTATCCTTTAAATTTTTTTGAACGGTATCACAATAATTCTTTAGTTTTTTTTTCTTGAATTAGTCAATTAATTGCTGTACAAAATTACATTGATTCTTTAGTTACCATCGTTTAACGATCAAATGTGTAATACATGTCTCTTTTTATTGACACTTTAATTCTAATTGTGACTTGTGAGGATGAAGACCCAAGAGACATCTTCTTTACCGGCAAAGTCATAGCTTAAGGCTTTGCATCTTAAAAGCAGAATGAATATCGACATTTTAAATAAATTATTTAATAAAATTAATTATAATATGTTGAAATTTGAGATAAAAAATTATTACTTATATTATATAAAAATAGTTGCCATGGATACCATTGAATTTTTTTTTAATTATTTCATTAAATGTTTATCCTTCCAATGATAGCTTGGAGCGGGTTTTTACCTTTAACAAATGTGTTTCTTAGGATTTGTACTTTTATTCTTCTTTTTATGGGGTGAGACCGCTTACCATCATTTTAAATTTTAATAATATTAGTTAAAAAGATTGCTTCAAATTACTACCAATTGGGATGTCCATGGATCGGGCCAAATCGGCTTAGAGGTCAATCAGAGGTCTAGCCTGATAGGACCTTGGGCTGGAAAAGTCAGTACGAGGTCCGGTCTGGTCTAGTACGAGCTCAAGGTTTGGTTGGACCAAATGGATCGTTGGACTGTAGTGTTTTTTCCAGTTCTTTTTTCCTATTTTTTGTTTTTTTGTCTTGGTGGCAATATTTTAGCTTTGGTTTTATTTGACTTTTAAAAGTAATAAAAAGTGATTGAGTAAAAAGTGATTCCTATAAGTTAAAATATACATTATGATGTTTACACTCCAGTAAGTGGCAAGTGCAGTGGTGATTTACAAAAAATAATAATAAAATAAAAAATAAAATCGGGTCAGATCGGACTAGTCCAAGGGGTTTAAGGCTTTAGACTGAAGTCTGGTCCAATCCGAACAGTCTGGTCAAGTGAAATTGTCTTAGACCAAATTTTTTTTTTTTGCCTAGACTAGGTCAGGTTAAACTAAACCAACCAGATCACGTATTTTTTGGACAACCCTACTACCAGTACTTATATTGACTGGTTGTGAGTTGTTAATTCCAATTAATCAGTGGTCTCATATTTAAACCTTAGGTATGCAGTCATGCTAATTAATTGACGGAGTGAGGATCTAGGGCATACATTCCCATGAACCAAAACTAGTTGATTACTAGTATTCAGTGCTCGCAATGGATTAATCCAAAAAATATTTTAAATTATAATTAAAATAAATATTCTTTCAAGAATTTATATTAAAGAGTTCAAAAAGAGAAATAAGTTAAAATTACAAAATTGTTGGAATCTTAATATAAAGAAATTAAAAAAGATTGACCATTCATTCATTTGCTTTCCAAATTTTATTTTGGTGGCAATTCATTTGCTTTCCTTTATATACAAGTAAACAAATATAAACAAAAAATATATATAAATCACGTAACTGTGCTCCTTCAAAATGTTGAATTCAACTTTTATATATAATTTAAAATAAATGAAAGAGAAACACAAGCTCAAAAGAGGGTATAAAAATATCAATATATAGACGAACATGACATTGAAATGCCAACAAAAAAAAGCCTTCATGCTAAAATAATATTTAGGATAAGAATATCAAACGCATAAATAAAGAGCTAAACGAATATTTAATTAAACCAACCTACGACCCATTTCTTTATGTGCTGAGGTCAATCAAGTTCCGACATAATATTTTTCTTTCCCTTAAAAAAAAAAAACAGAAATTATTGGACAAAGTTTATCCCTTTGTCTCGCATATATTTATCATTAAATCTCCCTAGTTATACATTATCATGATTAAATTTTATATAATGCTAAGAAAATATTCAATTAAAAACAGACTTGAGACATTTAGAACTTGACTTTTAAAGTGCTCTTAAAAACAATTAATCAGATTCAGCTTATCTAAAACCATCCTTTATTCTTTGATTCAATAGGAAGGAACACTTTCAACTGCAACACTTTAGAATTAACAACCATCAATAAAGAAACTAAGATCAAATCAAAGTTCTCATCATTTCAAGTGAAAAAAAAATAATAATTCAAGTTATTTGCTTAATTAAAAACCCTAAAAAATTTTAAAGGATGGGATATCTTTGTCTGTGCAGGCCACAGGTATGCCTCATACTTGAGGTTTAAGAGTAAGAGTTAAGAATCACTATAGGACCCATCACACACCTTGCTTTGAGACAAACCCCACAACTATAACAACCATCATTAAAATCTTTTAATCTTTCGTAGGTACATTAATTATAAATTATCACACTAGCCTTTTAATATCTAAAATGGGATTGTTTGACTTGTAAATTAATGGGAAACCCAATCCTGATCTGGTTATTATTATTAATGTAAGTAATATATAGAAAACAAGTGAAGCAATTCATTGGGTTTGGTGAGAGTTCCCCCCCCCCCCCCCCCCCAATTTCTCAATATAGTTTGTTTACTTTTATGAAGTTTTAGAGGGTCAATCACAGAAGTACAGTATTGTTTTCAACAATGTGAGCCTCTCCATGCTGAAGAATAATTCATGAATATTGCTTGAAAAGCAAGAAGTATATAAGAATCCAATATATTATGAAATTCACATTCTACCAACCAGCTTGAGAATTTCCCATCTCTTTTTATAAACCAAACTTGTATGAATCTTAATTCACTTTTAAGTCCCCCATTTATAGCACTAGCTCTTCTTCTGCTTCTTGTCATTCTTTTTCTTGTTCTTCTCTTGTTCTTCTTCTTCTTCTTCTTCAGAATGTATAAAGCAAATGTGAGAAAGAATGGTCTTGAGAGGAGCAAAAGTGTCAAAGAGGCACAGAAACCAAGCCAGAGCTTTTTCCCCAAATACCTCAAGAAAGTGTACCCAATTGGGCTACAGAAAAGCACTTCATCTCTATCCTTATCTTCATTGTCTCTGTCTCTCTCACAGAACTCAAATGACTCTTCACTCACAGCAGATTCTCTCACACCATTGGACCAGAAGATTTCATTGGCTCTTCGTTTGATTTCACCCCGCGAGAAAAAAGAGCCTCCTCCTTCTGCAACTAAAACTTCGCAGCAGCAGCAGCAGCAACAACCAAGTCAACTGAACAATCCTACTGAGCCTGGAGAATTAAGAAGGTGCAATTGGATCACAAAGAACAGTGGTATGTTTCAGTTTTCCCAGTTCCAATGTATATTTTGTTAATCACTTAGGAATGTTTTGATTTTCTCTTCTTCAGCTAGCATTGAAGCTGCTAAGCTGTTCTTACGTGAGGTTCTGAACTTCAACTGAAATGGCAAAGTCAAATTAGCTATACTTCCTGGTCCACAAAAAAAAAAAAAAAAGGTTGACTAATTTGGGCGTAGTAAAAAAATTAGTTATGTTAGTTATTTGTAACAAATATAAGTTGGTTTTCCTAAATACCATCTTTCATCATAACTATTTTTAAATAAAAACTCCTAGATGTGACAATCAATAAGAATGCTTTGAGAATTCGGCAAAATAGATTGAGGTCTTATATTTAGAATCAAATCCAACACTCAAGTAGATCTTATTTAAAAAACTAGAGATAGTAGATTATAAGAGTATATATGCAAAAGCTTTTAATTGATACTTCTTATGATAATAATTATTAAATAATTAACTACTTTACATAAAATTTTAGTAACACCATCAATTATTACAGCTTCACCTACTAGAGTTGTACTCTTGTAGCAGTGAATCTGTTTTTGCTTTTTAGTTATTTGCTGTCAGATATTGTGAGTATGCAAATGACAGAAGTCTTGTGCAGCAGATAAGGCATACATAGAATTTCATGATGAGTGCTGGGGCGTTCCAGCTTATGATGATAAGTAAGTAGATCTCAGTATTAGAATTTTATGAATTAGATACGTTAACATTATACCACTTTGGTCCTATTTATAAATTTACTTTGACAAAAAAAAAATTGGTCCTATTTATAAGTCTAGTTTCATGTAATAAATGAGATTGTGACAATTTTATCCATATTAATTATACGCATAAAGATAAAGAAAGAAGAAACAATTGAAAAATACCCAATCATAAATGAGGACAAAGTTAAAAATTTACTCCCATAATCATTGTGTCAACTACCTCTGGTATGTGAGACTTGGTCAAAATGAACTTATAAATAGGACCAGAGTAGTATACCTTTAATCATTTCTTTATTAGTGATTGTGAGACCTTTATATCAATATAATCATTGTGCTATGATCTGTCTTAATCGGTTGAATCATGAAACAGCAAATTGTTTGAGCTGCTTGCAATGTCGGGCTTGTTGATGGACTATAACTGGACAGAGATTCTGAAAAGGAAGGAAATTCTTAGGTACTTACATTTTTGTCTTTTTGAAACTAAATCACACTCTTAGTTCATACTAGCAAGCTGATATAGTATTATATATGCCTCATACAGAGAAGTTTTTGCTGGATTTGATCCTCACGCAGTTGCAAAAATGGAGGAGAAAGACATAATGGAGATAGAATCAAACAAAGCTCTTTCACTAGCAGAAAGCAGAGTAAGATGCATAGTGGACAATGCCAAATGCATAGTGAAGGCAAGTATTCAAACTAATATACTGCTAATCTTCTAAATTGTCACTGGAGAGAGAAGGGGGAAAGTGGGTCCCGCTTTGCTTATGTGGACCTTCCATCAATTTTTCTACCCTCACTTAAACTCAAAATACCCTCTTTCCTCCTATTTATAATGTTTTACCGATTGGTTCTTAGTGCAAGACTCTTTACAAAATTTCGAAGAGTAATATTGGAAAGTTGTTCAAGTTTTTGGGAAAATTAATCTTTTGGCCTTTATAATACTATTAACTTGGTTGTTACTCAATCCTTAAATTTTGACTCTATGTAACTCAGTTCCCTATGGTTTTGACTAAATCAAAACTCTACTCTTAAATTTTAACTCACCGCAACTCAATTCCTATAGCTTTTATCAATTTATTTTCTAAAATATAGGAAGTAATATTTTAAATGGTTAAACTATAGGGACTAAGTTCCATAGAATCAAAGTTTAAGAACTGAATTACAACTGAGCCAAAACTATAGGTACTAAATCCCACCGAATCAAAATATAACAATTGAGTTATAACTAAATTAAAATTATAAAGACCAAAAAAGTTAATTTTCTTTACAATTTCTTATGTTTAACTAACTTAAACTAATTTTCTTAATCTTAGGAACATATTTAATATGGTCTTTATAAAAAGCAACAAAGGGAGTAAAAGTGAAAACAACGGTGTACCAGACAGATATATTAAAGTGTTGAATATCTTCAACTTGTTGGTAGCTGATGAATTATGAATTTTGATGTTTTGTGATCAGATTGTGAGGGAATGTGGGTCATTCAGTAACTACATTTGGGGGCATGTAAACCACAAACCAACCATTAACAAATACAAATACCCAAGGAATGTTCCTCTGAGATCACCGAAAGCAGAAGCCATAAGCAAGGACTTGGTTAAGAGAGGGTTAAGGCTTGTGGGCCCAGTCATTGTTCACTCTTTCATGCAAGCTGCTGGTTTGACCATTGACCACCTTGTGGATTGCTATAGGCACAGTGAGTGTGTAAGCCTAGCTGAAAGACCTTGGAGGCATATCTAACACACAAATTACTTATAAACAACACTTTGATTTGTATATAGAGTTGGCAGAAAAAATTACCAACTTGAATCTTCTACAACTAATGTATAATACAATAAGAACTGAGATACAAAGATTGATGAGCTTGGATAAGGCTATCTGATTGGGTCAAGTTCAAGCATTATCAAGCCCGAATGGAAGTAGCTATCCCAGAGGTATTTTCTGCATTTAGATGGGCTCAAATTTAAGTCCTCGTACTTAAGGGGTCAAAGTCTCTTTCATTAGGATCAACACCTGTTGGTTCAGATCTTAGTGTTTTAACTCGATATTTCGAGTGATTCTATCTAAACTCTTTTTATCTTATTCAGTTACATATATTTCAGTTGGATTTGATGAGGGAAAATTTACAACTTTTTTATATTGTGGTTGAGAAGGTGAATATATGTATAATTAAAGCTAACTTTTTTTTTTTTTGGGGGGGGGGGATTTTTGGGTGATGTTTCTTTTTATTGTTCGTTTATCCAATGTATAATGATAAAGTTCATTATTTCCAAAATAAATAAAGTGTATTGCTCCCTAGCTATTTGGGTGATTATTTAAAGTCTTAGTGTTGGCAGGTGTAACATTATAGATGCTTGTCGGTAAAGCGAGTTCATTGAACCAATAACAATGTAAAATAAAAGTTGAAAGTATTGTTCTGTGATATGCTAGGTGCTGTTAGATGAAGTTTGCATATCATTATCACCTTTTGTCTTTTTCTTTTTCCAATTCGAAACCAAGATTTTTGTTTTCCTTTTTTTCGGTGTTTGAATTGCTGGATACTAAATAGTTTTAAGTTCAAATTGAGGATAAAAATAAAAAGGAAAATTACTATTCAATCCCACGTGAACAATTTAATGATTAAAAAACATTAAAGCCTAACACATGGCTAGGTCCTTTAAATATGATGTGTTAGGTTTGAGCTAGGTCATGTACATGAAAAAGACTTTGTTGGAAGAAATAAAACCTACTTCAGTGATCTCTACAACTTAAAGAGAACTAATATGTAACTATACACGCTGCTTGAATTCTATCTAAAAAAAAAAATCTAATATTTAAAAAGTTCATTAATTTGTCAATATTTCATGACATATTACCATTTCTTGCAATGAATTTTGTCTTTGTCACTATGCTAACTTTTTGTAGGACTTTTAATTATTAATTATTTATAAGGGACTTTACAATAAATTTTTTTTTTAAAAGAAAAAGAAGCCAGCATGGTGGCTATAAATTTGTATATATCATAGTTATTGGATTTATAGACTAATTTGTTGTCATTTATAATGATGTAATGATGTCATGTCATCTAACTCCAAATTTAAAATCACTGTCATTTCTTGTAGCTTGAAAATAACATGGTGTGATTTGAAAAACACATCATAACAAAATTAAAAGAATTTTTCTATAAAAAATAAATAAATCTAAGGATTCACAACTACTCTCTGTTAGGTTCTATGCCCCACATAACAAAGGATTTGTTAAGAGTTAGATTAAAATTTAAAAAGAAGTATTTTTTTTAAAAAGAAAAACTTATCCACAATTTTAAGTAAAAAATGAGTTAAGGTGCGGATTGATCAATCAAGTATTAAGCTAAGAGCACCTGATACAAAAATGTTTTAAGTGAACCATAACTATCCAGAAACAATTAAAAAGTGGAAAATATCACAATTCCGTTAGAATTTGAGTAACCCAAAAAAATACTATTAGTTTTGCATTTATTATTCTTTTAAATAATGATGACTTTAGTCACAACTCAACCACCAGAATAATGGCTTTGATGCCTAGGATTCCTTTCTGTTTATTAATGAACAAATGATTTTAGATAACTTTATTTTCTTTATTTCAAAATAAAATATTAGAGAAATAAAATAATCACCCCCAACCCATGTGGTCTTTATTTTGTTCAAACTTCTTTTATTCTTAAGAAAAAAAGATTAAAAACAATAATTAATTGAGTCATTGGCTCACCAATTGAAATAGAGTTGATATTGTTTGGGATAGTTGTAACCTTCCAAATTTTAATAAACCTCATTATATCATCTAATTGGGTAATGATCTTACACTAACCTATAGTCAGAGCAATTATAGAATGTGTAAGGCATATGCAAATCTAAATCCTAAACTCTGGCTATAGAAGGAAAATAGCACTGGGAAGCTTCACTGAACCATAGAAGAGCTATGGACATAGAAGAGCTATGGACAGTGGAATAGTGAGATCTGTAATAATGCTTGGTGGATTATGGTTTTTGAGATATACTAATCTCATCATCGTGATCTTTTTCTTTAAGTTATTGATTTAAAATTGTACTATTATTTGTCAGGGATGAGTTCGTACCTGCCAGTGGAGGGGGGAGAGAGGGGGTGGGGGCGGTTGGAGGGGGGAGAGAGGGGGTGCAGGAAGGGGTAAAATGGTTTATTTTATACCTAAAATTTTCGCCATTGGATGAAATTATAATATAATAGTATTGAGAGAGGTAGGCAAAGGTAGACAAAATAAGGGGTATGCAGAATAACCTATCCCTTTTTTCTTACCTGGCTATTTGACTAAGAATGTATATAAGTATTGCCGAATCCAATCAGGATAACTTTCCTAACGTTACACTACTACAAAAAGGGGATATTACTTCCTTAAAGGATGTCCTTATTATAAAAAGAGAAGTAAAAACTGAAGGTAGCGGCATTCTTGTAATTATTTGGCTCAAGGGAAATTTTTCGGCGTCCTAAATTACTTTTGGGATGTCAAAAGCAGCCCTTTCGGCATCCTAAAAGTAGTTCAAGAAGCCAAAATTAATATTTTTAGCGTCCTAAAAGTTATTTTAGAACGCCAAAAATCATTTTGGGAAATTTTAAATTATGTTGGGAAATTTTTTGACTCTAGGGGAATTTTTTGGGAGGTCAAAGTCAACATTTTTGGCATCCTAGAAGTGGTTTAGGACACCAAAATCAACATTTTTAGTGTCCTAAAAATTATTTTAGGATGCCAAAAATTATGCACCTGTGACTTAGACTCTTTTTGTTTGTCTCAGCCTTCAACAAACCTGTGACATAGCCTTTAATTGGTTTGTCTCAGCCTTCACTCTTAGACTCAATTTCATCCTCTTCCACTTAGTACCTTGTCCTCCCTCCATCTTCCCTCCCCTGATCCTCCTTCCTCCTCCGCTTCTCCCCACACTCTGATCGAGATCCGAGACCGTGATGCCAGCAGCCATTGTGAATGAAGCCCCATATTTGAGTTTCCTCTTGCACCAAAGTGACCAACTTGGTTGCCTGATTTCATCACCAAACTCAGGTCTGTGCAACACAGATCTGTATCCTCACCAAACTCAGTTTCTCTGCAGCGTTCCCATCCAATTTCATCAGTTCCAGTTCTAGCAAGGCATGTGTGTCTCAATAAATTTCCGAAATATTTATTGTTTTTTATTTTTGGTTTTTCTGGGTTGATTCTCTAGCATGTTTGATTTTCTGGGTTCAAGTGTCTGTTTTGATTTTTCTGGGTTGGTTCTCAAATTTCGTCCGTGTTCTTTTTCTCTATTTTTCTCTGGCGTGTAGCTCACGAAGGTCGTCGGCTCTATTTTTTTGGGCAAAGAATGACCGGCTGGGATGGAGTAAGTGTGGTACCATTTCTTGATTTTCTTTTATCCTTTCTTGTTTATTTTTTGCTTGATCTGGATGTGGATGTATTTTTAATTTCCTCAACATCTTGAATGTATTTTCCTTGATTTGAATCTAGATTTGAAACTGTGTCCGTAAGATGCTGCTCCCTCCATCTTCAAACTTTTGGGATCTTGATCCTCCGCCTATTTAGGTTTTTTTTTTTAAAGACTTATGGTGGCGTCCCAAAACCATATTTGGTACGCCTTAACTGTGGCTTATGGCATCACAAAACAATATTTAGGACGCCTTAACTTATGCTTTAAGGTGTCCTTATTTTTTCTGGGGACGTCATAACTTTGATGTCCTCCTTCAACGGATGTAAAATAGGCCAAAAAACGGACGTTAAAACGCATATTTGTAGTAGTGTTATCTGCATTCACATATATTTGAACTCGGGTAAAATTGATAAGTTTGTGTGATGCTCTACCTTAGGATAGGATATATATATATATATATATAAAATTATGGGATAAAGTTCAAAATCAAGATTATTTAACTCTCATAAGATTGTTTCTACACTTTTCTTTCTTTTTTTATTATTACATCAAGATTTATGGGTATTTATTTTTACTAAACTATTTCTATTTAACAAAAAATGTCTTGGCATGCCAACTTCAACAAAATTATACCAATCATAATCTTTGACCTATTTCTAGTCGCAAAACATACGAATTAAGAAACTTGAAGTGTTTAACATGTGGGGGACTTTGCTAACAAAATGAGCACTCAATATCCTTTGTGGTCTTTTTCTTTTGCTCAAGAATAAGACTTCGGACCCGTGCGTTGCACAGAGTATTGAGTTGTATTCTGTTTTAAATATGAAACACAAATATGCAAATGTAATAATCAATCTGTTTTATTAATTAATAGGTAAAATTCAGCACTCAAGAAATACATAAATGAAAGTAATTAAATATGGAATTCATTTAAATATGATATTCAAAGCACAACAATAACAAAGTCAAACAAAGTTTCTCCTTTCAACTATCAATGTGATAAAATGTTTTGGAAACTTCTTTGTATACAATATTAATTGTGCTGACAATACACTTATTAAACTCATTCAAAATCAATATTTTCAAACTATTGAAACTCTTTAGCAACATAAAGTTGTCCATGTGAAAAAACTGGACTTGGTAGGTAGAGACCTACATTTGACATCGATTGTCATTGGCTCCCCTTAATCGTCATTTTAATTGAAAATATGAAATACTGATTGGAAACTATCTTCTTGTCATCTTGAAAGGAAGTTTAAATTCCTATGGGTTCATATCTATTATGTGTATCAAAATGTCTTCGCCAATGCTTGTGCCATTCAACGCCTTGGCCTTAATGACGTTCTTGCCAACTTGTGTAATTTGAAGCCTCATACCATTACACAATCCTGATGCCTAGTCAATGTTCCTTATTAACATAACTGATACTCCCACCTTCAATACCAATTTATGATGAGGTTTAGGGTTTAGTTCCACAGTGTTCTAGAGATAATGTTGTAGTTCCACAGTGTTTTAGAGATAATGTTTAGTCTTATTCCTATGCTAAATCTGAACTTGTCCAATAGTTACTTTCCCCCTTTCAAAACCCTATACCCTACTTTCAATATCATGCCACTTTCGACCCGTATGTTGCACGAATCTGTTAAAAATGCAAATTGTTTAAAATAAACTACATATGCTACAATGTTAAAACTCAATTTTCATTACATCATAATCATGATACGATTAACATAAACAAATAGTCAAAAGTAAGGCTCCCTTAATGCTATTAATGTAATAAAAGGTTTTGAAAAACTTCTCTATAAACAACGTTTATGGTACTACTATTGCATTTATTAAACTCATTCAATATAATATGTAATTTCAATCCATTGAAATTCTTAACCCTTGATAATGCAACATATAGTTGCCCATGTGTGAAAATAATACTCGGTAGATAAAGACCTACCTTTGACATTGATTGATCTTAGTTTTTGTTTATCGTCATTGCAAATGAAATTATGATGGGAAATTGTTTTCTTGTCATATTAAAGGTAGTTTAGATTTAGATGAGTTCATATCCATTATGTGTATCAAAATCTCTTCATCAATGTTTGTGCCATTCAACGCATTTGCCTTAATCATGTTCTTGCTAAGTTGTGTAATCTGTAGCCTTGTACTATTGCACAACCTTACTGCCTGATCAATAGAAGAAGTGGTTCAAAAATGTTTGGAGGAGTCTTAATGATGTCACTAACAAATTTCACTTCAGTGAAAGGTTTGATCACTATCCTCAAAGTTGGGTTTATTATGTTGGGCAATGTTTTTTTTTTTTGGGAAAAAAATAATATATTTGAACTGTTCATATGAATAACTATTTACCAACCAAGACATTGGTAATTTGCATTAGTCATTAAGTTAAGTGGTCGACCTCTGAAACAGGCCAAGTCTGAAAACCACCTACTAGTACTCTTGTAGTCATCTACTACTAGCTATCAAGGCGATTTAGTCAAATGTGATAATTTGACCTGGACACTTGCACACATAAAATTGGTAATGTATTAAATTATTTCAAAGGCATGTTCTAGACATTTAAGTTGATAATAATAACATTGTTTATATGTAAAATTAATTAATATACAGGTATTGCCAATTGGATTGCAAGTTACGAAAATGACCACATATATAGGCATTAAAATGCAATGAAAGAATGCGCATATTTTTTAAACACGTTGCAAGTAGAAAGTTATTTAAATTTTTTCAACACCATTATTGCAACCTGAGTTTGCTATTATTCTGCTTAAATTAAGTAATAATTGATTGTAATTCCAGTGCTACATTTGCTTATTATTAGACTTTTTCTGCTAATGTTTATTATGTATAAATTGACGATGTCGATGAAAGCAGAGTTAAAATCCATGTAACATACAAATGTTAATAATAAAAAATCTTGATAGTTATGAAAAGATAAGACGAAGGACTGCTAAGTCTTGGAAACTTAAAGTTTAGTGAACAAATGATCAATAAACGCAACAACTATTAAATGTTTACACTTAATACTAATCATGTTATAATAATATATACATTTTCCAAAATATTGGGAGTAAAAAGCTTGATTTTTAAAATTCAAAATGGTCAAAATAAGTATGAATTAATTTTGTTACAAACAAACCACATTTACAAAAGATGTATAATTGAAATCATACGTAAATGTGTCAACAAAAATCAATATATGTAATGGCTATTCAAGACAAACTGCCCCTGCGATGCATAGAATCATGAATTCTACAAATTCATTGATCAATGCAATACTATTTTCAATCAATTCAATCTATCCCGATATTTTGGAAAACCTCTCTGTACACTACATTAGTTGTCTTACTTGTACATTTTCTAAATTCATCTAACACTAATAATTTTATCCTATTAAAGCTCTTAACTCTTGACAATGAGACATACAATTGTCCATGTGAAAAAACTAGGCTAGAAAGGTAAAGACCAATAACATAGACTGCCCTTGACTCTTGTTGATGTCATTGCAAATGAAATAATGATTAGGAATTGTTTCCTTGTCATGCTAAATGTTAGCTTAGACTTTGAAGGATTCATGTCCATACATTGTATTAGCATATCTTCACCATCACTTTTGCTTAGGTTGTAAGGATATATATATAGTTGTTGTTCGAAGAAAAAAAGTTAAACACATCAAATTAGACATATACATGTCATAATTTCTTAAAAGTTAGAACCACTCTTGCTTCTTCTGTTGATCATTAATACAAAAATTTACCTCCTAACATTAGAAAGACTAAGCCCAAATTATCAAAATTCATAACCACCCTTGCTTATATAATCGAATAATCAATGATTACATGTTAATAATAAAAGTTTAATGTTTCTGCTTTTGTTGCAAAAATATTTTTTAAACCACACTCACATAAAAGTGAGTGGGTCCCATTGTAAATATAAGAGAAAGAAAATATTAGTGGGACTCACTCACTTTTATGTGAGTGTGGCAAAAAACAATTTTCATACACAAATGCAGAAACATTAAACCCTAATAATAAATATAAATATAATTCTCTAAGTCCCATAAGTAATAAGACTAATATTGAATTCATGGACACGAGTGATCACTTCATATTTTTTGCCATAATTACTTTTGTAATTCCCCAAATCACCTAAGACTTAATGACAATGTAATTTCTAGAAAATCAGTTATTGAAAGAGAGGGGAAAACACTGACCAAGAAATTAGGTATACAATTGTGTATGCAAGCAAGTCAATTACTAGATCTTAAGTAAATTAGTTTGTAAGTAAATAAAGGGTTAACTATCATTTTTGCCATGAAAGTTTAGCCTAAGAAGCACTGGTCACTTGAAAGTTTTTGTGGGTCAAAATTTCCCCCAAAGTTTAAAAACGTAGCAATCTTGCCTTTCCGTTAATCTTGATCATTAAATTGTTGCTCCAATTTGTAAACTTCCATGGGCACAATTGCTCCTACAAAAAACTTTTGGGGTAAAATTGCTTCGTTTTGCACTAGTACAAAAAAGGCTTTTAAGACCGCCTCATTTAGAGCGGACTATCGACGGCCCGGTCTTAAAGGTATGACCGATGTCAGTTTTGTAAATATAAAGAACTTCTTGGACCGAATCGTTTACCAATGGGTCTTAAATATATTATTCAGACCGCTTAGAAAAACGATCGGTCTTAAAAATGTTATTAAAAAAATTGAAATATAAAAATTCTTTATAGAGAAATCTCGAACATGCCGACTTATTTTTTCTACGGTCCAAAATAATAAGGAAAAAATTTAAATAAAACTTTTAAGACCGGACGTAATTAACATGAGGTCTTAAAGATTATACTTTTAAGCCGGAGATAAATCGCGCTTGGTAGTAATACTTTTAAGACCGGAGTTTTAAAAAGGACGGTCTTAAAACGTAACCTTTAAGACCGTCGTTGTTGTTCATCCGGTCTTAAAAATAAACCGCCAAATATATCTTCGCGCGAAACGTTACCTTAAGACTTACGTTGTACCTCTGAACTCTGAAACCCCTCTTGTTGTTGTGAAGCCACTCTTCCTGTTGCATTACCACTCTTCCTCGCCCACGTACCAGTAGCCTCTCTTACTCTCTCAGTTGCTCAGGCATTCCTCTCTTACTGTCTCAAAAATGAACGGTGAAGACGATTCCATTCGTGTTCCGGGATCGCCAGTTAATGGTGTGGGTCAGAATGAACCCTCCTCCACTGACAATGTGCCTCCTAACCGCCCTGCACGTCGTGGTAGAAGAGGCACACGAATGATGGATGTATCTCTAAGTCGGACTTCTGGGTCAAGGCTGGAGATTCAGTTCGATGAAAAGTTGCGGCCTTTCGGTCCTAATAAAAACAAATATAATAGTTTTGTTGGCTATCTTGCACGCAGCAAGGTTAGCATCTTGGAAGATGAGTGGAAAAGTGTTGACTTTAACAAAGTAAAGCAATCTATTTGGGACACTATCCGGCTTACATACACTGTCTCTGACTCTGAGGAGTTGAAAGTCAAGACATTGTCTTATTGTGCTGATCGGTGGAGGAAGTTTAAGACCTCTCTCGCTAACACATATATTTTTGCCGAGGTTCCGCCTGCCAAACAACCTTGGGAACAGTACACATTTATTGATGAACGAATTTGGCAACAATTTGTTCTGCTGCGGACCACTCCTGAAGCTCTGGTGAGTCTACATTTAGTTTTGTTTGCTTATGTAACCTGTGAGCTTATATTTGTTCATCTAATCCTGTTAGTTAAATTATATTGTTTGGTGTGTGAATAGAAGTATACATTTCCTGCCTTTGTCTATGCAAGTCTGATATGTAAACCCTGAAAAGGTAAAATACTAAGGAGGTAATTGTTTAATGGTTTGTCTTGCAAAGGAGGAAATAAATAGTCTTAAAAGGGGGAAACTTTATATACCCAATTGTTACTATCTAATGTGGACGTATTGATGATCCCACTGGATGCCTTAAAAAGGATCAAGTTTGTATTATCTGTAAGCTTAATCCTCTTTTGTTTCTTGTTCTATCTACCTAGCAGTACAAAATATAGCTCTTTTGTAAGCATAATTCTCTTTTGTTTCTTAACCTATCTACATCTTCCTTAAATAATAAAATGTTGAAACTTGATCAAGTGAATTTGACTAGTGTTTGAGGTTCATATCAAGCAGAAGTTCTCTAATTTCTGTTAGTGAGATGGCTGCAATTCATAATTAATAGTTGTTTTCAATTCTGATTCACAGCAAAGAAGGGCAAAAGCACAGGAGATAGGGAGAAAGAATGATTGCCCGCATAGGGCTTCTCGCGGCGGATATGAAAGGGCTGAAGAGATTGGAAGATGAAGCAGAATCCAATCCTGAGGCAATACATGGTCCGCCATCTCCAATACGTCGCGAGGATTTGTGGTTGCACATTCGGCAAAAGCCAAGCGGCTCCTACACGAGTGAACAAACTCGTGTAGTTGTTGAAAAAATTGTAAGTATCGTTATTGTTGTTATTTCTTAGTTACTAAACATGATTCATTACTAAGCTTCTCGTTATCTGTACCTTACAGGAAGATCTTAAGAAGAAAGAGGAACAGGGAGCTTTCGTGTCGTCCGGTAGGAGTGATGTTCTCATTGTTGCAACCGGAAAACCGAACCAAGGTGGGCATGTAAGGGGGGTTGGAGGACGGGTAGGCCTGAAGGTATTTTTTGGTTCATTCGCCAAACGCCATAGGAAAGAGGTGGTTACCCAGGAGGAGATGGAATAAACAGTGGCCAGATTAAATGAGGAAGCAACGGCTAAAGAAGCAAGGCATCAATCCGATATGAGCCAGTTGAGGGAGGAACTGAATCAAGTGAAGCTGCTTTTGAGCTTACGTCCAGAGACCAGTGTTCCCTTCACACACTCACCTGCAACTGTGCAACAGAGCACTGGAGGGAGTTGAATTGTTGGACAGTCAGAGCAACCTTGTGACCTTTATGTGGATGATCCTGATCATCATGATAGGCTACTATTGGTTGCAAAAGGGACTGTCCACAACTTATTGGGATCAACTGTACACCACCAACAAATGTCTGATGATGAAGTCAGGATATCAGTTGAAAAGGTGATCATTGATGCACCTCTCCCTCTCCCAACTGATGAGATGAAGATTGTGAGTGATGTCAAGGAAACCTTCATCTCTTAGCCAGTGAAGCTTGTACATGTCTGTACTCCTCCCCAAGCTTCAACCCCTCCTCCTCAAGTTCCATCCCCTCGTCGAGCTCCATCCCCTCCTCAGGCTCAATCCCCTCCTCAGGCTCAATCCCCTCCTCCTCAGGCTCAATTCCCTCCTCCTCAGGCTCAATCCCCTGCTGCTAAGTTGATTGGCCGCGAAAAAATAACCGATATGATGAAAAGTGGAGGTTTTAAAAATAAATCGTGGCCTTTCAGTGAAGTAGTAGGCGTCGCAAATCCTCTACCAGTCCAAGTTGACACTATTGATATTGACTCCCTGCTGCTTCCTGAACAGGAGCTTACTGTTGCAATTATTCAAATTTGGATGAAGTAAGTATGTTCTTCTATAAGTACATAATTTAAATGCATCGTTTAGACACACATATATATACTAATTCCCTGATCGATATAATTATTGTAGGCTCTTGCATCAAGAATTGAAGAATAAGGGCAGGAGCGATGATTTTGGATTCTTGTGCCCATAGTATATGAGTCAAACAACCATGGAGCAAAGACAAGAGTACATATCAAGGAGGTTGTGTAATGTGAGAAGAAAGGTGTACTTGTTGCCATTCTTCCACAGGTATATCACAAATCTTATCTACAAGCCACTTAATTATGCTACATGCCTACATATATCACTGAATATACTTTACTACTGTGAATTTTCAGCCGCCACTAGCAGTTGGTCCTCATGTGCATGGCAGAAAATAAAGTTATCTTCTTATGCTCCACTCACGGCGAGCCAGTGCCCATGTTGGTCCAGACCATCAACGAGTAAGCATGTCATTTTGATTCTCTTGTCAGAAATCTCGGTTGTGAATTTTCAGTGAATTGATAAATATGCATTTTTGATGATAGTGTCATGAGGACCTTCCAAATTGATGCACTCCAAAAGCGTCCTTCAAATGCCAAAAGGCCTAAATGGCTCAGACCAAAGGTTGGTACAATATAATATTTGTAAACTTGTCAACTGCCTTATGAACTTGGTCGGTAAGATATATATTACTTATATATTTCTTGTTCTTTTTAGACTTGTCAGCAACCACCAACGTCCAACCTATGTGGCCAATACGTCATGAAACACATATATGATATTGTCACTAAAGGAAATACTAAATTATATGCAAAGGTAAATATTTGATGTTACATATTATGCACGCAGTTAATTCAGTTTCTGGCTTAATGTTACATCTGAAATATGGACGCAAGTTAATTCAGTTTCTGTCTTTGATGTTACAGATGTTTCAATGCCCTGCCCCTTTTTCGGATGCCGAACTCGAGCACATACGCAATTTGTTTTGTCAATATCTGTATGACCTGATCTTAAGTAGTGATCAGGGACAATAATTAATGATATTATTCATTTGTAAATATTCTGTAAAATTTGATTATTTTTTCGAACAATTTGTAAATAATACACAGGAAATGTAAAATTTAATAAATAAATTTGTTTAATTTTTCGAACAATTTTCTTGTGTTCATTTTGGGGTATCTGAAAATGGATGTGGATATAGCTATTTAGTGCGCTTGAAATTTGAGGTTCCAGATGATGTAAATAATAAGCGAGTTCACGACTTTAGGACCGTATATGGGTAAACTTCCAGTCCTAAAAGTTTCCGGTTTAAATAGTATGAGACTTTTAGGACCGCATGTTGTATACTTCCGATCTTAAAAGAATGGACTAAATATTGGTGAGACATTTATGACCGTATGTTTTAAAATGACAGTCCTAAAAGTATTCGAGATTTTTAGGACCGTATCTCCTTTTACCGTCCGCTCCTAATAGTCTTCCTTTAAATAGAGTTGATTAGCTTTTCGGACAAATTAATTAGGGTTCAAGGCAATCGAGGTTCTGGCCTTCTACTCAAGCTAAGACCCTCATTGTCATCGTTTTTACCTCTCCAGATTTAGATTATCGGTTTCCCTTTTCTTTGTCCCTTTTCTTTTTGTCGAAAAAAGATGAGAGATATTGAAAAGGACACTTTGTTTCTAATCAGGCAAGGTAAAACCAATGTCAACGACGGTCCAACCTTGAGAAGAATTGTCACCGTTTGTTTTTATTCGAACAGGGTAAACGTTCTTTTTGTTTTGTTGGTCTGATCTCTACTGTATATTGTTGGATATTTTAATGTGGGAGTTTTTAATGTTGATCAAACACACGAGGACAATGTTTTGTTTTCTTCATTTTTGCCGGAAACAGAAAGAATCTTTTGTTGGATCTTAACTATATATCGTTGGATTTTTTAATGTGTAAACTCTTTTAGTACTGTATATTGTAAAATGACGGTCCTAAAAGTATTCGAGACTTTTAGGACCGTAGCTACTTTTACCGTCCGCTCCTAATATTCTTCCTTTTTTTTTTCTCTTTTTTTGGTATGATAATAGTCTTTCTTTAAATAGAGTTGATTCGCTTTTCGGACAAATTAATTAAGGTTCAAGGCAACCGAGGTTCTGGCGTTCTGATCAAGCTAGGAGCTTCATTGTCGTCGATGTTACCTCTCTTGAATTAGATTATTGGTTTCCCTTTTCTTTTTGTCTGAAAAAGGTGGGAGATATTGAAAAGGACATTTTGTTTCTGATCATGCGAGGTAACACTGACGATAATGGCATTCCAACCTTGAGAAGAATTGTCACTGTTTGTTTTTATTTGAATAAGATAAACGATCTTTTTGTTTTGTTGGTCTGATCATAACTGTATATTGTTGGATATTTTAATGTGCGAGTTTTTAATGTTGATCATACACACGAGGACAATGTTTTGTTTTTTTCCTCCTTGTCGGAAAAATAAAGAATATACTAATCAGAAGGATAGAGCCGATCGAAATAGGAAAATAACAAATTTATTATATATTTTTTAATGCTGCCCTATGGGGGGCAGCGGAGTACATGATAAAAAAAACAAAATAAAAAAATATTTACTCCTCCCCATCGTTGTCGGAGGGAAGGGAGTCGTTGGAGGGGTCGGTGATGTCGTCATCGAACGGATTGTACTCAATGTCGTGGGCGTCGAGTGTCGCGTTGATCTTGTTGTTGACGGCGTGGTAGACTTGAAAAAGCTGGCCTTGTCGTCGATCTATATAATCGACGCGGGCCAGGAGGTGGTGCAGCAGCTGTTTGGTGGTCGGGTTAGGAGGTTGAGGAGGAGGGTAAGGATTGTTACGCCCAGCGGGAGGAGGAAAAGGAGGACCTGGTGGTGGTGGAGGACCCAGGGGCGGTGGAGTAGCCATTGTAGAAGTGATGATGAAGAATGTGAAGAAAGTAAAGTAACAATGGCTTTAAATAGAGAACCCACCCATAGTGAAACGTCGAAACCTTTAATGAGCAGACGCATAGTTCATCAGAATACGAGGAGACGCCTAGTTACGTTGGGAAGTTTATCTGGAAGCCGAAGAGATCGCCTCTGATAGAGTGATAAGGATACGACTCTGCTATCGGAATTTGAAACGATGAACTTTTTAAAATTTTAGGACCAGAAAACTGATAAAAGATCGGTCTTAAAAGTAATTTAATTGAATAAAAAAAGAAATAATATACTTTTAGGACCGGAGAAATGATAAAAAGTCGGTCTTAAAATTAATTCATAATTTATAAGACTCGCTCGTAAAGTAGACCATTCGACTTTATGAGCGAGTTTTATAAATATTATTTATTTTTTAGATGAATTAATTTTAAGACCGACTTTTTATCATTTCTTCGGTCCTAAAAGTATATTATTTATTTTTTTATTCAATTAAATTACTTTTAAGACCGATCTTTTATCCCCCAAAAAAAAAAAAGTAGACCATTCGTCTGCTCTGTACCTTTATTAACTACTCCTCAGTCCTCATACCTCTCTGTCCTTAACACTCCTTGTTAACTCGCCGCTCTACCTCATAACTCCAAACTACATACTTGTTTGCACTTATCTGAGAACTGCTCTTTGCCTTTATTAATAAACTCCTCATACCTCTTTACGCCAACTGCTCAAACCATGGTTAGATACAAGAGAACCGCTCGTAGGGGTGTCTTACTCGTGATGCTCGTGCCTTCCGTCTATCGTTATATGGTGCGCCTCTTCCATCGAGAGTGCGTTCTATTGAAACAGAAAAGTCTCGGGTCGTTGGACCCATTGTTATTTCCGATGATGAAGAGATTGCTGCACCCCCCCTCCAACCTTCCGTCCATGAAGAGGTTCTTGCTCCACCTCTCCAACCAGTTCGCCCCAACGCGCCTACCGATGACTCTCGTCCTCTTTCCTCCAACGACCTGATACGAATAAGACGGGAACTTGCTAATATCCGGCGGGAAATTAATGTTGCTCAAGCCGATATTGCCTAGGCTTTGAAGGATAACAAGCTTTGATAATTTTCTGCTTTTTTTTTGGGTAATGTGTAAGGCAATATTCAAGTAATTAATAATAGCATTAATTAAGAACCATAAGCTTGTCTCTTTTTAATTTTTTGTTCAAGTAATTAATAATAGCATTAATTAAGAACTATAACCTTGTCTTTTTTTAATTTTTTGTTCGAGTAATTAATAGTAACATTAATTAATAGCATTGATAATTTTCTGCGCTCGCCAAAGGCCCAAAGCCAATACTTTTTTCTATGGAAAATTAACGTAGGTCCGGAGTATTATAAAACTGCGGTATAAATATTTAGGACCGGACAGGATAAGAATTCGGTCTTAAAAGTAACACTTAAAAATTTAATATAAAATATTTAGGACCGGATGCTTTATAATTAATCGGTCTTAAAAAATCCAAATATAAAAACATATCTCTGTCATACGGAAAATTAAATTTCCCTCTTTGAATTTCTCTTGTCGCGCCGAAAGTGATTACTGAGGAGGTTCTATCTCCAGTGGTTGTGTGTTGCTCCGTCGGTGCTTCGCGTTGCTCTCTTGACAATCACTTCCTCGTTCCTCAGCTAAACTTAGACCAAGCTATAAGAGGTGTTTCAGTTATATAACTTTATGGTTTTCCTACTTATCGTTCTGGGTTTTTCTAAAGTTGAACGAAATCGATGAAATGCTCTTGTGGGCTTCTCTGTTGTTAAAGAATATTCTATTTTGAAGATTATATTTGCACTTGAGACCTACCCAACTAACCAACAAATGTTTTTAGGGTACTCTTGCTGTCTCCAACATCAACGTTCGTGGCGGGAGAAGAAAGACTCTTATTTGGCATTTGAATTTTTATGCTACAGGTGAGTTCACAAGACCTTCATGCGAAGCATTTAAATTTCCTCGTCATGCATTTATTTTGCTTTGGGAGTATTTTAGTTTGGCTTCACTGTGATATTCATGACCATAATTCAGTTTCTTCGTTATGCATTTATTTTGCCTTATTATACGTATGTTAAATCTTTCCGTCCATAGGAATTCTACTATGGATCACAGTTGGATAAATGCTTTACGAACGAGCGTTGAATATTAGAATGGGGTGAGGGACTTTATTGAATTTGCTAAACAAAATGCCAATGATGATAGTGGGAAGTTTTATTGCCCTTGTGTAAAATGTTTGAATGAGAGACAACTAAGTCCTGAAGTTATACGCACACATTTAATTTGTCATGGATTTTGTAAGACGTATACAGTATGGGTATGGCATGGTGAAAAAATACCAAGTGGGTCTCAACATGGGGAAGTGGCCTTTGATGATAATGACACAGATATGGACGATCGCATAGAGGACATTATTCGTGATGTAGGAGAAGAGGCCTTTCAACAATCACATGCATATGGTAATATGTGCAGTGATGCGGAGACCCCGTTATACCCAGGGTGTCAAAAATACCAATTGTGGAACGCTGTATTGAAATTGGTAAGCTTGAAGGCATGTCATGGATGGAGTGACAAGAGTTTTTCTAAAATGCTTGAGGCTTTTAAGGACATGCTTCCGAATGATAATTTGTTGCCACATCGATACTATGATGCTAAGAAAATACTTTGTCCACTGGGGATGGAGTACAAAAAGATCCATGCATGCCCGAATGACTGCGTATTGTATAGAAAAGAGTTTGAAGAGAAGCAGAATTGTCCGATATGTGAAACCCCAAGGTACAAGTCAAATAAGGGGCCTGCAAAAGTGTTGTGGTATCTTCCAATCATACCAAGGTTCAAGTGGTTGTTTGCGATTGAAAATGATGCAAAACATTTGCGGTGGCATGCAGATGAGAGGATTTCTGATGGAAAGCTTCATCATCCAGCCGATTCTTCTCAATGGAAGAAAATCGATCAATTATTTCCCATCTTCGGTGAAGAACCTAGGAACCTTAGGCTTGCCCTTAGCACGGATGGCATGAATCCATATGGAAGCCTTAGCAGCGTACATAGTTCATGGTCTGTACTCCTCATTATTTACAACTTATCCCCAATGTTATGCATGAAACGAAAGTACATGATGTTGTCTATGTTGATTTCGGGACCAAAACAACCCGGAAATGACATTTATGTTTACCTTCAGCCCTTGATCGAAGACTTGAAGGAGTTATGGGAAGAAGGTGTGGATGTTTTTGACTCTTTCAAGAAGGAGGTCTTCAAATTGTGAGCCATGATATTCTGTACTATAAACGACTTCCTAGCATATGGTAACTTGTCAGAGTATAGTGTAAAGGGCCATAAAGCATGTCCGGTTTGTGAAGAAAGCACATGCTACCATCAACTCCAACATGGAAGAAAGATGGTTTACCTTGGACATAGGAGATTTTTTAGACGGGGCCACCCATATCGTCGATTAAAGAAAGCCTTCTTTGGTGGCCAAGAATATGAAGATGCTCCGGTGCCATTGACTGGGGAGCAAGTTTATGAGAAGGTGAAAAATATCAATGTCATCTTCGGCAAGACAGCCAAGAGCAGAAAAGATACAAATATATGGAAAAAGAGATCTGTATTCTTCGATCTTCCTTATTGGTGCAATCTTGATGTGAGATACTGTATCGATGTCATGCATGTGGAGAAAAACGTATGTGATAGCATTGTTGGCACGCTTCTCAACATACAAGGCAGTTTCAAGGATGGTGTGAAGGCAAGATTGGATTTGCAAGCAATAAGAATACGTGAAGAGCTACATCCAAGGCCATATGGGACGAGAACTTATTGTCCCCCGGCTTCTCATACTTTGTCTAAGGATGAGAAACGTAGTTTTTGTGAGTGTTTACATGGCACAAAAGTTCCCTCGGGGTATTCTTCAAATTTTAAGAGGCTTGTATCGATAAAGGACTTGAAATTAGTAGGCCAAAAATCGCATGATTGTCATGTCTTGATGCAACAGCTACTTCCAATAGCCATTCGAGGCATCGCTGAATATGACCTTCAGGTTGTTCTAAATTTATTCGAAATCATCCTTTAGATCAAGTTATAGGTGATGTAAATCAAGGAGTAAGAACTCGAAAGAGTACTTTGAATGAAGTCACTTTTTCTGCATTCATATCACATATAGAACCCTCTAAAATAGATGAAGCCCTTTCAGACAATAATTGGGTAATAGCTATGCAAGAGGAGTTACATCAATTTGACAGAAATCAGGTTTGGGACTTAGTACCTAGACCCAAGGATCATCCAGTTATTGGAACTAAATGGGTATTTAAGAACAAACGTGATGAATCTGCAGTCATTGTCCGGAATAAGGCAAGATTGGTTGCAAAAGGGTACAATCAAGAAGAAGGGATAGACTATGAAGAAACTTATGCTCCAGTAGCTAGATTGGAAGCTATAAGGGTTCTTCTAGCCTTTGCATGTGTTAAAGGTTTTAAACTTTACCAAATGGATGTTAAAAGTACATTTTTAAATGGTTTTATTCAAGAGGAGGTCTATGTGGAACAATCTCCATGCTTTGAAAATGAACAGTACCTTGATCATGTTTTCAAACTCAAAAAGGCATTATATGGTCTCAAGCAAGCTCCAAGGGCTTGGTGTGAGAGATTAAGCCAATTTCTCTTAGATCAAGGATTTATCAGAGGAAAGGCTAATACAACGTTATTTATTAAAAGGAATAAATTGAATGAAATTTTGATTGTGCAAATTTATGTTGATGACATAATCTTTGGTGCTACTAATGATGCTCTGTGTGAGGAATTTTCAAAGACAATGCAGGGAGAGTTTGAGATGTCAATGATGGGAGAGCTCAACTATTTCCTTGGTCTGCAAATCAAGCAAAGGAAGGATGGCATTTCCATCTCCCAAACCAAATACCTCAATGATCTGTTGAAGAAGTTTGGGATGGACCATTGCAATGGAGCTGACACACCAATGAGTACAACTACTTCATTGGATGCTGATGAGGAGGGTAAAGACTTCAACATCACCAAGTATAGAGGAATGATTGGATCGTTGCTCTATCTAATTGCAAGTCGCCCGGACATCCAATTCAGTGTTGGGATGTGTGAAAGATTTCAATCTACTCCAAAGGAGTCTCATGCTGAACTTGTGAAGAGAATCTTCAGATATCTTGCAAGCACGAAGACACTGGGTTTATGGTTTCCTAAAGGTCAGCCTGAACACTTGGTTGCATATTCAGACTCGGACCATGCTGGTTACAAAACTGATAAAAAAAGCACAAGTGGCCAATGTGAGTTCTTTGGAAACTCACTTGTGTCTTGGTTCAGCAAGAAGCAAACCAGTGTAGTTGTGTCGTCAACCGAAGCTGAATATGTGGCTGCATCAAGTTGCTGTGCTCAAGTATTGTGGCTTAAGCAACAACTAGCTGATTTGAGAGTAAGGTTGAAGGAGATTCCCATCCTATGTGATAATACCAGCACCATAAGCTTGGCCAAGAATCCAATCCAACACACAAGAACCAAGCATATTGATGTGCGGCATCATTTCATAAGGGATCATGTTTAAAAGAGAGATGTCAAAGTAATGTTCATCCCAACTCATCTCCCGCTTGTAGACATCTTTACAAAGCCATTAGCCAAAGAACAATTTAATTTCATAAGAAGAGAATTGGGAATGGTAAATTCCAATGAATTGTAAGTTTTTCTTTTACCTAATGTTAGTTAAGGTTTTTGATGATCGATTGTTACTAACTTAAGCATCGGAGTGTCTAGTTATGTTTCATGCAGAATGCTTTTATAAAACCTGAGTTTTTGCTGATAAGAGGAAAAAACTCGAGTTTTTGAAAATGGAACTTGATACCCAAGAGGGGGGGTGAATTGGGTATCTTTAAAAATTTTGACAAATTGCTCTGTTTTGGACAAGAGAAAACAGGGTATAACAGAGATGAAGAGAAGAAGAAGAAGCTTGCACACAATGATTTATCCTGGTTCGGTCTTATCCTTGACCTACGTCCAGTCCCCAAGCCACACTTGGGATTTTCAATCCACTAACTTTCTCAACTGATTACAAACTCTGCACTCAAGAGTAGTTCTCTCTCTAGAACTCACTCTCCCTTACAAGTTGCAATCGATTATCCCAACTACCAAGTCCCCTGACTTGTGGTTCTTTACAATCAATGAATAATAACAAAAATAGCTCTCTCAAAGAGTAGATAAGATGAACACTGAATTCTTGTATCAAAAGATACTATATAGATGAAAAATGAAAGAAATAAATGTGAACTTCAATAAATTTCGCTCTCAGTTGTCGTTGGTTGTTCAGAGTTGTTGAGAAGACTTCAATGCACTCTATTTATACTTAGAGAGCATTAATTGACCGTTGTAGGATGAATCCAACCGTTGTAGGTGATTAGCATTAAGTTTGGTCAGCTTCTCTCTCTAATCTCCAACTAATCCAAGTGTTTAATTGATCTGAGGTGGCTCTCTGAGGATTTGCCCGTTGGAGAAGAGTTTACTTGATGAAGAAAGTGTTCTTTACCGTTGAGAAGGCGTGCTCAGGTGGATTAGCCAAAAAGAGGCTAAATTACTGAGGTGCATTAAATGCTCTGAGAACTTTATGCTTTTTGCCTTTGACCTTCATTAATCTTCATCTATGTCAACTGAAATTCACTTAACAAACTGGTTAAACATAGCTGGGAACATAAGTGAATGATAAATGGAAGCAATAAGATCAAATGAAAGTGTTTTACAAATTCGTGTGATTTGAAAATCAGTTTTTAACGTTCAATACTCGAGTATGTTCTTCTATACTCGAGTATGTCACTGTGTACTTGATTCAATACTTGAGTATCCAATCTGATACTCGAGTATGCTGCTCCCAGAGACAAACCATCGTGACTTGAACTTTGAAAAAGAGGTCAATACTCGAGTATGTAAGTCTATACTCGAGTTTTGAACTGTTTGTGAGAAAAAATTTTAAGTTCAAAAATCTCAATACTTGAGTATTCAAATCATTGACAAATGGATGTCCTCTCTGTATGGCCAATACTCGAGTATGCATATCAATACTCGAGTATTGATTCAACTTTTAAAAATTGTGAAGTTTTTCCATGTCAATACTTGAGTATTCAAATGAATACTTGAGTTTACAAGAACAGGTGTTGAGTTGAAAAACTTTGTAAGAGCCTAATACTTGAGTATCCAAAACCTATACTCGAGTATACAATAGTTATAAAAGTTTGAAGGCTCTCTATAAGATCAATACTCGAATATACCAATGCCATACTCGAGTATTCACCCAAGGTGAGAAGTGGTTTGCTCTCTGTAAGGCCTATACTCGAGTATGCAAGCGTCATACTCGAGTATTCACTCAAAGTGAAAAATTGTTTGCTCTCTGTAAGTCCTATACTCGAGTATGCAAATGTCATACTCGAGTATTCACTCAAAGTGAAAACTCATTTGCTTTTTGTAAGTCCAATACTCGAATATAGCTTCCTATACTTGAGTATTGACTTTAGCTTGAAAGCTTGAATACTCTCTGGATGACCTATACTCGAGTATGCACTTGAGTTCAAAACTTGATTGCTCTCTATAATTCCAATACTCGAGTATTGCTTCCAATACTTGAGTATTGCTTTGTAGAATGCATTTGAGCAATCCATTGTCAATCCAATACTCGAGTATACAATCCTATACTCGAGTTTCCAATTGACAGATGATTTTTAACAACTTTGGAAACTTCAAAACATGTTTACAATTGTTGATTATCATCAAAACATATAGAGAACTAACAGTTTTGATATCAAAACTTGACTTTTGACAAAGTATCGGGGAGAGAGAAGATAGCTTGAGTTTTTGAAGAAGATCAAAACTCGAGTTTGTAAATTGGAAACTCGAGTTTCCAACAGACAGAGAGCCAAGAGTTTTTGAAGGAAGCTGAAACATCGAGTTTTTCACAGTGAAACTCTAGTTTTGGACAAGAAGTTCAAAAGTTCACAATACACTTTTGAAGTCCAGGTAAGTCATTATTTCTTCAAAACTCGAGTTTTAAATGCAAAACTCAAGTTTTGGTCGAGGCTATATATCTGATTTTTCATGTGTTGTTCAAAACCAGCTTCAAAACTCAAGTTTTGCCCTAGCTTCTCTCTGTGTCCTCTCGTCTGCTCTCATCTTCTAACCCTAAATTCCTCACATTTCCCGAACAAATGTCATCTTCCACTCCCTCTAAATCGGTTAAATCCTCTCCAAACCCTAAGGCATCTTCTCTACCGACGGCTGCAACCTCTGATTGCCCTACTCGTCTTAAAACTCGCTCAACGAGACTGCGTTTCGGAGTAGACAAGTCTGTAAGAGGAGTTCCAGACGAGATGTCTCCACCAAAAGCATCTGTGCCTAAGGCAAAGGGGATTTCCATCGATGATGAGCCTGAAGGAAGAACGAAGAAAAGACATGTCCCGGAAAAGACTCCAAGAGGAAAGGGAAAAGCGAAGGTCTCTAAGGTTCCTGATATTCCAAAGCCACCTAAGGCCAAACAATCCAAGAAATCTTCCATACCGGAAACTGGACAAGTATCTTCTCCACCCAAGTCTCCTGCTGAGGAATTCTTCCCAGAAGCCACTGTGTTTGTGGAGGATGCGATTACAGAGATATACAACCATTCATCTCCACTTGAAGGATTCTTTGCTTCCACAACTCAAATATCAAAAGCGGAAGGAGAAAGGTTTAAAGAATTCTTTGCCAACAAAGCTTTATGTCCTTCAGTTTCAGTTGACTTAGTTAAATTAAATGAGGATTTTAATTTGGACTTGTCACCTTGGTTGAAGGATTATGAATCCTTTATATCTATTTCTGCTCCTTATACACCAAACGTTGTTAAACTCTTTTATTTTAACATGGTGACTGATAATTTACTTGATTCGGAGGGTTGCCTTGTGGAAGAAAGAGTGACCACAATGGTGAAAGGTGCTAAGTTCACCATCTCTGCCTACACCATTAACCAAATTCTTAAAATTGCAAACCCACCTTTGAATCCTGATATCAATCTGAGCAATCGAGATATCTTCACCATACTTTGCCCCAACACTCCTTTCCCATTAGAACAAGCCCATACACTGACCTTCAAGCCAGCTGATATGTCTACCATAAACTGAATCCTCTGGTATATTTACTCCCGCAATTTTATACAGAAAGGGGGTAACTTCACTCACTTCACCCAGAAGGATTATCCCTTATTTGCTTCCTTTGTGAGACAGACCAAATTTGACCTTGGTCACTGGATTTTTCAGGAAATGATCAAGTTCAGATTTGCCTCTAGAAGACCCTCTCATATCCCATTTCCCTCATTGGTATCTATGATTTTGTTCTATCACAAGATTTGGCACTTGGGCACCCCAGAGACAATCAAGAAGCCAGCAGCCTTTGGGAAGAACCAATTGAATTATATGAAGATAAATCTGGAAGGAGAAGGCTCAAAACACTCTCAGGCTCCCACAAGATCTCACACTCGTGCCACTCATTCAAGAGCACAAGAGGCCCAGTTAGCACCTACACCTACCTCTGCATTACCATATGATTTTGAGGATAGGGTCAAAGCCATTATCACTGCAGCAATTGCTTCTCTTTCGATTAGATTGGAGTTTGAAATAGGGAAATTGGTGGCTGAGGTGAGAGAAGGGAATCATGAAGCTGTAGATGCTCAGGAGGCAATGAAGGCTCAGCTGGGTGACCTGAAGGAGCACTTTGAGAAAAAGCACAACGAGCATTTCGATCAGCTCATCGATCTTGATGCCAGGTTATCCACAAATTTGATCACAACCATCAACATCGATAACAAGGTGGACAAGATTATGACACACCTGGGCATTGGATCCTCATCCACTCCTTTTGGCACTACCTCTTCCCCAAAGCCTGTACCCTCTTCTCCTACCTTTTCCTTCCCCAATCCACCTGCATCCTCATCTCCAGCATCTACCTCCACTCCTCCCATTTCACTTTCTTCTCCTGCTTCACCACCTAATGTGGTTCTACCATCACCATCCACACCTGCTACTGAGATCTTTCCACACTCTACTCCTTCTCCAACCACTCCTGCTACAATTGTTCTTCCATCTCCACTCCCTGAAGCTATTCCACCTCCCCATTTTGAAGATGACAAAGGGGGAGAGAACTAGGAAAGAATTAGGATAAGAACTTGTGTTTTGTGTTGTGCTTTATTTTGTTTGCTGTGTTTCATTTTGATATTTCAGTTTGAATTTTGCAGCTTCAATTCTGTAGTTATGAACTTTGCACTGTAAATTTCAGTTTATATATGATATCTATGTTTAAACTATGCTTCTGTTGCCCATATCTGACATATCATGTACAAAAGTTTGAACATAAACGAAAAATTACAAATTGACAGATTTTTGAACTCTACCTTTAAAAATTTCATCTTGATTTGTCAATCCTTTCAAATTTTGTGATTTTTGGTTTACAAGTGTTGTCATCATCAAAAAAGGGGGAGAATGTTAGTTCTCTATGTGTTTTGATGATGATTTGACAATTGCAAACCCAAAAAATGAAGTTTTGTCTTGGTAAGTTGAAAAACTTGCTGTCAAGACAAAACTCGAGTTTTGATTTCAAAACACGAGTTTTGGTCTTGATAGAGAGATGCTCGTTTTCACTAAACAAGAGCAAAACTCCAGTTTCCTTTGGAAACTCGAGTTTTGAATCATACAGAGAGCACTTAATTTTCATCTCAAGACAAAACTCAAGTTTCAGTTTGAAAACTCGAGTTTTGGTTCTTACAGAGACTCATGACATTTTTCAACTAAAGACAAAACTCGAATTTTGTTTTACAAACTCGAGTTTTGGACATACAGAGAGTCTTTGATTCTTGAATCAAATTTCGTGCCAGGACTTCATCTTTTAAACTATTTCTAAGTTTTCCAAAGTTTTCTCTAAGTTATGAGAAAACTTGAGTTTTGATTTCAAAACTCGAGTTTTGACTTAACAGAGAGTTTTCAAGTTTTCACCTAGTTTTTGAAAACTCGAGTTTCAAAGAGAAAACTCAAGTTTCCAACTTGAGCAGAATTTCAAAGTTTTCATTGTTGGATGAAAACTCGAGTTTTGTTTTACAAACTCGAGTTTTGACCTAACCTGAGAGCATTGCCAAGCTTCAAAGTTTTCATAACAATATGAAAACTCGAGTTTTGACTTTAAAACTCGAGTTTTGGTCAGGCAGAGAGCAATGCATCTTCACGAAGATTTGAAAACTCGAGTTTCAGATTTGAAACTCAAGTTTTTGGCCTGACATGAACATTTCAGTGTTTTCACAGAATAAGTGAAAACTCGAGTTTCACTTTGGAAACTCGAGTTTTGGCCAAACAGAGAGCATATGATTTTCCAACCTTTTGAAAACTCAAGTTTTAGTTTGAAAACTTAAGTTTTGGTGTTTTGGACTCCCACGTGCTATTTTCATTAAAAGTCCAAAACTCGAGTTTTGAGATTTTCTCAAATTATGGTCCAAAAGCTCAAAACACGATCTTGCTCTCTGTAAGTTGAAAACTCGAGTTTCAATTTTGAAACTCAAGTTTTGCCTTAAGTATACAGTTGAAAACTCGAGTTTCCAAGAACAAAACTCGAGTTTCCATCGACGATCTGCAGATTTGAATTCAACGATTTTGGAATGCTTTGTTATTTGAGCTCAATACTTTCTAGCATTAATTATCCACATTCCCTGCTATGTTTAACCACTTTACTTGTGAGTTTAAGGCAGATTAACGAAAGTTATTGAAGATCTCAACTAAAAGCAAAAAGCATGTCAGCACAATAAATGCTGTCCAGAAAAGAAGCACTCTTTCAGCTAAACCACCTGTGCACGGTTGCAAAGCATTAAAGAATGTTTGCTACAACAAGCAACCTCTTCTCCAACGGACTAATCCACAGAGAGACAGCTCAGAGTCATAATCCACCTGGATTAAGTGGAGAATAGAGAGAGAAGCAGACCAAAGTTGCAATTGAACACCTCCAACGGTTTGATCCACTTTGCAATGGTCATTTATTGCCTTCTAAGTATAAATAGAAGAGCATTCAAGTCTTCTCACCTACCACAACAACTGAGAGCGAATTTCATTGAAGTTTTCATTCATTTCTTTCAGTTTTCATCTGTGTAGTATCTTTTGATACAAGAGCTTCAGTGTTCATTTATATCTGCTCTTTAAGAAAGTTTTACTTCTGATTATTCATTGTAAAGGAATCACAAGTCAAGGGGACTTGGTGATTTGGAAAATCATTGATTACAACTTGTAAGGGGGAGTGAGTTCTAGTGAGAGAATTACTTCTTGAGTACAGAGTGTGTAATCTTTGATATAGTGGAAATCCCAGAGAGTCTGGGGACTGGACGTAGGTCAAGAGATTAAGACCGAATCAGTATAAATCTTCTTGTGCCTTGCTACTCTTCTCCTACTCTGTTTTACCCTATTTCTATTATTTGAAAACAGAGTTGTTTGCAAGAATTTTTAAAATACCCAATTCACCCCCCTCTTGGGTATTAGGCTCCACTTTCAGAAATCACAAAATGTAGATGAAAACATACTGATACGATGTAAATGCCACTAGATTGAAGTTTCCTCGGCAACCCGCTAACGGATTCAGCAACGATTTAGTTGGAAAAATAGAGAGTGGAGAGGTTTTAGGAGATTTTTAGTCTATTAGGGTTTTTCAGCCGCGATTGGGGGTTTTTAAAAAACCCTACTGCCGACATTTAGTCGACTAACCCACTCGGGTTAGTTGACTAAATGTCGCGGTTTTTTTATAAATAAACTTGGGCCACATTTAGTCGACTAACCCACTTGGGTTAATCGACTAAATGACTGGGACATTAAAAAAAAAAAGGTTCCGCGATTTTTAGTCAATTAAACCACGGTTTAGTCGACTAAATGTGGTACATTGGGAAATATTTTGAAAAGAATGGCAAAATGGTAATTAATTATTTAAAAAGTGGCAAATAGAGAAAAAAATCTAGATATAATTGTGCTTGCAAGCTATGGCTTGCTCAATCGGTCTGCTGAAAAAAAAAATGCCGCCTTTGCCATGGGTGCTTTTAAAGCCCCGGGCCCTGATGGACTTCATGCTCACTTTTTTCAGACCCAGTGGAATATTGTCGGCGGGAAAATATGTGATCTTATTGAACAATGTTTCATTAACCCATCCAGCATGGCTAGTATTAACAAGTCCAAGGTTGTCCTCATACCAAAGATTGATAATCCAGTTACCTTACGTGACTTTCGCCCCATCTCTCTATGCAATGTGAGCTTTAAAATTATTACAAAGGTTCTGGCGAACAGATTTAGAAAAGTTATGCCCCAAATGACAGGACTTGTGCAGTGCAGTTTTATTGCAAATAGATCCACCTGTGATAACATTTTAATTGTCCAAGAGATCATTCACTCTATGAGAATGAGAGGGCATAAGAAGGGATTTGCTGCTATTAAAATTGACATGGAGAAAGCTTTCGATAGACTGGACTGGGGCTTTATTAGAGACACGCTTCGTCGCCTAAAGTTGAATGATAATCTTACTGATCTTATCATGGCTTGCATCTCCACTAATTCTATGTCTATTCTATGGAACGGAGATGAAAGTCCTAGTTTCACACCTTCAAGAGGAGTCAGACAAGGGGATCCATTGAGCCCGTATATATTTGTTATCTGCATGGAACGGTTGGGTCATCTTATTAAGGCTGAATGTGATACTCGGCGGTGGAAACAGTTTTCCTTTAAAAGAGGTGGCCCTCAGATTTCACACTTATTCTTTGCGGACGACCTTATCCTTTTCACTGAAGCTTCCCCCAGTCAAATGGCCGAGGTGCGAAAAGTAATGAAGAGCTTTTGTGAGGTTTCAGGTCACAGGATAAATCTAAACAAATCCCGAATGTTTTGCTCCAGAAACGTTAATTTTAATAGAGCGCTTGAGCTCAGCCAATTACTTGGGATAGGAATTGTGTCAGACCTTGGGAAATATCTGGGGGTTCCTATCATTCATGAGAGAGTTACGAAAGTTACTTATCAACCTATTATTCAAAAGGCTAAGAAGAAGCTTTCGATGTGGAAAAGCAAGTTTCTGACTATTGTCGGCCGATCGATTCTAATTAAATCTGTGCTATCATCTTTGCCAAGCTACTACATGCAATCAACTCTCCTCCCCATGTGCACTATCAACGAATTAGACAAGATTTCAAGGAGATTTCTCTGGTCCCAGGAGGAAGAGGTCACGAAAATGCATCTTATTGCTTGGGACAGGATTACTCAAGCTAAAAAGGAGGGTGGTCTCGGGTTCAAGAATTTTCATTGTCAGAACAAGGCTTTTATCATGAAACTCTGCTGGGCTCTCCTGACAAACAAGAACGCTCTGTGGGTTCAATGCTTCTGGTCTAAATACAACTGTGGAAGCCTTTCAATTCCCAAGGTCTCTAGGAAAAGGAACTCTTCATCGGCTTGGAAGGCGATTGTTGGAGTTTGGGATAAATTTATTGCGGGAGTTGGAAAGAAGGTTAACAGCGGTAGGGAAACAAAGTTCTGGCATGACCTTTGGCTCCCTATTGATCGCCCCCTAATATCCTTTGTTCTGAATCCCTCTGTAATCAATAATGATGAAACGGTAAAGGAGCATGTGCTGCCTAATGGAAGTTGGGACTTTAGGAGATGGCAAGGCATTCTGTATCCCTCAATTATAAACACCCTTTCCAGAATGCAACCTCCCTCTTTAAATAGTCTTCCTGATTGCTTTACCTGGAGAGCTGCAAGAGATGGCTGTTTCTCTGTTAAATCTGCTTATAATTATCTATCCGATCGAGGAGGAGTAGCCGCGAACAACTTCTGGACGCACTTATGGAAATGGCAGATCCCTGAGAAAGTCAAGTTTTTCATGTGGCAGGTTGGACATGGAAGACTTGTCACGAACTCTCTCAGAGCAAGAAGAGGACTTACGAATGATAATCATTGCCCTTTCTCTTGTAATAGGGAGGAAACTGTGCTTCATGTAATCAGGGACTGTGACAGAGCTAGGAAATTGTGGCAAGAAATTTTACAACCTAATTATTTTTCTAAGTTTTTTGCAGGTGACTTGCAAGAGTGGCTTAATTGGAATGTAAACCACAACCTTGGTAAAGGAAGATTTCGGAATTTCTCTTGGCCAAGAGTTTTCAGCTTGGGAAGCTGGATTCTATGGACTACTAGATGCAAATTCCTGTTCCAGGGCGAAAACATGAGCACCCGGGAGTTGCTTCACTTGTGTAATTATCTATTAATGGAAATTACTACTAACCAATCCTTAACCCATCAAATTTTCCATTTGGACAGGTTTGTGGAAAGCTCTTGGACTCCCCCTCCTACGAACGTGGTTCGAATAGACGTTGACGGATCAGTGCGTCATCAATATCAAGCTGCATGCAGGGGAGTAATTAGGGACTCCCGAGGACATTGGTTGATGGGATTCCACAAGTTCCTCGGAACCAGTTCTATTATTGAAGCGGAGCTGCATGCTATCATGAACGGGCTAATTATAGGTTGGGAGATGGGTTTTCACGACATCATCTTATACTCCGACTCTCTAGATGCGCTTAATAGTATTATGAGAGATCACCATACTGATCACCCGTTTAGAGATGTTATTGGCGACATTCGGGACCTTCTCTACCAGGACTGGAACGTGGAGATCCGCCATACACCAAGAAACAACATTGCTTGTGCAGATTATATGGCGAAGCAAGGCCACGAGGCTACTGATGTTGATGATGTAGTTTTATTTCCAACGATCCCTGTAGGCTGTGTCCATATGGTCTTGAATGACCAGTTGGTTTGTAATTATTAGTTGATTTTCATTGTATTGAGGGCTAGATTTAGTCTAGTTACCTCTTAAACTCTTCAAACTTCGGCTTGCCGTTCTTAATCGAAAAAAAAAAAAAAAAATCTGTCTGCTGCTTTTATGGATAAAGCCATTTTCATGGTCAAGCTAGATTGGAGCCAAAAAAAAAAAAAAGCGAAGTCTCTTTATCGAGCTGGAACCCGCTTTTGTGCCGGGGCTACCAATCCACGTTCATAGCTGTCAGACAGATTATCAAATGGATCGTACGATGATAGTGACCACCCAATAGTGGACTGGCAGCTCATGAAAAAAAAAAAAAGGAAGAAAAAAAGACTGGTAGATGTCCGAGACAAAATCATCTGAAATGGATCGTACGAAGAAAATATGGATACGGTAATAAAGATTAATTTTTAACACTTAATTATAATTAGTGTTTGTCTTTAATCGAAAAAATCATCAAGTTACAAAAAAAAAAAAAAAAGAGACTTGTGTTGTCGATGGACCAAGGGACCAATTTAGTCACTCCTCTCTCTCACTGACACACACACGCATCCTCCCTTTTATTTATTCACTCCACACGCCTCCACTCCTCCATTTGCTTCGTCCTGCACAATCGAGAGCGAGCAGAGAGAACTTGACAATCCGACACTTCTGTCTCCCTCTCGACCTTGCATTCTCGACGGCTTGACCTTGTCGTCCTCTTCGTCTCTTCCAGGTGCCTCTCCTCCTCTCCTCACCGGTGACGTCTCAGTCCTACGGCGTTACTACGAGTTTCAGTGTTGAGGTAAGTTTTCTTCCTTCCCCTATTCGGTTTTCCTCTAGTTTCACTGTGTGTTTCGAGTCTCTTGCTTTGCGTCTGCGTATGAATCATATGAATCTGTTGCTCCGATCAAGTTTAATTTGGTAGACAAGTTTGTTTCTGAGGAAATTCTTAAAATCGTGTTTGCTCTGCTTATGAAGTTCTTAAAAATGTTACTGTCTGCTGATGTTTGCTCTGCGTATGAAATTCTTAAAATTGTTATTATCTCAAAGAAGGAAAAAATAACACTAAATAAGTCCTGACTGACCAGCCCGAGCTCGGTCAGTCTGGTGCGGGACCAGAACGTACTTGGGGCTGTATTATACAGTCTGAGTCTGAGTCTGAGGTACCGTCCAGATGTCGGGTTGATGCTTTTGGTCTTGTCCATACTCAACCCTAAACAAAAACGGACTTGGCTTGCATCCGATGCAAGCTTCCGTCCGCCACGGTGTTGTTTTGACGCTGAAACTGTATCTGTGACGCTTTACTTTTTTTTTTTTCCTTAATTAATATTTTAAGACATTGATAGGTGCTAAAAAGATACTGATACTGTGGGTGGAAAAATACCTCATGATCTCGAAAAAATATTTTAAAATGTTAAAAAAATATTTTAGGATCTTGAAAAAACATGCCAAAGTCTATTTTTAGTACGAGTGAGTAATCTGAAATATTTTTTTAAGATCCTAAATTATCATGAAATATTTTTTCAGTATCTATCTCGAAGTATCATTTTAATACTAGTCAGTACTCTGAAATATTAATAATATTTCAAGATAGTATTTTTCAGTATCAGTTGGTATCCTAAAATATTTTAGGGTGCTGACTGGTACTAAAAATAGACTTTAAGATATTCTTTTCAAGATTCTAAAATATTTTTTCAAAATCATGAGATATTCTTTTAGCACTGGTCAATATTCTGAGTTATTTTTTTAGCATCTGTCAATACTCTGAAATATTCATTTAAAAAAAAAAAAAAAGCAAAGCATCACAGTTTCAATGTCAAAACGATGACCGCAGCAGACGGGAGCTTGCATCGGATGCAAGCCAAGTCCCAAAAGAACTATACACACCAGCAAGCAATCGGTACTAGTTTTCCTACCGGGCACTTTGCATTAGATCTGATCTCTATTTGAGGGTTTTTTTTTTAATGATGCTTTTTAAAATATAAAATTATTTTTTAAAAAATTATAAATAAAAGATCATCTTTATTTTAATTTTATCCCCATTAAAATATGGTTTTTAAAATGTAAACTTCAAAAAAAAAAAAAAATTGACGGTTTAGATATAATTAGCTCTAAGCAAAGTGTTTGCTTAGAAAGGGAAACTAGTTTTTTTTTTTGTGGTTGGTTGCTTATTTGATATCTAGAGCTTCGCCTTAACTAATCTGAAGCTGACCCATCATTGACCTCGTTATAATGGGAGAGTCTCAAACGGGGCTTTTCTGCATCCATAAAGCTCGAACTCGAAACCTTACTTAAAAAGGAAAGTTCCCCAACAAGTGTGTTGTTCCTAGTGAAAGGGCTTTGACCACTCAAGATCTCGTATTCTAATATGTGAGAATGAAAAAAGTGCTCAAATTTGACAAAGAGACGTAGCTATATGAAAAAGAAAAAGCTACTATAAGAGTTTAAAGAATATTAATTAAAAAATATCTATTCATATAATTCTACCTTGATAAGTGCTTATTGTATCACATCCTGGATTGGATTATAACTTATAAGCAACCCAAAATAGGGGTATGATTAATACATGATTATTTTTTCATTTTTGGTCAAAGATTAGCACTTTAAATCCGGGATTATCCGGCCATGTTCTTCTATATATATAAAGTGAACCAGACTTACTTTATTCACAGTATATAAAGTGTATACAGAATGTTAGTTTTATACATGTGTATAGAGAGGCCAATTGTTGTGTAGATATGCTTGCAAATATGAGTGTTAGACAGGGTGATGTATGTAGTTTCTTTCAAAGACCTCCGCCTGCTGTGGTGAGGTTTTTGTACAGTGACTTTGTGGGGATTGCCCACCCACGTTTTGTTTTGAACAGGAATGTTGATGGGCTGAATGCCCCACTTTATACCAAAAAAAAAAAAAAGTGAACCAGACTTACTTTATTCGCAGTAGATGAGTTGCGAAACAAGACTGAGCCAGTGACGACTACGGTTTTGAGGTTTCCATCACAGCCAAGTTCAACTGGTAAATGTGTATGATTGATCTCTATTCCTTTCAACATAACATATATATACACATATATAAAATATATCAAGAAATATTTCCCATTAATTAATTGCTAGCTAAAATTTTAAATTTCAAACGCGCAGCTATATTACATAGAGTTCGCCATCTCCAACAAGAGCTTCAATTAATTTGAGTTATGGAAGGAAGCAGCAATTCCTCACCACCACCACCACCACACTCTCTTCCCCAAGGTCATTGCGCCACATATAAATATATATTCCGTCAGTCTCTATTTATATGGTCCTATTTTTGGCATATGTTTCTGTCTATTTATAAGTTCTCTTTCTGTTTTTCTCACTGATAAATAAATTTTCATGTTTAATTAATTTCATACATTGCATTAATTATAATGTTGACCCATTCTATTTATTCTCACACATCATTTTTTTCTTATACATTCTCTTACTCATTCATTAAGAAGAGTATATTTGGGGGGAAAAAGTATATTTCTTATGTATTTATTAATTTTAACTAATTTTAATTGTTTTCTTGAATACCACAATTTAGTTAGAAGAACCATATTTATAGGGATAGAGGGAGTATATATATTCTTCCTTCTTTCCATTTTTCTTTTTGATAGAAATACCTCACCCGGTTAGATTCGGTCATTGTCTCTCTCAAAGGCATTTTCTACATTATATTCATTCACAGGCACTCAAACTCTCCTGCTTCATTTCCATTTTTGCTTTCAATCAAATGTCATTTTGTTAATGCTCGCTGTCGTTGGTTGGTGATCATCACAGGGATTGTGAGCGGGACAGAAGATATAGAGATGGGTATTCTGTACAAAGCCATATCTGACAATAACTGGTCTGCTGCAAGAACATTCATTGATTGCTATCCTATTGTCTTAGATGTAGAATTTATTACTTCAAGAGGCGAAACACCTCTTCATGTGGCCGCAAAGTTTGGACATGTGGGCATAGTAGAGGAATTGGTAAGATTAGTTGCACCTGAGTATCTTGAAATATACGATGCTTCAGGCAATACTCCACTTACAATAGCTGCAGGATATAGTGGAGTCATTCCAATAGCACAATGCTTGATCAACAAAAATAGCAATGCACTAGCAATTCCAATTAGACGCAGTAAATGGGAAATTCCTGTTCAAGTGGCTTTTCATGCTTGCCTCAAAGAAATGGGACGCTATCTCTATACTGTCACTCCTTTGCAACTCTTCACAAACATCCCCAGCTTGGGTACACGCTTCCTCAGAACCTGTATCGTCACTGGAGAACTTGGTAACATACGTAACTTGTAGATAATAATAATTATATCAACAAAGCATAATATAATTTTCATTTTCATTTCATTTCAATTCTTTTGAGTTTGTTCATGTATATGATTTTGATGCATATATAAATAGGTATTGTCTTGGATTTGCTTCAAAAATGCAAGGAGCTGCTTTTTGCTGTTGATGTCATGACTTTCGCAACAATTGATATGATTGCAGATCATCTTCCTGATTCTCTTGACATAAGTCAACTCTCGTTCTGGAAGCGATGGGTCTATGACTGTTAGTACACATTATTACTTTCCACTGTTTTCTTTTTTCCCTTACGATGTCCTATATGCTTGTTTACAGTTTTTAATTATACACTTGCTAAAATGAGGATAAAGATGGTGAAGATGTAGTTATTTTTAACTATCATTGGTATAATAATTTAGCTTTGGTCGTGTTATGCTCTTCAATATTTTATTACACACATATAGTCATTCCAAAATGAACTTTGGTTACAGAATATGTCGGGAAGTGTAAATTCAAACAAAAAGTATGCTACAATTAATTAACTTTAAATCTCTCGTTGTGTGTTTAGGAGTTGTGTGTTTAAGATTGTTTGAGTTCTTTGACTAAAAATTAGAAGACTCCTCCGTTGATCTTCTCTCTTCCAAGCCGATTCAATAATTTGATTAATTATTTTCACTCAATGCACTTATGTCCTTTTGCAAGGTGATTGTTTCAAAATCCATCTTCTTAATCACTTGCAATGCACAACTCTACATGTTTTTACAATTAATGCTGTCTTGTATTTTTATAAATCATTATTATCAAAGAATAGTGTATATTCAAATATGTGAATAAAGTTGAAAAGTTGTTAAATTTTAAAGAGAGTTGATGAAGTTTAAGATTTTTCTTGGTTTATGTGAACTATATTGGAAGTAACTTGTAAATAAGATAAGAAGAGTATAACATTAAATATGTAAAAATTTTGTAACAATTTTCAAATATGCTTTTAACAAGAGTCAATACTCCTCAGGTCCTTAACGTAGGATCTAACTGAAATATTGATTTTGGTCCTAAATGTAAAATCTTTTTTTTTTGTCGGTCTTTTTCTAATTTATCCTAGCCCTATTGATGCGCCATCAATAATAAAAAATTAAGAGAGAGATGGAGAAAATTAAGGAAGATAATTATGATATTTTAGAGAAAAAATGAACTTAATTAACTCCCTTAATTTAATTATATTAGATAATCATGTCTTACATTAAGGATAAGAGAGAGCACTATATTAATTACAATGAATTAATTGTATTGAAGGAAAAATATATTAAATGCTCTAGAGATTATTTCATTCCGGTTGTTATTATTAGGTGCCTTCTAGAAAAAATAGTAATTACATTTTTTTAATGGTTCCTATTTAAATTACATTAATTGCAACTGTTCTGGCTTATAGTAAATTTGAGAGTAATTTTTTTGTTATTTTTAAATAAAGTTAATGATTTAACCACTTCTTTTTATTTTTGATGAGATGGTTAGAGGGTCCTTATAATAGGAACTAGAGGGAGTATGAAACTTGACTTATAGTTTGGACCAAGTCAACATCAGAGAAAATGACCTCTTTTTTTTTTTTTTTTTTAGAAAAATGACTTTTATTATAGATAGAAAGAGTAATAATTACCAACTTAGTTTGGGCCTAACCTTGTAGCTCTTCGGACAATGGAATGGTTCTTGTTGGTTATTATGTTATCTATTTATTTATTATTTGAAGAAGCTTATATTTCTCCATCTCTTGATCACTTTGTGGGTGGAAGATATCAAAATACCATCAACGACAACCACTGATGTTCAACAAGATGGTGAGAATTATGAAGCTCATCAAGGTACATTATTCTCTGTCACTTTAGAAGATTAAATCAAATTAAATAACAAGGTTAAAATTATAAAAATTACAAAGATTTTTTTTATATATTGCAGTATAATTTCAAATACAGTCATAGAGTAGCGGTAAGCTGTATATATCTGACCCTCCTAAAACCTAACTAAAGTAGTCTTGTGCATTGAGCTGCTCCTTTTTATTAGTCTTAATGGAAGAGGTTACGATTGTTTAAGCATAAATCTTGGTTTTGTGTTCATATGAATACAGACACAATTGTATCAAAATTATGAAAAATAAAAATCACTCTTTTATTTTAATTTGCATGTCACAGAAAATAAAAAAAGAAAATTTGCAGACAGAGAAAGTCATGTAAAGTTCTTCCTTTTATTTATCACGCATGGAATCGAGCACGTCCAAATATTATGAAATATGAAATTAAAATTTAATTTTTGCAAGCTCAATTGCTTGTGCAAAACGAAAAGTCTTAACATTAATTCATGCATTAGTTGCTCAATATTTGCTAAAAAACAATGTCAACAGGGCTAGGTCTACTCCATTGGCTCATCTCCAGCATCAATAATTTGTCAGGTATGTGCGAGTGCACATGTCTTTAGTGTTTTAGTTGTTGTGATTAAAAACATAAAGTGTTATTTGAGTAATCAAATGGAGCAGTTATGAAGGAAATGTGTAAGATGAAGCAGCAACATGCACAAGCTGCTGAAATTCTGAACCTAGTTTGTGAGAATGTGATGTGTTTGAACGAAAAAAAGAAGGAAAGGGCCTCATACGCACTGATCCTTGCGGCAAGAAGAGAGAAGGTTGATTTTTTATTGAGAGTGTCAAAGGCAAACCCCGAATTAGTATCACTAAAGGCAAACCCCCAATTATGGTCACTAGTCAACGCCTTTGTTGATGCGGTTAAACTTCGTCGCGCTGAGATTTTCAACCTACTCCATGGCTTTCGCTTTAAGCATGTGGTGGCAACAACAATGAATCTCTACGATGTTGACTTGTTGCGTGCGGCAGCCGACTTGGGACCTATTTCTTATCTTAACCAAATATCTGGTGCCGCCTTACAAATGCAACGAGAACTACAATGGTTCAAGGTTAGAAATGAAATCTAAGGCTTTTCCATGAATTTTGGATGAGAGATTTATAAATGGAAATGAATCTTTTTTTTTTCTTTTTGTAACTACAGGCAGTAGAGAGTATGGTGGAGCCTGCATATAGGAATCTTTTAATCGACTCTAGTTTCAACGCTTTTGATTTGTTTAAGAAAAAGCACAATGAACTCAGGAAAGAAGGAGAAAGATGGATGAAAGATACTGCATCTTCTTGCTCAGTTGTTGGAGCTCTAATTGTTACCATCATGTTTGCCGTAGCTTTCACAGTTCCTGGAGGAAATGATCAGACTAAAGGGTACCCAATATTTTTGGAGAAAAAGTTATTCAAAGTTTTCTTAATATCAGATGCACTTTCCCTGTTTTCTTCCACTACTTCTGTCCTTACATTTTTAGGAATCCTCACGTCACGCTATGCAGAAGAAGACTTCCTATACTCACTACCTAGAAAATTGATAATAGGTCTTTCGACACTTTTTCTCTCTATTGCAACTATGATGGTGGCCTTTTCGATCACCATAGTTCTCATGCTGCAGCATAACTCCTCAAGTCTAAGTGCTTTTCTTCCTATTGCTATGCTTGGTGGCGTTCCAGTAACCCTTTTTGTGTTATTACAATTCCCTCTTCTTGTTGAAGTAATTTCTTCTACTTATGGTCCAGGCATATTCAAGAAGAAGGTGGAGAAGTGGCCATGAACTGTTTGTGTAATCCACATATTACTTTTACCCTCAGTTGGGAATGTGTGTATCAGCCTTTGCATTTTTAGAACAAGAATATAATATAGATTGTATTATTGATCTGTCGAAGTAATTAGATTTATCCAATGACTACCCATATTTCAGGACCTTTGTGGATGAATTAATTATTTTTAAAGGAAACAAATCAGATGTTGAAAGGTTTTATTGATTATTGGTGATATAGGTTTTTTTTTTTTGGGTTTGGCGTTTTTTTTTTGGGGGGGGGGGGGGGGGGATCTATTAGTTGTTATTGCAGATTCATGGCTATTCTTGCAGAATTCTGGGTGAGTGACGATGAACACTGGAGGGAGAGGGAGGAAAGAAGGGGATGATGAGGTGGATAAGAGGGGGTGGGTGGAAAAATTGGGTGGCTATTTGTCTTCCATTGAAGTGCGTGATGTGTCTATTTAATGGTCAAAATTAGCGTTGTTAATGAAGAGGGCAACATTGCTACGTTTTGATATTTTGAAAGCAATATTGAGACTTAAAAAACTTCCAAAGTAAAATTGCTTATGGACGTGTATTTTAATGATAAATTTGATACTTAACCTTTTAAATTTTGATTTTTTAAAAAATCTTTAATACAGTTAACGGTTTAGACTTAAGTGTATATTTTTAAAATAGAAAGGAAGTACATGCAATTAAAGAGAAAACATAAAGGAAGTTGGAGTACTTTGCTTTTTTTTTTTTTTTTTAAATTACCTCAGGAGGCTTTGTATCAATTTTTAATTTCTCCGATTAATATGACATATTTAAATGTATTTTTTATGTAAAATTTAAAATGACAAATTAATTGCTTTAAATTGGTGCTATTAAAGTTAGTTGAGACTCAAATTAAATATCGATCAAACTTACTGAGTATATTTTTTTCGTCCTAAACAAGATTGGATTCGTATTATCGTATAGGCCACCCACGACCTGTCAGGTTAGAGCTATTCATTTTGAATGGTTGTAATAAACATATGAATTACTGTACAACTAGTTGAGCGGCTTTTTTATTTAGTGAAAAGTTTCCTTGTCGAGATTTAAAGAGAACAAGATTTTAGACCCGTACGCGGAACGGTGGAGTTGTTGTTGGTTGTAAATATGAACAATTCTGACATAAATGAAATAACAAAGTAGTTTTAATAAACAATACATAAATTGTGGACCATTTAAAAAAACAAAATTGAAACTAAAAAAAAAGGATGAAATGATATTACAATGAAATTGAAAGCACAACAATGACATGACAGTGGTACAAATTTTCCCCAAACAACTTTTAATTTGGTAAATGTTCTGGAAAACTTCTTTGTATACCACATTAATTGTGTTGTCAATACACTTGTTAAACTCATCCAAAATCAATATTTTTAAGCCTTGGAAACTCTTTACCTTAGATAAAACAACAAAAAGTTATCCATGTGAGAAAACTGGACTTGGTAGGTAAAGACCTACATTTAACATCGATTGTCTTTGACTTTTGTTAATTGTCATGGTGAATGAAATGATGATTGAAAATTGTCTTCTATTCATCTTGAATGGAAGTTTAGATTCACATGGATTTATGCCCATCCTATGTATCAAAATGTCTTGGCCTGCGCTCGTTCCATTCAACGCCTTTGCCTTCGTGACGTTCTTGCCTAGTTGTGTAATTTGAAGCCTCGTACCATTACATAATCCTGATGCTTGGTCAATGTTTTTAATTAACATAACAGAAACTCCCACCTTCAAAATCAATTTATGATGAGGAATCCCAGAACATTTAATTGAATTTAGAAACTCTGTATCATATAGATCATCTGTAACATCCCAAATTTTAAGGATTTGAAATTTGAATATTATATGAGAAATTGAATTGTAAAATTTGTCCTAGAATAATTATGAAATTAATTATTAGAATTTAAGGCATATTTTCTCATAAATTAAGGACAAATAACTAGGGAATAATTTTTGGCATAAATATTTTAGAAATAATATTTGAAGGCCTAAAGTTAATTGAGAAAGGGGGAAAAATCCTTGAATGAAAATAAGGATTAATTCTCATCAATTATTCAATATTGAAAACAAATTGGAAAAAGTTATATAAGTGTGGGAATTGAGTATTCATCTATATAAATATGTACGTGTACATATGCAGCCCATACTCTCTCATTTGTTCAATAATAATCATCAGCCCAAAACGTGATAAAAGTGGATAAGTATATTCAATCACACTACAGCACATACTCCTTCGGTTTCGTCATATTATCCAGCCTAGATATCACCATAGACTCAACCCATTACCTTATAATTATGCTAATCTGATTCACTCCCTCTGTACACGCATACTCCCTCAGCTTTTCCTTATTTCTTCGGTTAAAACACGCAAGATCAGAAGAGATCACAGCGCCGAGACAGACACATGAGCAGCGAAAGATCAGCAAAAACAATCTTGCACCATACTTCTTGAGCCAAGCAAAGTCAGAAGCACGTCCTCTTCTGACTCTGAATCCTTCTCGGTCAAAACGCGGATGTCTGTATATTTCACTCCTCGTTTAGCATTTGAACGGAAAAGAGGACTTTGAAACCATGAAAGGGAGAGAGAGAGAGAGAGAGAGAGCTGAGAGAGAATAGGTGAGAAAGGAGTTGAACTAAGATCATCCTCATAGTTCTTCACCATCATAACACAGGAACAGAGAGAAATGGAGGCAGCAAACCAAAATGAGAATGAGAGAGAAAGAATAGCTGATAGAAAGAAGCATGGAGGATCACGTATGAACACTCTAACCTCACACTACTCTTGAAGTTGCAGCAACTTGTACACACACTCTCTTGCAAAACTCACGGCCAACACCATCTTCCCACCTCACCCTCTTTTATCATTATCTACCAACTTCACCAAACTTTTCCTATTTCATTCGATCACACGCATACTCCACTCTTCCTTAATTGGTTCAACCAGAACACAGAAGAGAGTGGGAGACAGGGAAAATGCAGAAAACGCAGAAAAGAGAGGGTGAAAGTGCGAGACCGAGAGGAAGCCGAGAGCGTGACAAAGGGAGCTGAGAGTCGGAGGAAATGTAAAATGTTGCATACAAGAATTTTGAATAAGGTAAGCTTCATCTTTCTAGCTTTCGCTGTCTCTGCATGTTAGCTCCTGCTGTTTAGGTTAAGGGAAAAAGCATGCACGTTGGTTACTCTGGTTTTGGGCACCTAAGCAGAGTAGTTGCTACAGTAACATCGTGAATGAACAGTACTCCACGCATGTCACTGTAGCAATTAAAGTTACTGTGCATGTACTGTAGCGTCTATTATATTTTGCTGTTTTGTTTGGAGCACCGAATTTAACATGAGGAAAAACTAGGGTAAACGAACTCTTTTGAACCTGAAATTTTATGGGTATATAGTACACATAATAATCTTTACAAAAAGCTTTGGATCACCTTAAACGGAGGTCTATAGCCCAAGTTATAATTTTTGGAAGTTGAGCTAAAAATCCGGGAAGTATTGGTATGATTCTGGAGCAACAAAATGATGTTGCATTTCGTACCAAATAAACATCTGTGTTTTTCCTTAAAGTTTTTACAGTAAATAGTAGACATCTTAACCTTTCCAATGAGCAAAAGAACACCTAAAATGGAGATCTATAGCTTGAGATACAATTTGTGGAAGTTGAGCAAAAAACCTGGACATTTCTGATATGCTTTTGTAGCAAGGAATTGACGTGGCATTTTGGAACAATTTAGCCTTTGAGTTTTTATATGAAATTTTCCAGATAAAAAGTAGACACATAGAAGTTTAATTTGATAGGTAATTCGTCGAATTCCAATAAGTATTGAGGGAGATATGATTTTTGGAAATTGAGTCATAATTTTAGAAAGCTTTCTGGAAAACTTTGGACATTGTTTGTGTTTTTCGAAAGTTGAAAATTTTCTCAGTCATAAAACAACTTAGTGACTTTAATTTATGAACATAGACTTATTAAGGTTTAAGTAGAAATTGGAATCATTCCATTTGAAGTTGTATCGGTCCAGTTATGAATTTTCTAAATTTTTAGAAATGTTAAAGGCTGAATTTTCGATAAGTCTTAAAATAGTCATGTAAGTTGTTAACTTGTGCATAACCTTCTAAAATAAATGTTTGTTTTGGATAATTTGTCTATTAAAGGTTATAAAGACTCCAAAGTGACAAGAACAATCCTTCTTACATTTCTAAAGGATATGTCACTTAGTAAAATAGATAAATAAATAATATTATTATTTATTCAGAAGGGAAATTAATAATTCCGATGATCTTACTTTAAGACATTGACGAAGTTCGAATTTCTTACACTGGAGATTTTAGTTATACTCGCGAGGTCGAGATTGATTTTTGGCGTGTGTTTGAGCTCTTGGATTAAGAGCAGTGTGATAATAATTAGCTTTGGCGAGAGGTAACCACTTTTCACTTGTTATGTGTACTAGTATGTTGTTTGTGAATATTTTGTGAAATGATTATGAATATCTTAATAGAAATTGCCTTGCGGAACCTTATTTATATATATTTATTATATATATATATATATGAGAATGATTTTAATTACATGATATGAACGGAAAAATCTTGGAAAATCCTTGTTGAGCTACTTATTTATTGTGATAATTATAATGCAGTCTAAAAAGTTCTTTATATTTACGAAACTGACACTAATATTCTTTTTTAGATTGGAGCTTCTATAATCCAATCTAAAAAGTTTTTTATATTTATGAAACTGCTACAGGTCATACTTTTTAGACTGGAGCCTCAATAGTCTAGTCTAAACGAGGCGGTTTTAAAGCCCTTTTTGTATTAGTAATATAATGATTGTTTAAGTAAATCTGTTAGCATTACTTTCAATTTATAAAGGTTGTTTTAAAAGAACCATTTATATGTTGGGGAAGTCATCTATCCTGTCACAGGATGTAACAATCTGTCCAATGAACAGTGTATGACGTCGTTCGGTTAAGTGAAGAAGCCCGCCAGACATTGTAGTGCGCGCGACACACTCTCTCTTCTTCACCCCTCTGAATTTCCCTCTGTTTAGGAGCTATGGCTACTTGTAAAAGCCAATGGACACGTTTACACTCATTGTTTCTCTCTCTGTTTTTCATCGTAGGATCAGCTGATCACTACCCAACACCGCAAAATGGATTGAGGCTTGATTCGACGCTAGAGAGGCATCTTCAAATAGCAGCAAATGGTGCTCCCTTCAAGATTGCTCATTTCACTGACTTGCATTTTGGGGAGGCTGCGTCCACAGATTGGGGCCCACTTTAAGACGTGAACTCAACCAGAGTCTTAAATCAAGTCCTCCATGATGAAACTCCAGGTGGTGATGCCCTATAAATTCTGAGTCGTTTCACTGTCTTTGAGATCACACATTAACATCATAGTGAAGTTAGTTTATAATGTTTAAAATTCTTCTGTACCAAATGATAATGAAGTTAATTAATGTGTTGTTGGCAGACTTTGTGATATATCTTGGTGATGTTATTACGGCTAACAATATAATGACTAAAAATGCAAGCTTGTATTGGGATCAAGCAACTTCTCCAACAAGAAACCGGGGTATACCATGGGCCATTGTGTTTGGGAACCATGATGATGCTCCATTTGAGTGGTCACTAGGCTGGTTCTCTTTATCAGGAATCCCTCCACTTATCTACACTCAACCCACTTCTTCATATTCATGTATTAAAGTCCTTAAATATTACGTACATTGTAAAGGCTATAAGTTTGATGATTAGACAATAATTTCATATAAGATGCTTGACGTTGAAGAGCTCCCTGTAATTGGTAAGCAAAAGTCAAAGTTGCTTATTTGGTAGTGTTATGGATCTCGAATTTGGGCCACGAAGCCCAACTCTTTATGCCACTACCTGCGACAGTCACTCCCACGTAGGCCACTACTAACTGCACGTCCGGGAACACGAGCCACTACTAACCGAATATCTCGGACATGAGCATTAACCGCCATCTCCTATAAATAGGAGAACATTCCACTGATGAACGGTACGCACTATTCATTCTTCCATTCCCACCGGGCACACACCCCCACACTCAGTGGCTAGACGCCGGAAGTATATTCGAACTACGTTGGCTTTGATCCCTATACTAGGGTACGTAGGCCTTAGGCATTGTTCCTAGTTCAAGCCAGTATTACATTGTTCATACTCGAACATTTGGCGCCGTCTGTGGGGACCGAAAAGGTTCGACCACAAGGTTTTTAAGTCACATATTTGATGGCAAGGACAAAGCGAACTTTCACAATTCGGCACACCCAAGTGCCAGAAGAGCGACTAGGACAGCAGATGGAACAAGCGGAGCAGCAAAATCCTACCGACGTTGACATGGATCAAGTAACTGTGGAAACTGAAGCAGAGACGTCGAACACGGCTATACCAGAAAACGACATGTTAGAACGCGAGGATGCCCGAGCTTCCCCGAGCGATCTACAGGAAGAAGCCCAAATTACTAACCCGGACATTCGCTTGTTATGAAACACTATAGGGTCCATGTTGAGCAGAATGGATGGGATGGAAACTCGTTACAACCTTCAGATTCAAGAAAGCACTCGAATGCAGAAGGAAGAAATGGACCGACGTGACGAGGAATGGAGAAGGCTTCTCGAGCAATACGCGGAGCAAATTGATAAACGGATCTTGGGCACCGACGAGGATGAAGTGGGGCCGAGTCGGCGCGGCTCCCACTCTCGAGAAGCGCAACCAAGGCGCGAAGATGACAGAGAAAGAAATGAAGATCGGAGACATTCAAGGCCGTCTCAAGAAAATCGCCGAGATGGACGCGCCGGACGATCAGATGGAAGAGACCGTCATGAAAGACAAGATCAGGCAACCGACAACCATGGGGAAAGTGACGGCACAAGACAGGAACAGGTGTTGACTGGGACACAAAGTAGGGACGAATAGCCAAGCAGGGACCCGAGTTCATCAAGGGACCATGCTAGATCATCCTCGACGCATTCGAGTTCGGATGAGGATGACAAAGTGGTAACTCCTTTTACCAAGAAAATCATGGCAGCACCTTATCCGAAGGGCTTGGACACAAAGTACTTTCCCAAGTACGATGGCAGCCAGGACCCGTAGATTCATCTCGGCAACTTCAAGATGGAAATTATGGTGAAGGGATATTTAGGACCGGTCATACCACGCTTGTTTGCAGGAACTCTGAGGGGACCTGCACAGATATGGTTTAACAACCTACCAGTCGACTCGATACCGGACCTCAAAGACTTAGAAAGCAAATTTCTGCTCCATTTTGACCCAAGTAGGAAGCAACCAAAGACAGAGTTTCAACTCGATCAAGTGCGGCAGGCGCCCGGAGAAACTCTTCAAAAATACTTGGAACATTTCAATAGTACCGCTTTGCATGTTCCCAGGCTGAAAGAGGACATGCAACTGCACTATGTAATGGCGGGCTTGGATAAAAGCTCACCGCTGAAGAAGTCAATCATGAAGCGCCGCCCAAAGTCGTTGACTGAATTCCTAGATCGCACGAAGCAATATATAGAAATGGAACAAATGGAAGCGACTAATCAGCCACCCAGAGAGTCGTTTAAAAGATCCCCTCCTCGAGGGAAGGACCGATATAATTTCGACAGGCAACACGACCGAGGTCGGGACAAAAGGCCTCGAGGAAGTCGGGAAGAAGGAAAATACGACAGGTACGCGCCGCTGAAGTTGCCTCGGGCCCAGATTTGGAAAGAAGTTTCCGCAACAGAAATGAAGAATGTAGAACGACCACGGCCAATGCGGACGGATCAACCCTTAGACAGATCTCGGTACTGTGAATTTCACGACCAGAACGGACACACAACTGAAGCCTGTTGGGATCTGAGGGATGCAATTGAGAAGTTCGTTCGAGAAGGAAAACTCCGCCGATATGTAATACAAACTCAAGGCTGACAAAACAAACGGCAGAACAGAAGCAGAAGTCCGCCTGAAGGACGAAAAAGACAATACTCTAATAAGGATAAACGAAGTGATAGAGATGAATTTCCCGAATCAAAGTTTGTATGCAATGGGATTGTCGGTGGTTTTGGAGGAGGGGGAGACTCTTCCAATCAACGGAGAAAGTATTTAAAGGAGGTCATGTCAATCACCGACCGACCCAAGTTCAAAAGAGAGAAGAAGCCAGATGGACTGATGTTGGGGTTTTCGCAAGAAGACCTGGATGATGTGATACCCGGACACATTGATGGGTTGGTGATCACGAGAACAGTCAACTATTGTCAGGTCAAAAAGGTGTTCGTGGACAATGGGAGCGCGGTGGACATCATTCCATAAGACGCTTTTAAATGAATGAGGCTAGACTCAAAGGATCTAAAGCCGTGTAGGACCACATTGACCGGGTTCAATGGAGAAGACACACGTCCCAAAGGGTTTGTTGACCTAAAACTAACTCTGGGCACTAGAGAGGCTTTTAAGACCGAGTTGGTCAGATTTGTGGTGGCAGATTTCCCTTCACCCTACAACATGATATTGGGAAGGCCGACTATCCATGCCTGGAACATGCTGGTGTCATCAAATCACCAGAAATTAAAATTCATCAACAAGAAAAACCAAGTCGTAACTGTTAAAGGAGATCAAAAGAATTCCCGAGAATGTTATTTCGAGGCAGTCCAAGATGGCAAGTCGGCTAGCAAGGGAAAAACAAGTAGCAGTGCAGTGCAAATAGTTGAGTTGGACCTGAGGGAGGAGGATAAGACGCGTAGAGCAGAGCAGCCGGGTGAAGAATTAGAAGACCTCGTCCTGGGGGAAGGTCCAGAACAAGTCATGAAAATTGGAAAAGCTTTAAATCCTGAAGTTCGTGCAGAATTAGAGAAGTTCTTACTAGACAATAAGGACATGGTTGCATGGAAACCGTCCGAGATTCCGGGAATTGATCCCGAGTTTTGCTGCCACAGGTTGGCTATCCCACCAGGGTCAATGCCAGTAGCGCAGAGGAAGCGGAACATTGGCTTAGATCGAGGACAAGCCCTAGATGAGCACGTCAAAGAATTACTCAATGCTGGATTTATAAGGGAGGTACAATACACCACATGGCTGTCTAACGTCGTCATGGTGAAGAAACCCAACGGCAAATGGAGAGTGTGCGTCGATTACAAAAACTTGAACAAAGTATGCCCAAAAGACGCGTTTCCAATGCCCAACATAGACCAGCTGGTGGATCAGTCATCCGGTTTCAAGTTGCTCTCATTTATGGATGCTTACTCGGGATACAATCAAATCGCTATGCATCTCGATGACCAGGATAAGACTGCTTTCATCACCAATAATGCTAACTATTGTTACAATGTGATGCCTTTTGGTCTTAAAAATGCAGGAGCAACATATCAAAGAATGATGACTAAGGTTTTCAAGGACCAACTCGGGAAGAATGTGGAAGTGTACATCGATGATATGATTGTTAAGTCAAAGGAGCAAAGCAGCCATGTCCAAGACCTAGGCCAGACATTTGAGAAGTTACGGAGGCACAAGATCCGATTAAACCCGGCGAAATGCGCTTTTGGGGTACCCTTCGGAAAATTCTTGGGTTTCCTGTTAACAAGCCGGGGCATAGAGGCCAACCCGGAAAAATGCAAAGCGATTCTGGATATGAAGGCCCCAACAAATAAGAAAGAAGTTCAACAATTAACTGGAAGATTAGCAGCTTTGATGAGATTCTTACCTAAGTCGGCCGAAAAGTCACTCCCCTTTTTCAAATTGCTAAAGAAGCAAGCTCAAGGAGAATGGAACTCGGATTGCGAAGACGCGTTCATCAGGATTAAACAATGTCTTTCTTCCCCACCAGTGCTATCAAGACCTAAACCTAATGAGAAACTTATTCTTTACTTATCTGTGGGAGAAGAAGCAGTGAGCGCGGTTTTGACAAGAAAAATAGGTCAAGAACAGAAACCAGTGTATTTCGTAAGTCGGGCTCTACAGGGACCCGAGGTAAGGTATCAGAAGCTTGAAAAGATGGCTTTCGCCTTATTAAACGTAGCAAGATGACTGCGGCATTACTTTCATAGCCACTCTATCATAGTCCGGACCAATCAACCGCTTCGACAAATCCTGCATAAGCCGGACTTAGCAGGAAGAATGACGAACTGGACAATCGAATTGTCAAAGTTTGATATTGTTTATGAGGCCGTCATGCAATCAAATAACAGGCTCTAGCTAATTTTCTAGTAGAGTCAACTTTCGTCCAGGAAGAAGAAGCAAGAATAGAACCTTGGAGAGTCTTTGTGGATGGCTCGTCCAACTTACAAGGCGGGGGTGTGGGGGTTATCGTGGAAAACCCCGAGGGCATCGCCATAGAACTGTCTCTCCGGCTAGATTTCCTGACGTCCAACAATCAGGCCGAATATGAAGCATTGTTGGCAGGATTATCTCAGGCAAAAGAGAGTGGAGCCCAGAAAGTGCATATTTCAACGGATTCACAGTTGGTAGCATCTCAGATTCAAGGGCCTTACCAGGTAAAGGGACCGTTGTTGGCTAAGTATCTAGCCAGAGTGAAGGAAATCATGGCCCAAATTGACAAGTTGACGGTGGCACATATTCCGAGGGTGGAGAATACAAGGGCCGACATCTTGTCAAAGTTAGCAAGCACTAAGTGCCTGGGAAACCTAAGAACAGTAGTCCAACAGAATCTCCCAGAACCAAGCTGTGTGATGCTGATAACAAGTTCAGAGGACTGGAGAAAACCAATTGCGGATTATTTGGAGTGAGGAATTGTCCCGACGATGATGCGCAGGCGAGAAATTTGGTGAAATCGACAGCTGCTTATATGATGGTGGATGACCAACTTTACCGAAAAAGTATACACGCACCTCTGGCAAAATGTCTCGGGAGCGATCAGGCCCAATATGTCTTGGTGGAAATCCATGAAGGCATCAACGAGCAGCATATGGGTGCCAAGGCACTTGCGCGGAAAGCTGTTCGGACAGGATACTATTGGCCTACAATGGCCCAGGACGCCAAAGACCACGTCCGTAAATGTGAAAGTTGTCAGAGGCATGGAAAAATCATCAGAGTACCACCATCTGATTTGCAGGCAATCGCGGCACCATGGCCATTTTTCAAATGGGGCATGGACTTGCTAGGACCTTTCAAACCGACACCCGGTCAGTTGAAATGGCTCATTGTGGCAGTGGATTACTTTACAAAATGGGTTGAGGCCGAACCACTGGCAACGATAACTTCGGCCAGAACACAGAAATTTTTCCAGAGGAGCATTGTCTCACGATTTGGAATTCCAGCAGAAGTAATCACGAACAACGGGACGCAATTTGCGGACCAAGGATTTCAGAAGATGATGTCCGACTTCCAAATTAAACACCATTTCGCTTTCGTGGAACACCCACAATCCAATGGACAGGGGAGGCAGCAAACAAAATAATCGTGAACGGGCTTAAAAAGCGAATGGAGGAGGCCCAGGACAGTTGGGTTGAGCATTTGTATTCCGTGCTGTGGGCATATCGGACAACTGTGCAGTCATCCACGGGGGAAACTCCTTTCAGACTTACTTATGGCTGTGAAGCCATGATACCGGTGGAAATCGGTGAACCTTCCTTGAGGAAATTGCAGGTCACTCTGGAGCGAGTTAACAATGAGGCTATTGCTACCGAGTTGGATATGATTGACGAGGTTCGCACTGCTGCTCATCTGAGGGATGTGGCTACAAAACGACTTATCATAGCTCGCTACAACAGGAAGGTTAATCCACGTTCCTTCAAGAAGAATGACTTGGTACTCCGAAGAGCTGACATTGGCAACAAGAACACCCGAGATGGAAAGCTTGCAGCCAACTGGGAAGGCCCCTACAGGATCAAGGAGCGACTTGAAAAAAATGCTTATGTTTTAGAAACCTTGAAGGGGAAAGTGCTGAAAAGAACTTGGAATGCCGATAAGCTCAAGGCTTACTACAGTTGAAGTCATCTACCGTAAACTCTAGTTCATTATGTTTAATTGCTGCTTGTTAAATTCTCTTTCAGAAAGTTTAATTGCGGGTTCAAAACTCGCCCAATTTATGTAAAGACTTTGATCAATGGAGTAATAGGCTATAAAAGCCGATTTCAGCTTTGTTAATGCTATTGGAACATGTATGAACCCCGAGTTGGTTCATAAATCATGTCACCTAAAACACATGTATGAACCCCGAGTTGGTTCATAAATCATGTAACTAAACATTTGTATAAACCCCGAGTTGGTTTATAGATTATGTCACTAGAACCGCATGTATGGACCCCGAGCTGGTTCATAAATCATGCAATTAACATGTATGAATTCCGAGTGATTCATAAGTCATGTAGCGATTAAAACGCCGGCGGGATAAATCCGCCAAATACGAGTCTGAACATGACCGTATAGCGGCAAAGCCGCCAAAGAAAAAACGGACGGGAACTCAGGTTGGATGATTCGCGATTACCGTATCGTTCTTAATGGCCATATTAAAAAGACATGCGCGAACATTGCAAACGCATAATTTTGTGAATCATGTAACTCGGCAATTTAAATGCTGAAAATAAAAACAAAGGCATTTAACCGATCTTGATCACGTCGGTTAGTTGCCTAAACAGAAAGGACAGTTTGACAGAAATAGAAACAAACTCAGAAAATTCTATTTATATAAAGTCAGCTGTTGGTTACATCAGTAAAAAATAAAAGCCCAACATGGGCACTGAAATTTACTATACAAAGGACAAGGGACGGAGCAAATTGGAACAATCAAGAGTCATCTGGGCCGTCAAGAGCCTGTTGATCCCCACCAGTTTCCTCAGGACCTAAGCTAGTTGAAGGAGCATCCAAAAAAGGAGCCGGGTGAAAGATCCCACCTTCAACGTAGGCATTAACGTGCGCTTTCTGCAGATCCAGAGAGAATTGGGGATTCAAGAACTAGGCTTGCTCCAAGGCGTTTTCAAAGGCATCTACCACGCCAGTCTTCAATTTAGCCACGTCATTTTGAGCAAGATCAAGAGCCGCTTGACTAGTCTCAAGGGACGACGTCAATTTGGCAACCTCGTCCTTGTACTTCGCCAGATCTTGCTCATGGATTTGAACATGGCGGGTGATCTCAGATTCCGCCTTATGGAGTTTATCGCGCAGAATAATAATTTCGTCCGATAAGCTTTCCTTCTCGGCTTGGGCCACATGAGCTTCCTCCAGGGCCTGTGCTACCCGGTCATCCAACGTCTTCCTATCCGCCTTTAAAGAGGCTATCTCCGCCTCCTGATCTCCAACTAAGTCCTTGAGATGAGCAGCGAGATGACAGACAGCGACGTTCCTCATGTTCGTGTGCTCCAGATCCCTGAGTTCCTTTAACTCCAAGGTCGACAACTTTTTCCTGTTATAATAGTGAGAGGGAGCTTGGAGACCTACACGAAGGCCCGCAGGAATTTTGTTGTCCCAAAGGTAGGACTTCGGGAGCTCAACGACGGGCCCAGAGGAGGACGTCAGAACCTCAGGTGCCGCTCTCTCAGGCTCAAGGGCAGGAATGGCCAAGGAAATGTCGGCTTCAACTTCATCTTTCGGCTCAGCCTCGAGGGTTTTCTTCTTCCTCAATCTCTTGGTTCTCTTGGCCGGAGGAGGATCAGAAGAGGCAGGAACTGAGACCGCCCTCTTTGCAGCAGGGGTCATGGGACGAGATGAGGGAGGTGCCGTATCTGGATTGCGCGACATAACATCAAGATAGTTGGGTCTTTTTCCCACACTTAAAAAAGAAATTGTGTTAGGTTAAGTTTCAGGGAAAATATGCTTGAAAAACATTTAAATTAACTACCATACCCGTAGTGGGCGATTTCCATACAAAAGAAAGAATGTACTCAGCTGAGTCAAGGACTCTCTATTGACCGAAGTGGAAATGAAAGCAATTGTGTCTTTCTCCTGGACGGTCATCTCGGAAAAAGGGGTTAAAAAGTGCTTGGCCTCGAACTTGTGATGCTCTTCGGTCCAGTATAAGGGGAAACGACCCTCAAGTTCCCCGGAAGCCGAGGTTTGAAGAAACCAGGGGAAACTTCCGGGTTTGGCAGACACTTTGAAATATGAACTCTTAAAGCCTTTCCACGAATCGGTGAAAGGCTTGAGAAATTTACGCCCAAGAGCAGCCCGAAGTGACGTCCATCCAAATTCCAGCAGGTCGTCTTCCGTGGAAAGATTAGTCTCTAACGGGACAAAAAAGTAGCAGAACACGGGCACGGTGCAAATCAAGTCAAATTTGTTACAAAAGCTTTCAAAAGCTACGGCAAAAGCCCAGCCGTTGGGATGAAGTTGAGAAGGAGCCAGATGAAAATGGCGAAGGAGCTGCATTTGGAAATTGGAAAAGGGGAATTCCATCCCAAGTCTGGAAATGACATGTCTATAGAAGAAGAAGAAGTGGGTTTCCTTTTCACAGTATCCGGAAGCCACCGACTCACTAGTTGAAGGCTGGCACACAGTATAGCCGTCTCCGCCTCGGATTACACGAGCAATTGACTTAGCAGACAACTTATTTTTTACGTCGGTAACGACTTTACTGACGGCATATCGATTGATTGTCGTCATTCGTGAGGTGCCAGAGGGATCGGACTCGCCAGTCTCGGATTGGTTTGTTTGATGAGAAAGGGAAGACATATATACCTATACAAAAAAAAAAGACTATATCAGAACTCGGAAATACCTGAAGTCACAGGATTTATGGGAGTTTGAGATGCTGAAAACTGTAAAGGGGTGTAGAGGGCGGCGGATCTCCACGACCTCTCGAGACAACGACATCGATCCAAAATCTGCTCGGCCTTTCGGTCAAAATTCTGACGGGCAAGATCAATGGCTTTGAACATACACTCTTCACAAGGTGTAATAACCTCGGCCGGATAAGTCGAGGCAAAAGCATTTGGAGTAACACTCTAGGCGACTAAGGGGTCCACCGAGGCAGCGGGCGTAGGTTGAACCACCTGACTGGAACGAGATCGTTCGCCTCCGCTACCTCGGGAAGAGCTAGCACTTTGGGAAGAACTAGCACCTCGGGAATAATTAGTACCTCGGGAAAAACGGCCACCCCGGGAAGACCTAGCACCTTGAGAAGAACTACCTCTTCGGGAAGATCCACCACCACGGGAGGAACGGAGCATATCTTCCATTCTTTCCGCTTCAGTGGGAAGAATAGACCAAAGCCAGAGTCTAGTCCGGCTAGAAACTTTTTGGAGGACCTCTCTATCCTCTTCTGGGATTGGCCGACCGTACATATCTACTAGTGGAGCCCGGGGATCCATCTTCTATCTTATGAAAAACAACTTAAATGCTAAATCGCGGGAAATTGGGAATTATTAAACACACAAGCAGAAGTTAAGAATGAAGTTCAAGATCATACAGAAACATTCAAGAACAGGTAAAAACACGAAGGCAATACACTGAAGATGAAGAATAATGAGTTCTAGATTTCCAGAATTCCCCGTATTTTAGCGACTCAGACAAGGCAATCTCACAATGATTTTCAACAGTTTCTTCTTGTTTGGAGAGGAATTCGAAATCATCATCGTCGTTTAAAATACTCAGCAAGAACAGATGCATATTTCAAGAAATCAAACTCAGAAACATAGCAGAAACGCAGAAATAGCAAGCGATGGAACAGAAAATTCGAGGAAACCACTCAAAAGAAATTCTTATTGCGGATGGCTAAAGATAAACGAGATCAAATGCGAATGAAGAACTTACTCACGAACTGGAAAAAGGTGAAGTCCGAGAAGGGAAGTGCAGAGAATACGCTGCTGAAGGGAATTCGATCAAATAAAAAACTCACAGGAATGAAGAACGAACAAGTGAAATTGTAAAATCGGCAATGCACTCGTATTTATAGGCAATATCAAGGCACACGACGATTCGCTATCCAGAGATTGCACCGGTTACAAGGTGCCAAAGAAGCGACGGTACAAAATTCAAGCAATTGAAATTTAAAATGAACCGACGGGATCAGGGCTAAACCCTACTAAACCCTAAAAGGTAATCATGACGGATGTGATATGACGTAGAGTATTAATGAGCGCGATAACCAAAGGCGGCTTCTTGAAAGATGTGTCGTCACAGATTCAGAGAGGGTGGATACACAAAACGACACCCCAAACCTAAAAGACCTAAAAGTGAAGTTAAGCAAACGACTGTGGCGATAGACATGACCATGGTAAGTTGATAGACATGATCACGGTCAGTTTATCGGTAGGCATGTCGGTGAACAGCACACCTCAGCAGAAAAGATGAGCTTCGGCGGAAATCGCAGGATTAAACCTTGGTGTAATGCGAACTCGGCGTAAAGGGCGACATAAACCTGATAACTTGCAAAAAAGAGAGTTGTCGACTTCATAGCACATAAGACCAGATATCCGTACTGATTAAAAATCGACTTCTGATCGGGTACAATCATCAATGCACCCCGACAACCCAGGAACCCGAGCTGCCGGGCTGGGGGGCAACTGTTATGGATCTCGGATTTGGGCCACGAAGCCCAACTCTTTATGCCACTACCTGCGACAATCACTCCCACGTAGGCCACTACTAACTGCACGTCCGCGAACACGAGCCACTACCAACCGAATATCTCGGACATGAGCATTAACCGCCATCTCCTATAAATAGGAGAACATTCCATTGATGAACGGTACGCACTATTCATTCTTCCATTCCCACCAAGCACACACCCCCACACTCAGTGGCTAGACGCCGGAAGTATATTCGAACTACGTTGGCTTTGATCCCTATACTAGGGTACGTAGGTCCTAGGCATTATTCCTAGTTCAAGCCAGTATTACATTGTTCATACTCGAACAGGTAGAAGTAATCTGTGTCCATTACGTTGGGCATGGTTATAGAACTATGCAAATGTATTTTATCTTCAAATTTTCAGGAGAAGAATGTAGCTTCAAATAATTATTGACCTAAGTTTTTTTGGTATTTACAAAAGCTGTCATATTAGAAGAAACATAACCGTCATCCTTTTTTTTCGAATTAAAAACAAATCTGAAGTAAGTTAAGATCAAACAAATCTGGCTTTGAACATCAAAAGCCTCAGCTGTTTGTTGATTTACTTGTTTGATATTCACTGTTCAAATAATAACCATCCCAATGAATATAATATGCTTGATATGCTCCGGTAAGAAGATGAAATGCATCTTAGTGTAATATTTGCTAGTTTATCTCATCTCACAAAGAAGCAGCTAGATGCCTAGATACATGTTATTCGACCACAACATGCTTATAAGGGACTCCTGGCTCCTAGAAGAAAGAATCCCAACGTTAATCTTGTATCCTAATGAGTCACAAGAATCCATCAAGAAGAGAATCCCTTTTCTATGAAATATGTAACAATATGCATGTTGCTTCAATGCAAGAGGGAACAATGACCGAATAACAAGAAAAGTTTGGACGAGCTAGTTTCTCAAGTGGAGTTGACAGAAGAGATAGCTATATAGCTTCTTCCTGGGGACAGTGAAAATTGATTTTGAAGCACCTGTGACGAGATCAATGCCTAGCATTGCATGGGAGAGCTTGTGCTTGTTTCTCAGCGTCTTCGTAAACACATAGACAGCTAGAAAGAAATCAGATCATGCAATGCTTCTCACGTCAGCTAGAAAGAGAAGGACAAAGAAGGGGAGAGAGAGATTCAAATCGAGATTTTTCTTGTTCATTCTTCCTCTGCATTTAGTTCCAAAAACATGGGTGTTGTGTGTAGGTAGAAGTCTGAGCAAGCAAGCCTGAAACTGAAGGTAAGTCATTAGGTCTCTCTTCCTTCTAGCTTCTGTCATTTCCCAACACAAGATGCTGAGTATTAAGCCATGAGTTTGTTGCTAAATGAAATTGAAACAGGGGGCGGTTTTACATCTGTGTTGTTCTTGTGTTTATGAAATTTGACCAATAAAAATGCAGACCCACCTAACGGGCTTCTTCAGTTAACCGAACGACGTCGTACGCTATTCACTGGACAGATTGTTACATCCTGTGACAGGATAGATTATTTCCCCTATATTATAATGGTTGTTAAAAAGGAACCGTTGTATATTATGCGAGCATTTACTACTATAAAAAGTAAATTTAATGACATAAATTTACGTCCATTTTCAGAAAACAAAAGTTAAAAAGGAGGCGATGAAATTTTTAGAATTATGGCTTAACTTTCAATGATCATTTCTAGATAAACATTCGTTGAAAGTTAAACTTTTTACGACTGTTTTTGAAACAGTCGTTGAAAGTTAAAAAAAAAATGAAAAAAAAAAAACCTACAACGATAGTTTTTGACGAAACATCAGTTGTAGGGGTGATGGTTTTGTTGTTGTTTTTTTTTTCTTTTTTTTAAAAGTAGTTTCAACAATTATTTTTTAAAAAATAGTCATTAAAAGTCAAAAGTACTATTTAAATTTTTTATTTTTCTATTCTCATGCCTCCAACATTTTGTTCAAATATTTTAAAACAATCTGTGCCATTTGTGGTACCAAATTTCTTTTATATAAAAAGTACTTGCCTTTCCCATATCATTTGGAGACAACAAATTAAAGGCAGCAGCGGAAGATTTCGCCACAAATTAAATTCTGTTGGATCGAAGAAAGACTCCACGGAAACACGCTGGTGATTATAGCACTCATCTACTTTCTTACGATTCCGCAAATTATTATTATTATTGTAATACCCCAAAAATTATTATTCCTCATAAATACAATATTTAGATAAATGATACTTATTTAAAATAGGTGAATATGTGGTCTCAAATTTTAAGATGTATTTATTCTATTTTTCTAGGAAATCTTTATTTAGGATTAAGGTAACCAATGATTGAATTTTCTTAGGAATCATAAAATATCACAAAAATACAAATAATTACCAAATTAAATTAGGGTTCTTGTATGGTCAAAAGGAGTAAGGAAGTGTTATGAAAATACTTAAATAAATAGGAGAAATTAATAAGAATTAATAAACAACTAACTCTTCATTTAACTAAATAAGTGTGTAATTTTTTTATGATTAATCAAGGGATTAATTAATGAAGACTTAAGCCTCAATTTTCATAATTTACTAAGAAACTAAATTTTCTAAAGTCCTATAATTATCAAACTAATACCTAAGTTCATCTTTAGTTCATAAAAGTCATAAAGAATTATCAAAATATTAAGACCAATTAAGAAGCAATTATCAACAAATAATGGGCAATTAAAATTGCAACAATTAGAATAAAGGCACTAAATTTAGTAACAAAACTAAAATAAGCAGAATTAAGGGTTTATGACCCTAATTAAGAACCAATGGTGTAATACCCCAAAAATTGTTATTTCTCATAAATACAATATTTTGATAAATAACACCTATTTAAAATAGGTGAATATGTGGTCTCAAATTTTGAGGTACATTTAATCTATTTTCTATAAAATCCTTATTTAGGATTAAGGTGCCCATATATGACAATTTGAAACTATTATATATGACAAACAATAACCATCATAAAAGTCATTTATAAAAGTCATTTTTTGTAGTAGTGAATAATTAATTAGTCACCATACCTAAAGACATTAGCCTTTCACTTCATCCAAACTCACTTTTCTTTTTATTTTTTAGACCCACCTATTCTTAAATATAAGATATGATTTCCTAATTTGATGATTAAGAAAATTAGTTAAATTAGTTAATACCACTGTGATCCTATTTATAAGTCCCTTTTGACCAAAAAAATTTAGTCCTATTTATATGTCCCTTTTGACCAAATAATAAGATCATGACAATTTTGCTCATATTATTGTACCAATGAAAATAGAAAGAAAAGAAAGTGTTAAAAGATACCCAATCATAAATGAGAGTAAAGTTGAAAATTTATCCTATAATTATTGAGCTACCTATCTCTCCTTGGCATATGTGATTTGGTCAAAAGGAATTTATAAATAGCACCAAAGTAGTATAACTTATATTTTTTTAAAACACCCTAATCATCTTTATTAATTCCTTTCATCCTTCTCCTTTTTTATTATTGTTAAGGGAGAATCAATAAGGGTAAGTTAGGAAAAAATCAACAAATATGGAAAAATATATTTTATATTTAAGACTAAAATAAACTTCTTAAATATCTTTTATATTAAGAACCAAGGTTATTAAACCCGGACCGGACCGGCCGGTTCGGACCGGAAACCGTCGAACCGGCCGAAAAACCGGTCCGAGTTAATGCAAAACCGGGGTCATGAGTTGACCCGGAGTTGACTCGGTCAACTCGGCCTGAACCGGCCGAGTTAGCCGAGTCAAATTCAAAAAGTTTTTTCTTTTTTTTGAAAAAAAAAAGCAACTGAAGGAGAACGAGAAGGAGGGGAGAGTGTCCGCAACTCGGCGGTGGCTGGCGGTGCCGGTGATCGCGATCTATATTTGTTGAACGTTCGGAGCTTCTTTGGTTGAAATCATGGAAACAAATACTGACTGGTAGAATTTCTTACCTCTACAAGCTCCACGGCGCCTTGTCAATGTCGAGACTGAACAAGGAGGAGGAGACACTGAGAGAAAGAGAGTAAGAGTTGAAGGAGAAAGAGAGATGCCAGGCACAACAAGAAAGAGGACGGACTGAGAGAGAAGGAGACATCTGACGAGAAGAGATCTGAAGAGTTCAGTGACGGGTTGAAACGTTGAAGGAGGGAGATAAAAAGTTACACACAACTCAACTTGAGCTGGACGGTGAGTCGGTGGCCAAATGAAAAATCGTATGGCTAACTTTATTAATTGAACAAAAGAAACAAAAGTCAAAAAGTCTATCCCCCTATACCTGTAGCCTACACTCTGCCATTGACACATCACATCTTACTATCTTGGAACTCTGGACGCCGAACCATCATCTCCTTTCTTTTGAAAAATCCAATATGCTATCATATATGATATATCTTCACAAAAACAAAATGTTAGGTCTTTCTAAAATATTTTTTATTATTAAAATATAAATATTTTTTTCATTTGAATTAAATTATATTTTTAATTACTACCGGTTTGACTCCGGTTTAACTCCGATTTAACCCACTGACCCTTAACCCAGTACCCCCACCAGTTCAGTCACCGGTCCGGTTTTCAGAACCTTGTTAAGAACTAGAGGAATCAAGAAATTTTATCCCTGACCTAGCCTTTCCAGTAGGAGGATGGCACATACTAGTGGACAGACCTAGCTGCCACATGAGGCTAGAATTCACAAAATTTATTTAGGAACGCGTTTCCTTGTCTATTGGCACCCCATATTTAAATTTTTTTTAGTTAGTGATTTTTAAATGAAAAATTATTTTTTAAGAAAATTCTAGTTGAGAAATTATCTTTATTTTAAATTTCCTACCCATTAAAATAATTTTTTTAAAAAAATAGAAAGTAAAAAAAAAATCTCAACTATCTAGATGGAAAGAGTGGCCCTTGCATATGCAAGGACGCGTTCCATTTATTTAAGTGGGGGTGTAGTTTGACAATTAAGGCTTAGGCTCTTAAATCACCTTACTTCTCAATTTCCCTAGACATACATTTCTCATCCCGGTTTCAAACCACATCCATTAAGTAGTATCAAGGAGAAGTGGTTGAGGTACTATTTTTTTTTTAAAAAAAATCAAATTTATTCTTATTTAAAACTATGAATTACATCTTAAGGGAAAAGAAAATTTGTATCCAACTTTAAATAAACGCAATCTTAAAAAATGGTAATAGATATATGACTTTGTGCCTTATAATAAATATTCCTTCTATCTCTTATTATAAGATCAAAATTTTGAATTAGTTTACCCACTTTTATAAGATACACTTTAAGTTTGTCTAATAATTAAAGGGATAGGTTATTCTGTCTACTCTTATTTTGCCTATCCTTTCTTACCTCTCTCAATGCCATTAGATTATAATCTTATCTAAGGGTAAAATTTAAGGGATAAAATAAACCTTTTTAACCCTAATTCCTCTCTCCCACTTGCCTCCCGTCCTCAATTCACTATCTATCTTGTCTTCTGAAGAGAAAGATGATGAATCTGGACTTTCAGATTCACTAGGATTGATTTACAACTATATGGTCTAGGTTTTCTGAAATCTTAGACCAAGAATGAGAGATCACAAATCAAAACAGAAGATTCGTAAACTTTCCTTTTTATAAAGTTTTCCTCGCTGATCTCAGATGAAAGTTCGATGGAATGTTTATATAAGGGGAAGTACCGAATTAAACCCAAAAAATCAAAACAAAAAAGAAAGAAAATAAAAGAAAAGGAGACCGATATTTGTTGATAGGCTCATTCGCATATACTTGATATAATGGGCTGCTCTCAGCAATTTACAATCTTGCTGAAGGAGCATGAGGACTTAATTTTTTGTTTTATAGTTTGGGAATCATCTGTTTTTGTATTGATTTCTTTGTCCAGTTTTAATTTCTTTCTCCAGTTGTTGATAACAGGATTCTTTTTTGGTACCTAATATCTTCTTTCTTCTTGTTCTTGGATTTATATAACAGTACTTGTTTTTATTCCAGTTATGTCTTTCAAGTTTCTTCCGTAAACTCGCTCAGGAAAAAGGGTTCTAGTTTGTTGGGGGCGGGAGGCAGGTGGGAGAGAGGAATTAGGATTAAAAAGATTTATTTTATCTCCTAAATTCTCACCATTAGATGAGATTATAATCTAATGACATTAGGAGAAGTAGGCAAGGGTAGACAAAATAAGAATAGGTAAAATAACCTATCCCAAAATTAAATACATCTTTACTTATTTTACCCCTCTCTCATTATTTTTTCCTCAAACGTTCTCTCTCATTTTGTTTTCATTCTCATCTATCCACTTAAAATAAAGACATATTTAGTGAAATAATACATTTCCTACATATTCATTTACTTTTAAGAAATTTTTACAGTTTTCTTAAAACAAATGCTTCAGTTTTTTTTAAATCTTTTAACGAAGGATGCAGCGAGAATAATAGATGGACCGAAGGTGGCACCTCAACTAGGGACCCGGTTTTGGTGCCTATCCTTTAGGTAAGCACCAAGAGCTTGACCAATCTGAATCATTTAAATTACATCTGGACGATCCAGATTTTATTTATGAGTAAATACCCTATTTGATCCCTGAAAAAAAAAACACGGACCCAATTTTGGTCCCTCAAACAACGAAACCCTTTTTTAGTCCCTAAAAAGGATGAATTTCCAAAAAAAAAAAAACCTCATTTTGGTCCTTCAAAAATTTCCAAAAACCCCTTTTTAGTTCATAAAAATGTCTCATTTTAGTCCCTGGGGATGAAAAAACGGTCGTGTTTTTTTTTCAGGAATCAAATAGGGTATTTACTTTTTATTTTTTTTCAACTGCTATTTTTTGAATAAAAAAAATTATTTTTTAAAAAAATGTTAGTTAAGAGATTATTTTTATTTTAGATTCTATACTCATTAAAATAATTTTTTTTGAAAAAATAGAAAGAAAAAAAAATCAGATCTAGACGGCCAGGAGAGAGGAGCTCTCCTTGCCTATCCAAGGATAGGTAGGGAATCCCATTCCCCTCAACTAGTAGTATATTCAAATTGATTATACAATATTCAGATTATTAAAAAATTTAAAAGTTATTTTATGATAATGACATACGATGCCGGATCTGTTAGATTTTGAGATTTAAAATTAAAACAACTTGATCTGAATAGTTTTAACATTGTGTCAAAATCTAAGTTTATTAACTTAACACTTCTAAAGTTTATATATATACCCAGCAAGCTAACCATGGTCAAAATATATATATATTATCATAGGGAGACAATCTAATAAGAAAATTACACGCAGGCCCACAAAATGCTAATATTGAACATTATCTTTGACGGATCTCTTTATGTTTATCCAGCTTTATAGCCAACTTGAATATAAAATTTGTTAAAAATGACATTTCTATACATTAATTGAGATCAAAACCAAGTGCTATGAACTTACCGTTTCATCGATCTTGAAGTTCTTAATGAATATAATTGACTCTTTACCCATATTATATCATCAAATTCTTCACAGCACCTAATTAACTATTTCACCTAATGAAATTGATGGCTCCCATATGTCATGAATTTTGACTGTTGAACTGAAAAAATAGCAATAAATTTCATCTCATGTTTGTTTGATTTCTTTCTCAAAATAAATATCAACCAAAATAATAATGTGTAAATTACATTAGGATTTAGGACTAAAATTTATCCAGAAATTTTTGTTTAGAGGCATTGTTGCTTCAAAAGGTTTATGGGGTTTAATATTGTTGCAGAGTTTCAAAAGGTACCAATGTTGTCCAACCCCATTTAAAAAATAATGCTGACCATTATTAAAATTTGACATTGGTCGTTAATTACAAGAGATAATATTGCTACATTTTAAAACTATCTGGTTTCAAGGCAACTTTGAACTCAAAAATTGTCATGTGCATTTATTTTACTAAAAGATTCTGATTCTAAGAAGTCTTGGCGTGCCAAGTTCAAGAAAATTAGACTGTTCAAAACCTTTGACCTATTTCCAACCACAAAAACATAGATTAAGCAACTTAAAAGTGTTCATGATGCGAACTTTGCCATCTAGCAAAATGAGCATTCAATATGTCCTTCGTTGGGAGACATGGCACATTTACGCAAAGACCTATAACATTAATCACCCACATGTTCCTTGGCATGCTTTTAAAAATCTTTATAGGTAAGGTTTTCCCAAATATTTGATATTTAATATCACTACTTTATTCAAACATTAACAAACCTAAATATAGAGAATGAATATTGCATGTGCTTTTTTTTTTTTTTTTGTTAAGGTCTATTTTTGCCTTGAAAATTGTCACATGGAAGCAACAATATAATGTTGTTCTAATAAAAGATTTTTTAAAAGTGATGTTGTCTTAGAAGTATTAAAAACATAACAATATCATCCCCACTTATTAGAAAAGTTAATTTTTACCGTTGGTTTGATTTATAGGGCACACTTAACACAGCCAACTCAGCGTTCATCACCACATCATCATCCAGATCACATCTTTAGTTCTTCTCTCGTTTTTTCCCTTGTCGTCATCATCATATAAAGTCCGTCTTCTTCTTCTTCACGTTCTTTGCCTTTCCTCTTCCAACCTCAGTCTCTCTTCAGTTCAAACTCTTGAAGTGACTTTTTCCCAAATGAACTCTTGTTTGAAACTGCGTTTAAAAAATCAATTAAGATAAAAAAAAATGACATGAATTTTATTAAATACAGCACAATACATACACACACATATATACCTACATATATATATATGTGTGTGTAGGTATCTATGTCTAAATATATGCCTATGCATATGTATATCTAAATATATTCTACTATATATTGCCACTATGTTATGACTAATTTGAACTGTGCTTTTGTACTCAAAATTAATTGATGTGATAAAATATGACAAAATTCATGCAAATATAAAAATACAGGTTAGATAAGTGGAATTGTTGCATTTTGGTTGTTATCTTACAATTAAGTAGTATTAAGACTTAGAATATGATATACTCCTAAGTTGACATAATAATGTTGTTGCGATGTCTTACCATCATACAAATGATTATATGAAATATCATATTTTGTTATGCACTGATCTTTTCTTGAGAAAATATAGAAGATAAGCTGTAGGATCTTGGGCTAGACGTTGAGCGGGCTTTGAAGATAAAGACAAACGAAAGTTGGCTTCGCTGACTTGAAGAAGACAAGAGTCAAAGATTACGTGAAATCAAGAAAGATGTCAGAATAGAATCACGCTAATAATAACAGAATCAATTAAGACAAAATCATCCGGTCGGGCCTGACAGAAGAGAAAAGCCCAGCTCATCAACAGATAAACTGTAATACCCTAAAAATCCTATTTAGCATAACCACTAAATGATACCTAATGACATAGGTGAATATGTGGTCTCAAAGATATTATAACTTATCTAATTTAAATTAGGAAATTTCCTCCTAGAATCAAATGAACCAAGAAGACTCAAATATTCAAATTTCATTTAGGAACCATAAAATACAAATAATTACCGTATTAAGTTATGGTTTACATGGAATTAAAAAGAGCAATGAGGTACTACGAAAAATACTTAAGCAAAATAGGGGAAAATAATAAAAATCGATGAACAACTAGGTATTCGATAAATTAAATAATTGTGCTAGACCTTTATAAATAATCAAGGAATTAATTAAGCATCATCTAATTTATTAAGAGGCTAAATTTGCTAAAATACCCTTAATTAACACACTAATGCTTAAGATCATAATTAATTCATAAAAAGCCCTAAAGAGCTGTCATCACACTGATCCCAATTAAGGAGCGATTGATAACAATTAATGAGGGATTGAAATTACAACAATGAAGACACTAAATTTAACTAAATTAAAATAGGCATAATCAAAGATGGATAATTCCAATTAAAAGTCAATGACTAATTAAGAGTTGTTCAAGTGAATTTCTAAGGACTATAATTAGATTGGGGTTCCTAAAATAGTATAAGATATCATGAAAATAGGAAAGTATGTTGGCTCCAAAGTAGTAGTGTATTTATTCTACTTATTTAATAAGGTGTCGGTAGGACTTAATAGGACAAAATCCAACCCTCTAAATTGTAATTAGGAGTCATAAAATATTATAAAATGCCACAAAAACACCTAAATTAATTAACTAAAATTTCCAACAATTGAAGAGCAATTAAATCCACACTTAAAGGTACATTGACACATAATGCGTATATTATCAAAAATAAACCGTAAAAGAATATGAAGAAGTTTAAAATAATTAGAGGATACTAAAAATTAATCATTTGACATCAAAAATTAATCCTAATGGAATTAACATTCAAAATTGATCTAATGGCAAATATCAACAAATAATTTGAAATAATTTGGCTAAATTCGATATTAAAGTTTAACAAGGGATCGGTAAGTGAAACAATTGGAATTAATAGAATCATGATTGAGTTGTAAAACAATTAAAACACTACAAATTAAACCTAATTAAGCTAAACCAAGGAGTAAACAAGAAGAACTTGATTTAGGGCTTTTTACCACAACAAATCCTATTGGATCAATTTTTGTAGCCCACACCATTGCCCAAACCAACAATAAAGCCCAAAATAAAAATTAAAAAAACAATAAATCAGAGGGGGGGCACGGTTTTGTGAGGCTTCTAGGGCAAGGAAATGATTTTCAACACATGTGTTAAATTGGTCAAAGCTTGTAGGATACAATTTACTATTCCTTGCTTGAATCCCAAGTTCTTTGGCTTCTAGGAGAAGGAAGAAGAAAGAGAAGAAGGGAGAGAGAGAGAGAGAGAGGGCAGATGAGGGGGAGTGAGTGGTGAGGATGTGATGTTTTGATTAAAACCTAGATCCAATGGTTGAAATTAGCCAAGAGTAAAGTTGCACTTATTTACACAATTGCCCAACCTTTTCACTATAAATAGAGGGCCAAGCTCATTCATTTTCCTCACACCAAGCAAAGCATCATCTGTATATTTGAGAGAGAGTGAAGAGAGTTTGAAGAAGCTTGAAGGAGATCAAGCATTAGGTAAGCAAAGTTCTTTAGTTTTGAGCTTTAAATTCATAGATAGAAGTAGTTTTAATCTTTAAAATTCTAGAATAATTTTAGTTTCATGTTTTTATAATTAAAAATAGCTTTGTTTCGAAAAATTGATGAAGGAAGTGGTTCTGCAAAATTTCTGGGCTAAGAACACTGTAGTAACGAAGTTCTGGCGAAAATTCTTCGGTTAGGCGATTTCTGAACGAGTCACAGAAAAACACTCATATTTCATGTTGAAAATGCTATTGAAAAATTCTAAGAAAATTCATGATGAAAGTAGACATATAGGGCTTTCTAAATATGTAAAGATCATGTTGAAATGAGCTCTGTACAGTGAGAAAGAAATTCTCAAAGTTTATGTTGCGAAAATGCTGGAAATTCTGGGCAGAGGATGAACACGTGAAATCTGGGAGTGATTTTTAAATTCTGGGAAAATTCTGGTATTTTTACTGGAAAATATACATCCTAAGGAGTCCGGAACATTTTACAGATCTTCGTTTCGATTTTTCTAGAATTAGTTATGAATTTCCCAAGATAGGCGAAATTCTGCCCCATAAATTCCAGCGTTTTTTTCAACAAATTTTGAGGAAATAAAATGATGGTTTAATGTACCAAGGGTAGAATAGTCAATAGTGGCTAATATATATTTTAGGATATTATTTATAAATTAATAATACGATATCACTCTTATAGGAAGTCTGCAAACGTATACCGATCGTCGTCATACCGGAATTATCAATTCAAGTACGGACGCGTACTGTAACACTAACTCTGATGCTTATTGTATGCTTATATGTGATAGATAGTCTGAAACTCTGTTTTGAAAATTGATCATACACATACAACCTGATACGGGTTATGGTTTTGATAATGCCGTTATGTTTTCCTAGCGCTAAGGACACGATAGGCCATCGTGGCACTGGAGATAGTGCAGACTATAATAACATGCATATTGCAGTGGCTGTGTTATGTTATTATCTGAATATGAAAATATTGTATGTGATTATTGCTGTTTTGCCATGGATATCTGTCATACATATTGGATACATAAGCATGAGGTTAACTGTTACCTGAGGTTCAATGGTAATTGAACCTCAGCTCATAGTCTCAGATTTTGGAGGAACCAGGACCGAGGGCAAGAATAGATAGCGCACGAGAAGGCACGGGCAGAGAAGATAGCTACGAATTTTTGTATCACTATATTAGTAAATATTCAGAGCTTTGTACCCCTGTAATAGCAACAAGGCACACCAACATTGAAGGTTTATCAGATACTCGTTCTTTTAAATTTATTCTGGTGCTCTACTCTGATTAAAATATTTTGAAAATGGATTTCAAAAATGAGGATGTTACATAAACTGGACGTACGACATAAGGACCTCAATAATAAAAGGAAAAAAGATGGTCAACTCTAGGAGGCATGCATGAAACGTGAAAACACAGACATGCCAAAGAAGCTTGAGATAGTGAGCACAGAGATGTTATATGACAAACAGCTAATAATATGAAGAAGATACAGAGACATTATGTGATAGACGCTACCCTGTGCCATCGACCCCCTTTTGAAGAGTCACTTCTCAAGCAAACTCATCTATAGTCCCCATCCCATACTCTTTTTCAAACCAATAAGAGACGCCCAAAGTTCAGCAGTTCAAGAATCTGTTGTAAACATGTGAGCAAAACATGTGAGTAAATGTGTGGGTGTGTCAAAGAAACAAGTCCCACATTGCTTGGGGAAAGGAGAGTACCAGCCTATATATAGAATCATGTGATGTTGGGCTTGTAAAGGGCTTAGAGGAGTAGTAGGCTCGCGCACACAACAATGGGCCACCAAGGGGCAAACGCAGTGGAAATCCGGCGATTCCCCCCCCCTACGCGCGAGTAATATATGATACCGACACTTTTTATGAAAGTATTTTTGCTCCCCATAAATATTATTATTTTGGTTTACTAAAATAATAATTTATTTTATTTTTATGAGGCTTACCGAAAAGGCTCTATTTTAGGGGTTCAAAAGTTGAGAACCCTTCGTGACCAACAATTGCCAACGGTCGAGCGCTTGTCTGATTTTACCGTTGTCAGCGGATAGACTCGCTTTTTCGGCGGTGTCTGTTGGGTCATGAGGGACGCGTCGTCCGAATGGTTTCACGTCCGTTGGCTCTCCACGGACAGTGTTTATAAAAGGGATTCGGACGGAGTTACCGATATAATATATACAATCTTCTCTCCTCTACCTATTTTATTGCTGTTGATTACCAATTACTTTCGCCAGTTCTGCTGCCTTGCTGTTTCAAGCGAGAAGGGTCTGTTTAATCCTGGGGAGTACCGTTTCCTCTTTGCCGGTGGTTGCGGAATAACTCTATAGGACAGCGTGTTCGTGCGTGACTCAGATCATCCATTGCTCGTGATTTCTCTACAATCTATAGAGTTAGTACGAGTATGGACAACGACGCTGCTAACAACGTTCCTCAGAATTCTGATGTTCCCGGTTCCAATTCCACAGCGGTCCCTTTTGCGATGCCACTTCCCAAACCTTTTCCCGATACATCTAAGATCGAGGTTTTTGATGGAAAGAATTTCAAACGATGGTAGGAACGAGTGTATTTTGTCCTTGACATGCACGGTGTGGCTACTGCTCTTACTCAATCTCAACCTCCACAAGAATCTGACCAGGCAACGAAGGATGCATGGACATATGCTAATAAGGTTTGCAGACACACTCTCATAAGTACTCTATCTAATGATCTGTTCGATGTGTATTGTGTGTACAAAGAGGCGTTGAAGATCTGGGACTCTCTGATTCTGAAATACACTGCTGAGGACGCTGGAAAACAAAAATTTGTTGTCAGAAATTTCTACAGATGGGAAATGAGTGAAGACAAAGATGGCAAACTACAGATCAACGAGTATCATAAACTGTTAGAGGAACTTCGGGCTGAAAACATCAATTTGCCAGATGAATTCGTGGCTGGAGTCCTGATTGAAAAACTACCAAAGACATGGAATCATTACAAGCAGCAACTCAAGCATAAGCAGAAACAACTGTCGCTGTCAGATCTGATTACGCACATCATTATAGAAGATACAAACAGGAAGGCAATACAAGCAGAAAAGGGAAAGCAAATTACTGCAAAAGCCAATCTACTGGAAGCAAAGCTGCACAACAAGAGGTACGATTCTAAACACCAATACAAAAAGAAATCTGATTATAAACCCAGTGATTCTAACCCCAAATTCAAAAAGAATGGTAGTTGTTTTTTCTGTGGCAAGCCAGGACACTTTGCTGCTAAGTGTAGGAAAAAGGCCAGAATTGAAAAACGTAAGAGAGACGAAAATCCTCCAAAGCCAAATGTAAACTTGGTTGTTAGAGATGAAAACAGTGATGATGAGGTTATCGTTGCAATGGTCTTTTCTCAAGCCTTACTAGTCGCTGATGTGAAAAAATGGGTGGTAGACTCTGGAGCTACCAAGCACATTTGTGCAACTAAGGAGATGTTTTCCACTTTCCAAGAAGTAGAAGACCAAGTTTATTTGGCTGATTCACGAACTGCAAAAGTTCAAGGAAAAGGAAAAGTGGAGTTGAAACTCACATCAGGAAAGACATTGGCGCTGACTGACGTTCTTTATGTGCCTGAACTTAGAGCAAATCTGATTTCTGTGGCTTTATTAGGAAAATCTGGGGTTAAGGTGTCATTTGAATCAGATAAGATTATTATGACAAAGAACAATGTTCTGATAGGAAAGGGTTATTGTAATCAGGGTCTTTTTGTACTGAGTGTTGATGGAAATAATGATAATGCTTCTTCTTCTGCTTACTTGATTGATTCCTTTGATTTATGGCATGCTAGACTAGGACATATACATAAATCTTATATAAAGAGATTACAAAATCTTGGGGTAATTTTTGGAATTAATATTAATGATATTAATAAATGTGAAGTATGTGCAGAAACAAAACAAACTAGGAAAACACATTTTGTTACTCAAAGAGAAACTGAATTGTTGTCTCTAATACACATTGACTTAAGAGATTTAAAACAAACAGAGACAAGAGGTGGAAAGAGATACTACATTACTTTTATTGATGATTTTTCAAGATATACTAGAGTATATTTGCTTAAAAATAAAGATGAGGCCTTTGAAAAATTTCTTTTATACAAGGCAGAGGTAGAAAATCAATTAGATAAAAAGATAAAAAGAGTAAGGTCAGATAGAGGAGGAGAATACTTGTTGCTTAATGATTTTTGTGAAAAGGAAGGAATAATCCATGAAGTAACTCCCCCATACTCACCTGAATCTAATGGTGTTGCTGAAAGGAAAAATAGAACCTTAAAAGAAATGATGAATGCTTTACTTGTAAGTTTTGCTGCTCCCAATAACTTGTGGGGGGAAGCTTTGTTGTTTGCATGTTTTCTACAAAATAGAATACCTCATAGGAAAACTAAGAAGACACCTTATGAGTTGTGGAAAAATTTTACACCAAATTTGAAATATTTGAAAGTGTGGGGGTGCCTAGCAAAAGTATTATTACCTGATCCTAAAAGGAAAAAGATAGGTTCTAAAACTACTGATTGTATGTTTATTGGTTATGCTCAACAAAGTCCTGCATATCGGTTTCTAGTTTTAAAAAGTGAAATTTTAGAACATAATACAATTATTGAAACTAAAGATGCAGAATTTTTTGAAAATATTTTCCCTTTAAAAGTTGAGCACATTCCTAAGATAATTGAACAAATCCCTGAACAAAACTCAAATGAAGATATAGTTGAAAACTTACGAAGGAGTAAAAGACAAAGAAAAGAAACCTCTTTCTGAGATGATTTCTATACATATTTAGTAGAAGGTGAACCTATGAATTATTATGAAGCTATCTCTTCTTCAGATGCAAAGTTTTGGGAAAAAGCTATTAAAGCTGAAATAGATTCTTTGAATCAAAACAAAACTTGGGTTTTAGTAGACTTGCCTTTAGGAGCAAAACCTATTGGATGTAAATGGGTGTTTAGGAAAAAATATTTTCCTGATGGTTCGATAGACAAATATAAAGCTAGATTAGTAGCCAAAGGTTTTACTCAAAAGGAAAACATTGATTACTTTCATACATTTTCTCCTGTAACCAGGATTTCCTCTATTAGAGTCTTAATTGCATTAGCTTCTATTCATAATCTTGTTATACATCAAATGGATGTCAAAACAGCATTTCTAAATGGTAAATTAGAAGAGGAAATTTATATGGTTCAACCTGAAGGATGTATCATTCCTGGGCAAGAAAACAAAATTTGCAAGTTAGTTAAGTCATTGTATGGTTTGAAGCAAGCACCTAAACAATGGCATGAGAAATTAGATCAAGTTTTGATAAGTGGTGGTTTTTCTACCTTTGAAGTAGAAAGATGTGTTTATATAAAAGTTGTGAATAATGATTGTGTGATTATTTGCTTATATGTGGATGATATGCTTATTTTTGGTACTAGTTTAAATGTTGTGCTTGAGACAAAAAGTTTTCTTGCTTCAAATTTTGACATGAAAGATCTTGGAGAAGTAAAGGTAATATTGGGTGTAAAAATCATAAGGAATGAACATGGTATTCAACTTTCTCAAGAACACTATGTTGAGAAGATTCTGAGAAAGTTTGAACAGTTTAATGAAGATCCTTTAAGTACTCCTTATGATAGTAGTGTACATCTCACAAAACATGAAGGAGATCCAATAGCTCAATCTAAATATGCACAAATCATTGGGAGTTTGTTGCATTTGATGAATTATACAAGACCAGACATAGCATATGCTGTGTGTAGATTGAGCAGGTATACACACTACCCAGGCAGTAAACATTGGGAGGCTCTCATAAGATTACTACGGTACTTGAGAGGTACTATGAATTACGGAATACAGTATAGTGGGTTTCCCGCTGTATTAGAAGGGTACAGCGATGCTAACTGGATTTCGGATTCAGACGAAACAAAATCCACTAGTGGCTATGTCTTTATTCTTGGTGGTGGTGCAGTCACATGGAAGTCAGCCAAGCAAAACTTAATAGCACCGTCCTCAAGGGACTCTGAGTTTATTGCTATGGAGTTGGCTGGTACTGAGGCTGAGTGGTTGAAAAACTTCTTAGCAAATATCCCACTGGGTGACAAATCAACACCATCAGTGTCATTGCATTGTGATAATAAAGAGGCAATAGCCACAGCAAAGAACAAAACCTTCAATGGTAAAAGTAGACACATACGATTGAGACATAATATTATAAGGCAGCTGCTAAAGGATGGTGTTATCTCAATCGATTATGTAAAGTCAGAAATGAACTTGGCGGATCCGTTAACAAAACCCCTTAGGAAGAAAATGATTGTTGAAACGTCGAGAGGAATGGGACTAAAGCCTACACATAATTGACAGCGATGGCAACCCAACCTTTGTGATTGGTGATCCCATGAAGAAGGTTCAATAGGTAAGAACAAGTCATTCGTTGATTTCGACTAGCACGAAAATTGTTTGTCCCTTCCTATGACAATGAGGAAGTGCTAGAATGCATGTCTTGAGGGTGAGCAGAGCTCTTAATGATTTCATAGTCATACAAGACGGTGTGCTCAATGCAGGCACATTTACATGAAATCACCTCTATGAATGTGGAGTGTGGCCGCTCCTATGAGATCGTGGCGAAATCTCTAGAGCATTCGTTATGCACCAGACGCGTGCATGGCCGTCATAACGCGCAAAATCGTTGATTAACAGCAGAAATGTTAGGATATAATCTAACCATTAATGCCTCTAATACACACCAAGATTTGTTAGTTCATAGAAGCATGCTTCACTAACATCTCTGTGTATTAAGTGTTATTGGTCTAGGTCTAGTTCATAGTTCTAAGGACCACCAGATACAACAGTTATAGTTCTATGGGTAACACAGCGGGTTTATTTGACACATGTGGGGGATTGTTGTAAACATGTGAGCAAAACATGTGAGTAAATGTGTGGGTGTGTCAAAGAAACAAGTCCCACATTGCTTGGGGAAAGGAGAGTACAAGCCTATATATAGAATCATGTGATGTTGGGCTTGTAAAGGGATTAGAGGAGTAGTGGGCTCGCGCACACAACAATGGGCCACCAAGAGGCAAACGCAGTGGAAATCCGGCGATTCCCCCCCCCCCCCCTACGCGCAAGTAATATATATTTTGGTTTACTAAAATAATAATTTATTTTATTTTTATGAGGCTTACCAAAAAGGCTCTATTTTAGGGGTTCAAAAGTTGAGAACCCTTCGTTGTCTGTCCAAATGGTTTCATGTCCGTTGGCTCTCCACGGACAGTGTTTATAAAAGGGATTCGGACGGAGTTACCGATATAATATATACAATCTTCTCTCCTCTACCTATTTTATCGCTGTTTCAAGCGAGAAGGGTCTGTTTAATCCTGGGGAGTACCGTTTCCTCTTTGCCGGTGGTTGTGGAATAACTCTATAGGACAGCGTGTTCGTGCGCGACTCAGATCATCCATTGCTCGTGATTTCTCTACAGAATCTCCATTCAGTATATTAAGCATAAAGCTTTAAATCAGATTTCCTCGATTATATTTGATAGTACCTCCACATCGATCTCGTTGTGCCATTCTTGTTGTGAATATGCTCCATCAACATTGATAGTCACCCATCCATCCATTTTGGTGTGGCTCTTGCTTGTCTCCAATACCAAGAATTTTGACTTGCTTCAGCTGCATCTTGGCTACACTAGAGGAAGACAATATGGCTTTGGCCTTTGCAAGAAGTCCAAGAAAACTAGAATTATTGTTCTAAAAAACATTCTTATTACGTCTTTTCCAAATAAGCCAACAGATAACAACAAAAAACTCTTTCCAAGGTCCATCTCACTGCCCAACTTTGCCATTGAGATTCATACAATACCAAGTTCAGAAATCACTGTAGAAAAATTTCTCACGGAAGCCGGCCTGAACAACTTAAAGCCATAATGACTTAACCTCATCACAATCTCGAAAAATATGTAAGGAGTCTACAATATCATAAATTACAAAAAATGCAGGAAGCTGTCTCACCAATGCCACGATTCATTCTTGCTTTATCAGTTAGCAGTTTATTGTGCATAATTAACCAAAGAAAAGACTTGCATGCATCTCTGAGGCATATTCAGCTTCTAAATTTTCTTCCACGTAGGACCTTCCCTCGAGTCTTCTCCTTTCAAAAGATTGAATGCTGATCTAATGGAAAAATTACCATGCTTTTCAAGTTTCCATCTGGCTACTTGATCTCCCTTTTTACCAATCACACATTCTCAATTCCCTGTAAAACGTAATCTCAAGTTGCTTTAACTCCTTTCAACGGACGTGAATCAGTGCGCGATCTATCAATAGAAGGAATTAGGCCATTGCCACATTTATATTTATTTCTTATGACTTCAGCTCACAAAGCATCTTGGTTGTTGATCAAACCCCACCCACGCTTCATCATAAAGGCTTTATTTCGAAATCTAGCGTGATGAACACCCCCACTCATTTTTTCTCCTTGCAAACCTCATTTTATGCTACAAGATGAATCTTATTATTCTTATTAATTGATCCCCAAAGAAAACCCCTAGCCTTCTTTTCAAGTTCATCACAAGATCAAAAGTCTGCATAGGGTAAAGAGAAATAGCTTAAACCACATGAGTAATTAGAGTGTGTCCTCCCGCAAGAGGGATAGAATCAATCTTGATACTTGACCACTGCGTTCTTCCACCTATGGGGATATAGTATTATTCTATTTAGTGACTATATATATATATATATATAGGGATAGGATATTCTTACTACCATTTTTTGTTACTATCAATCTTACTACCACTTTTCAACCGTTAGATCAGAATCTTATCTACCTTTATAATTTCTCTTTCCTATTAAAATTCTGATCTAACGGTGGAAAAGTGGTAGTAAGATTGGTAGTAACAAAAAATGGTAGTAAGAATATCCTATCCCATATATATATATATATATATGACACATCACACCTTCCTAATGTGGATATAGATATATTTCTTGTTTTACTTGAACCGAAATTTACGTTATAAAATTTAAGGTATAATCATATGATGTTAAGAACTAGTTTTTCATTTATTTTTGAAATCCTTACCATGTTAAGGAGTAAATTTGCCTCGGAAATTTTCGCTAAGAAGCAATGTGACCTTGGAAGGTTTTTTTTTTTTTTTTTCAATGTTCCCATAGAAATTTCAAAACGTAGCAATATTACCCATTTTTTTAAAAAAAAATAATGATCAACGTCAATTTTTTAACCGTTAACATTAGTTTTTTAACTGACTATGGCAATATTGCTACGTTTTGAAACTTCCAAAGCAACATTGAGACAAGAAAAACTTCTAAAGCAATATTACTCTTGAGATTATACTTCCTAAATGGATTTGCTACTTAACCCATTATGTATTTATAAAGTCTTTTTAATCATGAAGCGTGATGTAAATTAATTGTTGCTAATAACAAGTCAATAAAGAATTGCTTTTGAAAACTTTAACTATCAAGGGAAGAAACTGTTTTCTTCTTCTTCTTTTTTCCTTTATTGGTGGGACTCACTTTAATCGGGAGGGGATGCTTTTGCTCCATCCCTGCTGCCCCCAAATTTTCTCCCACTTCCCAAATTTTGATTTCTTGTTTGTTTGAAGAATTAGATTCTACATAAAATAGATGACATTTTATATCTTATGTGTAAAAAATAGTGTTATTTTCAATTTTCTACAATTTTTGACATATTTAATACTTTTGATGAAAAATAAACTCTATAGATTTTTACGTAAAATCCTTAAAAAATTGTAGAAAATTAAAACTAGCACTATTGTTTGTCCATAAATTATTAAAATATCACTAGGTTCACTGGAAAAGAACCCTCTGAATGACCTTTTCCTTAAAATTATATGCCATGTTTGGAAGCAGAAACAGTCTCAGATGTCAGTACAAGTTCTTTCCTTTTCAGGGTTAATTAACAGAGCTTGTAAGCCAATAATGCATTATTGTCCTGTTCATTAGGATCAAAGAGTTCACTATCAGTTTGCCTTGGCCCTTGGGGATGTTAATTAAGGGGACAAACAAACAAGGCTGAGTGTCACACCTCCTTTCTCTTAGGAAAAATCTCATATAAAGTTGCATGAAATAAGAAACTTTTAAATCAAGTTGTTAAATTCAATAAATTCCTAATTAAGGTATTGATCAAATTTAGGATTTCAAAATGTCAATAAAATGACTTTAAAACAATCCTCTTAAAAGGGTTTTATTGCCCATGAACTTATTTTTCTTAATAAGTATATAAATCAACATTAATATATAATAAAATAAAATATGAATTGCTTATTATATCAAAGAATTTTATTTTTGTAGAAGGATCATCAGGAATAACTCAAGAAAGAAAAAACAAACAGCATAACCGCCAATATCAATTAAATAAGTTTTAGTTAAATATTGATAATAGAAGATTTTGTCTTTTTCTTGAATTTTTTTCCTATAAGAAAAAAATTAAACTATATTTTAATCACACAAAATCAGACTTGTCTGGTATATCAAACTATATATATCAATGATTTTCATTAACGAAATATACAAAGAGCTCTATTTTTTTTAAAAAAAAAAAGCCTATATATCACAAAAATTTGTGTGATTAATAATGTAGTTTGATTTTCTTTTTCTTAAGAAAAAATCGAATCCAATTCTCTTATAAATGAAAGTTTTTATTCACACTATTCAATTAAAAATCATTTAATTGATATTGGGGGTTATTCTTTTTTTTTTTTTTTGGCTTGAATTATTTTTTATCCTTCCAAAAGACCTAAACTCCTTTGATTTAAGGAATCATATTTTATTTTATTATATCTTAATGTTAATATATACATGCACTTACCGAAAAAGTAAATTATACAGTAATAAAATTCTTTGAAGAGGAAAAAGAAGACTAGGAGATGACTATAAAATTATTTTACCTTGTTTTAGAGTCTCAAATCGTGTCAGTAACTTAACTAGAAATTTGTTAAATTTAATAGTTGATTTAAAAACAGCTTTATATAATATTTTTCCTTTATTTTATTTATAGCTTGCATTAAAAAAAAACCATGAAAAGCCTCACTTCGTTAGGGGACCATCACTAGAATCTTCAAAAGCAAGTCACAGTACAACAATTAATCTGTCACCATACCGACAGACACATTAGCCTTCCAATTCATCCAAACTCACTTTTCTTTTTCTTTTCTAAAATTGTGTTGATATTATATTTTATTCTTTAAGTTTGTATTCATTTCGATTTTGATCACTTAAATTTTGTACTATAGGTTTTAATCCTTAAAAAACAAAATGGTTTATATTTTAATTGAATTTTGGGATTAATATTTTAAGTGGAATAAAATTTAAGAGACCAAAACCTCTCATTTAAAACTTAAAAGATGAAAATTAAAATTAAAATAAACTTAAATAACCAAAAATTATATTCACACTTTAAAAGATTTTATGCCTGACCTAGTCTTTCCCCTAGGGAAGGAAGATACATACTGGCAAACACACCCACCACATATCCTATCTTAAGACTAGAATCCACAACCTTCCATTTAAGATGGCTGTAATTTGTCAATTGAGTTAGGGGCTCTTAAGTCAACTTACTTTTCAATTTCCCATAACATACATTTCTCTTGCCCAGGATCAAGAAAAAGTGGTTAAGTTATGAATTTTCTGGAAATAAAAATAAAAAAATTGAAATTTATCCTTATAAGAAACTATGAGTTACATCTTAAGAAGTGAAAAAAGAAAAAATTGTATCCATGCAATATTAAAAACATATAATTAATACATCACTTATTACTGATATTAGTACCTTATAATAAGAATTCCTTCCAGAGGGTGACTTATTCCCTCTGTGCCATATTATAATATCCAAATTTTTGAATAGTTCATCCCTTTTATAAGTTTCACTTTATGTTTGTCTAAATATTTAGGGCCCGTTTGGATGATTTTTTTTTTAAAGAAAAAAACACTTTTTTAATGCAAAAAAAAAAAAAGCTTGTATAATTAATTTATTTGTTTTGATAATATTTTTGAAAAAAAAGTAAAAGTCACAAAAAAAAATCAAAGTGCTACTTTTTTTAAAAGCTCCAATTTAGAGCTTAAAAAATAAGCACTTAAAAAAGGTATTTTTTTTAAAGCCCATCCAAATGGGCCCTTAATATATTTTTACTCATTTTGCTATTATCTCTTCACACATTTTCTCTCTCATTTACCAGCACTACTAGTAGTGTAGTGGTATCGAAATTAATTTCCCCCCCCCCTCCTAGTCCTGGGTTCGATCCCCCTTCCCCTATCGCCTTGTATCAAAATATTTTTCTCTCTCATTTTGTTCTCACTCCCATCTATCCACTTAGAAATAAAGGTATATTTAGTGAGGGAAAATCCATTTCCTACATATTTATTTACTTTTGACTAATTTTAATAATTTTCTTAAACCAAACAATTCGATTATTTGAATCTTACAAATAAAAGTAACTTGTAGGGAGTACAATAGAAAGACCGGAGTGGTACTTCAACTAGTTAGTAGTATCTTCAAATAAAAGTTATTTTATGATAAAAACTCACTATTTCAGATCTGTTAGATTTTAAGATTTAAAAACTTAAACAACTTGATCTGAATAGTTTTAAGATTGTGTCAAAATCTACTTAACACTTCTAATTAAAGTTGATAAAATATAGTACAAGCCAGCATGCTAACCATGGTCAAGATATAATCATCATAAGGAGACAATCTAATAAGAAAAATACACGCAGACCCACAAAAAGATCATACTGAACAATATCATATCTTTGATGAAGAATCTCTTTATGTTTATCCTGCTTTCTAGCTTACTTGAATATAAAAATGGTTGAAAATGACATTTTTTATACTTTAATTGAGATCAAAACTAAGTGCTATAACCTTGCAGGTTTATCTTTAAGCTCTTCATCAATTGACTCTTTACCCATCTCTTACCATCAAAGGCACAGCACAATTAATGGTTTCACCTAATCAAATTGATGGCTCCCATGTCATTAATTTTGACTTTTGAACTGACAAAATGGAAATAAATTTCATCTTGAGTTTGATTTCTTTTTCAAAATAAATACTCCTTTTGGTCCTTAATATAAGATATATTTACCTAATTTGATTAGATTAAGGAAGTTAGTTGAGTTAGTTAATATAACATGTATTTTCTAAAACATCATAATCATATTTCTTAATTCCTTTATTCTTTCTGCTCCTTAGCTATCGTTGAGGTTGAGGGAGCATCATTAGAGTTAAATTAGAACAAGATTGACAAATTTAAAAAATTATGTTTAGATCTACTATCCAAAATTGTTTTATATTATTAAAGCTTTTATTCATTCAGGAACAATGTTGTTTTAAAAGGTTATTCTTTTTATTCAATAGCACCTTAAAAATTTCAAAAAGTGACAATGTTAATCAACTTTGATAATAATAATAAACACATATATATATAGTTAAAAAATTTGACATTAATATTTAATGAAAAGGGATAATATTGCTCTAAATTAATACTTCTGGAACAAACTTGAACCCAAAAACAAAAAACAAAAACTTAAAAGTTACATTAAAGTTGCATTACTAATGAAAACTTTCAATGTTTGCACATTAACCCATTATTTTATAATGCGACATCACAACTTATCATCAATTCATTCAATGTATATATAATGTTGAAGACAGTGCAGAGTGAAGAAAACAAAAATAAAAGGACGAGACAAGAAGCAATACAGGATGTTTGTTGATTGCCCCAACCCCACCACCACCTCCTAAAGATGGTTTTATTCTAAAAAAACAAGATTTATGGACATTTTTCATGAGATAAGATAAAACAAAAGTGACTGATGCTTCATTCTTTTGAATTTCCTGACAAAGTCATCTCCAGTGTCATCACTTAACCTAATATTCACCTGCCAGCCCCACGGATTTTGACCTTGCTCATCATGAAGAAAAGAAAGACTCACCCTTATTTTGCTTTTGTCCCAATAGTTTCAAATTATAGACTTTAATCCCTGAATAGATGAAATAGTCTAGGTTTTAGGGAAAGAAACTACAGAGACCAAAACATATAACTCAAAACTGAAAAGACCAAAAGCAAAATAAGGACAGTCTGTAAAAACCAACTCCACAACTAAATATTAAACAATTACAATTCCGGACATTTTAGCCACAATGATACTTACCGAGACCCCCAGAACACCACTGAAAGAAGGTAGACTGATCATCAAAATCAAAATCAAAACAGGAGGGAATAAAGGCTTCTTTTCTTTATATACATGAGTTTCATTTCAGTTAGGCTAAAAGTTATTTATCAAACATGTCCTAAGAAACTCGGCAAACAAGAAAAGAACATGATATCATATAAAAATACAACCTACAAGGCTTGCTACTAAGCATACGCCAAGAATATTTACAGCACTACTTCGTTTTCTATCCTCCACTATAAGCACTCACTCATTCCAAGCTTCCAACCCATACCCTATCCTAACAAGTCCTTCATTCTGGATACACCTATAAAGCCTTTATTCTTCATTCTATAGGGTTCTCTCTATCATATCATTACCATATTGCTCTCAACTTCAAAACTGGCAAGACGTACCAAGCCTCTGTATCTGCCTTTGAGCTGAAGTTACCGATTTCCTTTCAGCAAATGCCGGCTTCAGAAGCTCCTTGAACTTCTTCACAAACACCTTCCATTCATCTTCAGTCATATCAACCAGCTTCACAAAGCTTATGCTTGCAGGAAGCTCCTCATTGGCACTCATATGTCCATATGTTGATGAATTTCCAAAATAGCCAATGTCAACTTTCCCGGCTGAAGATTTCTGGTGTTTCTGATCTTTCTTGTCTAACTGGCTATTTCTAAGTGACGTTGAAATTTTAGAAATGGTTGGTTTTCCTTCTTGAGGTGGAACGGTGACAAGCCCCACATCTTCTCTATCACTTTCCTCCTCTTCCTCCTCTATAGTCTCCTCTAGTTTTGATAGTGGATTGCGGGGCTGGAAACATGCCCTGCTTAAAAGATCATCATCTGAGATCTTTGGAGAGAAATCAGACCCTGCTTCATCACAGTCCAAATCAAACTGGATTTCCTCGCGGCTCGCACCGAAATAGTGCTTTAACCCTAGATGTCCAGTCAACTGCTGCGCCTCGACGCATTTTGGGGAGAACTCTCCCAGCTCAGTCCTCCTTGATGATGGCTCCTCTTTCTCAGCTAACATCTTCATTGCCTCCAAACATATAACCTCAAGTTCACTGGGCTCCTCCTCCCCATGACAGAATTCCCTAGTCATCATCTCACCAATTTCAGCAAGACAGAGACCAGAAGTAGCAGCCGCCTTGAGGAATTTGGTGCAAAGTTCCAAGACCCTCAAACAAGCTTCTCGAATCATGGGCAATTCCATTCGTAGCATCTCACAATCTCGACCAGGGTCAAGATTCGCAATGTAGTCAAGCTCATCTGCAGAGAATGGAATTGAAGCCTGAGGCCAATGAATCCACTCAAAATAAGGGTCCTCCAAAGTTTCAGGCAAACAAAGCCCATGATCAATGGGAATTAGCTCCACCTGATCAAATTTTCCAAGTTTCCTAACTAACAAATTTCCAGCATGCCTATCCGTGTTAAGAATCCTTATGTCTAATATCCCTATACGATGCACAGCTGCAACTGGGAAGCTAGATGTCCCATGATCACTGGCATCAAAATCATGAGGTATGAACTGCTGAAAAGATGCAATTTTGCTAATCAGCCTCTTCCTCTGGAAATTACTCCCCTTGACCCCATCATTAACATTGAAGATTGAATGAGTAATCTTCACCAAGGCAGTTGGGGGAACATTAGCAAAATGTCCAGAGTCAAGAAGATAAGCTGCAACTTCCCTGAATCCTGTCTCACCAACTCTAACTGACCGCTTCAAACCTGGTTGTCCAAGAGCTTTACCAACAAAGCCCTTGGGATTGTTTGGAGCCAAAGGCTCCTCATCCGTTGGTTTAACAATTGCAACACTGTCACCTCTGCTGTTCCTGAAATAGTACGCTCCTCCAAGCCCACCATGGACAGGAAGAGGATCAATTCCCATTTTCATTGCCTTCACAATTTCCTTTGCCAGATCTTTCATTCTGTCAAGGTGCTTTGATTGCCCTAAGATCTCAATAGGACCACTCTTATCCCTATGTTGAATATCCCTTCCAGTGGGAGACAAACAAGGGGTGGATGAGCTTCTGTGCATGATATTACGAGTAAGGAGAAGGGGAGAACCATTTCGAACTGCACTAAGATCATCCTTCAAAACTGTATCTCCAAATGTTAGTGAGCTCTCTTCTGTTGGAACGTTAAGTGCAAGCTGTAGCTTCCTCTTCACAGTATGGGCATTGTCACGTCGATCCAATTCCATACCCAAGACACACCCAGTTTCAGTTTGCACAAAAACTTGTCTCCTTCCAGCAGGTTGCCTCCCTTGCACACTGCTGCTCCCATGGTATTCCCCACTAAGTGGACTTCTCATGACTGACACGGCCATCTGGGTTTGAACAGGGCTGTCCAGTTTTCGAGACATCAACTTTGGCTGGGAAAAGATGGTTTTGCAGAGGGCAACAGAGAAGGCAGTGGAAGAGAGCTCCTTCCCTCCCCAGAAGTTGCCAAGCTCCAGAGCCAATGATGACCGTGGAAGACCAATTCCTTGTCCCGCAATGATCATTAACCAAAAAGGAAAGCACCCGATCCCGAAACAGATCCACAAGAGAGATTAGAAAACCAGCAATAGAGTTAATATTTGATTGACTATACTCTGGGATTGCCACTTCAGGAAGCCATCCCAACCAGATGGAAAAATTCAAATCTGCGCCAAGTTGGAGATTAAATCGAAATTCAAAGTCAGATGCAAAAATCGAATACAAATTATGTAGAAAATCAAAACATAGAACACGGAATGAGTTTAGTTGATACGAAATAGAAAACATACACAACAGCAAGTGCAAAAAACAGATGGCATAACTACTACTAAATTCATAATCTAAGTTTTAATTCCGGAAAACTCAAAAAATGCAGAGGCTTAGGTTTTGCATGTGCTAACTATCACTTAATCTTTCCCAGAAAACTTACAATTCAAGTGAATCGTCAATCATAATCACTAAAACAACTACAATCATTTAATCAAGAAGTTAAAATTTCACAGGGAAAACGTGAGAAAACTCGGAAATGAAATGCTTTTATATATTGAAGAGCTTAGTTTGTGTGCTAAGAAACAGCCCCCATAAGCCATCACCTGAGAACCAGAGAAACCAAAACTAGCAGAAAGCAAGCGAGACCCCAGCTGATTTGGTACATTTGTCCACACAAAAATTCGGTAAAACAACCAAAAGAAGCATTACCACAGCTCCTCTCAAGTAAGGAACAATGGTTCGCTCAGAAAAACCAATAGAAACACCATTGGAAACGGTGGAGAGAGGAATCCGATGTAAATGTAAACACCCCCCATCAAGGGATCAAATTAACGGCCACGAATGTGAAAACTAACCCGCAATGCGAGGTCTGAATGAAGTAACAAATCCCAGATGTGACCAGCAGTTCGATGAAATTGGAGGACGACTTGGAGAGGGTTATGACGAAGGAACCCTTCCAAATCCGAGGACGGCAGAAATACAGCGACGACCAAAGGGTAGGAACAAGGACGAGTCGACTGAAAGGGGATTTCTTGTCCAAGCGACAATCCCAAATCCGTCTCAACCTTCTCTTCCCTTCTTTATCTGTGTCTGTCCTCTCGCTCGCTCAGGCCTGCCTGCGAGGGAGTCTCTTTAACCCAAACGCGCCAAACAAACTAACCATGGTCAAAACTTAACCCCTCTCTTGTCTCTATTAGTGATGCAATGGAAGGGTCTAGAACTGGAAACGAGGACCGTCGGATCAGAAAACGATAAAAAGATCTGAGCCATCGGAGTAATGGGCGGGGTGACGTGGAGATCTGGCATTGGATAATGACGTGGCGGGTGTCACAGTATAAATGGGGGAGTGAGCTTCAGCGCATGGGGTATAGTGTCCTTTTCTCCCTCCTGCTGCGCCGATCCCATCGTCTTGATTCTGTCAAGGAGTGAAATTCCGAGTATGCCCTTGTTTTGACTGGGTTCACTTTTTCTCCGTGAGGAAGACTGTAGTAGAGGGTTGAACGTTGAACGGCAAATTTTTGATTATTAAACATTGTAAATTATTACTTTTGATTATTAATATAAGACCAATGGCTAATTTAGAAAATTAAATAAATAATCCTATACTATTTATATTAATCATTTTCTCTAAAGTTGTCGAAACAAGTTTACATGATTTAAAAGATGGGGGTAAAAAGCCCCCATATCATAAAATTATTATATTATTCAAGTGATCTTGTCCTTAAAGACATTTAATTGGCTTGAAATCTTTCATTTTTTATTAAATTTTAATTTTTTAAACTATTTAAAAATATCTAAAAATAAAGTAATAAACCTTTTAAACTTTATAACTCAAATCATATATATTAAGTGTCAAATTATTGCCTGAACTTTAAAAATAAATACAAATCAAACTTCAAACACCGATAAACTATTGTCCCAACTCAAAAATAACCAAAACTAAATAATTTACCTCATTTTTGTAATCACATATAAAAATTATAATATCATTTAATTTGAGAAAATCTTATAAAGGGAAAAATTTTAAACTAAAATTATATTGTTTTAAGAAAAATAATATGCTCTTTTTGCTTTTAGAAGTTCGACTATGTTATGTGCCCTGCAGGGGAGGCATGAATTAGAATAAAACACGTATATGATATGGGGAGTGGCAAGAACTAAACAAATTAACCCAACTTAAATCCAAATGTTTCATTACGGGCACAAGAGTGTATGAACTAGATTGACTAAGCCCCCCCCCCCCCCCCCCCCCCCGGCCCCCAAAAAAAAAACCTTTACAAACAAGAGGTGTTGCATAACAAGAGTAGGTATTTTTATTTTAATAAATAAAAATATATGGACTTAAAAAGGTTGACCTTGAATTCTAATAGGTTGACCCTCTTATTTTTTTAACCCTAATGGGCTAGCTCGTTTGAGTTTAAATTCCTTTTCCACCACCTAAAATACAAACATGACCCTTTATTCGAACAAGTTTAAATTGGCTAGCCCTACGGGCTCAGCCTATTTTCTTAAAATTAATTTGCATAATTTATAAATGAGTATATAATCTAATTATTATGTAACATATATTAAAGTTAAGTAATTTATCTAACTTTCTTAATTTCTTCAAAATAATCAATTGTGTTTTTATCTTAAAAAGTGGTATTAAGCATGCAATGTTGTTCTTGAAATATTAAACAAAACAGTCCATTATTTTAATCAATTGTTAAAAAAAATTAGACTAAAGTATGCTTTTAGTCATTTAAGTTTTAGATAAAACATACTTTTAGTCCCTTAACTTTATAAAATATATTTTTAATCCTAAAATTTTAACACTGTTAAAGTTGCTTATGAAAAACATTGACGTAACGAACTCAAGTGATGACTAATAATATTTAATTACACAAATTTTATATATTCTTCAATTTAATAATATTTTAAATTTAAACTTAATAGCATTTAATTACACAGTCATCACTTAAGTTTATATCGTTATCACTCGAGTTTACATTTTCTATTAGCAAAAATAGCAGTGTTAAAATTATAGAACTAAAAGTATATTTTATAAAGTTAAATAACCAAAAGTATATATCATGTAAGCTTAAAGAATTAAAAGTATACTTTAGCCAAAAAATTATGGAAAACGCCTAAAAATTACCTCAAAAAAATCTTATAAAGAAGTCATGCCAATTTAGTCCCCCAAATCACACATAAAAAGACTATTATTATTTCTTATCTTAACAAAAAGTCAAAATATCATACTTCCTTCGATCCTAAATATAAGATAAAGTTGACTTTTTTTGAAAGATTAAGGTAGCTAATTAAATTACATTAAAATATGGGTAAATGTGCAAAAATACATATGTGCTTTACCTGTGGGAGCCTCAGCATCATATGCTTTTTTCACTACTAGAAAAAAGCTGATTAGCAATGAAATTTTTTCCGTCCCAAATTTAGGAGTATTTGCGACGGAATTTAAATTCCGTCGCAAAATAGTAATTTTTGTGACGGAATTGTATTTCCGTTGCAAAACCCAAGGGGATTTGCGACAGAATACGGTTCAGTCGCAAATGCCTTTGGGATTTGTGACGGAAAATGATTCCGTTGCAAATTTAATAATTTTTTTAAAAAAATAATTTTGCTACGGAAATAAAATTCCGTCGCAAAACCTCGTTTGGGTTTGGCGACGGAAATCTCCGTTGCAAAACTCTGTCGTAAAACCCAAGGGGATTTACAACGGAAAAAATAATTTTAAAAAAAAATAATAATTTTTTGAAAAAAAATAATTTTGCAACGGAAATGAAATTCCATCGCAAAACCTCGTTTGGGTTTTGCGAAGGGATTGGATTTCCGTCGCAAAACCCAAGGGGATTTGCGATGGAAAATTACTCCATCGCTAATCCCTTTGGGATTTGCGATGGAAACGGATTCCGTCGCAAAACCCAAAGGGATTAGCGATGGAGTAATTTTCCATCGGAAACGGATTCCGTCGCAAAACCCATTTGGGTTTACCGTCGTAAAATTTAATTTTTTTAAAAAAATAAATAATTTAGTGACAGAATTTCAATTTCGTCGCTAAACTTATTTTTAAAAAAATAAAATAATTTTGCGACGGAAATCCAATTCCGTCGCAAAATCATTTATAATTTCCCAACCCTGTCTTCCTCCTTCACTTTCACAATTTCTCCTTCTCTGGCTCTTTGTTTTCTCTCTTCACTGTCCGTCCTCCACCTCCTGTGTAACATCCCAAATTTTTATTGACAAATAAGTATTTTTCAGGTGTAATTTATTAACTGTTCTGAGGTTTAAAGGAGATCTAGAGGATAAAATAAAAAGTAGTTATTATTATTTAAATATCATTATATTCATTATAAAACAATATTAGTACTATTAAGGAGGCGGACGGAGAAGGTTATACATATGTATTTATTATATAGTATTATATTATAGGGTTAAATGCCTAATTTGCCCCGGAAATTTTGCTAAGGAGGCGCTCAACACCCAGAGGTTTTTTTGGTACCAAATTTGCCCTGGAAGTATTCAAAAGGTACCAAATTTACCCCGGAAGTTTGAAAAAGGTAGCAAATTTGCCCCTTCGTTAATTTTAACCGTTGAGTTTAACTGAGTGTACACGTGGCATGCTACCTCATCAACCCAATAAGAATTAAGTATCATTTTTGTCCTGGAAGTTTTCATTAAGGAGCAATTTTGCCCCGGAAGTTTTCACTCAAGAGCAATTTTGCCCCGCAAGTTTACAAAAGTAGCAATTTTGCCCTTCTTTCTCCCAATATTAAATTTGACTATTAAATCAGTCAAAGACCACACATGTCATGCCTTGAAAAGGTCGAACTTGGAGTCGGAGAAGGAGATCCTTGAGATGTTGAGCTCAAGGCGGCCAAAATTTGTGAAGCCGAACTGGTCACAGGAAGCATCACTTATAATCTAAGCAAATGATCAGTCTGTACAAACGTAAATATTATCACTATTGATTTGTTTTACTGAACCAATTTTTGGAACAATTTATTTCTCGTTTTGCATTTCATTTGCTTAGATCATAAGTGATGCTTCCTCTGGGTTTTGCGACAGATCTTTCAGTCCCTGTGACCAGTTCGGCTTCACAAATTCTGGCCGCCTTGAGCTCAATATTTCAAGGATCTCCTTCTCTGACTCCAAGTTTGACCTTTTCAAGGCATGACATGTGTGGTCTTTGACTGATTTAATAGTTAAATTTAATATTGGGAGAAAGAAAGGCAAAATTGCTAATTTTGTAAACTTCCGGGGCAAAATTGCTCCTTAATAAAAACTTCTGGGGCAAAATTGCTCATTAATGAAAACTTTCAGGGCAAAAATGATACTTTTTGATTGATGCACACGTGGCATGCCACGTGTGCTGAGGTGGTATGCCACGTGTGATGAGGTGGCATTTTAACAATCTACATGGACTTCCGTCACGTTTGGGTAAATTTGATACCTTTTTAATACTTTTGGGGCAAATTTGGTACCAAAAATCTTCTGGGTGCTGAACGCCCCCTTATCAAAACTTCCGGGGTAAATTTGGTATTTAACCCTATATTATAATATTATATTATATTAGTAATTAATATTAGTAATATATATAAACAGAGAAAGAGGAGGCGGTGGAAAGAAGAGGGAAGTATATGTATATTATTAAAATATTATAATATTTAATGTTATAATATATTATATTATTATATTAAATATATGAATCGGCGGAAGGAAGGAAGTGAAGAAGTTAATGTATATAATATTATATTATATTAAGAAAAGGTGAGGAAGGAAGAGACGGAACAGAAAGGAAGGAAGAAAATGAGTGGGCGGCCCCACTTTGTTTGAAAATGAATGAAGAAGGTGCTAAAGCTTTGAAATTGATGAAGGAGGTGCTGCAACGGTGTCATAATTTGTGAGCGTGCCGTTGTCGCCCATTGAAAAAGAGGTGGGGAATTTTCCTATAAATACCCCCCACCCCATTACACAAACACACACACATACACATACACTTCCTTTCATTTGCAGAGAAGAGTGTGAGAGAGAAGAGAAAGAGAGAGAGTAAGGTGATAATTATTTGGGAGTCTTGTAGTAGCTTTTTGGTGGTTGTTTGGGAATTAGTGAGTAACAGGTAACTCTAAATATTCTTCCATATACTTGTGAATTGTGTATGATTATAAATTATATTATTTTTATAGACTGAATTATGTATATATGTATTATAATATTATTTTAATAAAAGATGAATATTACGGTTTTGTGCCCACAAAAATTATAGCTGTATACCCACAAAAATTACAGTTTTGTACCTAGCAAAAATTACGATTTTATACCCATGAAAAATTACAGTTTTGTGCCCAAGAAAATTACAATTTTATGCCCAGCAAAAATTATGGTTTTCCCCTAAATTTCAGAAAATGATAGTTTAGTCCCGAAATTCAAAGTTGACAATTCAGTCCCTCGAAATTCCAAAAAAAAAAGACTGATTGGTCCGATGAAGTTTTTATGAGATGTTTGTTAGTTTTCAATGTGTTTTGATGACTAACAACAATTGTAAATATATTTTGAAGTTTCCAAAATAAGTTAAAAACCATTTGACAGTTGCATACTCGAGTATAGGTATGCATACTCGAGTATAGGACTGTTAAAGGATTGCTCAATGGCATTTTACAAGTCAATACTGCAGTATGGAAAGTCATACTCGAGTATTGAAGTTACAGAGAGCAATCAAGTTTTGAAAAATAGGTGCATACTCGAGTATAGGTATGCATACTCGAGTATAGGCCATTCAGAGAGCAACCAAAATTTTCAAGATAAGTCAATACTGCAGTATAGGGAGCTATACTCGAGTATTGGACTTACAGAAAGCAAATGAATTTTTGAACTTGAGTGCATACTCGAGTATACACTTGCATACTCGAGTAAAGGCCTTTACAGAGAACAAACATGTTTTCCACTAAGTATGTATACTCGAGTAAGGTATAGGCATACTTGAGTATAGGGTCTTACAGAGAGCTCCAAACATTTTATAACTGATGCATACTCGAGTAAGAGTTTGCATACTCGAGTCTTGGGCTCTTAAATTGATTTGCAACTTGATACATGTTCTTGCATACTCCAGTATGGATTTGTATACTCCAGTATTGACAAGGAATGACTTCACACTTTTTGCAAATCAAGTTACATACTCGAGTAAGGAGTTACATACTCGAGTATGGGTTCATACAGAGAGGTCACTCATTTTGTCAAGAACTTGCTTACTCCAGTATACAAATGGATACTCCAGTATAGAGGCATTCTAAACTTAAACTTTTCACACAAACAATTGCATACTCGAGTACACTACTAACATACTCGAGTATAGCCTTTGGTTTTCAAGTTCAAGTCACAATGGTTTGCCTCTGGAAGTTGCATACTCGAGTATCCCATTGGATACTGTAGTATGGACACTTGTACACAGTGTCATACTCGAGTATAGATGAACATACTCGAGTATACAACGGTTAAAAACTGATTTTTGAATTACACGAATTTGCAAATCAGTATTGTTTAATCTTATTGCTTTCATGAATCATTCACTTATGTTCCTAGCTATGATTAACAAGTTTGTTAAGTGAATTTCAGTTAGCATAGATGAAGATTATTGAAGGTCAAAGCCAAAAAGCAAAAAGTGCACAGTGCACTTAATGCACCTCTGATAATCAACCTTCTTTCAGCTAATCCATCTGAGCACGCCTTCTAAACGTTAAAGAATGGTTACTACAACAAGCAAAGTCATCTCCAACGGGCAAATCCTCAGAGTGCCACATCAGATCATATTATCACCTAGATTAGTTGAATTTTAGAGAGAGAAGATGACCAGACTCAATGCTAATCACCTACAACGGTTGGATTCATCATTCAACGGTCATTTAATGTTCTCTATCTATAAATAGAGGGCATTAACTTCTTCTCAAGCTGATACACCAACTGAGAGCGAAAATTTATTAAGTGTCATTTATTGTGTTCAGCTTTCATCTATATTATATCATTTTGATACTTGTGCTTCAGTGATTATTTTATCTGCTCTGTGAGAGAGTCATTTCTGTAAATCATTCATTGATTGTGATAACCACAAGTCAGGGGACTTGGTGGTTGGGTGTATTGATTACATCTTGTAAGGGAGAATGAGTTCTAGAGAGAGAACTACTCTGAGTACAGAGATTGTAATCAATTTTGTGAAGTTAGTAGATTGAAAATCCCAAGTGAGGCTTGGGGACTGGATGTAGGTCAGGGAAAGGACCGAATCAGTATAAATCGTATTGTGCAAAGCTTCTCTTCTCTCCATCTCTGTTATACCCTGTTCTTAGTTGTGCAAAACAGAGTTAGATCTTTAATTTTTTAAAGATACCCAATTCACCCCCCCTCTTGGGTATCAAGCTCCAATTTTCAATGTTTGGTTTCCTTGCGATAATATTTTATATATATGGAGGTTTGTTTTAATATACCTTATTTGATTGATATAATTATCATGGCGGTTGTATGTGTGATGGGTTGGAGTAAAGAGGAATTTAAATAATAAGATTTCTTTATGCCACCACTCGGTATACAGTGGATGGTACGTTTTAGGGCCCCATTTTCTATGGTTTCCTTTGGCCGAGATTACATTGGAGTTGTAGGACATGTGACACCTCCTTAGTTGTTATTTTTAAGGAGTGGAGCCATAGTTCAGATTTAAGCTCTATACCTTTAGCCGGGTGTATCTTAAGTTTTGGTGAGCTTGGAACCATCCAGACAAATGAATGAGTTTCTATTGGACTATGTGTTAACCTATGGCTCCAGTCAGCAGTATAAGGGAGGCTGCGTTTTGCATTGTATATTTGTATAGTTCACAATTTAACATAATGATGATTACTTTTGCAAATAATTTTGTATGAGAAATTATGGTGTATATATATATATATATTTGAAATTAGCCTATGCTTTTTGTCATATGTAATTTGCTTGTGTACGGTAGAAATTTTCAGTAGTTACTGAGATGTGGAATCTCATCCCATATTAACATTTTTCAGGTGAATATCCTAGTAGAGAGTAAGGGAAGGCACATGTGGAGTGAGCTTTGGAGGCTCTTTTGTACTTCTATAGTTTATGTTATGTTATTTTATTTGTCATGAACCTAAGACTTCCGCTTTGTATTGAACTCTGAAATACTTTTTCTGAAATTTATTTTGATTATGTATTATGAACTTTACTTGAAATGATAATGTAATCTGATGATTTGGATATTGATAAACTCTATTGGAGGTATTACAAATATTTTGACCAAGTTTTCGAGTATTGAAATTGAGGTGTTACATTTTTTGTATCAGAGTTAAACGTTCCATGACAATTTTGTTTATTTTCTAAAGTGATTTCTTAAAACTTTTTAAAGGTCATAGCAAATTAAATATCATAACATGTGCACTTCCTTTTATAGTTTTGGATTGTATTTGCCTAATTTTCTTGTGACATTCATGATAGGAGAAGAATGGGTTAATATAAAATATTCAAGTGATTGATAATGAGGATTTATGATTTGAGGATTGTGATTGAGATTAAATTATGTGTCAGAGCAGCGTAGCGGAAGATTGTAAGTAGAAAATAACATTTATTGGATGTTGGATTTTGTAGGCCAAAATTTCTTTTTAGGGGAGGAACTTTTTTAGTAACCATTGGTGTCTAGAAAAGTGATTCAAAGACTAAGCCTCTATTTGGTGGTTATTCAATTAGTTGCCATTATAAAAAGTATGAAGAGACTCCCACTAGATTTACACTTACCTGGCTAATTGATATAGTTAACAGATGGCAATATCATAACAGTATACTGACATAGTTTTGGTTATATGATAAGTTAGCAAATACACACACACACACACACACACACACACACACACACACACAATACGTTGTAGTATAAGCGAACTATCATATTCTTGTCGTCATTAGAATCTAAGGATTTTATAAAAAAAAAGGTTATAAAAAATGATAAATTCTTTTCCTTATAGTGAAAGAGATTATAGCTAGACAAAACTAGAATAACAAAGGATAGTCATAAACAAGAAGGCTAAGAAGAAAAGGGCAATATTATTTCAAGTAAGAAGAGCAACAGTCGGTACAACCCCACCACAAACTTCGACCATCTCATGTTGAAGTTTGTTAATTTGTTCTTGAGTGATTGCTCTTGAGATGAGATCTTAATGATATATTGTCTTCCTCAGTATAGTGACTTGCCTCATAAGTTTTTGAAGCTTTTTGTAAGGCCAATCTTCTAATCCTCCTCTGCTACATATTGTCTTTATGGAATGCTTACTTAAGTTTACTTGTTTACTGGTTTCTTCAAGGGTTAGATGGAAAAAATTACTAAAATCTTTTAGCGACATTGATTCTATTCTTTTGCATTGTGCCATAGTTGCCCTATATGTGTCACTTAGTTTGAGGGCTGAGTAGTTATCTTGTAAATCATTTTCAATCTTGGGTTCTTTTCCTTTAGAAGTTATGTTTTCTGCATTGATTAGAAATGTACTACCGAGGGGCTCTTTTTGAATTTTAGTCCATTCCAAACCAACACAGAGGGCCTCATAGTAGGCTGATAAGGGATCTGGCACCAAGACATATCCTAATGCTTTTTGATCCAAGCAATATTGTGTTAAGAAATATTTTATTTCTTCTATATTTTTATTACTAAAATCAAACGTTTGAAAACTGCCAGCATTGGAAGAACATTTTTGTATATCTTGGTGTAAGACAGCATGACATATCATACCTATTCTCCCATGAACTTCAAGCTTCTTGTAGTGAAGCCCATTGGTATGAATGATCTCTCGTAAAACATGGCAACAACCGCAGGAAAATGGGTTAGTGGTATTAACCAAACTAGGAGCAGGGTCCCTTGGGTGAGCAGGTTTGGTTGACTCGAGTTCTACCATGTTGAGACATCTCTTAACAGGTCGCTTTGATGGACCTGCTTCAAATTCTTCTCTGCTAGTAACTATAGGGATAGAATCTTGGACCCTTGAAGAAAAAGTAGGAACATGAAACGTTGAGGTCGAAGGAGGAATGTTCATTTCTAAAGGATTAGGAGGAAGTAAGGAAGAATAGGAGACTGGTACATTGTTAGACAAGTTAGCCAACATGTTAGACTGATTGTCATCTAGTAAAGCTTCAAGAAAGAAAGGGTTGTGAGAGTCAGAAACTGGAATGAAGTTGCTTGAATCGGCCATCTTTAAAGACAATGTGGAAGAATATAAAGGAAGGTAAGAACGGAAAGGAAACGAGTATGTTGAAGTTTTGTGAAGCTTGAGAGAATGTGAAACATTACTCTTGCTTTCTTCAAATTATAGTTGAGCCAGTAACGTCTAGATTTATTTATTTTTGATTAAGCAGCGCCGCATCCTAATTTGTTGTTAGCTCAAAACCTGGCAGAATTTTTGATCACGCGGAACTTTGCAATGCCGCACCATAATACACCCTAATAACCCGTTAGCTCAAAGCTGTTTAGATTGTTGTGCATGCAGTACTCCGCATGGTAATCATTTATGACATTGTCCCCAGGAAATTTGACTTGAAGAATACTGTCAATCCTAGATGTCAGGTCAACATTGAATATGGTGACTTGAGAGAATCCGAAGATTTGAAATGATGATGTTTTGTTCTATTTAACTTGAAAGCATTCTTCACTCTTTGAGTATCCGAAGAACTCTATGAATTTGTCACAGATAATTCAAAGACTAAAGCTTTTGGATGAACATGTTGGAAGATTTCTGGAAAAGTATGAAAATGGTGATCCTTAGGGATGCCAAGAGGATGTTATTATGAATGTGGTAGAGATTGAGGATAGACTTGAATTCAATATGAGTTGAGATAGTATGTCTAATTCATGAAAGTATGAATAGTGTAAACCTGGTGATTTATGCTACAATATTAGTATGTTATTTGGGTATGATTAATAGTTAACTATGAGGTGAACAAATGATGTTTAGTATATGTCTTTGTGATATTGTGAATTGAATTCGAACCATGTGAATAATGCTGAGGTTGTGAGAATAATATTTGAATGTTTTGGATATTAGTCTAGGAATTGTGAATCATGATTTCAGAATGTTCTATGGGTGTTGTTGAGGAAACATAATATCTTAGCCTAGCTGATATTGAGATTCTAAAAGTCAATTTGTAATTTGACAGTTGTCACTTTTGGGAATGTTTGAGGATAGTTCCTGAATATTATAAACTATAAAGTATGATGATTAGGAATAGTTGAGGTTTCAGAATTAGAATATGAACCTGAAAGTTGGTTAGGCATTCAGAGGGTTGTTACCAATTGAAATACGACATAAGAATTCGATTTGATAGTTGCATTGATTATTTAGGTGTCTGAATCGATTGAATAAATTGAGGTATTAGAATATGGTACTAATTGATTTGAATGAATTAAGGAACTAAAATGTGGTATCAACGTGTATGAGGTATTCAGAGGTTACTAACTACTTATCTAATGTAGGAAATGATCTTAATCATAGAATGTTCCCTTAGAAAGAATGGATTGAGTGTTCTATGAACGAGTTGAGTAGTATGAGTTGAAGCCTGGAATGTATTCAGAGTCGATAACCATCTAAGACAGTTGTCTAGTTCCTGAGTATGTTTGAAAAATTGAATTTTGGATTTGCTAATACACCTGCTGTATTTCTAAATTTTCCGAACCAAATTTTTAAATGGAATGTTTTCTGCGAAATTTGAGACCAGTTGTGGTGGTCACTTTTTGAACTATGCTATTTCTTAAAAAGGGTCCTGATGGAACTCAAAATTGGAATTTAATTTAAATTATGTTTGAAGAGGAAATAGAACAAAACTGGAAGTGGCTAGGAAACTGTGGTAGAAGTACTCATTTTTCTTGCCAGAAGAATTTAGAATGTTTTTCGCTATTTGAGTAGTGAATTTAAAAATGGTAGAGTTGGTGATTATGATGGCACAAGAACAGAAACTGATTGCAAAATATATATATATATATATAAATCTGGATTTGTTAAATAGTACTTACTAGTTGCAATTCTAATTGATGTTAGTTCTATATTTTTGATATTTTGATGATAACAATTATAATGTAATTAAATTAATAGCTAGATTCAAGGTTAAATCATGTTTTGTATAGTTAACTTGAATCTACACTGATTTGAAAGATTGCCCTTGGATGCCTCGAGTTAAAGTCGCATGCCTGGAGTCATGAGATGTTATTATCTAAATGAAAATTGTTTTGATCTCATGTGCCTCGGTTAAAATGTGTTTGACTTAGAGTTAATAAGTTTGAGATATATTTGCCTCAAGTTAAAATTGATATGCTTCGAGTTAATCTTTGGAAACCTTGAGTCATGTAATGTTATTATTTAAAAGAAAAATGTTTTTAATCTCATATGTCTCGAGTTGAAGAGTTAATAAGTTGAATTTTTATATGCCTCGAGTTAAATCCACGGATGCTTCAAGTTAAATAATGAAAATGTTTTAAAGAAACTTGGTTAACTCCGATCAATTTTTTTTATGCCTTGAGTTATCTATTTGATGTTAAGTTTTGTACCATTTGCTTTAAACTCTTGATATCAAGTTAATGACTCAAGTCATTAACTTTTATATCAAGTTAACTTGCGTTTTTCACAGGCCATCAGGTTTAACTCTTGGTATATCAAGTCACTGACTCAAGTCGATGACTCAAGTCATTTATTTTTTTAACTCAAGTTAAGGTTTCTTTTGGCCATTTGTTTTGAAGGTCATCGGGTTTAACTTTTGATATATTAAGTTAGTGACTCAAGTCACTAACTCAAGTCAATCACCTTTTAACTCAAGTTAAGGTTTCATTTGGCCACTTGTTTGATAGCATCGACTTTAACTTTTGATATATCAAGTTAGTGACTCAAGTCACTAACTCAAGTCAATCACCTTTTAACTCAAGTTAAGGTTTCATTTGGCCACTTGCTTTTGATAGTCTCGAGTTCAACTTTTGAAATATCAAGTCATTGACTCAAGTTGGTAACTCAAGTTATTCACTTATTGACTCAAGTCGAGTGTTGATTTGGACATTTATTTCGAAAACATCGGGTTTAACTTTTTGCATATCAAGTTAATGACTCAAGTCATTAACTCAAGTCACTCACTTTTTCATATCAAGTTAAGCTCTCAACTCTCCAACTTTTGAAAGCATTGATTTTGACTTTTGTATATCAAGTTAATGACTCAAGTCATTAACTCAAGTCACTCACTTTTCATATCAAGTTAAGCTCTCAATTCTCCAACTTTTGAAAGCATTGATTTTTGTCTTTTGCATATCAAGTTGATGACTCAAGGCAACTACTTTTACACCTCAAGTTAAGAGTTCAACTTGCATCTTTTCAAAGCCATCATCTTTAACTCTTGAATATCAAGTTAATGACTCAAGTCATTAACTCAAAACATGACTTTCAAGTTAAAACATTAAACTTGTGTATTTCAAAAAGAAAGTCATCGACTCTTTTGCATATCAAGTGAATACGTCAAGTCAATTATTTCTCAACTCAAGTCATAGACACCTTTCATCCTGTAACGTGATTTCTTCAATTGTCTCAAGTCAAGTAGTTTACTACCTCAAGTCATTGACTCAAGTTAACCTTATTTTAACTTGAAGTTAACACCTTCAGTGTTTCAAAATCACCGTCTTCGGAAATTCAAAATCATTCAGTGTGATTTCATTACCTCATATCTTAACTCATTACTATTCCTAAATGCTTTTAACCTATTTGCTAATGAGTTTCAGATGATTATATGGAGAATTAACATCAAACTCGACAGAAGCCAAAAATCTGTCAGAAACATTTTGAAATTGAATAGTTTGATGAAGTTTTCTACAGACATTCACAAATGGCAGAGAAGACGAGTTACTTGAAGAAACGAAGTTGATTACTCATCTATAATGTTCTTCAATGAATTAAAATGATTAATTTGTTCAGCTTCAAATGCTATGACTTGAATATCCCAACGGTAATATTCCAACGATAATATTTTCCAACGGTCATATACACTTACAACTGTCATATTCAAAATCTGGAAGAATTGCTCAATGATCTTCATTAGCTATAAAAGAAGAAGCATTCAAACAAGAAGGGAGAGACAAGAGCTTACACTGTCGAAATGCCAACATTATGAATCCAACGCTCAACTCATATACTCTCTGTTTCACAATGGTTATATAGTTTTTAGTAGAGAGTGAGATGATTGATTATGTACTTCAGTGTTTAATACTGTATCTACTCGTGAGGAGTTCATAAACATTTACTTCATTATCAGTTGAATCTTAAGGTTGAGGAACCTTAAGAGGGGGTGTATCAATTACAACTTGTAAGGGGGAGTGGAGTCTGAGAGTGAGAGGACCATCCTTCATTTACAGAGTGTGTAATTGTATCCTTACAGTGTGTAAGGGGAAACTTGCGGTATTTTAGTGGTTCTCAAGCACCCGATTAAAGCTTGAGGGAGATAGTGGATTGAAATCTCAGGAGGAACCTGAGAACTGGACATAGGTCATCGTGGATTGGGCCGAACCAATATAAATCATAGTTTTCATATTCTCTTCCCTCATCTCTTATATTTCCAGCATATATGTTTGAATGACTAACTATCGCTTTATAAATTATTACTGTCATATAAACTGCTTTCAATAAGTTTCGAAAAGATTTTCAAAGTTTCGAAAATTTTATCGAACACCCAATTCAACCCCCCTCTTGGGTGATAGCGAGGTCTAACAATTGAGAGGGAAGTAGTCTGAGGGCTTAGATTAAAGAAGCTCAAAATACAAGATAAACGAATAAAATCCATAAGAATAGAATTCAATAAGTAAATCCCTAGAATTTAAGTTGTTAAAAGGATGTAAGGGAATGAAACTCGCTACGATAGTTCTTTGAGGTGTTACTAAGAATTAGACCAGTAGCAAATTTGGAGGACAAAATTTATTTAACGAGGGGAGAAATGTAACATCCCAAATTTTTATTGACAAATAAGTATTTTTTAGGTGTAATTTATTAAGTGTTCTGAAGTTTAAAGGAGATCTTGAGGATAAAATAAAAAGTTGTTATTATTATTATTATTTAAATATCATTATATTCATTATAAAACAGTATTAGTAATATTAAGGAGGCGGATGGAGGAGGTTATACATATGTATTTATTATATAGTATTATATTATAATATTATATTATATTAGTAATTAGTATTAGTAATATATATAAACAGAGAAAGAGGAGGCAGTGGAAAGAAGAAAGAAGTATATGTATATTATTAAAAAATTATAATATTTAATGTTATAATATATTATATTATTGTATTAAATATATGAATCGGCGGAAGGAAGGAAGTGAAGAAGTTAATATATAATACTATATTATATTAAGAAAAGGTGAGGAAGGAAGAGATGAAATAGAAGGAAAGGAAGAAAATGAGTGGGCGGCCCCACTTTGTTTGAAAATGAATGGAGAAGGTGCTGAAGCTTTGAAATTGATGAAGGAGGTGCTGCAACGGTGTCATAATTTGTGAGCGTGCCGTTGCCGCCCATTGAAAAAGAGGTGGAGAATTTTCCTATAAATACCCCCCACTCCATTACACAAACACACACACACATACACTTCCTTTCATTTGCAAAGAAGAGTGTGAGAGAGAAGAGAGAGAGGGAGAGTGAGGTGATAATTATTTGGGAATCTTGTAGTAGCTTTTTGGTGGTTGTTTGGGAATTAGTGAGTAACAGGTAACTCTAAATATTCTTCCATATACTTGTGAATTGTGTATGATTGTAAATTATATTATTTTTATAGACTGAATTATGTATATATGTATTATAATATTATTTTAATAAAAGATGAATATTACGGTTTTGTGCCCACAAAAATTACAGCTGTGTACCCACAAAAATTACAGTTTTGTACCCAGCAAAAATTACGTCATGAAAAATTACAGTTTTGTGCCCAAGAAAATTGCAATTTTATGCCCAGCAAAAATTATGGTTTTGCCCCTAAATTTCAGAAAAATGACAGTTTAGTCCCGAAATTCAAAGTTGACAATTCAGTCCCTCGAATTTTTTTTTTTAAAAAGACAGATTGGTCCAATGAAGTTTTTATGAGATGTTTGGTTTCCTTGTGATAATATTTTATATATATGGAGGTTTGTTTTAATATACCTTATTTGATTGATATAACTATCATGGCGGTTGTATGTGTGATGGGTTGGAGTAAAGAGGAATTTAAATAATAAGATTTCTTTATGCCAGCACTCGGTATACAGTGAATGGTACGTTTTAGGGCCCCATCTTCCATGTTTTCCTTTGGCCGGGATTGCATTGGAGTTGTGAGACATGTGACACCTCCTTAGTTGTTATTTTTAAGGAGGGGAGCTATAGTCCAGATTTAAGCTCTATACCTTTGGCCGGGTATATCTTAAGTTTTGGTGAGCTTGGAACCATCCAGTCAAATGAATGAGTTTCTATTGGACTATGTGTTAGCCTATGGCTTCAGTCAGCGGTATAAGGGAGAACGGTGATATAAGGGAGGTTGCATTTTGCATTGTATATTTGTATAGTTCACAATTCGACATAATGATGATTACTTTTGCAAATAATTTTGTATGAGAAATTATGGTGTGTGTATATATATATATATATTTGAAATTAGCCTATGCTTTTTGTCATATGTAATTTGCTTGTGTACGGTAGAAATTTTCAGTAGTTATTGAGACGTGGAATCTCACCCCATAGTAATATTTTTCAGGTGATTATCCTAGTAGAGAGCAAGGGAAGACACCTATGGAGTGAGCTTTGGAGGCTCTTTTGTACTCTTATAGTTTATGTTATGTTATTTTAGTTGCCATGAACCTAAGACTTCCGCTTTGTATTGAACTCTGAAATACTTTTTCTGAAATTTATTTTGATTATGTACTATGAACTTTATTTGAAATGACAATGTAATCTGATGATTTGGATATTGATAAACTTTGTTGGAGGTATTACAAATATTTTGACCAAGTTTTCGAGTATTGAAATTGAGGTGTTACATCTTGTGCCGCCGCCGTAGCCCCCTAGTCTCCGCCGCCATCCCTTCCGGTCTTCGCTGTCGTGGGTTTGTCGGGTAAGTTTGATTTTTTTCCCAGTTTTTCTTAATCATATATTGTTAGATAGTTCTGTTAATGGATTCTGCAGACAGTGACTTGTTCACCTTTTATGTTCCTGAGTCCTAACTAGCTATTTCTTCTTTTTAAAATGTAATTAATCCTTTATGTTCTAGTTACTTTTTGGTAAAAATCCCTACTTTTTTTGCTTCTTGTTTTTTGTTGTTGTTGGAATGTTTGGTCTAAGAAGAAACCAAGATTTTTAGTGGCTGGCTTTGCTTGTAATTTGTAATGTTGCTGATATTGGAGCACGTTGATTTTGATTCAGGTCCTGGTCCAAAAGTAGATGAAAAAGGGATTTTGATTCATGGCTTTGTGTTTTATTTTTGTGCAAGCCTAGCTATGATGTTTTTTTTTTAATAGATTCTTCTTTTACTGCGTGTTGTTCAACCTCTAACAATGGTTTTCTTGTCAAACCATAATTGCGAGAGTTTAATCTGTGTTTGGATAGCCTTTTAACACTTGCTCAAAATGTGCAAGTGTTAAAATACCATATACTTGCAAATGGATTGTGAAAGTTTCAACTAGTGTTGGTGATCTACATCTTGCAACCTAAAATTTTTTTTATATGTATTAAAACTTAATTACTCCTATTTTATTTATATGTATTAAAACTTAATTAATTCTAATATTGACTAATATATGTGTTAATAATTAAATAATATATTGATGATATGATTATGAACTTTTATATTTTTTAAAATACTTTTTCTATTTTTTAATAATTTTTTTCTTTTTTTTTAAATACATTTTGCAACGGATTTAAATCCCATGGGATTTGCGACGGATTTCTTTTCCGTCACAAATCCCATATAGGAAATCCGTCGCAAATCCTATTGCTTTTCCGTCACAAATCCCATGGGATTTGCGACAGAATTATGATTTTGTTGCAAAATTCAAAATTTGCGATGGAATTTTCATTTTCCGTTGCAATTGTGACAAGGTTTTTTGCAACGGACTAAATCCGTCGCAAACGCGTTTTGCGACGGAAAATCCTTGTTTTGTGATGGAAAAATTCTGTCGCAAGTCACGATTTTTTTTTTTTTTTTTGCAATGTTTTGGGAGCAAAAATGCACATGTAGTTACAATTTAGGAGCAAAAGTTACACACCATTAAAATCTAACTTAACTTAACTGTGTTAACTTTGGATGGAAGCCACACCATTTTTATATGAAAATACCAAAATGCCCTCCATCTTTGGTCAATACATCCCCTTCTGTCCAGAGACCCATCACTTTCTTAGAGCCATGATTGTCGGTGTTGATCTCGACGAATTTGGCTACGGTCCACTTCTCTTCCCATCCTCTTCTCGTCCTCTTCCTTATTTCAGCCGTTAGATTGAAATCTGAACGATTTAGATTTAATGTTTTATAAAAATATTATTTTTATATTAATAAAATATTAAATTATAAAAAAATATATAAAAATAATATTTTTATAAAACATTAAATCTGAATGGTTAAGATTTTAATCCAACGGCTGAGATGAGGAAGAGTATAAGAAGAGGATGGAAAAAGAAGTGAACCGTAGCCAACCCTGATATCGACACCATGACGTCGGTCGATTGTTCTTGATTTGTGTTCTGGATTTTAGATTCTTTTGTTTTTTTATTTGGTTGAGATGGGAATATGTCGATCTCGACGCGCTCGTTTTTTATAAAAATATTATTTTTATATATATTTTAATAATTTAATATTTTATTAATATAAAAATAATATTTTTATAAAACATTAAATCTGAACCGTTCAAATTTCAATCTAACGGCTGAGATAAGGAAGAGGACAGGAAGATCATAGGAAGAGAAGTGGACCATAGTCAAATCCGTCGAGATCGACACCGACAATCATGGCTCTTAGAACGTGATGGGTCTCTAGACATATGGGGATGCATTGATCAAAGATGGAGGGCATTTTGGTATTTTCATATAAAAATAGTGTAGGCCTCACCTCAAAGTTAACATTGTTAAGTTAGATTATAACGGTGTGTGACTTTTGTTCCTAAATTGTAACCACATGTGTATTTTTGTTCCCAAAAAAACTATATGGTGTTAGACGCTCTTGAAGGTAAAGCACATGTGTAGTTTTGCACTTTTACCATTTCTTCAAACTATTTTGCCTAACTTATAAGCTGATGTATAATCTAAGGATACACAACTTATGATATGAGTATGTAACTTATTTAGTTTTTTTAATCCCTTCAAAAGAAGTCAATTCTATCTTGTATTTAAGACGAAAGTGCTCTAACCAACTACACAGTGACCAAACTCTTCTTCTTCTTTTTTATTTTTATTTTTGGGGGGGGGGGGGGGGGGGTTGGGTTTGGGGTTTTCCGTACTAACTACTAAGTGACCAAATTGCTTTGGTGACAAGTGGTAACAATGTCGATGATGAATAACGACAAATCTTGGTTTTATTTTCATAATATTTAAAATGTTAATTCTTTCAAATTTTAACAACTTTCAATCATCACATTTTATTACAATGAGATTCATATGCAATTTAATATAAAAATAAATGTAAAATATAAAGATATTATAATTATAAATTCTTCTATTTCTGAACTACAAATAATATGTTGATTCACTGATTTAATTGTCAAACTTTGTAACGTATGAGATTTAATATAAAAATTCTCAAGAAATAGAATTATTTATAAATCATAAACAATAAAGTGTGTGTATCTTACTTTACATAAAGTATTAGACCAACAACCTAATTTATAAGAAGTAATATTATTCAACAAGCAATCATTAATTCAAAATAAATACATATGATGGGGGAGCACAATCGATGCAAAAGGCATTTTTTTAATGACAACTTCAGAATTATATTTTGGAATAGAACGAAAATGATAAGAGCCTATCTGAATTTAATATAGATTAAATCATTATTACTAATAAAAAATAATCTTTATGATATTTCCTTATCAATTTCAGCTATAAAAAGCTTTCTTTAATTATTACTACCCCTGGTTCTAATTATAAGAGCTAGTTGACTTTCTTTGAATAGATGAAGGAAGCTAAATAAGTTACTTAATCATTTCATATGTTAAATATTCTTAAATTATATATTAGTTTATTAGTCAAACTAATAAGTTTGAAGAAAAAAAAAATTAAAGTAATTTAATTAGCTTCCTTAATCTCTCCAAAAAAGTCAACTAGCTCTTATAATTAGGACCGGAGGGAGTATGATTTTATGTATATTTGTGAGTAATCAAGGTGAAAATAAGATCTGTATTAAATTTGTATTTAATTGTGTTTAATGCGAAAAGCATGTGTGTCATATGATTATCTATCCGAGAAATAATTTTCTAGGTCGCTTTTAATGACAAGTTGGTCCGAAAGCTCTCCTAATTAAGTGCTCCATAAAGCATTTGTTTGAGCTTTATTTATTTATTTATTTTTAATGTTTTCTTTCTCTTTTTACTTTTAACTTCTCCAGTTGTCATCCATATTCTTCAGTTATTATTTTACTCTAAAATAATTCATTAGTGATTATTTTTTAAAGCTTTGAAAAGTTGACCTCTCTCTTCATAACTGTTTGAATTAGTTTTTTTGTCATCCTTCATTTTTCTCTTAATTTTCTGAATTCCAAATATAAACAGGGGGTGTTAATTTATTATTAAGAATTTAATAATAAAAACAATTATGGAAAATTATTTATATTTTGGACAAGTAAAACTCTTTAACAAATTATTTGCTATATTTCAAATCCGATGGAGTATTAAATACAGAGATAAGTTCTATTTTTTTTTTCAAATTGTAAAATAGATTAATAGAGAGAATTTTATATTTGTCAATACAAGACGGTCTAAATAGGAACCCATGAGCTTTTTCAAGCCCTTTGGCTACTTTTTAATTTTTACTTATTTTGAAATGTCTAAAATAAAATAATAAATCTCATAAATTTTTAATTTTTAAAAAGGAATATATTATGAGATATCATTGTCTGCAACTGCATTATCTAATCAACAAAGAATTAGGATTAAGAGTAAACAATCAGGATTCAGAGACAAAACAGGCGAGGGACAAAGCTACCAACTTATGATAGGTGAGTACAAATTGAGTTTAATAATTCAACAAATTTAATTATAAAATTTATTTAACCGGCTTATTAATTAAATGACTCAACTGTTGGCTCTTATAAGCCAAGCCGTTTATTTTTTAGGCTTAGACAAGTCGAGTTGTCTATACATATGTTAAAATATAATATAAGTTTGGCTTTTAAATTAATTAAGCTCGACTCATTTTAACAGCTCTATTTCATTATCTCCTTTTTCCGTTTAATTATTTGGAGTAATATACATTTTTCTTACTAGAGGGGAGATGATATACATTGCATTTAATTTGTATGCAGTGACAAGTATTTAATAATAGAAGAAAATAACATATGAGGACATAAACAAAAAAACATTGAAGTATTCTTAAAGACCCTGCACTTTAGAAATTTCGAGAAATAATAAGACTTCTAGATGAAAAAGAAACATTAAGAGGCCTGAGATGATAGAGAACTAAGGTTAAAAACAAATGAATATGCCTTCACAAAATTAGCCGCTTCACTTAATTATAAATCTTAAAAACTCAAATGTAAATATTAATATTTACTTAATATTGAGATTTTTTTTTTTTCATTTTCAACATAAAGCTCAACTGTAAATTTTGAAAGACATCAAAGATGCCACAAATTTGTGAGGTGGTAAAGAACTAAGGTTAAAAATAAAAAGACAAACAAATGAAAATGCCTTCACAAACTTAGCAACATAATTTAATTTTAAATCTTAAAAACTCAACTGTAATTATTGAAACTACTCTTCATGTACCTAATGTAAATCATGATTAACAAATTTGAATATATAAAAGAATATTTTAGTTAAGTTATTTGATATGATATTTTTTCTAAAACATCATAATCATTTTCTTTACTTTTCTCTCTTCCTCTCTTACTTGATTATTATTGAGGGAATATCAATAGAGAGCTAATTTGAGGAAAAAAATCATAAAAATATGAAATAGGTCTTATATTTAGAAAAAAACGTCTACTTCCAAATAGGCCCTACATTAAGGTCAGAGAGAGTAATTAATATTTTCAACATAAAGCCCTTCAATTTCTTAAAAATGGTTTTTAATTTACTTTAAATACTTTGAAGGACTCCATATGACAACAAAAGCATGATTAGATACAGAAAAAGTAAGATAGGGGACCGAGAAAATGAGATTAGGTTTAGACATTTTTAGGTTTGATAAGGCTGTTAGGTATGTGAAAGACGCAGACTTTATGATAAGATTCGTTTATCTAAAGTGATAGGTTTTCACTTTTCTTGTAAACTAGGCAAATATCTAGGAACTTGGGTTGATCTAGAAAAAAGTAATTCTTCTATTTATTAGCAGGTAATTGACTCTGCGGAAAAAAAAAGATCAGGTCATGACTATCTAAGTTTCTTTCTGAAGATTAGAGACTGACTCTCATCAAATCTGTCATTGCTTCAGTGAATATTCATATTCTCTCATGTGTTAAATTATCTCATTACATTTGTAATCACATTGATGCTTGTTGTGCGAATTTCTTTTGGTGTTCTTCCAGTTCAAAGCGTAAAATTCATATTCTTAATTAAGAGAGATCGTCTATTTTTACCTATAAAATAAAGAAAGGGGGTTTAGGTTTGACACCACCAAAGTTTGTCAACCTAGCACTTCTAGCTAAACAAATTTGGCGTGTTATATAACATCCGAGTCTCATTCTCTTTCAGCCACAACTCTAAAGGTTAATTACATCGATCTTGATACTCGTACTTTATCAAGGAACCCTATAATGCATCATGGATTTGGAAAGGCCTAGCTGGAAATGCTCCATTAGTAATTCAGAATCTAAGATGGCATGTCGGTAATGGTACATCATCAGTATCTGTTAACAACCACCTATGGTGACCCATGCAGCAAGATCAAACTTATTCGATGAATATAATATTCATCTTGTAGCTGATCTATTATTGCATGTTCCTTATTCTTGGAATTTAGTCTCATGGAATTCCCCTTTGCCTCGTAATTTATATGCCTCAGACATTGCACAGGTAACTCTTTATACACCCACACTACAAAAAAACAGCGGATTTGCCACGGACATTTGCCACGGAATTCCGTGGCTAATTTCATTTTGCCACGGAAATTTGCCACGGAATTCCATTTGCCACGGATTTGCCACGGAATAAAATCCGTCTCAGAAAGAACCGTGACAAAGCCAATCACACACGGAATTTTTTTCCGGCAAAATTTACCACGGAAATTTCCGTGGCAAATCTGCCACGGAATATTCCGTGGGAAATATTTGCCACGGAAATTTCCATGGCAAATTAGCCATGGAAATTTCCGTGGCAAATGTCCCTACGGATCTTTTTTTTTTTCATACCCATTTTTGTTACCAATTTGTCAGCTACATGTTCTCCAGTTGAAAGTACTATATTAAATCACACATATATAACTAGAGAAATCAACAAATTCCAAATGATTAATATATTAAATAGAGATAAATACCACACAAGTTCAACCAACAGTAGTAGAAGACTTAAAAAAGGGAAAATATATGTTCTCAGTCACAAGCACCATAAACAATACAAATTGTTAATGTTCATTCTCAGTGCCTTCAGTTGCATCGGCAGAGCCAGAGGGAGCGCCTTGATTGGCAGGGTTAAATAAAGTGGGTAACTGAATCCCCAATCCTTGTAATGCTGACATAATAAAATTGGTTGTTTGTTTCAGTTGTGCATTCTCTTGTTCAAGGTGTTCATATTTCTCTGACATTTGTGTTATTTGCGTTTGCATTTCTTGAGGATTAAAATCCCCCAAAGAATTGATGGAAGGAGTTGAGGTAGAAGAGACAACATGATGAGTTTCAGATCCAAGGCCATAGATTCGGCCTTTCTTGTTCTTACCACCAGCCACTTCTAACCATAAATTGAGTTCATCTTCATTAGATTGGACACTGCCTCCCTCAGAAGTGACTGATGCCTTTCGTCTCAAAAATTCATCCTGCAAACAGTACATAAAATAAGTACCAAAAAATAAAAAAACAGATTCAAAAACTGATAAAGAAGGATGAACTACTAAATATAGCAATTAGCAACAGATAGGCCGCTATGTATATAAAGAAACGGCAGTTAAATTAAAATAGTGTCAAGAGATGGAATGATTTATGAGCAATTCAAGATTGCCTAATCTAAATGCCTCAAATCTAAATTAAAATAGTGTCAAATGCCTCAAATCTATTCTCTTGTAGAGTGGCGAAAAAAGATGGCTTCAAGATTGATATATAATTAACATATTAATGGAACGGATAAGAAAAATTAAATACTACAGCTTATTATAAATACTCCATTTTACATTGATATTGATAACTATAATTAAAAAAAAATATTTATTCCCATCCTTTAAAAAAATACAGTATTCTTCCATGCACCCCGCATGGATTGTTACAATTTACAAAGCAATCTTGACTCCAACTAGGCAGCAAACTGAGCAAACCAAATCATTCACCAACTATCTCAAAATGACAAATGAAATCATTACACCTTGCATGTATAAAAGAATAGCAATCTCACAGAGAACCTTCTCAAGTACACAGCACACAAGCAACACCAAAACAAAATACAATCTTGGCTAGCTCCAACCATTGGGCTACACAAAACACTCTTGGTGAGGCAAAGAACAAAAATTACCCTGAAATTAAAAGACAAGAAATCCACTCAGTACACTCTCATAATATCAAAAATTTTTAGGTCAACTGTGAGTTTGACCTATAAGCATAAAGCGGATATAAGACTAGAAAGGACTTCAGCTCAGTAAAAACAACTGCATAAAAAAACTTGTGGTAACAAATTATTTGTACAATCCAAAAGCACACAAATCCAAGACCATAGTTCCACTATGTTTCTCTAGCATTAAACAAATCAGAAAATCAACATTGTTCTCACAAATGTTGTTAGTCAACATAATGCAAGTCCAGCATACAAAAGCCCTGAGAGCTTAAACAAGTTGGCAGACTGCAAACTTTTCATAACTACCTGAAAATCAGATCACAATCAACATATTTGAACTTCTCCCACAACCAGAGTCAAACATTTAACCGGGATATCATCAGAACCTTGACATGATGACACCACTATTTTAGAATCACCAAAACAAGTTTCTAAATAGGTTCCACAAGATTTAAGCTCAAACTGGATGCAATTAAGTTCACATTATGATTTATGAGCAATTCAATATGGACGAAGAACTGGAAGTTCAAATAAATGAAACATATGCTTACATGAGTTGTAGCCGCACGGTGGTCCGCAAATTCTCCAGTTTCCTCATTATAATGAGTCTTTTTGAATACTTCAAAGACTGAAGGCTCCCTTCCCAGATGTTCAGCCTGTAGGTATTAAAAGATGTATTATATGAAGCCTTGAATAAATAATGATTGAATAAATTGAGAATAAAATCTAACCATCCTCCTTTTATGCTCAGAATTAGGAATGCTCCCCCCTTTATGTTGAGTCCCACCCTTACTAGACGTTCGATTGGCCTTTCCTACCTCACAAATTCTCAAATATTTATCCGATGTCCATACTCTCTCTATCTCATTCATCACTTCGTGAGGAATCCACTGCGGCCTAACTTGCTTCTGAAAAAAGTCAATTCTGATTCTCTTCATCGTTCCTCTTAAAATTTCTTGGCATTTTATATTCCAAATTCTCTTCACGTCATCATCATATTGGGGCAGCCATTTATATTTTCTCTGCATAATTGAGAAATAAAAATGTTAGAAAAATAAAAACATCATGAGGAAACAATTAAATATAATACAAATATAAGAGATTAGATATACCGCCCAGCCTTCAAACCACATTTCCTTATAACTCTGAGGAGTAACTTTCCAACTATAACATGGATGGTCAAATTTCGCTTGAATGAGAGGAAGGATTTGCCGAACAGTACAAACAACAGGCTTGAACCTAGTAATAATTGTAAAAATACCATTGACAAATATGTTAGAAATGTTTTATGATATATTGCTTTATGATAGAAAATAGATCAATCTTGCTAACGACTTACGTTGCTGACTCAGGATATATCCATGTTCGACCATCTACTGGATCACGACCCCTAGGTGATAATCCACCACTAGCGCCCTGTGGAGTAAGGGGGTGTGACGATTCTGTTCCAAGAGACGGAATTTCAGGAGGTAGGACTTGAGATGGCCATTTCTATTTTAAATCTTTCGGACACTTTGATGTGGACTGGTAATACAACAGGCATGCATACAGTTAACGATGGAGTATCTTAACTCTTTTTAGAACTGTCTAATAACAATTTTTCCCATGATGACTTTTGGAAATTTTTGTGGAGAGTTCGACTTCCCTTTAAGCATATCCTTTTCCTTTGGAAATTAATTAACAATGTGTTGTCCGCTTGTGACATTTTAAAGAAACATCATCTCAATGCCACTACTCTATTTATTTGGCTGTGATATTGAGGAATCTCTAAAGCACTTATTTGTATCATACCCCTTAACGATATCCCTCTAGTTTAGAACTTTACTCATTAGGATTCCTTCCTTGAACTTTCACTAATTCAAAGGATGGTTAAAACAGCTAGACTTTGTTACTGCTATTTCATGATGGACTTGACCCTTTGATTTGCCAAATAATATGTTTGCTTCATAGTTCATACCCTTTGGGGGAGGCGTAATATGGCTTTACATAATGGGAAACATGTTGATTCTATGGATAACTTGCATGAGGTGAGGTTAAGTTCTATTCAAATTTCTCATCCTGGGAATTCCACTCGTCATCTACAAAGAAAGATCAGTCTCGTTTGAATCCTTTAAGTGACTCCTCTGAGATAAAGGTTGGGCATTGTGTTGCACAAATCCAAGAAATTGGCACAATACTACTGTCATGTGGTCATCTGTTACAAAGGATCGCCATTAAAAGAATTTTTATGGAGGAATCAAGCAAGTGTAGGTGCTTCTCAAATGCTTAAAAGCCTCTTTATTCTGGATTCATAACACAGGTCTCCTTGATGCTGCAACTAGCCTTCCACTGGGAATCTATTGTGTGAAGAAATGTTTCATACACCTTCCTACTAATATTCGGTCTAGACTTGACATTACCTTACTGGAAATTTTAGCTTTAATTCCTGTTTTTTCCTGATCTGTTGGTATTAGTACTATTTCTCTTCCTACTTTTATTAGGCTTTCTAATTCAAATATTAGTACTCTTACAGTTTGCAACATGTAAACTTAACTTCATATTTTAATATCATTTTGTCTTGTATAAAAAAAGAAATTAGAGATGAATCTTTGGTCATAGAGATTAGCCTTTGTTAGTGCAACATCATATCATTGCCCATTTTGATTCTTTTCTTTTTTTAAGGTAAAATGCCCATTTTGATTCTTATCACCTTTTTTTTTGGTCGAAATTCTTATCACCTTGGAATCTTAAGTTTTGTCTACTTTATATTCCTTTCTTTCACTGTACGTGTAACAAGTATGGATAGATAGGTTGGCCCAATCTTGTTTAGTTATTTTAGTTAACGGTAAGGAAAATATTCGCTTCAATCCCTAAATTATTTAACTTATTTGGTAAACTAAGCAAATAAAATTAATTAATTAATCTGAAAAAATGTGTTATATTACCTCTAAAATATCCTTGTGTCACATTAGATTATATATCATTTTAAGTTAGGTAGCTTAATTTTGGAAAAAAATAATAAATACATGTGACAAAATGGATTGAAATTTTATATTTCAGATTAATCTAACCCACAACTAGCTTTTATGTTAGATTGTCAGAGGGTCCAGAAGTAGTAACATTTGAAAATCCTCCAATGACATTAATGACCGTTAAAATTTTTGAAATTAAAGTAAATACTATGGTTTGAGAGGGAGTTATTTATTTGGTTAATTTGGCATTTATTTATATTTTCAATACTAATTTTCATATTTATTCCTGCTCCTGAACTTGATGATGCAGTAAGGGTGGCTGTCTTTTTTTTCTCTCCTCCTGTGAGAGCTTTTCCTCTTACTTCCGTGAGTGTTTCTTTCCAGTGAGACTACACACCGGGTTGGTCGCTACTCGAACGGAGAGCTGAAGGCTATCTGCTCTTTTCCATTCTTCTGAGTGTTTCTTTTGCGAGTGGAGTTTCGGTGGTTGAGGGAATGGAGGTTGGAAAGAATAGTGGCCATCACAGCAACGACGGGATTGTTCTGGAACTGGATGATGAGGTAGAGAAGCATGGCGGTACTCTAGTAGGGAATATATTAACTAATAAGAACTTAAATGTGCCGGTAGTAGTCTCTATGATCACAAAGGGATGGCAACTTGACGAGTATGTAGAAGTTCTTGACCTGGATCGGAATCAACTTATCTTCTTGTTTCGGTTTAGGAAGGTCTCAGACTATGCCTGTATTATCAGAGGAAGGCCCTAGTCAATTATGGGTTTCCACCTGAATATCCAAGTATGGAAAGATCTGATGGTTTTAAGGGATGTCAAGTTTGAAGAGGAACCTTTTTGGGTCCAGTTTCATGGCCTTCCCCTAGAGGCTTTTAATGAAGCCAATGCAAAGAAGCTTGGGAGTGTACCAGGTAGTCACGTTTGAGAAGCCGAGGAGGGAAGGCAGACTTGAAAGAAGCTATAAGGGTACGGTCGCGGATTAGTTTGAATAAGCCACTAGTTCCAGGATTCTGGATACCACGCAAGAACATGAGCCCTGCTTGGATCTCTGTCAAGTATGAGAGATTGCAGAGCTTCTGCTATAAGTGCGGCAGGATTGGGCATGACGGTCGGAGATGCATGGATGACTTGGAAGAAAGGCAAGAGGACGAGGGTGAGAAGAAATATGGGAACTGGATTAGCACTCCATCTGTGCGCACCATGGACAAAGCCATTGAAATATGTGTCTAGGATTGGTGGGAAACACAGTTTATCAAAAGGGGATCGGTTTTCAGGAACCAACATCGGAGGTGGACGGAGGACCCGTTGGATTCAAACGGGGGCAATTTGCACCCTAGAAACCAACAATGTCAGACTCTCGAGAAATGGAGTAAGGGTGCTTTTGGTCAGAAGTCAACTGAAGGGAAACAGAAGGAGTTGGTGGTAGGTATGGGGGAGAAGGAGTCGGCGGGGGAAGGTATGCAGTAGAGGGAGCAGTAAACATTAAATGATGCTGACGCCAGCATATCACGTGAAGTTCCTATGTCTCCAAAAAGTCAACCAGCTGGGCTTAATTTCAAAAAATTGAATTGCGAGGGGGCCCAGGAACAGCACCTGATTTACGCTGAGACGAGTATCAGCCCATCGATCAAAGGTGTTACTGAGGAAGACCCTAGCCAGATAAGGGGAGAAAGGGCCCCATCGAATGCTGATCCACTGGGCTACCGTGTGGAATTTCCTTATGAAGAGGAGCCTATGCAGAATTGTATCACTCCGTTTAAGGCCCTATCACCAATTTCAGCAGTGTCTCTGTCTCTTAAAAATATCAACATCAAAAGACCATATGAGTGTAAGATGGGCTCGGAAATAATTAAAAGATAAAGGAAATTGGTGTTTGACGACCCGACACCGACACAGCCGGTGAGCCCTCAGAGGAACTTGACACAACGTGGGAGGAGGAACACACATCAGAATTTCAGAAGTGTAAAGAAACTCCTGTGCAATTCTAGAGTAGGGGCAAGTGTTAGCATAGTGGAGACAGGCCCAGAAATTGGAGAGATAGATTTCCCCAGAAGCTGGCTTGAGGTTACATAGGAACAGAGTACCCTTAGCGATCATGATAGTTATCGCAATGTCGGTGGCTGAGTGGGACCCGCCACCGATGCTCAATGAATACCTTAGTATGGAACTGTCAGGGCCTTGGGGCTGCCCTGACAGCGAGAAACCTGAAGGACGAGTGTCATCGGATAAAGCCCCAAATTGTATTTCTGATGGAAACAGAAAAAAAAGCGTGAGTTGTAGGGAAGATTAAACGGAGATGTGGATTTGTGGAGGAATGGATGGTGGACCCGGTTGGCTGGAGTGGTGGACTTGCCCTTTGGTGGAATGAATCAGTTAAGGTAGGTATTCTTTACTCTTCCCCCAATATTTTACACACTTTAGTGGAATCTTCTGATTTTGATATGCCAAAGTATATACCGTTTATCTATGGGCCACCTGAAGAGTCAAGCAGGAATCTGTGTTGGCAGGAGATAGTAAGGTTAAGTGTGTCCATTCAAGATCCATGGCTCTATGTAGAAGACTTTAACGAAATAATGGCACAAGAGGAAAAGAAGGGAGGCAGACCGAGGGCATGGCGAAGAATATTGAACTTTCAAGGATTTGCAGCGAATTGCAGGCTAGCTGACCTGGGATTTAATGGACCTATGCTAACTTGGTGCAACAATAGATCAGAGCCAGATACGGTTAAGGAACGCCTGGACAGAGCATTTGGGAACAGTCAACTCCAGGAATCATTTCCAAACTTACAGGTATTCAATATTGTACCCTTGGGATTGAATCACCACTTGCTACTCATCAAATGCTAAATTGAAGGGCCACGGGTGAAAAGGGCATTTAGATTTGAAGCTGCATGGGCAGATCACAGGGATTTTCTGCAGGTTGTTAAGACAAGTTGGAGGAGACAAGTGGAAGGCTCACTTAATGCTATTTCGGTATTTTCTAGAAAACTGGAAAGATGCAGAATGGACCTGGTCGGATGGGGTCGTAAAGAATTCCCTAACTTTGCAAAAGCCATAAAGACGATTAAAGAGAAGATTGCTACTCTATATCAGGGAGATTTTACCACTGGGGCAGCTAAGGCTATTGAAGAAAGGAAGGGACAGCTTGACAGGATGCTAGAACAGGAGGAAAAGTACTGGTAGTGAATTGGCTCCAGGCAGGGGATAGGAACTCACATTTCTTCCATATGACCGCTGTTAAGAGGAGGAGCAGGAACAACATAGTAGCAATTACAGATGACCAAGGTAATTGGCTCACAGAGAAGGAAGCAGTAATGCAAAACATCACTCATTTAGTAGCAGATACAGAAGAGATGGAAAGGGTTCTGAACTTTATTGAGAAAAAGGTTTCAGATGACATGAACCGCAACCTACTACTCCCAGTCTCACGTGCTGAAATCAAGGTAGCAGCCTTCAGTTTGGGGGGAGCTAAAGCACTAGGCCCTGATGGCTTCTCGGGGATGTTTTACCAAAAGGCATGGCTGGAGGTGGGGGAGATGGTCTACTCACTTGCTATGGATTTTTTCACTGGGAATTCAACATTGGAGGACATTAATGAGACTAATATAACATTGATCCCCAAAGTGAACAGGCCTGATCATGTAATGCAGTTTCGACCCTTGGGTTTGTGAAAATTTTCCTACAAGATAACCTCCAAGATCATAGCTAACCGAATGAGACCACTGCTGCATAAATGCATCTCTCTATGTCAAGGAGCTTTCATTCCTGGTAGATGCATACAAGACAACATAATCATTACTCATGAGGTATACCACTACCTTAGGAGGAAGAAGTCAGGAGGCAAGTTTGAATTTGCACTGAAGTTGGATATGAGTAAGGCCTGAAAGTGGAGCCAAATACCCAAGAGGGGGGGTGAATTGGGTATTTTACTAATTTCTTGCGAAAGCTCTGTTTTCAAGTGTTAAAACAGAGTAGAACAGAGCAAGGGAAGAATAGCAAGACACGAGAAGATTTATATTGGTTCGGTCTTAACCACTTGACCTACGTCCAGTTCTCAGCCTCACTGGGATTTCCACTATATCAAAGATTATACACTCTGCACTCAAGAAGTGATTTTCTCACTAGAACTCACTCCCCCTTACAAGTTGTAATCAATGATTCCCCAAATCACCAAGTCCCCTGACTTGTGATTCCTTACAATAAATGAATATTCAGAAGTATAACTCTCTTAAAGAGCAGATATAAATGAACACTGAAGCTCTTGTATCAAAAGATACTACACAGATGGAAACTGAAAGAAATAAATGTAGACTTCAATGAATTTCGCTCTCAGCTCTTGTTCTACTTGGAAAGACTTGAATGCTCTTCTATTTATACTCAGAGATCAAAAATGACCGTTGCTTTCCAAATAGATCCGTTGGAGAAGTTGCCCAAGTGTTCTGAAGTAGTTTAGACACCTTCTCTCTCTTGTTTACCACTTAATCCAGATGTCCAAGTAAGCATAGTTGACTCTCTGTGTTTTAATCCGTTAGAGAGGAGTTTACTTGTTGCATCAATCATTCTTTAATGCTTTGTGGTTGTGTGCAGACGGATTGGGCAAAAGAAGCAATTTTCGGGTCATAGCAATAAATGCTCTGAGTTGCTTTTTGCTTTATGCTTTATCTTCTCACCAAACATTCTTTAATGCTCTGAAAACCACTAACAAATACGTTAAATATAGCAGGGAATATCAGAGAATAATATTTGAAGAGATTAAGATCAAACAATATTGATTTTAGAAATCGACAAATTCAAATTTCTGAATCAGCGTCACGAACTCGAGCTTAGTTCTTACAGGCTCGAGTTTGATGCTTCAGTTGTTCAAAATCATTTTAGTCTAAAACATGTAAACCTGAGGTTTGTATTCTAAACCTGAGGTTCTTAAGTCATTGAAGAGTCACATTGCTCTCGGGTTGAAATGAACTCGAGCTTACTAATTCTGAACTCGAGTTTGTTTCATCCAGAGAAGAATATCGTGATATTGAAAACTGGAGGCTTTAAATTTAAATGATGAACTCGAGCTTATTAGTGATAGGCTCGAGTTTAAAGTTTTTCAGAGCAGAACTTAGTTTTAGCTTGTAAGGACAAACCTGAGGTTTGTAGAGCAAACTCTAGAGTTTAAAACATATTGAAAACTTCTTTGCTCTTTGTAAGAGTTGAACTCGAGCTTAACATACTAGGCTCGAGTTTGGCACTATTTTTGCCAAGTCTAAATTTACTCTTTCAAAGCTCAAACCTGAGGTTTATAAATTGAACTCTAGAGTTCTCTTAAGTTGAAAACGAAATTGCTCTCTGGAACTTTTAGGCTCGAGTTTATCTTGCTTTGAAAGATTCTTTGCTCTTTGGAACTTTTAGGCTTGAGTTTAAAAACTTAGGCTCGAGTTTATTTAACTTTGAAAATTTCTGAGGGCTCTCAGCCAAAGATAGGCTCGAGTTTAAATGTTTTGTAAACTTTTCAAACTGGAAAACTTTTCTTTCAATAAAACAGTGCAGAGTCTGTAAGTGTCTTGAATTTGAAAAAATTTGTCCCGCTAGAGATGAACTCGAGTTTGCCATAACAGGCTCGAGTTCATGATCTTTGTGAAAACTTTTCTTTGAATCTTGTAAACTTGAGGTTTGAGAAAACAAGTGTCGAGTTTAAAGGTGTTTTCAAAATACAAACCTTTCTGCCATTGATGAACTCGAGTTTAAAACCTGTAGGCTCGAGTTCGCACAAACTTTTGAAAAGCTTTCAATTCAAACTTCAGGTTCAGTCTCGAGTTTGAAAGTCAAACTGGCAGGTTTGTGCTTTTTGTCAAAACCAGGCTCGAGTTTGAAAATGACAGGCTCGAGTTTGATTCAGACAGAATGTTTTTGTATGAAATTGACAAGTTTAAATCATTCTAAACTTTGACAAAAACATCTCCACATTGTTTACAATTGTTAGTAATCATCAAAACGCACAGAGAACTAACAAGGCCTATGACAGAGTAGAGTGGAAGTTTCTAGAGAATGCTCTTATGCGGTTTGGCTTTTGTGCGAAATGGGTGTCAATTGTGATGAAATGTGTGAGGTCCACGAGTTAGGTCATTTCTACCAACAAGGGGATTAAGGCAAGGCGATCCTCTCTCGCCCTACCTTTTCATTTTAGTAGTGGAGGTTTTATCGCTGATGATCTATGAAGGCCAACACAGCAAGAAGATTCAGGGCATAAAACTGAGCAATAGGTGCCCGACTCTCACCCACAACTTCTTTGCAGATGACTCCTTACTTTATATGGATGCAGATAGAAGGGATTGTAGAGCCCTGGCTGGTGTACTGGAAAGCTACTGTAAAGCATCGGGCCAAGTTATTAACCTAGACAAGTCCAGCATTTTCTTCTCAAGCAATACTCCAGTTGGGACTAGGAACTATGTATGTCAAATACTGGGGGTCCCAATGGCAGAGGATCCAGGGAAGTATTTGGGAATACCAAGCATGTAGGGGAAGACCAGTGCCAAGCATTAGCATATATAAGGGAGAGAGTTATGAAAAAATCCAAGGGTGGGGAGTAGCCTCATTGTCCTTTACGGGGAGAGAAACGATGATAAAAGCGGTGATTCAGGCAATTCCGCTATACCCAATGGCGTGCTTCAAGTTCTCAGTCAAGACGTGTAAGAAGATACATAGTATGATTGCTAATTTTTGGTGGGATGGTAGTGCATTTGGAACGCGTACGCATTGGAAGGCATGGGAGAACCTAACTATGGGAAAAGGAAAAGGGGGTATGGGGTTCCGTGATCTGCTAGTGATGAACAAAGCATTATTGGCTAAAACGGCCTGGAGGATGATGACCAAACCGAATGAGTTGTGGGTTCAAGTGCTAAAAAGTTTTTACTTCCCTGATACGGTACTTATGGATGCAAAAAAAGGGCATCATGCTTCTTGGGGTTGGGGGAGTATCATCGAAGGTAGGGATTTCCTTAAAACTGACACCATCTGGGATGTGGGAAATGGCAGCAACATCAGCATATGGGGAGACAAATGGGTTCCAGACGTCATCCTTGCTGAAAATCCTAGTGGCAAAAGTAGATCCTCGGCCTTGACAGGGATGGTGAGCGAACTGATTGTGGAAGGGAAGTGGGATCTGTCGTTAATTGCACATCATCTGTCAAATGAAATTAAATAGGCCATATACAGGATACCGATCCCCAACAATGAGCTGGAGGATAAACTTGTCTAGACTAAGGCCAAAAATGGCATTTATGTGGTGAAACTCGGCTACCAGGAGGGTAAGGGCACATGGGCAGCATGTAATCAGAGAGTGGGACCCTCGGTGGTGATACCTAATGAGAGGTGGAAGGCTGTATGGAAAATCTAGACAATCCCTAGGGTGCAAAACTTTATGTGGAGAGTGCTAAATAAGGCCATTGCCATTAATGCTTTGCTTGCTCACCGAAAAAGATCAGCTATGAGTAAGTGCCCAGTTTGTGAGGTTGCAGATGAGACAATAGAACACCTATTCTTCGAATGCCCTTGGACAAGATGTATATGGTTTGACAGCCTTATGCCCGAATTGATACACATAGTGTTTCCAATTTTAATTTGTGGTGGCTCCAAGTATCAGGTATACCCAATGTTAACTCTCATGATATTTCACTTATTGCTTGGTTGCTTTGGTCTGTCTGGAAGCAAAGAAATAACTATGTCTTTAATCGTGTGGCCCCAAACCTGAATACTGTCATAGAGATGGCTAGGAGGAATATTTGTGAGTATTTGAGCTCTTGGGCCAAACCTGAGGAGCGAGATGAGGCAGAGAGAATTGTCCATGGTGTATCAGTGCGATGGATCCCTCCTAATGATGATTATTGGAAGGTTAACTGTGACAGATCCTTTTTCCTAGGTCAGGACACGGCTACTATAGGTGTGGTGGGTAGAGATAAATATGGATTGCCTCTTCTACCACGGCGTGCAGGGCGGTTTGATGCTTGCTGTGGACTTGGGCCATAATAAACTAATATTTGAGACAGATTGCCTGCTTCTCCATAACTGTGTTACTGAAAGGTCTTCTAACTTATATGATTGGAAAAGTAGAGTTGAGGCTTATAAAGAGGCGTACCCGATAGGGTGGGTTGCACAACCATGACCTACTTTACTTGCTTTACTAACCTTGGACAGTATGGAGGCTAATATTAATCATGAAGTGTGACAATCTTCTGATCGTGTCTGATGGATGGCTGATTTTATATTTGTAGTTTGTTTGTTAACTATTATTGAACCTGGCTTGTTGGCTTTGTATTGCCTTGTATTTAGATTTCCCGTCTGGTTTTATGTTATGTAATGCTGACTTAAGCACTGCTGGTTCGAGTAATAGCAATATAGTCATTTTTAACATTTTTAATAATCCTGTTTTCATTTTTTTTCACTAATTGTCTTCGAAATTTTCAATACTTATCTTTCATGTTTTCAATATATATATATGGTTCTTGTAAATCTCTATGATTTTGAGGATAAAATAAACTTTAAAATTTATGATTTAATAGGAAATTACCTTTCAAGTGTTGAAGATGCCTTTACAAGTAATAACATGTTTATTAGTTTACACTAGTGCAAAAAAGGCTTTTAAGACCGCCTCATTTAGAGCGGACTATCGACGGCTCGGTCTTAAAGGTATGACCGGTGGCAGTTTTGTAAATATAAAGAACTTTAAAGTTATGAGCGGTGGCAGTTTTGTAAATATAAAGAACTTCTTGGACCGAATCGTTTAGCAATGGGTCTTAAATATATTATTCAGACCGCTTAGAAAAACGACCGGTCTTAAAAATGTTATTAAAAAAATTGAAATATAAAAATTCTTTATAGAGAAATCTCGAAGAGGCTGACTTATTTTTTCTATGGTCCAAAATAATAAGGAAAAAATTAAATTAAACTTTTAAGACCGGATATATATAATAGGAGGTCTTAAAGATTATACTTTTTAGCCGGACAAAAATTGCGCCCGGTAGTAATACTTTTAAGGCCGGAGTTTAAAAGAGGACGATCTTAAAACGTAACCTTTAAGACCGTCGTTTTTGTTCATCCGGTCTTAAAAATAAACCGCCAAATATATCTTCGTGCGAAACGTTGCCTTAAGACTTACGTTGTATCTCTGAACTCTGAAACCCCTATATCTTCACACGAAACCCATAAGACTTACGTTGTACCTCTAAAACCCCTCTTGTTGTTGTGAAGCCACTCTTTTTGTTGCATTACCACTCTTCCTCACCCACGTACCAGTAGCCTCTCTTACTCTCTCAGTTACTCAGGCATTCCTCTCTTACTGTCTCAAAAATGAACTGTGAAGACTATTCCATTCGTGTTCCGGGATCGCCAGTTAATGATGTGGGTCAGAACGAACCCTCCTCCACTGACAATGTGCCTCCTAACCGCCCTGCACGCCGTGGTAGAAGAGGCACACGAATGATGGATGTATCTCTAAGTCGGACTTCTGGGTCAAGGCTCGAGATTCAGTTCGATAAAAAGTTGCAGCCTTACGGTCCTAATAAAAACAAATATAATAGTTTTGTCGGCTATCTTGCACGCAGCAAGGTTAGCATCTTGGAAGATGAGTGGAAAAGTGTTAACTTTGAAAAAGTAAAGCAACCTATTTGGGGCACTATCCGGCTTACATACACTGTCCCTGACTCTGAGGAGTTGAAAGTCAAGACATTGTCCTATTGTGCTGATCGGTGGAGGAAGTTTAAGACCTCTCTCGCTAACACATATTTTTTACGAGGTTGCGCCTGCCAAACAGCCTTGGGAACAATACACATTTATTGATGAACGAATTTGGCAACAATTTGTTCGGCTGCGGACCACTCCTGAAGCTCTGGTGAGTCTATATTTAGTTTTGTTTGCTTATGTAACCTATGAGCTTATATTTGTTCATCTAATCCTGTTAGTTAAATTATATTGTTTGGTGTGTGAATATAAGTATACATTTCTTGCCTTTGTCTATGCAAGTCTGATATGTAAACCCTGAAAAGGTAAAATACTAAGGAGGTAATTGTGTAATGGTTTGTCTTGCAAAGGAGGAAATGAATAGTCTTAAAAGGGGGAAACTTTATATACCCAATTGTTACTATCTAATGTGGACGTACTGATGATCCCACTGGATGCCTTAAAAAGGATCAAGTTTGTATTATTCTGTAAGCATAATCCTCTGTTTTTTCTTGTTCTATCTACCTAGCAGTACAAAACATAGCTCTTTTGTAAGCATAATTCTCTTTTATTTCTTAACCTATCTACATCTTCCTTAAATAATAAAATGTTGAAACTTGATCAAGTGAATTTGACTAGTGTTTGAGGTTCATATCAAGCAGAAGTTCTCTAATTTCTGTTAGTGAGATGGCTGGAATTCATAATTAATAGTTGTTTTCAATTCTGATTCATAGCAAAGAAGGGCAAAAGCACAGGAGATAGGGAGAAAGAATGATTGCACGCATAGGGCTTCTCACGGCGGATATGAAAGGGCTGGAAAGGAATTGATGGCGGCCAAGCGGAAGAGATTGGAAGATGAAGCAGAATCCAATCCTGAGGCGGTGCATGGACCGCCATCTCCAATACGTCGCGAGGATTTGTGGTTGCACATTCGGCAAAAGCCAAGCGGCTCCTACACGAGTGAACAAACTCGTGTAGTTGCTGAAAAAATTGTAAGTATTGTTATTGTTGTTATTTTTTAGTTAACATGATTCATTACTAAGCTTCTCGTTATCTGTACCTTACAGGAAGATCTTAAGAAGAAAGAGGCAGAGGGATCTTTCGTGTCGTCCGGTAGGAGTGATGTTCTCACGGCTGCCACCGGAAAACCGGACCACGGTGGGCATGTAAGGGGGGTTGGAGGACGAGTAGGCCTGAAGATATTCTTTGGTTCATCCGCCAAACGCCATAGGAAAGAGGTGGTTACCCGGGAGGAGATGGATCAAACAGTGGCCAAATTAAATGAGGAGACAGCGGCTAAAGAAGCAAGGCATCAATCTGATATGAGCAAGTTGAGGGAGGAACTGAATCAGGTGAAGCTGCTTTTGAGCTCTCGTCCAGAGACCAGTGTTCCCTTCACACACTCACCTGCAACTGTGCAGCAGAGCACTCGAGGGAGCTGTATTGTTGGATAGTCAGAGCAACCTTGTGACCTTTATGTGGATGATCCTGATCATCATGATAGACTACTATTGGTTACAAAAGGGACTGTCCACAACTTATTGGGATCAACTGTACACCACCAACAAATGTCTGATGATGAAGTCAGAGTGTCAGTTGAAAAGGTGATCATTGATGCACCCCTCCCTCTCTCAACTGATGAGATGAAGATTGTGAGTGATGTCAAGGGAACTTTCATCTCTTGGCCAGTGAAGCTTGTACATGTCTGTACTCCTCCCCAAGCTTCAACCCCTCGTCCTCAAGTTCCATCCCCTCGTAGAGCTCCATCCCCTCCTCCTCAGGCTCAATCCCCTACTGCTAAGTTGACTGGCCACGAAAAAATAACCGATATGGTGAAAAGTGGATGTTTTAAAACTAAATCGTGGTCTGTCAATGAAGTAGTAGGCGACGCAATTCCCCTACCAGTCCAAGTTGACTCCGTTGATATTGACTCCCTGCTGCTTCCTCGACAGGAGCTTACTGATGCAATTATTCAAATTTGGATGAAGTTATGGTACATATAATTTAAATGCATCGTTTAGACACACATACATATATATACTAATTCCCTGATCGATGTAATTATTGTAGGTTCTTGCATCAAAAATTGGAGAATGAGGGCAGGTTGGACGATTTTGGATTCTTGTGCCCACAGTATATGAGTCAAACAACCATGGTGCAAAGACAAGAGTACATATCAAGGAGGTTGTGTAATGTGAGAAGAAAAGTGTACTTGTTGCCATTCTTCCACAGGTACATATCACAAATCTTGGCTACAAATCACTTAACTCTGCTACATGCATGCCTACATATATCACTGAGTATACTTTACTGCTGTGAATTTTCAGCCGCCACTGGCAGTTGGTCATCATGTGCATGGAAGAAATTAAAGTTATCTTCTTATGCTCCATTCACAGCCTACCAGTGCACACGTTGGTCCAGACCATCAACGCGTAAGCATGTCATTTTGATTCTCTTGTCAGAAATCTCTGCTGTGAATTTTCAATGAATTGATAAATATGCATTTTTGATGATAGTGCCATGATGACCTTCCAAATCGATGCACTCAAAAAGCGTCCTTCAAAGGCCAAAGAGCCTAAATGGCTCAAACCAGAGGTTGGTACAATATAATATTGATAAACTTGTCAACTGCCTTGTGAACTTAGTCATAAGATATATATTACTTATATATTTCTTTTTCTTTTTAGACTCGTCGGCAACCACATGAGTCCAACCTATGTGGCCAATACATCATGAAACACATGTATGATATTGTCACTAAAGGAGAAACTAAATTATTTGCAAAGGTAAATATTTGATGTTACATATATTATGCACGCAAGTTAATTCAGTTTCTGGCTTAATGAATTACATCTGAAATATGGGTGCATGTTATTAATTCAGTTTGTGTCTTTGATGTTACAGATGTTTCAATGCCCTACCCCCTTCTCGGATGCTGAACTCGAGCACATATGCGACTTGTTTTGTCAATATCTATATGACCTGATCTTAAGTAGTGATCAGGGACAATAATTAATGATGTTATTCATTTGTAAATATTCTGTAAAATTTGATTATTTTTTTGATCAATTTGTAAATAATACACAGGCAATGTAAAATTCAATAGATAAATTTGTTTAATTTTTCGAACAATTTTCTTGTGTCCATTTTGGGGTATCTGAAATTGGATGGTGGATATAGCTATTTAGTGCGCTTGAAATTTGAGGTTCAGGATGATGTAGCGAGTTCGCGACTTTAGGACCGAATATGGGTAAACTTCCGGTCCTAAAAGTTTTCGGTTAAATAATATGAGACTTTTAGGACCGCATGTTTTATACTTCCGGTCCTAAAAGTATTGACAAAATATTGGTGAGACATTTAGGACCGTATTTTTAAAATGACGGTCCTAAACGTATTCGACACTTTTAGGACCGTATCTCCTTTTTCCGTCCACTCCTAATATTCTTCCTTTAAATAGAGTTGATTCACTTTTCGGAGAAATTTATTAGAAAGTTCTGGCGTTCATTTAGTACCGTATGTTTTAAAATGACGGTCCTAAAAGTATTCGACACTTTTAGGACCGTATCTCCTTTTTCCATCCGCTCTTAATAGTCTTCCTTTAAATAGAGTTGATTCGCTTTTCGGACAAATTAATTAGAAAGTTCTGGCATTCATTTAATACCGTATGTTTTTAAATGACGGTCCTAAAAGTATTCGACACTTTTAGGACCGTATCTCTTTTTTCCGTCCGCTCCTAATAGTCTTCCTTTAAATAGAGTTGATTCGCTTTTCGGACAAATTAATTAATTAGGGTTCAAGGCAACCGAGGTTCTGGCGTTCTGATCAAGCTAGGTCCCTCATTGTAATCGATGTTACCTCTCCAGATTTAGATTATCGGTTTCCCTTTTCTTTGTCCCTTTTCTTTTTGTCGGAAAAAGATGAGAGATATTGAAAAGGATACTTTGTTTCTAATCAGGTGAGGTAACACTGAGGACAACGATGGTCCAACCTTGAGAAGAATTGTCATTGTTTGTTTTTATTCGAATAAGGTAAACGTTCTTTTTGTTTTGTTGGTCTGGTCTTAACTGTATATTGTTGGATATTTTAATGTGTGAGTTTTTAATGTTGATACACACGAGGACAATGTTTTGTTTTTTTCCTCCTTGTCGGAAAAAGAAAGAATGTACTGATCAGAAGGATAAAGGCGATCGAAATAGGAAAGTAACAAATTTATTATATATTTACTCCTCCCCATCGTTGTCGGACGGGAGGGAGTCGTCGGAGGGGTCAGTGACGTCGTCATCTAACGGATTGTACTCAACGTCGTGGGCGTCGAGTATCGCGTTGATCTTGTTGTTGACGGCGTGGTAGACCTGAAAAAGCTGGCCCTGTCGTCGATCTATATGATCGACGCAGGCCAGGAGGTGGCGCAGTAGCTGTTTGGTGGTCGGGTTCGGAGGCAGAGGAGGAGGGTAAGGATTGTTATGCCCAGCGGGAGGAGGAAAAGGAGGACCTAGAGGTGGTGGAGGACCTTGGGCCGGTGGAGCAGCCATTGTGGAAGTGATGATGAAGAATGTGAAGAAAGTAAAGTAACAACAGCTTTAAATAGAGAACTCATCCGGAGTGAAACGTCGGAACCTTTAATGAGCAGACGCATAGTTCATCAGAATACGAGGAGACGCCTAGTTACGTTGGGAAGTTTATCTGGAAGCTGAAGAGTTCCTCTGATAGAGTGTAAGGATATGACTCTGCTATCGGAATTTGAAACGATGAACTTGTTTTAGGAAATTTAAATCTTGAATAAATGAATTTTAGGACCGAAAAACTGATAAAAGATCGGTCTTAAAAGTAATTTAATTGACTAAAAATATAAATAATATACTTATAGGATCGGAGAAGTGATAAAAGGTCAGTCTTAAAATTAATTCAGTTAAAAAAATAAATAATATACTTTTAGGACCGGAGAAATTATAAAAGGTCGGTCTTAATATTAATTCATCTTAAAAATTAAATAATATTTATAAAACTCGCTCGTAAAGTGTAGACCATTCGTCTGCTCTTTACCTCTCTGTCCTTAACACTCCTTATTAACTCCGCACTACCTCGTAACTCCAAACTACCTCTAGCTCTGCCTTTATTAATAAACGCCTCATACCTCTTTGCGCCAACGTACTGCTCAAACCATGGTTAGATACAAGATAACCGTTCGTAGGGGTGCTCTTACTCGTGATGCTCGTGCCTTCCGTCGATCGTTATACGGTGCGCCTCCTCCATCGAGAGTGCATTCGATTGAAACAGAAGAGTCTCGGGTCGTTGGACCCATTGTTATTTCCGATGATAAAGACATTGCCGCACCCCCTCCAGCCTTCCGACCATGAAGAGGTTCCTATTCCACCTCTCCAATCAGTTGGCCCCAGCACGCCGACCGCTGACCCTTGTCCTCTTTCCTCTAACGACCTGATACGAATAAAACGGGAACTTGCTGATATCCGGCGGGAGATTAATGCTATTCAAGCCGATATTGCCTGGGCTTTGAAGGATAACAAGCTTTGATAATTTTTTTTTTTTTTGGCAATGTGTACGGCAATATTCAAGTAATTAATAATAGCATTAATTAAGAACCATAAGCTTGTCTCTTTTTAATTTTTTGTTCAAGTAATTAATTATAGCATTATTTAAGAATATCATTAATTAAGAACCATAAGCTTGTCTCTTTTTAATTTTTTGTTAATGTAATTAATAGTAGCATTAATTAAGAACTATAACCTTGTCTCTTTTTAATTTTTTCTTCAAGTAATTAATAGTAGCATTAATTAATAGCATTGATAATTTTCTGCGCTCGCCAAAGGTCCAAAGTCTATTCTCTTTTTTCTGGAAAATTAACTTAGGACCGGAGTATTATAAAACTGCGGTCTTAAATATATAGAACCGAACAGCATAAGAATTCGGTCTTAAAAGTAACACTTAAAAATTTTAATATAAAATATTTAGGACCGGATGCTTTATAATTAATCAGTCTTAAAAAATTCAACCATAAAACCAAGTCTCTGTCGCGCGGAAAATTAAATTTCCCTCTCTGAATTTCTCTTGTCGCGCCGAAAGTGATTACTGAGGAGGTTCTGTCTCCAGTGGTTGTGTGTTGCTCCATCGGTGCTTCGCGTTGCTCTCTGGACAATCACTTCCTCGTTCCTCAGCTAAACTTAGACCAAGCTGTAAGAGGTGTTTCGGTTATATAACTTCATGGTTTGCCTACTTATCGTTCTGGGTTTTTCTTGAGTTGAACGAAATCGATGAAATGCTCTTATCTGCTTCTCTGTTGTTAATAAATATTCTATTCTGAAGATTATATTTGCACTTAAGACCTACCCAACTGACCAACAAATGTTTTTAGGGTACTCTTGCTGTCTCCAACATCAACGTTCGTGGCGGGAGAAGAAAGACTCTTATTTGGCATTTGAATTTATATGCTACAGATAAGTCCACAAGACCTTCATGCGAAGCATTTAAATTTCCTCGTCATGCATTTATTTTTCTTCGAGAGTATTTTAGTTTGGCTTCACTGTGATATTCATGACCAAAAGTGATTCTTCGTTATGCATTTATTTTGCCTTATTATACGTATGTTAAATCTTTCCGTCCATAGGAATTCTACTATGGATCACAGTTGGATAAATGCTTTACGGACGAGCGTTGAATATCAGAATGGGGTGAGGGACTTTATTGAATTTGCTAAACAAAATGCCAATGATGATAGTGGGAAGTTTTACTGCCCTTATGTAAAATGTTTGAATGAGAGGCGACTAAGTCCTGAAGTTATACGGACACATTTAATCTGTCAAGGATTTTGTAAGACCTATACAGTATGGGTATGGCATGGTGAAAAACTACCAAGTGGGTCTCAACATGGGGAAGTGGCCTTTGATGATAATGACACAGATATGGACGATCGCATAGAGGACATTATTCGTGATGTAGGAGAAGAGGCCTTTCAACAATGACATGCATATGGTAATATGAGCAGTGATGCGAAGACCCCGCTATACCCAGGGTGTCAAAAATACCAATTGTTGAACGCTGTATTGAAATTGGTAAGCTTGAAGGCACGTCATGGATGGAGCGACAAGAGTTTTTCTGAAATGCTTGAGGCTTTTAAGGACATGCTTCCAAATGATAATGTGTTGCCGCATCAATACTATGATGGTAAGAAAATACTTTGCCCATTGGGGATGGAGTACAAAAAGATCCATGCATGCCCGAATGACTGCGTATTGTGTAGAAAAGAGTTTCAAGAGAAGCAGAATTGTCCGATATGTGAAACCCCAAGGTACAAGTCAAATAAGGGGCCTGCAAAAGTGTTATGGTATCTTCCAATCATACCAAGGTTCAAGAGGTTGTTTGCGAATGAAAATGATGCAAAACATTTGCAGTGGCATGCAGATGAGACGATTTCTGATGGAAAGCTTCGTCATCCAGCCGATTCTTCTCAATTGAAGAAAATCGATCAATTATTTCCCAACTTCGGCGAAGAACCTAGGAACCTTAGGCTTGCCCTTAGCACGGATGGCATGAATCCATATGGAAGCCTTAGCAGCGTACATAGTTCATGGCCTATACTCCTCATTATTTACAACTTATCTCCTATGTTATGCATGAAGAGAAAGTACATCATGCTGTCTATGTTGATTTCGGGACCAAAACAACCCGGAAATGACATTGATGTTTACCTTCAGCCCTTGATCGAAGACTTGAAGGAGTTATGGGAAGAAGGTGTGGATGTTTTTGACTCTTTCAAGAAGGAGGTATTCAAATTGCGAGCCATGATATTCTGTACTATAAACGACTTCCCAGCATATGGTAACTTGTCAGGGTATAGTGTAAAGGGCCATAAAGCATGTCCGGTTTGTGAAGAAGGCACATGCTACCATCAACTCCAACATGGAAGAAAGACGGTTTACCTTGGACATAGGAGATTTCTTAGACGGGGCCACCCATATCGTCGATTAAAGAAAGCCTTCTTTGGTGGCCAAGAATATGAAGATGCTCCGGTGCCATTGACTGGGGAGCAAGTTTATGAGAAGGTGAAAAATATCAATGTCATCTTCGGCAAGACAGCCAAGAGTAGAAAAGATACAAATATATGGAAAAAGAGATCTGTATTCTTCGATCTTCCCTATTGGCGCAATCTTGATGTGAGACACTGTAACGATGTCATGCATGTGGAGAAAAACGTATGTGATAGCATTGTTGGCACGCTTCTCAACATACAAGGCAGTTCCAAGGATGGTGTGAAGGCAAGATTGGATTTGCAAGCAATGGGAATACGTGAAGAGCTACATCCAAGGCCGTATGGGACGAGAACTTATTGTCCCCCGGCTTCTCATACTTTGTCTAAGGATGAGAAACGTAGTTTTTGTGAGTGTTTACATGGCACAAAAGTTCCCTCGGGGTATTCTTCAAATTTTAAGAGGCTTGTATCGATGAAGGACTTGAAATTAGTAGGCCAAAAATCGCATGATTGTCATGTCTTGATGCAACAGCTACTCCCAATAGCTATTCGAGCCATCACTAAATATGACCTTCGGGTTGTTTTGACTAGACTTTGTGTCTTCTTTAATGCGGTTTGTTCTAAAGTTTTCGACATTGAAAAGTTGGATGAATTGGAGAATGAAGGACATCTTATCTTGTGCCACCTTGAGAAGCTTTTTGTTCCTACATTTTTTGACATCATGGTTCATCTAATTGTTCATCTAGTGAGGGAGATAAAGTTGTGCGGCCCTATCCATTTACGGTGGATGTACCCAATTGAAAGATCTATGAAATTCCTTAAAGGGTACGTGAAGAATGCATACCGTCCAGAAGCATCGATTGTTCAGAAATATGTTTCTGAAGAAGCCATGGAATTTTGTCAAAATTATTTGGCCAAAGTAAGACATATTGGGCTTCCAAAACGTCATCATGCTGGAGGGGGTAGGCGAGGGGCTTCAGTAAAGACTATGGATCCTGATGAATTGTCACAAGTCCACTTATACATCTTGAATAATGTTGATGAAGTTCAAGCCAGCATAGCTGCACATCAAGAAGCTGTGATGAAAGAAAATCCTCGAATGACTGAACAAAGGTTGATTAGGGAGCATAACAGAACTTTTGCACACTGGTTCAAACGAAAGGTCGAGGGGGAGGAATGTGTTTCTGATATCCTCAAATGGTTAGCACGTGGTCCTGAGGTTGATGTCATAAGTTGGAATTCGTATGTGATCAATGGTTATACATTTTACACGAAGTCCCTAGATGATAGGAGCACAGTCCAGAACAGTGGTGTTATGTTAGAGGCTGAATCTATGCACTTCTCCAGTTCGAAAGACAAAAGCCCTTTATTGGCAGTCATGCCATATTATGGGGTTATTGAAGAGATATGAGAGGTGGACTATGTGAAAATTAGATTTCCCATTTTCAAATGCAAGTGGGTTGATGTCAATAATGGTGTTCGGATCGATTGGCTAGGATTTACATTAGTCGATGTCAATGGTAGAAGTTTTGGAGAAGAACCTTTTATTATGGCAGACCAGGCACAACAAGTGTTCTATATCACCGATCAAGAAAATAAAATGTGGTCTGTAGCTCTCCAAGGAAAGAGGGTCATTGATATTGATGAGGAAAATTCAAATTATGGTATTCCTGATAGTACACCTTTTTCAAGGGGTCTACCGGACATGAACGAAGAAGATGAAGCGGATAATGAACCCGGCAAAAGAAGTGATCATCAAGAAGGGATATGGGAAGATATCACTTTATAAAAGAGTCAATTCATAAGGTAATATTCATATATATGCAGATTTATTTGACTACTTTAAGGCTTTAACTATATATATTATTCCTGCTATGTTCATAAAATGTCTTTGACTATGAAGTTTGTTCCTTGTTTTATTTTTGTGGCAAGATCCGATCATATTATAAAAGAGGATGTTACGTTGTTGGGTGGCATGGGAATCAGATGATGAAGGCATGGTGAATATTATTTTGGGCGCATCTATGTTGTATTTGTAAGTAAGTTCTCTTATTGGATGTATGAATTAACTTTGGTGTTGTAGATTAATTAAGAGGCCAAATAACTCATGGTGAATAATATTTGTATCATTTTTCCAATTCAATTTATTCAAATAATTGTTCATAGCTTGTAATTTAAAGTATCGACTTTTATGTGCTGGATTGGGTAGTGGATTTGTGTATATATATAGTAGCAGGAACAACAGCAGGGAAAAATTCGGGAAAATTTAGATTGGAAATAAATAAGCCGGTCTTGTGCGTTTGACTTTTAAGACCGGATGTAATTATATGACAGGTCTTAAAGGTCATATTAAGCCGGTCTTAAAAGTTGGCCTTTTTAAGACCGTTATGTTACATTTAAACGTCCGGTTTTAAAGGAAAATTTTTAAGACCGGACGTAATTATCATCCGGTCTTAAAAATCAGTCTTTTAAGACCGCGTATGATTAGTCGGTCTTATTAGTCGCTAACTTCAAGACCGTATTTATTTTTGTCCGGTCTTAAAAGTCTGATATTTTTAAGAGCGGACTAATTTTAGGCCGATCTTAAAAGTTGAGTTTTTGGACCGATCAAATCAAACTATTTCATGTTCATTTAGTACAAATTTTAAGACCGAATGTTTTAAATGTCCGGTCTAAAATATGTAGACTTTTAAGACCGGATCATTGTCCGGTCTTATATGTAGACTTTTAATACCGGCTGGAACAAGACCGGCCGTCCGTCCGGTCTTACGAGCCTGTTTTGTCCGGTCTTAAAAGCCTTTTTTGCACTAGTGTTAAATTTTCCGGCTCCTTATTTATCATAGAAGTATTTGAGAAGAAACTTATATTATTTTGTTGGTTAATTTGGGTTTCAAACCAAAGTGAATTGAGAACACTTTGTTTCACTATAGGAAAACATGATTTTCAAAAGGAATTAAAGGCTATTTTTTAAAACTTAATATGAGCAAACAATTACTATTATATTCATCTACTATTGAGATGATAAAAAATACTAGGGAAAATGTCAATTAAATATCATTTGAATTTGTAAAACCCCCAGAAGTCTCCTGAATTTACAAAAAGACGAAAAGGTACAAAGGACCTATGAGGGATATGCAAATTTGGGTGAAATTACCCTTTTATCCTTAGTTTTAAATAAATTAAACAATATTAAATACTCTCACCGCTGCCCTCTGGTGACCCTCCGGCAACCGGCCGTTGCCTCGGAAGCCACCACCACCAATTCTTGAGAATCGCCAAGCATGGCAATTCTCAATTGAGTAGAGAATTGCTAAGGCCGGCCGTCATCCGGTCGCCAGTGGCCGCCGCGGTGAGGGCTTTTTTTATTAATTAATTTATTTATAATTAAGAGCAAAAAGGTAATTTCACTCGAATTTGCATATCCCTCATAAGTCATTGATACCTCTCAGTCTTTTTTACAGATTCGAGAGATTTCTAGGGATTTTGCAAATTCAAATGATTTTTAATGGCATTTTCCCTAAATACTAATAGTCTTTATTCATTTATAGTTTTTCTTTTAAAGGTTATCTACCCTATTAATAAGAAAAGTTCAGCCTTGCAGAATGAACTAGTCACTCACAATGTGACCAACTAATATTCAAATTCTTACAAGGAAATGTGCTCATGTTTAATTTACTGTCCACTAACACTTCAACTATGATTGCTTTTGATAGGAGAATTCAACAACAAAAACTTATCCTACTAGATGTAAACTACATGGATTACACAACGCCAATGTGTTCTATCAAAAACCAGATCTTTAGATAAATTATTAATCAAAAGATTCCATTTTATAACATAACCTCATAGAGTGTTTTCTTCATTTTTCTTCTATATCTTTTTAAAAGGCTCCATAAAACTTGATTGACCCTCCTCATCATCACATTTGATATCCTTCTTTAAATGCCTCTAAACCACCTCAAATGATTTTCTACCATTTTCTTCTCAATAAATTCCACTCAAATTCATTAGCGTGTATGATCACTACGAATCTTATTTTTTCTTATATGATATATATCAATAGGATTTATCGTTTATCATGTCACTTGATATAAGGTTATGTTAAGTCACCCCAAAACTACATTGTTTTGGGAGTTACGGAAATTAATAAAGGATGTTTTGGTAAAATTAACACTTTTCATTAATTCCCCGAACTTTCAAAACAACGTAGTTTTGGGGTTAGAAGAATTAATGAAGAGTCTTTTAGTAAAATTCATATAATAAATATAAAAACAAAAATACCAAAACACACTTCATTAATTTCTCTAACTCCCAAAACGACGTAGCTTTAGGGTAACTTGACATAACCTTATGTCAAATGACATGATAAACGATAAACATATATCAACATAAGCTGCCCCACTTTATATTAATGTTGTCCCTTTCAAACCCAACATTCACTCCATATAATATTATGGGTCTTATAGAAATGCGATAAAATTTCCCTTTTACATTTTACCTTATTAGGTATTTTTCAATCTGAAATAACTCTAATAGTTTTTTATCCATTTATATCACCCAGCATGAATTTTATGATAAACATCACCATCAATTTCACTATCTTGTCATATAATTGATCCAAAATATTTAAACTTTGCCATTTGTGGAATAAATTGATCTCTCAATTTAACCTTCAAATAACTTCTAACTTGTCTTTTATCAAAATTGTAATACATATATTTTCTTTCACTATTATTTAGACAAAATCCCTTTTACTCCAAAGTCCTTCTTCATATGTCAAGTTTAAAGTTAACATCCTCTCTTCATTCAGCCAATAAACTATATCATCAACAAAATCATACAATTAGAGATATTTTCTTTAATAAACTCAGTTAGAACATCTATCACTAAATTAAATTTTATATTAAAATAAATTTAATTTACTAATTTACCCTTCATCATTACTAATTCTCTAATTTTTTGCCAAAATTGTTTAATTTATTTAAGATTTTTTTTTCCTAATTTTTTTTAACTTTTGCAAATAGTTATCTGTTAATATTTGTAGACATACAAAACTTAATTAAAAATATGATTAATTTTTTTAATAGATGTATACTTAAAATAAAGATGTTTATAAATGTTTGTGCAAAAAAAGTATTTAAAAAATTAAAATTTAAAATTAGTATAAGTTATATAACATCTCAAATTTGTCTATCAAAAAATATAATATCTCAAATTTAAATTATTAATTAATAATATATGATGAATAAAACATGTCCTTTAAATATGTTTTCAAACATGGTCTCATGGGAAAAAAATGAAAATGTTTTTAGTCATTTAAAAGAATTAAATAAATATGTTAAAAATAAAAAAATTTAAAAAATATAATATGTTAAAACTTAATAAAATTTGTAATATATTAGAAATTTTGAACATATGTATTACAAGTATTAGAATTATTTTTTGGATGCATAAAAGTTTTTTTTAGGCAAATATAAATGTTTATCTATTTGTTGAAAGAGGAATATTTTGGTTAAACAAATCTTTAATAGTAAAACTTAACGGTCAACTAACAATTAGATAGATGAAAATAAAATATATATATATATATATATATATATATATATATATATATATATATATATATATATATATATATATATATATATAAAGGAAGGTTTTTGTAATACACATTATTAAAGGTCTATATGCGTTTTTAAAATAAAGGAAAGATTTATATGTAATTTAGATAAAATAGGAGTATAGTTAATGTATTTTACTCAAACATATTACATCATTAAACACGTTAAGGGTATTTTCTAGGAGTATATCTCAGACCATAGAATGAAAAATGCAAAAGAAAAGTAAAGAAAAGCTCAAAGATTTTGATTCTTGCACCACAGTTATTTCTAATCGGCGACTTGTACAGCATCATGACCAATAATATTATTTTTACAAAGAAGAGCATTGTTATTGATTCCAAACGTCATCGTTTCGATGATGTCACAATTCACAGCAGCATTGGGGAAAAAAAAAACAAAAACAAACAAACGAAGAATCCAAGCAACGACAAAATCAAAGGAGGCCACTTGTTGACCAAGTTTAATTAGCTTCTTCAACGACAAGCACACACATATATGGTCCTTTTATAAGTATAATAATAATACATCAACTGGTTTATTCATTCAACTCATATATCAGATTCTCCAGTTTATGTGGTTGATTCAGATCAGCATATAATAAACACTTTGATATTCTATATCTTCTGCTTTGGGTTTTATTAACTTTATAGTTTGGATCGATCGCAAAATGGGTGAAGGCGAGAGTAAGAGAAGAAGAAAAAGGGTTTCATCCATTTTCAGTTCCTTGAAGGTCTGCTTCAATGGTGGCCGCGATGAGCTGAAGAAGAAGACGGTGGAGGCTGATCATCACGAGGTGGATCCTGAGGCGGCCATGGTCGCTGCTTCAAAGCATTTCTCTTCTCCACGCAAAGTGCGGTTCAATTAATTAAAGGTTCTTCTTCAAGTGAATATCAATACGGATCAAAAGAAAGGATCTTTTGAACTGTTTCATGGTGAAGTCAAGAAAATGAGATTCAGGAGGGTGTGCATGGTCCTTCATGTATGTAGGATCTAATTGAGAATTTAATCTTAGTTTTAATTGTAAGACCTACTTTATATTTTTTTTTTCAATTGTTTCTCAAGTTAACGCTATTGATATTATTTCATGTAAGAGAGGGACGGAGGAAATTAGGGAAGATAATTAAGGTGTTTCATATAATATATATATATATATATACTAACTAATTTAACTAACATCTTTAATATACTAAAATTAGTGAAATGAGTATTACATTAACAACAATGAGAGTATTTTAATACCATTTGAATAGCACCTAGTTTTTACATTGGTATTTTTTTTTTCTAACAAATGAAAGAAATATTAGCATGGTATGTTGTGTCTGTGAGACCCACTTGCATATAAAAAGTAGGATCCCGTTGCCTTATTCTTTCATCTTCAGAAAATTGCTAAAAAAATATCTCTCTTCCAAATTTGTTATCTAAAGGTACCAAATTCAAACCCATAGGGCGAGTGTAACTCATCTTTAATGATGCGCATATGTTTTTTCTTTTACACATAGTTAAAGAAAAGTAGCACACGGCTGAAAAAAGAAGATGCGTACCTAAACAAAATTCAAGAACTCTTGGGTAATAAATTTTGCAATAGAATTTTTTTCAATGTTTTTACCTTTTATCTTTCTCAAGTTTTATCATGTATTTAATCAAACTTGTGGCTTGATGGGGAATATTTATGTTTTACCTTTTCCTCCCAAACCACGGGCTAGCTAGCTAAATCCACGGTCCTACATCCACACAACAAGATTAAATATTAATTGTCGATGCGATTGAGAATAATTTGTCATTAATAGTGGTTGTTAGAGATCACTATCTATCTCCATCTTGTACTTGTAGTAAGAAAGTTCATCATGTCAAATATTTTTTGTGTGTATGTGTGCGTGCGTGCATGCGTGTGTGTCGGGGGATCCTTGTGTGCCAATCTCTTATTATTACTTCATTAATGCAAAATATAATCGGAGAATTGATCTTGGTTTTAGTATAAGACATATTTATTATATTTGTTAATGTTTTCCAAAATTACCCTATTAACACTCTCTTAATCATAATTAAGTAAAAAACCCTCATCCACGTCTGCCCGATCTCTTATTATTAGGACTAAAGGGCGTAATTGCCATTTTTATGGCAGTTTCGTCGCCCCTAGATTATAAAAACACAGAGTATTGGAGAATAGCAGAAAATAATAAAGCAGATTCCCATAAGTTTATATATTAATATCATTGAGGGGGTCAAAAGTTGAATCAGTCAGAATGAAAATAAACTTGATGACCACGTTTAGAGCTTATTCAGCAAGAACCACCCACACACACGTGTATGAGTGTGTAGTTAATGAACAAAAGATCGAAGACAAATCAGTATGACGTAATATGAATACTCGTATAACTAATTGTGTAACCATGAGATGCTGAAGTCAATAGCATATTAACTTACCGGCTAAATATTTTTGGCAGTTCAAACGAAAAACAGAAAAAGAGATAGAAATAAGGGTTAAGAAGCAATTTGGACAACGAACTATTACCTTAGGAGCGCCTAACACAAATAACTTTTAAGGGTACTAAAAATACCAAAAGACTTTCAAAAATGTGCAGTTAGCACAAATTTTTTTTTTTTTTAAAATGTGTAATCAGCACAACACCATTAGAAAAAGATGACTATCTAAAGTGTAGATTGGCCAACGAACTTTTACCTAGGGGCGCCCAACACAAAAAAGTTTAACTTCAGGAGCGCCCAATACAAAAATGTCCATGTGTAATTCACCCAAAATCCGACTGTTGTAAATCTTTACCCGGACCCCCAACCATGTGTATTGCGATTAGAAAAAGTGAATGCAACAAAAAATCACAAATTATATTAATTATCTTATATTAATTATTATTATTAGTTATCTTATACAATTATTGACTATACTGTTTGTAACATCCCGCCTTTTTAAAATGGGTTTCAAATGGGATTATCAGAGTTCCGTAGAAATTATTCAGAGTGGCATCGGAAAATTTTTTTTCTTTAAAACAAATGAGTAACTGATATACATTCCCTGCTGTTGCATCTGGGTACTTATACATACAGTGGTACAACTATCCGAATACAGTGTCTAGATAAAGTAACCCGTCCTCCTCCCCGGTCGTGCTGCCTGTCCTCGCTCTTGGTTCTAGCTCCTTCGGATCCTGAAGCTATGGTAAGAGCTGAGGTTCAATTCCCATTGAACCTCAGGTAACGGTTAACCTCATGCTTATGTACAGTTATGTATGACAGATATTCATGACATGACATTGACAATCAATATACATATCCACGTATGAAAAACAATAACAATATTTGTATCATAACCACGTATGCTAATTAGAACATAACCACGTATGTAACATAACCACATATGTAGCATAACCACGTATGAAAATCTTAGTCGATGAGCACAACAAACAACCATCATATACAATCATACAATAAGCACTACGCGAACGCACCTTTGCCTGTCGAGCACGGTACGTTGTCGGCTGCAAGGTGATCACAGGTTTCCTAGAACTTTGCTCTTCCTTCCTCCAAAGCTCTCACACTCACTTTCTCTCTATGTTTCAGATGTTGTTGCTTGTGAATTGGTGAGGATTGTGAAGAGCAAAGGGTCCTATTTATAGTAGAAGCTCCATGTGCAAAAAGACTCATAATACCCCTCCCTACATCATCCCTTACATCATCTTATCCTCTTCCAAAGCCTTGAAAGTCTTCTACTAGATACATGACTCATGGTTAGGGTTATGACTCATCTCTTAACTAGGCTAATGACTCATGCTTGTTTAGGGTGATGATTCATTCATAGAGCTTGTGATTCATCATTTAGGTTAGTGACTCATACATGTTTAGATTAATGACTCATTCATGTGTAGACTAATGACTCATTTCTAGAGGGATGACTCATTTTACATATGTATAATTAGAATTTCCTACTTCTTCCATTTTGTGTTCCACTATATAGAAATTCATTTGGGGATTCTAATGAACTTGTATGCTCAATTTCCCATTGGTTTTGAGTTCTAGAGATTTTTAGCTTCATTTTGAGACCCATTTTACCTATCTTTTCTATTGATTCCATTTCTTAAACAATCATGAAAATGACTTTGGTTATACTTGTTTTCATGCTTGATTTATGCTTGTTATGAATCTCAACTTAGTTTCCATACTTAGTTCATAGATTTCAAGATATGATTTAATTTGTATAGGTTTTCATTTGCTTATGTCTAGATTTAATTTTATGGATTAATCTAATTGTTTTAATGTCTAATTTTCTTATTGGCTAATGCTTTGACTTCTCTTTCTCACTCCTTCCACTAGACTCACAACACTCACAACATTTGCACACACACATATTCACAACTCCCTCTCTTATTGGTCAAAACCTTTTCTCATGGATTAAGAATATTTTCTTAATTTATCATTGGCCAATTCCATTTCACAAGGATTTAGCTTTATGGTATTTAATTAAGGCCTTAGGATTTAGCTTTATAAGGTTTAATCCTAGCCCTCCACAACTAATCCTTAATTAGCATTCCTAATAAAGTGTTTTAATGAAGTTGTCAATTTATGATTGGTTCCTAACTTGATTATGACTCTTAGAGTAGTTTATGACCATTGGTAATCCAACCTATGCTAATCCTAACTTCTTATTGGTTGTTGAGATTTAATTAACTTAATAATGATTACCTAATGTTAATTGTGATTATTGACTTTTCAAAGCTTAATTAAAGTTTACTTATCATCTTAATCACAAGCTTACTTGCCTCTTGATTATTAAATAATTGGTGTTTAGGGTATTTTATGACCATAGGCAATATATTTTATACTAATCTCAAACCCCTATTGGTCTTTGAATTTTAATTAGCCCAATGTACTTCTAATTAATGGCTATAATTGTTTAATTGTAAATAATTGGCTAATCATCCTATTAGTGGTAATTAATTGCCCATTAAATATTAGTAATTGCCTTTTTAATTGTTCAAGTGCTTTGGTAATTTATTATGGTATTTTATGAATTAATATGAGCTAGGTATTAATTCTAGGGTTTTAGAAAATATAGTTTCTTACTTGATTATGAATTTTAAGATTTATGTCCTCTTAATTTAATCCCTTGATCAATTATAAAAATTTACATAATCATTTTGTTTAGTGAAAATTCAAGGGTCTACTAATTCCTCTCATGCTCCCCTATTTATTTGATGTGTTTCCCTAATTTTTCCTTGTTTTCTTTGGATCCTATAAAATCCCTAATTTAATTTGGGTGTTTTTTGTATTTTTATGATATTTTATGATTCCAAACAAAACTTAGAAAAATAAAACATAGCTACCTCAAAGTCTAAGGGAAAATCACCTAATAGATAAAATAAATATATCTCAAAATTTGAGACCACATATTCACCTATTTAACATAGGTGCCATCAACCAAAATATTGTATTTATGAGAAATAACAATTTTGGGGTATTACACTGTTGTATCATTTACTCTTTAAATTAAATTTTTTTGGTTGTAATTCTATTCAATCTTTTAAAAATATCACATAATTTATAGACCACCTTTATTGCATAAGATAATTGATAATAATAATTAATATAAGATAATTCAATCCCTTTATTCACTTTTTCTAGCTCCAATGCACATGGTTGGGGGTCCAAACAAGGATTTACAATCATCGGATTTTAGGTGGATTGCATTTGGACTTTTTTGTGCTGGACACTCCTAGAGTAAAACGTTTTTATACTGGGCGATCTTGGAGTAAAAGTTCGTTGGCCAATCTGTATCTTAGATAAGAGACGTTATCTTTTTCTAAAGACATTGTGTTGATTGCACATTTTTAAAAGTTTTTTTGTTATTTTTGGTACCCTTAAAAGTTATTTATGTTAGGCGCTCCTGAGGTAACAGTTTGTTGGCCAAATTACTCTCTTAACCCTAGAAATAATATATTTTAAGTATTATATGTACGTATTGCAGAAAAAAAGAGTATTTCTTTTCTCAGAAGATAATTACATGATTATAGAGGAACAACTGCAGAAAAAAGAGTATTTCTTTTCAAAGACATATTCACCTGATTTCTAAAACACTATAATTATCTTCCTTAATTCCCTCATTTCCATTCTTCTTTGATTATTGTTGAGGGAGCACCAATAAGGCTAAATTATAAAAAGATTGACAAATATAAAAACTTTGACTTATATTTAGGATCAAGGTTAATTCTATAAATGCATTTTATATTAAATACTGGGGGGAGCAATAAAATCGTGTATGCATGGGGTTAGCAAGAAACCAAACACTTCAATCTTTTGAGTCTGAATAATTATTTAACAAATGCCACTTTAAAATTTTCTTACCATTTCTTTGGCGCACAGTTTTTCTACAATTTATCGAGCAGTTTTCAAATCTTTGTTAAGATCATCGAAATAAAAAGTGGAGAGCGTCATGAAAGATTCATCATAGTGAAAAAATATACAATCATGTTCATGCTAAGTACATGTTTCCTTACAAGATGACGGCCACATTTATCCTTTGTCATGTAAAAAGAATGTCATTAGACGGTTAAAAGAGTATACTACAATCAAATAGTATGACCTGTTAAAATAAAAAGGTAGAGGAAACCCGAAGAAAACATCTCAATGAATTTATTGAGAGAAACTTATTAACTAACAATCTATCTACAAATCTATTCTCGATAAAGTACAATTACTTCGTACGCATAATGTTGCCAATAAGCAAAGCATGTTGGCGTATTAACCTCACCATGCTATTTTGCATATATCCTCGTACCCCACTGCCATGAGGACTCTCCCATCATAAGAACCCTTTTTATCTGCACAAAAGTGATCTTTATCAACCCCTAATAATCTTGTTATATATCCTCTATAAGCTCCATTTAGTTCTTCACAAGACCACCAATTCGGGGAATCACAGTTTCAAGCTCAGCTTGATCAACTCTAAGCACACTATTGCTTTCAAGCATTTCTATTTCCCCGACATACTTGTCTATCACTTTTAATAAACAACGCCCTTTTGCTTGTAATACCCTTTATCAGCAAAAGCTTTGCTCATCACCTTAACAATTCCCTCATACAACCAATAATCATTTCTATTAACCTTCTCCTCCTTCTTCTCTTCCTCCTCTATTAATTCATCGAATGTTGTTTTCCAACCACCATCTTTTTTTCTTTTCAAAGAGCCTTTGTTTTCCAACCACCATCTTTTTTCTTTTCAAAGAGCCTTTGTTTTCCAACCACCATCTTTTTTCTTTTCAAAGAGCCTACGGGGTTCCTCTCCTTTCTTCTTTTTCAGCATCCTCAACCTCGTCTAACACCGCCTTTGGTCCCTCTAGTTTTTCCTTGGTTGTAGTTTTTGCTGATGAGCCAAGAGAAAACCCAATCTTAACCTTTCTTCCACTTTTAACTATCTAGGAAGCTCAGCATGTGAAGGTTGATCAGATAAAAACGTAGCTTTTTCTATTTGTTTTTGTATCTCCTTCTCTTGCTTCTCTTCTTCAGCCATGTTAGACTTTATCCTCTTCCTCTTCACCCTCTCTTTGAAAAGTGTCTCATAATCTCTATCAATGTATGTGATAAACCAACCCTTGGGTGTTTCTTCAACCTGACACTTGGCAGTCCGATCCAAATAATTGATGGAACCTGCCTATCTCTCATCTCATTTAGACTGCCCAAATGAGATCAAAGTCCTGATTTAATTTTTCTCTTATTATTTTTAAATGAAGAAATCATTTTTGAAAAAAAAGAATGTTAGTTAAGAAATTATCTTAATTAGATTTTCTACCTATTAATTTTTTTTAAAAAAAAAGTAAATAAAATAAATCTGGACTGTCCAAATCTTATCTGGACGATTCAGATGAGATGAGCTCTCCTTCTCTGTCCTTTAGGTAGGCAGAGAAACTAGTTCCAATACCTGACAAACTCAGTTAGCGTAAGCCATTAAGTGGAATTCATATGAACATGATCTTTATCTCCAGTAATGTATTCATTGTAAACTACATTAGCTGCTATACGACTGAACCGATGGCTCCTCTTCATTTGAGCTAGAAAAGAATTCTCAAAATCTTCAGAGTAGTCCTTAGTGATTAGATATGGGTTTTGTTCAAAGATTTGCATTTGGAGCAGGTGACCTTCACTCATGCAATGACAATAAAACCCATTCTGATCTCGACACTGTTTCATACACATGACACATCCCACAGTACCATCGAAGCTTTTGTGGCCTTATTGCTTTGTCTCGATTAGCAATAGCCTTTGGTGTAAGGAACTCATGCTTTCCCATTGGTAAGCTGGTTAAAGAGTTTTCAATAAAGTTAATAGTAATCAGACATTTAAAGTATGACCAAAACAAATATGGACCTTTATCTATAGAAGAGACAAATTATAGGAGTAGTTTGTAATTATAGCAAGCATTAGCACTTTCTATGGGTTGATTATGAGATTCACCTAGCATATCTATGAACACTGTACTTTTTGATAAAAGAATACCGGAGGATTAATGGACAAAACATTGTGACATGAAACAGAAAGGTCAGATTCTTGATGGATTCAAATAGGTATGTGAATGATGAAATTGTACAAGGAACTTCTGTTTCTCAGGAGAAACAGGAAAAATTTGTTTGTTCCTGCTTCTCTTGAGAAGCAAGAGGATGCAGAGAAATATCAACATAATTCTTGTAGTGATAAACTTTTAGGCATTAACAGGAGTAGTCAAGTAAAAGAGCAAAATACAAAGTAACCACTACTACAAAAAAACTTAAAAAATGACCTAAATAAGACCCAATTAACGTCCATTTTCAGAAGGATATTTTGAAGGGATAGTAATTTTTGTGATTTTTGGCGTCCTGAATAAAATTTAGGACGCCTCATGTAAGGCTTTATTCAAGATGCCTTATGTAAGGCGTCCTGAAGAAATTTCAGGACACCTTATGTAAGGTGTCCTGAAATGTATTCAGGACACCGCATTGCATTTAAAAAAAAAACCGATTCGGGGTGGCTGCGGAAGAAGCGCGGATCAACAAATCAACATTCGAATTCCAGAAATACTTCCAGAAGAACCAGTAAGGACAAGAAAAAAAAAAGATGAAAGTACAGCATATGCACTCTTGAAGCACGACAGATCAAAAAATAAGTAGATGAAAACAAATTCGAAGAAAAAATAGATACAAAATAGGATTAACATAAATTAAGAATAGGACTAACATCCAAAATTTCAGATCTAACAGTCACAATCAGAAGAACATGAAAAACAAATCAAAGTAAAATTAAAAAAAGAACAGATTTCACCACCTTCAACCTAACCTAACTAGATCTCGTCGCCTTCAGATCTGAAGAAGGGGATCCATTGATGTAGAAGATATGATCTAATAGTTCCTTCAGTTTCTTCAGATCTCACCGGCCGCCTTCAGATATGATCGTGACCCACCCAGAAACTCATATAGATTGACGGCGAGGGACCGGTTTTTGGATCTGAAGGGGATCCAGCGAGACAGTCTTCAAACACGAGGGTATGGTCTAGTGGAGCACAACAGAACGGTGAGTGGCGGCGAGCTACGATGTGAGAATCGAGGTAAGCAGGGGAGGTGATGGAGCCGATGAGCTACAGCAGTGAAAACAAAAATGACGAGAGGAGGCAATGAAGTTGAGGGAGAAGAGATGAAAGAGTTGTGAAGGCTGAGCGATGAGAATGATGATGAGTGAAGGTCACGGGTTGAGGGATAATATTTCAAGCAAAAAAAGCAGAGATTCACAGGTTCATGCACTAATAGGGGAAAATATACTAATATTTCAAACAAAAAAGAGAGATAAAGTCACAGGTTGACCATATCAAGGAATATTGGCGTCCTAAAAGTAACTTCGATGCCACTTTTACGATTTTGGTGTTTAGGACGCCAATATTTGAATTTTGTCATCCTGAATAAAATTCAGGACGCCAAACTTGAAAAATTGGCATCCTGAACTTTTTTCATGACGCCAAAAATTCTCACCAACGCCAAAAAACCCCCCTAGCGCCAAAAAATTTCACAAAATGCACCAAATATTTAATTTTAGGCCTCCTAAACTTCTTTCAGGACGCCAAAATTTTGACCAGCGCTAAAAAACTCCTTAGCACCAAAAACTTTCACAAAATGTGACAAAATATTTAATTTTAGGCGTCCTGAACTTCTTTCAGGACACCAAAATTTTCACCAGTGCTAAAAAACTCCGTAGCACCAAAAAATTTCACAAAATGTGACAAAATATTTAATTTTAGGCATCTTGAGCTTCTTTCAGGACACCAAAATTTTCACCAGCGCTAAAAAACACCCTGGCGCAAAAAAATTTCACAAAATGTGTAAAATATCTAATTTTAGGCATCTTGAATTATATTTAGGACGCCAAAAAACTTTTTAGCCATCCTAAATTAATATTTAGGACTTTAATGTCTTAAAGTGGAGCAAATAATTACCACAATACCAGCGCCTTCACTTTTTACATCCCTTTTTTAAAACGGACGTCTTTTAGGATAATAGTATCTATAATTTGTAGTAGTGAATCCAATAAAAGTAATAGCAATCAGTAAGTGGCAACCAAAAGAGGAAACTAAGAAACCGATGAATCTTCAAGCTTTCTCTTAAAATACCAGATGAAGATCGCAAAAGTTGTTTCAAGCCATGGAGGGAAGCTACTGTATTTAATATTTTAGGGATCAAATTAAACTATCATTACTCAAAAGGTTAGATTAGATAGTATGGAGGCTCGTAAAAAAGGGTAAAGGAAGACAAAAAAGAATACTCAATGAAGTTATTGATATTATTGATAAGGACTTTTTAGTTAACAATCTATCTAAGGATTTGGTTGCCCAATGACCAATCCCACCTACAGGATAAGGCTTCTTTCTTCTTGTTGTACTCAAAGGTTGGCTCTCCTCTGTGTTTAATATTCTGGACTTGGAGCTAGTAGACCATTAAAATATTTATTATGACATTAGTGGCGGAACCAGAAAAAAATTTTAGCTCGGGCCAAAAAATAAACATATTGAACTACTCCCTTTAGTTCTTATTATAAGATATCAACTAATAAGTATATTTGGTTCTTTTTATAAGACACTTGTTTGTTTTTTAATAGCATTAAATATTTTTATGTATGCCCATAATTAAAAAGGTAGTGAGTAAGAGTAATAATTAATAAAAATTAATTATTACTCATTTTTTGAGCAAAAAAAGAGTAATAATTAATATAATATTAGAGTTTAGTATAATTAATAGAGATAATATTGAAAATTACATAAATTTTAGGACAAATTTAATAACTTTAACTGTTTTTGTTGACTTGTGAGAATTATTAGTTAGTTCCTTAAATAAGGACTAGAGGAAGTATTTACTAAATAGTATCAAATAACTTTGAAAATACAAATAAATAATAACTGATAATTATAAATCAAAACAATATGTAAGATGATACTAACTTTTTCGGTATCTCAAACAAGAATTTTACTTTTTTTTTTTCACAGCCCAATGAGTAATGAAACAAACATTATATTTACAGAGAAGATAAAAAATTAGTTGGGGCCAAAGTTCTGGCCAAATAAAATATTATATAATAAATACATATATATTTTCATAAATTTCATAAGATCGGTTGGGGCTAGCTGGGCCAAGGCCCCAACTGACCATCAAAGAGTTCCGCCAGACGGTTTACAAGCTTAGGTTACCAGTATAATGTGCTAAATGATTAGTTGTTTATATCATTTTGTCTTTTACCCAAAAAAAAGAAAAGAAAAGAAGAATATACAAGATGAGGGACCTGTGTCAACTTGCAGCACTAAATAGCCATTCAACTTGGTCCCCTGAGTTCAGCCATTTAACTGAAAAACTGGGAAAAAATTCTATATGGATAAGAATTCATAACCTAACAATGCATTGTTATAATCTGGAGTGCCTTGAGAAAGCAGGGGATATGGCTGGGAAGACAATTAAGTTTGACCTTAATAATCTCGCTCAAGCTAGAGGCGTTGATGGTAAAATCGAGGTAGCCATGCTAGAATCTGCAATGAAGTTGATTTGGAGAAGGAGTAAGTGCTGGATGAGTTCTTGGACTCTGTAAATGAAGGGCTTAATCCGATTTTCTTCTTCTAAGATTGTTTTGGACATAATAGAGAGGGCTTCCCTAAGAACCAGAATCGACAACAGTCCCAAAACAAAACAAGTTCATTCTTGGGTTATCCACCAACCCACGCAACAAAAAGATCAGAGGATAACACAAGCGAACATGGATTCCATCATCCAGGCTCAACAGACAGATAAAAAGAACGACATCAAGAAAAAGGGAAGGACAAGTATACCAAGCTTCAACGCCGTCCGATAATCTGAGCTCGCCGCCGGCAGATATAAGGGCGTTTCTATGCGTGGGCTGATTCAGCCGTTTAATTAAAATTGGAACTTTAGGAAAAAGGCACGGGATTTTTTTTTTTCCCAAAAAAAACCAAAAGAACACAGGATTTACAAATAACTAATTTAAATGATTTTTTAAAGGCTTGTTCAGATTTATATTTACAAAGCTGGCTCTCATCTCAACTACATTTTACAAATTAAAGTTGGGGTAAAAGTTAATTAATGTAATATGATTTATATTTAAATAAGTATTCATAAAAAAGTTAGTTTGACAAATTTAGAGCCAATTTGAATTAGGGTTCCAAAAACACGTTCCTAAAGATAAAACTCCCCTTATATATTTACTTCGAGTTTGTGCCTGTTTTGAGGAAAAAACATGCTTGAAAACCATGGTTTGATGATGTGCTTGCAAACAGCTGGAAAAATGGGAGAAGCATTTATTTTATTCCAAACCATTGTTTTGAGAAAGTATTTTTTTTTTTCCCTTTGTTTTCTTCCTCTTGTTGAGTGTTATTATGGGTGTCATAAATTCCCCCAACAAAAATGCCCTCCGCATTTTCTTTCACTCCCCATTTCAAAACAAAGAATCCAGACAAGATGAATGAAGGGGCAAATCTGATGGAGAAAAAGAGGTGGTTGTTGTCGGACTTGTTGAAGAATTGGAATAATGATATGGTTAGTAATTCACTGGATTCCTTAAACATGATGTTATGAGTTTGAACTAGCCATGCTTATTTAAAAAAAAAAAAAATACTGTTAAATGAGCCAAAACTCACTTTGGTTTTCTTTATAATTCAGGAGAATTAGTCTCTAACTTGGATGGGGATACTACTTGGTTTCTAGAATTTTTTAAAAAAAAGGAAAAAAAAAAAAAAAGGAACTGACGGTGGTGAGAAGAGGATGGAGTTGAAGGTGGTGGTGGCGGTGGAGAGGAGGGAAAACCAACGGTGGTAGTGTTAGAGTGCTGTCGATGGTGATTCCCTCCTCATAGATAACTTTATTTAAATTTCATTATTTTATTATAAAATTTGATGTTAAATATCTATGAAATGGAATTTTATACCTCATATGCAATTATTACATTAGTTAATGTCTTTTATGGTAATTTCCACATGAAGAAAAGTGATTCTAGTAACAATTATCTAAATGCCAAAGGCCTTATAAGTTATAACCTAGTAATATAGATGCTTCCTTATAAGTGGGAGGTAACGAGTTTGATCCCATTTATAATTCAAATTGTTAGTGGTTGCCCTTGTAGCTCAAAAAACAATACTTCATTCAGCTATTTTTATAAGCAACTTTCTCTCTTTTAAGGCAGATACTTGATATAAGACACTTTCTTTTTGTGTCTCAAAATTTCAACTATTTTTTTCTATCTCTATCCCTATTAAATATATAACTTTATATGAATGATTCTCCACTCACCACTAATTATTTTTTATTCAATCATTTATTACTCATTATCTCTTATATTTTCTACTCATTCTCTTTCATAATTTTATTCCTTCTGTCTTCTACACTCTTTTCATAAATAAGGGCATATTTGAAAAATACATGATATTTTTGTACATATTTATTATTTTTAACTAATCTTAATTGCTAGTTCGATTTACGCAATCAAAGAAAAATTACTTTAAAAAAGGATCGAAGGGAGTAATTGAAATACTCTCATTTTATCAGAATTACTTTTTTCATAAAAGCAATTTTGCTCAGGATCTATTTTCTAGAATCACTACTCACTTTGTTCTTCACAAACGATTCTTCAAAAGCTAATCTAACTATGCCTCTTACATATGTGAAATGTTTGAAAAGTACGTGAACTTAATAAAATATATAGTATATATAATATTATATTATTTTTGTTATAACTTATTATACACCCATTATATCTCACACATAGTTTAAACTCACAACCTCATATTTATAAAAAAAAATTAAGGGGGTGTTGGTGTCATTAGGTCTAAACATAATTTGATAACTTCAAAAAGATATTAAAATAAAAATTTAAATTATAAAAATGAAAAGAGTCAATGTATTATTGGAAGAAGAAACATACCAACAAATTTCATACATACAAAACACATTATAGCTCCCACATGTGGGACAGTTCGAACGGACAAAATGGAAGAGAGTAAGGGGTAATTTGGGTTCTTGATAATTTTAAATTATTATTGGCTGCTTTTTGCTTATTCGATGTAATTCATCCAAAAGCCACCGAAAGTTGCTTCTAACATAACATAATTAGGTTTGGATAGAAAAAGTCACTGGATAAACTTTTTTACAAACATTGAAAAAAAAAAAAAACTTGTCAACTAGCTTTTCGTCCCCAAACCAAAATTTTGGCTGTAGTTAGATATATATATCATGTAAATCAACTCATAAAATGATAAAGTATGACAACAATGAATGAACCCACTTGAGGTTTTACAATTATCATTCATCACTTGACTTGACAGTGATTAACAATTAACTTTTTATCTAAGGGTTTTAAAGGAGACTTACATTTTTGTAAATTTCTGGGGATCTGCTTACATTTTTGTTTTGTTTTCGGCTTCCTCATTGTTTCCGATTGTGATTGATGTGGGTGCGACGAAAACAACCCTGAAAATGGAAATATATTATAATTGGAAGCTATTCATGAAAGGGGAAATTTTTATAAGTTAGATTTAAGATATAGGAGAAGTGAGATTATAAAATTTTAATAAAGAAAAAATATAAGATATAAAAGAGTAAGAAAAATCTATATAAACAACTAAACCTTGTAGCCTCTTAGCTATTAGGCCACGTATACATCCCACTAAACGCCCTCATCATTAGCAATTGGTCAATAGCTGTCATCCCATTACTGGTGCACCGTGTACGAATTAACCTGTTTCTATTAGCCAAGAAAGAAGGTCAGCGTAAACAAAAATCACATTGGGTTTAAAATACTCATTCCACATAGCACCATTTAATATACCTTCAGTTCCCGCGTTTTAAGTCTAATCCCCCCATGCATCACTGTTTTTTTTTTTTAAATAATAATAATAATAATAAAACAAGTAAGATATGTTTAAATAATACACCATTAGACTAGTGGCAGATGTAATATTGACTTCCATGGGTTAACGAAAAACAATTTATGGTGCTGCATTTAATTATTCACATGCCCACGTCCCAAACCCTTTCTCCATTCACTTGAATCTGATTGTTAAGAGTTTGAGACAAACTTAGGGATAATATATTGGTCCTTCCAAACGGCAATCCATATAAATGATTCATTCCAAAGGTGATTTTTAAAGAACCCTAATTGAACCACATGCTTTCTATAAAAGGATCCTAGCCCAAGCAATTGGAATACCACCCAGACCTCTGTTTCATGGTTTTCATATCACGAAGAATATAACAAATCGCTGCAATGGCTTCTTTGGACGTATCCTCCTTCTTGCAAATTGACAGTACCTACAACAATTGGTGCATTTGTATGAAGGTCATCTCCAACTTGATCTGGAACATCCCGCTTGCAAGGAATCATCACCAAGTCACTTAAAACGCAGTTATAACAGAGATCGATGCAAAGGTTGTATATGTTAATATTTTCTATTTGGTTCTCTTATGTTCCGGGACCAAAATCAGGATGAGGTACCTACATAAAACAACTATATAATCTCTTTTTCGTGTGACTGTATTGAACAAATTTAGATTTTGTGTTGAAAATAGGAATCATCGGCTTTAATTTTAGGGAATCTGACCACACTGCCTCGCAAACAAATGTAATTGAAGATGATATCCCCCAAGTTGGCCCAGCTGATCGATAATCCCACCGGATTCAAGCACCAAGAGAAAGAAGATTACTAGAGTAATCTATAATGAGCATGAAGGACTTGGACTTTCCAAATTGAACACTTTGAACTTTGGCTCTTCCCAAAATACCCTATTGATACTTTCTTAATAGTTTTTTAATAATACACCTATATAAAATGCTAACTACTCATTAATACCTCTTACACCTCAATTATACTCCCTCTGGTCCTTATTATGAGGCACCAACTAGCAAGTTTATTTGGTCCTTTTTATAAGGCACTTGCTTGTTCCCAATGAGTAGAGTTGGGAATCAGGGCCGGCCCTACAGGGCCAGGGTCTAACTGGGCCGGCCCTACAGGGCCCGAAGTAAGGAAAACATCTATTTTTCAAAGCCCGGCTCGATAGTACCAGGGCCAGGGCCAGGGCCAGCCTACAGGGCCGGAAAATTACTATTTCAAATTTTAACTATTTTTCTTTCAATTTTTCCAAAGAAATATAATTAATAAATTGCAATCATTACAGTTCTAATCTATCAAATAAATTTTATCAACATTAATATCTAAACAATATAAATCATTCAACAAATAAACACATTCATAAATTCGTAATAAAAAAACAAATAAACACAAAAAAATATGTTTTTCCCCTTTTTTCAAAAAATATTAAACAAAGGAATTGCTTTATGTATGCCTATGACAAAATGCTTTTCCCTCTCGTAATTTTGTGTGTTTGTAGATTCCTTCAGTTCATGCATGATTTTACTGACAGGTAAAAATAATTATACTTATTTTACATAGAATATATTTATAATTTATTACTTATATAATATTGTAATACTAAAATCTGTGTTTATTTAATATAAAAACATCCCCTCTTTAAAATTTATAATAACTATTTATGTATTTTAATACAGAGTAATAATAAACATAAAAAAGAGTCTAAACTAAAAGAATTCTAAGTAATTACAAATAAACACATTCATTAAGTATAAGTTTAAATCATTATTAAATTTTTTTAAAAAAAAGCTACAGTTAAACGGGCCTGCAGGGCTGGCCCGAGGCCTTACAGGGCTGGCCTGAAGCCCTACAGGGCCGGCCCTGCAGAGCCAATTTCAAATTTTAGGCCTATTTTTCGAGCCCGACCCCTACAGGGTCAGGGCTTACACGGGTCAACCTGATGTGCTTGAACTGATTTCCCGGCTCTACCAATGAGTATTAATTATTTTTTCCATGTATTCCTATAATTAATAAGGGTAGTGAGTGAGAGTAATAATTAATATAATTGATAGGGCAAAACTTTATAGCCTATAAACTCCGCAAGTGCACGGGCCGTATCAAGTAATAAAGTGATAAGAAAAGTATCGTTCCCACGAGGACTTAGTATCACAACTTCAGTTGAGGATTAATTTCACAATTTCGTTTAAGTTGAGAAAATCAAATTAAATTTAAGTAAGAGAACGGAAATTAAAACTAAAATTAAAATAAACAAACTACACACAAATGAACGAGCAACCTAGAGTTACTAATCCCTTATTTGATTTTTAGATTTTATCCTCACTAAATTAATTTTGACTTAACCTAATCAGCTAATTTAGAGTATTAATGTCTATAAATGCCTTCCGGTCCATTTATCTACCTATCTTAATCAATTATGTAATGCCTCACACAACAAAATAAAATGCCTTTTAAATCGGGCTCACTTTAATTTGATTATGCGGAGCTTCTAGGTATATTCCTATCCTAGACGCAAATTAGATTAAAACCTAACTTCACGTTAACTTTAAACCTAATTCCACATTATTTATTCCCAAGGTCAATTTAGGATTCTCTCTTCCAAGTTCAACCCTAAATCCTCAAAACATGCTCAATGGTGGCCACTCACTAAGCAATAGCAATAAACACATGATTAAATAAACTGAATTAAAATTAAGCAAAACTAATTAGAGGGAATAATCTCTAAAATTCAAACAAGTTCATAGGTTCCCTAGGTTGAAAAGAAAAATTAGCCACACATGGCTTTATTCAAATCCATAACAAAAAGATAAGATTTCAGGTTCAAAGAAGGAGAGAGAGGAAAGAAAATTTCTCCGTCGCCTCCACAGTCCTTCCGTCCTTTCGTGGGGATGATGAAGAGAACTGAAACGCTTAGCCTCTACTCCTCAGTTTCTTCGTTCCTTCTTGTTCTGTGTCTCTCAATCTTCTTTTTCTTCCGTGCGTCTTGCTCCTTTTTATAAATATTAGGTTAGGTGCTTGGGCCTACTTGTCCATTCAATTCCCCATCTTTCTTCTTAATTCCAAGATCAATCCAATATATCATATGATTTTCTCCAAGATTACTCCTGTACGTGACCAGCTTCCTTCTTTTTTCCTATGTGGTCCTCATGTATCCATTTAATGGAATCAATCTTCTTAAATTGCCAAAAACATGTGTGGATGTGGAAACAAAAGAAAAAAATCAATCATAATAATGATAATAAAACTAATTTTATTTTTAAACTTCTCATTACTATTATTTCCTACACTCAAACTTTTATTTTAAATTGAAATCCCTTAGATGATGTATCTAGATTGATATCCCTTAAAATCATAATAAAATCTCTTTAATTTAGCATTGATGACTTCCTAAATATATTAAAATATATCACAAAAATAGAAAGTCATCACACCCCCACACTTAAACATTTGCTTGTCCTCAAGCAAAAGAAAGAGAATTCATCATCCGAAAATAACATTGCCTATGAAATTCCTAAACAAAGAGCAATAAACCACCACACTTGAGTCATATCATCAAATCTTATTTAAGTTAATGTCTTATAAAAATAAATCACTAAGCCAATAGAGTGTAACAATCTCTTAACGTCCTATGATCAAAAGATCGGCAAGCAATAAGTTCAATCATAATATTAGTAAAAGAATATCACACTATTTAATTTCTCCAGAAAAATTCAAATGCCCCCACCAAACCAAGCTTTTCATTTAATTTATTAAGAATTCTCTGGTATGAAATAACTCATTTTGCCTTTTTTTTTCCTTTCCTTTTTTCCTTTTTTTTTTCTTGAGCTGTTGTAGGTCCCCTTTTGACGCGACCCTGCATATAGGTGATGCAGCACCGGTTACTCAGTTACTCCAACAGGCACCTCAAGAGGTTTTTAGCCCAACTCATAACCCTCTTTGACTTTACCGTTTGACACGAGTGCCAACATTGGTGATGAAGTGCCCCCGGTTACTAAATAAGGTCTAGAGAAGTCATTGGAGTTGTTTTTTTTTTCTTTCCTGAGTTATTTCCCTACACAAAAGTTTTACTTGGTTAGCACAAATTATCATCTAATTTTCTAAAGAAATCATATAGCAAAATATTCTTGAACTAATAATTTGTTGATCATATTACAAACTAATCTCTATTTTCATAGTCAATCTCAAGATTGCAAAAACAAAAAACAAAAACAAAAACAAAAACAAAAACTCAAGGCTTAGAGACTTGGTTAAAACTTTTTTTTTAATTTTAATTTTTGACTTGATAATATTCTCTAAGATGGGGAAAGCTCAAAATTAAGGTCAATCCTCAACAATGCAAAAATCTCAAGTTAACAAAAATCTTTTAAATTGCATAAGGACAAGCATAATTCAAAGAAATTATATCATAACCAAAGAAATTATATCCCTCCCCCACACTTAAATCAAACATTGTCCTCAATGTTGCAAAAAATATAAAGAGGGAAAGGAACTAATACTCCCCTAGTTTAGGCCTCTAACTCTGATGTAGAGTGCTAAAGCAAGACCTTGCAACAACAATAGGAGTGATTTTCTTCAAACCTGAATAAAACTGAAAGAAAGAAAACAAAAAGAAAAAATAAAATAAAATATGCAAGTAAAACCCTTGGGTTGCCTCCCAAGAAGCGCTAAATTTATAGTCTTCAGCCAGACTTCTCAAAACAAACCACTAATCATAAGTATCAAACATCATAATTACATTGTCTTCATTCCTTTTCACACAACAAGGTATCTCACACAAAAATTGATCATTCAAGTTAATTACTTGTATTTCCTTAATCATAGACAATCTTAGATTACAAGCAATCATTGAATTCAAATTAAGCACAACATGCATATCTTTGAAAATAAATATAAGCACATCCAAGAATTTAGAGCATCCAATAAAATTAACTTGACTCTCATCAGTAAGAGTCAACACTTCAAGAAGAGGGTCATGAACAACAACAATTGGGACATCTACATCAATCGGATCACCCACATCACAATCCTTAGGCTCCTGTTAACTCTTAGAAATTGACAACATTCCAACACAGTACATTTTATCTCTCCTTTTATCTATTTTTGGTTCAAAATATGCATAAAAATGAAGTTATAGAGGAAAATATGCATTTCGAAGTATAAGGCAAATATCAAAGAAATTCTTGTTATATCCTATAGAGTTTTTGATTCAATTGAGAATTGATAATTCCTCCTTCTTTTGTGGGAAGGTGGAGACAAGTTTTGAAACTCTATAAGAACCAAGAAACAAGAAAAGAAAGAAAGGATGTGAAGCAGTGCAAAATTAGAAGAACCTGTACAACTAGCCGCAGCAAGTAACTCTCTGTGTCACTGGGCGCGACCAGTCGTGAAAAAGTTCTGAAAGTACAGTTGCGCGTTTTCTCATTTCAGAAACAGAAAAACCCTATTTAACCCAAAGGAAAAAGCCGAAAAACACACTCTTGACCTAAGGAAACAAGTGGGCACACAAGGGAAGAGCTTGGGAGAGAAATTTGGACAATCTTGGAGGCTTGGGTGCTCAACCTAAGAGAGATTTTGGGGATTTCACCTTGGTTCTTCCTCTTTTCCTCTCCTTTCTTCTTAATTTCTTCATGTATTCGGTTTCTTTACTTAAAATGTAGTCTTAGACTCTTAGTTCTAGTTCATACGTACACAAAAAAAATGTCTAATAAAAATATACTTAAATATCACCTAGTTAGATAGTTATATAATAACAATAATAATAAGTATTTATATGAGTTTGACAGGTGTTGGGGTGGCTATTTCTTATTGGCTAGCTATTCATGCTCTATCTTATCCTAATGAATCCTTCACCTTAAGTCCATGGCAGTTTCGTCTTACTCACGAAAACGCATGCAGATTCCCCGAAAATTCAGCACTTTGACTGAACAGCAGAAAAGAAACTTTATTCCCACGCTTTTAGCTTATCCAGCAAGAAATTTCCTTCAAAACTTTATGTTAATTTATATATATATATATATATATAAAGGAAAGTTAATGAACCAAAATCATAAACAAACCATTCAGGTGAAGCAGTACGTAGCAGAGAGCTTGATTAATTAATAGCTTATCCAAAAGTTTCCAATTTCTCCAGGTAAGGTTGATGGGTTATAAGACAACGAAGAAGAAGAAAAGCTGGTTCTTTTGGTCCATGATTCACAGAATATTCACACTCAGTTTCTTTGGTGGAGGAGACACCAAGAATAAGGCCGCTGTGGCACCGTCCTCATCTGGTGGAGCCGCGAACGCGGCCACGGTCGCCGCCATGAAGCACTTCTCTATGCCTCACAAAGTAAAATTTGGCTAATCTCTTGAAAGGAATCTTCTGCTATTCTTTTTAATAGAAAAGTTTTTAGGTGACTTGTTGCAGTCAGTACTGTCTGGTTGAATTTGTTGGCTGCTTCTTGTTGTTATATCTACTGGTTTTATTTATAAGTTTATTTTCACTAAAAAATTTTAGTTCTATTTATAAATCCAGTTTCATGTAATGAAGAGATTGTGACAATATTATCCATATTAATTGTATTCATAAAGATAGAAAAAGAAGAAACAATTGAAAAATACCTAATCATAAATGAGGATAAAGTTAAAAATTTACATCATAATTATTGAGTTAACTCTTTCTCCTTAGTATATGAGATTTAGTCAAAATAAACTTATAAATAGAACCAAAATGGTAAATAATAACTTATTTTGTATACGCTTGTGTAGACAATTGCTTGTACATAAATAATACTAGCTCGGTCTCTGTTTCTTATGAGGGGCCTGGGGACTAGGGGATGAAAGGGGAAATTTTTAGGAAGGCGGCTACGGTCCACTGCCATCCACTTCTTCCAAATTGCGTCGTTTTGGGCGCAAAACAGGTGAGTTGATTCCTTTTTTAAAATATATATATATATATATATATATATATATATATATATATATATATATATATTTTAGGATACTGACTGTACTAAAAAAGATATTTTAGGATACTGATCGGTACTAAGAAAAATACTTCATGATCTTGAAAAAATATTTTAGGATGTTGAAAAAATATTTCAGGGATCTTTGAAAAATATTTCAAGGTAGTAACCGGTACTGAAAAAACACTTCATAATCTTAAAAACTATTTTATGATCTTGAATAAATATTTTAGGGTACTGAATGATACTAAAATGATACTTTATGATACTAACTGGTACCCTGAAATATTTATTCAAGATCATAAAATAGTTTTTCAAGATCATGAAGTGTTTTTTCGGTACCAGTTAGTACCTTAAAATATTTTTCCAAGATCCTTGAAATATTTTTTTAAGATCATAAAATATTTTTTCAAGATCATGAAGTATTTTTTCAGTACTGGTCAGTATCTTGAAGTATTTTTTTTAGTACAGTCAGTAACCTGAAATATATATTATAAAAAAAAATCACCTCATCTATTTTGCGCCCGGCGCAATTTGGAAGAAGTGGATGGGAGTGGACCGTAGGAGAAGAGGACGCCAGCCGCGTCCAAATTTTTATAAGTTAGATTTAAGATATTGGAGAAGTGAGATTATAAAATTTTAATAAAGAAAAAATATGAGATATAAAAGAGTAAGAAAAATCTATATAAACAACTAAACCTTGTAGCCTCTTAGCTATTAGGCCACGTATACATCCCACTAAACGCCCTCATCATTAGCAATTGGTCAATAGCTGTCATCCCATTACTGGTGCACCGTGTTCGAATTAACCTGTTTCTATTAGCCAAGAAAGAAGGTCAGCGTAAACAAAAATCACATTGGGTTTAAAATACTCATTCCACATAGCACCATTTAATATACCTTCAGTTCCCGCGTTTTAAGTCTAATCCCCCCATGCATCACTGTTTTTTTTTTTTTTTTAAATAAAACAAATAAGATATGTTTAAATAATACACCATTAGACTAGTGGCAGATGTAATATTGACTCCCATGGGTTAACGAAAAACAATTTTTATGGTGCTGCATTTAATTCTTTTACATGCCCACGTCCCAAACCCTTTCCCCATTCACTTGAATCTGATTGTTAAGAGTTTGAGACAAACTTAGGGATCCTATATTGATCCTTCCAAACGGCAATCCATATAAATGATTCATTCCAAAGGTGATTTCAAAGAACCCTGATGAATCACATGCTTTCTATAAAAGGATCCTAGCCCAAGCAATTGGAATACCACCCAGACTTCTGTTTCATGGTTTTCATATCACGAAGAATATAACAAATCGCATCAATGGCTTCTTTGCACGTATCCTCCTTCTTGCAAACTGATAGCACCCACAACAATTGGTGCATTTGTATGAAGGTCATCCCCAACTTTTGGGACATCCTGCTTGTAAGGAATCATCACCAAGTCACTTAAAACATAGTTATAACAGATGCAAAGGTTGTATATGTTAATATTTTCCATTTGGTTATATGTTCCGGGACCAAAATCAGAACATGATGAGGTACCTACATAAAACAACTATATAATCTCTTTTCGTGTGACTGTATTGAACGAATTTAGATTTTGTGTTGATAATAGGAATCATCGGCTTTTAGGGAATCTGACCGCACTGCCTCGCAAACAAATGTAATTGAAGATGATATCCCCCAAGTTACCCAGCTGATAATCCCACCGGATTCAAGCACCAAGAGAAAGAAGATTACTAGAGTAATCTATAATGAGCGTGAAGGACTTGGAGTTTCTAAATTGAACACTTTGAACTTTGGCTCATCCAAGCCACTGAAAAATATCAAGAAGTAAAAGTGTTTATGCTCTTTATTAGATTCTACTTATTGGCGTTCACAAGGTATCTACCCTGAATTCATGTTTGTCTACTAAGGGCTTAATTTCATTGTGGTTTTTGTCATTTCGGTTTCGACAATGTTGTCCTTCGTTGTGCCATTATGTTCATGTTTGGTCTTTATTTCGTTCCTAAGTTATTAAGTTCATTGCGTACAACTTATGCTAATTATAATCAGTTTGTGGGCAATCATATTCAAATTTAATTAGTAACTTTATTTAGTATTTCTTTGTGTGAATTACTCTTATTGGTTGGTTGAAATCGGGATTAATTTGTTCAACAAAATTATAGACTTATCTGTAACATCCTGAATTTTGGACCTAAAGACTTGAAAATTAGTCTATTTTTGGAGGACTATTAGACCCTATTTTTGAAAATGAATTTAGAATCAGTATTTTATTGGACATGAATAGTGTTTACTATTCACAAATACGTACATGAATAGTATTCACTATTCACAAATACGTATTCACTTTTTATAAATACGGTATTTAATCGATATTTTGAGAAATATGAAAAGTATTTACTATTCACAAATACGGTATTTACTATTCAAAAATACGGTATTCACTATTCCTAAATACGTATTCACTATTTGAAAATACGTATTTACTATTCATGCGGGACCCACGTCAAATTATTTCTCCTCTGCCAACACCCGTGAAGTTTGAAAAATTTTGCGCGCGGGACCCACTCAATAATAATATTATTATAATATAATATCTTATACTTTGGAAAACAATAGAAATAAAATTATTTTCAATAAACCGTGAATTAGGTTTTTAAAGTAAGGGTATATTATAAACAAGTGAATTTCTATCTCAGAGTGGGTTATCTCCAAAGTCATTTCCGTAATCGGCGGAATGATTATTGAGATAGGTTGAAACCGATATTTTGAAGCAGGACAGATAGTGGAACCTGTAGGAAATAAATCATAACTCAAAATCCTTGAACTAAGTAGTAAACAACTGCACATATTATGAATCAGTGAATTTTTGTCTAGAAGTTGGTGTCACCCGAAGTAATTTCTGTAACCGTCAGTGTCCGACTTAAAATCTTCGGCAGGTTACGGAATACCCTAAATAGGATCAAAAATTTAGTTGACCCAGATATTTCTAAAGAGGAAAAATAGAACTTCAAGGCTGTGCTTCCGGATTCTTGAGAATTTCTAATATAACGCGATTAGAACACTGATCAGGGAATCTTTATAGGATAAATGCAAAAGAGTAAGAAAGTGTCATCGTCATGATGACGTCATCGATGACGTAAGCATCTTGATGACGTCATCGATGACGTAAGCAAATGGATTGGGCGGTTGAGATGAAGCCATGTTTAAAGTCAAGATCCAACGGCCAAAATCTGACCTGATAAAGTATGAATAGTATCATGCTTTTTCACTATAAATAGAGGCTTCATTTCTTCATTTTCTTCACACCAAACTCAGAGAACAACAGTTGAGTTTAAGAGAAGAGTGAGAATTCTTAGAGTTAGAGAGAGAGTTTAGAGTAAAGTTCTTGAAGCTGGAGAGAATGAGCAGGAACTTCAAGGGTAAGTTCTTTGGTCTCTAGTCTTAATATTTGGTAGTTTCTTTTGGTAATTATAGTAGAAATGCCAGATAGAGTTTTTCTGAGTATGCTCTGTGGCTGCAGCTTAGTCTGATCTGTCACATCAGAAAAGAATTATCCTTGGACAGTAAATATTATTTACTGGCACAGTAAAAAATATTTACCGGCACGGTAAAAATATTTTTACTGGTACTATTCACATGAATAGTGAATATCCAACATAGTTTCCGCAAATGCTGAAAATTAATGGTCACTGATAAAAATGATATTATAGGATATCCGAGGATTCCGGAGTCAGATTCAAAGGAAGTTTGGGGATACGTGAATAGTGCCGTATACATGAATAGTGCCGTATACATGAATAGTAAATTACTATTCACACCGAACGGAGGTACGGACACGTATTGTAACACTAACTCTGATGCTTATGGTATGCTTATATGTGATAGATAGTCTGAGTTATTGTTTTTGAAAATTGATCATACACATACATCTTGATACGGGTTATAGTCTTGATAACGCCGTTATGTTTTCCTAGCGCTGAGGACACGGATGTACACCGTGGCACTGGTGAATAGTGCAGACTATAATAACATGCATATTGCAGTGGCTGTGTTATGTTATTATGTGAATATGAGAATAATGTATGTGATTATTGCTGTTTTGACATGAATATCTGTCATACATATTTGATACATAAGCATGAGGTTAACCGTTACCTGAGGTTCAATGGGTATTGAACCTCAGCTCTTACTGTAGCTTCAGGATTTTCGGAGTGAACAGAAACAGTAACAAGGGTAAGCAGCAGGCAGAAGGACTAGCTGGAGAAAGTCCTGTAGATATGTATAGTCTTTCGAACTCTTTGTATCAACAAACCAGTACACTACAGTGGTTGAATATCAGTTACTCTGTATTTAAAATCATTTCGTTGCTCAACTCTGGTTAAATTATTTTGAACTCTGATCAAATAATTTCGAAAATGCTTTAGAAAAGTTGGGGTGTTACATTTTGGTATCAGAGCAGACATCCTGGCACGGAGTTAACTAAGTTACTCCAAACAGTCTGATATCTAGAAAGGGGTTTTGTGGTTGGTAATCAGTTTCCTTGAATTCGTCAAGCCTTCCACAAATACACCTGCCTAGTCGGATTGTCTGAGTAGCGGAGTTAGGTTCTAAGCTTTCAAAAGTGTTTTATCTGGTATGAACCCGACTCAGTTACAGTAAACCATTGGTGCCGAAGGTAGGGCCGAGTCTATGTGGATCAGCCAATCAGTCACCCTAGCACGGTGAGGCTCCCATGATAGATGCCTACCTGGCCAATCGGTTTGACTAACTAAGTTAGGCTCTAAGCCATGGTTTTAAAAGTGTTTCGAAAAAAAACAAGTACAAGTACTGATATAATACTGGTGTTGTGATACAAAAAGGACGTACATCCTAAGGAAAAGGGTTAGGCTCGGGAGGCCTTGATATAGAGTAGATGGCACAGAATATGGTTTCTGTTGTTAAACTTTAAGACTTTTGATATGGGAATCAGAATCTAAGTTAAATCCCCGCTCAGAGATTCAAGGGAAGTGGTACAGAGAAGTCGGTACGACTTAAGTTTTCCGGTAGACAGTAACCTACTGTTTAGGTTTCCCTTGGATAGTAACCTATCGATTTAATGTCCTTGTCAAAATAATAACTTGTTAAGGTACCCTGAGAAGAAAATCCCTACCTTGTAGAGGCCAGACACCATGCGTGCAAAGGGGCGTGGCTCCGGGGACGAAGATCTTTTGATTAAGTCCTTGACGGTGGTGATCAATTGACAGAAGAAGGAAAGTACCCAGTAATTCTGGGGAGACAGTTATGTCATACTAGTACCTATGAGAGTTGTAGGTACCCAGTAGTAAGTATACCAATATTAGTACCAAGAATCAATAGACATTATGAAGTTAATATTGCTTAAGCGAGAGAAATCTCAGAACTATGACCCCTGTGAGAGTAGGAACCCTTAGAAAATATGAGTGAGTTTTGCCTAGGTTCCAAATACCTAAGAGATAGTTCCTTAACAGAGCCATACGAAAGCTGGAAACCTCAGTAGCCACCAGGTTATGGTCTCAAGGTGGGACCAAGAACCATAGAGATGTTAGTGGCTAATAGATTCCCTATAAAGTAAGTGGCTACCCGATAGGGAAAGTTGAGTTAAGGATTATGCCTGGAGCTAAACAGAAAGTGGAAGTTTACAAATAGAATGGCCCTAGATAAGATGGCAGACATAGAGACAACAGATAATGAAACTACTAAAGGATAGGAACCTGTTAAGATTTGAGTTCTCATTATAATGATTCAAAGACGATCACTGGCGCTACTTATGGAAAGTTTAATCGGAGAAGGATACCTACGGGGAGTTCTGATCTAGGAGGTTTACCTACAAGGATGCTAACCGGAAAAGCTGACTGGTCTGAGAAGACTGAGTGAAGCGCCGAGTAATGTGCCGTAGAGCAGAGCCACCGTGACGACGAACCGTAGAGTGGAGCCGCCGTGACAACGAACCATAAAGTAGAGTTACCAGTGCATCGGTTCTCAAGGTAAGTACATTATAATGAATCTCACATTGAATAGGTTCCCTAGAGAAAAGACTGTTGTAACTTAGTATATCGTCATGGTTTGCTCCAGTGCTATACAACATATATTGTGTTTATAGGCTAGCAGAAGCCCATAGTTGTCAGACAACGAATATGAGAAGTGTCCATAAAATTTTGTGAGATCCGAGGATAGCGAACGATGTTTGAAATTGCTGGAAGATTAAAGTAAAACAAACTAAGTATTTTATGGATAATTTGAGTAGCCAAGGACAGAGGTTCCAATGCGTGTAATTAGTGATGACCTTCTAATGTTAGTTGTCTGATTCCTAAGTAAGGTTTAAAAAATTGAATTTTTGAACTTGCCAAGACACTTGCTGTATTTGAAATTTTTAAAATTGATTTGTTCGCACATGTGGATTTTTGAAACAGAGTTTTCAAATGAAATGTTTTCAACAGAATTTGAGACCACAGTGATGGTTATTTTGAACAGATGTTGTCTTATATAAAGGGGTTTTTGTTAGAACCCAGAGTTTGAAACTGAGTTTTTAACTATGTTGTGGTAAAGTCAGTACAAAACTGGAAGGACAGAAGCTGTACACAGTTTGCTGGGTCTTGCTAGATGTTTTAAAATGTTTGAAATCGCTAGCCTTTGATAAGTGTTCTCTTTGAACAAAAAGTTTTTGGAGGGATTTTGTTTGAGAAAATGGAAATCGCACCAACAGTGAACGCACCCAATCCATAACACTTTGCCGAGGGCATATGTTTTGTTTAGTACAACCTGACTGTCTATGACTGGACTGAGTTCCGCTAGATAGGGTTGCTACTTTATGTGCCAGTGTGAACACTGGGTCTCCTGAGAGAGGGGCGGAGGTTCTCCCACATTGTTGATAGTACTGTTGAGACTGGATTTGAGGATTGGGGTAAGGCGCTTACTGTACCAAATGGTTAAAATGATGGTGTGTACTCTCAATTGTAAAATTTTGTGAAATAAATTAGCTCCCTCAAAGATATGTGCCGGTAATAAAAGTTTTTGAAAATGATCCGGCAGTGAAAAATGTTTTCATGAATTTGTGATGGCAGCTATTAAGTTTAAAAATGTTATAGCACTATTACTTTGTGGTATAGTGCAGATTGTGAAATGTACTGAAACCACGGAAAATTTTTCATGTTTGAAAATTTGAAAATGAGACAAGAAAATAATTTTGGGTAGCAATGACATGATTGTCGACGCTATCGTGTTGAAAAGAAAAGCAGTGTAATTGGGAATTATGGTACAGGAACAGCAACTATTAGAAAGGTCTGGAATACTAAACTAGTTAAGTCAATTAATAGCTGTCAGCTATAGTGTTGAGTAAGTGAAAGTAATTCGAGAACTTGAATGGGAAAGACTCAGATGAAATTGATGAGCAGATACGGAAGGCCAATATGTGTTAAGCCAAAAGGCTAAATAAATCAGGCAGTGAGGCCTGTGTAATCGAGTACTGTGAGAATAGATCAGCAAGTCCTGTAATTTAGTACTATACCTGGGTATAAGATTGAGACATTGAATAGTAGGGTGCGTGCTATTTAAGTTTGCATAAGGAAGGAATAGACTAGAGGTCTAGATAACCTTTTGATTTTATATTGTCAAATTTCGAGGACGAAATTTATTGAACGGGGGGAGAATTGTAACATCCTGAATTTTGGACCTAAAGACTTGAAAATTAGTCTATTTTTGGAGGACTATTAGACCCTATTTTTGAAAATGAATTTAGAATCAGTATTTTATTGGACATGAATAGTGTTTACTATTCACAAATACGTACATGAATAGTATTCACTATTCACAAATACGTATTCACTTTTTATAAATACGGTATTTAATCGATATTTTGAGAAATATGAAAAGTATTTACTATTCACAAATACGGTATTTACTATTCAAAAATACGGTATTCACTATTCCTAAATACGTATTCACTATTTGAAAATACGTATTTACTATTCATGCGGGACCCACGTCAAATTATTTCTCCTCTGCCAACACCCGTGAAGTTTGAAAAATTTTGCGCGCGGGACCCACTCAATAATAATATTATTATAATATAATATCTTATACTTTGGAAAACAATAGAAATAAAATTATTTTCAATAAACCGTGAATTAGGTTTTTAAAGTAAGGGTATATTATAAACAAGTGAATTTCTATCTCAGAGTGGGTTATCTCCAAAGTCATTTCCGTAATCGGCGGAATGATTATTGAGATAGGTTGAAACCGATATTTTGAAGCAGGACAGATAGTGGAACCTGTAGGAAATAAATCATAACTCAAAATCCTTGAACTAAGTAGTAAACAACTGCACATATTATGAATCAGTGAATTTTTGTCTAGAAGTTGGTGTCACCCGAAGTAATTTCTGTAACCGTCAGTGTCCGACTTAAAATCTTCGGCAGGTTACGGAATACCCTAAATAGGATCAAAAATTTAGTTGACCCAGATATTTCTAAAGAGGAAAAATAGAACTTCAAGGCTGTGCTTCCGGATTCTTGAGAATTTCTAATATAACGCGATTAGAACACTGATCAGGGAATCTTTATAGGATAAATGCAAAAGAGTAAGAAAGTGTCATCGTCATGATGACGTCATCGATGACGTAAGCATCTTGATGACGTCATCGATGACGTAAGCAAATGGATTGGGCGGTTGAGATGAAGCCATGTTTAAAGTCAAGATCCAACGGCCAAAATCTGACCTGATAAAGTATGAATAGTATCATGCTTTTTCACTATAAATAGAGGCTTCATTTCTTCATTTTCTTCACACCAAACTCAGAGAACAACAGTTGAGTTTAAGAGAAGAGTGAGAATTCTTAGAGTTAGAGAGAGAGTTTAGAGTAAAGTTCTTGAAGCTGGAGAGAATGAGCAGGAACTTCAAGGGTAAGTTCTTTGGTCTCTAGTCTTAATATTTGGTAGTTTCTTTTGGTAATTATAGTAGAAATGCCAGATAGAGTTTTTCTGAGTATGCTCTGTGGCTGCAGCTTAGTCTGATCTGTCACATCAGAAAAGAATTATCCTTGGACAGTAAATATTATTTACTGGCACAGTAAAAAATATTTACCGGCACGGTAAAAATATTTTTACTGGTACTATTCACATGAATAGTGAATATCCAACATAGTTTCCGCAAATGCTGAAAATTAATGGTCACTGATAAAAATGATATTATAGGATATCCGAGGATTCCGGAGTCAGATTCAAAGGAAGTTTGGGGATACGTGAATAGTGCCGTATACATGAATAGTGCCGTATACATGAATAGTAAATTACTATTCACACCGAACGGAGGTACGGACACGTATTGTAACACTAACTCTGATGCTTATGGTATGCTTATATGTGATAGATAGTCTGAGTTATTGTTTTTGAAAATTGATCATACACATACATCTTGATACGGGTTATAGTCTTGATAACGCCGTTATGTTTTCCTAGCGCTGAGGACACGGATGTACACCGTGGCACTGGTGAATAGTGCAGACTATAATAACATGCATATTGCAGTGGCTGTGTTATGTTATTATGTGAATATGAGAATAATGTATGTGATTATTGCTGTTTTGACATGAATATCTGTCATACATATTTGATACATAAGCATGAGGTTAACCGTTACCTGAGGTTCAATGGGTATTGAACCTCAGCTCTTACTGTAGCTTCAGGATTTTCGGAGTGAACAGAAACAGTAACAAGGGTAAGCAGCAGGCAGAAGGACTAGCTGGAGAAAGTCCTGTAGATATGTATAGTCTTTCGAACTCTTTGTATCAACAAACCAGTACACTACAGTGGTTGAATATCAGTTACTCTGTATTTAAAATCATTTCGTTGCTCAACTCTGGTTAAATTATTTTGAACTCTGATCAAATAATTTCGAAAATGCTTTAGAAAAGTTGGGGTGTTACATATCAATACCATATATGTAAATAGTCCTATACCCAAATTTTAAAAATCAATTTGGAGTACTCCCTCCGGTCTTAATTATAGGACAACATTTAGAAGTTCATCTTGGTCCTAATTACAGGACAAAGTTCTAATTTTTATTAATATCTTCCCAAAATACCCTGTTGATACTTGGGAAAATTCTACTAAAATACCAAATGAATTTGCAAAACCCCCAGAAATTCGTCAAATTTACAAAAAAACTGAGAGGTGATAAGGACCTTTGGGAGATATGCAAATTCGAGTGAAATGATCATTTTGCCCTTAGTTGTAAATAATTTTTTTAAAAAAATACCCTCTCCCCCCAGCAGTGGGCCCCACAGCCAGCGGCCACCATCCTCTCCAGCGACCACCGCCGGCCGCCGCTGACCGGCGACCTTTGCCGGCCGATTAACAATAGAAAATGCATAAATTAAAAATACAAAAAGCATAAATTAACCACAACTTTTGAAAACCTTGAATTTGTCATGTCTCACTTCCAGAGGCGATTAACAACACAAAATGCATAAATTAACCACAACTTCTAAAAACCTTAAATTTGTCATGTCTCACTTCCAGAGGTGATTAACAACACAAAATGCATAAATTAACAACACAAAATGTATAAATTAACCACAACTTCTGAAAACCTTGAATTTGTCATGACTCACTTAACCGCGCCCGGTCGCTGGTCGCCGGTCACCGATCGGCCGATGGCCAACGGAAGTCGCCGGTCCCCGGCGGCCGGTGGTGGTTGCCGGTCACCGGCAGCCGGCGGTGAGGGTGGTGGCCGCCGGCGGTGGGGGGAGTATTTACTTTTTTTAAAAAAAACTATTTACAACTAAGGGCAAAATGGTCATTTCACGCTAATTTGCATATCCCCCAAAAGTCATTATCACCTTTCAGTCTTTTTGCAAATTCATTTAGTATTTATTTGGAATTTTCCCTTGATACTTTCTCAATAGTTTTTTAATAATACACCTATATAAAATGCTAACTACTCATTAATACCTCTTACACCTCAATTATACTTTCTCTGCTCCTTATTATGAGACACCAACTAATAAGTTTATTTGGTCCTTTTTATAAGGCACTTGCTTGTTCCCAATGAGTATTAATTATTTTTTCCATGTATGCCCATAATTAATAAGGGTAGTGGGTGAGAGTAATAATTAATATAATATTGGAGTTTAGTGCAATGAGTAGGGATAATATTGGAAATTATTTAAATTATAGGACAAATTTATTGACTTATACTGTTTTTATTGATTTGTGAGAAAAATTAATTGGTGTCTTATAATAAGAACCAGAGGGAGTACTATTTTGAGCACTTTTGGTCATATTTAATAATGGTATCACTATTAATAATGCACCTATATAGTTATATTATTGATAATAACATAACTATTAAATTCACTTGCAACCTCCAAGAGTACATAGGAAGTTAAGGAGGGATATTGATGATGCCGGGCTGTGTGAGAGCTTGAAGAAGTGGGACCAGTCTCTTATATGCTTTTTCCCTCCGCTCCCAACACCCCCCCCCCCCAAAAAAAAAAAATTTCTCATCTCCCATCCTCCAATCCTTGCCCCTCCTCTCACCCTTTTTTTTTTTGGCACGGGTTATGCCACAATGGACCTCAAACACAATTTTTTACCCCATACTAACTAGTACTAAAAAGATATATCAAAATAATGATTGATACTACAAAAAAAATACCTCATGATTTTAAAAAATTATTTTAAGATTTTGAAAAAAAAAAATTCAAGGTACTAATTAGTACTAAAAAAAATACTTAAGAATACTGACGGGTGGTGAAAAATACCGCATGATCTTAAAAAATTATTTTAGGATCTAAAAAAAAAATTTTAGGATACCGACTAGTACTGAAAAAATACCTCATGATCTTAAAAAATTATTTTAGAATCGTTGAAAAAAATTAGGATACTGATTGGTACTAAAAAGATATTTTAGGATACTGACTAATACTGAAAAAATATCTTGCAATATATTTTTATTACCAATCAGTACCCTAAAATTTTTTCAAGATCCTAAATATAATTTTTAAAGATCATAAGGTATTTTTAGTACCATTCAATATCTTGATGTATCTTTTTAGCATCAGTTATTACCCTAAAATAATTTTTTAACATCTTAAAAATTTGTTTTTCAAATCCTTGGTGGCATAAATTGGGTGAGTGACGAAAAAGGGTGAGGGGAGGGGCATGATGCCGGAATTGGAGGATGGGAGATGAGAAATTGAAAAAAAAAAAAAAAATGGCAGCGGATGGGAATGGAGGGAAAAAGCATAGGAGAGAAGCCTGGCCCGAAGAAGTGTCATATGAGATAGAAGAGGTCCGACGACATATAAAGAATCAGAGTAACTGGATTTTTGGGAAATACATGCATGCAACATCATAGATGGGATTTGTGTGGATATTAATTAATCAGGAGATTTGTCCCAGATTGTTATCACTGTTATTAATTTTTCTTTAAGAACTATTCTTAAAAAGCTAATCCAACTAAGCTTCTTATTATATAGAGTAAATACCCTATTTGGCCCCTGAAAAAAAACACTGACCCTATTTTGATCCCTCAAACAACAACGAAACCCCATTTAGTCTCTGAAAAGGATGAATTTCAAAAAAAAAAAAAAGGACCCCATTTTGATCCCTCGAAAAATTCCAAAACCCCATTTTTAGACCCCATTTAGTCTCTAAAAAGGATGAATTTCAAAAAAAAAAAAGACCCCATTTTGATCCCTCGAAAAATTCCAAAACCCCATTTTTAGTCCATAAAAATGTTCCATTTTAGTGCCTGGGAACAAAAAAGGGGTCCATGTTTTTTTCTAGAGACCAAATAGGGTGTTTACTCTTTTATATATATGAAATGTTTGAAAGTAACGTGAACTTAATAAAATATATGGTATCTATAATATTATATTATTTTTATCATAACCTATACCCATTATATATACCTCACACATAGTTTGAACTCACAACCTCATATTTATAAAAAAATTTAAGGAGGTGTTGTTGTCATTAGGTCTAGACATAATATATATAATTTGATTACTTTAAAAAGATATTAAAAGAAAAATTAAAATTATAAAAATAAAAAGAGTTAATGTATTATTGGAAGAAAAAACATATCAACAAATTTCATACATAGAAAACACATTATAGCTCCCACATGTGGGACAGTTCGAACGGACAAAATGGAAGAGAGCCAGGGGTAATTTGGGTTCTTCATAATTTAAAATTATATTGTTGGCTGCTTTTTGCTTATTCGATGTTATTCATCCAAAGGCTACCGAAAGTTGCTTTTAACATAACATAATTAGGTTGGCATAGAAAAAGTCATTGTGATAAACATTTTTACAAACATTTAAAAAAAAAAAATTGGCTGCAGTTATATATACATATATCATGTAAATCAACTCGTAAAAAAAAAAAAAAAAAAGAATCAAATCATGAATCTTTATTACATGATTATAAGCTCCATCAAGAACAAACAAGAACGAATTAACACACTTAGGGTTTTACAATGATTATTTCTCACTTGGCAGTGATGAACAACCAACCTTTTCTCTAAGGATTTTTAATTTGAAGGAGACCTAAACTATCTCCATTGTAGCTAGAGAAAGACTCTTCTCTCTTAATTTGATGAGGACTCCACGTCTCATACACATAACTTTTGGACTGAGGCCCTTTATAGTTATATAGAGATTTTAGGGCTATTTAGGAACCAAGTGATTAACACTAATCATCCCAACTAATTTAATATTCTAACAAAATATATGTATGTATGTATCTATAGTTTGATCAAAAAAAAAATGTATCTATAGTTGCTGAATTTATACCAAATGGAGCACAAGAGAAGCAATCCCAATATCAATTTTCACAATCAATTGCTTCAAACTTTTTATTGCTCTTTTTTAATATATACAAAATGTAAGATCTTAATCTATATTTTGTCTTTTAATTTCTCCCGAACTTTCCCTCTTAATTACATATATTGAGTTAGAGAGTAACAATTTTTCAAATCAAGAGAGTAGTTTCCACCTTCTAATTAATACAAATGAATGGGAAAAAAATACTTTATGATATATATTTACAAAAAAGAAAAAAGGACTTAATTGACTTTTTCACTCTTTACAAATAATCAGTTATCAATATCATATATTTGGTATCGGATGGATCATAAGGGAAGGGATCTTCTTCTTCTGGATACGAAATCTTTGTCTCCTCCTCCTCATTGGTGCAAGCAATAAATTAATTAGATCGCACTTTTAAAATAAGGAAAAGAGATAGATTTGGAGGAGCAATTCATCAGTCATCACCATTGGATCACCCGAACCTTACTTTCTGCGCAGTTGAAGAGAAATGCTTCATGGCGGCCACAATGGTGGCCTCCGTCGCGGTACCCTTACTCGTCTTCTGATCGTCGTTTCCGCCACCCTCCGAGACCCTGACGGAAAATAATCCATCTAACATGGCGCGCCACAAAGACAAGCTTTTCTTCTTCGCCTTATAACCCATTTTTACAACTAACTGTACGTACTTTTGTGAATAGATTGGTGACTTTTGATGATAACCTTTCTATTACTGCTGGTTCTGATATTGGTTCGTCTGCGATTTTGGGTTCATTTCACTATCCTTTATATATATATATATATATATCCGATTTTTTCTTGATGAATAAGGTAAGATCACACCGTGTTCACCAAGTTTCTTGGAATATTTTCATTCAAACTGAACTTTTTTGAACAACGATGTTGCTTTTTGACTCTCTTGATTAGTCAAATTAATTTGTAAATTTCTGGGAATCTGCTTACATTTTTGTTTTGCTTTTGGCTTCCTCAATGTTTCCGATTGTGACTGATGTGGGTGCGACGAAAACTACCCTGAAAATGGAAATATATTATACTGGAAGGTCAAAGTCAACTAACCAATAAGTAATGGCCCCGTCAACACACGTACATGTGGACCCTCGTTAGGTGCTTTTGTATATAACAAATAGATAGAGTAGTCGTTATACATCCCTTCGGTACTAAGCAGTGTTATCAAAACTAGTATAAAAATATAAAAGCTTACGTTTTTATTAGGGTTATATATGCTGAAATGCAAGCAAAAACTGTCCTAAGTAGAAATTGATAGAAATTCCGCTAAAATACGTAAAAACTATAAAAACTTACAATTTTACAGTTTTTACCATTTTCATTTTAACCAAAAAAAAAAGATAAAAAGTTGAAAACCCTATTTCTATCAAGCATCTTGGACTCGGGATTACTAGATAGTAGGAAACTAGATAGTTATATATAGTTTTTAAAGTATTTCTATAGTTATAAACATAAGTTTTTAACGTAAATTTGTTTAACATAAGTTATTTATTTATTTATATTTTATATAGTTATATGACTTATACCTTTTAAATATAAAGTTGTTCATTAAATTTTGAGTAGTGATTTATGATTTTTTTCTATGTAATATATATATATATATATATATATATATATATATATATATATATAATTTTAAACTCTCACCTTAAGTAGTAGAAACTTTATGTTTCGTGTTATTTCTACGAATTATGTTTTTACCACACCTTTCTATGTCTATGTAAAAACTCGATTTTGACAACATTGGTCTAAATAAATATAAGATATAGTTGATTTTTTTTAGAGAGATTAAGAAAGTTAATTAAATCACTCTAGACTATTTATTTATTTTTATCTAAACTAATTAGTTTGACTAATAGACTTATATATAATATAAAAATATACAACATATAATATGATTAAGTAACTTATTTAGTTTCCTTAATTTCTTAAAAAAGTCAACTATATTTTATATTTAAGATCGGTGGTAGTAATATATATGTATATATAAAAGAGTAGTTATGCATTATATTGATCACATACCGATACTATAAAACCAATTTAAAATTTTTAAAATCAATTAATAGCCCCGTCGACATAAGTACAAGCCGATTATGGCGGTAGAGGCGGCGACAACAGTAGCAGCTGCACAGAGTCTCAAGTTCTAGTTCATATGTACACAAAAAACGTCTAACAAAAATATACTTAAATATGACATAGATAGATATAGCAATATATAATAACAATAACAATAATAATGAGTATTCATATCAGTTTGGCAGGTGTTGGGGTGGCTATTTCTTATTGGCCAGCTAGTCATGCTCTATCTTAGCCTAATGAAGCCTTCACCTTAATTCCATGGCAGTTTCGTCTCACTCACAGGAACAATCAAGGAACCAGAACACATGCAGATTCCCCGAAGATTCAGTACTTTGACTAAACAGTAGAAAAGAAACTTTATACCCACGCTTTTAGCTTATCTAGAAAGAAATATCCTTCAAAACTTTATGTTAATTCATATATATATAAAGGAAAGTTAATGAACCAAAATGAGAAACAAATCATTAAGGTGAATCAGTACATAGCAGAGAGCTTGATTAATTAATAGCTCATCCAGAAGTTTCCAATTTCTCAAGATAAAGTTGATGGGTTATAAGACAATGAAGAAGAAGAAAAGCTCGTTATTTTGGTCCAAGATTCACAGAATATTCCTACTCAGTTTCTTTGGTGGAGGAGACAACAAGACGAGTGAGGCCGCTGTGGCACCGTCCTCGTCTGGAGGGGCACCAAACGCGGCCATGGTCGCCGCCATGAAGCACTTCTCTATGCCTCACAAAGTAAAATTTGGTTAATCCGTTCGGGAATGTTCTTTTTTTCTGCTTAAATAGACAAGTTTTTAGGTGACTTGTTGCAGTCAGGAATGTCTAGCTGAATTTCTTGGCTGCTTCTTGTTGTTATATGTAAATAATAACTTATTATGTATACGCTTGTGTAGATAATTACTTGTACACAAATAATACTCTCTCGGCCTCTTTTGGTACGAGGGGTTTGGAGGGCAGGGGATAAGAAGGGAAATTTTTACGAGCTAGATTTAAAATATTGAAGAAATGGAATTAAAAAATTTTAATAAAAAAAAGATATAAGACAAAAGAGTAAAAAACATAATTTCAAATTTTTAACCACGCTTAACTTCTCTAATTTTTAAAAATCCCACTCAAAAATAATTTCTCTGCTCACTTTCCCTCTTTTCATGCCAAACAAGCCCTAATCTAAGATCTATTTTATCTAATTTGATTAGATTAATTTAGGAAGTTAGTTTCATAATATAAGACCTATTATATTCCTTGATTCTCTCACATCCTTTCTTCCTTGATTAGGAGTAACTACTTGTCATATTGTTGTCACACCTACTATAAAGAAATGTGATAATAAGTGGTTACCCTTATTGAAACTTAATCATTAATTATTTGTTTTTTTAATGAGATGCAAGCTAAGTGATTACCCTCCTACAAAAACCTTTTAAGTGAAAAATATTAATTATCCTTAAGCTCCAATATAATTCCTGACATATTCTTCATTTTCCCACTTACCTTGCATATTCAAACATATTATGAAAAAGGTTTTATATTTGAAATAAGGGGTACTTATTTGTCACATACAAATTATAATTTAATGTATAGTTTCAAAAATATTTATGACAGTATGTGTCAATATATTAAGTTACATTATTTTGTGAGGCAAAACTTATTTCTGACACTTTTTAACAAAGTTTTAAAAGTCTAATGATGACTTTTTATTGTTAATTTTATAAATAATAAATTTTAGGAAAAATTACTATGAGATACCCATTAAATAATGTATTTTTTTTTTTAATCTAAGTATAAATATCGTTCTATTGAAGGTAATCATGTTTGAAACATTATTGGGCACTAAATATGAGTACCCTCACAATGAGGATTTAAACATTGGTTCATCACATTATAAGGGACTAGCCCATTTCATTTCGCTTGCCCCTACCCTAGTTGATATCAAAGAATGTAATTAATCAAAACAAGCGCTACAACATTTGAACATTATGTATGAGACAAGCTCTAATGTAAAAAATAACAATGAATCCCTTGTTATGGAGACTTTCGTGTGGATATTTTTTTAAAAGGGTTGATAAAATTTTGATCCTTATAGTTTGTTTTTATTTTGGTTTAGATCTCACATGGGTTTTGGTCCCTCATTTTTTTTTTGTCTAAAACGTACGTTAATCCCTATATTTTAATAAAGACTCTGACTGTTTTGCCTCTTGAAGGATCATAAGCTACGATTTAAGATTTAAGTAAACTATAAGGACCGACATTGTATTGATTTTGCAATCATCGTATTGATTTTGCAATCGTCGTGTTGATTTTCCCTGAAATTTTATGTGTTATTTTAAATTAAAAACAAAAGGAAAAAGACATTTGTATATCATTTGAACTTATAAAACCCCAAAAGGTTTGTTAACATATGAAAATGACAGAAAGATTATGTGTAGAAATATGTAATTTTGAAATTTGTGTTTTTTTATCACAATGCCCCCAGTATTTTTTTTAAAAAAAAAAAAAAAAAAAACCACCCTCGCCTGAGCACCATTGCCGGTCACTTATCCATCAGAGCTTTGGCGTTAGCCGGCCTGCACCCTCTACCCTCTAACTGCTGGAGTTCCAGTGTCAGTGGCTAATTTTTGAGAGGGACTATATTTTTTCTTTGGAAAAAATGTTTGGAGCCAAAGTTGGGGAGCCGTAGAGGTTGAATTTGAAACTATTCCACCTATGTTGGTTCCAAAAGCTTAGCCTTTGGGCTACCAAGCACCGTCAATATATATAGGCAAAAGAATATATATGTATAACACATATAGAGGCGCAATGGTATTTAACTAAAAGAGTAATTGAAATGAAGAAAAGCATAATGACATTGACTAGAGATGTAATTATATTGACTAAATAAATAAAGTAAATGACTAAAGGGGTAGTGACATTTACTAGAGGCGCAAAGATATTAACTACATCAGTAATGATATTAACTAAAAGTATAAACTTAATGAGATTGACTAAAATTGTAATGATATTAACTAAATGAATAATATTTTTAATTAAAAGTGTACACATATTGACTAAATATATAATGATATTAATTAAATGAATAATAATATTAACTAAAGACGTAAACCCATTTTAGTCAATACCATTGTTGAATCAATAATTTTGAAAAAGGTTTTTCTTTGAGAGAGAGAGTACGACAATATAGAGATTTACAATAAATAACAAATAACAAGGAAAAATACTATAAAGAGTTAACAATGAGAACTTGACGGCCCCTATTTATAACACAGGACCAGCTGATCTAAGGGTTCTGTTATGGACCGGCCCAAGGCCCAAATTTGAGATATGGCCCAACGACGGACATATCAGGAAGTATGATGCACTGATCATAGTGGAGGATCCGGTATCACAACAGATCTGATATATCAGTATCAACAGGAGTATCCAGATCAGAACCACACAATATGCATTCCAAGATACTCGCCCCGGATATCATGCCAGGCTGAGATATCTGCCTCGGACACCTCTATAAATACAGAAGTCGACTAACCAGGTGCATTCATTCTAATTCTCTACCTTTACATACAGTCACACAAAGCACACACACCACTCCTCTGGCTAACGCCAACCCGTATTGCGAACTACGTGGACTTTGATTCCTTCAGAGGGTACGTAGGCTTTGGGCTTGACACTTAGTCAAGTCCAATCAGTCCTGTTCCCAGAATAGAACATTGGCGCCCACCGTGGGGCGTTAAATTTCTATCCCCGTGACCACTGATGGCGAACACCAAAAGCCACAGTCGAAATAATCAGTTTGACCAGCCGCAGGCGTAGAGGTCTGGTTCAGTTGAGGCAGAGGCCCCGGCCCACGGCAGAGGCCGGGGGCAAGGTACACCTCGGCAGTTCAGAAGCCTGAATTACCGAGTTAGGGGGCAATTGTTACGGACCAGCCCAAGGCCCGAATCTGAGATATGACCCAACGACGGACATATCAGGAAGTATGATGCACTGATTATAGTGGAGGATCCAATATCACAACAGATCCGATATATCAGTATCAACAGGAGTATCCAGATCATAACCACACAATACGCATCTTAAGATACTCGCCCCGGATATCATGTCAGGCCGAGATATCCACCTCGGACACCTCTAGAAATACAGAGGTCGACTAATCAGGTGCATTCATTTTAATTCTCTACCTTTACATACAGTCACACAAAGCACACACACCACCCCTCTGGCTAACGCCAACCTGTATTGCGACCTACGTGGACTTCGATCATTTCAAAGGGTACGTAGGCTCTAGGCTTGACACCTAGTCAAGTCCAATCAATCCTGTTCCCAGAACAGAATAGGTTCATTTGATTATTTTCCCTTATTTGCTCTTTATGTGCTCAACTCTAATTTTGGGTTGGTGGTTTTAAATATATATATATATATGTGTGTGTGTGTGTGTGTGTGTGTGTATTACTTAGATTAAGTTATATATTGTATTTTGAAATATTTTTTGTACCTAGTTTCTCAAATTAATTAATTTACAATCTTTGATTCAGAAATAGTTTTCCTATAACACCAGTATGTTAGAAATTAATTAATTTGATATATTGAGTACAAAAAATATTTTAGGACGTAGCATATTATTTAATCTAAAACAAAAAGAATGGCCTCACCCCAAAATTAGAGGGATGAACACATAAAGAGGACATAAAGGGAAAGACACCTAATGTAAACCCCTGATCTAGAGGGTTAGTTCCACTCTTTTGTGGATCCTGGCAAGCATGTAGTTGCAATAGATTGAGGTTTGGGTTTGATTGGGCTTGCTTGGATATGGATAGAGCTAGAAATCAAGGCCGGCCCTTAAAAGGTCAAGGCTTGGAGGTAAGAAAAATATCTATTTTTCAAAGCCCAGTTTGAGAGCATTAGGGGCCAGGGCTGGCCCTACAAGGCCTGGAAGTTATTATTCCAAATTTTAACTATTTTTCCTCCGTTTTTTAAGAAATATAATTAGTAAATTACAACAATTACAGTTCTAATCTATCAAATAAATGTTGTCAACATTAATGTCTACACAACACACTTAATGCAATAAACAAACGCAGTCACTAATTCATAATCAAGAGTAAACTATTGTCTAAAAGGAACTCATACAAAGTATAACAAGCTTATCACTACTCTCATCAATTTCAAAGACATTTGGTTATGCTTCACTTCAAGTTGTAGGCTCTGCTTCATTGATAAAAATATCAAGAATATCTCCTCTCACATCGTGAATACATCTATAGTCTTTATTTGCAACAAATAATAAACCAAATCATAAAATTAAAGTATAATTATTATGTATTTGTAATTAAATAGATAAATAACTCTATAACAAATATAAAATACATATAAATTAGTAAGTTAAATGGTCAAATCAAGTTAATGAAATATATATATATATATATATAAGGGCCTAATGGGTCGCCCTTTTAGGCCCTTGGCCCTATAAGGCCAACTTCATTTAGAAGCTTTGATTTACAAGCCTGACCCTTGAAGGGCCATGGCTCAAAAGAGCTGACTCGACGGGCTTTGCTTGATTTCCCAACTCAAGATATGGATGAGTTAGTCGGCCAAACTCGCCTTGGGCTAAGAATGGCAGCGCGACCTGCTTAGTGAGCATCTGAGCTTGGTTTGAAGAACTAGGTTCTACGATTATTACACATTTAGTTAATATCACTGCTCATTTAATTAATATCTGTACACCTATAGTCAATGTCATTATGCCTTTAGTCATTTATTCATGTAGTAAATATTATTACCTTTAGTTAATATCATTATTCATTGAGTTAACATCATTACACATGTAGTCAAAACTATTATTTAGTTATTACCATTACGCCTTTAGTCAAAACATTTACACATTTATTTAATATCATTACTAATTAACAAAATTATCATTACGCATGTAGTTAATACCATTACTAATTTAATCAATATCATGACGTCTTTAGTCAATACGTTACGCCTTTAGTCATTATCATTACTTATTTAGTTAATATCCTTATGCCTCTAGTCATTGCATTATGTTTTTAGTTATTTTCATTACTATTCTAGTTAAATACCATTACATTTATATATGTATTATGCATAAATATTCTATCCCTATACTTATTAAGAGGTACCTAATGGCCCAATGGCTAAGCCTTCTGGAACCAACCAAGGTGGAGTGTGTTCAAATCCCATCTCCACCACCTTTGGTTCACATTTTTCAACCACAAAAACAAAAACAAAACAAAAACAAAAACAAAACAAAAAAAATCCCTCCCAAAAAACAACCACCTATGCCGGATCTCTAATGCTGGTCCAATGACTAAGGGCCTGTTTGGTATAAGGAAAATTTGAAAAGGGAAAGAAATGGAAGTGAAAGGAAAGGAATAGAAAATAATGAGGAAACTTAAGTACATGGTCTGTTTGGTAGACCCAAAACAACCCATCTCACCATCATTCAAATAAAGTCGCAATAATTCTATAGTTCACTTTTGTTTTCTTTCCAGTTCGAGGGTTCGCCTAACTGGTTTTCATGTTAACTATACACCATTAAAACCCACTTGTAATTTTCATTAACCATACCAACAACCAACAATAACCTTCATATATAAGACAAAACATTATGCGTAGATTCATTGTTCACATAAATAGAGAACAATGTAGATGAAAAAATAAACTTATTTCATCGCCTCTTTCAGCTCCCTGTGTCATTTACATTTCCTTCCTCATCATTATTCAACCCACACACTTACAGCTTAACTACGCATGAATTAAAAAAAGAAAAAGAAAAAAATCACCTAACTCATATCTGTGCTCGTGTCCCTAGCTGGAAGAAATACAGCATCAACCAATTTAACACGTAAAGTGCTCAAACAATAAAAATCCATTGCCACTTACCTCGATTCAAGCTTTGTTTCCCAACTTGTCTTTCACCTCTAGCTTCCATTATATTGTCATCGCAAGCTTCTTCATTATGTCGTTTGCATCTGCTTTATAACATATGTACCTTTTAGATGGGTTCTTTTGTCCCATTAATTCACTATCCCGGGAAGATTTTGATGATCTTGTCACTTTTGGAGGGATATCAATTTCCTACGTCTAAGGGAACTTGGCGTTAGGTTGGAACTCGTTTTGATAGAAGGTATACGTGCCAAACATTTTTTTTTTTTGGTAGGAACGTTGTTATCTTCCTATTCCCTCCCATCAATTCCCTATACCAAACGTGCCGGAAGCCTTTTGGAACTAACCAAGGTGGGGTGGATTAAATCCCACCTTCACCACCTTTGTCTCCACATTTTTCCAAAAAAAAAAAAAAGAAGAAGAAGTCCCCCCCAAAAAAACAGCCACCAATTGCGGGTGGCAATATCTTCAACGTTCGTTGTTTTGAGAGGGTGGCTTCCCCCCCCCCCCCCAAAAAAAAAATATTAGGGACATTTTAATAAAAATACACAAATTTCAAAATTTCAGCACTTTATATGTTATTTTCATGTGTTAACATATTTTTATTTTGGGATAATGGTCTTAAATGCCATAGAAGTTTTCGTTCAGGAGTACTGGTAAGACGGAAGTTTTTTTTTTGGACAAAAAATGTCACGGAAGTTTTCGCTGAGGGGCAATTTTGCCCCGAAAGTTTTTATTAAGGAGCAATTTTTTCCTTCTATCCTCAAATATTAAATTTGATTATTAAATTAGTCAAAGATCACACATGTGATGCCTTGAAAAAGTCAAACTTGGAGTCAGAGAAGGAGATCCTTGAGATGTTGAGCTTAAGGCGGCCAGAATTTCTGAAACCGAACTCGTTAAAGGGACTGAAAGGTCGACTGTCACAAAACTCAAAGGAAGCATCAATTATGATCTAAGCAAATGATCAGTCTATACAAACGTAAATATTATCATTATCACTGGCGGAACTTATAAGGGGCTAGGGGGCCATGCCCCCCCCCCCCAAAAAAAATAAAATTTAAAATTTTTTAATTGGACTTTTTATTTTTTAGTGAATAATACCACTTTGGCCCCCCAAAGTAAAATTAAATTTTGGCCCCTCAACTTTTTGTTCTTTTTCTTTTTGTTTTTTTTTAATTTACATTTTTCCATCTTTTTATGTCTTTGGGCTTATAATTTAATTTTGTTTCATGTGGGTCTTGTATGATTTATGTTAATCTTGTCATTCTTTTCTATATTTCATTCTAATTACCTGAAATTTTTAACTTATCAGTGAAATTTTCTTTTGTAATATATCCCTTACTAGTTACTATGCTTTTACCCATTCTATACTACACTTGTAGATGAAGTTAATTGACTTGATTTCATGATTTTTTTTTTCTTTTTATTTTTAATGCATTTAAAACTTTCCTTTAAAAAAAAAAATTGTCCCCTCACCACTATTTAACCCCCTCAAACTTTTCCTCCAAGTTCCGCCACTGATCACTATTGATTTGTTTTACTAAACTAATTGTTGGAACAATTCATTTCTCATTTTGTGTTTCATTTGCGTTTTGTGATAGACCTTTCAGTCCCTTTAACCAGTTCAGCTTCACAAAATTCTGGTCGCCTTGAGTTCAACATCTGAAGGATGTCCTTCTTTGACTCCAAATTCGACCTTTCCAAGGCATGACATGTGTGGTCTTTGATTAATTTAATTATCAAATTTAATATTTGGGGACAAAAGGGCAAAAAATTTCTACGCTTTGTAAACTTTCAGGGCAAAATTGCTCCTTAGTGAAAACTTTCGAAGCAAAATTGCTCCTCAACGAAAACTTCCGTAGTAAAAATGATACTCCCGGGGCAAAATTGATACTTTCTGTGAACTTTTATGGTATTTTTGATTTAAAAAAACTTTCGTCTTATTAGTGCTCCTAAGCGAAAACTTCCATGACATTTAAAACTCTTATCCCTCATATTTTTGTAAATGGTAACGTTTTTTCTCCCAAAAGATAAAAAAATTATTGATTATGCGTGAATAATAGGCCCGACGAGAGACGCATGAGGTAAGCCACATGCTATCCTTCTCTCTCTCCAGCAGTCCCCAGTCCCACCCATTCCGTCACTCCGTCGAATGAGTCCCCTGTGACTCTCACATACCTTTCAAGCTGATGCTCCCAACCGTTGGGCCTCGCTCTCCAACACTATAGCAACCTCTTCTCGTGGTGGCAGCCGCGCCGAACAACAATAAACTTTTTAAATCCCTAATCAATTCATCCAGGTTGAGCTCTCGCTTCCTTCAATTTCTTCTTCCGGCGTCACCATCTGGCTATTTCTGGGGCTCTGAATTTTGCCTTTTAGCTTTTGGGCTGATCGGTAGATTTGGAAGCTAATCTTCTTGTAATTTGAGCGGGGAAATTGCTCCGACAAGAATGAGGGCTGGGAAAGGGAATCAGGAGGACTATGAGTACGAGGAGGAAGAGTTTGTTTCCAAAAAAGAAGGTCCTTCGTCCACGCCCAATAGCAATAACACCAACAAAGGTAGCTCTTTCCGTTAGTTATCATCTAGTTTTACGTGAGCGCTAGATCCGGTTATTGGGTATTTGTTTTATTAGTACGAGGTCCTATGTCACTTCTTGATTTATTCCGCTCGGCAGCTATCTCATCTTGTTACTTTTTTAATTTTTTTTAAAAAAAATATTCTTTATGTTCTGTTATCTTGTAATTCGAAACCACTTTGCAATTTCTGTTAGTTAACTGTTAGTCTTGTATGGACAATCCTAACAAATTTTTGGCTGTGTCTGTCAGTAATTCTGCGCCCTTTGACCTTTTTAGTTTCAGACTGTATTTGGTTTTCAATAAGCTGAATATCATTGACAGTGTTTTGGGTTATTTGTTGAAATTAGTTATTGGTTTAAAACCTTAAGGCTTTCAAATCTGAAATGTTAGGTTGACTTTTTATGCTTTCTTACCTTGCCTGGGAAAAAGTGAGAGGAATTAACTTGTTTATGTAGCTCTCTATGTATCATGTCTGATTTCTTGGACAATTTTCCTTACTGTCAACTCTGGACTAGTTGGAGTTCTTATGTTGAGATGCCTTTTGTTAAAACAGATACAAAACCTCTTGATAAGGCTAGTGCTAGATCAAAACATTCAGTGACTGAGCAGCGAAGGCGGAGCAAGATAAATGAGAGGTATGGGCAAAAAATTTGGTCTTTGGGCCAAAAAAATTTGGCGGACCATGTGTAATATTCAAGTCTTCATAGTGGTGATTTCAACATTCTCATCATAAATTAAATGAGAATTGTTCTTCTTAGACATGCGCTTGGGTATGAGTGATATCTTTGATGGTCCATTTAATTTAAATGAATACATGCTTGTGCTAAAATTGATAAGTTTATCATGGAGAATAAATTTCTGTGCCTCTCAATTAAGCTTCCCAGTCTTAAAATGTCAGACTTCAGGTGAAAATTTGTTGATCTTGTTCATACATTTAATCACTTTTGGAATATTTGTTAATTTAATCATTGCAAAAGGTTAACAATGTGCTGTAGGGCAAAAACAAAAAGGTCAAAAAAAGGTTCTTGAGTAGTTTGTTTTTTGTGAGGTGCAAAGCAGGTTAATAATGTGTTGTAGAACTTGTAGTACAAAAACAAAAAGGTCAAAACAAGATTATTGCGTTGATTGTGTAATTTGTTTTTTATGAGGGGCAAAACATATGATATTATCACCTAAGGTTTGGAGGCCAACAGATTTATACGTTGCACCAGTTCTATATAAGCACTCTATAGCATGCTTTGGAATTTGTTTTCTTGTGATTTTACTGCATTTTTCTGGCTTAAGTTCTTGCAAAGAGTCGGCATGCTGTAGATTGATGAAAATTAACCGCTTTCTTCAGATTCCAGTTATTAAGAGATCTCATACCTCATAGTGATCAAAAGAGGGACACTGCATCATTCCTATTAGAGGTATATTATAAGATGCCAATCACCCAGTCAACTTGTTGAGAATGGTTTAGAATATATATTCATAATTTCATATTACCTGATGACTTGTCTTTTTTTTTAGGTCATTGAGTATGTCCAGTACTTACAGGAGAAGGTACAAAAGTATGAAGGTTCATATCAGGGTTGGGGTCAAGAGCCCACAAAGTTGATGCCTTGGGTAAATGAAAGATATTTTGTGCTTGCTTGTTGGTTGGATATGCTGTTGACTTCAGCACATGACTACAGTAGCTAATGTGCTCATTTTTAAAAATAATTTCTACAATTGGTGAATGAATATAAATGAAGGATGATTTTATCTTGTTTATATGGATTCTTGGTCCTCTATTTTTTTCTAATTTACTTGATGTGATTATAACTTTATTTATTCGCACGACATCCTAGGTCTGTATGGTTCTGGAAAAAAAAAACCTGCATAACATTCTTTCTTCTTTTTGATTTGCTGAAATTGCATATCATGATTTGGTTTGAAGTTTGCAACCTTGTTATTGTTACTCAATAAGTGGAGAGGAGAGGAGACGAAGATGGAAGAAAGAGATGCATATGTTTTAGTTATGGGGAAACTAGTACTTTGTTGTGGTCAAATTATTTGATCATTTACGTTTCATATAAGTTTAGAAAGCAATCATAGTCTTTCTTATGTTTTCATTGTTCAGAATATATGTGACATTAATTGGAAGTTTGCAGCTTATTATACTTGAGTGGAGGTGGATGAAGAAGCAGATGCAACCATCCAAATAAATTGTGAAAACCACAATGTGTTCATCTCTTGGTTTTTTTTACTATATGCAAATGAGTTAAATTATGGTTGTTGTATGTTCTACAGAAACTATGATGGGATGCTTGGCCAAAATATCTGAATGGGCACATGAGCAGATAAATCAAAAAGTAGATAAAAAGAAAGTTAGGAAGAAATTTGAATAAATTATTGAATTTGATTTTACTTGTTATTAGTTCACTATATGTGTCTAAAATTTGCTGAGTTTATCACAATTTTTTTATCATATTTTCTATGACCGGCTTTTAGTTCTCTAATTATCAAGCTCTTTTTTATGGTTAAACCATTAAAGTTATAATGATTTAGTTTTCTTTCACACCTTAATGGTACAGAGAAACAGTCATTGGCGTGTTCAAAGCCTTGGCCAACCTCAAGCTGTAAAGAATGGTTCTGGTCCTGTATCACCTTTTCCTGGGAAGTTTGATGAAAGCAACATTAGTGTCTCTCCAACTATGCTCAGTGGTTCCCAGAATATTATCGATCCTGAACAGAGCAGGGATATTGTTAGTAAAGCAGTGGAGAGGCAAGCTGAGTTAGAATGCAAGGGGATAACGATGCCAATGCCAATGCCTATGCATGCAAGCATGTCTGTTCCTGTCAGAAGTGATGGTGCACTTGCCCATCCTCTTCAGGGGCCTGTTTCTGATGGGCAATTGGCTGAATGTCCAGCCAATAGTGAACCTCGGAACCAACAGGAAGAGCTGACAATTGAAGGAGGAACAATTAACATCTCAAGTGCATACTCTCAAGGGTGGGTGGTTGCTTAAATTTAATAGTTTTCCTTTATTCATTGCCATAAATATTTGGTGCACCCTTTCATTTTATCAATATTGCGGTTCCCTCTGATATATTTTGCAAGTCTAACCATGCTGGTATTCTTTTCCGAGGTTTTTTCCCGTAATTTCCTAGTTATTGATTCATTATCCTGATTTCACGCCCCTTTCATTTCTCTTAATTTGTGATTTTTTATTTTTTTTTGGGTGATTAAGGATAAGAGATTTTCAAGTTGGTTTTAATGTATAAATGGCTTAGCTGATGGTTCCTTGCTTTGAAAGAGTATACGATAAAACCTCTAGGACCACTAGCTGCTGTTTGTGAATTAGCCATACAGCATTTCATCCCTTAGTTTTGTGTCGCTGAAATCTGAATGGAAGTTGAATCTTAGTGTGTGGGATACTCTCTTGGATTTGTTCAGTTGAACATTTTAATTTCATGTTATGCAAGAAACGTGCTGGTTTCCTCCTTTTATTGAAGCTTAAAGTGTAACTGATGTTTATAAAGCACCAATTGTGTATGTGTAAATTGATGAGTAATTGAAAACTATTGTTTATGGGATCCTATGTATGTCAATTGATTGGAGTAAGTGGTATAAACTTGAGTTCTTGATTCTAATGTATATGTTCTTTTGATTTTGAAAACTTTGTTGATTTTCTGCCCTCTGATGTTGAGTGGAATAAGCATGCAGCACTTGTTTTGCTAATATGATTGGTACTTCAGCCCTTATGATAAATTTGATACAATGATTTGATGAACAGGCTGTTGCACAATCTGACTCAAGCACTACAAAGTGCTGGTTTAGATCTCTCACAGGCTAGCATTTCAGTTCAAATTAACCTTGGGAAGCGGGCAAACAAAGGGCTGGGCTGTGGGACATCTGCTTCTATGGTATTATAACTCACTCTTTCATGTGACAAGATTTATTATTCTGCGGTACATTGTTTACATTTGTGGACTTGCTTGCTAGTGACATGTCTTGGGAAAGAAACATGAATATTCAATACACTTGGGTATGCAAATAATTTATGTCTTACCTTCTTGGTCTGTTTGATACTATGGAAATGAAGCTCGGGAAGTGGAACTGGGGAGGGAAGTTAAAAATTGGCCCATTTGGTATTGTGTTACTTGGTTCCATGTGGAACCCAATTCCATCAGAGGATGGAATTGACTTCTGTGCCTACCTTGGGTGGAAGTGGACCATTTTTATGGAACCTCAATGATTATGACCCATATACTCTTTATAATTTAATCTATTGGCAACCATGCCTTCCCTATTTTTCAACCCTGATTGCTCATTTCTCTTGGCTGTTGCCCCCTTCTTCCTCTACCGTCTGCTTTGCTTAGCCTCCATCATCTTTTGCCACTGTCTGCATCTCACCTTCTCCCCTGAATTCAGCTTATTACAATGGCAACAACAAAGATGGATGACGGAACAGTGATGGTCATTGAATCCTATGTCTTCCCTCTCCCCACCTACTGCTCCTCTTTCACTTTCTTTCTCTCTACCTCAACTAAATTCTATAACACGTATCCTGTGTTCAAGAATTGAAGACATAGAAAAACCCATCGCTGCTAGTGCTCTGCTTTTGCGCTCAACAAAGGAAGAGATAGTTAAACCCATCACCCTCAAATTGCACGGCTGCCATCTCTGCCCTCCACTTTGATTGATTGCAATATGGCTTTGCTATAAGTATGTCATAGGACAAGTTGCTCAGAAAGTGATGAGTGTCTTGTTTAAATAACTAATCTTATGTGGTCATACTAATTTCTTGCTCCTCTAGTCATGTTATCATTAAGTTACATACAGAATCAATAATATACAGAAGGACACGTAAATTCAGCTATATTGATATGGATTGTTTGTTGAGACTGCCTTCCTATTCAAAGTAGCGCTTGGTCTGGATCAAGTAGTGTTAAGCATTTCATTGAAATAATTTATCAAATGAACATGTTAATTTTTAAGTGTGAAACTATAGCAGGAGAGCTTGTTTGTTAATGTACATCCCAATCTTCAGTAACGTCAAATTTTTACTCTTAGGATCCTCCAAATTAGGGCAAGACAAGTTTTTATATGAAAAACCATTGTTTACACGACGATGATTTTTAAAGCTAATGCTTGCATTTTAACTTCCTTAGGCTAATATGTTTTTTTTTTTTTTTTTCCTTTGGTTATGCAGAATCATGATAATATCCCATCTAGCAATCAAGCAATAGCACATTTTAGAGATGCAGGCAACGGGGAAGACGCAGATCAAGCTCAGAAGAGGCTGAAAACGTAGAGAATGTTCTCTGAGCTTCTATTTTCATCCAGAATCTCCACTAGCTTCTTCTCGCTAGCTCGTGGCATATCCATCGAGGCTACTGTACATCCCTTCCTATGGGTTCCTGGATTTTCACCTATTCATGAGGTTCACTTTAGAACTATAAAGCCTTGGGGCTCGTTATTATTTGTGGGGATATTGAGGTTTCTCATGTTGTATGTATATGTCATCTGTTTTTCAGATTGGTTGGTACATATTAATTCAACACTGTTATTGAGCTTTTGGGGTGGGAATTTTATCAATCCATTAGGTTCTTGCTACGGACAATTCAAAGGAGACACTCCTTGTAATGATGCAATCTTTCATAAACTCTGCAGTGAAGACGGAGGGAGTGAATTTAATTTTCAGGGAATGTCAATTTGGTAATAATTAATCATGTGTTTCATTTTTTTAAAAAAATAAAATATTCAATTATATTATATGAAGAAGAGAAGTACAGACAAATAATCATACATAAGATAACAGCACACGCTGGACTCCAACTTATAAGAAAGTCTACATTATAAAACTTAGTAACCTCATGGAACTCCTACAACTATTCTAACCAATTGCCAAAGTAAAGCCTCCAATAATTTAAGGGATAAAAGGATACAACAGTCGATTTACAGTAGCAAGGGTAGGGAAGGAAATTGTATAAGAAAGTTCACAAGACAAAACATAGTAACTTCAGACGCAACTACTACAACTATCCTAACCAATGGCGAAAGTAAAGTCTCCAACAACTTGAGGGATACCAACTTTTAATAGCAAGAGTAGAGACATCAGATACCAACTTATATGAAAATTCAAAAGAGAGAACATAGTAATATTGAACAATATGCTTATGTTTGATATCAGTAGGGGATGAATTAGGTTAGAATGGTGGAAAGTGAAGAACTTGAGGCCAACAACATTGGGGACACAAGTATTATCTAATTGCCAATGGAAGGCCACCAGCATATTCAAGTACCTAATGATCTAATTGCCAATGGAAGGCCACCAGCATATTCAAGTGCTTCAAATGTCACTTCCTCATAACCTTTGATTGGATAATCACATCCAAAAGCAATCTCACAAAAAAGTTTAAGAGCTTCCTCCATGTTTAACAGAACAACCTTGTGAATTTCATCCACTTCTTCAAGCCTCTTAAGGATGTTATGGTCCCTTGTTATTATGATAATTCTACTTCCTCCTCCAAACCCATCTTTATTTCTAGCAAAAGATCTAAACTTTTCTAATGTATCAACATCATCAAGAACTTACATGAAAGAAAAACATCATCAAGAACTATGAGCATCTTACGATGTCTTAGGCTGCTGCAAATGTTGTCCCTTGAATATACATATTCTTGTTGGAGAGTTACTTGTTGAAAGAGATGTTGTTAAAGAATTGTTCCATAAGAGCTGTTTTGCCTATTCCTCCCATGCCACAAATCCCTATAAATCGGGCAATATTGGTTGAGTTTAAATCCAAAAGCCTTATGATTATTTTAAGGGAAAATCCCTTCAAGTTCTTAAGGGACCAATAAAATGTCAAAAAAGTCTCAAAGAAAATTCTAGTGTAAAAAAGGTCTCATTGACAACTCCTTCAGTATGAGATTAACAACTCCATCTGTAAGTTTTAACAACTCCTTAAGACCTTTTTGACATGAGAATTTTTTCTAAGATTTTTTTATTGACATTTTCTTGGTTTCTTGGGACCTTAAAGGGATTTGTCCTTTTTTTAACATGATGAGATGATCGTATCGCCAAATTTATCTATTGCTTTGAGAGTTTGATCAATGTCTTTTAGCACTATCCTGGAGATCGTCAAGAGACAAAACAAGAGAGAGAAAAAATTGATCATATCAGAACAATATATATGATTTCTTATCCAGTAAAATATAGTACATATAACTAGATGGATATAAATTACTTACTTATTTTCGTTGCCTAAGATTTTCAAAGCCTCCACAACAACTTCACCAATGATTCGTGGCTGATCTCTCTCCTGAAGAAGATGAAGAGAAAAATTAATACATCGGCAAAAGTGTATGTCTAATTCTTAAATTTCATACAATGTTTATTTCGGTCCCTTAAAGTTCTTTAACATTAATGCTGTTAACAAAAGATGCTGATATCAAAATTTCAAATGTTGAGCCCCAATTTGTATTCTTCTTGTATTATGCAAAAATTATCTTCCGGAGAATTTATATATCCCCATAACTAGTCCTTTGTGTATTTTGATAAAGCCATCCACCCAGCTTTAATAGACCTCCCATTGTGGTAATGCAGGCATGGTAATTCATATAAATGAATTAGTATATTAAACTGAAACATTATATAAAGAATTAGAGGAACAATTATACGCATGCAAAAATAATCTTACTAAATAGGACGGTCCCAGGAATATTAAATATATACTACTACATGATGTACGGTCTATGCTGTGTAACTTGTAAGCTACTATTTTATTTCATAATGCGAACTTTTATTTACAAAAGAAAAAAGAAAAAGAGAGGAACAAATAGACACTTTTGCATAAACACAACTATTACGTACATTTGCAAGCCACAATAATGTGCTCCTACTAAAAATAAAATGGTTGACTACGCAATACAGCTGACAAGATAATAAGAATATTCTATATTCAATATAAGAGCTAAGAGAATATATAATATTGCTTACTCATATGATACGGCCAAATCGTCACGTTGGGTGAATACAGTGGTAGGCAAGCCATGTTTGAACCTTGATTATGTTTGAGATCCTAGTCATCATACTCTTGAACATTATTCTTAAGAAAGTAGCTATTTCTTACTTGAGATGGATCTACCTTGAAGAAGATTAGGAGAAAGCTGTGACCTGGTTTCTTGAAACATGCAGCCGCCGTCGCTGCATCTTCCTCCTCTGAGTGGTGGGTTGAGAAGGTACTCCCTCTTGTCCTTTTTATAATCAACTTTCTTTTTGTATCTTAAAATTTAAACTACATTTTTCTTTTTAACCCCTGTTAAAATATATAATTTATATTAATTATTCCCACTCACCACTAATTCTCTTTCATTTATTCATTTATTATTTATTCTCTCTCATATATTTTTTATTCATTCTCTCTCTTATACTATTGTCATAAATATGAGCATATTTGGAAAATATAGGATTTTTTTTTTATTATTTTTAACTAATCTTAAGCGTCAGTACGTTTTACGCAATTAGAAAACAAGTTGTTTATAAGAAGGATGTGAGGGAGTATAGTTTTTGGAGAAGACAACCGCACAAATCTTGTAATTCTCTAATAAGGGATATTGAGGATTAATAATGGATTTGCTAGAGCTGTTATTAATATTCACCCTTTCTATTTAGAGCATCAGAAAGATTTTGAACAAATGAGCATGTTTCCTCAGATATGAAACCTAGATACACATCATGTGTGGATGATAATAACGATCATGTTGAACAAGATGATTCACTACTCTTCAAATCCATTGAAATGGCACAACCTCAATTGCTAGCAGGTTAGTTTCTATTGTCAACAAAAACCAAGATCCATAATTTTCAGGTTAGAATAAATATACTCCCAAAATCAATTTTCTTTTTTAAATTATTATTTGGACTCTTCAAACATCCATGGTACTCCCTCCCATCCTAGATGTAGAAACTAGTTAGCTGTTTGCTTTGGTTTTGAATGTATTATCGCAATCTACTGTGTCTACTAAATCTGTAATTATTTTTTTCCTAAACTCTCTCCGTTAATTGCACATATATTAAGATGGCTTTCCATTAGTGTACTTTCCTATGAAAAATGATAAAAAAGATGCACTTTAACCCTATATTTAGATAGGAAGAAAACTAGGGGGAAAGAAGGACACCATCACATTTTTATACAAATAACTAATTTAAATAATTTAATTTATTGAGTCTTTTGGTTAACAATCTATATAAAAATTTAGTTGTTGATAGAGTACAATGGTATCGTATAATTCATGCAACCAACCGCACTTAGTGGGATAAGGTTTTGTTGTTGCTGTAACTGATGAAACTAAATTTTTTTATATATGCAAATTAATTATCGAAGACATATGGCTGGAGGGAGTATAACATATATAGTTATATACGACTGTTTGAGTGAGCTGTCCATTATGAGATAAATTGAAAAAAAAAAAAAAAAAATTGCACGATATGCGCACGCACACACACATATAGATATACATACTAGTGCAAATGTATCCTTGTATTAGAGTCAATTTGGTATCAGACGCTACTAAACACTTAATGATGACACTTTTATTAGCAGGAGGGTATCATTCTATTAGAGAAAATCATATTTAGGACATTATGAAACACTAAACGACAGCACTATTTTAAACTTGGATGAAAATGTTGATATCTTGGATCTGGCTTCTATCCGCTGCAGTTAATATTCGCTACTGTCTTCTGCTGAAAAACGGTGCCGTTTGGCTCTTTGTTGATGCTTTTTTTTTTTTTTATAAATTTTTTAGGGTACTGATTGATACTAAAAAGATACTTTAGGATACTAACTGGCATTAAGAAAATATGCCATGATCTTGAAAAACTATTTCAGGGTATTGACTGGTACTAAAAAGATAGAGTACTTTAGAATATTGATTGGTACTGAAAAATACCTCTTGATCTCTTGAAAAAATATTTTAAGATACTGACTGATACTAAAATATACTGCATGATATTTTTAATATACTGCAAAATATTTTTTTAAAGATCTTAAAATATTTTTTTCAAGATCAAGAAGTAGTTTTTCAAGAGATCATGAGGTATTTTTTCAATACCAGTTAGTATTTTGAAGTATCTTTTTAATATCAGTCAATACCCTGAAATAATTTTTCAACATCTAAAATAACATCAGTATCTAAAGTATTTTTTTAGTACCAATCAGTACCTTAAAAATAAATTTTTTTTTTTTTAAAAAAAAAGCATCAACAAAGTGCAAAGGATGGCAGCCGATATTTACTGCAGCAGATTGAAGCCAGATCCTGATATCTTGGGAGCAAATCAAGCAAGATAAAGCTGAAGAGGTTTTCGGAATTAGAGACTTGAAGTGCTAGAACACAGCTTTCATCATGAAACTATGTTGGGGTCTACTGACAAAGCCATAAGCTCTTTGGGTTCAATGCCTCAAAAGTAAGTATGGATGTGGTGATGGTTTATACCCACTCGTGGTCAAAAAGCAGAACTCTTCTGTGATATGGCGCAACATTACTAGTGTTAGACAGGATTTGTGGTTGCCGCTTGAGCAACCACTTATCCACCTAGCAGAGAGGAATTGTCACTTGATCAATCCATGTGCCAAAGTGAAATATTTTGTAGTGGATGATGGCTCGTGGAATATACAGGAATGGAGACGGTTTCTTCCCCATTGGGTGATCAATATTATAGTTAAGGTTAAACCTAACAATCTTGTTAGTTTTTTTTTGGTTGTTGTTCTGATTTGCAGGTGTTGCTTAGGAGGAATATGTCATCTGAGCTAGGAAATGCAATCACCAAAAGATGGCCATGGCTAAGAATATTTAGCACTGTATGCATGCTGGCTCCTATTGAAGAATAGATGTGAAGGCATCATGGATGATAGGAGAGCTCTAGCTCCAGAAATAACGTGTAACATCTCAAATTTTGGGATTTAAAATTTGAATAATACAAAGAAATTAATTATGAAATTTTGAGCTTAAAATAATTATGAGAATAATTATTAGAAAGTTAAGTTTATTTTTTTCCCTTAACTTAATTCGGGGAAAAGAATAATTCAATTAAGGAATAAATTATGCCTAAAAGTTTTAAAAATAATATATATGAGAATTAAATGGTAGAATTTGGCTAAATGATTAAATTAAATTAATTAGGAATTGTTATCCTTGTAATATTCAGAAAAAAAAATTATGAAAATATTGCTAAGGATAAATTTTTCTAAATATAAACTATATATATGTTCCTAAATCCAATATAAAGCCCATTATCTCCACTCATTTAATTATTCATTTTTAAAATTACCAATGCATTGCTCCTCTCAATTCCAGTTGTACCAAAACACCAAATACTCCCTCCTTTACTCGACCAGACCTATTGGCCCATAGCATTTTTGACCCAACTCATGAGATAATGAATAAATATAAGATAACACCTTACCAAAAAAAAAAAAAAAAAATTATTGCAGCAACAGTGGAAAATATATATACACACCAGCGTCAGTTATGGAAAAGCAACAGGGAAATTAGGAAAAGTGATTAGATCATTACGGCGTATCTCATCTTCGACTATCCACGCAACCAATGTGCCATGCTTCTCAAGACACGCGGCAATAACCCATGGTCCATCATCTTCCTCCTTGGACCGGCGTTTTCTTGCATTGGACTGGACCCTTAATTTGCTATATAACCCCAGCTCTCTAACTACCCTTCATCCCACTAGCCTTAATAGAACCAAACCTAAGTTGAGAGTGAAAAAGATAGAGAACCGAGGACGAGAGGGTGCACCGGAGGAGGAAAACCAAGATAGAAACAATGCTCACGTCGCAAGCAAAATTGAGTGTCGACTAGGGTGAGTAGTTGAGTCTCTTTCCTTCTAGTTTATGTGATTTATGCATGTTGGTTTCTCTGTTCAAAGTTTATGTGATATGGCTTTGGTTCTGCATAATGACACTCTGTTTTTGGAAGCATAAACAGAGAAGTTTCAGCAAGTTCCTTAAGTATAAAAAATTCCAAAATATGTCTTTAAGTCACACAACCCTGTAGAGCACAAAAGAGGATACTTAAATCTGTATATGCATGTGTGAGTGTGAGTCATATGCATTAAATGATAAGCAGACGTATCACTGGATATATAAATAAGTAAGAGAAACTTGATGTGTGTGTGTATATGCGTAGCTTAAAAAGAAAGAAAGGAAACAAAATCTATATATATAGGTACATGAACGTTGCTGCACAAAACCTTGCTGATATAAATTTATTCATTTCACGCCTAAATATAGATATGCCTGGCGCTGCACTGGAGGTCAAAAGATGACAGTTTTGTTGGATCAAGAGTTTATATATATATATAGGTATATATATATACCTATATATGTTAACGTTGCATTGGAAGATGAGATGAAACCTTACTGTTTGTTTGTATTATTGTTATATATATATACACACACAATAAATAAATTGGGGAGTGAGGGAACATCTATATATATATATAAAAAGTTACTTTTAGAAAATGAAAAGATGTTACTGTCATGTATACATTACTGCACAAGTGTTTCTTTTTGTCTTTATCCACATGTATCAAAAGCCATTATGGAGCATAGGTTTCAAATAATTCGTTTTATTATTTACTGAGACCTCAAGTACTAGAAACAAAGCATGTGTATGAATCCTAACCTTAATAAATACTCACACACGCACATAAAGAAAAGTATGCCTGAACTGGTTCAACAAAATGGATCTTCCTAGTTTCTTAAATCAGATTTTATTAATATCTTTACATTAAATGATGCCAAATATGAAAAGATTTAAGGAATCCTAAAACCAATGGTATAATAATAATAATGATGATGATGATGATGATGGTGATGATGATTATTATTATTATTAGGAAAGAGAATAATTAATAAAATAGATAAATAAATAATAATAAATATTATCATTTATTGAAAAGGGTGTTATTAATTAATAATAAATAGAAAAGAGAACTAATAGTTACAATGATTTCATTGATTTTTTTTTTTTGTCCCGTAATAATGTGGCCACTTTAAGCATTCAAAATAAATTTATTATTAAAATTCGAATATTTTAATTTTATGAAATTATAAGTTATAATTTTTATTATTTAGAGTTTTAGAAGAGTTATTAATGGTTAGTAAATTGGTTGTGGTAGATTGATTTTTGGCTTGTGTTTGAGCTCTTGGATTAGGAGCAGTGTGAGAATAGTTAGCTTCAGCGAGAGGTAACGACTTTCCACTTGTTATGTATATTAGTATATTGTTTGTGAGTATTTTGTGAAATGATTATGAATATCTTAATGGAAATTGCCTTGTGAAACTTTATGATTTGAATTGTGAATATATACATATATTTATTTATTTATAAGAATTGAGAATTGAGATATTATGACATATATTTGAGAATGATTTTAATTACATGATATGAACGGAAAATCTTGGAAAATCCCTTTTGAGCTATTTATTTATTGTGAGAATTATGGAAAGAGTTGAATTGGAAAGAAATGGAATAGTTATTCCACCACATGGTGAGGCCTCCATTGATGCATGATGATTGGCTTTATATTGTCCCACCTGTTCAATGAGGGACTGGCCCACTAGTTTAATGAGAGCTTACGACACCCCACTAGTTCAATGAGGGGGAAAAGACCCATGGTCTGGGACACGTGCTCTGAGGATTTTGGTCGGTCCTCATCACATGACCAGTGAGCTTTTGAGTAACCAGTAATATGGATGTAACTTAGCCCATGGGTCTAGTCAGAGGAAATAAGGCGGTTCGGTTGGATTGGTGGGAGACATCTTGGGAATTGTGTTAATGAAAACTCTGATACCTAATTTCTGATATGAAATTTTGTGATGTGGATATTGGCAAATTATATATATTATTATTTTTAAATACTTTGTTATATAAATTGTTCCACATGGCACTTCACTAGCACATATTAGCATGCGTAATGAGTTGGATTGATGGTTATCACATTTTTCTAGGTGATAGTTCCCGTCCAGGTCCATCAGGAAAGACCTCAGAAGCTTAGGTTACTTTTGCTAAAAGAAGTGCTTTTGTCTTTTTGGTTTATGTTGGATGATTGTATATTGCCACGGTATGGCTCATTTTCATACTGTGATTTATTTTGTATATTTTGGCAAGTGATAAGGCATTACTTAGTTGTTGATCAACCCTTAATTAGTAATTATGTTAAGTTAAAATGGAGGACGTTACATTACGCATGCATGCTTTTATCAACTCATGGAATCTACAGAACATGGAAAGTTCAGACAGAATTTTCACAAAGAGGTGACAACACAATGGACACCACCGCCAGAGAGCTACATATGCCTAGGCACGGACAGCTCAGTCAATTATCATAAACAAGCCTCATGTGGTGGTCTGATTAGGGATTATGAGGCGAATACTTGACTTTTGGGATTCCAATGTGAGCTGGGGTTCATGCCAACAACGGCCGCTGAATTGATTGGTCTCTTCACGGATCTTCACTCGTGCAAATAACATGGGTTCTGGAAGATTCTAGCCTATACAGACTTTGTGGAAGTGTTACACTTGCTAATGGAGACAGCGGGATAAATCATCCGCTTAGAGCAGAGATCATACATGGGAGAAATATAATATAATCAAATTGGGATATCGAGATCCGATATATTCAATGTGTAGATCTTTTGGCCAAGGACGCTCATCAATGCACTGATGATGAAATGATGATTCAACGAGAACCTCATCCTGTTAAGCATGGTTGCCAAAATCACCGATCCAGCTCGTAAGATCGGCGATTTCACGATTTTTTGGGATTAAAACTATTTGGATCGTAGGCAAGATCGAATCGGAGCAAGATCGGTGGGATCGCCGTGCAAACTCGCAAAATTGTGAAATCGTCATGCATCGTCGATCCTGCCTGATGGGTGACCCATTCGAAAAAAACCGTGTACCCCCCCCCCCCACTACCCGAGCTTTGACCTCTAAATTGACTCACCTCGATTGCTTTCTCTGCTGCGACCACCATCCGCGATCAACCACCATTGTTTTCAATCATCAACAGCGGCATCTTCAGTTCACTCCACACCACAGTCTTGCGTCGGCACTTGGCATCTTTGGTTCCAGGCTTCTAGCTATCTCAACGGTCGGTGGCATCTTCGGTTCCAAGAGCTCTCTCCACAGTCGGCGACGTCCATCTTTGTCGGAAGGTGGAGGAAGGAAGGAAGGATTGAAGGTCGAAGGTCGAAGGTTTGCAGCACTATCTGATGTAGATCCTGGTCTGCATTTTTTAATTTGGGAATGACCTAGGAAGTTGGTCAAAACGCAAGTTTTGACCAGGGACCTATGTGTAAACAATGAAAGTTTTTAGAGGGACTAAACTGAAATGTTTTTGCAATTTGAGTTTATACTTTTATTTTTAGATTATTATTACTAAAATTAAAAAAGTAAGATCTTTACGATCCGTGCCGATCCCACGATTTACGATCTTGCCACCCCCTTTCGATCTTAAGTAAAATCGCGATCTTGACAACCTTGCTGTTAAGCGCTGTTTGCATGCTAATATGTTGTTAACTTACACTATTTTGTTTTGGTTGTAGACTCAAGTTTTAACTTCCCACTTTATGTGGAAAAAAATGTTGATTTATCTTGTCATGAAGGGTAGTAGTTCCTTTCTTTAGACTAAGTCTTCATTGCCATTCATATATATAAGGCTAAAGTACCCGTTTGGTCTTTTATGTTTGCTTGAGGTATCCATTTTGAAAGCAGGAGCTTTATACCCAAGAGGGGGGGTGAATTGGGTATCTTTAAAATTTTCGTAACTTGTTCTGTTTTTGATAACTCAAAACAGAGCACAACAGAGAGGATAAGGAGAAGAGACTAAACACAATGCAATTTATACTGGTTCGGTCCTTTCTTGACCTACATCCAGTCCCCAAGCCTCACTTGGGATTTTCAATTCACTAACTCAATAATATTGATTACACACTCCGCACTAAGAGTTGTTCTCTCACTAGAACACACTCCCCCTTACAAGTTGTAATCAATACACCTCAACTACCAAGTCCCCTGACTTGTAGTTATCTCAATCAATAAATGATTTACAAGTATTTAACTCTCTTACAGAGTAGATATGATGAACACTGAAGTACTTGTATCAAGTATGATACTCTATAAGTGAAAGCTGATACACAATAAATGAGTTTAGTAGAAATTCGCTCAGAGTAGTTGTATATTCTTGTGAAGATGTTAATGAACTCTATTTATAGCTAGAGAACATTAAATGACCGTTGTAGCTTGAATCAGACCGTTGGAGAAGTTGCCCAAGTGTTCTGAAGTGGTTTTGGGGTCATCTCTCTCTTGTTTTCCCTTAATCTAGTTGACCAAGACATCAAGGCTGACTTTCTGCGAATTAATCCGTTGGAGAGGAGTTTTCTTGTTTCAGCTAACATCCTTAAATACTTTGTAAGCGTGTGCAGAAGGATTTGGATAGAAGGAGTAACTTTTGTGCTTTGCAATAAATGCTCTAAGTTGCTTTTTGCTTTATACTCTAACCTCTCACCAAACATTCTTTAATGCTCTGAAATCCACTAATAAATACGTTAAATATAGCAGGGAATATCAGAGAATAATATTGGAAGAAGATAGGATCAAATAACATTGATTTCTGAAATGCCCAAATTCAAAAATTCTGAACCAGCGTCATGAACTCGAGTTCAGTTCTTACAGGCTCGAGTTCGAGGCTTTAGTGTTCAAAACTGTGCAAGTTCAAAAAGCGTAAACCTGAGGTTTGCTTTATAAACCTGAGGTTTGCAGATCATTGAAAAACTAAAATGCTCTCGGGTTGAAATGAACTCGAGTTCATTAATGTCAGGCTCGAGTTCGAGACACTTTTGAACAGACTTCGTTTTAGCTTGAAAGCACAAACCTGAGGTTTGCAAAACACACTCTCGAGTTTAAAAAACATATCCAAAAGTTCTTTGCTCTCTGGAACTTTTAGGCTCGAGTTTGAAAGTCTCAGGCTCGAGTTTAAATAGCTTAAAAACAGTTCTTTGCTCTCGGCCAAAACTAGGCTCGAGTTTGAATATGTTAGGCTCGAGTTTGAGCATTGGTTAACTTTTCAAACCGAAAGACTTTTCTTTCAATGGAACAGTGCAAGGTTTGAATATATCTTTAAGTTTCAAACAACTTGTCCCGCCAGAGATGAACTCGAGTTTGCCATGACAGGCTCAAGTTCATGCTCCTAAAGTCTTTGAAAAACTTTCAAACCTGAGGTTTGAAGAAAGCAAGTGTAAGGTTTAACATGTTTTCAAGGTTCAAAAACTCTCTGGAAAGAATGAACTCGAGTTTGACCTGAGTAGGCTCGAGTTCATGTGAACTTTTCAAAAGTTTAACTTTAAACTTCAGGTTCAGTCTCGAGTTTGGAAATCAACTAGACAAGTTTGTGCTCTCTGTCAAATCCAGGCTCGAGTTCAACACTAACAGGCTCAAGTTTGGTTTTGACAGATTGAAAAATACAAGTTTAAATTATTCTAAACTTTGTCAAACCTTATCAGTAGTGTTTACAATTGTTAGTAATCATCAAAACACACAGGGAACTAACACATTTAGTCCCTTAAGTTTGTAAAGTGCTCGTTTGGTCCTTAAAAGTTAACAATTTTAAAATACTAACTCAACAATTTTAAACGATGACTGTGTACTTAAATGCTGACAAAGCAAGCTTACATGTTACTTTTTTAATAAATTAATATTTTAAATCCTGTAAATTGAAATGTATTTAAGCAAACTTTGGGTATATGTTCTTCATCTGAGGCATTTAAGTGCACAGTCATCGTTTAAAATTTCAATTTATAGGATTTAAAATATTAATTTATTAAAAAAGTAACATGTAGGTTTGCTTTGTCAGCATTTAAGTGCACAATCATCATTTAAAATTGCTGAGTTAGTATTTTCCGTTAAGTCTACTTAACGGTGTTAACTTTTAAAGACCAAACGAGCACTTTACAAACTTTAAAGACTAAATGGATACCTCAAGCAAATATAAAGGACCAAACAGGTTCTTTAGTCTATATATAATCATTGATCATGAATATAATATAATAGACACACAAGCAATTGAGTCATGACCATTGTGGGCTAGCTCATTGGGCCTTTTATTATTTGACCTCAAGAACTCTACATCTTCGTTATCAGTTCATTGTGATGAGCCCATAGTCAATTTTCATATGCATCATGGGCCTTTGCAATGTTATAATATCCATAAAATTGTGTTTATTGTAGAGGATTCATCTTGGTCACGACATTTATATCTTGTTGACGATATTTATTTGTCCTTTGAGAGTTTGAATTAGAGCTTAATGATATTAATCCCTTGTTTCATATAAGTATAGTTGTCCTAGCAGCAACATCACCCGCTACACTTGGACAAGGTCCCTGAGTTCGAGTTCAGTATTGACATATTTGTGTGCATGCATGTGTTTAAAATGTATTTTTAAAAAAAAAAAGGATAGTTACTATAAGATCTTGAGAAAGCAAACTAATCACTAAAAAATCTTTCAACAAGTATAAGTAGAACGCAGTGTCAAGTTCTAATAATGAAGGAGATAACAAACTCACATGCTACTCACTTTTAGAATTTCTTAGTTGTTATTTCTTTTTTGAGACCTCATAATGATTCTCCCAGTAAGTCTCAAAACAGGCCCGGCCTCATTGTGGGCTAGCCCATTCTCAGCTATAGCAATATATATAGTAAGGCCAGAATTAGAAATATACAATAACTCAAGAATTATGACGTGCATTTGTATTTATCAAGTTCATAAAATCACATTTAAAATGAAAACAGATATGAATGGGAAACAATTATAATGATTCAGAGAATCGTCTTGCTCCATTCTTGAGAAGCATAATATAAAATATTTTGAGCCCTAGACAAGAATATATGAATCACGATCCAAACATTCCTGAGGGTTAGTGTAGAAGTAGTCTTCTTCTTTGGGTTTTCCAGGAACCACGGATCTCATGGTAGGGTTTCCAACACGATCTGCATGAGCTGCCTTCACCTGAGTTGAGAATTCGTTCCAATTTAGGGTTCCATTTTTGTACTGGTCTATCAGTTCCACCAACACCTTCCTGTCCAACACTATCGTCTTCTTGAACCCTAAGTACCTGATCGTCATCATGTAATACAAATTAAAAGTCCTCAATTTTATTTCTAGTGCAAAAGTGTACATTCAGTCTTTTATAACTTTTTTTCTTTTTTTTGCTACTGCACCCGGTTCACCAGAGCTTTGCCCTGCCTAGTCCGGATCGAGGTTCTGTCGAGCGCATATACGGGGACCTCTCCCAGGGGAATTTTCTGCATCCACAAGGACTCAAACTCGAGACCCCTGCTTAAGCGGCCCAAGTCCCTTCCACTTGAGCCAACTCCCGCTGGTCAGTCTTTTATAACTTCATACAAGGTTTAATTTTTAATTTGTCTCTTAGAGTTGTGTTTTTAGTCCTCAAATCGTAATTAATGCTATCAACAAAAGATATAGACATTGGAATTTTAAATGCTGACAAAACATTCTCTAATACTGATATATTACTTTAAATTTTTAAAAAAAATGATTGGCACAAAAAATCAACATCTTGGGCCAATAGCGTTAGGGTTAAAGGACTTAATTAAAAGATATTTTAGAAAAATTAAGGGATCAAATTAAAACATTGTATAAAGTTAGAGGGTCAAAGGTACACTTTTGCCAAAAGGAAGTGTCTAATCAGGAAGATGTTAGAGAAGAAAAGTTTAGCACCTTCTATGGCCTTCAACAAGTTTTGCCATATGGCCTTTGTAAGTTGGTACGAAGATGTCACTTTCTGTTGACACATAGTAATCTATAGCTGCCATTTGGTTCGAATGGTTTCTGAATGGTTCAAGCTCCCACGTATCCATTAACGTCTCTTTTTTCACCTAAACAAACACGACATCGTCACAAAACTAAATATAATCACTATTCTAGCAAGTCAATCATATATAATATGAGAAACAGTAGATTCTGATGATCTTCAAGAGCTTATTATTAATTGGTTCAATTATCATATATATACTGACCATATTTGGAAAAGCTTGCTTGAGATCCACCATTCTTTTGTCTGCTTTGTATATATCTCCAGCAGCAATGTAGACCTGAATGTCACTATCAATCCCCAATGCACGTAGTGTTAGAGCAGTCTCTTCTGGTGTTAGAGGGCACAGACCATCTGTTCTTTTCTTCTCAGAATCTATCTCCTTCTCTTTCCACCATGGATACGCATATCTATATATGCACCAACATATATAATTCTCATTACCAAGCACACTGATTCTTTTATACATTAGCTTATGTATGTGTATATATACCCCTCTTATTCTTAGTATAAGACATCTTCTAGAAAGTTTTTGTCGTCCTAAATTCATTTGTTAAAATTCAATAGCATTAAATTCTTTTCCCCCCCTAAAAAATACCTCGATTAATTGTATTGTACAAGAAGATTATGTAAGAAAGAAATTTAAAGTAATTAAGATAAAAAGATTTTGATCGGAGGGCAATAATTTTTTTTTATATACTATTTCAATGATATAAACTACTTTTAACTACTTTTATTAATCCTTGCGAAGGAGTTGAAAAGTATTTCATATTAAGGATCAGAGTGATGTTATTGTTGGAAATATTGAAGGGTTGCAAGATGGCTAATCACTCATGAACTCTATAGCTAGGGCCTTCATGTGATTTAGGTGTGAAGAAATGTTGATCCTCGCCACATGCATAGATAGAGTTTAAGTGTTCAAGGTCCTCTTCTCAGTCTCCGTTACTTTGGGATTGTTCATCACCCTCAAGATCAATGGTTGATTAATTGTTGTATGAGCTTATTGCTCTCTCATGGTTAATAATAGATATAATACTTTCATTAAGTTCTTGTTATTTCTCTATATTCAATATAGCTAACAGGTACACAAGCAGATAATATGTGTGTGTGTGAGAGAGAGAGAGATGACACACACACGCATATATTTACCTCATTTTAGTGAGTTCATCGATTTCTTCTGGGGTACAACCTTCGTTGCAACCAGAGAAGGCAACCATGTCCATTTCGTAACGAAGATGAAGAGCCAAGTAAGGTCCTCTCTGCTTGAGAATGCTAACAATCTTCCTTGCTACTTGTTCGATTGGTGGAGCAAATTTCAGAGACTGGTAATTCACTCTGCATCTCAGTTTCTGAACTTCTTCAGGAAGCCCATTGTTGGCTAGCCTTGCATCCGATTTTGTGAAGTGCACAACTTCGTATCCCTTTATTCGAGGAAGAATCTGTTCAAAACAATTCTTAAATATTAAGAATTCATATGGAATAGTATTCGTGCATAATTAAATTATTGAAACTAGATGTCCATCGACAATAATACTACGTGCATATCCGTGCGATGTATTAATCTAGAAGAAGGCAGTGAAAAATATATAGGAGTGATCTAACTTGATTGAATTCACCATCATTCATTCAAGAAATTCAAAGATGTTGAAAATTCATTCTATACATCACATTATTGAAATGAAATCTTAATAATTCTATTTATAAGATGTGTTTGAAATTTTAACCAACTTTTTGGTCTTTGCCCCTATTAAATACTTGTTATTCATTCTAGTCCTAATTATAAGGCAGAGAGAAGGAGTGTTTGTGTTATATTTATAAGAAGCCTCATTAAATTCTTCATATGAATGTATAATTTTACTTATATATTATATATATTAAATAAGGATAAAGTTGAAAAGTTAATAAAGTTTAAGGTTTTTCTTAGTCAGTGTGAATTATATTATATTAGAAATGTCTTATAATTAGGACAAGAGAAATACCTCCTTTTTCTACTTATTCTATCTCTTATTCCATTGCCCCTCTAGAAATAAGGATATTTTTGAAAAATAAAATGCATTTCTTATACACTTATTGCCTTTTAGCCAATTTTTTGATACTCCCTTCTATCATTATTTAAAAAGCCCAAAATTTTGAATTGTCTTGGTCCTTTTCATAAGAGTCGAACAAGAATTGTCTTAACATTTAATGAGTTTTTCGATTTGTGCCCTTCATTAATTATACATATTGCATTAATTAAAGGACTGGTAATACTCATGTTTACTCTATTTATCTCTCTTATTTGCCCCTTATAAATAAAGACATAATTGGAAAAAAGTTTATTTCAGAACATACTTATTATTTTTAACTAATTTTAACATCTTTCTTAAATCACGTAATTTGGTTATCGGGCTCTTATAAATAGAATCAAAGGGAATATATGAAACCGATTATTTGTATCTTATATATAGTACGTACTAAAGGAGTACTTATAGATAAGCTTGATTTGCAGAAACTATTATACTTACCACATCATAGTAATAGGTCATGTTGGACCAACTAATAGGAGGCATGGAATAGAGGGATTCCAATTCCACTTTTTGCTTCTGTTTTGAAGGCAACTCTTTCAATATTTGAACTTCATCTCTCAGCGATTCTATCAAATAATCCACATCAAATATATCTGGGAATTGGCTGCAGCCATCGCAACAACCACAATATCAAATTTATTCATTAATTGCTTCATTTAATAAAACGATTAATTAATTAAGATATATTTGTTAGGTCAATTAATTTTACCCACCTGTGGTCATTCCAAAAGGAGGTATTGTCCAATTCAGGAACTATAAGTGTCACATTCAAAAACCTTGCAATGGTAACCATGTCACATATCTGCAGCCAAATTAAATCAACCAAATTAAATCCACTATAATATTGGCCCATTATTATACATACATACACACAAAGAAAGAAAGAAGTGCATGGTTAAAAAAAACAAAAGGAAAAAAAATGATAGTGAAGAGAATTAGAGAGAGACATAGGACCACACATTTTATGGAATTTATTGTTTACACACAAAAATTGAAATTTAGTGTTTATAATTAAAATATTAATATACTGCGTCACATTTGATACAAATACTTGATAGAACAAGCAATAATGAAAATGGAATAATTCAATAGTACATGAATGACAACAGGACAGAATGCTTACACCAGCTCGCATTTGGTTCAATCCTCCATTGGAAGAAACCATTAGATATCCATTATTCTCATAAATCCCTGAAAGCAAATAAAAAAAAGGTACTCAAAATTTTTTAAAATTTTGTTTATATAATAATCTCAATAAATCTATATGATAATCACCAAATTCCCTCATTTGATGTTTTAACTGAAATCCATGAGTATGATTTGTTTTAGGAACCTTGTTTTCAGCATATTCATTTACTATGCATGAAGCATAGGGAAAGAGCATGTCTATTGGTGGATTGAGTGCAACGAACTAAAAAGACAGCTATTATTGTGTGGTTGATATATTTTTCAGTATTTGAAACAAATTAAATTTAATTCTCTATCATGATTATATGAAACAATAATATTAAAATACATTATTGTATTAAGAGTTTATTTCTTGTCTTTAAGATCATATTTTCTAAGAATATAGTGAGAAAATATGTGTGATATATGCATATATTCTTTTGTTAAAATTCCCATCTTTAGTTTAAGATTAAAAAGAAAGACGCAGGTAATACGTACTTGGAGGTGGAAGATGGGAGAAAAAACGATTCATAAATTGGACTGCGAAAATCCAAATCATGAAGACATATGTAAAGAGAAAAGCCCATATCTTGAATCTTGAAGTTGACGATAATCTTGACTTTGTTGCCACCATGAACAGCTTCAGATTCACACCCTTCAACGATCCTCCCTTTGATAACAAACCTCTCAGTTTCTGAGACTTGACTCCTTCACCCATCAAACGTTTGAGCAATTCCATATTCAAAACTCCCACATACTTCATCTTATTCCCATTATATGCCTTCTCTCCTTTCTCTTCCATGTCTTCTGAATCCTCAAAATGATTGTTCTTGTACCCCATGCTTCAATATAATTTAAAGCTCTGTGTGAGTGTGTGTATGTGTGTGTGTTCAGTTGTTGATGATATATAAATATAAAGCTATATAAAAGTGAGGTATTAGGTATATATTGAGGAGAGGGAAACAAAAAGACGGGGGAGAGAAATATTTTAAGGTAATGAAGTGTTCAGGAAATGGAATATCCCTCAGATCATGAATGGGGAGGATTGAAGGAAGAAGGAGAGGGCAATGGTTTAAAGGGGTACGTAGTGTCTAATTATAAAGATGAAGAATGCTTTCAGAGAATAACTATATGAATTAATGCCCTTGTTTTCAGTGTAATTATATGTGCTGTTGAGTGTTGTGTAAGGAACACAATTGATGAAAACGTGTGTGCACGTGTGTTGAATAATATAAGTTGCGTCAGAAGACAATAGGACATTTTGTTGTCTTGTCATAATTAACATATTTATTACACATAATAGAGGGTTCAAACTCACAATCTCATACTTAAAATAGATTTAAGGGAGGAGCTTAGTGTCATTAGACTATAAAGCTATGAAATATATAGTTGTCTTCCTATTAACCGTACAAGTAAACCAAAATTGTTATTTATTTAATATATGATTATTTAAGAAGGTGATCCTAACCAAAAAAAAAAAAAAGACTCTTTTATTCAGTAAAAGTTATAATCATTTTCAAGGCTTAGAGCAAAAGTGATTTTCACCTCTCTTAACAAGTGTATTTTTAGAGCGAAAATGGTTTTAGTCTTTTTTTAACAAGTGTGCTTCTTAGTGTTTAAACTTGTGTTCTACTTCTTATAGAGTGACGCCACTTACTACCCCAACTAATATTTTGTTAGTAAAAAACTATGAACTTTAAGCAAAGGCAAACATTTATATAAGGGAAGAAAAATCAATTTATAGCATATGTTTTCCACATTTTAGTATTATGTAACTTACAATTTTTTTTTTCAAAATATTTTATACAGTAAATTAATATTCATAGAAAGCATTAATATAAATATAAAATATAAAGTAAGACGTAGTATAACAAAAACAACACAACTTATTCTTCAAATTCCAAATTTAATTAATTATATCCTTATTAATTAATTAGATTATATTTTTTAACAAGAATGTGTGTGTATATAGACACACATATGTTCATGATTTGTGGAATGATATATTTTGAATTTATCATATTTAGAAACTGTCATATTGCTTATATATTACACGCTACTTTAATTTCTTTTCTGGCTGGTGATTTTTGCTATTCTAATTAAATCTATTCTTTTGTTCAATTTACATTAAGGAAAATAAGGGTGGACATTTTTATTTCGGAGAATTATTATTTTTATTTATTCCTATGATTAGGTTTTTCTTTTCAACAAGTTAATTGGAAGTTACAACGCAAACACACGCAAAAAGGATACGATGAACAGATTCCTTTTTTTTTTCCCAGGAAAACGTACGCTTTGCATCTTTTTTACTTAGATTAATAAGCCATGCATCTTTCTGTTGTTCCCAATCTATATATAAGAGCCTTCTTCATTTAGCCGATAAACTCAAGCTTAAAGTATACATTACCCGCTAAACTTTGGACCATATACATATATTTCTCTCTCTTATTTATAAGTTACTTTCAATATATTTTACTGGAATTAAGAAAAATCTTAAACTTTATGAAGGGAAAAATTGAATATTAACCCTTAAAAATGATAGGAATATTATCATTAATAAGAAAATTAGGTATTTAATTTTTTTGAATAATATAATAAGAAACTCGATGAACAAATAATTGCTCTAAAAAAACTACTTCCTCTAGTCCTATATACTCCCACTGCCTACGGTTCAGAATATAATTCACATTTTAGAAGAATTTTTTAGTCCATAATACAAGTCGCGTAAAGAGTAATAAGTAATACTTACTTGTCCTTTTCTTTTATGGTCTACTATGCCCCCCCCCCCCCCTTTTTTTTCCCCCAAAACTATACTGTTCTGGGGTAAAATGATAAATGGTGAACACTATTTTGAAGAAGCATATAGAACTCTGAAGTAATTTTTTAGTGGTTTTCAACACCCTAAAATAGTTTTCAGTAGCATAAACTATACTCTAGAATGTTTTTTCAATAGTACTGATCATTATTCTAAAGAAATTTTTGGTACATTTAGCACGCTAAAGTGTTTTTCAAGTAGCACTTGGTATCTTGACGTCAGGGTGTTTATTGCTAGTAAGAAAAATACTCTTAGGATAAAGTCGCACTAAAAATTACTTCAAAAAATATTAGGCGCTAATAAAAAAAACAATATTTTAATATATTAGATGTACTAGAAATTACTTTATGAAATTAGGTATTAATGAAAAAATACTTCAAGCTACTAGATGATGCTTTGAAATAAATGTTCCATCATTCATCATTTTACCAGAAAAAGGGTTGTTTTGGGTACAGGAGGGAAATGGACCTAAAAAAAAGAAAAGAAAGAAACAGAGAGAGGGGACAAGTTCTCTATATTTTGTCCCAGAGCGAGTATCATTTTCTATTTTCATCCCTATTAATTAGTATATTAGTCTTACTACATTAATTATTCACCCACTCACACTTTCTCCATAAATTTGAGTTTTTTTAAAAAAAAATTTAATTATTTTACATTTTATTACTTTTTAAGTAATTTTAGCCAACCTTTTTTACACAATTTTTTTAAAAAAATACGCTCTCACGTTTTCGTGCCCGCTCGGCTCCATGTCATATTGTCTTCTAGAACGTATTTTTAGTTCTCTTGATAAGACTTTTTGATAATTTTAATAAGCATTAAATATTTTTTTTATATATGCCCATCCCTATTAGGGAAGTGAGAGTATATCAAAATTAATATGATAGTGTGTTTAATAAAGGCCGTATTAAAAATACTTAAACTTTATGACAAATTTAATATTTTTAATTGTTTTTTGTAAACAAGTTATAAATGCCTTATAAAATAAGAACAGTGGGAACAACAAAACAAACGTTATCGTGAGTATTCTTTTTGAGAAATGAGCCTCTTCATTTTTCTTACCATTCGTTTCCCTCTACTTCTCTATTTACACTGTTGGATTATCTCTAACGGTTGAGATTAAATATTCTATAATAATATTATATTATTAAATAACAAAAAATTGTAAATAAATAGATCTAAATCATTAACATTTAATCTAAATAGTTAATATATTTGTAGTTTTATTAAAGTATTCTATATATTATTTTTTAATTTTTATAGGATATTGGATCTCTATCGTTAGAGTTGATTTAACGGTGTAAATAAAAAAATGGAGGGAAGTAAACAGTAAAAAAAAATGGAGAGGCTTTTTCCCCTTCTTCTCGCGTAGCAGAAGCATACATCATGGTGAAATTAAAGTACATTAAATTCAACACATTCATGATTTTAATGGTGGTATGGACAAGAAAGAACACATTGTGATTGGTGTATCCATCTATTTCTCTCATTTTCGCTGAGAACAAACACATGGCTATTAGACTTTACTATGTCGCTTCATGTTTAAATTTGATGACTTAAAGTCATTTAAATAATTCATCGAAAATTTGAAATGAAATTGATGGTAAAAAAAACTTCTATATATAATAAATGTGTATATGACAATTGTGTATGAAAAGGGAACAAATAAATTATCAGAAAATGAAACTATGAAAGTCGTTAAATTAACAAATTTACATAATCTCAATTTATTTCATTTTCTATTCATACAAATGAATTAAAAGCAAGACATATCATCCTTATCAAAAGGTCATTAATGTTATTTAATTTATATCCTCTTTTTCTATAAAACCATACACAAATTATTTAAAAGGGAATTTTTAAACAATTCCAATCCTTATGAATCAGTTAAGACTTAAGAGAGTCTTTTATTTAAGAACAAAGAGAGCATTTCAATATCATCAATTTAATTGTAATGTGAAATAGAATTTACATAGAAAATAGCATTTCCTTCCCCACGCGATCCACGTCGAGAGCATGTTAATAAGGGAAAAACTTAATTTTCCTACAAAGAAATTCACCACACTGATAAGAGTTGAGGTTGTTCCATAAAAAACAATTTAATTATGAGAGAAAAGGAGTGGAAAAGAGACTCACTTATCCTTTGCATTGTTCTAGCACCACATTATTTGCAATGTGCGTGAAGCTTATAAATTTGAAGTCATTTAATCTTAATTCTAATCAAACCTTATAAAGCTAGAGTCATTTCATCTTAATTTATTGTTCAAAAAAAATTCATCTTGATTTTAATCAAGAAGCAACTCATGACTTTAATCAATCCATATTTCTCACTCTTAATTATTATACAACATATAATTGATCCACGTCTAAAATCAGGCTTTCATAGATATAAACTCAAAACATGACTTAATTATAAAATCATCTTTTATAGGTATATTAGTGATTGTTTTCCAATAATACTTCCACTACAAAAAAAGGGGGCCATTAGTAGCGGTTAAAATCGCACATTTGTAGCGGTTTCTGCCACCACTAACGACATTTGTTGTGGTTACACAAACCTCTATTAAAACCACTGAAACAAACAAATTTCTAGCGGTTAAAATAACCCGCTACTACATCGACATAAACCGCTACTGTAACTGTAGTGGTTCGAATTGACCACCACTATATAAGGCTGCACTGACTACTTATGTACACATTAGTTGCGGTAAACAAACCGTTACAAAATGAAGTTGATAATTTTGTCGCGGTTACATAACTGTTACTAAATATTTTGAAATATTTTGTAGCAGTCAGGGAATCACTACTAATAAGTCCAAATTTATAAATAAAAAAAAAATTTACCGCCAGAATATTTGTAGTGGTGGATAACCGCTACAAATAATTCCCGCCATTTTCTTTTAAAAAAGGTTTTGCCGCCATTTTTTCATTTTTATATTTGTAGCGGTTTATAAAGCACTACTTCAACCGCTACAAAATATTGACGTTATTTGTTTGAAAAGTAGTTTTGGCGCGTACGTTGGTATTTTGGTATTTGTAGCGGTTGCATAACCACTACAAATGGATGAAATTGGAAAAAAAAAATTAACAATTCTTATTGTAATTACAAAAATGTTATATTATTAATCATTTATATTTTTACTGAAAATAAATGATATTAAAATATGATATTCGATTGTATAAGGCTACTATATATGTGTAAAACAATGAGAATATGTAAGTATAATAACAACAATTTATGAGTTAATTAAAATAAAATTAATTATTAAACAAAAGTGTGGGAAAGTGGATTGAATAATATGTATGTGAAAGTAGAAAGAAAGTTGAAAATTGACAAAATACACATGTAAAATAACAAAAGTTAATATCAACAGGGTAGAAGAAAAAACAAATATTTCGATAATCATTAGATTTGATCCGGTTGAATGACATTTACCCCATTCAAACACTTTACCTCATTGAGAAAACGTAAAAATATGAGAGAAAACAGAAAGAAAACGTGTGTAGAAAACAAAACTGAAGCATATTAAATGTGGTTTGGTGGGGGTATTTATTTTGATATCAGCGCATCACTTTGTAGCGGTTGGGGTGTCAATTTTTGTAGCGGTTTCATTTAGTAGCAGTTTTTTTGAGCTTTTGTAGCGGTTTTTTTGGATTTTGTACCGGTTATAAACCGCTACAAAAACTTTTGTGGGCTTTTTTTTAAAAAAAGAAAAAAGAGTAAAATGAAGAGTAGAGATAATTTTTTCTCTCAATCTTCGTCAGCATCCCTACAAAGAAAGTTTGTATAAAAAGTTACGTGTGAGTTGAATATGTAATAACACATATAAAACTTTAGTTAAATGCTATTATTATATTTCATATTGCATATATTTAAAAACATACTAAATTATAGGTAAAGTGTTATCACCGTTTGGGAAGAGGTTTTCGAAACTGGCGGGGTGGAGCGGCTCACAATTGTAAACGACGTTCTCACCATCGCCTATGTCGTAAAGGTCCCGAGGCTTTAAGTGAACCACCATATTCCAATCCCTGTGCCTCTAACCAGCGACATAATAAACCTGATGGGCCTCTGAGGCAAGAATATGCAGCTCGTCATCTTCAAACTGACCAATGTGAATAGGCCAAGAGAAATTCACTGATGTGATGCCTAAGTCATCAGTCGTGAGTCCCCGAGACGTTGTCGTATTCACCCACAAACACTTGAACAACGTCACAGAGAAAAAGCCTTAGTAAGTTATCCTAACCACATCAAGCAGCTTTCCATAATACGGGACGTCACCGAACTGCATGTTGCTGTCACTGCTGCTTGCATAACTCCTTGTCCCAAACGTGCCATATACACCCGAGTTTTGGGTCAACAATCCTTGATCTCATGAAACCGTGCAAAACTTGAAACCATTGACATTGTATGCCGTAAATCTTTGGGTGTGGTCAAGCGGGCCGAGTGCGAGAGCTCTGAATTCTGGTGAGTAGGGGTTGTGGTCATTCATTATTCTCCTCCTAAACCAACCCTAGAATTCTCTGTGGATCTTTCTATCAATTTTGGAGGATGTCTATGTACAGATCCTCAATTGACGGTTCACATGACTCCTGAGTTCCCTACAATTAAACATTCGATGACGAGCAAGAAATGTGACTGTAAAATGTAAGGAAACATATAGGATAACAAATATATCTATGTGCAATCCTTACTGAAGATACGGTTCAACTTTAGTGCAATTAATCAAGACATGTCTATGTGCATGAAACTTCTCAAGTGCCGTGAGTTTGAAGTTCTCACATCCGCCAACTGGATTACCAACATGAGGGAATAACAACTCTGTTGCTGATGGCTCTAGCTCTGGCTCAGGAAAATCCCGTCTACACGAGGCGGTTGGTTGAATGACGTCTCAATGTCATCAAAGTACCTGGAACAAAAATACATGACCTCATCCCCAATATAACCTTCTGCTATTGAACCTTCAGGCCATGTCTTATTCCCCATGTAAGATTTCAGTTTCCCAAGAAACCCATAAAGTAATGAGGAAAAATGTCGATACATCAATGGTTAAACGTGCGACTAGAGGAGTAATGCTAAAGTAATTAATTTTAAATGAGTACCTCACAATAGGATATATCCATCGGTAGTGAAAAGGGACAGCAAGATTGGTTTCGTGAACAAGGTGTACTGTCAGGTGAACCATGACCGTAAAAAATGACGGAGGAAAAATCATTTCCAAATGACACAGCGTAAGAATGATTTTCTGCTACAGCTGGTCGAGCTCCTCCACAATCAAAACCTTTGAGCACAACTTCCGAAAGAAAGTAGAAAGCTCAACCAAAACGATCGACACATCAAGAGGCAGCGTATTTTTTATGGTCAGTGGAAGTAACTGTTGCATAGGGGTGGAAATAGGTCAAGTCCCTATCAGGTGGCCTACAGCTTGGCCTGTTTAGGGCCTGGTCAAGCTTGGCTTGTTTGTTAAGAGGGCTAGGCCAAGGCCTATATGTGTAAATAGGCCAGGCCTATTTTGTTAAGGCCTGACTTGTAAGCCTTCAGGTCTGGCCTGTTTACACATTAAATATATATATTTATATTTATATCATATAATAATAAAATATTTATTTTTTCATTTTTATATTTATATAGATTTTGATAGGCTCAAAGTGTATGAAGCCTACTTATGGCTTTCAAGGCCTGCAATATGAGGCCTTTTTAAAGGCCTACATTGTAAGTAGGCCTTTAAAAAGGCTTCAGGCCTGACCAGGCCTTATGAAGGCTCAGGTCTGAGCCTAAAACAAAGCCTGCATTCAAGCTTTAGCCTTTTAACCCCATTACAGGCTCAGGCCTATTTAGCCAAAGTCTGGCCTGGCCTGGCCTATTTCCATGCCTACTGTTGCATAAGCACATGTGAGTCATGACTCTTCAGGTTAGTAACCTTTTGAGCCTGCACGTCAACACATCGTGAAATGTTGCTTGAATACCTGTCAGGAACTCTTATATTATTCAACGTCGCGAGGAAGATTTCCTTATTCGGTTTTGTCAGGGTGAATTTTGTTGGTTGAAATATGTCATGCTCATCCGGCCACGCATCTGCACGAACTCCCATATCCCGTAAATTTTTCCTCACTTGAAGATGATCTTTTGACTTGCCTGGTTCGTTCAGAATCGTGTACAACATATTGTCGCACACATTCTTTTCAATGTGCATGACATCCAGACTGTATCGGAGCAAATTATCTATCCAATACGGAAGAGTGAAGAAGATGCTTATCTTCCGCCATTGCTGGGTCACAGAACCAGAAGCCCTGGCCGTCTTTGTCCCGACCTTTGTTGGAACGTCTTTTTTCCCATACTCAAATTCAACATCCACAAGCTGCTCTTTGATTTCTTCACCAGATAAATTCTGAGGAGGTCCTCTTTTTTCCTGTTGCCCATTGAAACGATTGCGTTGCAACCTAAATTTGTGCGTACCATCGAGAAACCTCCGATGACCCATGAAGCACCACTTACGACTGTGGGGAAGGCGCACTGAGTCAGAGTCAAAATCGCAAGCCAAACATGCAAGGCCAGTATGCATATTCCACCCAGATAATGTTCCCAGTCGAGGGAAGTCACTGATAGTCCACATCAATGCCGCACGCAAGTTGAACAGTGTCTTCTCGTGCGCATCATACGTCTCGACGCCTACTTTCCACAATTCCACCAACTCCTTGATAAGCGGTTGTAGATACACATCGATGTCATTTACTGATGCCTTTTTGCCTGGAATGATCATGGACATAATGAAGGAGCTTTGTTTCATACACATCCAAGGGGGCAAGTTGTAAGGTATCAAAACAACTGGCCATATACTATAACTTGTGCTAAGATTCCCAAACGGATTAAAACCATCGGTCGCCAAAGCAAGATGAACATTTCTAGGGTCCGCCACGAAATCAAGAAAGTCTGAGTCAAATGCTTTTCATGCTTCACTATCCCGTGGATGTCTGACTTTACCATCTTTGTTCTTATCGGCTTCATGCCATCTTATATGCTCAGCTGTCTTAGACGACATAAACAATCTTTGTAAGCGAGGTTTTAAAGGAAAGTACCTTAAAATCTTTACGGGTTTCTTCTTCTGCTTTTTTCCCTTCTGAACTGTCCTGAACCTCGAAGTGTTACACTTCTTACAAGTCTCCCTCCGAGCTTCCTCCCCCAATAAAGCATGCAATCGTTGGGGCAGACATCGATTTTTTCGTAATTCAAGCCTAATCTGTTGATTATCTTCTTGGCCTCGTAGAAGGTTGTGGGAATGTCCACGTCAGGGAAAGCATCTTGTAGTAATTCCAGCAACATCGACATTTCCTTATCAGTGATCCCACACATGCACTTGATATGGTAAAATTTGATTAGAAAGGATAGTTTTAAGTATTTCTGACAACCTTGATACAAAGGACGACTGCTCTCATCCATGAGGCTGAAAAATTCCCGAGCTGCTTCATTCCTGAAGAAAACTGGTTCTGGACCCTGCACTTCTGCTGTGAAGTTGTCCTTTTGAACACCAAAAACGTCGCAAACAGCTTCATTAACCGGATCATCTTAATCTAGTTGCTTTCCTACTCTTGAGGTTTGAGGAAAATGATCCCCATATCTCATACCACGTTTCTCACCATGAACACCCCAGAAATGTATATGCTTCTGGGAAAGGCTTAATAAGAAGATGTTCCATAGCACCTTCTCGTGTTTGTCACTTCTTAAACTTGCATCTACAACAAGGACACACGATCTTGCCATTAATGCTAGCGTGAGAGAAGGCGAAATCTAAGAAATTTTTCAATCCCGCTAAATATACAGGAGAACTGCATGGCATCTTGATCCATGACTTATCCATCTGTAGTAAATAAAGCTAGGATAGTATATAAATGTGGAAATAATGTTTAATTACTTTCATTCCAGCACTTGAGATCTTTAAATGCAATGTGGAACACTTTGTAGCGGTTAGGAATAGCGATGACAACCGTGACCAAAATGAAGAAGAAACTTTGTAGTGGTTCTCTAACCGCTACAAATTTGAATTGAAAATCCCGCAATGGACTAGTCGCGGTTCCGAAACCGCTACGTCAACCGTTACCAAATGATGCCTGTTTGCGTTTTGTAGCGGTTTATGGGTAAAACCGCAACAAATTTTTGGCGGTTATTTATTTACTTTGAAATTCAAATTTTTAGCGGTTTCATTATATGTAACCGCTACAAATATATTTTGTGGCGATTTTAGTATCAAAACCGCTACAAAATTTATTTTTAGCCATTCAAATTTTAAGAACATATCTTTTTATTCACAAATTATTAAGTCCATTTATTATTTTGAAAATATATATTTTTATTCAAAAATTATTAACTCCGTTTATTATTTTACAAATGACATATAAGTACCGAAATAGTATTACAATATCAAAAACCTACTGAAAAAAAAAACGATAACAAATATTTAAATTTAATAAAATTGTCAACAAATCAATTAAGATAAGAAAGGTGAATAAATATCCAGCGGTACAAATTAATTACTTCAGAAAATAAAAACTTACTATCAGGAACTTGATAATTAGGTCCTGTCTCTGGGGGGCTCTCTCAGGGGGGTTCTCTTAAGAGGTCTCTCTCAGGGGCGGCGTGGGCATGACCAGAGGTAACAACGCCCTCATCATCAATAGTAGCACGACTCAGATGCGAATCCTCGTGGACGAACGGAGGGGGACGCGGAGGCGGGGGGAATCCTCGTAGATGAACGGAGGGAGAGGCTCAGGAGATGGAAACCATCTGTTAGGTAGCAACTCTGTCAAGGCCCCAGAAATTGAGTCTCAACTCTACCTCTGGCTAGCGTACCAACGCTCATATCTCTCTGCAATGCGCCTATTCCTGGCCTCATTCCTGGCCCTCTTTGCAGCAACCTTCTCGGCAATCTCCGCGGCAACTTTCTTGGAAATCATCACATCAACCACCTCCGGTGGTGGCCTTCTCGAGCCAAAGGTTCCGGCGTCAGAGGAGGAGGCCTTGCCATACACCATGCTAGGCCTGGCGCCTAGCCCAAAGCCCCTAACACGGCCAAGATGCTCGACTCGGCCCACAGCAGCTTTCAATGGGACCGTAGAATCCATAGACCCCTGTGACTTCGGGGGCTGTAACGTTTGTATCTCTGGTTGGCTCTGCTCAATCCGGGCCTGACGCACATATTTCATAAAACATTAATCAAATAATTTAATTAAATTTAAATATACAACATTAACTATATAATTAGTTTTTTAGTAACTTACTATTATCTCCTTTGCTACCTCAGAGATCGGCGTCCCATCACGGTGTCTATGGGTGCGTGTATACAACTGCCCATTATCCGTCTGACGGTTCTAATCTCGAGCCTCCTCTTGCTAAAAGAATATAAACTTTGTTATTTCTAAAACAAAACAATAATCATTTAAACATTTAATTTAACTTTTAAAATATCATCTCACTATAGGTCACAGCAAACGTCTTGGATCCTGCCATGTGATTGACCCTTTGATGTGCCCTGCATCTGGTGTTACTTGCAATAGAGCCTGCAAAATAAATGAGATGTTTGTGTAATTTAGGTAAAATAGAGGGGTAGTCAATGTATTTTACTCTAAATTTAATTAATTTAAACCAACTCTAAACACTGCATTAATTTTGTCTATATTTAAATTTTTAAACTTCATTTAAACAAAATTAATTAAAACAAATTTTAAACTATACAATACTCTCATGTTAAAAAAAAAACTAAACTATGATTAATTAAAAAACATATCTGTCCCTCTGCACTCCTCCTATATTGGACAAAAGCTGCCCAGTCATTTGGCTCCACGCCATGTGGGACGTTCTCCATCAATTGCTGCAGAAGCATAGTTGCATCTCCATTCTGCCAGTTGTAGAGACGACCCCTCTGACTCCTCCATGCTTCTCTCATTTTCATCTTTACGTACCTCTGAGCGTGGGCTCACAGTTTAAACTTGTTTTGTATCATAAAATGGTTAGTAATTAAGTAATAATTAATTAAGAAATAGATAACTAAATTAACCACAACTTATAACTATTAACATGTAAAATTTAATTACACAACATAACTGTTAGTTCTCTGATGGTTTTGATGATTGTCAACAACTACAATCAATTGAAGAGGTTTTGCTCTTAAGTGTCAAAACTCTGTTTAAGAGCAAACCTCGAGGTTGGGTTTGTAACCTCGAGGTTTGACCTTACAGAATCTTTAAAAAGTCAAGTGTTATGATGTTACAAAACTTGGTTTCACAAATACTATGTGAAACCTCGAGGTTGAGAAGTCAACCTCGAGGTTCTGGTCTTCTTGGAAAACCCAAGTTTCTTCATTAACACTTGCAACCTCGAATATGGAAAGCAAACCTCAAGGTTTAATCCATACAGAAAGGTCTTGTTTTTCTTCAAACATGGAAACCTCGAGGTTGGACACTTTGTTTTGAAACTTAAGCTTGAAGAAAAACACATTGACCTCGAGTATGAGTTATCAACCTCGAGTATTATGACTTACAGAGAGCAAGAGGTTTTCAAGTCTTTATGAAAACCTCGAGGTTAAGGTTGTAACCTCGAGGCTAAGATTTATGATTGAACACTGAACTTCATTTTCTCAAAGGCTAACCTCGAGTATGGTTTTCTGACCTCGAGGTTGTCGAGTTTCTATGAAAAACTGAAGGTTTGAAAATAACTTCAAACCTCGAGGTTACCTCTGGAACCTCAGGGTTTGTGAGTTTATGAAAGGTTTGAAAAGGTTTCCTTTTAAGGGAAACCTTGAGGTTCATATTGCAACCTCGAGGCTGGACGTTTTAAAATCAACAAATTGCCTGAACCTTTCAAGCTAACCTCGAGGTTGGATGAACTGACCTCAAGGTTAGTGACCGTTGGTGCTTTTTCGAATCTGTTATATCTTATTATTTGATCTAATTGCTTTCATACATCATTCACTCATGATCCCAGATATGTTTAACAAAGTTTGTTGAGTGATTTCAGTTAGCACAGATCAAGATTAATGAAGAATTGAAAGAAAAAGCAAAAAGGTGAACAGTGCATTTAATGCATCTGCACAATCTCACCTACTTTCTGCTAATCCTTCTGAGCACGCCTAATGAACGTTAAAGGAAGTTTACTACATCAAGTAAAGTCAATTCCAACGGGCAAAAACTCAGAGAGACACATCAGACATCATTAGCACTTGGATTAGCAGAAGATATAGAGAGAGAAGAAGCTTAAACTTGCACCAATGTTCTGCAAATGATCTCCAACGGCTAGAATTATTTCTCAACGGTCATTTAATGTTCTCTACCTATAAATAGAGAGCATTAACTCCATTTGCAGTTGATACACCTACTCTGAGCGAAATTCTACTAAGTTCATTTATTGTGTATTAGCTTTCACTTGTAAAGTATCATACTTGATACAAGCACTTCAGTGTTCATCATATCTACTCTGTAAGAGAGTCAAATACTTGTAAAACTTTTATTGATTGAGATAACTACAAGTCAAGGGACTTGGTAGTTGGGGTGTATTGATTACAACTTGTAAGGAGGAGTGTGTTCTAGTGAGAGAACAACTCTTAGTGCAGAGTGTGTAATCAACTACATTGAGTTAGTGGATTGAAAATCCCAAGTGAGGCTTGGGGACTGGATGTAGGTCAGGAAAGGACCGAACCAGTATAAATTGCATTGTGTTTACCTTCTTCTCCTTATCCTCTCTGTTTTACTCTGTTCTAAGGTATTAGAAACAGAACAAATTTAAAAAATTTTAAAGATACCCAATTCACCCCCCCTCTTGGGTATAAAGCTCCTGCTTTCAATAACTTACCTACACAACGTTCTCAAACGCCTTGTCCTTGTTCTCCTTCGGGATCTTTTTACAATCGTGGAAAAAGATCGGGAACCATGCCCAATTCCCGCCAAATTCTGACAGGAATCGGTTCAACATGTGACCACCACTTCTGATTGGCTGGTTCGTGTCCATGTTCTAGGAGACTATCACGCGGTAGTCCTCCAGCTGACTGAGCGTGGGAACATCCAGTGTCCTCCTGTTGATGTTCCCATGTGGATCTGCACAATTATAACAAAATTATTGTATTGCATTTAAATAAATTTTCATTACACGTTAGGAATTTAAATTTTAATTTTTGCCAATAAACTATTTATACTTACCTTCGACATCCACCACAAATCCGGTGGAACGAGAAGACGACGGTCAGGAGTTCCCATGGTCCCACTCATTCTCCTAGTCGAGAAACCGCTCCGCTTCCGCTATGGGAATGTCAAACTGGATCTCCTCATCTTCTTCATTGATGATGTCGTCAAACGACAGACTTGCGCCTCGATCTCCCCTACGGTCTCTAGGGTCTCTGGTTTTGGGATTGGCTTATTTGCAAAGATCTCATCAAACTCACTCCTCCCTGAGGGGGCTCAAGGGGGATATTTTGAGGCCCATGCCCTCTTCTACGGCCCCTTTTACTACTACTACCACCCCTAATAGGCCTTTTTTGGGGTTCAACAGTTTTCCCTCTTCCCTTGTCGTGAGAAACCATGATGTTGAAAGGTACAAGTTGAAAGGTTAAAAGGTAAAAAGTAAAAACTCGCGTGCGTGAATTTCAAAAGTGAGAAGAATAGTATAAAATCCGTTGCACTTAGTAGCAGTTAATTCAACTAACCGTTACAAAGTTAATAATTTTGTAGCGATTTGACTAAAACCGCTACCGCAACCGCAACCGCGACAATTATGCCTTGTTCTTCGTGAACATTTGTTGCACTCATATAATCGCTACAAAATGAATGACCTTTGCAATTCTGTAGCGGTTAACTAGGTGAACCGCTACAAAATAATTGTTCTGTAACGGTTTCTTAAAAAACCACTACAAATTTACTATATTTTTTTTAAAAAAAATCCAAGCTAATTAGTTTATGAGTCAAACTAATTAGTTTGGATTTTTTGTTTATTACAATAAAAGCACTCTCAATTAATTTGATTATTTTCTTTAATTTCCCTAAAAGAGTTGAGGTTAATAAATTAGGAATAATAAGTTTATTGAAAATAGTCCAACATGCCGGTGAAGATTCGGATTCAGTATAGCCACCGATCTCCCAAGAAAAACTCATTGACTCATTTTGATCAGAGATATTTCCCAGAGAGATTGGTGGCTATATTGGACCCAATCTTCTATGGCATGTTGGACAATATTCAAAAGAGGAGAAGTCTTCAAGTCAATGGAATAACTAAATCTGGATTGTCACTGAAGGAACCTCCTCAACTTGAACGATGAGAAGGGAGGCAAATATCTGTAGCTCTCATCTCCCGAGCTCTCATCCCTAAGATCGGCACTGCAGATATATGCATGTCTTTGACAACCAAGCCGAAAATGTTCATTCAATGACAAGCCAGATTTAGAATATTTTTGAATATTTATAATGGTTGTACGGACGCAAAAGGCTATTTATAGAATTAATTTTGTAGCGGTTATAGCCCAAACCACTACAAATGTTTACAATTTGATGTGGTCAAGGCGTCGCTTTCCTCTCACCGTGACAAAACTGTGTCGTTTCGAATTTTTGTAACGGTTATTTTGACGAAACCGCTAGGAAAGAACCGCAACAAACTTCACGCCATAACGCGCCAAGGCTAGCACTATATTTGTAGCGGTTCTTCCCTTGAAACCGCAACAAATAACATGACACAAACTTTCGTGCCATTACGCGCCAATGTGTCGCCACATTTATAGCGATTTGGTTTTGTGTCATTGCTACAAACATCGCAGCAAAATGCTCACCATTTGGCTCCAATACTTCCACTACTAATTTGTGGCGATTTGGCTAGAAACCGCTACAAAATTATTCATTTGTAGTGGTTTTTCCTGATCGCTACAAGATAATCGTGACAAAAGATACTTTTTTTGTAGTGGTCCTAACAAATCTTTGGGGACTACAGGAATTAATTGCTACTAAGTAAACTGTAGACACCTTCCAAGTCCAACCAACATTTTACAATAAAAGATAATTCACATTTTTTAAACATAGTAAATTCGGAAGAAGAGAAATTTCAGGATATCAAGATAAAAATGCTTAATATTTGTTCCCTTTTTTCCGTGAAAAATAAAAAATTGTTACTACTTCTGATCCTACTTTTAGGATAAAGTTTGTAGTGCAATTTGAATTATAAACTTTATCTTATAATTAGGATCGGAATTACACTAAAAACTTTGTCCTATAATTAGGACCAGAGGGAGTAATATTTAGGGAAAATCCATTTAAGGGCCCTTTTTGGAGAAAAAATCCCAAAAAAGGGCCCCAAGATTCTGACAATCCCAAGGGCCCTTTTTGGGATTTTGAGAATCTTGGTAAGTTGTAAATGAGACTGATATAGTTGTTAACCGGGACTGATATTGTTGTAAATGAGACTGATTTAGTTGTAAAAAAAATGTTGTAAATGTGACTAATTTAGTTGTAAACGGGTTAAAAAATTGTTGTAAATGTGACTGATTTAGTTGTTAAATTTTAATGAATTTATCCCAGAAAGGGCCCAAGGGCCCTTTTTGGGATTGTCAGATTCTTGGGGCCCTTTTTGGAATTTTTTCTCCGAAAAGGGCCCCTATAAGGATTTTCCCTAATATTTAAGGGGAAAATACTTCTCATGTTGTAGGAAAAATGTTTTCTCATGTTACACACACATAAAATGGTGGGACCCACACACACACACACACATATATATATATATATAATTACTATTATATATATGTGTGGGTCTTATTATTTCATATGCGTGTATGAATTTTCTTCTTCTCATGCAACATGAGAAGTTTAAACCCCAATATTTAAAGGGCGAAAAAAACAGCTACCTATTCAGATACACACATTTAGGAATGACATTTTAAGTTACTCCTCTTTGCAAGTCATATTCTGAAAATCTGCATATTAAGAGAGGACTTAGTCAGGGACTTTGAAACCATATAAAATTTTTCATTGGCAAGAGTATATAACCTGTTAATGAATTAATGAGCTCGGTTTGAATAGGATGGTAAGAAAAGAAAGGTTCAGGGGTAATTTTGCCCCAATAGTTTTTCAAGGGGTAATTTTAATTTACTCCAGAAGTATCTAAAGGGGAGTAACTTTGCACTGGTCATTATATCTCAGTTATTTTTTACAATTATTTGACTAAACATGCTGAACTGATAGTCATGTGTCATCCACGTCTTTTTTGTTAAGTTGCAAATTTACATTAAAAGTCTATCTCATTTTTTTTTTCAAAGTTAGATTTAAAACTTCACAGGAAAATTTGCACTTTAACAAAAATAAGTGATATTTTATTTTATAAAATTTTTTTTATGGGGTCCAACTGATATCTTTCTATTAAAATAATAGAGAGAGAAGACTAACGGGACCCATAGTACAAAAAGAAGATCATCAACTAATTTTTCACACCATTTTGAAGGACAAAATATTGGAGGAAATTTTAGACATAGAAATTAAATTAGATTTGTTCATTGTATGAGGAAATTTTAGACAAATATCAACATTCCAAATCAGTTTTATCTACTATATTTCATTAACTATTTATCATACTTACAAGTAAATCACTGCACGTTTTAATATGAATTACTGATTATTTATTGGGAAAATGATAGAAAAATATCACTTGAACTTTAAAATTCTGTTGACAACAGTAATAATAGGATTAACAAAAATAATAAAGCAATTGACAACTCATTTTAAGGATTAAAGGAAGAAGGAGAGGGCAATGATTTAGAGGGGTAGTGTCTAATTATAAAGATGATCGAAGAATGCCTTCAGAGAATAACTATATGAATTAATGCCCTTGTTTTCATTGTAATTTTGTGTTGTTGATTGTTGTGTAAGGAAAACAATTGATGAAAACGTGTGTGTCTTGAATAATATAATTTACTTCAGAAGACAATAGGACATTTTTGTTTTCTTGTCATAATTACCATATTTATTACACATACTTATAAAGGGTTCAAACTCATAATATCACACTTAAAACTTAAAACAGACTCAAGGGAGGAGGTTGGAGTCATTAGATTATAAAGCTATGACATATATAGTTGTCTTCCTATTAACCGAACAAGTAAACCAAAATTGTTATTTATTTAATATATGATTATTTAAGAAGGTGATTCCAACAAAAAAAAAGGACTCGGTCAAAGGTAAAATCATTTTCAAGGATTAAAGCGAAAATGATTTTTGTCTTTTTTTAACAAGTGTGCTTTCTAGTATTTGAACTTGTATCCTCCTTCTTACATAGTGACACCACTTAGCACTCCAACCAAATAGCTTGTTAGTAAAAAAGTATGGACTTTAAGCGAAGGCAAACATTTATAAGGGAAGAAAAATCAATTTATAGCATATGTTTTCCACATTAGTATTATGTAACTAACTTTGAATTTTATTTTCAAAATATTATGTACAGTAAATTAATATTTATAGAAAGTATTATTATAAATATAAAATATAAAGTAAGACGTAGTATATCAAAAACAACACAACTTATTCTTCAAATTCCAAATCTAATTAATTATATTCTATTAATTAATTAGATTATATTTGTTAACAAGAATTTGTGTATATAGACACACATGACACATATGTTCATGATTTGTGGAATTATATATTATATTTGTTAACAAGAATTTGTGTATATAGACACACATATGTTCATGATTTGTGGAATTATATATTTTGAATTTATCATATTTAGAAACTCTCATATTGCTTATATATGACAGACAATAGTACTTTAATTTCTTTTCTGGCTGGTGATTTTTGCTATTCTAATTAAATTTCATTCTTTTGTTCAATCCCCATTAAGGAGAATAAGAGTGGACATTTTTCTTTTGGAGAATTGTAATTAATATTTATTCCTATGATTAGGTTTTTCTTTTCAAAAAGTTAATTGGAAGTTACAAAGCAAACACACACAAAAAGGGATACGATGAACAGATTCCTTTTTTTTCCCAGGAAAACGTAAGCTTTGCATCTTTCTACTTAGATTAATAATCCATATGCATCTTTCTGTTGTTTCCAATCTCTAGGAGCTTTCTTCATTTGGCCAATAAACTCAAGCTTAAAGTATACGTGACCCGCTAAACTTTGGACCAGGCCATATACATATATTTCTCTCTTCTCATTTTACTTTCAATATATTTTACTGGAATTAAGAAAAATATTAAACTTTATTAACTTTGTTAAGGACAAAATTTAATATTAACCCTACAGAATGATAGGAATATTATCATTAATAAGAAAATTAGGTGCTTAATTTTTTGAATAATACAATAAGAAACTCGATGAATAACTAATTTCTCTAAAAAAAACTACTTCCTCTATTCCTATATACTCCCTCAGCCTCAAGTTCAGAATATGAGTCACATTTTAGAAGAATTTTTGAGTCCACAATATAAATCGCATAAAGAGTAATAAGTAATGCTTATTTGTACTCAACACACCAAAATACTTTTTAGTAGCATAAACTAGTAACTAGATCCCACACTCTAAAATGTTTTTTCAGTAGTACTGTTCAATATTTTAAAGATGTTCTTGATACATCTAGCATGCTAAAGTATTTTTCAAGTAGCACTTGGTATCTTAATGTCAGGGTGTTTATTGCTAGTGAGAAAAATACTTAGGATAAAATCGCACTAACAATTACTTTTAAAAATATCGTGTGCTAATGACAAAATAATATTTTAAAATATTGGATGTACTAGAAATTACTTTATGAAATTAGGTATTAATGAAAAAATACTTCAAGCCCTACTAGATTATGCTTTGGAAAAAAAAAATGTTCATCATTCATCATTTTACCCCAAAACGGAGCTGTTTTGGGTAGAGGAGGGAAGTGGACCTAAACAAAAACAAAAACAAAACAAAACAAAAGAAACAGTGGGGACAAATTCTACTTTCATCCCTATTAATTAGGATTTTAGTCTTACTACATTTTTTTTTTTTTTGGTACAAGGCGAGGGGAGGGGGAGATTCGAACACGGGACCTGAGAGAAGATATAAGGCATCTCAATACCACCAGCTATGCCACTGCACTGCTGTCTTCGGTGGTAATCTTACTACGTTAATTATTCACCACTCACTCTCTCGGCATAAATAAGAGTGTTTTTTTAAAAAAATAAGTTAAATTATTTTACGTTTTATTATTTTCAAGTAATTTTAGCCAACATTTTTTACACAATTTGGTTTGGTGTAGCTTATTTTTTAAAATAAATAAATAAATACACTCACACGCTGAATTACTTGATCGGCTGCATGTTATAATGTCTTCTAGAATGTATTTTTCGTTCTTTTTAGAACATGTTTTGATAATTTCAATAAGCATCAAATATTTTTGCAAACATAAAATAAGATAAAATTTATATTATAAATGTGATTTGCGTTTGTAGAAGTGATTTTTTTTCCCAATTGAACTCTTATTTAAAGTATTATTTGAAATATTAATTGAGATTGAAAATAATTAAAAATAATATGAATCTTATTAAATACTACATATAAAAATTAGTTGCATATATTATAATAATTGAAGATAAAAAATTAAATTTAATTTTGATATAAAAAGTTAAATTATTATTTTAAATTTTAAAAATGTTGAAGTACTTAATTAAATATTTTTAATGGATAAGATCATATTATATAAATTTAAATACATACAATTATATATGAACATGTTGATAATAAATAATAGTATATCACTTATAAATTTTGGCATAAAAAAAAATATATTACTTCTTCTTGTCCTTAATGTACTACCCAGTTGAATATAATATAATTTGAAGGAAAAAAATTTATCATCTCTAATAATCTCTAAGCCATATATAATTTCTCTTCCTCCCTTTTCTTTTGTTTTTCTACCCCTAATCTTTTGCCACATTTTCTTTTGCTTTTATACCTTCTCTATCCTCTCTTTTGCTTACCGTGATAAGCCAAAAGCCACTAAAAGTGGCTTCTATACTTTGTTGTGGCTTATGGGATGGCTGGATTAAATTTTAAAACCATCCCAAACAAGTCAAAATAGTCAAAGCATACTAAAAGTAGTTTTTAGCTTTTCAACCGTTGCTATAACTAGAGGTAATATTAAAAAACACTTAAATTTTATAACAAATTTAATATTTTTCATTGTTTTTATTGTTTGTGTGAATAAGTTATAAATGTCTTATAAATAAGAGCTATGGATTGGGGACAACAAAACGAACGTTATCATTTGTATTCTTCTTGAGAAAGGAGGCTTTCCATTTTTCTTACCTTTCACTTTCCTCCAGTTCTTTATTTATACTGTTGGATCATCTCTGACGGTTAAAATTTAATATTCTATATATAAAAATATTATTATAATATGAAAGAAGAAAAAATTATAAATAAATAAATTTAAATATTAAAATTTAATCTAAATAGTTGATATCTTTGTACTTTTGTTTAAGTATTCTATATATTATTTTTTAGTTTTTTATAAGATATTAAACCTATAAACTCTAACGTCAAGATTAATTTAGCAGTGGAAATAAGAAAGTAGAGGGAAGTAGATAGTAAAGAAAATGGGGAGGCTCTTTCCCATTTTTCTCGCGTCACAAAGCATGCATCATGGTGCAATTAAAGTACATTAAATGCAACATTCACGATTCATTAATGGTGGTATGGACAAGAAAGAACACATTTTGGTTGGTGTATTCATATATTTCTCTCATTTTCGCTGAGAACAAACACATGGCTATTAGACTATTACTAATCGCTTCATGTTTAAAATTGATGACTTAAAGTCATTTAAATAATTCATAGGAAATTAGAAATGATATTGATGGTAAAAAAAAAAACGATAATATATGAGTATATGACAAATGTGTATAAAAAAGGAAGAGTTAAAGGCCTAATTTGCCATAGAAGTTTTGCTAAGGGAGCGCCCAGCACCCGAAAGTTTTTTTAGTACCAAATTTGCCCCAGAAGTACGAAAAATGTAGCAAATTCACTTTGGAAGTATGAAAAAGGTAGCAAATTTACCCCTTCGTTAATTTTGACCGTTAAATTTGACTGAGTGTACACGTGGCATGCCACCTCATCAACCCAATAAAAGTTAAGTATCATTTTTGTCCCAGAAATTTTCACTGAGAGCAATTTTGCCCTAGAAGTTTTCACTAAGGAGCAATTTTAATCAATTTTGCCCTTCTTTCCCACATATTAAATCTGACTATTAAATCAGTCAAAGACCACACATATCATGCCTTGAAAAGGTTGAACTTGAAGTCAGAGAAGGAGATCCTGGAGATATTGAGCTCAAGGCGGCTAGAATTTGTGAAGCCGAACAGTTCATTTCTCGTTTTGCGTTTCATTTGCTTAGATCATAAGTGATGCTTCCTCTGGGTTTTGAGATAGACCTTTCAGTCCCTTTGAGCAATTCGGCTTCACAAATTATGGCCACCTTGAGCTCAACATCTCAAGGATCTCCTTCTCTGACTCCAAGTTCGACCTTTTCAAGGCATGACATATATGGTCTTTGACTAATTTAATAGTCAAATTTAATATTGGGAGAAAGAATGGCAAAATTGCTATTTTTGTAAACTTCCGGGGCAAAATTGCTCCTTAGTGAAAACTTCTGGGGTAAAATTGCTCTCAGTGAAAACTTCTGGGGCAAAAATGATACTTAACTCTTATTCGGGTTGATGAAGTGGCATGCCACATGTCATGAGGTGGCATGCCACGTGTCATGAGGTGGCATGCCACGTGTACACTCAGTCAAACTTAACGGTCAAAATTAACGGATGGGCAAATTTGCTACCTTTTTCATACTTCCGGGGCAAATTTGATACCCCAAAAAAAAAAAACTTCCAGGTGCTGGGCGCTCCCTTAGCAAAACTTCCATGGCAAATTAGGCCTTTAACCTAAAAAGGAAAGTCATTAAATTAAAATAAAGACATAGCATTAATTTTTTTTTTCCTAAATATCCTTAATTAAATACAATGATGGAAGAGAACGAAGGCACTACTACAAAAAGTGGATATTACTTCCCTGAAAGACATCCTTATTTTAAAAAAGGAAGTAAAAAGTATAGGCGGTGGCATTTTCGTAATTATTTAGCTGAGTCTTGAGCCTTAGGCGTCCTGAAAACGGACGAGCGGACGGTGATAGGAGAGAACGTGAGGACAGTGACGGTGTATGACGTCAATATGGGAGTGAGACACAAACAGGGGGTATGTATTTTACTGTTGGGAGTGGAAGGGGACGTGAAAGTAAGACGGCACATATTCTGGTAGCTAAGAGAGTCGAGCGGTGGCCTGTTTCTATCTCGTATAAGGAGAAGCTCCTTTCTCTAGGTGGTTTCCTAGTGAGTCACGATAAGGAGGATGACATTGTTAGTGGCTGGAGGGGGATTTTTACAAAGAAGAATGACGAGACGAAGTGTGCAGATAGGGTGAATGAGTCGAGCAGGGAAGAAGACATGTGTAACGTACCACCAAGTCAATATCCAATGTTGTTTATGACAGAGGAACAGTATACTTCTAGGTGCAAGCCCTAGATGAACTCTCTCATCATCAAGGTCTTGGGCTATCAATCCCAAAATATGTGCTCTTTGATCGAGTTCAGAGAATGTGGAAGCCTCAACAACCATTAAAGGTGGTTCCATTGAGCAATGGTTACTACATAGAGTCATTCTCAAACAAGGAAGACAGAGATTATGTGTACTCTGAGGGTCCATGGATGAACGATGATCATTACCAATTGGTACAATACTAACGCCCGAGTTGTAATCCATGGAGAGCAGATTGCCAGAGGAAGATTGCAGTTTGGGCAAGGATTCCAGACCTACCTATAGAGTTCTATACGATGGAATCGCTGGGGTTAATAGGGAACATGATAGGAAAAATTGTGAAAATTGATCAGTCCACGTCTATACATGATAAGGGAGAGTTTGCATGGATATACGTCGAGATTGATCTCCAGACTCCTTAGCTGTCGGCATTCAAAGTTTTTGGTGAGGAAAAACAATTGGTCTATGAGGGCCTGCACCTTGTGTGCTTTGGTTGTAGAATGTACAGCCATAAACGGGCGGTATGCCCTAAAAGGGAAGGCTGCATGGAACTCCAGAAACAACAGCTAGTACTGACGGTAATGCTAGTTAGATGAATCAGACTCTGGCCGATGGGGATAATGGCGGCGGCTAGGGTCAAGGAAGATGGGAAACACAAGTCAGTGGTGTCTTCGTAATCAGGTATGGAGTCGAGTGCATGCAAAAAAGAGAGACGCAGTCTGGAGGCAAGCAAGAAGAAGGTGCCAGTAAGCGGAAAAACAATGCAGGTTCAGTGTAAGGAGAAGAGGATGGAGGTTGACAGCTAGGATGGAGGAGAGACGGGCAACAACCCTGTAACAGCGTCACCATACCCTTTCGGTGGCATCCATCCAACAACGTCTAGTCAGCGTGAATTCCTAGACCCCCAGATGTTATTGCGGCAAGATTTTCGTCCGGATCCTAACAGCTTGAAGGAGATAGGGGCATGAAAGGTGGGTTAGGAGTAAAGAATGGGATTGCGTAGGATATGCAGGGAGTGATGGCATGAGGATCAAGGGATGGAGCACATGGGGGTCTTTGAATGGGAATAAGCAACATTTTAATGGGAGGGGATTTGAAAAAGTCAAACATTATCCTTGGGCCTAGTAAGGAGCCCAAATCCGAATGGGTTATAGTGGGTTCTAAAAGAAAAAAGGAAGAGAAGCTTGAGATTTTTGGGAAGGAAAATAGGATAAATGATAGGCCCAAATTTAAGCTTAAGGAGGCAGTAGACAAGGGAGCCCATTTTGTGGAAATTACTAATCAGTATTCTTCCTTGCTGGTAGAGGACATGAAGGATGATGTGCCAACAGAAGTTTTACGAACTGAGTAGGATTATTTGCAAACTGTTAACTGTAATGGAGATCCTCTTTTTGCGGAGATGTTGGATGATGAGATAGGACTAGTAACACATGAGCCAAATAGTGGTTTACAGATAGATGTTAATTATCCTACGGGTAGTGGTTTGGCCCACACAACTCTCGCATAGTCTCAATGAGTTACATGGTATGGAATTCGAGAGGTACAACCTCGAAGTCTTTTCCAAGCTTGGTATGTGAACTCAAAAAAACATTATAAGTTTGAATTTCTTGCAATTATTGAAACAGAGTCAGATGTTACTAAGACCGAACGAAGAAATCATCATTTAGGGTTTAGTAAGTATTCCTTTACTGCTACAGAAGGGTATAGTGGGGGTATTTGGTGCTTATGGGAGGAAGTATCCATGAAAGTTGAGGTCGTGGAACACCATAAACAGTATATGCACTTGCAAATTGAAACTTCGAAGTAGGGAAAATGGTCCTTCACTGTGGTATATGCAAGCTCGAACCATGTATTCCAACATACATTGTGGACAGAGTTCTTTCAAGTCAGAGAGACTGTGAATGGGACCTTGGTGCATTAAGGGTGATTTTAATTCTACAATACTTGCAGAGGAATGGCACTCCAGTGCATTATCAAATACCACAGTGAATAGTGAGTTTGTCAGATGGATTGACGATATGAACCTGGTAGATCTAAGGTTTGATGGGTCATCTTTTACTTGGAAGAGAGGAAGCACAAAAGCTTGTTTGGATCAATTTCTGGCCAATGAAGCCCAATGCATTATCAAAGACCACAGTGAATAGTGAGTTTGTCAGATGGATTGACGATATGAACCTGGCAGATCTAAGGTTTGATGGGCCATCTTTTACGTGGAAGAGAGGAAGCACAAAAGCTTGTTTGGATCGATTTCTGGCCAATGAAGCTTGGTGTGCTAAGTATTTAGATGCTAAAATCCTCCATCCACCACATTATAAATTTAAACATAGAAAGTTTTGCTCATGCTTGTAGTCTGTAGAATAGGGAAGTCTCTAGGAATATTCAAAAGCGCAAGAACCCACTCCTTCATAGGTTGGATGGAGTGAATAAAGAGATGGCAAGAAGGGAAGCCTTATGTACTTAGAAGATCTACAGCAAAAATTAAACTAATTGAGTTCCATGCGTTACACAATTCTTTTTCCTTAAAAAAAAGAATGGGCAATAATAACGATAACTCATAATTAGTATAATTTATTCCCCTTTTTTATATTATATATAAAAATTCAAGAATAAGGGGAATTAATCTCATTTTAGGACAAAAGATTAGGAAATTTCAAATTGGGTCTTTAGGTAGAGGGGAAATTACTAAAAACACCATATAGTTCTTTTTTTTCATAATTAAAAAAAAATATTTGTTGCAAATTATTGCTCAGTACATATAGGTTATGAATCAAGAAAAATTAATACCAAATCATTATAAATAATAAAAACTACTACTTTGACCCTATTTATAAGGCAAAGAGAGAATGTTTTTTTGGTCATATGTATAAGTTACATCATTAAATTTTTGATATGAATGTATAATTTTACCATTCATATATTATTGTGTAAGCTTCTTACTCATGGGATATAATGTGTATATTGAATGTGCACAAACTTGAAAAATTATTAAATTTTAAGGTAGAGTTGATGAGATTTAAAATTTTTCTTGGTTCCTAGGAAACATGCTGGAAGTTATTTATAAAGGGCTAAATATCATTTTTGTTATGGAAGTTTAGTCTAATGAGCATTGGTCACTCGAAAGTTTTTTTAGTCTCATTTTGCCCCAGACGTTAACAAAATGGAGCAGATATGCCCCAGAAGTTTTTTTTAGAAGCAAATGTGCTCCGGAAGTTATTTTTAGGAACAATTTTGCCCTTAGAAGTTTACAAAGAAAAGCAACAATTCAACAATCAAGATCAACAGATGGGTAAGATTGCTATGTTTTAAACTTCCGAGACAAAAATGAGACCCAAAAAAACCTCTAGGTGACCAGTGCTCCTTAGGCTAAACTTCCATGGTAAAAATGATATTTAACCCTATTTATAAATAGGATCAAAAGAGTACATGACAACTTAAAATTTTGTTTTTCGTTATGAAGAAAATGAGTTTAGATATAATCCCTAGCAAATTACAAATTATGAAAACTTGTTTTCAAATCATTATTAGAAGTGATAAAAACTTTGACAACTTGAATTTTTGTTTTTAAATTGTAAAAATAAGAATATCATCAAAATTAATGTGCCTTGTAATTTCAAAATTATAAAAAGATGAATATAAATTGAAAAACAAAAGTGAAACCAGCTCAATTTTTCCTTTTGGCTACTCCTTGGAATTTGATTATAATTCTATCGTATTTGAACCTTCACAAATAACTACTTGTATGAGCTTGTTTAAGTTAGTGGTAGGAGAAGTGACTTATTTTCTATTTGATTTTTATATAAGTACAATAAGATAAAATTCATATTGTAGATGTGATTTGGGTTTGAATTGGCAGTGACAAAAGTGGTGTGTAAATAATTTTCAATTTAGTCCCGAGAACTTTTGAAATATTTAGAATGGTACCCAGTCAAAATAGACCCAGGCCTTCTTCTTCATGACCGCGGCTTCACAGAGCTTCTTCAATTTGGAGAGCTTCTTCCAGATCACCAACCCCAACACTGTTGCGCCACCCTTCGCCTCTTCCTCCGCACGACTGCCTCCGCAACGGCTATGACGCCTCCATCCTCAATGAAGTCGAGCGTGACGCCAACATTAACCTCTCTCTCCCTGGCGACGGCTTCGATGCCATCATCCGTACCAAGACCGCTCTCAAGCTTGCCTATCCCAACACTATTTCTTGTGCCAAGAGGAGCACAGAGCTGCTAAGATTGAGCTAAGAAGACGATGAAAGAAGAGAGAAGGTGTAAGACAGTCTCCAACGCTTCAATTTTTAGCTTTCAATCAGATGGAGCTTTTTTAGAGATTTTTTTCAGTCTCACTCAGCTTTTAAAGCATTAATCGCCAATCCAATCAAAATAGACTGTAACTCATCCTCCTCCATTTACCATTAAAAAAATATAAATTCAACTTGTTTCTTTTTTTATAATTTAAAGCGAGTTATATTAGTGTTCCAAGTTTTGGTACTTTGAAGATAATTTGCAACTTGTATACCTTTTTTATAATTGAAAAAGAAAAAGAAAAATTGACTTGTCAAATTCTGTCATTTCTAGTAATTTGAAATTAATTTTTTTCTCATTTGAAACTTAGAAGGCATTCATTTGAATTCATATCCCTCAATTCATCATTAAGAGACGAGAACATAAAAAGCCATAATCACTCAGTGATTTTATCTAAATTTTCCCATTTTAGAGTTTGCAAATTTTATTTCTCTTTCAAAAAAAAAACAAAAAGGTATAAATTAGCAAAGAAGGTATTTTAGTAAATTTCTCTGAGATTCAAATCATCGAAGTAAATTTAGTCCCAATTTGAGATTTCACAATCTTCTGATCCCTAAAGGACATTAATTCAATCCTTGGTCATCAACTGTCATTGCCGCGAGAAATTACTCCTCTGGTTTTCTAATGTAAAACATCATTGTTTTAGTCTTAAATATATGACTTATTTCTCATATTTATATTTTTTTTTCCTCCAAATTATCCATATTAATATTACCTCAACAATATATTAATGACTTTTGAGAAATTTAGTTTTAAAGGAAAAACAAATCATATTTATTACAAGTAAATAAACTTTTTTTCTTAATCTAATTAAATTAGTCAAAGGATAAAGGATTTCTCCAGTCACTGGAGATAAAATTATCTCCAGTGACCCTAAAATTACATCGTTTTAGATTAATAAAGGGTGTTTCCATAATTTTGTTTATTTTTTATCATATGAATTTTACCGAAACACTCTTCATTAATTCATCTAAATTTCAAACACACCCTTCATTAATTTAAGAGAAATGCTTTTCCCTTAGTTAAGTGATTCTTACATTAAGCAGTAGAGGAGTAAATCACAACATTCCAATGCCTAATGTTAACTCTTGCTTGAAAGTGAAAGTATGAATTCTCATTAAATTATGTTAAAATTTTTAAAAGCTTCATTTGGCATAAAAAGACCAGCTTCTTCCCAAATGCAAGTTATCTTCTCACCTTTTTGTATTCCATAGGAAAGCTTTATGCTCAGGAATATCACAACTTAGAATCTTCTGTGGAATGAGTTCAAATTCAAACCATTCAATCATCACATCTCATCTTCTCTCCTCCAAGCTAAACAGCAAAAGGCTTGTTCAGTTCCAGACATCCAATCCTACTTCTCTCCTGGATACAGTAGCCATGGAAAGTTCTTCAAGTATCAATAAGTGACTCTGCAGAATGCAGTTGTGCACAGGAAAAAGAAAAAGAGGCTATATATATAATGAGAAATATTTTGACCATTTATAAAACATATTAGCACAACCTGCAAGGTGGAGATTAGATTCCAAATGTTATCTTGAAGACATATTTTCTTCGACCTGAGAAAAAGCCTACCACTGATTCAAGACAATCTTCCTACAGTTAGCCGGATGAGTTTCACTTATTGAGAATGCCAAAAGCTTTCATGAGAAAAGCATATTCATAAGCTGCTTCGTCGCATTGACCATAGTGACCGCCTTCACCAAAATGTCCTCCGATCATACTTGTCTTCATGAGAACCGCTCGAGAGCAGTTAGAACAGGTACTATCTCGTACTTTAGCCACCCACTTGGCACCTTCCCAAACTCCAACTCTGCAAAATAAAATGTCATCAACTTTTTAGCAGTGACAAATGTTACAAGAATAACTTCATTATTTCTAAGGAAAATTAATCTTTTGGTCCTTTTAATTTTGACTCAATTGTAACTCAGTCATTACATTTTGACTTAGAACAATCAGTCCCTATAGTTTTGACTTGATAGTAACTCAATCCCTATAACTTTTAACTATTTTATAATTTAGTCCCTGTGTTTAAGAAAATAAAGTCATATACATAATAAAGGTGGTAAAGGTCAAAGACTAAATTATAAAATGGTTTAAACTATACGGACTGAGTTGTACCGAGTGAAAGTTCAGAGAATGAGTTAAAACCAAGTCAAACTTATAGGAACCGAGTTGCACAGAGTAAAAGTGTAGGTACCAACAAATTAATTTTTCCTAGAAAGAAAGCAAGGCAAGCAAAGGAAAATATATGCAAGGCATGCAACAGAATGGGACGTCCAAAATTGCCTTGAGTCATTCAGTGCTGCTGTGACCATGACTGAAGGATAACATTGACCTTCAGAAATGTTGTCATAAGGAGAATACTTGAAAACCGAATTGAATTGGGACTGCACTTGAGGATTTCCAAATTCTTCATAGTCAAGGATTGTGAGGGGCAAACTAGGGTCCAACAATGTGTTGCATATATCAAGAAATGGTACCTGGTATCCATCAGGAACAACAAAAATCAGCACAAGAAAAGTATGGAGAACAAGCATTTGAAAAGAAAGATGAAAAGGGGAACCTTTAATATGGCGGCTCGAAAGAGATCTGGATACATATTCATAGCTGCGCCAATACTAAGGCATCCTGCACTGCATCCAATGGCGCCAAGCTGATCTCTATGAACAAAACCCTCATTAACCAGGTATTGGCCACATGACACAAAGTCATATATTGAATTTTGTTTGTTCGATCCACTTCCAGATTTATGCCATGAAGAATCAGCACCTCCTCCACCACCTCTGCCAAAATTAACATTATCAAATGCTTAAAAAGCATATAGATGTCACAAAATACTTCATGTATAGAGATTAGAAAAGTGCATAACATTTAATTTCACAGTTAATATCAATATCAAACAAGCCTACAACCTATTGGTACAGTTGTAACACCGAACATCAGGCAACCCACCTTACGTCAGCAAATGCTACCACCCACCCTCGGTCTAGTAAACTCAGGCGGTTAACACACCAGCTCTTATCCAAAACTTCTCCATATGCTCCATAACCTAGCAAAATTCCTGGAGATTTACCCTTCTTCCAGGATTCTATAGAGTACACAATAGTCAGAGGAATCCCCACACCATCATAGGAAAAAACTTCCTCTCTTCGACAACAGTATACATGAGAAAAGTCTCTCCATCTCTGAGAACCAGAATTTATTGTGCAACCATTTCTTACATTGTATGCCTCTTGAATTTTATTCTCGTTCTCAAAAATCGGGATGTTTGACTTTGACTGACCAACAGAAGCAACATTTACTTCCTCTTGATGTACTATTGAGTAAACATGTTTGGACATGTCATAATCCACAATCACATCAGGCATCTGCTCACTCCAAAAAGAAAACGAGTCAACTTCAAATATAAACTTCCATCTGTACCCCCATAATTAGGTGATCGATGTAGACCACTATCAAATCTGCATCAGTAATCACATACCACAGGTGATGAAAGCACCACACGATAAACTGTACTCATGAAATCATGATTTGAACCAGGAACAGCACTGCATGTAGTTGATGGCATAGGAAAGTACCATGGTTTAAGGTCCTCAATATCTATCTGATACTGCAAAATAATTCAAGTTAGTTGTTGTCTTCTGCAAGTTTATATTAGCATGATATAATTTATTAAGTAGCTTAATTACACGGACATTCCCTCTATTTTTAAAACTCATAAACCTCCCTTAAAATCAAAATATATCTTGCACAAACCTCCCTTATATTTTTAAAATTCATTTTCCATACATCCAACCATTGGTGGACTGTTAAGTTTGACTCTAGAACTTTTTTTCGCCAAAATACCCCTCTAGAACATAAGAGTGATTTAAACATTTACATTTGTCAAAAAAAAATTGTGCAGCCAAAAACTAATTCTAATATATAATTTTAAATTTACTAATATGTTATAAAATTTATTAATTTTGAATATATTATAAAATTTTATAATTTTAATTTCTCATAACATATTATTGAAACGTGTAGAAACATATTTCAAACACTTTTTTTTTTTTATCATATAGTATAAATAATATAAATTCAAGATATTATATGAATAATTCATCGTTGCGGCCATTGATTTTTTTCCTGAAGTTTGGAGACGTTCATAAATAAATTAGAGATTTGATTTGATACAGGGAAAATTAGTAAATAAAATTTATTTTACTATAACTTTTAATGTTTTAAAAAAATTAGAATCTTTTTGGAATATTCTTAACAGAGTTAACATTTTGGACCTAAGTATATGTTTTCGAAATGTAAGGGAGGTCCGAATAATTAAGGCAAAATAGAAGGGTAGTCAGAGTATTTTACTCAAATTTATTTAAAATTTTAATTTAAAGGAGTTTTAAGTCAACATAAATTGCTGATGCATTTTATAAGGCATGTAGAAATGTCAGCATAATAATTTGCAAACAGTCAATAGAGCAACATTTCATCTACCTTGCAATCATTTTCAACAGGTAAATTCAAGGAACATAACACAGGAAGACCTTTCTTATTGAAGAGAAGAACCAGATGTCCATTAAAAATGTCCATATCACATATGCTCATATCTTTAGGAGGAAGAACGATATTCTGAAGAATAAAAGAAGCACGCCAAAGATGAGTTAGAGTGATGCATTCAGATAAACAAATGCACATAGAAATTAAAAAACTAAGAAGAGTGATTTTGGAAGCTAACCAAACATGACCTGCCAGTAAGCACATCCTATATCTTCAACTCGGTGTCGAGCCAGATAAAGATCTTGACCGGACCAATTACCCTCAGGAATTGGAGCATTTGTGAGTATATAAAATAAGCCATGATGATGCTCCACAAAGTACTGTACACCAGATGCACGCTTACATATTCTTTCCAGTCCATCCATAGGATTGGCCGAATTTATAACATAAACCTGTGATAAGCATCAAGATCAACACGTTGCCAGGAAAGGCTAATCTTCTTTTAAATTGATAAATGAATATCTATAAGTTCCTTCCTCGGATGAAGTCCTTGAGTTTGAATTCACAGTTATGAACTTGCCATCTTTTGTGCTTGTTATATCCACACAGAAACTGGAATCACTCTCAGTAAATACTGGGAGATCGTTCACATGATCGTTTGCAAGCTTTCTGCAGAGAACCCTGCCGTGTTATGACATCAAAGTTAGAATGAAAATTATTTTATGCCAAAATACAAAGAAAAGATAATCTAAAAATTTTACCTGTAAGGTCTCTGGTTTTCATCTGACACGGTATAAAAGAGAGAGCTTCCATCCTGTGCCCATGCCATGTTTACAACGCCTTCAACTCCAAATTTCGGATCTGTAAATCCACTCCTGAGATCCTTGACCTGAAGCATGAACCGTTCACCACCAGAGATATCAACTGTATATGCAAGATGGTTATGATCAGGTGAAACTCTGCATGTACCAACATGGACATACCCTGCAATATTAAACAAATCAATACATGAATTCCAGCAGGAAAGAGAGTTCAAGCAAACGTTCAATCTCAAAGAATTGATTAAAAAATATACATACAAAGAAAGACAATAGCAATGTCTAACATTTATCTAACAGTTCATCAGATAAGAAACTTTCCATATTTCTCTGCAAGCTCATTCCAATCAAGCAGGACTTCCTCCTGTGTTGATCTCAGCATTGCATAACAGAGAAAGGACTTCAGCCACCCAGTTCTCTCTGTTTCTAGCCTCCGACACAATACAGGATATTCTTTTCCCTCTGGAATGTACTGGTAATACAGCCTAACCAACAGAGGATAAAATAAGCTCATGCTAGAACCAATCAAAGTAGTAATTTTTTCTTCTTCTTAAAACTAGTGATAAAGCATCAGTTCGGAAGTCAAGGCAAACTAAAAGTTGAATTCATCAGTCCATCACTCAACTTAAGCTTGTATTCACTCTCTTATTTGGTGAATTTAACAAAGCCGGTATGTTACTCAATACCCAAGAACACATTTTATAATGAGATAATCGACATGTTGATCTTTGAAAGATACATTTTGCCTAAATTTGATTCACTAAATTTTGAACTCATCTCAGTCCTCTAAAGAATATTTTGATAATCTGAGTTTCATGTATGTTATGTTACCCATTTAATTATTTGTTAACATAACGTCATTGACGTGATAAAACATAGAGGAAATCTCTTTAGAATGACAAGATAAAATTTTGAGTACACTAATTGAAGAGGGACAGGACTATAATATCAACTCACTCTTTTAAATTAAAACTGTTTTTTACACTCAAATATCTTATAAATAAGTTTTCCAAGGAAAAATTAATATCTACCAAGTACCAGCCACGAAAAAAACATTTCCAAAATCGGAAAGAGAACTAACCAGGGTCCCCAACGTTCAGGGGGAGTGGAAATGGAAGTGGGTATTCGACTTCTCATCTCCGACGACAAAATGGATTGCAGATTGAGGGTATCGGCCATGAAAGCTTGAGCGTAGGTGTTTTCATGGTTGAGATGGTCTAAGAGATCTGGGTCCTCAGTGTTGGACATCCAATGATAAGGGTCCTGCCACGTCTTGCCGTGCACTGAGACGGTGAAAGGGACTTTCTTTGGGGACGGAGGTGACTGTGAAGGTAGAGTGAAAGGGTTTCTTCGGCATCTGGAAGAGAATAGGCAAGAAGGAATTGAGCGATATAAAGCTGAGATAGTGAGTGGGTGGTTCTTGGAGTGGAGAAGGAAGCGAAATGCCATTGAAACAGAGCACTATGACGGAAAGGGAGCATTCCGGCGCGAGGAGTATCATCAAACTGGCAATAGGACTTCGTTTATGAAAATGAACCCTTTGTGAAAGAAAATGAAAGTTTTCATTAAATTTCTGTCAAAATAAATGGATTCATAAATTTTTGGGAAAATGACGGCAAGGACCATAAAAAATTATAAGAAAATTCTAATAGAAACTCACATATTAGAAAAGTTCCTAAAGACTTTTTTGATATTATTTATATTGACAACAAAAAATACTATATTTACAACAGAAAGTGTTATATTCACAATAAAATTTTAAAACCTGACTATTCACCAAAAAAAAAAAGTTATATTTACAACCGTAAGTGTTATATTTATAACAAAATTTAAATACCTGGATTTTGTTTCAAACTCAAGTCCATCAACGTACAGAGGTCATTTACAACAGAAAAAAGCTAAATTCACAACAAGAAGTGCTAAATTCACAACAAAATTTAACACTGGGCCATTCACAAAAAAAAAACTATCTTTACAATAGAAAATGCTATATTCACAACAAAATTTAAAAATATAGATTTTGTTTCAATACAAATAATATTAAAAAAATCCCTTTGATATGTGAATTTTTGTTAGGACTTTTTTGTTATTTTTTATGATCCTTGGGACCTGCCTGTCATTTTCCCTAATTTTTTTTCATTCATTGTAATTATTTTTCCTACCTTTTTTTAAGAAATATAATTAATAAATTACAACAATTAAAATTTTAATTTATTAAATAAATGTTGTCAACATTAAGGTCTAAAACGGGGCCAGCCTTTTAAGCCCCACGGTTCTACAGAGCTAGCCCTTTTAAGGCTCATTTCATTTGGAGGCTTCATTTTATAAGCTCAAATCTTGAAAGACCAAAGCTTAAACGAGCCATCGAGTATAATTGGACAAAGCTCTGGTGAACTGGGTGCAGTAGAAAAAAAAAAACAAGTGAATAAATTACTACAATGATAAATAATCACTAATTAATTTTTATAGGCAATTTTTTTAAAAAAAAAAATTTACCCTTAACCTAGCTCTCTTCCATAGAGGAAGGAGACTCACACTCGCACCCAGACAAATAAGGACACCATTCAAAAATGGCATGTGGTATTGTTGATGGGACAACTAATCGTTGACCAGGTATAATTATTAGTTAGGGTTAGTGTGTATTGATATTATTCCCTTGAATATTTGAGAGGGAAAAATCCAATGAAACTATATAAAATAAGTAAATCCCAACAAAAAAAAAGTTAGCAAATTCAACAAATCCTCAATTTGTTTATGAACCAATTTGATATTTTGTAAAAATATTAGGTATTTTATTAGACGGTGGCTAAAGCGTCACTAGAGCATTTGGTGATGGCGGTTGAAACTTCGACGACACAATTTTATAATAAAATTTATGTTGTAAATAACTAATGAAAACTTGTGAATTGCTAAATTTCACTTGTTAATTTCTTAATCATACCTTATAATTGAATAACAACATATGTTTATTGAACAGTGCAACTTTATTGCAAACATTTTGTTGTAAATAGCTAATGAAGACGGATGAACTGCAATAAAGTTATACTCTTTTTTTGGCTGCTCACCCGGTTCAGTAGGACTTCGCCGCGAATAAAGTTGTACTCTTTACTAAACATATATTGTTATTCAATCACTAGGTTAAGAAATTAACGAATCCAATTAGCAATTCACTACAAAACTTTTGTGATAAAGTTGTTGTTGGATCTCCAGCTATGGTTACTGGAGCTTTGGTTGGCATCTATCGCTACGGGGAAAAAAAGAAAAGAATTGAGAGGTGATATGGTAAAATACTCAATATTCACAAATATCAAATTGAGTCTATAAATTAATTAGTGATTTGTTGAATTTGCCAACTTAATTTGAGATATATATATAAAATTGAGTCTATCAAATTTTCTATTTTAGGTGGCTTTAAATACATTTCAACCTATCTATCTATTACTCACCCTAGTCCCTTTTATAAAAACGTAATCTAAAAGTTTTTTTTTTAATCATTTTTATAAGACGTTTTTATAGTTTCATCCATGAGCTTTAAATATTTTTATAATATGTACTAATATTAATAATGATAGCGAGAGACAGTAAAAATTAACATAATGTTAGAGTTTAATGCAGTTAATAAGAATAAGATAAGCATTAGAAATCACTTTTTTATGAGCTTCTATGAATTAATTAGAAATGTTGTAGAAATATATTAGTTAAATTTTTTCAGACAATAAGGATCGAAAGGAGTATATATTACAACCCTAATAATGAACTTTAAAAATGCTAGAAGACAAAAGGATGTTTCACATATTCATAATCTCAGAGAGATGTTAGGCTCAATTCGTCTTTTTTGAAGTTAAAAGGAAAAGACCAATTTGTCCTCACATATTTTTTCCCCCTAAACCCCCACCAGTAGCCAACGACGACTAGAGCTCCAATGGTGGCAACTGGAGCTCCAGTGGGAATATTATGATGGAATATCCCCTTGAGAATAAACATATCCCAAAGTGGTGGAAATAATCCCCACCACTTTGTTTGTACAAAATGTTGGTGGCCCAATGTCATTCGATATAAATAATGTAAACAATTACATATATACATACATATTAACATGGGAAAATTTCATTTAAATACCATTTGAATTTATAAAACCCCCATAAGTCTCTCGAATTTGTAAAAAGACTGAAAAGTATCAAAGACCTATAGAGATATACAAATTCAGGTGAAATTATCCTTTTATCCTTAATTTTAAATAAATCTTATTTCCAAAACTTTGTCTTCTCTCTTCACGTTCTTCATTCTCATTCTCTTTCCCTCCCTCTCCAATTATCTTCTGGAGAACTAACCGGCGGCAACTCCAGGGCTACACTGTATTAAAGAGACCTCAAAACCAAGCTTCTTCAAGAGAAGCATGGGAAATTGCAACGCTTGTGTGATATCAGAAGTCGCAGAAGAACCATCGAACAACAACCACACAAACCACAGGAAGAAGAAGAAGAAGAAAACTAAGGATAAAAGTCAAAACCCGTTCGCAGACGAAGGATTTCACTCGCCTACTCCAATCCGAGTCCTGAAGGACGTGATTCCACTGAGTCACCCAACCCGACTCAGCGACAAGAACATACTCGGACGCGAGCTGGGTCGCAGCGAGTTTGGTATCACCCACCTCTGTTTTCTCTGAGGATTTTGAAAAGCCGACCAACCCCGCTAGAGTTATTCTGAATTCCTGGGGTAATTTTGTTCAATTGCAAGAGGAGGCCAGCAACCTAAGCCCCACGCCTAGAAGTTCAGTGAAAAGGTCACCTCCTAATGTTGATTCCTGCCCTGAATTTTTGCAATCTTTAATTTCGCAAGAGAAATTGGGATTCGATTCCCGTGTGTAATTTCTTTTAGTTTCGTTTCAATCTACTTCATCTGTATCAAAAAAAGAAAAAAGAGAGACAAAAGAAGCACTGGCCTGCAAATCGATTTCTAAACGGAAGCTCCGAACGGCCGTGGATATAGAAGATGTAAGGCGCGAGGGAAAGAGAATGAGAATGAAGAAGGTGAAAAGCGAAGGCAACTGAATTGCTTAAATTATAATTTAGGTTGTTAAATTAAATAAATTCTAAATTAGAATCAATTGAATTTACACCATCAACCATAACGACGACATTTTGGGAGTTCTCTCCATGATCATTTACACCATCACTCTCTTCCCTCTCATCAAATACGTCTTCATCGTTTTGAAGGTCAACGACAACGGCGACGGTACGTCCGTATATACACCCTCTTCTCCGTTCATTCCCTCATATTATATTAATTAATTAATTAAATTGCTATCACTAATTCAGTTTATATTGCGATATTTACTAAAGAAAGTATTTGTATTTAGAGAGAGAGAGTATCTGTGACAAAGTTTTCAGGCTTTATCACCATATTTTACGTCTTTTTGTGGTGATATTCTTCTTCTTCTATTTGCCAGATTTCTCTGTTGTCATCTATCTCACCGCTTTATTTAGTGATAACAATATTCTTTAATTAAGAAATAGTTTTGTGTGTAATAAATCCGTAAAATTAAATTATCTTTAAGTCAAGGAGTCCCTCGCCCCCAAAAATCATGAATGCGTGATTCTTTTGCCGACTGATCGATAGTGATGCTGAATTTACTTGCATAATTTAAGTCAAAAGAACTTGCATCTCAACTTGCAATTTCCCATGCTTCTCTTGAAGAAGCTTGGTTTTGAGGTCTCTTTAATACAGTGTAGCCCTGGAGTTGCCGCCGGTTAGTTCTCCAGAAGATAATTGGAGAGGGAGGGAAAGAGAATGAGAATGAAGAACGTGAAGAGAGAAGACAAAGTTTTGGAAATAAGATTTATTTAAAATTAAGGGAAAAAAGGTAATTTCACCCGAATTTGCATATCCTTCATAGGTCCTTGGTACCTTTCAGTCTTTTTACAAATTTGAGAGACTTCTGAGGGTTTTACGAATTCAAATGGTATTAAAATGGAATTTTCCCTATTAACATTTGATATTTAACCCAAGCCCATTAACAAGTTCATATAAAGAATTGACAAGTTTAAATAAGGAATTCCTAATTTTCTTTTTTTTTTATTTAAAAAAAATCACTTACTCTTTCAGGCCATTTACAAGTTTAGATAAAGAATTCATAAGTTTAGATAAATAATTCACAAGTTTAGATAAAGAACTCGTAAGTTCAGATAAGGAACTGACAAGTTTAAATAAGGAATTCGCAACTTTTATTTAAGTAAAAAACTCACTTACTCTCTCCAACCATTTACAAGTTTCGATAAGAAATTTATAAATTTAGATAAAAAAAATTTCACAAATTTAGATAAGGAATTAATAAATTTAGATAAAGAATTCGCAACTTTCGTTTTTTTTTTAAATAAAAAATTTACTTACTCTATAGTGTCATTCACAAATTTAAATAAAAAATTAACAAATTCAGATAAGGATTGCAAATTCGCTGCCCACTTTCCTTATCAAGTTCCTAATGCACCTTAAATTTGTCAACTACTGTGATTTGCGTTTAGATTTGGAATTTCACATCCAACCACATGTATTACCCTTTGCATGGGGGAAAATATTCTAGTTTTAATTTTTATTAAAATCAAAGTCATCACCAAAGCTGCCATCATCATCATCTAAAAGAAAGGCAAGATAACATTTTTAAAAAAAAAAAAAAGTAGAAAAGATCATGTCAGAAAAATCATAGGTCATAGTCAAAAGGTCTTCAACTGATTGAAGCTTTAGTTTAGTTTGAAGAGAGGTTTTCAATGATCTATTGTTTGGTTTAAAGATGGAAAAAGATAGAGAAATGATAGCAATTTATTATTCCAACCTAATATATTGGGTTATACTTTTTAATTTATATGTTATATAAATTAATTTGTATCTTATCTAATTAATATAATAACATTTTCTTATAATTAATATAGTAATATATATTTTGTTTTAAATTAATTGTATAATACTCCTTTCGGTCCTAATTAAAATATAATATTTGAGAGTTGGGTTGGTCCTAATTATAGGGCAACATTATAATTTTTATCAATTTCTTCCTAAAATATCCCTATTTATACTTTCTTAATAATAATTAAACATAATAATAATTTAATAATACACATATATATTCTATAAAACAAGCAATGCTTACAACTCACTAATGGCAGATACACCTTACTCTTACTTTTTTTTTCCAATAAAATAATTTGAGCAATTTTTTTTGCATATTTTCTTATATCACCCCTACTAATACTTCCTCGATACTACTTAATTTAATAACACGCTTATATTCTATCAAGTAAGAATTTTTATTTTTATTTTTTAACTCAAATTCTCTGTTAAACGTTGAAGAGCCATAAATTTAATTTAATCGAAGCGGGCAATATATATATATATATATATATATATATATATATATAAAGAACAATTTTAGCAATGATGATTATGAATTGATACATGAATTATGTAGTAAGTCATGGCACAGTGATATAAGAAATTATGAAGCTTAAGCTAAAACACAAGTTGTTTATTTACAATATAAAGTTCAATTTAGATATGAATAAGAGATTATGTGAATCAACAAGGTAATTGGAGTGTAAAATTTATAGGGCGGAGGAGCAAAATGCACACTAAGTTTGCCTATGAGAGCGTCTAGCACCACGAAATATTTTTGTGAGTAAAAGTACACACGAAGTTACGTTTTGGGAGTGCCCAGCACCACGGCCATTACTTGACCATTAAGTTGGATGGAATGCTGACATGGCGATGACTGAGACTGACACGCTGACGTGGAATTAAAAATTTCAAAAAAAAAGGAAAAATTTCAAAAAATTAGGAAAAAAATAAATAATTAGAAGAAAAATTTAAATAATTAGGAAAAAATTAAAATAATTATGAAAAAATTAAAATATTTATTAAAAAATTAGGAAAAAAATGAAAATAATTAGAAAACAAATTAAAATAATTAGAAAAAAATTAAAATAATTAGAAAACAATTCCTTATTGATTTTCAAAAAAATTAGGAAAAATTTCAAAAAATTAGGAAAATAAATCAATAATTAGAAAAAAAAATTCAAAAAATTAAAATAATTCGAAATTTTCTTTAAAAAAATTCGGAAAAAATGAGGAAAAATTTAAATAATTAGGAAAAAATTTAAATAATTATGAAAAAAATAAAAAAAAAATAATCAAAAAATTCAAAAAATTGGGGAAAATTAAAATAATTAGAAAACAAATTAAAATAATTAAAAGAAAATCAAAATAATTAGAAAAAAATTCCTTATCGATCGGCAATAAATTTTTACTTATTTTTCTAAAATGCCTTTATATAAATTTTGTACCTCAACTATCTTATTGATTTCACATAATCCCTCATTTATATCAATAGGCATCTTTTAGGAAGAAATTGACAAAAAATTAAAATGTTGTATTATAATTAAGACCAAAACAAACTCTTAAATTTTGTCTTATAATTAAGATCTGAGGGAGTATATAATAAAGAACAACCGATCGCCGCCACCGACTGGCGGTAGGGTGGTCGGTGGTTGGGCCCACTGGCGGGGTTTTTGAATTTTTTTTCTCATTATTTTAATTTTTTTCTAATTTTTTCTAATTATTTCCTAATTTTTTGAATTTTTTATAATTATTTTATTTTTAATTATTTTAATTTTTTCCAAATTATTTAAATTTTTCCTCCTTTTTTTCGAATTTTTTAAAAATTTTTCCAATTATTTGAATTTTTTTTCTAATTATTTATTTTCCTTTTTTTTTGAAATTTTTCCTATTTTTTTAAAATTTTAAATTCCACGTCAGCATCCACGTCATCGTCCACATCAGCGTGTCAGTTCCAATCATCGCCACGTCAGCATTCCATCCAACTTAACGGTCAACTAACGGCCGTGGTGCTGGGCGCTCCCAAAACGTAACTTCGTGTGTACTTTTGCTCTCAAAAATATTTCGTGGTGCTGAACGCTCCCACAAGCAAACTTGGTGTGTATTTTTGCTCCTTCGCCCAAATTTATATAAAGGCATTTTAAGAAAATAAATAAAATTAACTAATTTAACTCATATCCTTAATCCTTCCAAAATCAGTTAATTATATCTTATAATCAGGACCGGAAATAGTAATATATATTTTGTTAACTATAATACTATTTTTATTATAATAACATATTTTCATTTTCAATTAATTTCATAATAATATATTTTAAATAAATATATTATTTTAAATTTAGTAAAAATGATATATTCTTCATTATAATAATATTTTTATAAGTAAAGCACATTAACTACACATGTGTTTTATATAAATTACATAAACTTTCTCTCTATTTTAAAAACGTATATAAATTTCTTTTGAGATTAAAATGTATGTTACAGATATCCCCCTTACATATTTAAGATTCTATTTCCATTCAACTAACTGTTAATTTACCGTTAAATTTTATTATAAAACATTTACTTTGACCAAAATACCTCTTTTTCAACAAATGAATAACTATTTATAGTTGTAAAAAAAAAAAACAATATAGTGGAGTTTTTCATTTTATCGATTGCTTTATTTTCCCTATTCTATTGTGACTCCCATCTTCAGGATCTCACTAAGATTTCTTTGGCCGATCATTGCATTTTCCTTATGTCATTTTGGCTGCTATGTCATGTATTTTTTGGGTACTAATCAGGTACTTGGGGTATATAGAAATATAGAGATTTAGGTATCATTTTAATTAGAAGGAAATTATAGGCTTTTAACAATATTCACAAATCTCTGAGAAGGCCTCTTAACCTAATTAGAGATTTGTTAAAAGTGTAAGTCTAAATTTGAATTTAGATATTTTGAATGGATTTAAATGGGATTCTCTCTTTTTACTAGCAAACTACAAACAAGAAAATAAATTATTCAAATCTTAACAAAAAAAAGAAGGACATGCTGGAAATGAAAGAGGCAAGACGGAGGAGAGAGTGTGTGGCAGGGTCGAGGTTGGTACACTTAAAATCTCAATTTATCACTGTGATTTTATATTTTTACGATTTTTTTTCATTAAAATGATTTTAATAATTTTCCAAACGCTTTTAAGTTTTTACGATTTTTTTACCATTTTGCTACGTTACAATTTTGCGTTTTACGATTTTTTATTCTCTATCCGTTTTTAGGTAAAATCTACGTTTTCACAATAATGCTCTAAACCATTTTACTTTTTTCTATTAATAACAAATATATCGCAGAGCTAATAAGATTTGAGAGAGAAATGAAAGCAAACTCATTATTGATCGGATAATTTTAAGTATGGTAATATGATAAATAATTTATAGGATATAGTGTTCGAGTAATATATTTTGGTGTTTGTAGCATGCTTGCTAATAAAAGGCAATTGCAAATTGTTCAAATCCGATTTTCCTCTTTTTTCTCTTATCCTTTATTGCCATCATTTTCTTTCAAATGACACCGATGCAAAATACACACAGTTCCCTTTTCTTTTTGAAATATAATATTATTATCCTGAATTATTTTTTTAATATCAGTCAGTATCTTATATTTTTTCAAGATCCTAAAATAAATTTTTAAAATTATAAAATATTTTTTTAGCATCCGTCAATATCCTTAAGTATCTTTTCAATACCAGTCAATACCTGAAATATTTTTTTAAGATCATTGAGTATTTTTTTCATTATCATTCAGTATCCTGAAATATCTTTTTAGTACTAGTCAGTACTCTAAAGTATTTTTTCAAAATCATAAAATCAGGATATTGATTGATATTGAAAAATACTTTATGATTTTGAAAAATTATTTTAGGATCTTGAAAAATCTTTCAAGGTATTGATTGATCTTGAAAAAAATATTTCAAGGTATTAATTGCTTTTGAAAAAATATTTTAGTGTAATGACTAGTACTAAAAAGATATTTAAAGATATTGATTGATACTGAAAAATACTTCATTATCTTAAAAAAATATTTCAGGATTGTGAATGCTATTTCAATAAAAAAAAAAAAAAAAAAGGAATTGTGTGCATTTTGCACCAAAACAATGCCGTTTGAAAGAAAGGGATGGCAGTGAAGCGTAAGGAAAAAGGAGGAAAGCCAAATTCAAATTGTTCAACTAACTTCTTAGTCATATAAAATTTTGTATATATTAAGATTACATGGAATAAAGGATAGCTGTGTCAAATTGTGATATTTTACTTCTGACTAAAATATAACTTGAACTAGAATTATATACGAATGCTAGATGATTATAAAAGGGGTGAAAGAGTAAATTAGCCAACAGACTTTTAGCTCAGGAGCGATCAACACAAAAAATTTTTAAATGTGAAATTTATACCAACAGACTTTTAGTTCAGGAGTGATCAACACAAAATCGTTATCTGGGCAGTAACACTCCGTTAGTGGGTCACGTTTTTGGGAAATAATGAGCTGAAATAAAAAATAAAATGCAAAAAAAACTGGTGGTACGGGTTCTAGTGAGTTTGAGAAGGGTCTTTTAGACCTCATTGCTTCCACTCTTGGACAAACTAGTATTTTATTATTCAGCTTTAGGACCCCCTGCAAAGCTACGATTTTTACAGTCAGTTCACTTATCCTAACAAACTCGATAACTCCCATTCGCTCACAAAAGATTACGGCAACTACAAACACTTGGAATATGGAAACTAAAGGAAAACAGCAAGAGAACCTGGTGAAATAAAAACAATTTCTAGACGCAAATTGCAAGACTTGTTTCTAGACGCAAACTGCAATGATCCCGTCGATGAAGATGGTGGTTTCACTCAGCCTCGATCTCGCTCCTCCTTTTCTTCTTTCAGAACCAGGTTGGAGCCACATTTTTGATTAGGTTGTGGCCACTTTTTTTCTGCTCTGCATTTTAATTTTTATTTCAGCTCATTATTTCCCCAAAAATGTGACCTACTAACGGAGTGTTACTGCCCAGATAACGATTTTGTGTTGATCGCTCCTGAACTAAAAGTCTATTGGCCAATTTGCTCATGGGCTAAAAGTTTGTCGGTATAAATTTCACATTTTAAAGTTTTTTTTGTTAATCGCTCCTGAGCTAAAAGTCTGTTGGCCAATTTACTCCTTCACCGTTATAAAAATATTATCCTATTTTTATATGTAAAATTTTGTTAAAAGATAATGATAAAATATAAGTATTACTTGTTAACATTTTACAATGGTACTTTTATTTCTCTCGTTATTTAATTAAAATTTTGACAAGCATGATTGCCACCTCAATCACAGTATTTCAGAGAGGTTTGTCATTTTTTTAAACTGAAAACGAAGAAAACGTTTATCATTCTATTTGGTAAGTAAAACATATTCCCCCCCCCCCCCCCCCCCCAAAAAAAAAAAAAAAAGCATATATCATTTGGAGAGAATGACATTGAAGTCTGAAAAAGTTGAACAAATGACATTTAAATCCTTTAAAACATTTTGAAAAATGAATTGCAAATATTGAGTCAAAACAGTTGCAAATAAAAATTTCAGTTATAATTGAGACTTTTGAATTTACAATTGTTTGAATTAAATTTTCAGAAAAAATTATCGAGGACGTAACCGTCATTCTTCCTATCTTTGTAAACTGTAGTGAACCTCCAAATTTCTAAGCTCAAGTCCCAAGATTAATTTTTACTAATTGATTATATTCCTCATTTCCAATGTTATGTTCACATGTCCTCTTTTCTTCTTTGTATCAAACTTGTAATTAATCAGACGAAGCAAAAAAACAAGGCACAAACAGAAAACAAATAAACATATTAAAAGAAAACTCGTCCCAAGGGAAAATTAACTAAAATAATAAATTTTTAAATATTTTTTATCAGTCTGGAGCACTTTTCAAACTTAACAAAGTAATGCTAATATCATTAGAAGCCACTATTCAGTGACGTCAAAAGGTACGACGTCACTCCACTGCGTCAAATAAATAAATTCACGTCTAAAAAAAATTTGACGAAAAAAAAAATTGACGCCTGGGTGAAGGTGTTGATTTATTATTGACACAGTAGCGTCAGAAGATATGAGGCACGCCACTAGTGGTGTCAGACAGTACGACGCCACTAGTGGCATCAACATTACTTTGGAAAATAGTTTGAAAAGTGCTCCAAACTGGTAAAATTTTTTAAAGAAATTATTATTTTAGTAAAAAAACCTATCCCGAGCATTTGCAATAAAATTGCTTGTGATTTTTTTTCCCCTTTTTTGAGGAAAATTCATTTAAGGTCTCAAAAGGCCAAAAAAATGTCAAAAACATCCCACAGAAAATTCTGATATAAAAAAAGTTTCATTAATAACTCTTTCCGTACATGATTAACAACTCCATCTGAAGGTTTTAACAACTCTTTATGATCTTTTTGACATCAGAATTTTCTGTAGGACTTTTTTAACATTTTCTTGATTCCTTAGAACCTTAAAGGGATTTTCCCTTTCTTTCTTTTTTTGGTTACAGAAACCGAGTTAAATTTGATAATACTCCCAATTTACAACCATTTGAAGAGACTTCAACAATCAAACCAATTTGCTAATGGTTTAAGAGCATTCAGTTACACATTAAGTAATGTAAAATAAACATGTCCTATTCAACCCAAGAGAAAAAAGATAAATAAACAAATATATATCTTATGATTTATTTCAGTTATTATTTGATCATACCATGTATAGAATGTGAAGGAAAATGAGCATACAACAAACAAGAGAAAACAAAGAACTTGCTTGCAGCAACACTAACTTGGCATCATCCTAAACCTAGAGCAAATTGTAGGACAGCCTGGTACACGAATTTTTTTTCCCCCAATGCTAAGGTGATATTTAAATCATATATATTTTATCAACCTAAACCTATTTGAAAAATGAAAAAAAAAAAAAAAAACAGAGAGAGCATTCAGAATCTACAGCATAGAAGGCCCTGCCTCCAGCCCCGGTGCTTCCGGTAGTGTCTCCGGTCGGCTTTTGCCATTCTAACTGGGCTGCAATTCCATTCAGATTGAAGTCTGTAAAAGCACAAGAAGAAAACAAGAATGTTAGTCATGAAATTCCTGCGTGAAGCATGATCTTGAAAGAAAACAAGACTCATAAAGTTACTCAACCGTTTATGATATGAACCTGAAAGGCAATTCTGTCACTTGGCATGAGATCCGTAAAGCAAAAGAATTCGTTTTCTCTTAGGCATTCCTCCACTTGACCGATATCATGCAAGGTGATAGAATTGTCCTCCAAACTCGTATCAGTTTGTTATCAAGTTCTCAACAAAAGTATAACGTGCACTTTTTTTACAATTTGGAGCGCATTATTAACTCCTTTTAAGAAATCAAGAAGAACTTGATAACCAAAAGACAAGATCCTAAGTTTGTTTCTAAATGACAAGCTTTTGATGCAAGTTTAGAGCAATTCACATACTGTGGAAAGGCAAAGGACCGCGTGCTAGTCGTGCTGCTATCTGATCTAAGAGAGATGCTTCCAGAATAAGGCACAGGATCCAAGTAAGTTATCCGACTCGATACACGACCCACAGCCGAGAAACTCGTCTCACCCAAGCTGTGTCGTTCATGACTTGTTACAGCCTGATGATCATCTGGCTTCACATACACAGACTCTGATGAATTCTGAGCATCATCAAGCTTAGGCTCACCACCAACTTGGTCAGATTCATCTTTGGCACTGGCGGCGGCAGCGGCAGCAGCAGCAGCAGCAACCGGAGGATCTGAGTGAGAAGTGACGCTGCCATTCTCCGGCATGCCAGCATTGCTGACATCACTGGTTGACTCTTCGGCCGCTAAAGCAGAAGTCGAGACAGCTTCCTCAACCCTATCTTCGGATTCCTTAGGCCTGGAGGGCAATTCAAGCTCACCAGAGACCTGCAGATAAAATCAAAATTACCACTTGCCAACAATTCTCATCTTGATACCAGGAAAAGTTGTAAAACATATACTCCTTCTGGTCGTATTTATAAAAGCCCAAAGCCGAATTACGCAAATTAAGAAAATGGTTAAAATTAGTTAAAAATAACAAATGTCTAAAATAAACTTATTTTTCCAAGTATACCCTAATTTATAATAGGGAAAGTAAGAAAGAGAAATAGAGTAAATATAAGTATCACCAACATTATGCCATGCTAGGATGTTGAATACCTATGAATAAAAGTATATACATGTTGATATGTATATGTATATGAATCCAATGATTAATTTTATGCCATGCTAGGATGTTGAATACCTGTGAATAGTTTTGCTCAGCTTTGTTGCCCTCCTCAATCAAAGGCATTAACTGTTCTTCATCCAAATCTTGCAATAGAACTTTGTATCCAGCCAATAACATCTCTTTGTCGACATCATTAGCGAATTTTCCGGTTTCCTCATCGTCATGTAGCATCAAGTCTTCAAACTTGTAATGATTGGTAGTAACTTTATCAGATTCCTCTGTTATAGCAGGAACATCTATGAAAACCGGAAAAGGTGCATCAACTGCAACATTGTCTTTTGCAAATTTTTCGCTCTTGTGATCCTCCTCCGAGGACGAGAATTTATGAGCAGCATCTTCATTTGTATTCTCCAACAATATCTTTTCCTCAGCTGGGATTCCTTCATCAACACAAATATCCTTAATAACATGGTCACTACTTTCTTTATAAACCACAACCAATTCCGGTTCACATTCGGTAACACTTTTGTCCATGAAAAGATCTGCCAGATTTTTTGGTGAATCTACCACTCCTGGAATATCCGAACTCTCAACCGGTTCGATATCTTGTGGGCAATCAGGACATGGATCCGTAGGGGATTCTTCATTTTCATTTCTAAGACCAACCACACTCGCACCAGAATCGCGTTTTGGTGAAGTTATTAAAGCATCTTCAGTCTCCATTTTACTTGGTACTGAACCTAAATTCCCTTTGTTTGGCTCTAAATCAACTGAGACTCTGTTCTCATTTTCCATGGCTTCCTGGTCTTCTGATCTGCATCCAGCAGAGTATGGATCATTGACATCAAATTCAAATGACTGAGACTCAGGTTTGCCGATATTTGAATGGTAGAAGGCCAGTTCACCATCTGCAAATACACTTCCACACCAGTGAAAACTAAACCCAGAAGGTTTGAAATTGATTCCACAAGCAAGTAATAACCAGAAACAAAAAATGAAAGATAACAAATGAACATTATGACTCCAAAATTTGGTAAAAATGTCATCAATATGATCCTGTCATGAGTTCAAAAGGTAGTTTACTAGGAAATCTCAAAAATCAGAAGCAGAGTTTTTTGTTACCTAATTTCATGTTTCATAGGTTTAATACATGGAAACTTTTCTGTGTTCCAGCCCGGTATTTTCAAACTTCAAGCGAGTACAGATCCGATTCTGCAGCGAACTGACCAATAAGAGACAAGAATAACTAGTTTAGCAAGCAACAGATATATAATTGGTTAATTGTGTTGAAAGAAAATAACCAATACTTAAATTGAACAAGAACAATAGAGGAAAATGAATTGAGGATTTACATATAAGCCTAGCATCAATAACAAGATTCCGTTAAAAGCTAGAGGATAATCTTTACTTGAAAAAGAAAAACAAAAAAAGGGTAAAAGGCACTGTTCACAAGAGACTGTAATTTTTTAAGTACCAACGGAATTATAGTATGATTTTATCATTAATCCCAGTTTTCCCATAACGTTGAAGGAATCTTTTACTGCCATACTAAAAGTCAATTTGCACGTAAAAAAATGGGTAAGGAAGCGTTTAGCCGTTTACCAAGAACTCTAAGAATACATATAAAAAGGGTTTAGATTAAACTTGAGCTTCTATTCTCACAAAAGGGCCAATCAAATACTGTTGATTAAAGAAATGTTAGTTTCTTTCATTTGTGAAGAAGCTAGGGAGAATATAGGGAGTACCAAAGAGAAGGTACTATCTGACTTTTACTTTATTATAAGTAATAGAATTCGGCTAACCAAGAAAAGAAGAGAATCCAAAGACAGTTTCTCGAAGTATACATAGGACAAGGGAAAAGTTGGAAACTTAGAAAACTTTTCGCGAGAAAATTACAAACCCAAGTTTTAATGTATTATTGGGGAGAAAACCCACAATTTAAAAATTCGCTATCAATGTTTTTGTCCACTAGCTCTCTGATTGGATCTAGCATAGAGGAATATTAAAAAGAATTAAGTAAAGTGAATATCTCAGATGGGTTTCATCTCCATGGAAGAAGATTGCATGAAGAAAAAAATAATAGAGATCTATCTCAGATCCCAAACAAAAAACCAGTAAAAGAAAGGAAAAAAAAGGATGAATCAATTGTAAAGAAATATATAATATGCTACTACCAACCTTTTCAATCTTCTTCTGCCTTCCTTCAGAACAGACAATTCAAGTAATTTCTTAACTGCACGCAGAGACAAAAGAGTCACAAACTGGTGACGACACAGGAGAAACTAACCGCAACAGGAAAAAAAAAAAAAAAGGTTTATCTTCATCGTTTCCCTCAAAACAGAGTTGAACTGAACCATGGAATACAGAGAGAAACTTTAGGAGGCAAAAGCGGAGGAATAAATTACCCCCAGAAAAGAAAAAAATCAAAGCTTTGTGAAGAGAAAAGCGAAAGGAGCTTGCTTAGTAGAGGGAAGAACTGAATTAAGATAAAATAATGAGAACTGATTTCAGAATAAAGGAGGATGACAGAAAGGGTTTGAGTTGTAATCATAGCCCTAAGTAATGGTCAACTCTCTCTCTCTCTCCCCCCTCTATCTATCTCTTTCTCTCTCTTCCACCTTCATCTTCTTCAGCAATTAATGTAACAACTGGGACACCGAGCAAATGGCACCTATCTCCTTAAGACCCGTATATAGCATTAAATCATCATCTCTACCCTCTTTCACATTCTAAAATTAATTTCATACCTAAAAACTTTGTAACGTTATACAACCCATATTTCAGCCCCCACCCATCATTCCGTTTTCTCCACAGTTTCTGTCTTTTGCCTGACCCACATCGGATTCCACCATTTACCGGCCAACCAACCACCGTAAAAAAACCCAAAAGGAAAAAATCACAGAGAGAGAGAGAGAGAGAGGAGAACGGTGCATTCCAGGCTTGCATCCCCATTCCAAAGTCTATTTATTTCTTCACCTAACCCACCTTCGAATTCCGCCACCTTTTCCCATTTTCCGACCAACCAAACAGTGGAAAAATTTTCTCGAGAAAATTATAAAAGCGAAACAGAGAAAGAAAGAAAGAAGGAAGGATAGGGACAGAGCATCGTTGACAGCACTGGATCCACCAAGCCCATAAACAAGATGGACTAGATATGATGAACCCTTTGACTTGGTTCTAACAAACGAGAAGGAAAAAAAATCGAATCGAAAACTCATTACAGCAGCTGACACCGATGTCGGAGAATTTGAGTGTATTGTCGTTTTTTTGTTTTCTTTTGCTTCTGATACTTACAAAGTCAAAACGGCTCGTTTAACCGCCGGTGCCAGAGTTTGTTTGTTGGTCCGGTGACAGTCCACGGAATTGCTAGCCTGTAACTGCGACCCACCTTAGGATCCTACTCCTGCACCATCTTCTTCTTCTTCTTCTCCTTCTTCCTCTGTTTCTGCTTTTCTATAAACTTCTCGTGAAATAGCTGTATCAGGCAATCAGAAACTGAAACTACTGACGCGATGAAGTCTCTTAATATATATAAATATATTGATTATTTGGAAAAGAATTTTATATTTTATTATTATTATTTTGGAATTGGGACCCACCAAGAGTTTCATGATTTCATTTCATCCTCTCCACTCAGGAATAGCCTTTTTTTTTTTTGGACCAGTAAGGAATAGCCATGTTTTTTTGCCTGTATGAATATTGAATAATAACATGATTACTCAGATTCCGTAAGGATCGATTCCTCTGGTTTTGGCAGGGTCAAGATTTGCCATGCGGTTAGTGCCGGTGAGTAAATAAATTCATAATTTTGGGGAATTATTATAAAGTCCAAAAGAAATTATTTAGGAAAATGTTCAGTTAGCTGCTTGGAGCAAATTAATTTCTGTCAATCCAAAACGTTTAGGAATTTCACAGTCAAAATGAAATTAATTTTTGTATGTGAATAATCCTTCTTTTATTTTTTTTAGAAATGTATTTACAAGAAAAATAAAGGAATTTATAAGACAAATAAAGAGATTTATATAACGAATAAAAAGATTTGAAAGAACCTAGAGAATTAAAAATATCCTGGCTATTCATAAGATAAATATAAAAATTCACAAGATAAATATGAACATATACAAGACAAATAAAGGATTCAAAAGAACTTAGGACCTATTTGGATGGGGCTTTTAAAAAAGTTTTTTTTATAAAAAAACTCCAAATTGGAGCTTTTTAAAAAAACAGCATTTTAGCTTTTTTTTTTCTTGTAACTTTTGCTTTTTTTAAAAAAATATCATACAAATACATAAAGTAATAAAAAAATGCATTTTTTTGCATTAAAAAAAATGTTTTTTTTAAATTAAAAAAGTTTATCCAAACTGGCCCTTAGAGAGTTAAAAACATTTTGGTCATTTACAAAATAAATATGAAAATTTATAAGATTAATATGAATATTTACAAAATAAATAAAGGAAGGGCATCATTATCTTTTCATCCACAAAAATTAATTTCATTTTAACCATTGTATTCCAATGAAGTTTCTGAAAGTTAATTTTCCTAATGATTTAATTACCCACAAATGTGATGACTAAGAAACATGCATTAAATGTATTCATACTAATGTTATCCCTAATTAACTTTGGTAAAATCTCTTTTAAATCCCAAGAGACTAACAAAATTTTGAATGAGTCCCACAAGAAAGTGAAATATCATAAAAGTATTGAGAAGTTGTAAATCACACAGATAGACTATTAACAATTTTTTAAGACATTTTTAATATCTAAATTCTTTGTGGGATTTTTTTAGAATTTTATTGGTTTCTTAGGACTTGAGAGGAATTTTCCTATTAACTTTTCCACACACTCCCTTAAAAATAAGGGCATATTTAAAAAAATAAATATAGTTTCTACATATTTATACTAATGCTTCCGTCTGATCAGTTTTAAACTATATCTCTAGTATGTTGGGAATGATGTTTTCCACTTACGCTCTATTCTTTTTCCGTTTCAAGTGTTCGTCCAAAGTCCGTATCTGATTCCTGAATTGTGATGCAATGATTTCTGATGCCTACTTATGGGGGTAATGATTTTAGGGTTCTAAGAGGCCATTAAGGAATGTCAGAAGTCTTCAACCAAGAGGAGATAAAAAAGTCGTCAGCGGCTTATATTCTTTTTCTACAGAAGAGTTATAGATGCATAACATAATGGTAAAGTAGCGAATGATTTGAACAGCTTATTGAAGCTAGATACTGGGTCTGTTTGGGTTGGTGGTAGGAGCGGTGGCTTAAAAACTATCTAACTTTTTTTTAAGCCCGGTAGGAAAAAAGTGAAGTTGTTGTGTTTGGATTGTCAGTGTAGCTTTTTGCAGAAGTAGCTTTTTTCTTAACTGATGAGTGTTTGGATTATTATTTGAAAAGTCAGTTAAGATAGAAAATGACTAAAAAAAATATGAATATTATTGAATACTATATTTATACCCAAAAAATGTTTTCAATTATTACTCCTTCTAGTCTTAAATATAAGACAAATTTGACTTTTTTAAAGAGATTAACAAAATTAATTCAAAATATTTTAGAGTATTTTTATTCTTATTTTTATTTTTACCTAAATAATTAGTTTGACTAATTAAATTATTATTTTTTTTTGCCACATTTTTTCCTTTTTTTTCTCCAAAATATTTTTCTGGACCAATTAGATGAAAAGGATTTTTTTTCTTCCTGTTATGGTGAACTAATGCAAGAGTAACGTGTTGCACTTGCCAACACTTCTTCTTCTTTCTTCCAATAGTAGTTCTTCTTTCTTCCACGGAATGGCTCTTCTCTTTGCTCATCGCATCTCTCTCCTCAACGCCTCAACGCGACACTGCCAAAGCTCCCAGGGTGAGCTTCTGCGTTACTGAGCTTTTCTTGGAAAAGCTCAGTCACTGAAACGCCGATCCAAACAGCACCACCACGGCGTTTTTGAGCTTGCCGAACTTTTTCACCGCCACCACTCCCCACCGCTTGGCTACCGCTCGATCCAAACAGAGCCACTATTCATTAACGTTATTGCTACCCTAGTCTTACAAGTATACCGGACAAGTTAGCGTCTTTTGTCCTGCATATTTTTTAAAGTTTTAGACTAGTTGAGTCTACGACCGGTAGAATTATTGGATGGGATACTGGAAAACTTAAAAGCATGTTTGAAGCATGTTTGCGATCATTTTTGGTGTTTTAAAAGGGGGTTTTTTTAAAATATAAATCGGGATAAAACTCTTTTCACATACTTATCTCATATATTATAGTATAAATTAGATTGAAAAACTATTTTAATGTTACAATCGCTATTCTAAACAATCACTGATATTCTAGTGTGACATAGTCACAACTGAAAGGTGAGTGTGCAACTTGCCAATTAATGCCGAAGAGGGTTATACTAACTTCTGCGATTTAGTTTTTCTTGAATAGCGTATTTTGTTTCGGTGTTAGAATTCTGGAGCAAGATTTTGAATTCTGTCATGGAATGTCAATCTATTGTAGTTTGTCATTTGTGTTCATCAAAATTGAACTTCATCCATTTACAGTGGAAATGAAACTCTCGAACACAATATTCATTTTACTCATAACGAGAAAATTCACTTTCTTTTGGTTTTCAAGATCCCCTTTACTGTCTCCAGCAACAAGCAGTGGGCAGAAAAATTCATATTTGTGATAGTGGCAGAAGAAATATATGGGAGAACAACTTGTGAAAACTAGCTTCTCTTTCTCCTGGAAACTTTCGCAGGCTCTTGTTTCCCTTATAATTGAATTGAATATACTTCATTCAAGGAAGAAATGCATTTTTATTTAGTTTTCAAAAAGGGTAAATCTGGATATCTGATGTGTTGGAATTCGAACAAGCAGTGGAAGAAATTTATCAGAGTAAATTTTGAATCTCAATGGAAGATCTATCAATGACGTTTAAATTAGAGTAGTCAGATTAGAGTAGTCAGAATGTTACCTTTCGTATGCATCTTGTTCGATCACTAGAAGCCAATTGTACAAACCAGCTACCTCTACTGCTATCCACACGAACAAAACTCTAACTCAGGCAGCTTGCTAGGGCCTCCAACATTTTCTTTCTATATTCGGTTTTCTCTTTTTGTTCATCCTCTATAATATATCTTGCCCACTATTTTATAAAGTTTTCAAAAACCCTAATGGGCCGCATTAAATATTCAAAATCAATCTTAATTAATTTTGAAATCTGAATTCTATTAAAATAATATTAATTAAATATGTTCAACAGATTTAATCAAATCTATTTATTTAATTCCAATTAAAAGACAACTGATTTAATTATCTTCATAAATTAAATACAAGATATAATATCTATCTATTTAATTAAATATGATATACGATATCTCAATTCAAATTAAATCTAAAATACGATATCTTTCTTCGAAAATTAAATCTAAGATATGATATCTCAATTAGTTTTAGTTATTTAATTTATCAAATAAATTAAATACAAAACAAATACTACATAATAATATTATTATCTATTTAAATAATAGTATTATTATTTTCGAATTTACACACACACCATCCTCCCTAGATTAAATGTTTTATTCATTAAATCTTAGACATATCTTAGATTTAATTAATCTGGACATTATAGCTCATGTTGGGCTATTCTTGTATGCAACCTTATAGGCCCACATGAAATTGGCAGCAGGTCAACATTGTACCAGCTCACAAGTCGCAAGTGGTTTCTAGCAAGATATTACGACTACCCAATTCATATGAGGATCGATGATACGATGCAACTTATCATACTGCCATGCCACGTCCCTTTTGTCATACAATAATTTGATCAAGAATGAAGCATAGATAGTATCATCCTCCTGTTCTTGATCATTACTTTCTCGATTGTTGAGTAGTCTAACAATTGAAATGGAAACTCCTTTCTATCGTAGTATGACCATACATTTCTCAGACTTACTCATCGAGGGGCCCAGTAATATCTCTCTACAAATGTGAGGGACAAATCTCATCTTGATCATTCACATTCCTCTGCATGAAAATTACTAATCCTGATCGAAGCCTTTATCATACCTGGTCAAAGGTGACTTTTCACTACAAGAAAAACACATATTTGCGACGGAATTTTGCGAGGGAAAAAATTCCGTCGCAAATATTGGGACATTTGCGAGGGACATTTATTTCCCTCGCAAAAAGCTAATTTTGCGAGGGAAATCATAATCCCTCGCAAATGAAAGGAATTTTGCGAGGGACGAGACATTCCCTCGCAAAATGTTGCATTTTGCGAGGGACCAGACATTCCCTCGCAAAATTGTAGACATTTTGCGAGGGAATGGAAATTCCCTCGCAAAATTCCCCCATTGCGAAAATTTGGGGGGAAATTTCCCTCCATTTTTTCCCCTATTTTGCGAGGGAACAAGCGTTTCCTCGCAAAATGGGGAATTTGTGAGGGAACATCTGGTCCCTCGCAAAATAGGGGGAAAAATGGAGGGAAATTTCCCCCCAAATTTTCGCTATTTTGCGAGGGATTTTTTGATCCGTCGCAAATCTCAGGAAAAAAAAGCCCTGCATATTTCCCCCAATTTTGCGAGGGAATACAAAATTCCCTCGCAAAATGTAGGACTTTTGCGAGGGAAATATTTATCCCTCGCAAAATGGTGGCCATTTTGCGAGGGAACATAAAATCCCTTGCAAAAGTCCTACATTTTGCGAGGGAATTTGTATTCCCTCGCAAAAATCCTTACATTTTGCGAGGGAATTTATATTCCCTCTCGCAAAATAGTATATATGTATGTATATATATATATATATATATATATATATATATATATATATATATATAGTTAAATATCTCTCCAAAATAAACCCAAGGCAATTAAACCAAAAAAATTCAAGTCTCTCACTCATTTCTGCCTCTATTTGACTAAGTAGCATATTGATTAAAATCAAAACAATTTCCCTCTAAAGAATAGTATTTTAAAATATATTGATAAACATTTGTCTTATAATTAATATATATTATTTCTATATATCTTCCTTTTTACCATTTAATCAAATAAATATAATAGAACATATGACATATTTTTTAAAAATGTAAATTAATAAAAACCTTCATAAGAAATATATCAAAAAATTATAAATGACATGATTAAAAATGTTTAAATAAGTGAATAATTATTGCTAGTAAATGGTAGAATAAAAGCCATTGAAATCATGAACTATATGACCATTGTAATCTTATCTCTAATTTATAGTTATATCAACTTGCGATGTTGTCATGAATTATATATAAATGTCGCTTAGGGTTAAATGGTCAAAGGTTTGAATTTATAGACAAATGTCGCTTATACATGAATTATATATGTTGCTAATGTCGATGGAGGTAAAACGTGATCGAGGACGATGAAGTTTTACTGATAAATGCAAAAGGCAAAGGTTGGAAATGAGGATTATTTGAACCGTTAAGTTAGCACACACTTGTGAAATTCAGAAAAGAAGAAAAGATTATTTATAAACGTTTTCTTGAATAATCAGCGAAGGCATTTGGTTAGAAGTTGGCACAAATTGTACTTATTAGCAGTTCTATCATTTTGGTCCATGGTTTAGCTACCTTTAACATGTATGTGAGCCTAACTCCTCACACTGTGATATAAGTATTTAGAGCCTGCCACATTATCTTTTCCAATGCACTCTATCCATTTTGATCTTACCAACCACTCTTCCTTTTTTTATTACTCGTTTCTGTTTTTTCTATTAAACCCATTTATTTAATTTGATTATATTACAAAATTTTAGTTAAATTAGTATATATTTTTTTCTAAAACACTCATACATCTTTCTTTATTTCTTATTCCCTCTCATACTTGATATAATAGTTGATTGTGTATCAATAGGGATAAAGAAAAAAAAAATTGACCAACATGAAAAAAAAGTACTCCCTCCGGTTTCAAAGATAAGACAAAGCTTTTAGTATAAATCATACTGCAAACTTTATCTTATATTTAAAATCAGATATAATAATATATATAAGATCAATATCAAGTCTTCAATAGGGGTGTAAAAAGGCCAGGGGCCTGTGGCCTGGCCTGCAAAAAGCCTGATCAGGCCTGGCCTGTCAGGCTAACAGGCCAAGCTAAGGCCTAATTTCAGGCTTGTTTACCTGAAAAGGCCAGGCCCAGGCCTCTGAGTAGGCCTGAAAAGCCTATCAGGCTGGCCTTTTTAGGGGGTAAAAGTGTAATTTCATATATATGTTTTTTTTTATACTACCTGAAATTAATTAAAACAAAACCCAGCTCACTTGGCCCAAACTCCAGCCAGCCGTCAGTTCGTCTCGTCACTCCCGTGTCCTCTCCTCTCCAACACTTTCTCTGCACAAAAAACCCTAACCCCCAAAAATTTCCAGATCGCGATTATCAACCTGTCCGGCTGTCCCTCATCGTGCTCACCGTCGAGCGTTGGCCGTCGCACCTCTCTCTCTCAGTCCTCAGCTCGTCGAGTGGAGTCGCATCGTCAGTCAACAAAGGAGCAGCACACAGCTCGTCGACAGCACATGGCAACTCTCAGACTGTCACTCTCGACCTTCTACACGGTGGTCTGGTTCTATTCCTACGGTGAAGAAGGTAAGGGGCTTTTGCTTGAGAATGGTAGTATTTCACTCTGGATCTACTCAATCTGATGGCCCCAAAAAACGTTGGGTAGAGGACGTGATAGCGGAACAAAAATTTCCGGGGGAAAGAAAGAACCCTAGATAACCAGTTTTTAGTGCTTCCTTCCAAAACAATAAGCGAAGAGAATAATCTCCCTATACCTGAATCTTATGCTGTTTTTCATTTTCTTTTCTCCTGTTTTTCGACAAATCACTGTGGCTGTTCGTTTAATTCTGTTTAGGAGTTCTATATTAATGAATAAAATTTTGACAAGTTGGATTTGATGGTAAATGCTAACAAAGCACAAGAAAGCTATTAGAAATTAAAATATGCTCAACCGAAAGCAAATGTTCTGCTAAGGTTTGCTCCAAGAGGATTGTCTGCTAGCAATTTCATTATTCTGTTTAGGAGCTCGCTTTTTTTATTTTTTATTTTGAAGTCTTCGAAAATAACTCAGATATAAACTCTAGACCATTTCACTACTACAAAAATAAGTTTTTACTACCCTAAAGGATGTCCCTATTTAAAAAAGGGAAGCAACAAGTAAATACAGTGACATTTTTGTAATTACATTTGGGTAATTTTATTTTTGGCGTCCCAAAAATAAAATTTGGGACTCCAAAAATCAGGAAAAAAACTTTTGGCGAGCAATTTTTGGGAGGGAAAATTTTTTGGAGTCCCAAATTGTAATTTGGGACTCCAAAAAACATTACTCCAAAAAAAATGCCAAAAATATAAGTTAAACCTAAAAGCTGATCAAGTGTCCCGCACTTACACACTCTCTCACAATCGCCCTTTCAGCTTCTTTTCCCTTACTTTGTTGCCGCCATCAGCTCCGTCTCCTCCGTGTTTGTTGCCGCTGTATCAGCTCCGTCTCAACCGTCTACCCTCTTCGCGTCGTCCTTCGATCGGCTTGCGTGCTCTGTTTCCGGCGCCGATCCCCTCCTTCTCCGATCTCTTGTATGTCCGAGCCCTAGCTATTTTCCGTAGCTCGATGATGTCGCGCATCCCCCTTCTTAGAAATTGACAATAAATCTCAGTAGGTTTCTGCATGTAAGAACAGCTAAGATTATTATTTTTTTGGTTTTAAATTTATTGAGCAATGTACTTGTCTCATGACTGGCAGGGTTTCCCCCCCCCAAAGATTTTAAGCTCTTGCATTTTTGTTTTAGGTTGGACTGGACTGGGAAAGATTTCGGGATTGGCAAGCTCAACAGATAGACTGAGGAAGTAAAAGCAACGGGCCGAGGTGAAAAAGATGTCGCTGGCAACGTTGAGCTCCCTGTTATATAGATTTGTCCTCATCTGATCGTTTCTCCACCGCCAAATTGATCTATCAGGTTCTTCTTCCTCCTTATCCTCTACTTTCTCTCTATTGTTCATCTGGTTCTCTGCTTTCCCCCTTCGAAATCAAATGTTTGTATTGTATATTGTTTACTGTTCATAAAGATTGTGTGGCTTGCTTATATTGATACATGTGGTGCTGTTGCTGGAGCCTAGCTGAATTCAATTTATTCTATATATAAATCATAGGATAAATATTAACTAAAACTCTCATTTAACAAGCATTTAGACGCAGTGTTTTTTTTTTTTTGGAACTCTACACTGTTTTTATTAATTCTTTTAACCTTTTTACATATTTAGTTGGACTCATGCAATTTTGCCCTTATTTTTCCGGCCAAATCTTTATTGTTTTGGGGTGTTATGAGCTAGGAAAACTAGGCAATGTAATGCAAAGAACAGGTAACATTGAGTTGGATATATTAATGGGTCACAACATTACAATCCAACAGAGCATAGAAGAAAGAAATACAAGGGAAGTAGAAGAAATCACGAGAGTAGAGAAGAAACCAGAGAGAAAATTCCACAAAAATTTATACATTCCCCATAGTCTTATATAGCCTTGGGTTTCACATTAGAATTTTTTCCTTGGTAGGTTTCTGCAAATAACAGCATTATGCCCTAGCGTTCAAAGGCCATTTGCTTCCTTTTATTGTATTGGATATCATAATCCAACCCAAATGATGGCAATACCTGAATACTAGGTTTTATTTTTTAGTTTTTTCTTCCCAAAATAGGGGCTAATCGAAAGGCCCAGATTATTCATGAGTTAAGAATATTTGCTACGCAAATTAAATCAAATGGTTGTGATAATTTAAAACGTAAGAAATATTTTGATGAAAAGATAAAGTTGGAGTTGTGTTTCACTAAATTATAACACTTACTTCGCCCGAATCGATGGTGCCCTTCTTGGAATCTGCCAAGTGCCAACCCTTATCAAAAGTAGTGACTTTTTGACTTCATATCAATTGACTAAGAGCTTTATATTTCTCTTAAATGGCTGGCCACATATTCATTTTTTGTTGGGAGATGCCATCCATTTTTGGTGAGTTTATTGATCATGCTTTTGCAGTCCTTTCCTTCCTGTCAAAATGTTAACCAATACAGAGTTAGTATAATGGTATAAGGTCCTGATAGAGTACTAGATTAACATGAGATGTCATCCTATTTAATCTAGCCATGTATCTATTTTTCAATTATGTATTGTATTTAATCAGTAGGCATTGATACTATTGTGAAGATGTCATCCTCACATGTAGATAGAGGCGGATGAACACTTGTTTAATTTATATGTTTTTAGTTAAGTTTATTCCCCTTTGTAATATGACGGAATTAATAAGGTAATAACACAACCTTGAGTTTGGCACAAGTGCTTATCATTGTTGACAAATCCCAAGTATGTCATGCTTTCTGGATATATTCATTGTCATTCTAGTTTATCTTTTTAAGTCTTATTCTTTGCAACTGAACAATCTTCTTTACTTGAATGAGACTGCTATGGATATATTCATTGTCACTTACTTTATTGGAATTTTGAAATTTATTTAGATAAGGTACATAATCTATACTTGATAATTCTTTTGATTTCTTTTGCTCTGAACTTTGCCAAAATTATTTAGCTAAGTTGCATTTGTTATGCTCCTTTGCTCCTTCGTTGTATTTAACATATATTTGTATTCATGCCCCGTCCACATGCATGTCCCCATCTTCTAGTGTACTATCCTCATTCTTTGGTTGCTTGCTGAGATCTGTTTTTTGTTCACTGCATGTGTTTGTTTGCCACTTTGTTGATTAAGTGCCAATTAATTGGTATAAGCAGCTAGTTGTATTTGCCACTTATGTCTTGTAGTTGAATTAGTTTGTGTAGGGTTGTATTGAGGAAGCATGGAAGGCGATTGTGATAGGAGTTGGAAGTATAATCGTCTAACTTCAAAAAAACGACTTACTCAAGTATTCTTGAAGGGTTTAGAAGAGTTCATCAAATTTGCTCTGGCGCACGCAGCTAATTCAAGTACCTCGATCAGTTGTCCGTGTGTGAAATGTAGGTGTATGGAATTTCATGATCCGAGCACGGTCAGAATCCATTTGTGTCAAAGAGGATTCATGCCAAATTATGAATGTTGGCAATTTCATGGGGAAGTCGGACAAACAACGAGTGGTTATTACGGAGATAGTACTCATCGATACAACTTTAATCAATATGAGCAGTTGGTTATGGATGCCGCGGGACCGTCGATCGGCCAATACTTTGATCCCGTTACTCATGCTGAACCGTCATACATGGGAGAGGAGACCAGTGCACATACTTAACCAGCAAACATGGGAGAGGATCCTAATCCGGAAGCTGAGAGGTTCTATAAAATGCTTCAAGATGCGCAACGCCCTTTATGGGAAGGTTGTGAACACATTGAAAATAGTGAATATTCATCACTATCGGCTACCCTAGCAACACTTAGCTTGAAGATTGATCACAATATGAGTGAGAGGAATTACAATAAAATGATGCAAATCATGAATAAGATTGTTCCCAATGACAATAATTTGCTGAAAGATTTTTACCAAGCAAAGAAGAAGGTGAAAGAGCTTGGGCTCGGATGTGAAAAAATTCATTGCTGCTCTAGAGGATGTATGCTCTATTACAAGGATGATGCTGAGCGAACTACATGTAAATTCTGTGCACATGAGAGGTACAAAGTTGTGAGGAATGGAAGAAAAACGACCTTTAAAGCGTTGAGCAAGATGCACTACTTTCCTCTCGTGCCCAGACTTCAGAGATTGTATTCATCACAAAAAACAGCTGCTCACATGAGATGGCACCAAGAGCATTGCAGGGATGAAAAATTTGTGACGCATCCCTCCGATGCCGAAGCTTGGCTGAAATTTGACGAGGCAAATCCTTCGTTTGCAGGCGATCCCCGTAATGTCCGTCTTGGTTTATGTTCGGATGGGTTCGCTCCTTTCAACCAGACGGGCAGTAATTATTCCTGTTGGCCTGTGATTGTGACTCCGTACAACCTCCCACTTTCCATGTGCATGAGAAGAGAATTTTTGTTCCTCAACACGTTAATCCCCAGGCCATCCAACCCAAAAAAGAAAATAGATGTATATCTCAGGCCTTTGATAGACGAGTTGAAGATGCTGTGGAGTGAAGGGGTTCTTACGTATGATGTATCATTGAGCCAGAATTTCACCATGCGGGCTGCCTTAATGTGGACGATAAATGATTTCCCTGCATATGGGATGTTGAGTGGATGGCAAACTTCAGGGAAGCTTGCATGTCCGGTATGTCTCGAACAGAATGTGGGTTATAGCTTGAAATATAGTCACAAAGTCTGTTGGTTTGACAAGCATCGGCGATTCTTGCCTATTGATCATCCGTTTAGGAATAATAGAAAAGACTTCAAGCGGAATGTGGTCGAACACGCAGATCGACCTCGTCGTTTAAGTGGCCAAGAAATATGGGACAGGGTCAAGTACATTCAAAGTATTGAAGAGGGAGCCGCTTCCAGATCACCAGAGGGATATGGCGTTGAGCATCATTGGAACAAACGCAACATCTTTTGGGAGCTACCATATTGGAAAAATCAATTGTTAAGACACAACCTCGATGTCATGCATATTGAGAGGAATGTGTTTTGTAATATTCTACACACCGTAATGGACACCAAGGGTAAGACGAAGGATACAGTCAACGCAAGACTTGACATAGAACATATTTGCAAAAGGCCTGGTTTGCATTTGATCAAGAATGCCGGCAACCGAATTTCCAAACCTAAAGCGCCTTACACATTGAACAAAGAGCAGAATTTACAATTGTTGGAATGGGTTAAAGGTGTGAGACTACCGGACGGTTATGCATCAAACTTTAAGAGATGTGTCGACATGAACGAGGTGAAGTTAGTCGGGATGAAGAGTCATGATTGTCATGTTTTCTTTCAGAGATTGTTGCCGTGGGCCTTCAAAGCACTACTGAAGCATATATTGAGTATTCTGACAGAATTTTCCTTGCTCTTTAGAACAATTTGTGCTTCTGAGCTTAATGTTGATAAGTTACGACAACTGGAGGAGAGCGTGCCAATAATGCTATGTAAGTTAGAGATGGTGTTTCCTCCTAGCTTCTTTGACTCAATGGAACATTTGCCTATTCACTTGGCGTATGAAGCAAGGGTAGGAGGTCCACAACAATATAGGTGGATGTATCCGTTTGAAAGGTAATATATATACACAAAAATTTGTCTGTGATTAATTGAAACACACACATTATGCTTTAAGTTATAAATACCCTCTGATTGTCCATTGTAGGTTTTTACACACACTTAAGAAGAAGATAAAAAATCCAAGGTACGTTGAAGGATGTATCGCTGAAGCTTTTCTAGTCGAAGAGGCCACTAAATTTGCCTCATACTATTATCCTCCTGAAGTTATATCAAGATGGAGAGTGGTACCTCGTAACGATGATGGCGGTGAACCGAGTGGTCATATATCAATATTTAACTATCCTGGCCGAGTCGTGTGAAAAAATTGTAGGTCAACTCTGGAAGGAATAGATAAAAAACAGCGGAGTGGTACATTTTAAACAACTGTGACGAGGCCGCCAAATACTTAAAGTAAGATTTCCTCTTTTGTTGCTGTTAAGGTAAAAATTAAAGTATTAATTTCATTTCTTTCTTGTTACAGTCACTTCTCTAATTCGGTCCGATCAACAAATCCTGAGATGTCGGATTCAGATGTTTATCAATTCATGAACGCTGAGTTTTTTAAATGGTTACGATCCTACTTCGTGCACAACCCTGATGATCCCCAAGATGTTGTGTGGAGTTTATCTTACGGGGCTGCAACAACTGTTACCCGGATCAAAAAATATGTAATCAATGGGTATCAGTTTGCAATTGTTGAAGCAGACAAGGATACAAAATGTTGCAATTATGGTGTATGTTGTCGAGGTGGCCAAGCTGACGGAGTCGAGGGCGACTATTACGGGATATTAATTGACATAATTCAGCTGAATTACAAGTGGGACAATTCGGTGACTCTATTTAAATGTGAGTGGTTTGATAACACTCCGCGTGGGACGAAAGTGGACAAATGTGGAAATGTTGAGATCCACAAGTCAAGGAGATATACAGTTAGTTATGACCCATTCATTCTTGCTCAACAGGCGCAACAGGTTTATTATACATCATACCCTACATCCCGCCAAGGGTGGATGGGAGTTATCAAAACCAAAGCACGAAACATTATACCTAAGTCGAAAAAGTCAGAAACAAATGACGATATTACTGAACCGTTCCAAGCTGATGTGGAACGTGGACTTGCCGTAAGTATTGCCGATGACGATCTACCAACCAATCTCTTTGATTCTACTGCGGAGTTAGAGCTGATTCCTATCAATATTGACGATGAGGAATCAAATGATGATGAGGCACAAGAGATATACTCTACTAGTGAATCTGAATTCGACGAGTATGAGACATCAGAGGAAGGTGTGCAGGCAGAGGTCGAAGAACAGGATTCGTCCGATTGATTTGAGTTAGTTTTTTTTTTACTAGATACTTTATTACTTCGCCAGTATCATTTTGAGTAAACTTCTTATACTTTTATATATACTGATATAATGTTTATAAGTGTTCAGAGATGGAGCATCGAGGAGGGCGTTCAGGTACTGGACGTAGTGGTGGTAGCTCTCGACCCCATCCTATTAGGGGGGGTAGGGCGATACCATCTACCTCTTCCATAGGCAGAGGGCTTGGCTCTTCACCAGAGATGCCATCATTTACTCTTTCATCTTCACCGTCTACTGCCGACTCTGTTTTGGGTTGTAGAGGTAGAGGTGTGCCTGTCTCTCCGAGTGATCCATAGCAAGGGGCAGAGCAGGTTGAGTTTATGATTTCTGACTAATTTACATATATTTTGTTTTTTATAAGCATCTATGTTCTAACATTTTCAATATTTCTTCCTTGGAAAGCAGCCTGCGTCGCCTCAGAGTCAGGTCGGGGATGCTAGTTCCTCCGGCACACCAGCTTGGGGAACATTTGATCTAAGTACAGGGAAGATGTGGATTCATCCTGTCGGTGGCACTGAGTAAGTAATATAAAGTTACTAGTAATATGATTTTTTACCTTTAGCTTGTATGCTAATATTTGTAACATTTTCTTTGTTTTCAGGTTTCTGCCCAATAAGCCGGTCAAGAAATTCATAAAGGATCAAATGTTCTGTAATTTCATTCATCCTTGGGCCAGTTGGACAAAGATTCCTCAGGCTGACCGGGACGCTTGGTTCAAGGAATTCTTAGTAAGTTGTGTGATTTATGGTTATTAATTTCTTCTCATCAAAATACAAATTGATTAACTACTTTTATACTTTGGAGAACTAATTGTTTATTATTGTTTTTCAGGGAGAGTTTAGTTGGTTACCGGTTGATTTAGTAGATTTAAAAAGAGCTTATAGCTTTAGGGCCAGCAAGTGGATGTCTGATAGATTTTATAAATTGAGAGAGGACCTGGGAAAGAAAAATTGGATTCAAGATGAGGTCAAAGCTCAACTATTTGAAAGATGGGCCACCGACGAGAAATTTATAAAGAAAAGAGAACAAAATAAGTTAAATAGGGCCCGTATGGATGGACCGTCATATGCTGGCGGCTGTATTCCATTTAGTGAGCATAAGCGAAAAATTGTAAGTATATGTTATTTTCTATTTTAGCTTTCAATATTTTATACTTTGAAGTAATTAATTGATGGTTATCAATTTTTATTATTTCTCTTTTAATTGACGCTTATCAATTTGTGTTTGCAGGCAGACAAAGGGGAAGTTCCTGCGGATACGATTCATTGGGCTGCCTTTGAGCGGACCCACTCCAAGGAGATTGAAGGTGGGAGGCGTTGGATTAACGCCAAGTCCCAGCAATGTGCAGTGAGATATTAACTAGATTTATTAGTTGTTTAAAACAGTAACATTTATTTCATTTTACATGTCTTATTTGTGGGATATTATTGTGTGTTTGTAGGAGACTTATCAGCAGCTGACACAAGAGAGAGACTCGCAGATTGAGAACGACCCGACATCCTCTTATGTTGATAACAAGAATCTTTTCATTCAAGCTGCAGGAGGATTTGACAAGAAGGGGAGAGTCTTCGGGATGGGTGCCTCTGCCAGCGAACTGAAGTCTTCTACGAAGCGCTCATCAGGAAGTATTGGAAGTGTTGCTCTAGGTAGACGTGATACTTTTGCTACCAATCGCAAACCATTATTCCCTCGTCTATTTAAAAGTACAAAAAATAAACTGACTACGTAATGTTGGTTTTGTAGATGATAAGAGGGTGAAGACGTTACAAGAGAAGGTGAAGGAGCAAGAAGCGCAGATGATGGAGCAAGGAGCGAAGGTGAAGGAGCAAGAAGCGCAGATGAAGGAGCAAGGAAAGATGATTTTAGAGTTGCGGAAACTTCTCCACTCCCTTTTGAAGGACAAGGGTACGGGGCCGCCTCCTGATGGTGATGGCGATACCGATGGTGATCCTGTCCAGACTGCTGCAGTTTAGACTTTTTTTTAGTTTATTTTGGTTGAAACATTATACTTTGTAATATTTTGTTATTTTTATGTAAACTTTGATGCTTGTTACAATATCTTTTTATCATATATAAGTCTTTTTAATTTGTAATTTTTAATATTTTTTATGAAATTAATTACATTTTTAAAATATTTTTTTTTAAAAAAAATAATTGGGAACTTTGCGAGGGAATCCTATTCCTTTGCAAAATTCAATCATTTTGCGAGGGACTAACATCCCTCGCAAAAAGTTGGATTTTGCGAGGGCCAAAGATCCCTCGCAAAATCCAACATTTTGCGAGGGAAAAATATCCCTCGCAAAATTTGAAATTTGCGAGGGATTAATTCCCTCACAAAAATTTCAAATTTGCGAGGGAAATTTTCCCTCACAAAATCTCGAGATTTTGCGAGGGCATTTATTCCCTCGCAAAATCCAAAATTTTGCGAGGGATTTATTTTTCCCTCGCAAATCTTGAAATTTGCGAGGGAAAATGGTTCCGCCGCTAAATACAAATTTTGTGACGGAAATGTGCATTTTTGCGACGGAAATTTGGTTTGCGTGGGCGATTTTTGCGACGGAATATTTTCCGCCGCAAACCGTTTTTGCGACGGAAATTTACTCTTTTGCAAGGGAAAAATTCTGCCGCAAAAAACTGATTTTTTTTTTAGTGAATTTGACTAGGTCAAAGATTAGCGACTCTCATGTAGGAATCCGTAATGATCTCAGGTCAAAGGGCATTGTGACGTGGTTATACATGAGATAAACTTATGACTTAATCCATGTAGCTTTCTCATAGTGGGTCGGTCCAGCATCTTGTACTCTTATAAGTGCCTAAGACCTTGATTTGTATCTCCATATTTTATTAAAGTCATACTGATCTTATTTCATCTTTACTCCCACATAGATGACCGACTAGGAACACTTAGGATAATCTTTAAATACATCCAAAGATACAGTCATCATAATAAACATTCAAATAATAAAATAACAAAATGGAGAAATACTTTAAATAACAATAATATTTAAAATACGATCAACATAATTTCCAACCTGACGTACTTGAGATATTTTTGTTGCCACTTGGGGATGAATAATTAATCGAGGTGACCATAAATAGAGTTGGTTGTAGTAGTTCAAGAAAAGTCTGCCATGGCAGAAAGATCAGAGGCAAAGCCATGAAATTGATGAAGACCAAAGTGGGTGAATTCGAAATATGAATTCAAATATGTTACTGCTGAGAGAATATGTCTTTGCAATTCTTTGTTTTTTAATTATTATTTACAGAGAAAAAAGAGAAGAACAAGCGAGGAAGAAAATTAAAGTAACAGAGAATTGCACAGCTTGCTGTTTATACAACAGCAGTGGATCTATGTGTTGGAAATTATGCCCTAGGGGCAATTCATTGTACTTTGGATATTTAAGTTATTTAAAGTATTCTTTTTTTGTTATCATTTTCGTTTGCATGTTCGTATTGATAACTGCATCCCTGGATAATCTTATAGATTATCCTAAATGTCCCTGGTCGGTCATCTACACGGGAGTGAAGATGAAATAAGACCAGTATGACTTTGATGAGGTATGAAGATACGAATCAAAGTCATGGGCACTTGTAAGAGTATAAGGTGCTGGACTGACCTACTATGAGAAAGCTGCATGGATTAAGTCATAAGCTTATCTCATGTATAACCGTGTCACGACGCCCTATGACCTGAGATCATCATGGATTCCTACATGATGAGTCACTGGTCTTTGACCTAGTCAAAAGTCACCTTTGACCGGGTGATGATAAAGGCTAGGATCGGAATTAGTGGTTTTCATGCGGAGGAATGTGAGTGGTTAAGATGGGATTTGTCCCTCACATATGTAGAGAGATAATACTGGGCCCCTCGATGAGTGAGTCTAAGAAATGTATGGCCATACTGTGATGGAAAAAAAAGTTTCCATTTCATTTATTAGACTGCTCGAGAATCGAGAAAGTAATGGTCAAGAAAAGGAAGTTGACATTATACATGCCTCATCCTTGACCAAATTATCGTGTGACAAAAGCGGCGTGACATGGTTGTACGATAGGTAGTATCGTGTCATCGATCCCTATGTGAATTGGGTAGTCACAATGTCTTGCTAGAGACCGCTTGCGACTTGTGGGCTGATACAGTCTTGGCCCACTGCCAATCTCATATGGGCTTGCAGGGTCGCACACAAGAATAATCTAACACGGGTAAAAGTATCCAGATTCATTGAATCTCAGATTAATCTGAGATTAAATGAATAATGAATTTAATCTAGGATATATATATATATATTATTAATGGAGATTATAATATTATATATATAATATTTGTTTTGTATTTAATTTATTTGATAAATTAAATATCTGAAACAAATAGAGATATTATATCTTATTTGATTTCGAATAAAAATATCGTATATCTTTTTAATATTAAATTGAGGTATAGTATCTCAGATTTAATTAAATAGATAAATATTATTTATTGGATTTAATTTATAGAGATAAATTAAATCAGAAGGCTTTTAATTTAGATTTGATCTAAATTCAAGATTCGGATTTCAGATCTGGCTTTTAATATATTAGATTAGATCTATAAGATAGATTTAATTAACATATTATCCAAATTCGAATTTCGAATATCAAAATTAATGAGGATTAATTTTGATTATATAATATGCCTAATAGGTTTAGAAAAACCTATGGGAATTTCAGTAGAGCATATTACAGAAAGCTGCGAGAAACCTTAGAGTGAAAAATTGAAAGAGACGCACAAGAGGTGCTTGCACGCTACCATAGCCGTGTACGAGAATTGTTCATGTGGATATCGGTAAAGGAAGAGGATTCTAAGAGTCGTCTTCTGCTGATCGAGGAGGTAGCCCACCTATTCAAGAAAGAACGAGACACGAACGAATTCTCCAAAGGTATGATTCGGATTCCTAAGTCTTGATTTAAATGCACCTGAGTGATCATCGGGACGGAATTCGTAAAATTTTTTTAATCCGTTGCGTGTTTGTATCCCAACACTATGAAGTGTATGGCATCTGTCATTTTGTTAGCACTAAGCAGAATGGACCGCCTCACCTTGGTTTCCATATTCGTGTTAATTGGTAGCTGACCCATCTCTTTTGATTATTGTGGTACTACGGTACTTCAGACCTGTCTTAATCAGCTCTAGGACCCATCTATTTTGATTATTGTCGTACTATTAGTCATTTCAAAGGATCAACGTGTTCTCTTTGATCATTCAAGTGCATAGCTTCAAGAATAGTATTTGATGTTTCTGATCTGTTTATCATCCATGAAAACCAAAAGGAAGACACAAAACCGGTAGAGCAAATGAAATTACGTCAAGAAACTTAAAGGTAGTTCACATTCCATAAAGATCAATAACTAATAAACCGTGGAATAAAGCTGCAATATACCTGCTGAGTATGATTTTATGCACCCATTTGAAAATACTGTAATTTTGATAAAAACAAAACTGAATATACTGCAAAGCAAAATCAAAAACTAATAAACCATGGAAATACTATACGTTGCTGATGTTTAATAATTAATAATTTTATTTCGAAAAGTAAAAGTAACAAAAAAAATTTCAATAAACCTGCTATAATTCAGTCACATTACATGTACCAAAAAATTCAGTCATTTGTTAGGCATTCAACACCAGTTTGATAAGGGGAAAAGCATTAATATAATAATATTTTACAAAAATTATACTTGATTAAAGTAGACAACAAACATTTTACCAAAATAATATAGTTAGTGGCGTCATTTGACACAGTGACGAACCCAGGATTTTAGGTTTGTGGGGGTTTGGGGGCAGCGCCCCCGAAAATTTTTTTTAAAAGAAAGTTTTAAACGCATTAGAAAATAAAAGAATATAAACAATAAAAGAAAAGCAGAACTTAACATAGAAAAATAATAATAAACAATCAACTAACCTTTACATCAGAAAGATTACAAAAGCATTCTTTGATTCAACTAACCTTGAAAGGCTAGCTTGGAAACCTACATGATATCTGCGGATGAGTGGCCAACAGGTAGATAGGCCTTTAAAACTTAGAAGAAAATCAAAGTAAACGACAACATTCATTACATTAATGAAATCACATCGATGTAAGACTCACCAGTTTCATTGAGCCTTTCCAACAGTTGGTCCTTTCAATATATATGGTTTTCTACCAAGCAACCCAATGAACAGATCTACAAGTTTAAGCAGACAAGAACATGAAAAAACATTCATCGCAGCAGCAGATCAATACAGAAATAATTCTCGGAAAGCAAAAGAAAATCATGGCCTAGATTCCAGAACAAGTATTATTGAAGAAAAACAGAAAACTCGAATGGGTTTTGATCTTTTCTAAAACCCTGATGACAAATTCTGCAAACCCATCTGTTTGAGGCTTCTCTGTGACTCTAGCGGAATTTATGAATTATAAATAGAAGTGATTATTCAAGCTCTTCTTTATTTTTCTTTTTTGGCCAACGATTGAAGTAATAAATCAATTTTTACCAAGAATAGGGAGCTTCGAGTTTGTGGTTTCTATATTTAGTTAGGTACTCCTGTCCTTGACCAACCGATTCAATGGTTCAGTTAGCTTTCCAGTCAATACTGTAGCTCTGCAAGGTTAACTCACAAGATGTACGGTAGTTGAGATTCCACTTAGAACAGGTCCGCACAACAAAAAACAAGACGAAGGACTCGATTATAGTCTACAGAACAGATGATTGGGATGAAACGACAAAATCAGAGAAATCAGATTTCGTACCGACTCGGCCAGAGCAGAGATGAAGGACGAGGAGGTGGATGGAGTAGCCTGAGACGGCGGAGCACACTGATCGACGAGCGGACGAGCGGTGGATGAGCGGATGAGGGATTGGGCGGACGAGGGATTGGGGAATTGGGGAAATGTCGGGACTCGGGAGTTAGGGATTGGGAAAAAAAAAGAGGGGAAATGGACAGAGTTGAGTTTCGAACTGTAGACCTTACCTAAAAATTTATAGTCTTTACTATCTGTGCTAATTGTGTATTCCCTTAAAAATTTCTTCTAAATTATATATATTTTATGTCTGCACCTGCCCACAGTTGCAACAATGTAGGTCCGTCCCTGATCTGACATGACACCACTAATGGCGTAAAAAGAGTTAACGCCATTGACATTTTTGTGTTACTGGCGTAAGAGATGGTCACGCACTCAATAATTGAGTGGTGTGAGGGATGCATACGCCACTCAAATCTCTGAGCGGTGTATGCTTCCTTTAAAAAAAATAAAATTAATATAATATATAATAATAATAAATGATAAAAAAGTGGAATAATTTAAAGTTCTACTTCATTTAATTTGGAGTAAAAAAAAAAAGAAAGCATGGAGCTGAAATAACTCACTAAGAACACCATTTAAAAGATTACGCGGTATAATTTGGTTATAACAACATATCCTAAAATATGGGGATCTATATATTTATTATACACCTTTTTATACAGATCCCAAAATCAATACTGTTGTTATACCCAAAATCAATATTATTGTTACACAAATATTTGGTGTATAAAAAATATATAGATACTATTTTGGGATCTGTTGTTATAACTAAATTATACCGCATAATCTTTTAAAGGGCGTTTTTAGTGAGTTATTTCAGCTCCATGCTTTTTTTCTTTTGACTATAAATTAAATGAAGTAGAACTTTAATTTATTCTACTTTTTTATCATTTATTATTATTATTATTATTATTATTATTATTATTATGTTTAATATTAATTTTTTTTTAAGGGATGCATATGCTAGAGATTGAGTGGCATATGCATCCCTCATGTCACTCAATTATTGAGTGGCGTGAGCATCCCTTACGCCACTGACACAAAAGTGTCAGCGGCGTTAACCCCTTTTATGCCATTAGTGGCATCGTGTTAGGTTACGCCACTAATTGCATTATTTTAATAAAATGTTTACCATCTACTTTAATCGGGTATAATTTTTATAAAATATTATTATATTGGTGCTTTGCCCGTTTGATAAGACATCGGTTCAAATATCCCAACTGCTTCAAGAAAGAGTGCTTCGCTGTGAATGTCCCGACAATTCCTCAATGCTGCATAATTCGATTAAACCTTATGTTACTATATTAACAATAACTCTATAATAAATAATTGTTTTTTTAAAAATAAAAAAGAAGAAGAAGCAACAAAAAAGTCACTTACATTGTGTTTCACCAAGTGTTTCTTGCATATTGTCATTCTCTTTGCATGCATTCTATATTGTGTTTCACCAAGTGTTTCTTGCACATTGTCATTCTCTTTGCATGCATGTTAGATACACATGCCCACTTCTCTCATTATACTGAAACATGTTTGCAATGTCCGCATCATCAACAAGATCTATTAGGATCCTCATATCAAATGGCACAATGTATTTCATTACTATTAATACTAATCTGATGATATCATTACTATCATCACTAAGAAAGCTACTTTAATTTGTAGCAGCCAATACATATGGAGCTTGTTTTCTGTTTAAAATGAATTTCCTTAATGCTTCGAATTGATCCCGATGAATGAAGGGTTCGGTCATTCGGATAAGAATTAAATACATATGGACCCCTTCCATATATCCAATTCATAAACAAGCATTCTTTTGAATTGATCTTTCATCGAATTCATATCGACCCTCTCATCGAATTCAATACATATGGACCCTTCCAATAAATCGATTATTTGGATTAAAAGTTAGGAAGGAAATTCCAAAACCCTATGAGGAAGAAAACCAAATTTTAAATGGCGATGCTGAAGAAACTAAGAAAGATGAGGTAAACTAAAAGTTGAAATCCCAATGGTTCCAACGATTAGGGTTAAAGAGAAATTGTGAGAACTTACCTTTCAATGTTGTAGCAAGTTGACTAAAAGTTAAGATCTCAATTATATATTTCAATGATTCAAAGAAGCGTAGATTCTTAGAGCTAAAAGTATATAAGAATTTCACTACTATAAAATACTAAAACGACGACCTAAAAAAGACTCAAAAGACGACCTGATTTTAAGGGACGTTGGGGACAGAGTAGTAGTTTGTTGTATATTAGGCGACCTGAATACAAATCAGGTCGCCTAATATTAGGCGACCTGATTTACATTCAAGTCGTCTAATAGAAGGAGCAAGGGTTTCAAATAGACTACCTAAAATAAATGTAATATTTTAAATGAAATAGGCGACCTGAAATCAATTTAGGTAGTCTATTTGGTTCAAAAGACTACCTAAATTGATTTTAGGTAGTCTTTAAAGACTACCTAAAATCAATTTAGGTAGTCTTTTGAACCAAATAGACTACCTAAATTGATTTCAGGTCGCCTATTTGGTTCAAAAGACTACCTAAATTGTTTTTAGGTAGTCTATTTTGTTCAAAAGACTACCCATATTGATTTCAGGTCGCCTATTGCATTGTTCAGGTAGTCTATTTGATTAAAAAGACTACCTATATTTCCATTCAGGTCGCCTATTTGTCAAAATAGACTACCTAAATATTGTTCAGGTCGCCTTATAATAGATTTTTTTTTTAAAAAAATTTGTTCTCGCTCTGTTTGTCCAATATACTGCAAAACTGAATACTTCACAATTCACAATTACAGCAGGCAATTCATAACTCAATTACAGCAATTAACTGCCAAATTCCTGTTTTTCTAACACCAATTACAGCAAGGCAATAACTCAAAATGTACAAGTTTTTACCATAATATACTCAGCCAACCATAGCAAAATTCAAACAACGTTAACGGTAGATAAATGTCCATGATTCACAACAAAACTACAGTTACAATCAATCAAATTCAAGTCATTCAGTCAAGTCCCAGACTCAGAAACTATCCGCTGAACAAGTTGCTACAACAATTTAACTATACCACTGCAAAACAGAACCAATTTGTACAATATTTACAAGGGAAGGCCAGACAGAGCTAAGTCATACCACACCAAGTCATACCCTAACAATAGATTAACTTGCAAGTGACCCATGTTCAAGAAGATATCTAGCCAGCATGTCTCGAGTCGAATCCAGGTCATCCTGTGAGTACGGCTCCTCAGTTTTCCAATACTGTAAATTGGAAAACAAGGTATAATTAACAACTGAAGTACCACAACATAAAATATTATCATTTGAGGATCACAGAGCATTACGTACGTTTCCAAAGCCAGTAGTTTTTCCGTTGGAAACGATAGTTTGCATCCAACTGATGACGTAGTATCCGCACTCGGTGTTCCCTGGTTGTTGATGGCACTATAAATCAAACACAAATTGTTAGAACGAAAGCTATTGTGGCACAGAAAAACACTTGAATTGAAACTACTTACCTTGGGGTAAAACCACTTCGGTCCACCCTGGTCTCTTTGTCCATCAAGATCTCTATACGTCCTAAGAGCCCTATCATCATTAAAATGGAAATTAACAGACATGAAAACAATTCATTTAAAAGACGAATCGATGATTTAGACAAAAATTTACTTACTCGGCAAACATGCTTTTGATATCCTCGGTTGGCCTGCCACTTATAGAATCATACCAATAACATGCATTTTTAGAGGGGCAAACTACACACAGGGTCCAATGAGCACTACAACATATACATATTCATATTAAACTAAGATAAGAAAACAATTAATTCTTAAAAATCTTATATAGACAAAAAAAATACGTACCCTTCATGTATTGGCGCTAGATAACAAGTCGATTGTAGGTCACCCATTGCTAACCCAGCATAAATGGCCCTCCTCGCTAACTTATTGCGAGCCGAAGCCGTGCTTCCAGGACATAAGAATCCGAATGAACCCAATAGGCCTCCCTTTTTGCACAGGTCGTGGCAGACACTATGATCAAAATAAAATGATAGATGTTGTTGAATATATTAAATAAAAAAATAGTAACTGACATAATTAAAGGGTACAAAAAACTTACAAGATTGCAAGTTGAAGCCACTGTATATCTAAATCTTCCATATGCATAAACTCTGTCAGATCTTTCTTGTCAATATTGATCGAATATGACTTGTCTGCACCAACAACGCCAGAAGGCATCTGCAAGCCTATAGAGATGATGTCCTTGGTGAGCTCTCGCAGCTGTGCTAAGTATGGAAATACGTCCGCAGCTTGTTCATGCTATGAAGACATAATAAACAGATTACGAGTGGGTTAGCAATGAAAATCAAATGGGAATCTAGTCAACGTCAATCAGTAAAGTATAGAAATACCATTGGAGGTGTCGTCCCCATCTCAATAAGATAATGCGGCCAAAGGATGAACGATGTGGTGGCAGCGCTGAGATCTGGAACCTCCTCATCATCAATCGGGATGGCTGTCTTTTCTTCACCCTCTCGCACACTTCTTACAGTCACCCTACGTAGGTCTTGTGGAATTTGCATATTGTGGTGTGTGGTTTGTTCTAGGTAAACAAGACCATCGGCAACAATACGCCGGTGTGGGTCATCCAAATATAGGGTGCAGGGTTGTCCACCCTGTGGAGTGTGAGAAGGCTCGCCAATATGTACATCTGGAGAGTGATGAGAAGGTTCGCCAACAGGTACATCTGGAGCGTGATAACTTTCTTTACTGCTTGGGAAGGCCAGAGATTCCTGGTATGTAGGCTACGTATTTTCCCTCTCTTGTATCATAGCCCTCATTTCACCCCGTAGTTGTGCCATAACCTCATCTACGAGGGACGCTCGAATTTTGGCTACAAGTTGAGGGCTAGGGTTGTCATCGTCATGCGAACAAGTAGCACGCCGTCCAAAAAATTTCGCGACGCTAACTCCCCTCGGCTCCCCTCGAACAGCATCAAGGTAATCCGGCTTCCCAATCGCCGTGGACAAAATGTCCATCCGTGTACCCGGCGTGAATGAACCTTGGCTGCTCTGCTGCTCAAGCGCATCCTGTATCAAAGGATTATTCATAAATAGTTACTAAACGCTAAAAATATGAAACAACAGAGGCTATTATTTAATACTTCTAATTTAACTACTTACAATCTTCTTGGCAACCTCAGCCACATCCTCATTTACGAAATTCTCACCCCTCTTCCTCGCAGCTATCCATTTTTTGTGACGAGGAGGACGCTCCGGGGCCTGGATAACAGTGGAAGGATCGGATTGCGAAGCTTCCTTCATTCTCTGCAACTCTTCTTCCATCAGCTTCCGTTCAAGCTTCCTATAGCCACCCCGAGACAACAGATGCGGATACTTATTTCTCGCTTGCCTCTCTCTATTGGCCTGACTTTGTTCCTGTCACACGAAAACAAATAAATTTGAGCCTTCGATGTCAAACCAATGCGAACTAAAAGATAAGATATGAAAGAAATTTTACAAGAAATTGAGGACTTTGGCGTGACGCCACAAACTCCCGCCAGTCCTCTGGAGAAATGTAATCATAGTCCTGACATGGGTCCTTGTCCTTCTTTGCCCCTCGGATATACTTTTTAGTGAGCTTGTTCTTAAAGTCTTTCCAACGCAGACGAACCTCGCCCATCCAATGCTTGTACATGGCCTTATTGTTAGGCACATCATACGTTTGCTGCAAGGTAAAAGATAGAAGATATTAGACAAATTAAGTAATAAAACTAAAGATACAAATGCTTTATGAATCGAAAGTGAGATACCAAAAGTTGTGCCCAGATCAACTCCTTCGTTTTCTGAGGAACCAACTTCCAATCAGAGATAACAATGCGGACTTTGCTTCGAGCTAGATAGCCTACGTAGCTAATGAAATTGTCTTCCTCTGGACCAATCGGATTCATATTGGCATCAAACTCCACATGCAGTCTCTTTTTCTTACCCTGACGACGTGCAACTAAAGCACCCATATGTGTGCTACCTCTACCCTTTCTCACCACCGGTACCTCATCTCCGCTATCACTTGATGACTCGGCAGAGCCAGACATGTTAAACCTGATCATCAAAGACAAATCAATAATGTTAGATAGGGTTATTCTTAAATAATAAACAAATGATTAAAATGAACTAACATGTTAAACCTGTACAACAATAACATAACACTTTTTTCATAACTTAAGATCTTAATTTATATGGTCTCCCATATTCCTTCAGAATGATCCTTTCTTGGAGCATATTCTTCATCATCTACCAATTCTACTTCACGTGTTATAGGTGGATTTGTTGTGAAAGGGAGTGTATCGTCCAGGTTCAAGGATTCTTCACCATACGTCTGTTTTTTACTTTGAAGTACAATGGACATTTTGTTATTTGCAGGATCTGTAACATAAAACACTTGCTTCGCCTGGCTTGCTAGAATGAATGGATCGTCTCTATGACCAAGTCTTTGAAGATCAACCGAGACAAATCCAAATTTAGGATCTATTACAACAGCATTATTGTTAACCCACCGACATTTAAATAAAGCAACTTTGAACTTGGTGTAGCTTATCTCCCATATTTCTTCAATAACGCCATAATAGGCCATTGATGCTAACACCGGGTTTTTGTCTTTCGAACTTGAAAAGTGCATGGATTCTGCTTCAACCATCACTCCACTATTTTGCACAGAACTTCTGTCATCTTGGTCTTTTGTGTAGAAAGAATATCCGTTTATATCATAACCTGTCCAAGTGATGACCTGATAAGAAGGCCCCCATGCTAACCACTCGATTGTATTCGACACTCCGGTCTCGTGTGAAACCTTCTCCTCGAACCACTTTATGAACGTCTTCTTTTGCTCATGAGCGATTTGCATGTCATTCTTCCTTGGATTCTTACTCTTCAAACTCTTTCTGTGTTCATCAATGTATGGTTGAACTTCTTCCATATTATTCAAGATGTACAGGTGTGCTTGCAACACCTCTTCACGAGGCTTATTCTTCAATTTGATTCCTCGAGTTCCCTCACTTAAACCCTTATCATGCTGAGATTGTAACGTCGCCCCTGATAGATAATCTTTACAGAACTCCATAGCCTCTTCGACTACATATCTCTCAACTATTGAGGCTTCCGGTCGATAAGGATTTTTAGAATACCCTTTTAAGATCTTCATGTATCGCTCGAAAGGGTACATCCACCTTAGGTAAACTGGACCGCAGAGCCTTACCTCCCTTACCAAGTGCACTATCAGGTGCACCATTATATCGAAAAATGCAGGAGGGAAATGCATCTCAAGTTGGGACAAAATAATATAACCCTCATTTTCCAATTCATCCAACTTTTCAATGTCAATGACTTTGTTACATATGGCATTAAAGAAAATGCACAATTTTGTTATAGTGGTCCGCACTTCATCTTTCATAATGCCCCTAATAGCTACTGGTAATAGTTGTTGCATCAACACATGATAATCATGGAACTTCATTCCCACTAACTTGAAATCGTCCATTGAAACACACCTTCTCAAATTTGAAGAATATCCTTGTGGAACCTTAATGTCATATAGACACCCACACAAACGTTTTTTCTCCGCTTTTGACAGCGTATGAGCTGCTGGCTCCATGTATGCCCTCTTACCATCTTCCATTACTCGTGGATGTAGCCGTTCTCTTATTCCCATATCAACTAGGTCTAGTCTCGCACTAATTCCATCCTTAGTCTTCCCAGGTATGTGCAAAAGAGTACTGACAAGGCTATCACAAACATTTTTTTCCACATGCATCACATCAAGATTGTGTCTCACATCAAGACTACGCCAATATGGAAGATCAAAGAAAATTGATCTCTTCTTCCATATATTCTTCTCACCCGCAATCCTTTTCTGCTTACCCAATATGACATTGATATGCATCACCCGACTATAGACTTCCTCTCCGGTTAATGCCTTTGGAGCCATTCCATGCTCCAGTAAGCCGTTAAAACGCTTTCTTAACTTACGATATGGGTGGAACCGATCAAGAAACCTCCTGTGACCGAGGTAGACCGTTTTCTTTCCATGCTTTAGTTGCTGGAAGTTTGTGTCAGCTTTACATATTGGACATGCTTTATGCCCCTTCACACTGTACCCAGACAAATTTCCGTATGCAGGAAAGTCGTTGATCGTGGTAAAAATCATTGCACGCAACTTGAAGAACTCCTTCTTATATGCATCAAACACATCTATGCCTTCCTCCCACAACTTCTTCAAATCCTCAACCAAAGGCGCCAAGTACACATCGATATTGTTACCGGGCTGTTTTGGTCCAGAAATCATCATAGACAGCATCACATACTTGCGTTTCATACATAGCCAGGGAGGTAAGTTGTATATTACAAGAAGAACCGGCCATGCACTATGGGTACTGCTAAGAGTTCGATACGGATTGAAGCCATCTGTACAAAGCCCCAGCCGAAGGTTTCTTGGCTCACTGCCAAATTGAGGGAACATTTCGTCTATTTTCTTCCATTGCAGAGAGTCAGCCGGGTGCCGAAGATATTTTCCATCGGATATTCTCTCATCAGAATGCCATCTCAACTGCCTCGCCGTTGCTTCACTAGTATACAGACGCTTAAACCGTGGAATTATTGGAAGATACCACAATGTCTTCAAAGGTTGCCTTTTTGTTGTCTGCTCTCCAGAAACACTACATTTCTTCACTTTGTATCGTGAAGTTTTACACTTCGGACACTTATCGAGGCCTTCGTACTCATTTCTGTATAATATGCAGTCATTAGGGCAACTGTGTATCTTTTTATACTCCATACCCATCGTAGATAAGATTTTCTTGGCCTCATACATACGATTTGGAAGTACATTATCATCTGGCAACATATCACACAACAATTCAAGCAACGACGTGAAACTGCTATCGGTCCACCCAAAAGTTGCCTTTAAGTTGACCAAATGTAAGGTCCCAGTCAACCGTGTATACTTAGTACACCCAGGGAACAAAGGTGTCTCTGCATCACTCCGCACGCTATCATATTCATGCGGTTGTGCAAAGGATTCGACCTCAACATCATGAATCATTCTCTCCATTCCATCATCATCTACGTCAACCTCATTTTCGTGGGATGCACTAGGTGTTACCTCCTCACCATGCCATATCCACGTTGTGTATCGAAGGTTTATTCCATCACAAATTAGGTGATCCCTTATATCAGCAACATCCCTTCGAATCCCATTTAAACAATTAACACATGGACAATAATACATCCCGTTTTTTGTAGTCACATTCCTTCTAGCAAATTCAATAAAGTCTTCCACCCCTTTCGCATATTCTTCGCTAGTTCTCAAAGCATTCATCCAACTATGACCCATTTTATTATCACCTAAGACATTTCCAACAACAGTCAAGTTCATGACAATTTCAAAAAATTTCGGCAGCATTTCCCCTCAACAGTAAGACATCCAAAAATTTTGGCAGCATTTCCCCACAACAGTAAGACATCCCAAAATTTCAACAACAAACCATTTCAACTCAATTCAACAAAACTTACTAACTAAGGCAATTTAGAAAATATCAGCTATTAAATCCAATACTTTCATCAATGCAAAAAACTAAAATGTATCTAAGTTGTCTAAGTCATAAAGTATAACTTATGGACATCTAAGCATCATTATTCATACTACAAATATTACCTAGTTCAATGCATATCAACAAAAAACAATATTTAACTATAATTACCTCAACTTTAAATTCCTCTCCTTGAAATTTATTTCCTCTATTCAACCTAAAGACAACAACAATAAAGACAACGTAACATTAGAATTATTCAAACTAACATATGAGAAAAATAATTGTATGACAAAAGGATCATGATTAAAAATACCTACCCTAGGACCCCTAAAGCACGCTCTTGTGGGTTGCTGTCGTGGCCAAGTCACTAACAAGTAGCCGGTATAAGATCAATATTTATCAACTAATCCCCTAACACTGATATGTTCCAATTCCTAGCAATAAAACAACCATTGCAAAAGCATGAGAAGAAAGCAAAGGGGAAGAGAGTGGATATGTTAAAACAGCCAGTAAACAAGCTTATTTACATTAAACATTCCTAGCAATATATGATTATTCTACTAATTATAATATATATACACAAATACAAATACAAGTATACTCTCTTTTCTTCTAAATGTAGATAACTAGATAATTAATTAATAGTAGTATATATTTATTTTAAAAATATTATTTAAGTTGGTTATTTATATAAAAAAAATATTTTGTAGTTGATATTCTCCCTAGTCCCTAGCCAGCACTCTTCAATCTTCTGTATTAGAAACTGCTCACCCATTGATGGAAATCTCCTTAGTCAGTGCAATCAATAAATATATATATAATCATTAGTGTATGAACTTGATATTGAAACAAAGCAAGGAACAAAATGAAATACTGGTATGGATAACAAGAAAGAAAGCAAAAGAGAGCCTGAAACAGAACACAAATAATAGGAAATGCATAAAGACTTGTTGTTCATCATGAAGTAGGAAGCATACCTCTTGATAAGCAATATTATGTAGCTCGAATACACAATAAGCAATAATGGATGACATCAAGGGCCAATTCAATTAGAGATTTTCATCTTTCTGGACTATCTTTCCTATGTTACTGTTATCTGCAACTTTTATATCCTGATGGGACTCACTGCTACCACTGTGCTTGTGCAATGTTTCCTGCAGCATCACAGATTTTATAAAACATTACTCACATTATTCATTATTCTAATATCTGATTGAAGGTAGTCCTTATTTGTCAAAAAGAAACAGTCTAAAATATGATATATAGATATAACTCTCTTCCTTAATAAAGAATAAAATGAATAGAAGGTAGGAAAGCTAAAATCTATCAATATATTTAACAAGTATAAGGCTCAATACACAAAAAAGATAACGAGTTCACTAATTCCCTTAAAAGGAAACAAAACTCCAACAACCCAGATATGAATTATATTTTTTAATTGAAGGATAATTAGTAGTCTCGAAAAATCAAGAGGACAGAGTCATATAAGGAAACTAATACAGTTTGTTTGGCAATACATACCGGGAGCAACATGCAAGAAACTAATACAGCAAGCGCTAAGACTGAGATCATTAAGTTGGGCAAGGAGTATGGAAACCTGCAGGTCATGTGTTTTAACCGAAGAAACCAAGATCGAAGAAACCAAGATTTTAACCGGAAAAGAAAAAGGTTCAAAAGAACCAAAAGCATATTACCAAACAGCTAAGGAGCAATGTTACAAAAGCATATACATACTTAAACAAAGCATCGCGAAGACCAAAACGCAAATAACTTCAAATCTCATAGATTATTCTCATTATTGATAAATCCGTAGTTAAAGAAAGGAAACATTACCTCTGGTTTTTTTTGGGTCTTGGCTAGTCTTCTTGATGTGGAGAATCAAGAACAAAGCTTTTTCAAAAAGTGCAATAGGATCGTGATATCAGCGATTTCTGCGCTTTGGGGAAGTGGTTGCCGGATTTGGGGAAGGAGGCGGAATGAGAGAGAGCCGCGAGCCAGAACAGTCGAAATTCTCGAATGAGAGAGAGCCACGAGCCAGAACAGTGCGCTTTGGGGAAGTGGTTGCCGGATTTGGGGAAGGAGGCGGAATGAGAGAGAGCCGCGAGCCAGAACAGTCGGAATGAGAGGAGAATAGGGTTTTCGATTTTTTATGTCCATAAAGACGACCTGATTTTTAATCAGGTCGCCTGTTTAACATTTTGGGCGACCTGATTCTTAATCAGGTCGCCTCTTTAACAATTTGGGCGACCTGATTCTTAATCAGGTTGCCTCTTTAAAATTTTGGGCGACCTGAAAAAGAATCAGGTCGCCAGTTTTAAAATAAAGGCGACCTGATATTGAATCAGGTCGCCCATATTTTGAATAAAGGCGACCTGATTCAATATCAGGTCGTCCAAAATGGTTGCCCATAATAAAAATTTTTTTAAAAAAAACTAACGGCGCCAAATTCAATAGTTTTAGACCAAAAAAAAGACTCATGGCGGCAAAGTTTTTAGCAATTTGAGCGACCTTAATGGAATTTAGGTCGTGTAAATTCACTAACAGACGACTTGAATTAAATTAAGGTCACCTAAATTCAACACTCCAACAAGAATCCATGGCGCCAAACAAACAAAATCCTATGGCGCCAAATTCTTAATGGCTATTAGGTGACCTGAAATAAATTTAGGACGACAATATCCAATTTTATAAGTCCTAAATTTCATTTCAGGTCGCTGAAGGGTCATTTTCCTTAGATATATTTACAAGATTGCCACTGCCTTCATTTTTTACTACCTATATTTAAATAAGGACGTTTTTTAGGGTAGTGATATCCAATATTTGTAGTAGTGTTTCCATAATAAAAATCATTATTTTTAACTAAATAAGGGCATTATGATCTTTTAACAACATTCTATAATCCCTAATTTAGAACTCACGGCCTGATTAAGAATTTGTTGAAGTTGTAGGTTATAATTTTGCTATATTTCAAAAAGAATTGAATTAGGATTCTTTCTTAGTGCAAAAGACAAGTTGAAACAATTTACAGGGATGTACGATCAAACTAACTACGTCAATAAGCGACATAGTTATTGATTAGTGTGGCGTTGGTGTGCCAATTTTTTTTAGTACGACATTGATGTAATCCTGATATGAAGCTACGTGTAGAAGTTGCCACCTCCAATTCAATGCATCAAATAAAAATTAGGTGCCTGTGGGCGTGACCTAACTTATTAAATACAAATGTCTTATTCTTAATGTGTTTCGGGTCTTAGTTTTTTTTTGGCTATTCAACCCATTGACCACCCTTTACAATTACATCATTTTAGTAGAAAATTTTTAGAAAAATGTTAATTCAATAGAAAATAGAATTGATCATAATTGTATATTATATGAGTATATTAATCATAATTCATTTAATTAAATTTATGTGGGAATAATTTTATAAATCTATTAATATGTGATTTGCATTGATTATTTATTTAGTAAATTTTGAAATTTAGCAATTTGGTTTTATTGAATTAAAATTATTACCTAACGGCTCCAAGATATGACGTTTCACTCCTCCTCTTTCTTGTTAGCTCCTCCCATGTGGGTGTTAATTGAAACACCATTGTAACAAACATAAATCCTTTTTAGGAGGGTCACATCTCATAAGCTTATTGTTGAAATTGGGGAATCTATTACCTTATAGGGTCTTTTTTTCAATGTAATAACTCTCTCGATGTGAGACTTAATAACAAAATCTCAAAACATAGAATACTCCTGCGATAAATGTAAGATATAATTTGGAAGTGAATTTTAGTCCTAAATGCAAAGACATTTTGCATTTAATTTCTTGAATTTATCACTTTTCTTTAAACTAAGTTTTTTAACTCAAAAATTGATAAACTAGGTTTTTTAACTTATAAACTGAGATATAATATAATGTTATATAGAAATATATTTTAGAGATATCATCTCACATATATTACAATTAAGTTATTTATTTTAAGTTCTTTAATCTTTCCAAAATAAATAAATAAAGTCTTACATTAAAAACAATACGATTAATCAATCAGTATATTTTAAGGTGGTTATTAACTTAGTCTTTTGCAAGCTGAAATGTCATGCATTTTAATTGATAATTAACTAGATCAGTGACTCACCGACTTCTACAATGTCACGTAGGTTCCTCCTCCCGAAGACAAAGCGATCAAGAATTTTAGGGTTTATAAAATTATCTCTATAACTATAGTTTTCTTAATGTAATTCTATAAGTTATGTCCACATTGTTTGAATATTTTCAGCACAATGTCACCCTTTAAATTAAAGCAGGACAACTTGCAAATTAAATGTCAAAGAAAATTAAATAAGCATGTAAATGAATGTGCATGTCTTGTGGTTGTCTGCTAATCCAAAGGCTGCAAATTAGATTAACTAACTTAATACCATAATTGCTTGTATTTGAAGCTTTCGCTAATTATTATACTCACATATATTATGCAAGAAGGCTTTCCTACAAGATAGGTATTTTGTTTGAGACACAAAATGATTGAGTGAAAATGGGAAAAGGAAAATCTGTTCATTCTATAGTTGTTAAAAAAAGGGTATTGTGGGTGATAAAAAGGGGTTAGTACTATAATTAGTCGTTATAATTTACCTTCATTTTCTTTTTAGTCTCCAAAGTTTCAAAGTATTTTTTGGTCTTTTGAATTTTGTCCGTTTGAAATGCTGAGTCCTGTAATTTGAAAATGACTTCAACTTAGAGTTAATGGTTTTAAATTTACATATGTCACTAACACAGTTAAAGTTTGCTTATGATTGGGCAATATGACTTGCAAATTGCTGAATAAACTTATGTTCTCATGGACATGTGATCAAAAAGAAAAACAATAATGCTATTAACAGAAAAAAGAAAAAGAAAAAAGGGAGAATGAAATATAGGTCACAACCAAGAAAAATAATTTATTGATAAGTTCTATAAGTTGTTAATAATAACTGATTCACTTGTTAATTTCCCATGTTCATTTACCAATTGAGACTTTTTAAATATTATTTCACTTGGTTGGGACCTAAAAGTCATTCTTTCAAAAAAGAACTCATTTTGTTGGCCTCATTTTTTTTAAAATGGATATATGAATGCGAATATATAGAAAATATAAGAAAAATTGTGAAGGATTTGTTATGCCTAAAGCTAAAGAAGATGCTGATTGAAATTAAAATCACACGAATGTAATGGATGTTTATTAAAAAGGAAGTCTATCGCTTAATATATTTATTATCAAACTTATATATATAACTAACTTTTATTATTAATATTTTTAATTATTTGAAAATTTAAAATTTGATTTATTTTGTTTTGATTGAAACATATAACCCTAGAAAAGGATAAAACTATTAATTCACAAAACTCACGTAATCCTGCTTTAAAAAAATTATGAACCCAAAAAATATTAATTCATTGGGAAAAAAAATTCCCCCTAAGCAAGTGTAGGCAATCAATGGCGGACCCACGTTGTTGACTTGCCCTCCTTTAATTATAATTAATACATGTTTGGATGATTGTTTACCTTTAATATATTAAGACTGCACTTCGTAATCGGATGGAGGATGAATGGTTAAATAATTGTTTAGTACCTTATATTGAAAAAGATGTATCTGATAACATTGATAAGAAGACAATTATGATGGAATTCCAAAAAATAAGGTCTGATGACATTGTAATTATTTTTATTGTAATATACTTTTTTTTTATTAAAATATATGCATTTGAACTTATTGAATGCACACTCTTCATTATAATTTATGTAGCTGCATTTCTAATAGCACTTAACCGTACTTTTTTGAATGACAGGTTTGTAAAATAACTACCTCTCTTATTACATTATCAGTATTCACTTCATTTCATGAATTTTTTTTATTATTCTTTTTGTTTTCTTGTTTATATTCTTTTGTTTTTTTAATGCATTTAAAAATTTCCTTTAAAAAAAAAAATCAGGCTGCCAGCGAACCCTTGAATCCCCCCACCAAAAGTTCTATCTTTCAGTAATTTTCTAGGTCCGCCACTGGAGACAATCATATTAAAGGTATTGTCGATCACTAATTGTATATATCTCTCTTAATGAGAATTTGAATCTTGGTTCATCAAATTGTAAGGGAGTAGCCCTTTCCATTGTACTCAACCTTGTTGGTTGAAAATAGTTTTATTTATTTATTTATTTATTCAAGATTACCTCTAGTAGAAGACGAATTGAATTTTATTTTCAAAGGTTAAAGTATAATTTTGCTCTTATTTTTTTTTTCCAAAAAACATACTCGACACCTTAAAATTCTGTTATTTTCACCATCAGTTTGATTATGAAAATTATAGAAAGACCTCAAAAAATTCTAAATAATTTGAAGACTTATAATTTATCACACTATTCTAATTTACAAATGAGCCCGTATGAAAAAGGAATTCACCTATAAATCTCCTGTACAATATTTCAGCTGTAAATGTTTTAAATAAAATTTAAAAATTCTAGATTGGTAAATAAGAGTATATTTAAAAAAAAAGATATTTTTGACATATTTATTATTTTTAATAAAAAATAAATAAAACTTGTTTATAAAAATTATTGGAGGTAATCTCATTTGGAAGGTGATCCGATTGATTCCCATAGTGAAAGTCAAACGGTAAAATAGAAAAGCACGGCACGAGGATCAGAGCCCTCGTCACGTGAAATTCAGTACGTGATTGCCCACACGTGTCCACCACCAATTCACCGTTTACTAACGTGAGCCTGAGGGCGTCCGTGATCAATATCACCCTCACCTTTTACTATACTTGCTCTCTCTCTCTTCTCATCTGGTATCTAGAGTTTGGACCTAAGTAATCCGAATCAAACTCGCGCCACACACTTGGTTATTTGGATTAGTTTTCCAGCCTTTCTACATTCATACAGCTCAAACTTATAATTTTATTTAAACGACATAAGCTGCTTACCATTTGTGCCAATCTCCGTTAGTTATGGGCTCAGTCTTTATTTATAATCCTATTCCTCATATTCATTTTCGGGAAAATCCATTTAAGGGCCGTTTTTGGAGAAAAAAATCCTAAAAAGGGCCCCAAGATTATAACAATCCCAAAAAAGGCCCTCTTTTTGGGATTTTTAGAATCTTGGTGAGTTGTAAATAAGACTGATATAGTTGTTAACCGGGACTGATATTGTTGTAAATGAGACTGATTTAGTTGGAAAAAAATTGTTGTAAATGTGACTGATTTAGTTGTAAACAGGTAAAAAATGTAAATGTGACTAATTTAGTTGTTAAATTTTAATGAATTTATCCCAGGAAGGGCCCAAGGGCCCTTTTTAGAATTGTCAAAATCTTGGGGCCCTTTTTAGGATTTTTTTCTCCAAAAAGGGCCCCCATATGGATTTTCCTTTCATTTTCATTTTCATTTTCATTTTCATTTTCATTTTATTTCTAAATAAAAGTTTTGATTCAAATTTTTAGATCTAATTAATACTGATTCTTAATACTGATAATATTTATATTTTAAGATAGCTAAGGTGTAACACCCCAACTTTTCTAAAGCATTTTCGAAATTATTTGATCAGAGTTCAAAATAATTTAACCAGAGTTGAGCAACGAAATGATTTTAAATACAAAGTAACTGATATTCAACCACTGTAGTGTACTGGTTTGTTGATACAAAGAGTTCGAAAGACTATACATATCTACAGGACTTTCTCCAGCAAGTCCTTCTGCCTGCTGCTTACCCTTGTTTCTGTTTCTGTTCACTCCGAAAATCCTGAAACTACAGTAAGAGCTGAGGTTCAATACCCATTGAACCTCAGGTAACGGTTAACCTCATGCTTATGTATCAAATATGTATGACAGATATTCATGTCAAAACAGCAATAATCACATACATTATTCTCATATTCACATAATAACATAACACAGCCACTGCAATATGCATGTTATTATAGTCTGCACTATTCACCAGTGCCACGGTGTACATCCGTGTCCTCAGCGCTAGGAAAACATAACGGCGTTATCAAGACTATAACCCGTATCAAGTTGTATGTGTATGATCAATTTTCAAAAACAGAATTTCAGACTATCTATCACATATAAGCATACCATAAGCATCAGAGTTAAGGTTACAATACGCGTCCGTACCTTCCTTCCACGTGAATAGTAAATTACTATTCATGTATACGGCACTATTCATGTATACGGCACTATTCACGTATACCCAAACTTCCTTTGAATCTGACTCCGGAATCCACGGATATCCTATAATATCATTTTTATCAGTGACCATTAATTTTCAGCATTTGCGGAAACTATGTTGGATATTCACTATTCATGTGAATAGTACCAGTAAAAATATTTTTACCGTGCCGGTAAATATTTTTTACTGTGCCAGTAAATAATATTTACTGTCCAAGGATAATTCTTTTCTGATGTGACAGATCAGACTAAGCTGCAGCCACAGAGCATACTCAGAAAAACTCTATCTGGCATTTCTACTATAATTACCAAAAGAAACTACCAAATATTAAGACTAGAGACCAAAGAACTTACCCTTGAAGTTCCTGCTCATTCTCTCCAGCTTCAAGAACTTTACTCTAAACTCTCTCTCTAACTCTAAGAATTCTCACTCTTCTCTTAAACTCAACTGTTGTTCTCTGAGTTTGGTGTGAAGAAAATGAAGAAATGAAGCCTCTATTTATAGTGAAAAAGCATGACACTATTCATACTTTATCAGGTCAGATTTTGGCCGTTGGATCTTGACTTTAAATATGGCTTCATCTCAACCGTCCAATCCATTTGCTTACGTCATCGATGACGTCATCAAGATGCTTACGTCATCGATGACGTCATCATGACGATGACACTTTCTTACTCTTTTGCATTTATCCTATAAAGATTCCCTGATCGGTGTTCTAATCGCGTTATATTAGAAATTCTCAAGAATCCGGAAGCACAGCCTTGTAGTTCTATTTTTCCTCTTCAGAAATATCTGGGTCAACTAAATTTTTGATCCTATTTAGGGTATTCCGTAACCTGCCGAAGATTTTAAGTCGGACACTGACGGTTACAGAAATTACTTCGGGTGACACCATCTTCTAGACAAAAATTCACTGATTCATAATATGTGCAGTTGTTTACTACTTAGTTCAAGGATTTTGAGTTATGATTTATTTCCTACAGGTTCCACTATCTGTCCTGCTTCAAAATATCGGTTCAACCTATCTCAAATAATCATTCCGCCGATTACGGAAATGACTTCGGAGATAACCCACTCTGAGATAAAAATTCACTTATTTATAATATACCCTTACTTTAAAAACCTAATTCACGGTTTATTGGAAATAATTTTATTTCTATTGTTTTCCAAAGTATAAGATATTATATTATAATATTATTATTATTGAGTGGGTCCCGCGCGCAAAATTTTTCAAACTTCACGGGTGTTGGCAGAGGAGAAATAATTTGACGTGGGTCCCGCATGAATAGTAAATACGTATTTTCAAATAGTGAATACGTATTTAGGAATAGTGAATACCGTATTTTTGAATAGTGAATACGTATTTGTAAATAGTAAATACTTTTCATATTTCTCAAAATATCGATTAAATACCGTATTTATAAAAAGTGAATACGTATTTGTGAATAGTAAATACGTATATGTGAATAGTAAATACTATTCACGTCCCACAAAATACCGTTTCAAAATTCGCCATTTTCAAAAGTAGAGCCTAGTAGTCCTCCAAAAATAGGCTAGTTTTCAAGTCTTTAGGTCCAAAATTCAGGATGTTACAATTCTCCCCCCGTTCAATAAATTTCGTCCTCGAAATTTGACAATATAAAATCAAAAGGTTATCTAGACCTCTAGTCTATTCCTTCATTATGCAAACTTAAATAGCACGCATCCTACTATTCAATGTCTCAATCTTATACCCAGGTATAGTACTAAATTACAGGACTTGCTGATCTATTCTCACAGTACTCGGTTACACAGGCCTCACTGCCTGATTTATTTAGCCTATCGGCTTAACACATATTGGCCTTCCGCATCTGCTCATCAATTTCATCTGAGTCTTTCCCATTCAAGTTCTCGAATTACTTTCACTTACTCAACACTATAGCTGACAGCTATTAATTGACTTAACTATTTAGTATTCCAGACCTTTCTAATAGTTGCTGTTCCTGTACCATAATTCCCAATTACACTGCTTTTCTTTTCAACACGATAGCGTCGACATTCATGTCATTGCTACCCAAAATTATTTTCGTCTCATTTTCAAATTTTCAAACATGAAAAATTTTCCGTGGTTTCAGTACATTTCACAATCCGCACTATACCACAAAGTAATAGTGCTATAACATTTTTAAACTTAATCGCTGCCATCACAAATTCGTGAAAACATTTTTCACTGCCGGATCATTTTCAAAAACTTTTATTACCGGCACATATCTTTGAGGGAGCTAATTTATTTCACAAAATTTTACAATTGAGAGTACACACCATCATTTTAACCATTTGGTACAGTAAGCGCCTTACCCCAATCCTCAAATCCAGTCTCAACAGTACTATCAACAATGTGGGAGAACCTCCGCCCCTCTCTCAGGAGACCCAGTGTTCACACTGGCACATAAAGTAGCAATCCTATCTAGCGGAACTCAGTCCAGTCATAGACAGTCAGGTTTTACTAATCAAAACATACGCCCTAGGCGAAATGTTATGGATTGGGTGCGTTCACTGCTGGTGCGATTTCCATTTTCTCAAACCAAAATCCCTCCAAAACTTTTTGTTCAAAAAAGAACATTTATCAAAGGCCAGCGATTTCAAACATTTTAAAACATCTAGCAAGACCCAGCAAACTGTGTACATCTACAACAGCTTCTGTCCTTCCAGTTTTGTACTGACTTTACCACAACATAGTTAAAAACTCAGTTTCAAACTCTGGGTTCTATCAAAACCCTTTTTTTACAAGACAATATCATTTCAAAATAATAATCGCTGTGGTCTCAAATTCTGTTGAAAAATATTTCATTTGAAAACTCGATTTCACAAATTTGAAAGTAAACTCCGAAAATTTCAAAATAGCAGGTGCATTGGTAAGTTCAAAAATTCAATTCTTTTTTTAAAACCTTACTTAGGAATCAGACAACTAACATTAGAAGGTCATTACTAACTACATACAGCCGGACCTCTGTTCTTGACTACTCAAACCATATGTATAATGTTTAGTTTGTTCTACTTAACTCATCTGGCTATTCCAAACTTTGCCCGTTATCCTCGGGTTTTACAAGCTTTTTGGGACACTTCTCGTATTTGTTGTCTAACAATATGTACTATATAGCATTGGAGTAAACCATGGTGATATACTAGATTACTTAAACCTTCACTCTGGGGAACCTATTCGATGTGAGACTCATTATAATTTACTTACCTTGAGAACTGATGCACTGGTAACTCTACTTTATGGTTCATTGTCACGGCGGCCCCACTCTACGGTTCGTCGTCACGGTGGCTCTGCTCTACGGCACATTACTCGGCGCTTCACTCAGTCTTCGCAGACCAGTCAGCTTTTCCGGTTAGCATCCTCTGTAGGTAAGCCTCCTTGATCAGAACTCCCCGTAGGTATCCTTCTCCGATCAAACTTCCCATAAGTAGTGTCAGTGATCGTCTCTGATTCATTATAACGAGAACTCAGATATCTATCAGGTTCCTATCCTATAGTGGTTTCATAAACCGTTGTTTCTATGTCTGCCATCTTATCTAGGGTCATTCTATTTGTGGACTTTCACTTTCTATTTAGCTCCAAGCATAATTATTAACTCAATTTTCCCTATCGGGTAGCCACTTACTTTATAGGGAATCTATTAGCCACTAACATCTCTATGGTTCTTGGTCCCACCTTGAGACCATAACCTGGTGGCTACTGAGGTTTCCAACTTTCGTATGGTTCTGTTAAGGAACTATCTCTTAGGTATTTGGAACCTAGGCAAAACTCACTCATATTTTCTAAGGGTTCCCACTCTCACAGGGGTCATAGTTCTGAGATTTCTCTCGCTTAAGCAATATTAACTACATAATGTCTATTGATTCTTGGTACTAATATTGGTATACTTACTACTGGGTACCTACAACTCTCATAGGCACTAGTATGACATAACTGTCTCCCCAGAATTACTGGGTACTTTCCCTCTTCTGTCAATTGATCACCACCGTCAAGGACTTAATCAAAAGATCTTCGTCCTCGGAGCCATGCCCCGTTGCACGCATGGTGTCTGGCCTCTACAAGGTAGGGATTTCCTTCTCAAGGTAACTTAACAAGTTATTATTTTCACAAGGTCACTAAATCAATAGGTTACTAGCCAAGGAAAAACCTAAACAGTAGGTTATTGTTTACCGGAAAACTTAAGTCGTACAGACTTTTCTGTACCGCTTCCCTTGAACACTAAGCGGGGATTCAATATAGACTCCGATTCCTATATCAAAAAGTCTTAAAGTTTAACAACATAAACCATATTCTGTGCCATCTATTCTATATCAAGGCCTCCCGAGCCTAACCCTTTTCCTTAGGATGTACGTCCTTTTTGTATCACAACACCAGTATTGTATCAGTACTTGTACTTGTTTTTTTTTTTTCGAAATACTTTTAAAACCATGGCTTAGAGCCTAACTTAGTTAGTCAAACCGATTGGCCAGGTAGGCGTCTATCATGGGAGCCTCACCGTGCTAGGGTGACTGATTGGCTGATCCACATAGACTCGGCCCTACCTTCGGCACCAATGGTTTACTGTAACTGAGTCGGGTTCATACCAGATAAAACACTTTTGAAAGCTTAGAACCTAACTCCGCTACTCAGACAATCCGACTAGGCAGGTGTATTTGTGGAAGGCTCGACGAATTCAAGGAAACTGATTGCCAACCACAAAACCCCTTTCTAGATATCGGACTGTTTGGAGTAACTTAGTTAACTCTGTGCCAGGATGTCTGCTCTGATACCAAAATGTAACACCCCAACTTTTCTAAAGCATTTTCGAAATTATTTGATCAGAGTTCAAAATAATTTAACCAGAGTTGAGCAACGAAATGATTTTAAATACAAAGTAACTGATATTCAACCACTGTAGTGTACTGGTTTGTTGATACAAAGAGTTCGAAAGACTATACATATCTACAGGACTTTCTCCAGCAAGTCCTTCTGCCTGCTGCTTACCCTTGTTTCTGTTTCTGTTCACTCCGAAAATCCTGAAACTACAGTAAGAGCTGAGGTTCAATACCCATTGAACCTCAGGTAACGGTTAACCTCATGCTTATGTATCAAATATGTATGACAGATATTCATGTCAAAACAGCAATAATCACATACATTATTCTCATATTCACATAATAACATAACACAGCCACTGCAATATGCATGTTATTATAGTCTGCACTATTCACCAGTGCCACGGTGTACATCCGTGTCCTCAGCGCTAGGAAAACATAACGGCGTTATCAAGACTATAACCCGTATCAAGTTGTATGTGTATGATCAATTTTCAAAAACAGAATTTCAGACTATCTATCACATATAAGCATACCATAAGCATCAGAGTTAAGGTTACAATACGCGTCCGTACCTTCCTTCCACGTGAATAGTAAATTACTATTCATGTATACGGCACTATTCATGTATACGGCACTATTCACGTATACCCAAACTTCCTTTGAATCTGACTCCGGAATCCACGGATATCCTATAATATCATTTTTATCAGTGACCATTAATTTTCAGCATTTGCGGAAACTATGTTGGATATTCACTATTCATGTGAATAGTACCAGTAAAAATATTTTTACCGTGCCGGTAAATATTTTTTACTGTGCCAGTAAATAATATTTACTGTCCAAGGATAATTCTTTTCTGATGTGACAGATCAGACTAAGCTGCAGCCACAGAGCATACTCAGAAAAACTCTATCTGGCATTTCTACTATAATTACCAAAAGAAACTACCAAATATTAAGACTAGAGACCAAAGAACTTACCCTTGAAGTTCCTGCTCATTCTCTCCAGCTTCAAGAACTTTACTCTAAACTCTCTCTCTAACTCTAAGAATTCTCACTCTTCTCTTAAACTCAACTGTTGTTCTCTGAGTTTGGTGTGAAGAAAATGAAGAAATGAAGCCTCTATTTATAGTGAAAAAGCATGACACTATTCATACTTTATCAGGTCAGATTTTGGCCGTTGGATCTTGACTTTAAATATGGCTTCATCTCAACCGTCCAATCCATTTGCTTACGTCATCGATGACGTCATCAAGATGCTTACGTCATCGATGACGTCATCATGACGATGACACTTTCTTACTCTTTTGCATTTATCCTATAAAGATTCCCTGATCGGTGTTCTAATCGCGTTATATTAGAAATTCTCAAGAATCCGGAAGCACAGCCTTGTAGTTCTATTTTTCCTCTTCAGAAATATCTGGGTCAACTAAATTTTTGATCCTATTTAGGGTATTCCGTAACCTGCCGAAGATTTTAAGTCGGACACTGACGGTTACAGAAATTACTTCGGGTGACACCATCTTCTAGACAAAAATTCACTGATTCATAATATGTGCAGTTGTTTACTACTTAGTTCAAGGATTTTGAGTTATGATTTATTTCCTACAGGTTCCACTATCTGTCCTGCTTCAAAATATCGGTTCAACCTATCTCAAATAATCATTCCGCCGATTACGGAAATGACTTCGGAGATAACCCACTCTGAGATAAAAATTCACTTATTTATAATATACCCTTACTTTAAAAACCTAATTCACGGTTTATTGGAAATAATTTTATTTCTATTGTTTTCCAAAGTATAAGATATTATATTATAATATTATTATTATTGAGTGGGTCCCGCGCGCAAAATTTTTCAAACTTCACGGGTGTTGGCAGAGGAGAAATAATTTGACGTGGGTCCCGCATGAATAGTAAATACGTATTTTCAAATAGTGAATACGTATTTAGGAATAGTGAATACCGTATTTTTGAATAGTGAATACGTATTTGTAAATAGTAAATACTTTTCATATTTCTCAAAATATCGATTAAATACCGTATTTATAAAAAGTGAATACGTATTTGTGAATAGTAAATACGTATATGTGAATAGTAAATACTATTCACGTCCCACAAAATACCGTTTCAAAATTCGCCATTTTCAAAAGTAGAGCCTAGTAGTCCTCCAAAAATAGGCTAGTTTTCAAGTCTTTAGGTCCAAAATTCAGGATGTTACATAAGGATTAGCATATTTTGACATTATTAGATAGAGTGTAGAAATAAAACATAATTCTTACATCATATGTATATTTTTAGTTTATACATTTTTGGTATAATTAATCTACAAGTCCTTATAGTAACTAATTTTATATTAGGTTCTATAGTTTTTTATAAGGTCCTTACAGTTTTTTTTTTTAAAAAAACCATATTCTTATAGTTTTATCTGATTTTTAATAAGTGATCTTTGTAGTTTCGGGGCTTCCCCCCCCCCCCCCCCCAGCAAAACAGATGAAATTATGAAGATATACTAAAGAGGAAAAAAAATAGGATCTAATTAAAAATAAGTAACTTAATAGAAAAAGAAAAACTTATAAGGACTTAATTAAAAATCAGGTAAACTATAAAAACTTGCATATTAATTATCCCTATATTGTTTTTATAAGGAGTTATAAATAAACACAAAGATAGTCACAAATAGAGTGTGGTTTTACCCCGTTTATGTCATGATCGAGAATGATACTACATCATCATGTATAGAAGCAACTAGAAGAACGAAATGGGAATTGGAGAATTGGCCCATCAATCTTTAATGATAATGATTAAGCTTAATGTCAACGATCTAAAACTAAAGTTCCCCATCAATCTTCCAATATTCAGAAGGGTTAATGATGTGGAACGGATTGGGGAGAGGGGAGAGGGGAGAAGAGAGATATTAAGGTAGGAAGGACAACAATAAGGAGGTGGAAATTAGAAGAAGGGAGCAAAAGGAGAGAATACTAAGAAGGAAAATGAATCTTTATTCAATCAATTAGTCAAATATTACTACAACAGAGAACCCTAAACTCTATTTATAGAACCCTAAAAATGATTAAATAATAATTAAAAATTCAAATCTAAATGCTGAATTTAAAAGTCAAATTCAAATATAAATCTTAAATTTAAAATTCAAATCCAAATCTGGATAAATATCCTTATTTAATAATTATAATAGATAACCCTAGACTTTCTAATTAAACCCCAAATTTCCTTATCTTATATCATACGTACCATTTCTTCCCCGATCAGATTAAAAGACTTGGCTCTTGATGAGTTAAATGTGATACATAAATCTGGGAGGGCAGGAGGTCTAATACTTTAACATGTCACTTTCATATGTTCTTTTGGACCAACCGTGCTAGTGAATGCACTTGACCTTTAACTCAGCCATTGCTACGCAAGTTGTTTTCATTTGTGAGCCCTAATAGATTAGATTGTCTTTGTGAAGTCACACAAGATAAAGTATCCAAATTGATGTTAAATTGCTTTTGTGAAGTTATATTTTTTTTTCCTTCAAAAAACTCATTATTTCTCTGATCGAAGATTCCTTAAATTATTTTTGTGAAGTTATACTTTTTTAAGAAAGATCATTATTACTCTGATCAAAGGTTTCTTAAATTGCTTTTGTAAAGCTATTTTTTTTCAAAAAAAAAAAAAAACTCATTATTGATCTAATCGAAGATTCCTTAAATTGCTTTTGTAAAGTTATAGTTTTTTTAGACGAACTCATTATTGCTCTGATCGAATGTTCCTTAAATTTCTTTTGTGAAGTTATGTTTTTTTTTTTTTGGGAAAGCCTAGTATACTCCGATAGAAGGTTCCTTTCCTGTTACATGAAGTTGTCAACCCATTGCTTTGATTCACAGTTTCTACTTTGTTGATCTTTTTTGAAGTCACTTTAGGAGATATGGATTTCTAAGCAAATACCTCTTTTCTTGGAAGTATCCATATGTTCGGAAATTACTTCAAAAAGATATGTAATGAATAAACTAGTTTAGTCATTTCAAGACACAGTAAAGCTCTTAAGGTAACATTAAATTGTTTTTGTAAAGTTATGCTTTTTTTTTCTTTTTTTTTTTGGAAAAACTCATTATTGCTCTGATAAAATATTCCTCTCCTACTTTTGTATTGAGAAGGTGGCACTAAGTTAAGATCTTTGAAATTCAACATTATGATCAGACCTAGACTCTTCAGTGTGAGAGTTTCTGAGCTACTTGGTCTCAATCTATCTAATAGGGTAGTACTTCCCACATCAAGTAGTCATGCAATATGGAATGATCAATCAAGATTTCTTAGCTTTGTGGCTTGAATCAATCACACTCTTAACCTATATATCTCATAATATAAGTATTCAACACTTATATCTTGTATCTCATTAGCAATTAAGCCAGGAAAGCAATGGAATGGTGAAAAAAACAACACGAATATCCATATATAGGAAAGGCCGCACGGTTGCTTTGCTCAAGAGTTTGCATACCCCGTGTGGCCTTTCTAATACAAATATTCATAGAATTTCCCCTAATCTATTGCTTTTCAGGGTTAATTTCTGTGAAGAGACATGATTTATATGTAAATAGTTGCATAATCATTTATATAGGTCAACAGTTGCCATTGATTCTCCCCCCGAAGCCTGGAATGTCCTGATCAATCCCCATATTGTATAGAAACTTGGTGCGGGAGGTATTGTTCTATAATGTATAGTCTAGGCCAACTAGATCAGAGAAACTCTCACTTCAAGAGTCTCACAACCGTATATCACGATTATTATATAACAACTTTCATGTATTATAGAAGTTTATGGTTCTTATTTAGGAATCGTTATTTATGTTACTAAATAAATTAAAGTTTTCAAAATGAGACTATTATGTATCATGTAAGTAACTATATATTATGACAATTGCTTATGTGTGCCCATCAATTATTATAGCAACAATGTGTATATCATGGCCTTACTAAGTCTCAATATATAACAAGTGTTATCTTATAACAGGTATAATAGGTTAAGAATAAATAACAGTTAGGAACTGTAATTTTTCTGCACAGAGCAAATATAGTGCCCACATATTTGATGAAGGTTTGAAATCATTACGTATGATAGTTAATAACCGTCATGTATCGCGACTTCTGTAGCAGAGTTCAATTCAATTAAAAATGCAAGAAGTTCAATTTTTCATTATTTTAGAGTCACGTTATTTGATAAAAATAATGATTATTCATTAATTTTTTTTTGTCTAACTAACTAGTTCAATATGATATCATGATTCATTGAAATTTGTCAAACTATTTTTAATATTGTTCTATATCAACATTTGTTTTTGCCAATTGTTCTAGATATATCAAAATTAATTAAATATATAAAACATATCATTTTTTATATTAGACATGAAAAGTAAATGTTACTTTAAATTTATCATTGCCCATCTTTTTTCTTAGACTGATTATCACACAATATTAGCTTAATTCTTAATAGTGAAATAAATCTTTTTTTTATATTTTACATCAAAACCTCACCAAAAAAATTATTAGCTTAATGTTTGTGACTTTATAGATATAAACTTGCCATAGATGTTAAACATTTAATAATAAGCATTGAAATTATCTTCTTGCTAACAATTTAACTTAAGATTTGGTTTGTGATAGAGTAGAATGGTGTCATGTAACCGACAACTTATCCCATGATGTTTAAAAGGGAACAATTTTAATTTCAATTTAACGTTTTCCATAAACTTATCAGTTTAAAATTATATCCGATTCCCTTCTCTATGTCATGTCAGTATCCACTTCATGTTGTGCTGAATGATGCCTAAAAGATTTTGAGCAAAAAGAATGATGCCTAAAAGATCTTGGTGCTGATAAAAATGTTTGAATTAGATATAATTAATTTATAAATTAGTAAATGTTTTTTTTATTTCCTAAAATACCCCATTTTATTATTATTATTATTAGCTGATATATTTATTGATGAAAACCCATTTAGTATATGCAATTAATATAATTATTATATATTTATATGGCAAAAATATGATACCATTAAAAAGTTATAAATTTGGGATGTGAAATGGATTGAGGTCTCACTCTTACATATAGGATTTCAACAAACCCCTCAACTAGCTCCTCCATTTAATACATGAGGGAATATTATTTTAAATTAAGAAATATTTTATAATTATATAATAATTGTAAAAAAAATTTAACTAAAAATAAAGTGTAAGGACTTCTGACTTTAATGAGGCTCATTTTTAGTTCCATATGGATATCTAAATTCTATATTACTTTCTCTTGACAAAATTATTTATATTTATTGTATAATCACTATATGCATCATGGCTAAAAAGGAGAGTAAAGTACTCTAACATCTCTCACGTTTAATCCTTTTTTTTTTGTTACGAGAATTTTAGGAAAGAGGTTGGGTTCACTCACAATCCAAGGGCAGGGCGAAATCTCCTTTCCTCCTAGGTAATATCGATGTTGGGCAGGGCGAGCCGTCTATTACTCTCACTTTTAATCTTAATTATATGGACCTTCCCTCAATTTTGAAAATATATACTTAAGTCCAAATTGTTAACTCCATTAAGGATATTTATTTCTTAGAGAAAATTAATATTAAAATAAATTTTATTTACTAATTTACCCTTCATCATTACTGATTCCCTAGTTTTGGCTAAAATTATTTAAATAATTTAAGAGTTTTCATCAGCAAAGAAAAAAATTAATTTAAGAATTTTTTATTTTTCTTAATTTATTTTGTAGTTTTGAAAATAATTATATGTTAATTTTTTTTCATATTGAAATAAAGACTTAATTAATTTAATTAATACAAACAAAGAAGAATTGATTAAAAATATGATTAATTCTTTTAATATATGCATATTTAAATAAACATGTTTATAAATGTTTGTGCAAAAAAATTATTTAAAAAATTAAAATCTTAAATAAATATAAGTGATACAATATCTTGGATTAACATTATTAATAACATATGGTGAATGAAAATATGTTTTTTAAATATGTTTTAAACCACGGTATTGTTGAAAAAAAAAGAGAAAGAAAGATATATATATATATATATTTACTCCTTTAAAAGAATACTAAATAAATATGTTTCAATAAGTATGATAAAAATTTTAAGTTTTATAATATAATAAAAATTAATTAAATTTATAATATATTGGAAATTGTGAACACATGTATTAGAATTATTTTTTGCTAGTATAAAAAAATCATTTTTAGGAAAATACATATGTTTATTTATTTGTTAAAAGATGGGTATTTTGGTCACAAAAAATTTTTAATAGTCAAACTTAACCGTAAACTAACAGTTGGGTGGATAGAAATAGAATATCAAATGTCAGCACCTGAGTAGTACAGTGGCATAGGAGCCAGTATTAACTGGCCTCTCTTTCTCATGTTCAAGGTTCGAACCCTGCCTCCCTCCCCTACCATGATGTATCAAAAAAAAAAAATAGAATATCAAATATGTAAGGGAGGCTTTTGTACCATGCATTTTAATTTCAACGGAGGTCTACATACATTTTCAACATTGAGAAGAAGTTTGTGTAATTTAGGTAAAATAGATGGGTAACCAATGTATTTTACTCTTAAAAAATCACTACATGTAAAGCAAAAGGATGAGAATGCCAGACAAAGATGGTTGCAAGTTCAAAGCACATAGAACACCTTGTTGGCGAGCAATCTTTAAGTACTTATGTAAGCACTCTTTGAGAGTGAAGGCATACCTTGGTTCTGATAAGCCCTCGGACCTGACTCACCTAAACTTTTTCTCATAAAAAAAATAATTAAAAATAATTAAGCTTAATTATTATGCAATAATCCTAAAAAATAAACTAAAAATTGATTATAGTTGGATCCTGTCACGCATTTTCTTTTAATGTTTTATTTTATTGAAATAAGTTCCATCTTTGTTTTTTCTGGCCAAAAGTTCCATATTTGTTCAAAGTCTATTCTTTCCCTTTTAGTTAAATTCGAACCTGAAAGTTGGTTGATTTGGCGGTTCACCAAAAAGATGGACTTGCAACATCAAATTATCCATCAAAAGATTTATTCTCTTGTTCATTGCTTTAACTTTTTTAATAAGCTATATTATATTAGTGTTCTAAATGAAAAATAATATTTAAGATTACTGCTTACAAATCAATATTGAAATTTGTTCCTTGATTCTCTTAAACTAAATTGTTTAGTTATAAATATGTTTAACTATACTTTTTAATTTTAATATAATAACTGATTAATTACAGATTATAAAGACAAAAGGGCCTCTTAGTTTGAATGCATAGTGCAAGGACTTTTTTTCCCCTTTAAGGTTTTATTTGGCTTTTTAAAGTAAGTTAATGTTAATAATAAGAAAAATACTTCTAGAAATAAATAATGAATTAAAAATATTTATTTGGAACGAGGTATCTTTAATATATAAATTTTAGTGATTTTTTTTAAGAATTTAATGTTTCTATATGTCTCATCCTTTTACTAACTATAAATTATATCATATATTTACGGTTACTATTTTAGTATCATCAAAACTTCATTAGTTATGAGTTATATGAACTCATTTATGGGTTATGACCTTTGCAACATTACTAGAGAGTTCTTTTTATTTCAAAATTTTTATTAAGTCATTACTGAATTGAATAGTTTAAATCATATGCGATGCATGTCACATATGAAGAAGTGACAATTCAAGATTTGAAATCACAACAATAATTGTATATATTTTGTCCTCAAATATTAAAAAACTACGAATACAAATGAATAAATCACGTAAAGAATCATTTAACCATTTTTGCATAATTATTACTACCTCATGCTCTAAATATATTACGTAGTGTAATTTATACTACAAAAGTGTTTCTATAATTAGGATCAGAGGGAATATTAAAACTAAAATTAAGTGATGTGAATATATACAAATACAGGAGGTCTGAAAAATAAATTGCACTTCTCATAACTCATCAACAATACAACTTGTCATAACTTTTTATATTATATATAAATGGATATAGAAATAGGCCTCGATTAAAATATGTGCATCATTTGACATTTCATCTAATTTGATTGTTCAAATATAATATTTAATTATTATTTTTATATTAACTGAAATTAGATACAAAATAATATCAACACTCTAAATATCAATTTATATAAAAAAATATTTAATTAAAAATTATAATAAAATATCATATAAACTATGTAAATCAATTTTTAATGAGACATGAGGAGTATATTTTATTCATCACATCAAGTATTAAAGTATCATATAACAAAGAATACACTTCTCTCTAAATATTTGTCGGGGCCTTGTAATTATAACTCAACTGATACCAAATACCTCTTTTAAGATTTTCTTAAGCGTAAGGTTATAAGTTTGAACCATCTACAAATAATATAACAACGGGTATGTGAGTTATGATAAATTAAAAAAAAAAACGTTAAAAGATGAAAGTTCATAGAATTTATACTAATTAATATAAAATTCAGGTAAGAAACTTACTAATATAAAATGATCATTCAAATCAAATTAATTTAGACAACCAACACATGACAGAAGCAAATGCCGACATATATGACATACATGTTGGAAAAGAAGAGGTGGTTAAGAGTCTTATGGGTTAGGTTGGATATTAGGCGTTGCGTGACCAGCGGAGTCGTGTACACCACATAAAAATTCATGTTATATCATCTCAATCTCTAACCATATCATTTAATTACAAAACATTCAAAAGAGTACAAAAATTTCTGTAGATAAGTTATTACAGATTTTTTATTTTTTAAAACATTCGGCGTAGTAAGTTTTTTTTTTTTTAAAAAAATATATTTTACACTGGTTGTATAGATAATAAATGTTAAAATTGAACTCCATGCATCAGTTGTAGAGATGACCTACATATATAGGCCCGCTGTTCTTTTAAGGGGAAAAAGATGGCTTTTTCCCCTATTTGCCATTTTTTAAATAAATAATTACCATTTTGCCACTCTTTTCAAAATATTTTCCAATGTGCCACATTTAGTCGACTAAACCGTGGTTTAGTTGACTAAAAATCACGGAACCTTTTTTTTGAATGTCCCAGCCATTTAGTCGACTAACCCAGGTGGGTTAGTCGACTAAATGTGGCCCAGGTTTATTTCTAACAAAACCACGACATTTAGTCGACTAACCCGACGGCAGTAGGGTTTTTAAAAAACCCCCAGTCGCGGCTTAAAAACCCTAATAGACTAAAAATCGCCTAAAACCTCTCCCCTCTCTATTTTTCCAACTAAATCGTTGCTGAATCCGTTAGTGGGTTGCGGAGGAAACTTCAATCTAGTGGCATTTGCGTCGTAATCGGTATGTTTTCATCTACATTTTGTGATTTCCACGGTAGTTTTTGCATTAACGCCAAATCATTTGCTTGTTCCCGTTTTGTGCTTGCATTGGTTGGTTTGTTGGGTTTTTGTGATTGATTTGGTGTTTCTATTTGATAAGAGACAGAGTATGATGCAAATGTGGGTTTAAAAAACTCCCCTGTCGCCATTTAGTCGACTAAATCAGTGAGTCAGTCAAAAGAAGCAACTCCCTGAGATTTAGTCGACTATACCAGGTGTTTAGTCGACTAAACAGGGCACAGTGGGATTAAATTGCCACTTTTTGTGGTTTTTTGTTAAGATTTGTTCTTTAAACTGTCTCAGACCCATTGTCTTTTAAAGATTTTGTTGTGTTTTACTTGTAGGTCTTTATTGTCATCATGCGTCGTAGAGAAGGTCCTTCAAACACCGACAATGAGAGTGGGAGACGAATCAAGCACCGAGCGACCCGTAGGGCATCATCCTCTAGGACACATCAGGCACGGGAGGCTGAGCCTGTTGTTGACCTCCGGTTTGGTTATCTGTTTGACAATGATGTAGCAGAGCATACACGATTCCTGGAAAATTTTGCTACTAGACCAATTATCAAGCCAAAGTCATTAGACATGGCATTCTTTGCCGAGGAAGGATTTGATATAGTGCCTATTTTGGGGAATTCCCACTTGACAGTGCTGGCGGAGATGAGTTGTGCCTATTCAGAGGTTATGGTGAGAGCTTTCTACCATAACCTGAGCTACATAAATGGCGATTTGATGTCTTGCGTCTGTGGGATTGACATAGTGATGACGGCTCCCATATGGGTGACTATACTGGGATTTGATTTTGATGAAGAGGATAGATACATGTATGATGGGGAAAACAATGTAGCCATTGAGGGATTTAACCGAGATGCGGCTGTGCAGGAGGCAAGGAGGCCAGGAGTTCATAGAGCTATACTTATTGTGGGCCATCTGACTGTTAGTTCCCGTATCCTCTTCTACGTGATGACCCACATATTGTTCCCTCATCAATACAATCATTTGAGGGTGGCAGAGGGTGACATCCTTGTTATGTGGGCTGTTCGTCATGCCATTCCGGTGAATTGGAGGCACTACATTTGCTGCCTGATGTATAAGGCCAAACAAAAGAGTACAGCTCCACTCCCATATGCGTACCTGGTTCAGAAGATATTGGAGCATTTTCGTGTTCCTATGCACACTGAGCAGATGGTGAGCCAGAAGATGTGGAATTCGAGGTTCAGACAGCAGCTATTGGAGCAGTGCAAGATTGTCAATGTGGCCGATGGTGTGTGGCAATACACTGGTGTCGATGAGGATACACTGGTGTCGATGAGGATGCACCTGATGCTGATGTTGGCCCGGATCCACCCATTGTTCCTCCTGAGGTCCATGAGGATGTACTTGAGGTTCATATGGAGGACTTTGTTGAGCCGGACAGTGGATTCTCCCTTCGTGATCTCATGCAAGCCATCAATGCTAGCAGGGAATAGATGTCCCGGATAGAAGCCAATCAGAAGAAGAGGTGGCAGACAGAGGATGAAAGGTGGAAGACAAAGGATGAAAGGTGGACGTGGACGTAGGGTCGGATTAAGGGGATAGAGGATACGATTGCTAAGTTTCAGATTGGACGCCCAGTGTCGGAAGATGAGGAAGACGAGGATTTTGAGACACCTAAAGATGCAGATTAGATGTAGAGATTTTATGTTTGACGTTTGTGCTTTGAATTTAGTTGTTTTATGTACGGTGGATTCACTTGATGTTTTATTGTTTGTCCGCTGAAACTTAGTGAATTTGATCTAGAATTGGTACTTTTTTTTAATGAAGGTTGATGCTTTCAGTTTAGATGATGAATGATGATGCTTTCAGTTTAGGCTCGCTGAGTTTATTGTTTTATGTACGGTGGATTCACTTGCAGGGTACACTCGATGTTTTATTGGTTGATCTGGACTTATGCCTCTGGAACTCATTTAGTCGACTAAATCAGTTGATTTAGTCGACTAAACTAGTTCCAGAGGCACACTCACGTGCCTCTGGAACTCATTTAGTTGACTAAATCAAATGTTTAGTCGACTAAGTGAGTTCCAGAGGCAAAGGAATGTGCCTCTGGAACTGGTTTAGTTGACTAAATCAACTGATTTAGTCGACTAAATGAGTTCCAGAGGCACACTCCCCTTTGTATTTATGTTGGTTGCCTGCACTAAATCATTACCAACTCATTTTCACCTGTCAATGTGACTTTGGAAAGGTGTTTTTTGGCAACAATTAAGGGTGATACATAGGTTTGGTCTGCTAAAAAGTCATGACCAAAAAAAGTCATCATACACTGAATACAAAACACGTGACATAGAATTCAAGCTGGTCTAATCCTCGTTGGACATGTGCGGCTATTATGACCGTCTTGGTGGCAAGTCCGACAAATGTAACGACTGCTTGAGGGTTGAGACTCCACCCAATCCATCTCATTCTGTATCCTTGTAGACTTTGGTCTTCCCCGTGTGCATGACAATGTTGCGTTTGGGATAACGGTGGGCCCCTCTTATTGTTAAATCAACAATTCATTGCCTATCAGATACCAGTGTGCTGTATATACCTGACTAATGTAGGGGATAGTGAATACCGGGTCAACATAATCGTAATGGTTCAAATTTTCCATCTTGGATACTGCTAATACGTGACTGCAGGGATACCTTCTTGATGAGAACCTCCCACATTGACATTTGCGATTGATCAAGTCAACCCTCATTATGTCACTGGCGACGTGCGTCGATTGATTATAAGCGTCCTCAACCTCATATAACTGTAAATCTCTGTCATAAAGTCGCACACGGTATGTGACTGTCAACTGGTCCATCCTTTGTAAATCTTCTTCGACCTTTTTTGAGACTATCCTAACTGCAGCGATATGTTTGTCAATCTCAACACGTCTGGTGACAAAATATTCGACAAGTCTACTACAAGTCATCTTCACCAACGCCGTTATCGGCAGATTACGTGCACCCCTTAGGACTTTGTTGACACACTCGGCTAGGTTAGTGGTCATGTGACCAAACCTCCGTCCGTCTTGATCGTAGGACCTGCACCATTTCTCCTTGGGAAGCCGTTCAAACCAGCTGACACATTGTGGGTTTGCGTCAATAAACTCTTGAAACCTCAAGTCAAACTGGATCTTTGAACTCATGTACCCTGCGTAACAGTAAACGTAAACTCATAACAATGGGAACGAATATATGTCCAAGAAGTAATTAAAATGTGAACATTTTTACCTAGTTTCATAACTGTTTTCTTCAATGCTATATCCCTAAATCTAGTATTGAAATTGCTCCCGATATGACGTAGGCAATACATATGATAGGAATATGGAGGTTGCCAATTCCGGTGATCTTTAACCGCCCTTATGATACTGGCATGACGGTCAGATATCAAACAAATGCCTGGCCTTTGCGTCACATGATCACGTAGGAGACACAAAAACCACCACCAATCATCATACTTCTCACCGGGAGGAACAACAGCAAAGGCAATGGGCAGGATCTTCCCATCCCCATCCTGTGAAGTGGCAATCAACAGAGTACATTTGTATTTTCCGTACAGGTGGGTGCCATCAATTTGAAGTATGGGCTTACAGTATTTGAAGGCTTCTATGGTTTGGTGAAATGTCCAAAAAACCCTGCGAAAGACGCGTTTGTCACTATAAAAACGACGTTCGTCGAAACATTCATCAGTATCAAGCCTGAAAACAGAGCCCACATTATACTGCGTCATGTATGTCAGCCAATTGGGCAAGAATGTATATGATTCCTCCCAATCACCAAATAACTTCACAATTGCCTTCATTTTTGCCTTCCAAGCCTTCTTGTATGTTATATTATATCCATACAGACGCTTTATCCTCTCTTGTATCAGTACTAGTTTTAAAGATGGATCTTCTCTTAACATACCTAGTGAAAACAAAGCAAGTTCTAAATGATTTTCTCTTAATGGCTGAAAAAAAAGATAACCTACTGATAATGGCTGCACATATAACATCTGAATCAAGTTGCCTATGATCTCGGGTAAGACTCTGGTTCAGGCAGGTGTGATCGTTACCCCACTTACGGACCACCCAACTATTTCCATTATGTTGGACCATTGCTCTCATATTCCAGGGACAACCATTAGCATGATTTTGACACCTCATCAACAACCTACGCTCATCACTTTTATAAACTTTGGTTGTACGATGAGACTTCATGCAATGCAATTTCACGGCATGATGTAATTCAGACTTAGAAGGAAACTGCTGATCCAAATATAATGGATCACCTAACCGCCAACCATCTTGCTTCTCATCATCACCATACAACGTGTCCATGTCATCATCACAGAGCGCCCAATTAATTGAGGAATAGTGTGGGCTTTCGTTCCAAAATGGGTCACTCTCAGGCCCTGCATCTGCAAATATGATTTTTACCTCAAAACCACTATATACATATTACAAATACAACTACAAATACAAATACAAGTTTACTAACTTACCACTACTAACTGGGTCAACACGAAGCGGTGGCATTGTTGCGGTCCTCAAGTTTACTGGGTCCGTGTGAGCATCAAAATCACCCTCTACATCAGTATCTGAGGTGTCACCTAGTGGAATAAACCTCTCAAAATCGTCCTCCTCATTGCTGTGCATATTCTCATCTTCCTCTTCATCTGTCAATGTTACCTAACTTAAGACTTGTGGAGGTGCAGATACACCGACAGGTCTATCTTCTTGACTATAATACTGTGCAGATCTTGTATGCATGGGTATAGACGATGATTCACTAGATTCAAGCTCAACATATATCTCAATAAAATTTTGTACTCTCCGATTAGCAAATGCATCTATGACACACTCTATGTCTTTATCATCACATATATCGTTACTAATGTAGTATACACTATCCTTACCCACTACAGTCTCCACTTTGGAAATTACCCGATGAATGCATTGGCTGCCATGTAGCCCCAATTTTTGGTGAATTCTTTCTTTGAACTCATTGAACGTAGTTCCCCGTTTGATTTTCATCATTTTTGTTTTTCCTTGAAATTGAACACCATCAGGACCTTCAAAATGCCTCCCATTATGGTAGATTACAATAACCTGCGTGTTTGAACTTAAACTCATCCTTCAAACATCAATTTGTGAGTTGCAAAAGGGAATGTTTCAGCTAACAAACAAAAAAGAAAAGCCGAACAAAATGAAACTACAACGATTACACAACAATAATACCTTGAACAAGGTGGAATGGGATTAAACTTTGATGGGTCGCACTAAAATTGAGAAAATAGAGAGCATTGGGGGGGGGGGGGCGGGAAGGGTTGCTATAGGATAAGAGCTCCATTATGACGCAAATGAGGTTTAAAAGAAACCCTCCTACCGACATTTAGTCGACTAACCCAAGTGGGTTAGTCGACTAAATATGTTTAGTCGACTAACCTACTTGGATTAGTCGACTAAATGACTGGGACATTCAAAAAAAAAAATTCCACGATTTTTAGTTGACTAAATGTGGCATATTGGGAAATATTTTGAAAAGAGTGGCAAAATGGTAATTATTTATTTAAAAAGTGGCAAATAGGGAAAAAAGACGGAAAAAGATAGGAAAAGAATTTTAAAATTTTAAATCAAGAATTTCCTAAAAAATGAGTTATGAATTGTTTATCAAGTTTCGTCATTCTAATAAAAAGCGTATATGAGTTGAATCTCGTGGCTAACCAAAGCTAGAACATGTTTCTAGGCTTAGAGAGCATATATCGACAATGAGATTTGAACTCACCAACTTATAGATGATAAACTAACTCCTTACTAATTAGACCAACTTTTATTAACAAGTAATAAAAGTCCTTTTTAAAAAAGTAGTGGAGCTTTCTCATCACACTTTTGAGTTGCATTCTATGAAGTAGTAGTTGATGTTATTGGATATGATTTATTATATTTATATTAAGAATCGAGCGGTTGTACCTTCTATAAGATTTTTGAACCCTAACCACACCTTATGGTCTTCAGTTGGGTTAAGTTATAAAAATAACCTTAAATTTTTACGAAAAGTGCCCATAAACTTGTACAATTAGGAAAAAGGGGGGGGGGGACCATCAACCTTAAATTGTCTTAACAAACGTTAAATATAATATCAAATTACCAAAATGTCCATCACCTCAAAAAACCACCCTGTCCCTCCGAAGTCCCAACCTACATCCTCTGCAACTCTTTTTCATTTTCCTGAAGAACAGTGACATGAGCATAGACCAAAGGAAATTATCAGTTGCCGAATCTACCTAAGGAAATAGATGCTAGAACAAAATTCTGGAATATTGCCAAAAGGATACCAAGTTCTTCTCGCAGTGCTCCCTAACTCTATGGCAATCTACATGACTGAAACCACCGTGAAATAAGATTGAAGAACTAGAAAATTAAAAACATTTACTGACAAAAAATACTCTTGTTGGAAACCACATGAACCACTGCCCTCTACTCTCTATATGTCGTTGATCTTGCCGTTCTCCCCTTCCCAACTTCGTATTCACTGATCTGAAAGTACACCCACCAAAGACACCATGAACCACTGCTAGACAAGGCTGATTACAGGCAAGAAATTGAAGGCAAAAAATCAGAGCGTGGAAATCTCTCCCCTCTAAGATTGATGCCTTCTTATTTTATCGCCGAGAAACCCATCACTATCTCTCTCTCAAAAATTGATATGTAATATCCTAAATTCGCTCTAAAAAACTCCTTATATGATGTATGTGGATTGGTGAAATGAAATATGATGTATGTGGATTGGTGAAATGAAATAGTGAAATTTTGACTAAAGGTCAATTTTACCCGAAATACCTGATTTTTCCAAAACCTAAAATTTAGAGGCTTATGTTGGCACAAAATGAGATATATGGAATTGACACTTCTTTATTCCATTCTAGTTGAATATTTCAGCCAAAAGGATGGGAAAGGAGGTCAAATAAATTTTATCGGAGGATAATCATATCAATAGGCAAAGAAATTTAATTATGTTATCTTGTATGAAATTGTGCCATGTGTCACATTTATTTAATATTTTGTAAACACATGTGCATATGACATGAAGCCAATATGAATGATCAAGAAGCCTTCTAAATGAGCCATATAATTCAGCCATGTAGACAAGAGGAAAAGAAAAGAACAAAGTAGGAAATGTTAATGGTAGAATGGAATTGATGTTCGTCGCAAATCCCTGGGATTTGAGAGATTTGTGACGGACATCAATTCCATCGCAAATCTCGAGTTCCGTCGCAAATTTCAATTCATTTATATATATATATATATATATATATATATATATATATATATTAAAAAAAATATAAAGATTACAAAAAAAAACCTGCATATTATAAAAATATATAATAACAATCATAAAGAGTTACATAGAGAGAAAAAATATATAAATAATAATGTTGCAAAGAATATGTACTAAAAAATAGTCTACAAAGCAGCATTATGATCATCATCATCATCATCAACAGCATGGTCATCATCACCAGGAGCCGACCTTGTACCCTTGTCTTTCATTAGGGAAAGAAGTTGAAGCTGCATCTGCCTCAACATCTCCTGTGTCTGATGTAGCTCATTTGCTTGCTGACTCATCTGCTGCCGTGTCTTGCTAAGCTCATTTTACTGTCTGACTCATCAAGTGCCTTGTCTGGCTCAACTTAGCTGCTTGCTCCTGCACTAATGCCTTCATCTTCTTCATCTCACCTCTAAAAACATCAGGAAGTACGTTTATTTTTGTACTTCATTTAAATGGACCAGGGAATGAAAATGCCACAATCAATATCAAATGTATTACATTTACCTATAGAAATACCTTCAGTGCTGGATGAGGAGCGCTATGTTTGCTTTAGTTGGCTGGCAGAGGCACCGTACCCGTAAAGTCTACCTTTATTGTTAAATCCACCTACAACCAGAATGAATAGACTCTCATTATCAGACTGAGAGAATGTAGGGTGCTGTAGAAGGGATCGCAAGACAACTCGAGGTAGAGGGAAAAATATGGGGTACTCTCACTCTGTGAGTCTCTCTCCTACATCAACTTTTGATAGGCTTCCTACAAGCACAAAAATACATCACAAATAAGCTATGTGAAATAAAATAAATATGTTGGTGTCTGAAACAAAAAATAAATGCAATAAATGTCTCACTGCTACTTGCTATGCCTTGGGGTTAATCCAGTGCCTCCCAATTCCTTTAGATTGTTGGGAATGGGTCTGCTCAAAGGTAATCCAATCAATCAATTCTACATGAACTTCCCCAAACACTGCTTGCAAACACAAATGATGACCATTAATTAATTACTTCAAAGTATAAAATATTGAATACTTAAATAGAAAATAACGTGTACTTACAATTTTTCGTCGATGCTCACTAATTGGAATGAAGCCGCCAGTATATGAAGGTCCATCCATTTTGGTCCTATTTATTTATTGATGAGGGCCTTTTTGTCTTTAGTCTTGGGGTCCACAATAAAAAATAAACTAAGGATTGCATATAGGCAAACCTAGGATCGTTCTCTCTCTCGATGAGCCTTTTATTGAGTCATAAGTAATCTAAATGACATGTAAATGCAATTAAAACAAGGGGAAATTGGTTTTGGATTTTTCAGTTGATAAACTAAAATAAGATTGTAATTAAATTAAATGCTAAACTAATATTTTTGGTATTTTTATAAATTGGTGAATGAGTGAAAATGATATGAAATTGAAAATATGGATGATGACGCTCTTGATGATGAAGAATTGACTATCCTTGTTCAAAAAGATTATGGGAGTTAAAATTTATCAAGTCTTTAAGAAAACCCCCAAGATAACACTTGACTCCAATATTCTCAATTAATAGTGGCTCCTACAAACATAGCTAACCAATATCTCTTGAGAAATTTTTAAAAACCACTTGATGTGAAATTAAAATTGGAATAATGCAATATGAGTCTTTTTAAAATTGAGTACATAACAGTCCCTCAAAGGCCACAAATCAACTAAATTAACTAGACAATAACACGCTAATTAATTTAACCTCATTGCAACCACAAGAAATTAAAGCAAATATAATCTTCACATTGCAAAATCCAAAATCAATCACAATTATCAAACTAACGGAGACAATAAACATTAATCTCAGTTCTAGAATTTATACACAATAATCCCTAAAATTAGGCAACCTAAATGTATAAATCTAGACTAATAGTAAGAACAAATTAACTCCCCTTTGAAGCTCTGAACTCAAGCAAATATTTCCACCACCAAGAAGCGAAAATCAGTCTCTGCCAACCATCAGATCCGATCCTCCCTACACAATTAAAGTTTCAGCCACAAGACACATGACAGAGGGGCAATGGTGGATTAATGGAATGAGAGAGAGGAAGGGATTGAATGAAATGGTGAAATAGGGGGTGTAGATGGAGGAAGACGGTGAAGAAAGGGTGAAGGAGCTTCTCGCCGTCAGTGGTGGAGGAAGGTTGATGAAGGTAGGTGTGGGTCTCTGTTCCAGCGATGATCTCCAGGCGTTGAAGTGTTAATGTTCTGGGTTCTGGTTCTCGCCGCCGGTAAAGAGGGAGGTGGTGGAAGAAGCTGATGGTGGAGGGAGGTGGCTCACCGGCGGCAAGGGTGGAAGGGGAAACCGCTTACGAGGTGTGGAGGGATGAAGACGAGAGGGAAGAGTCGATGATCGAAGGTGTGTACACGTAGATGATGATGCGGCGCTATTCAATTCCCCATTAATATCCCTCAGCTCGCGCGTTAATGTCTCGGGTCCTGGTTGTATCGGGTCTGTATATGTCTCCAGCTGCATCTCTCGGTTTGCAATATTTAATGAATCAAGACAACCTAATTGACAATAATACAAAACGCATAGCTTAAGGGTAGGGACCAAAGTGCAGATTTTAAAACTTCTGGAGAGGGACTAAACTGAAAAGTTTAAAACTTAAATTAAAACTTTCATTTTAAATTTTGATTTAATCTTTTCAGCCATCCACAAATAAAATAATTAGTTTGACATTAAATATTCTCATAAAAATCAATAATTAAGAGTAATTACATTTTTTTTGACAATTTTGTCATTTTTAGCCCTAATTTAATGTATTCACTCTTAATCTCAATTTATCACAAGAAAGGCATTTTAAGCTCAATAACTACGACAAAATACATTAAAAATCCTAATTTAATTACCAAAAATCATGTAAAAATATGGTTAAATAATTTATTTTTCTCACTTTTGTTCTTAAAATTGTCATCGGTGGCCCATCTTTGAAATAATTGCTCTGCAGTCTTAGGTTGAATTCAATCTTGTCTGCCTTTATTCTTTCCCAATTTATAAAACTTCTCAAACAACCACTAGCCCGCCTTGTGGTTATAAGCTTTTTTCAAGTTTTCACGATGTTCAGGCAATGACCTAAACTGACGCTAAAAATCAATAACAAACAATTAGTGCTCCAAATTTTAAAAGTACTTCATCAGTTTGCATTTGGATAAGAAATTAATAACCATAAAACAATTAACTTACCAAGAACTCAGTGAACCAAGTATCACAATCATTCTTAGGAATCTTTGTCCAACTGGCCCAAGGCTGATTGAAATTACGGAATATTTGGGCCGAGATGAAATCCATCACCAGGTTATAAGGCTCAAATCTGAAGACAGAGGAAATGATGCAAATATTAACATACAAACTAAAGATAAAAAATCGTACCATTATTAGTAACTTTACATGACTTACTCGATGGTGCTGATTGGACGAATCCACACCAGCCTTGTCGTAGGATCAATTGATCCCCAGACTGGTGTATCAGAGGAACTAGCTTCCTCGACCTGGCTTCGAGGCGATGCAGTGTGCTGAAGGAAGAAATGTGAAGTATTGAAAATGTTAGTAAATAGATGCTTAAAGAAAACTAAACATATGTAAATCAATCTACAAATCATAAAGTAAACCTGCTCTTCGCCTTGCTGTGGGTAAGTGGGAGTGATAGTCACACCTGTATCTCCCATAACAGAGTCGATAACAGACGGTGAAGATGACATATGAAGAGGCGGAACCTCTGGGGAAGGGCTAAGCCCTTTGCTTATAAAGGGGGCAGATCGCATCGCCCTACCTTCTCTAATAAGACGGGGCTGGGCTTGACCACTACCTGATTGCCCTCATGAATGCTCAATCTCTGAACACTTATAAACATTATGTCAAAATATATATAAATATAAGAAATTTACTTAATATGACACTAGCGAGGTAACGGAGTATTTAGTACAAGAGATCGTCATTGTTAGTTCTCTGAGTGTTTTGATGATTAACAACAATTGGAAACAATATTGAAAAGGTGTGACAAAGTTTAGGATGTTTTAAACTTGTAATTTTCAATCTGTCAAAAACGAACTCGAGCCTGTTAATATTGAACTCGAGCCTGAGTTTGACAGAAAACATAAACTTGTCAAACCATTCTCCAAACTTGAGACTGAACCTGAAGTTTAAAATCAAACTTCTGAGAAGTTCACATGAACTCGAGCCTGATGAGATCAACCTCGAGTTCATCTTTTCCAGAAAGTTTTTTGAACTTTGAAAACATGTTGAACCTTACACTTGCTCTCTGCAAACCTCAGGTTTGAAAGTTCTTCAAAGACTTTAGGAACATGAACTCGAGCCTGTCATGGTGAACTTGAGTTCATCTCTGGCGGGACAAGTTTTTCAAACAAAGCACTGTTCTATTGAGAAAAGTTTTGTCAATGAACCCGAGCCTAAATGTCTTGAACTTGAGTCTAGGTTTGGCCGAGAGCTTTTAAATCTTTCCTAAGCAGATTGAACTCGAGCCTAAATGTTTTGAACTCGAGCCCATAAATTACCGAGAGCAAAGAATTTTTTAAATTGTTTTAAACTCGAGGTTTGTTTTGCGAACCTCAGGTTTGTTCCTTTGAACTAAAAACAAAGTTTGCTCAGAAGTGTCTCGAACTCGAGCCTGACATTAATGAACTCGAGTTCATTTCAACCCGAGAGCATTTTAGTTTTTCAATGATCTGCAAACCTCAGGTTTGTAAAGCAAACCTCAGGTTTACACTTTTTGAACTTGCACAGTTTTGAACACTAAAGCCTCGAACTCGAGCCTGTAAGAACTGAACTCGAGTTCGTGACGCTGGTTCATAATTTTTGAATTTGGGCATTTCAGAAATCAATGTTATTTGATCCTATCTTCTTCCAATATTATTCTCTGATATACCCTGCTATGTTTAACGTATTTATTAGTTGATTTCAGAGCATTAAAGAATGTTTGGTGAGAGGTTAGAGTATAAAACCAAAAGCAACTCAGAGCATTTATTGCAAAGCACAAAAGTTACTCCTTCTACCCAAATCCTTCTGCACACGCTTACAAAGTATTTAAGGATGTTAGCTGAAACAAGAAAACTCCTCTCCAACGGATCAATTCGCAGAAAGTCAGCCCTGATGTCTTGACCAACTAGATTAAGAGAGAGAAGACCCCAAAAAACCACTTCAGAACACTTGGGCAACTCCTCCAACGGTCTGATTCAAGCTACAACGGTCATTTAATGTTCTCTAGCTATAAATAGAGTTCATTATCACCTTCACAGATATATACAACTACACTGAGCAAAAATCTACTAAGTTCATTTATTGTGTATTAGCTTCCTGCTGTATTGTGTCATTTTGACATTAGTGCTTCAATGATTATCTTATCCACTCTGTGAGAGAGTTATTACTTGTAAAATCATTCATTGATTGTAAGAATCACAAGTCAGGGGACTTGGTGATTTTGGGTGCATTGATTAACACTTGTAAGGGGGAGTGTGTTCTAGTGAGAAAACAACTCTTGAGTGCAGAGTGTGTAATCATTTGCAAGAAGTCTAGTGGATTGAAAATCCCAAGTGTAGCTTGGGGACTGGATGTAGGTCAAAAGAAAGGGCCGAACCAGTATAAATTATTGTGTCAAGCTATTCTTCTCTTCTCCTTTATTGTGCTCTGTTTCTAGCTGTCTAAAACAGAACAAGATTTCAAAAAATTTGTAGATACCCAATTCACCCCCCTCTTGGGTATCAAGCTCCATCTTTCATTTGGTATCAGAGCGAGGTCTTTTCAGAAGAGCTTAACAACTCGAAAAGGATCACTATTGAAGGAATTCTTCCAGATGGAGCTTCAATCAACAGACCTCCCGGTTTCGACGGCGAACACTACTCTTTTTGGAAAGCCAAATTTCGTGTGTTCGTGATGGCAACAGAATATGGTCTATGGAGAGTCTTTGAGACTGGAGACTATGTTCCAGTCAAAGTAGAAGGAGGCATCACTGTTCCCAAGATAGAAGCCGAGTTCAATGATGATGATAAGAAGAACATCACTCTCAATAGCAAGGCTATCCTGATGCTTCAGAGTGCTCTTAGTCAAAAGGAGTACTTTCGTATCTGTAATTTGTCAACAGCTAAGGAGATGTGGAAGGCACTGGAAATAGCTTATGAAGGAACCTCCGGAATCAAGGAGAATCGCGTCAACATTCTAACCACTGAGTATGACTTGTTGCGAATGAAGCAAGGCGAGAGTATTCGAGAATTCCAGTTGAGATACACTCATCTGACCAATCAGCTAGCGGCCTTGGGAAAGCTTTTTGATCAAGGAGCTCAAGTGAGGAAAATCCTCAATATTCTGACAAAGGATTGGGAAGCAAAAGTTACCGCCATTGAAGAAGCTCGTGGAGAGTTAATGACTTTAGTTGCCGCATTGTTTGGTAGCTTATCTGAGTACGAGAGCAAACTGAAGTTCAAGAAAGAATTAGAAGATGTCAATGGTGGCAACAATCGCAACAAGGGAGTGGCTCTCAATGTGGAAAAGGATGAGGAAGATGAGGACGAGGATGAAGAAATTGGCATGATGGTCCGAAGATTCAAGAAGTTTTATAAAAGAGATCAAGGCTTCAAGAAATTTCAGAAAGGAAGTTCGAGCTATGAATCAAAGAAACCTATTATCTGCTATGAATGCGAGAAGCCCGGACACATCAAGGCAGAATGCCCTCAGCTGAAAAACCAAGAGAAAGAAAAGAAGAAATTCAAGAAATACAAAAAGAAGGCATATGTGTCAGCTATATGGGGAGATAGCTCATCGGATGAGGATGAAGCTGAAGAGGATGAAAGTGAAAAAGCCAACATATGCCTGGTTGCTGAGGAAGAAGAACAACCTAGTGAAACAAATGAGGTATATGAATCTCTTCCTTCCTATGATGAACTGTTTGCTGAATACAATGTAGTTCAAAAGGAATTTGAAAAATTAGCAGATAAGTACATGAGTTTAAAAAGGAAACATTCTTTTCTTGAATTACGTGTTGAAAATTCTACTTCTCCTGAATCTCTAGTCTGTGACGAATGCTTTATTTTGGAGAAAAAGAATTTGCAATTAACAAAAGCACTCGAGAAGTTCACTAAGGGAAGTGAAATGCTTAATGTGATTCTAAAACAACAACGTTTTATAAATGATAGATCGGGCATTGGTTATAGGCCAGACTTTGACAAGAAGAAAGGAAAGAAAAAGAATGGTCAAAAATCTTATATGAATTATTTTACGAAATCTGTTCATTCTTCAAATCCTTTTGCTCATTGCAATTACTGTAATAGGAAGGGACATTCTACTTCATCTTGTTTTCATCGAAAAGAAAGAAAGGCCAAACCTGTAGGAAATTATGTTTGGGTACCAAAAGGAACATATGTTCCCAAGGTACATGCTAACCCCAAAGGACCCAAGAAAAGATGGGTACCTAAAACATGATCTCTTGTGATCTGCAGGTATGTCTTAGAGCATCAAGGCCAAACAAGTGGTACATCGATAGTGGATGCTCAAGGCACATGACTGGAGACAAATCAAAGTTTTTATCAATAAAGCCAAAAGATGGAGGTAGAGTCACATTTGGAGGTGATCAATCCGGGAAAATCGCTGGCATTGGTGAGATAGGCAGCAACGAAGGCCCACTCATCAAAGACGTCTACCTTGTAGAGGGATTGTGTCACAACCTCTTAAGTGTGAGCCAAAGCACCGATAAGGGTAATTTGGTAATATTTGACTCTGATGAATGCTTTATTGTTAAAAAGGATTTGATCTCTATGAATGATTTGAAAAACAAAGCCTTATTTAGAGCGCCTAGAGATGGAAACTGTTATACTCTGAACCTCCCTAGCAATGCATCTGTTTCTGAAAATTGTTTTGTCAGTAACTTGACTGAGAGTTGGCTATGGCATAAGCGATTAGCTCATGTCAATATGTATCAACTTGACAAGTTATTGAAAAAGGATTTGGTTATTGGCATTCCCAAATTGAATTTCAAGAATGATATGATTTGTGATGCTTGTCAAAAGGGAAAACAGACCAAATCTTCTTTTAAAGCTAAAAATGAGATTTCAACAAACAGACCTCTTCAACTTCTTCACATGGATCTAGTTGGACCAGCTAGAGTGAAAAGTCTTGGTGGAAATCTATACACTTTGGTCATTGTTGATGATTTTTCTAGATTTACTTGGACAATATTTTTGTCTTCTAAAGATGAAACCTATGATCAGTTTGTTTCCTTTGCCAAGAAGGTCCAAAACGAGAAAGGGTTCTCAATTTCAGGAATACGGACTGATCATGGTGGAGAGTTCGAAAATCATGCCTTTGCTGAGTTCTGCGATAGTATGGGAATTGACCACAACTTCTCAGTGCCTAGAACTCCTCAACAAAATGGAGTAGTGGAGAGAAAGAACAGAGTACTCACTGAGATGGCACGAGCAATGTTGAACGAATACAACACTTCCCAAGTATTTTGGGCGGATGCCATGAGTACGGCCTGTTACATCTCCAACAGAGCCTATGTGAGAAAGAAGTTGAACAAGACCCCGTATGAACTCTACAAAGGAAGAAAGCCGAACCTCAGTCATCTTCATGTCTTTGGGTGCAAGTGCTACGTGCACAATAACGGTAAAGATAATCTTGGTAAATTTGATCCTAAAGCTGATTTAGCTATCTTTATTGGTTATTCTAATAGGAGTAAAGCATTTAGAGTTTTTAATACTAGAACTAAGATTGTTGAAGAGTCTATACATGTTGTATTCAGTGAATCTAATTCTGATAAACCCTTGGATGATGAAGAAGAGACTATTTTCAAAAACAAATTCTTTTCGAAAACTACTCCTTCTGAAGATTCTGAAAATGTTTTTGAGGCTGATCCTGAAAACAATTTGGAAAATCCTGATCAGTCTCAACCGAGAGCCTGGAAATATATAAGGAATCATCCCTTAGACCAAGTTATAGGTGATGTAAACCAAGGAGTAAGGACTAGAAATAGTACTTTAAATGAAGTCACGTTTTCTGCATTCATCTCTCATATTGAACCCTCTAAGATAGAAGAAGCCCTTTCAGACAATGATTGGGTGATTGCCATGCAAGAGGAATTACATCAATTTGACAGAAATCAAGTCTGGGATTTGGTACCTAGGCCTAAAGATCATCCGGTCATTGGCACTAAATGGGTATTCAAAAACAAACGAGATGAGTCAGCAATCATTGTCCGAAATAAGGCAAGATTGGTAGCCAAAGGCTATAATCAGGAAGAAGGAATTGATTATGAAGAAACTTATGCTCCAGTGGCAAGATTGGAAGCTATAAGAGTTCTTCTAGCCTTTGCTTGTGGGAAAAGGTTCAAACTTTTTCAAATGGATGTCAAAAGTGCATTTTTAAATGGTTTTATTCAAGAGGAGGTATATGTTGACCAACCTCCAGGTTTTGAAAATGAACATTTTCCAGATCATGTCTTCAAACTAAAGAAAGCACTTTATGGTCTTAAGCAAGCTCCTAGAGCTTGGTATGAAAGATTGAGTCAATTCTTACTCAATCAAGGATTTATCAGAGGCAAAGCTGATACAACACTTTTTATAAAGAAAAACAAATTGAATGAAATCTTAATTGTTCAGATTTATGTTGATGACATCATATTCGGTGCTACTAATGACTCCATGTGTGAGGAATTTTCTAAGACTATGCAGGGTGAATTTGAAATGTCAATGATGGGTGAGCTAAATTACTTCCTTGGGCTGCAAATCAAGCAACGAAAAGATGGGATTTTCATATCCCAAACCAAGTATTTGAATGATTTGCTGAAGAAATTTGGAATGGACAAGTGCAATGGAGCTGACACACCAATGAGCACAACCACCTCCTTGGATGCTGATGAAGAGGGCAAGGATTTTAACATTACCAAGTATAGAGGAATGATTGGCTCATTACTCTATCTCACGGCAAGTCGTCCAGACATCCAGTTCAGCGTTGGGATGTGTGCTCGGTTCCAATCCGCACCTAAAGAGTCACATGCTGAACATGTGAAGAGGATATTCAGATACCTCTCTGATACAAAGACTCTTGGACTGTGGTTTCCCAAAGGTCAGCCGGAGCACTTGGTAGCATATTCGGATTCGGACCACGCTGGTTACAAGACGGATAGAAAGAGTACAAGTGGTCAATGTGAGTTCTTTGGCAACTCACTTGTCTCTTGGTTCAGCAAGAAACAAACGACTGTGGCTGTGTCATCAACCGAAGCTGAATATGTGGCCGCCTCAAGTTGCTGTGCTCAAGTACTGTGGTTGAAGCAACAACTTGCTGATTTAGGAGTGCACTTAAAGGAGATCCCGATACTGTGTGATAACACTAGCACAATAAGCTTGGCCAAGAATCCAGTGCAACATACAAGAACCAAACATATTGACGTGAGGCATCACTTCATTCGGGATCATGTGCAAAAGAGAGATGTAAAAGTGATGTTCATTCCAACCCATCTTCAATTGGCAGACATCTTCACCAAGCCTCTAGCCAAGGAACCATTCACCTTCATAAGAAGAGAATTGGGAATGGTAAATCCCAATGAGTTGTAAGTTTACTCTTAACCCAATGTTAGTTTAAAGTTTTGATGATCATTTGTTACTAACTTAAGCATCGGAGCTTCTAGACATGTTTTATGCAGGACATCTCGATCTAACATCTGCTGAAAACTGAGATGAACTCGAGCCTGTGAACCGTGAACTCGAGCTCGAGGAAGGCAGATGAGAGGTGAAAAGCAAAAGAGAGAGTGAACTCGAGTCCATTAGTAAATGAACCTCAGGTTCATTTTTGGCAGAAAGCAACCCTGGACCAAATAAGAAATGAACTCGAGCCCACACTTGATGACCTCGAGTTTGAAAATCTCAGAGAGCACACCTGCTGAAACATCAACCTGAACTCGAGTTCATAAGTGACAACCTCGAGTTCGAGAGGAAGTTCAAGAGTTCACGGTACACTCTTGAAGTCCAGGTAAGTGGATTTTTATGACGAACTCGAGCCCACAAGTTGTGAACTCGAGTTCATCGTATGCCCTATATATACTACAGTTGTGAACTTTCCACTTCACTTCACTCGAACCTCCAGTTTGCCCTAATTCCTCTCATCTTCTTCATCTTCTTCATCCTCTGTTCTCTGCGAAAATGTCTCCCAAGAAACCTCCCACTGAGAAATCAAACCCTAATCCTTCCCAAACCTCCTCTCAAGCTCTATCTGATCGTCCTGTTCGTACGAAGCAACGATCCTCCCGTTTACGAGATGGCATTGACAAAGAAATCAGAGGAGTTCAGAGTGGAAACCCAGCGGTTCCTCCCTCTAGACCAAAGGGAGTAGTGATTCGAGAGGAACGTACAAAGAAGAGGCACGATCCAGAACCGGAAGTACAAGGAAGAGGAAAAGCTCCTCAACCTTCGGTCCCTTTGAGAGAGAAGCAGCCTTTCAAAAAGAAAAAGACTGCTGGCATTCATTCGGTTCCTACCCCTGGTCAAGGCAGTGGCCAACCTCAACCTCCACCTCAATCTTAGAACCAAGGTGGTCCTCAGGTATCTCAGCCCTTGTCTGCTATTTTGGACATTTACAACTATAAGAGTCGTCCCCCCGGCTTCAGTGAGGAACCTTGTAGGATGACCTCTGAGGAAGCAAATCTTTTTAGAAAGAAATTTGACAATAAAAGGAAATTCTGCCCCACAGTATCTGTGGATATGGGCAAAATCAAGGAGGAATGTAGTCTTGATTTAAGTCCCTGGTTGAACCAATTTGAATCCTTGATCTCTATAAAGGCAGCCTACAGTCCTAAGCTTGTCAAGGTCTTTTATTTTCATATGAGGTCTGCAAATATTTTGGATTCAGAAGGTGACTTAGTGGAAGAGAGGATAGTTACAAAAGTTCGAGGCCAAGAAATTACAATTACCCCTACATACCTCAATTCCATTCTCCAAATTCCTGATCCACCTAGGCCAGAGACTCACATATACAAGCAAGAGGCTATATTTAGTTTGCTCAGACCAGATGTGCCTATTCCTGAGGGATTGGAAATCCTCAACTTCACACCTGCCTCTATGCCTCCAAGAAACCGGGCAATTTGGTACATTTACACAAGAAACTTACTACAGAAAGGAGGCAATTTCACCCATTTTGCCAAGAAGGACTTCAACATATTTGCTTCTATCTTGGACAAGCAGCCTCAGAATGTGGGGAATTGGGTTTTTCAGGAGATGGCCAAGTTCGCTTTTCACTCTAGACTATCCTCTCAGATACCCTTCCCAAGCTTGGTCTCAGTCATCCTTCACCACGAGAAGATTTGGTACTTGGCTGAGAATGATCCTCCACAATATCCAATTGAGTTTGGGCAACATATTATGAATCTCATGAGAGTTGATGAGCCTGAGGGATCTGACCAATCTAGAGCTCCTAAAAGATCCAGGCAAGCAAGGTCAAGAGCTACACAGTCCAGAGCTGAGGAAGCTCAGAGTGCCCCTCCTCCCTCTGATTTTGATGCACGGGTTCAGGGAATTGTTGACAAAGCTGTCTCTGATTTGGTTGAGGGTATTGAGCTGGCTGTCGGGAAGCTAGTTGCTGAGGTGAACAAGGGCCACAGTGATTTGGTGGATATTCAAGAAGGGTTCAGAGTAGAACAAGAGGCTCTAAAGAACCAGATCAGTGATCAAGCCTCCACTATCTCGACTATGTTGGTTACGATGATGAGTTTGAGCGACAAGATGGACAAAATATTGAAGACTCAGTCCTCGGATGCTTCTACTTCTGTGCCTGCACCTTCAGACTCTACACCTGTCCCAGAACCTCACCTGTCCACACCCTTTGTCACTGATCCTATCACTACACCTCCCATTGAACCTCCAGTTTCTGACCCTCTGCCAGTAGCCCAACCTTCTTCTTCCCCACCTTTTGCTGATGAAAAGGGGGAGAGAGTGTTGAGTGATTTTGTTGAGGAGTGTTTATGTTGTTTGGATTTTGTGTTCTTAGTTTAGGATTTTGTGTTCTCAGTTTGTATTTTGTGCATATTGTTCAAAACTGAGCTATATGAAATATGAAATTTCAGTTGCATATGATTGGTTTGTGTTTCTGCTGTATTTTTGACTTAGACTCTGATAACGTACTACACTCTCTTATAATCTGCTTAATTTTTTTTTCTTTTCTTCTCAAAAATTGGAATTCAAAAGAGTTTTTCAAATTTCAAAATCAAATTGTTTACAAAGTGTTGTCATCATCAAAAAGGGGGAGAATGTTAGTTCTCTGAGTGTTTTGATGATTAACAACAATTGGAAACAATATTGAAAAGGTGTGACAAAGTTTAGGATGTTTTAAACTTGTAATTTTCAATCTGTCAAAAACGAACTCGAGCCTGTTAATATTGAACTCGAGCCTGAGTTTGACAGAAAACATAAACTTGTCAAACCATTCTCCAAACTTGAGACTGAACCTGAAGTTTAAAATCAAACTTCTGAGAAGTTCACATGAACTCGAGCCTGATGAGATCAACCTCGAGTTCATCTTTTCCAGAAAGTTTTTTGAACTTTGAAAACATGTTGAACCTTACACTTGCTCTCTGCAAACCTCAGGTTTGAAAGTTCTTCAAAGACTTTAGGAACATGAACTCGAGCCTGTCATGGTGAACTTGAGTTCATCTCTGGCGGGACAAGTTTTTCAAACAAAGCACTGTTCTATTGAGAAAAGTTTTGTCAATGAACCCGAGCCTAAATGTCTTGAACTCGAGTCTAGGTTTGGCCGAGAGCTTTTAAATCTTTCCTAAGCAGATTGAACTCGAGCCTAAATGTTTTGAACTCGAGCCCATAAATTACCGAGAGCAAAGAATTTTTTAAATTGTTTTAAACTCGAGGTTTGTTTTGCGAACCTCAGGTTTGTTCCTTTGAACTAAAAACAAAGTTTGCTCAGAAGTGTCTCGAACTCGAGCCTGACATTAATGAACTCGAGTTCATTTCAACCCGAGAGCATTTTAGTTTTTCAATGATCTGCAAACCTCAGGTTTGTAAAGCAAACCTCAGGTTTACACTTTTTGAACTTGCACAGTTTTGAACACTAAAGCCTCGAACTCGAGCCTGTAAGAACTGAACTCGAGTTCGTGACGCTGGTTCATAATTTTTGAATTTGGGCATTTCAGAAATCAATGTTATTTGATCCTATCTTCTTCCAATATTATTCTCTGATATACCCTGCTATGTTTAACGTATTTATTAGTGGATTTCAGAGCATTAAAGAATGTTTGGTGAGAGGTTAGAGTATAAAGCAAAAAGCAACTCAGAGCATTTATTGCAAAGCACAAAAGTTACTCCTTCTACCCAAATCCTTCTGCACACGCTTACAAAGTATTTAAGGATGTTAGCTGAAACAAGAAAACTCCTCTCAAACGGATCAATTCGCAGAAAGTCAGCCCTGATGTCTTGACCAACTAGATTAAGAGAGAGAAGACCCCAAAAAACCACTTCAGAACACTTGGGCAACTTCTCCAACGGTCTGATTCAAGCTACAACGGTCATTTAATGTTCTCTAGCTATAAATAGAGTTCATTATCACCTTCACAGATATATACAACTACACTGAGCGAAAATCTACTAAGTTCATTTATTGTGTATTAGCTTCCTGCTGTATTGTGTCATTTTGACATTAGTGCTTCAGTGATTATCTTATCCACTCTGTGAGAGAGTTATTACTTGTAAAATCATTCATTGATTGTAAGAATCACAAGTCAGGGGACTTGGTGATTTTGGGTGCATTGATTAACACTTGTAAGGGGGAGTGTGTTCTAGTGAGAAAACAACTCTTGAGTGCAGAGTGTGTAATCATTTGCAAGAAGTCTAGTGGATTGAAAATCCCAAGTGTAGCTTGGGGACTGGATGTAGGTCAAAAGAAAGGGCCGAACCAGTATAAATTATTGTGTCAAGCTATTCTTCTCTTCTCCTTTATTGTGCTCTGTTTCTAGCTGTCTAAAACAGAACAAGATTTTGAAAAATTTGTAGATACCCAATTCACCCCCCCTCTTGGGTATCAAGCTCCATCTTTCAGTCATAAATAAAGAACTAACAAAAATCAACCAGACGATTCCTGTTCTTCGACCTTTGCTTGCATGCCTTCCTCTGGAGTCTCATAGTCGTCAAACTCATATCCACTATCAGAGTAAATCTCCTGTGCCTCATTGTTTGATTCCTTAGCATCAATTTGGATAGGAATCAACTCTAACTTTGCAGCAGAATCAAACAGATTGTTTGGTACATTGTCCTCGGCAATATTTATGGCAGTACAAGTTCCACATCAACTTGGAACGATTTAGTCATACTGTCATTTGTTTCTGACTCTTTCGACTTGGGTATTATATTTCGTGCTTTGGTTTTGATAACTCCCCTCCACCCTTGTAGGAAGTAGGGTATAATGTATAGTAAACTTGTTCCGCCTATTGAGCAATGATGAATGGGTCATAACCAACCATATATCTCCTTGTCCAGTGGATCTCAACATTTCCATATTTAAAAAGAGTCACAACCTTGTCCCACTGGTAATGCATCTGAAATATGTCAATTAACTTCCTGTAGTGGTTGCCCTCGACCCTGTCAATTTGGCCACCTCAACAACATACACCGTAATTGCAACATAGTGTATTTGCATTTGCTTCAACAGTTGCAAACCGATACCAATTGATTACATATTTTTTGCATCGGGTAGTTGCAGCTCCATAAGATAAACTCTATGCAAAATCATGGGGAGTTGAAGGGTTTTGCATGAAGTTAGATCGAAACTATTGAGGAAACTCAAAGTTAGTGAATTGATCAACTTCAAAATCTGACATCAAAGGATTTTGTCGATCGGACCCAATTAGAGAAGTAATTGTAACAAAAAAAAATGAAATTAATACTTTAATACTTATCGTAACAATTTAAATAAAAGAAATCTTAATTTAAGTACGGGGCAGCCTCTTCACAGTTGTTTAGAATGTACCACTCTACTACTCACTTATCTCTTCCTTCCAAAGTTGACCTACAATGTTTTCCCACCACTCGGCTTGGAAAATTAAATATTGATATCTGATCGTAGGTATCACCGCCATCATGCTTGCGAGATACGCCTCTCCATCTTGATATCATTTCAGGGGGATAATAGTATGATGCAAATTTAGTTGCCTCTTCGACTAGATACGTTTCATTGATAAATCCTTCAACTTACCTTGGATTTTTGATCTTGTACTTAAGAGTGTGTAAAAACCTACAATGGACAATCAGAGGGTATTTATAAACTATAGTACCATGTCGGTCAATTAATAACTGTGCGAAAGAAATATATACATTACCTCTCAAACGGATACATCCACCTATATTGTTGCAGACCTCCTACACGGTGGACAGAATATTATAAAACACATTCCTCTCAATATGCATGACATCAAGGTTGTGTCTTAACAATTGATCTTCCTAATATGGTAGTTTCCAAAAGATACTGCGTTTGTTCCAATGATGATCAACGCCATATCCCTCAGGTTCCCTAGAAGCAGCCCCTTCTTCAACACTTTGAATGTTCTTGACCCTGTCCTATATTTCTAGACCACTTAAATGACGAGGTTCATTTTCTCGTTCCAACTCATTTCACCTAAAGTCTTTTTTATTTTTCCTAAACAGATGATCGAGGGGTAGGAATCGGCGATGCCTGTCAAACCAATAGACCTTGCGACTGTATTGCAAGCTACAACCCACATTCTGTTCAACATATACCGGACATGCAAGCTTCCTCGACGTTTGCCAGCCATTCAGCATCTCATACGCAGGGAAATCATTTATCGTCCACATTAAGGCAGCCGACATGGTGAAATTCTGGCTTAATGGTACATCGTAGGTAAGAACCCCTTCACTCCACAATACCTTTAACTCGTCTATTAAAGGCTTGAGGTACACATCTATATTCTTTTTTGGGTTGGATAGCCCAGGGATTAACGCGTTAAGGAACAAAAACTCTCTTTCATGCACATGGAAGGTGGGAGGTTGTACAGAGTCACAATCATAGACCAATGTAGGAGGTTGTATAGAGTCACAATCATAGGCCAACAGGAATAATTCCTACCCGTATTGTTGAATGGAGCAAACCCATCGGAACATAGACCAAGACAGACATTACGAGGATCTGCTACAAACAAAGGATTCGCCTTGTCAAATTTAAGCCAAGCTTCGGCATTGGATGGATGCGTCACAAATTTTTCATCCCTACGATGCTCCTGGTGCCATCTCACATGAGTAGTCATTTGTTATGATGAATACAATCTCTGAAGTCTGGGCACGAGAGGAAAGTACCACATCTTACTTAATGCTTGACGGGTCATTTTCCTTCCATTCCTCACAACTTTGTATCTGTTATGTTCACAAAATTTACAGTTGGTCAGCTCAGCATCATCCTTATAATACAACATACATCCTCTGAGGCATCAATGAATTTTTTCACATCTAAGCTCAAGCTCTTTCACTTTTTTTTTTTTGCTTGGTAAAAATCCTTCGGCAAATTATTGTCTTTGGGAACAACCTTACTCATGATTTGTATCATTTCATTGTAATTCGTCTCACTTATATAGTGATTAGTCTTCAAGCTTAGTATTGCTTGGGTAGCCGATAGCGATGAATGTTCACTATTTTCAATGTGTTCGCAACCTTCCCATAACGAACATTATGCATCTTGAAGCATTTTATAGAACCTATCAACTTCCAGACATTATGCATCTTGAAGCATTTTATAGAATCTATCAGCTTCCGGATTAGGATCCTCTCCCATGTATGATGGTTGATTATGTGTACCGGTCTCCTCTTCCATGTATGATGGTTCAGCATGAGTAACGAGATCAAAATATTGGCCAATTGGCGGTCTCACAGCATCCATCACCAATTGTTCATTTTGATTAAGGTTGTCTCGATGACTATTGTTCTCATAATAACCACTCAGTGTTTGTTAGACTTCGCCATGACATTCCCAACATTTATAATCCTTCATAAATCCCTTTTTACACAAATGGATCCTGACCATACCTGGATCTTGAAATTTTAAACACCTACATTTGACACGGACAACTGATCCAGGTACTTGAATTAGTTGATTGTGCTAAAGAAAATTGGATGAACTCTTCCAAACCCTCCAAGAATGTTTGAGTTAGTTGTCTTTTTTCAGTTAGACGATGGTACATCCAACTCCTATCATGATCGTCTTCCATACTTCCCCAACCCAACCCTACACAAATATATACAGTGGGGATATACCCTAGTTCACAAAACATCATGTCACAAATATAAGTGGCCAATACAACTGACTACTTATGCCAAACAATTGCCACTTAATCAAGTTTATCTAATATACAATTTTCAACTTTATCTTTTGTATTTATAATTATCTTTTACTCTAAACAGTATTTATAATTCTTTTTTAAAATTATCCATGTTTAATGTATAACTGGTTAAGGATAGTTTTAAATAAAAAATTTAAATGAGATAATTTTTTTTTAAATAACAGTCATTTTTATAAGAGACTAAATCAACTAGCTAATTTCACTAATTTTTATCATACATAAAAATTTTATTATTCTTTAAAGTCACACCTTCCTCCTACTTTACATTAATTAATTAATACTCTTATCCCTAAACATTACTTCTCAACACTTCACTTTTCTAATTACCAACAAATACAAGATCATAATTTTCTCACACAATTTTTTCACTACACAAAATAAACCATAAAAAAACAATGCAAAATTAATATTCGCACTAATCATTCATATACACAAATAACTTATTCACCAATGGAATACTCATTAATAAATTATTCTATTTGCTATACTGTCCATTCAAAAGAAAAAGAAAAAGGTCATTCATTCTCATGTTTACACTTTACGAGCACATATATAAATGATTTACAAACTTTACATATACACAAATAATTTAACATACAATGAACAACAACACATTTAGTTGTATAATTGATTTATAGGATATGACAATGGCAGAAAGCTCATAGACACTTCGATACAATTCAAACATTGCAAAATCTCCATATTATTTATAAGTTAAATAAAACTCAATTACATTATCTTACAACAAAAGATTGTAGATGGTAAGAATCTAATAAATAAAAGGTATATATTATTGTATATAATCAGAACACATATTAGAAATAGATTCAACTATTAAAAAAAACTAGAAACTAAGGAAGAGTACTAGCGGCAACGACTAGAACGCGGAGACCGGCGGCGGCGACGAACGGCGAAGACCGAACAAGAAGGGAGAACTGACGGTGGACTGAGAGCAACACTAGAGGGAGAGGGAGAGCGAAATCACAGAAGAGGGAAGAGTAAATGTCGAATGAGAGGGGGATTTAAAAGAAGTAAGTCCGTTGCAACTTACGACAGATAATGGGGGCTTGCGATGGACTGTGTTGTCCGTCGCAAGCCCCTTTATCCGTTGCAATCTCGGCCAGATTGTGACAGACAAGAAGTTCGTTGCAAGCCCCTAACAGGGACAGACAGTCTATTCCGAGGGGCTTGCAACGGACTGCCTAATCCGTCGTAAGCCCCATCGGGGGCTTGTGACAAATTTAGTTATCCGTCGCAAGCCCCTAAGTCCGTCGCAAACCCCTCAGGGGCTTGTGACGGATTTCCGACAAGTTTTTGTGATGGTTTTCAAAATCCGTCACAAAAATCCTAAAATTTGCAATGGAAAAAAGTCCATCGCAAATTCTGTCGCAATTTCACCATTTTCTAGTAGTGTACGTAACAAATTGGTTTATGAAGGAATTTTAATCCCAATAGTTTCTGAAATCATAGTTCACAATATTTGAATTATATAGAATTCTCAAATCATAATTAAATAGTTCTTAGGTCATGACATTACATATGTAAACATAAATGACAAATGAAGACATGTGCAAGCAAAAGGAACCTTAACGAGAGCCTACAACTATGCTTACCCTCTTACAACTTCCCTGAATACCTACACAAATCTCACCTAAAAAAAATGTAGACATAGCAACCATAGGATCCAAAGAATCTTAGTAATCATTGGTTATTCAAAAATATATATGTAAATTGAGATCAAGAACATACAGGTAAGTTTAACTCACAATAATTTATTTATATTATTCTTTCCATAAAGCCTTTCACAAACTAGTTCTTGATTCGGTTACCAAAACCCCCTCCCAAATAGGTTCAAACTATTGAACATCATAATTCATTTTCCAAATATCATGCACACGATATTTCACAAAAACATGTCTCAACCTTGTTACAAAAAATAATTATCTAGAAGCTTTATCATATTCAAATCATAAATCACGTATATAACATACCAAGCAAATGATTGATGCACAGACCATTCTGATTTCCCTTGACCAGTCTTATAACTGATGACTAGAGCCAAAGCTAACAAATGATTTATCCATTTAACTGGATTACACAAGATTCCAAAGTAACCATTGAAGTGCCTACCCCCTTCTGATTTCCCGTTGATTTTTTTTTTTAAACTCCAGTAAGGATGCTCCTAAAGCAACCATCTTCGATTTCCCATGTAGAAATTCTTCATGCCATGCTTCAATCTAATTGAATGTATACCTTCTTTGCAAATTTGACATCCAAATTGGCCTAAAATGTTGTATCCTGACAAATTACTATTTGTAGGAAATTCATTGATAGTACTAAAGAGAATGGCTCTCAAGTTGAACGTTTCTTCATCGCGAACATCATACACTGTGACCATATCATCCCACAAACGCTTCAAGTATTCAATTAATGGAGGTAGGTTAACATCTATGTCAATCCCGAGTTACTTGGGCCACGAGATTAGCATGGACCTCATGGAGTACTTGCGCTTCATGTAGAGCCACAGAGGAAGGTTATATATAAATAGTATTACCGACCACCATATACTATGGGTACTACTTTACATCCTAAATAGGTTCATTCCATCAGTAGTCAATGCAAGATGTAGGTTCCTTCATTAGCGAATTTAGGGTGGTTTAGATCAAACTTCTTCCATTATGGAGAAGCTGTAGGATTTTGAAGCATGCCATGATCTGTCCTTTAATTTGCATGCCACCTCATAGAGCTAAAAGAGTTAGATCTTTTGATCGAATGCGAAAGTTTTCAAATGTCAAACTAGTTGTATGTTTTACAAACAAACCCCTATTAAGTAGTTTTTAAGATCTTCAATAACAGTTAGCTAGTAAGAATCGCATGAGAGTTTTATTTTTATAACGATTATGTGCAAATAACTAGGAGGTATGTTAATTAACAAATCTCCAATGTTTAAGGTTTTACATGATGGTTAGTTGGTAAGAACCACAAATTATTGTTTTACCTTTATAATGATTATTTTTAGTTTATCGTTAGGTATGTTATTTATTTGATTTATCACAGTTTCTTAATAACAACCATAAGGTATTTTTTCCCCTTATGTATTGGAGCCATAATATAATAAATTATACACATCATCCTTAGAGAAGTTATTTGAATCATTTCAAAAAGATGAGGATGAGCTTGTAATGAATGCGGAAGCCACGAGTTGGAGGCGGAGTTGAAGGATAGGGAGGAGGAGAATGTGGAGGTTGGGGAGAAGGAGGAAGAAAAGCAGGCATAGTGCAGGTTGGGGAAGAGGAGCACCGAAATGCAGTGGAGGTTGGGTAGGAGGGGTAGAGAAAGAGTCAGAGGTGCATGTTGGGAAGGAGGAGTACGAGGAGGGGTTGGAGATTGGACAGGAGGAGTAAGAGAAGCAAGTGGAGGTACATGCTGGGAAGGAGGAGTACGAGGAGGGGTTGGAGATTTGACAGGAGGAGGAAGAGAAGCAGGTGGAGGTACATGCTGGGAAGGAGGAGCATGAGGAGGAGGAGGTGAAGGTTGGGGAGGATGATTTTCCAGCATTTCTTCAACACGTCGCTTCACCATGATGATGAGAAAAACAGAGGATGAGGATGAAGAAAAAGGTATGAAAATAGGGAGTTTAAATAGATTAGAAGTGAAGCGTGCTTTAGAAGTTAAAGAGGACCAGTGCTCACACAATTATGTACTTTTTATTGTGCCATAAGTTACAAGATGGTTGTTTTTAAAAAAAACATTATTTATCTTTGCCTTATGAAGGTTGTTTTGAAAGAACAATTAAAGAACAATTATTTATTTTATTTCATGACAGTTGTTATATACTTTTTTAACAATATATTTAAAACATTAAAATGAAAAAATAAAATACTTTTTTAACAATATATTTAAAACATTAAAATGAAAAAAATAAAACAATAAAGAGTACCTTGATGAATTGATGAGATCATCAGATTACTTGTCATCAGAGGAGTGGCCAGGATCATGGCCGATTCCATACTCACCAAGTATGAGATTGGTCTTTCTGTTCATGCTCAAGAGGTATAAAAAAAGCCTCCTTATGGCATGGTCAATATGTTTTACATGTCGTAACATTGCCTCTAGTTGTTGAAGCATAGGTTGTGAAGGCAGAGGAGGTAGCAGACGCAGAAGTGGATGTTGGGGAGGAGGAGCAGAAGGTGGAGGTTGGGGAGGAGGGGAAGGAGGAGGTGGAGGATGATGTTGAAAGCTTTATGACAATTCTTCCACATGGCGTTTCAACAAAGAGGAGGACGATGAAGAAAGCGTAGAAAAAATAAATGACAATGAGAGTTTAAATTGAAATCTATAAGGGACATGAAACAACCATCATTGCACGTGTTGGAAATTGAAAAGGATGTAATGAAAGGGTACCTAGTTCTCCAGACGATCATCAGATAACAAGGAGGCACCTAGAGTTAGCACGAGGAAGAGAAAATGTTTTGAAAGCTTTAATTAATGTTTATTAAGTTGTAATCGTTAAGTGTGTTGGTGTTGTTAAGTGTGTTGGTGTTATTTGTAACCACGTCACAAGAATTCTTTACGGTTATTAATTAATAACAGTGAAGTGTGAAGTTGTTATTTTGTTAACTTTTTTTTTAATATTTAAAAAATACAATAGTAGTATTCAATCATCACAATTACTATTGTCCTCCTCTTCCTCATTCTCATCATTTGACGAAGGAAATAAAGGGTTTGACTATAAATCATATTAACCTCATTATGATGAAGTATGAGGTTCAACTTCCTGTTCAACTCTTGGCTTATGTCGTGAGACACCTTGTATATGGCGATTAAGGCCTGCCAACAGTTGCATTAAAGCCTTTATTTCAGGAGGAGGTGGAGGAGCTCCTTGGGATCTTAACAACATGAAGGAGAGAAGGAGTATGTCGATAAAGAAAAGTAGTAAGAATCATAAGGAATACATAAGTTTAAATAGAGGTCTAATGGATGTTATGGATGATTATGACTTATGAAGGTCCGACGATGTTACGAAGGGTTGTGACCTATGAAGTAGTACCTGGGGAAGACAATTCCTTTGAAAGTATTATATGACGGTTGTTTCTGAAGACTGTTACGGTTTATCTTCGTTGAAATAAGAGGTTTGATGAAGAATGTTTGTCAGTCTTACATGACTGTTGTTTCGAAAGAACCGTCATTTTTTTCATTAAATAAATTATGGTTATTAACTACAACAATTATTTTTCTGTTTTCGCGAATTCTGCCTAGCAATACATGATAGTGTGTATAATTAACCATTACTTTTAAACGTTATATATTCTTGCATGACCTGTGCCTCGACATACATGACATTTATTTGTTGTAACCATTATTTATCAAGTTTTATATATGCCCGAATTTTAGTAGCAACAGTTAATAATTAGAGTAAAATACTTTAACCACCTCATGTTTTTCCTTAATTACACAGATTTGTCCTCTATTTTAAAAACATAACTTAAGTTTAAACTGTTAACTCTGTTAAGAATATTCTAAAAAGATTCCAAAACTTTATTTTTAATTAAAATTTATATAAAAGTAAATTTTATTTACTAATTCACCCATAATACTAAATCCCAAATTTCACTTTTTTTTAAAAAAATAAATAAATAACATTTAAGAAACTAAAAATATATAATTTATTTTTGGATTAAGTCCATCTAGTTTATTTTATTTGAACTGGGTTCTTACTATTTGATCTGATAATTTTAATTAGGGATAAGGGTCTTAAATGCCATGAAAGTTTTCACTCAGGAACACTGGTAAGAAGGAAGTTTTTTTTAGACCAAAAATGCCACGGAAGTTTTCGTTGAGGAGCAATTTTGCCCTGGAAGTTTTTACTAAGGAGTAATTTTGCCCCGAAAGTTTTCACTAAAGAGCAATTTTGTCCTTTTGTCCCCAAATATTAAATTTGACTATTAAATCAGTCAAAGACCACACATGTGATACATTGAAAAGGTCAAACTTGGAGCCAAAGAAGAAGATCCTTGAGATGTTGAGCTTAAGAAGGTCAGAATTTGTGAAGCCGAACTGGTTAAAGGGACTGAAAGGTCGACTGTCACAAAACCCAAAGAAAGCATTACTTATGATCTAAGTAAATGATCAGTTTATGCAAACGTAAATATTATCACTATTGATTTGTTTTACTGAACCAATTTTTAGAACAATTCATTTCTCATTTTGCGTTTCATTTGTGTTTTGTGATAGACTTTTCAGTCCCTTTGACCAGTTCGGCTTTACAAATTCTGGCCACCTTGAGTTCAACATCTGAAGGATCTCCTTCTTTGACTCCAAATTCGACCTTTTCAAAGCATGACATGTGTGGTCTTTGACTGATTTAATAGTCAAATTTAATATTTGGGGACAATGCACAGTGTGTTAAAACAATGGTAAATAAAATGGGGAAAAAAAACTCATAAAGCCAATGAAATTATGTAAATTAAAATTAATGAGTTTCACACTCTAGGATGAATATGCCTATAATGAATCAAACTAATAAACTATGAGGGTTCAGCTCAAATAAATTTAATTATAGGGACTTCATTCAAAATTAAGGTAAACTATATGAATAAGGGGATTAATATTATTTTTTAAAAAAAAAAAGTTAAAAGTCGTACTTTTTCAATACAAGATGTTTGTGGTCCATGTATATATGGAAGAATGTTTTTAGCCTCCATATTTTTTAATACACAGGGAATGTTAAAGTTTAAAGCAAACCCATCAACTATACAATTGAGCCTAAAGGACACAAAAAAAAAAAATCATATTGTCTCATTATGACTTAACATTCTGGAGGCAGATGTTAATCTTTGATTGAGTATTTTATATTATGGGTGTATCTAGCTCAAGCTATTCAGTATAAACAAACATTGGCTTTTTTAAAGACATGTTAATACTCCTTTCAATCCTTAATATAAGACATATTTAAAGAGTTGATCTTGGTCCTAAATATAAAACATAAATTTCATATTTGTCATCATTTTCTTAATTTACCCTTATCGATGCTTCATCAACAATAATCAAGGAGGAGAGGGAGGAGGGAATTGAGGAAAATGATTAGGGTATTTTAGATAATACATATCATATTAACTAATCTAACTAACTTCCCTTAATCTAATTAAATTAAGAAATAGAGGAGTAATAGATTTCTCAATAATCTTGTATAAACAATCTTCTAATATCTTCCATGGCACCTAAAGATGGGTGTATTGATCAAGCTTTCATGGAATTAGACAACATCCCTATCTTAAAACAATATATTATTCTTGTGTAATAGTAGCCTCATGATCATGATTAACCAAATTAAACAATCTATATCCAATCTAAACCATCCCTTTTTTTCATCCTCAACATAATTGTTTTTTCATTTATAAAACTCGTATTCAAAATCACATTTATTTATTATATATGTCCCATTTATTTGATACTCCTCCAGTCCTATATATATAAGCTAGTTAGAAGGTTAATTGATTTTAGACCTAAATATTAAACCTTAATCCATTTTATCTATCATGTCTATCATTAATTTTCCTAAACTAAAATACCTAATTTATGAATTGATATATAATTTAATGTTTTTATGGGTAGTTTAGGAAGATCATATCACATTTTTTATAATTAAATAGTTTATCATGCTTCCTTAATCTATCCAAATTATTTAAATTATTCATATATTGAAAATTGGATGAGTATATAACTATGCAACGTGTTGGATATGGGTTTCATTAATTCTCTAGATAACTTTAAATGTTTTCTCATTTTTCCACTCAAAGTCTCAGACATTACTGGATTACCTAGTGATGCAGAACAAGTTGAACAATAATTCACCATGAATTATCCAATTACAATTTTTGCTTTTATAAATTTATTAGAAGTAAAAGTTAATTTTGAGTATCAAATATTGGATATTGTGTGTGTATGATTCCCGAATGAATTGAACCGCACACAATAATTGTATTTGTGTGTGTATGTATATATGAATTTCTATTTAATAAAATATTTTAATAGATTATAATTAGGCAAGTGAATAATTTTTAACTAATATTATGATCAAATTCATGATCTGTTCCATTCGTCCTCATTTGCACCCCAACTATTTTTTTTTTTTTTGGTAAAACCACCCCACAAACTAATTTTTCACACCATTCTGTAGGATAAATTATTAGATACATTAATATGAACAAACCATTAACTATTACACTATTTCGATGATATATATCATGCACACATGCACATATATTAGCTATAGAAATTAAATTAGATTTGTTCATTATATGAGAATATTTTAGAGAAATATCTTAGAAATATCAAATTCCAAATCAGTTTTATTTACTATATTTCATTAACTATTTACTATACTTAGAAGTAAATCACTACACATTTTATTATGAATTACTGATTACTTCTTTGATATTTTCAAATTCTTAATATATTTAATTGGAGATCTACATGTTCCTTTAGATCTAGTCGTGAATTCAGTTTGGGCCAATCAAAGGATGTCAGATTGAAAAGGGTAAATAGAAGAAATTGAGGGACAAAAAGTTGGGTTGTCTGACAAAGTCAAAATTTTGGTTGGTTTTAATTTGATTGTGTTTGACATTGTCCATCTCGGTATTTTTTTTTATCAATAAAATTTATAATAATTTGGGTCTTTGGATCCCTATAATTTAACAAGGGAAAAAGACACGTAAATATAAGTTGAACTTGTAAAACATCAAAACGTCTATTAAATTAGTAAAAGGATAAATAAGTATTCTAGTAGAAATATGGGATATTAAAGTTTGAGAAACAAGACTTAAATGCCCTCCCCTCTATTTCTCATTATTTTCTTCTCTCTCCCTCTCCAATTTCCTTCTTTCCCTTCTCCATCCAAAAATTGTAGCCTCCCATCCGGCCCTGATTTCTATTAGTGGTGATAAGAATAGGGAGCGAGGACGATGGTGGTGTTGGTGATGAATGGATGACGATGATGGTGAGATGAAGGGTGGTTCTGATGAGGACCAGAGAACGGCTAGTGCCTTCCCATGGTGGTGCTGTGTGACCTCCGACGGTGGTCATGGCAGATCCTAATGGTGAATGCGAGATTTCTGGTAGTGGCAGTATTAAACTTGTCCCTTCTCCCTCTCCACCTCATGAAGCTTTCTCGACTAATGAAATACCAGCGAACAATCTTATCCACCTTGCGAAGCTTTCTCGGCCATGGGCAGAGGAGCTTTCTCGGCCACCTCGCAAAGCTCATTTTTGGTAGGGAGGTATGATGGGCAAATCCACTGCAAAGAAGAAGGTTGAGTGAGGGATGTAAAATTTTTTGTGATTCTTGGCTCTTTGGCTTTGAATCTTGGCTCTTGGGCATGGATGCTTGGCTCTAATTGTTGTGTAAAATGATTGAGTAAAAGCTTTAGGTTGTGACAAGTAATAACATTGACTAAACGAGTAATGATTTTAACAAAATCTATAAGTACTGATACTATATATGTCTAGAATGATTGATAAAGAGTTTTGATTTTTTAAGCAAAAAAAAAAAAAGATAAAGAGTTTTGATTTGTGACCAATTAAGTAATGATATTGACTAAAATAGTAATGATTTTGACAAAATCTGTAATGGTTTTAACAAAATTTGTAAGTACAGACAATATATGTAAAATGATTAATAGAGTTTTGGGTTGTAACCAATTAAGTAATGAGAATGACTAAAATAGTAATGATTTTGACAAAATCAGTAATAATTTTGATAAAATCAGTAAGTATGGACAATATGTGTAAAATGATTGATAAAGAATTTTAGGTTGTGACTAAAATTGTAATGGTTTTGACAAATATCGTAATAGTTTCAACAAAATCGTTAGATACTTAAAAAAGTGTGAAATGGGCATTTTGGTTTTTAAGCTAAAATATGAAAAGCACAAATTCTCACACTATCCCTTATTTGTCCTTTACAGGTTTTCATGATCTTTTTTGAATTTTAGAAGTTAAAGTAGTATTTAAATATCTTTTTTCCATTAAAAAATCACCCCAAATAAACAAGAATTTATATGAAAACAATAAGCTGTCATGCAGAGGCATGACAAATTCTCTATTTTGTTTTCCCCTATTTTTCTTATATTCTCTCCTTACTCATACAACTAAAGTGTTAACACAATATATATATTAATAAATTTGTCATATTTATATTTATGAATAATATATAATATTTTCCATATCTCAAAAGGAAATAAAGTTGCATTAATTCAATGATTACAACTAAGAATTCAAAATTCTGCAGGGTCAGTCCTAAAGCAAGAACTGGTCTTCCTAATGATATAGTGTTGTCCCAGTTTTTCCAAGACACAAAAGAAAAAGAGAAAGAAACTATTCAAGTCAAATTAAATAATACATATAACAGAAACGACAATAAAACAATAAAAAGCATGTGGGAATGAGACACAGCTAAGGCATATTTGAAGGGTACAGAAAGAGGACAACGGCTGTTGTTTTCCCTGATTTTTTTTTAATTCTTTGTTTTTTTTTTCTAGGTTGGGGACCCTCCTTTTATTTTCTTTCTTTTTTTCTTTCACACCATTTTTGAAATAAATAATATCATATTGTTTTGACTATTGAAAAATGGATTACTTACTTATGCTTTTGCTAAAGACAAATATTATTGTCGGCTATACTCATAATAACGACAATTGCTCCTTCACACTCGTTGAATTCACGTATATGAATTTTTTTAATAAGCAAAAATGATATTAATAAAATACCAACACTACAAAGTACCAGTTATAATAAGACCGACAAAAAATTAAGAGTAATAGCCAAACGTCTCATAGCGCGATGGTACTAGGGCCAGCCTTAGGAGCTGGCCTTCCCCCTTGACCAGGGTTCGAACCCTGCCTCCCCCTCCCCCACTGGCTATATTATATAAAAAAATAATAATAATAAGAGTAATATATTTTTTAATTGGTACTTGTTTGGAGGAGAACATAACTTCGAATCTCACAAAGTGTACTTATTATGAGAGGTTATAATACTTTACCCTCTAAGCTTCGAGGGGGAAACACTTTATCAAATAAAAAAAATTAAAATAATATGTGTTATATAAACATGATAAAAATATAAAAAATTATAATATAATAAAAATTAATAAATTTTATAATATAGTGAAAATTTTGAGAATTATTTTTTGTTCGTATAAAAAATTATGTTTAGAAAAATATAATGTTTATTTATTTGTTGAAAGAATAGTATCTTCGTCTAAGCAAATGTTTAATAGTTAAATTAGACAGTCAACCAATAGTCAGGTGAATGAAAATGAAATATCAAATATATAAGGGATATTTCTATATTATGCTTTTTAAATTTAAAATAAGTTTATGGGAATAAGATTTCTCTAGTGACTAGAAATAAGACTCTTTCCAGTAAGCCGCAAAGTACAGCGTTTCACACAAAATGTAACATCCCAATTTTCTGAAGCGTTTTTGAAATAATTGATCAGAGTAGAGCATCGGAATAATTTCAAAAGTGTGAGTATCTGATAAACATTTACTGATGTAGTATCTGGCTGCTTACACAGCGGTACAGTAGTCTGAAAATAGTTCAACAAAATAACGTTGAAATAAAAATTTCTCCGTCTTCGTCCTCGCGCTGGCTCCTTATCCTTGTCCTTGGCCCTGGTTCCTCCGGACCCTGACGCTATGTTAAGAGCTGAGGTTCAATTACCATTGAACCTCAGGTAACGGTTAACCTCATGCTTATGTATCAAATATGTATGACAGATATCCATGGCAAAACAGCATTTAATCACATACAATATTCACATATTCACATAATAACATAACACAGCCACTGCAATATGCATGTTATTACAGTCTGCACTATCTCCAGTGCCATGGTGTACATCCGTGTCCTCAGCGCTAGGAAAACATAACGGCATTATCAAAACCATAACCCGTATCAAGTTGTATGTGTATGATTAATTTTCAAAAACAAAATCTCAGACTATCTATCACATATAAGCATACCATAAGCATCAGAGTTAAGGTTACAATACGCGTCCGTACCTGGGTTGATAATTCCGGTATGACGACGATCGGTATACGTTTGCGGACTTCCTATAATAGGAATATCGTATGATTAATTTACAAATAATATCCTAAAATATATTTTGGCCACTATTGACTATTCTACCCTTGGTACATTAAACCATTATTTTATTTTCTCACAATTTATTGAAAAACCGCTGGAATTTAGGGGCAGAATTTCGCCTATCTTTGGAAATTCATAACTAATTCTAGAAAAATCGAAACGAAGATCCGTAAAAGGTTCCGGACTCCTTATGATGTATATTTTCTAGAAAAAATATCAGGCCTTGACCAGAATTCAAAAATCATTCCCAGATTTCACGTGTTCATCCTCTGCCCAGAAATTCCAGCATTTTCGCAACATAAACTTTGTGAATTTATTTCTCACTGTACAGAGCTCATTTCAACATGTTATTTACAGATTTGGAAAGCTCTATATGTCTACTTTAACCATGAATTTTCTCAGAATTTTTCAACAACATTTTCAACATAAAATATGCGTTTTTCTGTGACTTGTTCAGAAATCGCCTAACTGACGAATTTTCGCCAGAACTTCGTTACTACAGTGTTCTTAACCCGGAAATTTTGCAGAACCAATTTCTTCACTAAATTTTCGAAACAAGGCTATTTTTAACTATATAAACATGAAACTAAAATTATTCTAGAATTTTAAAGATTAAAACTACTTCTACCTATGAATATAAACTCAAAACTAAAGAACTTTGTTTACCTAAAGCTTGGACTCCTTCAAGCTTTTCTCCAACTCTCTCAACTCTCTCTCAAATAAGCAAGTGTGGCTTTGCTTGGTGTGAGGAAAATGTGTAGAGCTTGGCCCCTATTTATAGTGAAAAGGTTGGGCAATTTGGTAATAAAATGCAACTTTCCTCTTGATAAAACTCTACCATTGGATCTAGGGCTTCATTGAAACTTTAAATCCTCACCACACACACACACTCATCTGCCCTCTCTCTCTTTCTCCCTTCTTCTATTTCTTTTTCCTTCTCCTAGAAGCTAAAGGCCTTGGGGTGCAAGAATGCAATAGTAGTTTGTATCCAAGAAGCTACCATTTGGCACATGTGATGAAAAATCAACTCTTCCCCTTGAAGCTTCACCCAAAACCGTGCTCCCCTTCAGATTTTTGGGGTTTTTGATTGTTTTTGGGCTTTATTTGTTTGTTGGGCAAAAGTTTGGACCTCCAAAAATTGATCCAATTAGGTTTTGTTGTGATAAAAAACCCTTAATTAAATTCTTCTTGTTTATTATTTGATTTAGCTTAATTAGGTTTAGTTTGAAATGTTTTAATTGTTCCCCAATCCAATTATGATCCTACTAATTCCAATTGTTTCAATTATCGATTCCTTGTTAAGCTTTAATATGGAATTTAGCCTAAATCATTCGAATTGTTTGTTAATATTTGCCATTAGGTTAGTTATGAATGTCAATTCAATTAAGATGTATGTTTGATGCCCAATGATTAATTTTTAGTGTTCTTTAATTGTTTTAAATCCCTTCCTACTCCTTTACGGCTTAATTTTGTCAATATGTGAATTACATGACAATATACCCCTAAGTGTGAATTTAATCGTTCTTGAATTGTTGGAAATTTTATTTAATTGGTTTAGGGGTTTTTAGGAAATTTTACAATATTTTATAACCCCTAATAAAATTTAGGGAGTTTGAATTTTGCCCTATTAAATCCTACCGACAACTTATTCAAGAAGTAGAATAAATACACTACTATTTTGGAGACAACATACTTTCCTATTTTCATGATATCTTATATTATTTTAGGAACCCCAATTTAATTATAGTCCTTAGAAATTCATTTAAATAACTCTTAATTAGTCATTTTTAATTGGAATTATACATCTTTATTTATGCCTAATTTAATTTAGTTAAATTTAGTGTCTTCATTGTTGTAATTTCAATTGCTCATTAATTGTTATTATTCACCCCTTAATTAGGCTCAGTGTGGTGATAACTCTTTAGGGCTTTCTATGAGTCAATTATGATTTTATGCATTAGTGTGTTAATTAAGGATATTTTAGTAAATTTCACCTCTTAATACGTTAATGATGCTTAATCAATTCCTTGATAAAGATTTGGCACAATTATTCAATTTAATGAATACCTAACTATTTATTATTTTTCTCCTATCTTGTTTAAGTATTCTCCATAGTTCCTTATTGGTCCTTTTAATTCCATGTGAACCATAATTTAATTTGGTAATTACTTGCATTTTATGATATTTTATGGTTCCTAAAAGGACTCAATAATTAATTGCAAAAATCAATGCAATTACTTTAATTAATGTACAATTATTTGTCCAATCAATTATTGACACTTTCCTCTAATTTGTTTGATATTTCAATAACATTTTATGCCCCTTTAAAATTTTAAATATGAACTATGCTTCAATATGAAAATTATAGGATATTTTATGATCCCTAAATGAACTTAGAGTATTTGAGTTTGTTTTGGTTTATTTAATTCTAGGAGAAAATTCTCTAATTTGAAACTAGATGAATTATAATATCTTTGAGACCACATATTCACCTACTTTAATAGGTATCATTTAGTGGTTATGCTAAATAGGATTTTTAGGGTATTATACAAAACAAAATTCAAAACATCTAATTTGTTTACTAAATAGAGAGAACAGGGCAGAGCTCCGTGACATCTTGAGTGGAGATCACTAATCAATCTTAATCTTCTAGCTTCTTACTTCTCGCCCTTGCTTTATAGTTGACGATGACATTCCTTACTCACCACCATCGCCACCAGCGACCTAAGTTATTCCAGAAAGAGAGTCGTAGATCAGGCGCAGAAAGAAACCGGAGGATGGAAATAGTGAAGAAACAGAGGCGTAGCTAGAGAGGAGATCACTGTTCATCATCTTCTACACTATGCTTGTAGCCGCTGTCACTGTTCCAGTTCTAATCTTCAGCGATGGGAGCAGTTCAATTTTTGTAATTGGTAGATTCTAGGGTTCTTTCATATTTTTGCATCCCAGATGTGTTGATGGTGGTAGGCACGATGGAAATTGGAGCCGCAGCCAGAACTAGAAGCGGAATCCACCTTGTTTTGATTTCGCGAGTGCTCAACTCAAAGAGGTACAGGAAGCTATATCTACGTCTCTCTTCACGGACCCAAATACGCTCAATCTTTACATTTTTCAAACTCTCAGACTTTGTAATTGTAATTCATCAGATGTATCGTTCCCTAATTTTTCATTCTTCCTTGTTTGTTGGAAGAGTTGGTATTTTTCTTGCACAAGAAGTATGTAAGCAGTCTTGTTGAGAAGGAGGATTCATTTGATTGATTAGATGTTTGTAATTTTGTTTAGTATGAAACAGTATAGTTTGAGGCTTACTAAAGAGAGTCGTATCTCCAGTCATTGGAGAAATCTTAATCCCTAAGTTTATATACATTTTCAAAATAAAAGAAAAGTTTATGTAATTTTAATAAAATGGAGAAGTAGTCAATATATATTATTCAAAAATCAACTATATTCCAGAATAGAAGGAAAAACTAAGGGCCATGTATATCCGAAGTTTGGACGGACGGATCATATTGGATTTCATATAATTTCTTCACATTGTTGAGGGAGAACCGATATCATTGTGGGTTAGAAGAAGAAGAAATAGCAATTTATATCATATTTGTGCTTTAATAATTTTGCTATGTCGATGTGTCAGTGTTCAATTTACTTGTGATGGATCAATATCTTTTTTTTTAAAAAAAAAATTAATTATTACTTTTTTATGATTATATATGAATTTTTTTGTGTCTTTTAATTCAATTAGATATTACACCCTATAAATTTGCTTTAATTATAGAAGATCCAAAAGAGATGTTGGGAAAATTAAATTATAACAATTCCACTATTTTCAAATAATAATGCAATAATAAAATAAGAAATTATATAATCAGTTGCTAAAAGAAACCTTGTAGTACTCTCTGATTTGATATGTCGTTAATTTTTTTGACCATGTGATGTGGCGTTATTAACAAACCATTTGTTATTATTAAATCTAATTATAATAATAATAAACTATAAAAAAAAGTATAATTTGACTTCAAAAACACTTAACTTGTCAAACAAATTATATAGTTTAATAGCGTTTAATTATAATATTATTGAATGTTATAATAATGATGATGCCAATTGAAGCATGATGGCTGGCTCTCCCCTATCCACGCGTTTAAGTAGTTCTTTTCATAATGGCGTAACTTCCAATGTTTTTAAACATACGATTAATATGTGTGATATTATTATTATAACTATTTATATATTTAATTTAGGTCAGATCAGGTCCAAGTTGAGGTAGAGTAATTAATTCAGTCAGTTATATAAGTGTAAACTCTCTAATGGTGAGAATAAAAATTTGACGATTGACTAAAATTAGAGCGATAAAATTAAACCCTATATGGTCCATGAGGTTTTTTATAGGTGACGGCTAATCCCAGTTGCCGTACATACATACATGTATGTATGTTTATATATAATATGTATATATACATATGTATGTATGTGTACACACACACACGTATACACACACATATATATACTAGCTAATGGGCAGACCCACCTTGTAGAAAAGGAAGGCAAGTGCCACCTTGAATTTGAGATTTTTTTTTTTTTAAATCAATACATGTTTAAATGACTGTTTGTCCTTAAATTGAGTGACCATTTTAATACATTAAGACTGCACTTTGTAATTAGATGTAGATGAATAATTGAATAATTATTTAGTGCCTTATATTGAAAAAGATGTATTTGATAGCATTGATAATAAGACAATTATGATGGAATTTCAAAAAATAAGGATAACATTGTAATCATTTTTATTGTAATATACTTTTTTTTTTATAATAAGACAATTATTGATTTCATGATTTTTTTTTGATTTTTTTTCTTGTTCACATGTTTTTTTTAATATATTTAAAACTTTCTTTTTTTAAAAAAAAAATTGAGGTATTGCCCCCGAACCCCCTACCAATGGTGCCCCTTTAGTAATTTTCTAGATCCACTCATGTATATACCTATATGTATGTATGCATAAAAATAAAATTTCAGGAGTATAAATTTTGATAGTTTGAGCTATATTATATGTATAGACTTGAAAGTTTAGGGAGTTTTACCATTAATGTTCAAAAGTTAAGAATGTTATTTATGCATGATTCTAAGTTTAGCAATATCTTTGTGATTAAACTTTTTTTGTTTAAAAAAAAGAATTGAATAGCTAAGCAATGACTTAATTTGTTAATATAATGGCACACATTAATATGCAATAGCATAATTGATGGTGTCATAATTTAGTGGTATAAAACTATTTTGTAAATGAGAGATTGTGGGTTTGATATCTTATAACTTTTATAAGCTGTATGCAATGTGTGGGTATTGTTGTCAACTATCATTTTCATAGTTACTCTTAAATTCTTACTAACTATAAATTACATTAAACTTACGAATTTACATAGGAAATTTGTTGTTTTTGTATTTTTAACTTACAAAATCAAGAAAATTTGCACTAGTTTTTGTGTGTGTGTGATAATGTTCAGTAACTTTATGTTCAATAAATAAATAATGTTGATAGATTTGAATATTTATTTATTAAAATACTGTATTTGAATATTTAAAAGGAGTTAGTCGAGTAAACTTTTTCTTCCTCATTTTCTGTTTTTAGAGTTTTTATAATACGTCATGTAAGCTTTTAATTTTAAATAAAAGGTCCTTATTCACACTTCAGGAAATAAATTAATTTATCCTTGATGTTTGTTGCTTGTAATTTCGTATCCCACTTTTAATTTTTATTTTAAGGGCTAAATATTTTGTCCTAAGCCCCCCTTCTTTAGCAGGCTAGAATTTCCATATACTTTTTATTTTTTATATAGGAAAAATTTTAGGAAAAGTATTCGCTTACGATCTAAAGAGAGGGTGAAATTTAGAATTTACATATACTACTTTAAGTAAAGTGAGTTTTATAAGTAGTAGGCCCATTCTTACTGGGCTTCATTTTTTTATTCGGCCCTTCTTTACCAAAATCCCAATACATCATCTTTTTTTTTGGCTCAGTAGCCCAATACATCATCCGCTATATAACATTGCAATCTTTTGAAAATGGTGCCATTTTATCGGTTTCGTTAAATTCGTCTAAATGTCTGTTACTCTTTTTATGTGGGATCCATTTGTTCTTCATTCATATTTATTAGGGGCGTTCGGGCCAATTCAACCGAGTTGCTAAATTGTAGTACTATTTTACAAAAAAAAAAAACAACAACAACTTTTACACATTTCAAAACTTAGTTGGGTTATACCCTCATTGTACAAAACCTCGTTTGCTAAAATTGCAATCAATCAATCATCAATCAATCAAATATAACCCCCTAAACCTTCTAACCATTCAGCTATTAGTCCATGTATTATGTATATCATCTACATGTCAATTATCCGACCTCTCATTGGATCAGACGTGGAACCTCTACTCAAGTATATGCCTGTTCAAAGCAATTTGCTGTTTAATGGTTTTTTCAACATGAAATGCAATTCCATTGGCCTGTTCAACCTACTCTTAATCAATATTTACGTGAAAACCATTCTCCATACGTTGGAAACCGTTTCGTTGTACACTTGGTAATTCTCCGTAGTTCATTTTGAAATAACCATTTATCAGTTTTTTTTTTATTGGTTTTTGTCATCTGCGTGAGTAAGTAAGAACTTGTCGGAAATCAATTGTGTTATTTGAAGATCATCTCCTCAACTGTATAATTTAATTTCCAATATTCAACTATTGGTTCATTTAAGTGGCCACAATTAATTGTTGTTCATACTCACATTGATGTTGGATGCCTATTTATTCCTTCGGGTTTTTTGCTTTCCCAATCAGCTATAAAAGTCGTATGAGAATATCTTAATTCCAGAATCCATATTATACTATAATGGCAACATGCAATGTATCAGGATTTCTTTCCCTCAATGGCAGAAGCAACAGGTGGTCTATGATTGTGAAGGTCGTCTCTCATTTTATCGACATCCCGTACACTTATATGCATCAACGTATCTATTTTTTTTTTTCATGTGTCTAGCAGAATATTCTGATGTATTTTTATTTTTTCGCCTTCATGTTCCAAACTTCATTGTACTTATTTGGCTAATATTTTGGATTTGTACTGTGCAGCCTCAGGTCAGGTCATTAATATAGATAAATCCAGTATTTTCTTCTCTTCTAACACTCCTCCTGCAGTGATAAACATGGTGAGCGGCTTGTTGAAAATCCCAGCAACAAAGGACCCGGGGACTTATCTTGGCATCCCTAGCATTTGGGGAAAAACGAAGCACCAGGCTATGGCTTACATCAGAGAACGAGTAGCGAGTAAAATCCATGGGTGGAGTCAATCCCTCCTATCTTTTGCCGGTCGAGAAGTTATGATCAAAGCGGTTATCCAGGCAATCCCAATTTACCCGATGAACTGTTTCAGATTCCCCGTTAGAACGTGTAAGGAGATCAACAGCCTTATAGCTAATTTCTGGTGGGATGGTAATGCCGTTGGAGGCAAGACTTATTGGAAAGCTTGGGATGCTATGACCAGTAGCAAGAGTGCCGGGGGCATGGGACATTGAAGCCAAGTCACCGGACTTGTATGATTGGAAATGCCATTGAATGAAGCCCTCCTGGCTAAGACGGCATGGAGGATTTTGATGAGACCAGATGATCTTTGGGCTAGGGTGCTTAAAAGTGTGTACTTCCCTGAAGAACACTTCATTAATGCGGTGAAAGGCTATAAGGCATCATGGTGCTGGTCTAGTATCCTTGATGGCAGAGAGTTTCTCAGGAAGGATCTTCGGTGGGACATTGGTGATGGTACTGCTATTAGAATTTGGGGTGATCCCTGGGTGCGTGGAGATGTTTTCTCGGCGAGACCTCGTACCACTGATGTTCCGATTATTGCAGAGGGTAGAGTCTGCGATCTGATTGTTGATGGGCAATGCAATCTTTCACCTATTAACCATTATGTATCTTCTGAAGTCAAAGAAGCAATATATAAAATCCCCATCCCTTCCAATGGGCTGGAAGACAAATTGGTGTAGACTAGCGCCAAGAATGGAGTTTATACGGTGAAGCTGGGCTACCACTGCCGGAAAGACTGTAAATCTGTTAATGTGGACAGGGCTGGCTCCTCGACTGTCATTCACACCTCATGTTGGAAATCGATTTGGAAGATAAAAGTGATCCCTCGTGTACAACAATTCATATGGCGACTCTTGAGTAAAGCTATTGCCACCAAATCTGCCTTGTTTCGACGAAAAAGATCCCAAGATAGCCTATGCCCAGTCTGTGCAAATGCCGAGGAAACTATCGAGCATGTATTCTTCCACTACCCTTGGACTCGTTGCATATGGTTTGGCTGCTCGCTCGGAGCCAGATTTGATGCCTCTAGTATCGCCAACTTCAATGCTTGGTGGAATTTTGATGACAGGTACCCCCTACTGAGTAAGCATGATCTTTCTTTGATTTGTTGGCTTCTATGGTTTATCTGGAAAGCTAGAAATGAAATGACCTTTGACCATAGAGAGCCAAATCCGAATATTGTTATTGAATTGGCTCGGAAGAGTAATTCTGATTTTTGGGCTGGCTGTGCTAAAGGGGTGAGGGAACCTTTAGGGTCGAGGGGCTGTATAGTCCTGGCACTAAATGGTTTTCCCCTGAACGAGGTAGCCTTAAAATTAACTGTGATGGAGCCTTTTCGTCTTATGAGAAAGATGCTGCTATTGGGGTTATTTGTCGTGACTTTGCTGGCTTCTTTAGATGGAGATTTGTGGATAAAGTTAAGTCTATCTCTGCCTTCATGACTGAAGCCTTAGCTCTGAAAAGGGCTTTGCTTTTGGCTCTGGACCTTGGGCATGATAAAGTAATTTTTGAAACAGACTGTATTTCTTTGCTTTCTTGTGTTGAAGCCAAGTCACCGGACTTGTATGATTGGAAATGCAGAGGTATTATCCAGGATATTATTCGTCTTTTGTCTTCTAGGGTTGGGTTTTCCTTGTCCTTTTCCCCGAGAGGGGGTAATCGTGCTGCAGATCTCCTCGCAGCTGATACTTATAAAGGGGTGTGCCCTACTGGGTGGGTTCAGCGACCAACACCCGCTTTGCTATCTCTTCTAACTCTAGAGGCTCAGAAGACTGGTGATGGGGTTGATAATTCTTCGATTTCCAGTTTTGCTTTGGATGGTGGCTAGTTTTTCTTGTTTTTATGCTTTTCTGTTTTTCTGTTTCCGTTGTATTTGTTTCCTTGTTTTGGTTATTGTATTTCTGTTTTGGTTGTTGCTGGTTTTTCTGGTTGTTGTTTGGTTATGCTCTTTGTAATGGTACTTCTTTGAAGTTTATTTTAATGAAATCTTCTTTGACCAAAAAAACAAATCAGCTATAAAAGTCGTATGAGAAGATCTTAATTCCAGAATCCATATTATACTATAATGGCAATGTGTAATGTATCAGGATTTCTTTCCCTTAATGGCAGAAGCAACAGGTGGTCTATGATTGTGAAGGTCGTCTCTCATTTTATCGACATCCTGTACACTTATATGCATCAACGTATCTATTTTTTTTCATGTGTCTAGCAGAATATTCTGATGTATTTTTATTTTTTCGCCTTCATGTTCCAAACTTCATTGGACTAGTCACTTCTGTATCTGAACTAGCGGATCTCATGGATCAAGGAGAGACAATTTATCAGTTGAATTTTCAAATCATGGATGAATATTTTGTAGTTAACTCTTTTATCGTTAATTCTTCTGCATTGTTCAGAATTCAAATAGATGTTAATTGGATTTCTATTATGTAGTGGAAACCCCTTTCATTGTTGCTTCAGGGATAGTCCTGCTTTTTGGGCTGCAATCAGTTACAGTAAGGTTGTGAACAAGGATGATGTCATTGTAGCATTATTTTTTGTGAAGATGATCAGGACAAATGATTAGTTATTTACCTTAACAACTTACTCTTACTTTTCAATTTTTTTGTTCCTCAAATGTGATGTTCATAATTATTTCATGTTCATATTGTAGATGATGAAACCATATTCTTAAGCCACCATGATCTTTCAGAAGCGGTCTTCAATTATGCCCACCATTTTGTAGTAGATTTTCGTCTCAAGCTCAACCGTCTCTTTGCTGCTCACATTACTCCTGACAATGATTTCCCATAGCATCAACCAATCATCTACTCCATGTGTTGCCTTAAGGCGTCTTTAAAAATGTCTTTTAAATATTTTGCATGCAAGGTTTTTTACTTTGTTCCTGTTTCTGGTGTAGTTTGCAGACAATCTTTTTTTGTAACCATTTTATGATTTCATCATTTGGGATTCCGGTTTCGTTTGAGTTGGTCTTGTCGGAGCCATTGTTGCTCATTTATGAATTAATGTTTCCAGAAGTTTGTTCAACTATCCATATTCTTAAAATGTAATGGAGTTATATTGAACTTGCGATGCTGCACCTCTATTTTTCATCATTTCCTTTACATGTAAAGAAAATATTTAACCAATCTATATCGTCCTTGCCTTTTTTTTTTTATAAAATAAAGTAAAGGCAAGCCGAAGCTTGAGATATGAAAGGGACAAGACTTATGAAAATCTAGCCCTTAATACAAAAGGAAAAGCCAAAAACTAGAAATGGCAGATCGATTGGTCCCTTAGATACATTTGAAGGTAGCTGGTAGGAACTGTTGGAACTAAAACCAAATCCGCCTCATGTTGGTTGTCATGGCCATGCTTGGCCATGTAGTCTGCACAAGAGATATTTTCTCTTGGAGTATAATAGATCTCAACACTCCAATAGAAGAGGAGGTCCCAAGTCTTTGTGATGATGTCTATCAGAGGATGGTCTGAAGAATAATCTCTCATGAGGATGTTGACAGCCTCAATAGAGTCAAAGTATAGGTGGATTCGCTGAAGACCCATCTAGCGCCCCACTTTTAATCCTGTCATGATCGCAAAGATCTCTGCTTCAATCACTGAATGATGTCCAAGAGATTTGTGGAATCCCATCAGCCAGTGACCCTGAGAGTTTATTATTACTCCTCCGCAAGCTGCTTGGTGATAGTAGCGCATTGAACCATCCACATCAATACAAACCGTATCCACAGGAGGAGGAGACCAAGACTCTTCTGCGATCCTGCCAAATTGAAAAATTCTGTGAGTAAGAACTTGATTGGTGGTATTTTCCATTAAAAGATAATTACAAAAGTGTAACATCCCCCTGGTATTTGTCGTCTCGGCCTTGGATAGGAATTTGCACCTCGTTGTCCAGAGGATCCAGCACCCCAAACTAAAAACTTTTGGCCAAGAGAAATTTTGAAATCTTCCATTTCCTGGATTGCGTTGAACATTCCAATTAAGCCAAGTCTCCAAATTACCTGCAAAAAACTGTGAAAAATGGTTAGGCCATAAAATTTGTTTCCAGAAGTCTCTTGCCCTTGCACAGTCTCTGATTACGTGAATCACGGTTTCCTCACTATTGCAAGGAAATGGGTAAATATTGTCAGCAGTGAGACCTCTTTTAACTCGCAAAGAGTTAGTTACCAGCCTCTCATGAGTAACTTGCCACATAAAAAATTTAACCTTCTCAGGAACCTGCCATTTCCACAACAAAGTCCAGAAATTGCTATCTCTTGTTCTTCCATGATCAGATTGGTAGTTATAAGCAGACTTGACCGAGAAGCAGCCATCTCTCGCAGCTCTCCAAGAGAAGCGATTAGGGAGATTGCTAGAAGGCGAGTGAGTTTTAGAGATAATATTTATGATTGAAGAAGGCAAAATGCCCCGCCATCTATCAATATCCCATCTACCATTCCCCAACAATTGATCGTGAATAGTCTCGTCCTCATTAATAAGGGAGGGGTCAGTAACGAAGGCCATAAGGGGACGATCAATAGGAAGCCAAAGGTCATGCCAGAACTTGGTCCCAACCCCTTTATTAACTTTTTTCCCAACTCCCAAAAGAAACTTCTCCCAAACTTGAGCAATTGCTTTCCACGCAAGGGAAGAGTTTCTTTTCTTGGTGACATTGGGAAGGGGAAGGTGGCCACAATTATATTTAGCCCAAAGGCATTGGACCCATAATTCATGTTTTCTCATCAAGAGACTCCAACAAAGTTTCATAATAAACGCCTTGTTTTGACGAATATCGTCCTTGCCTTTGCTAGAGATTCATAACTACAGATATCAGTTACAATATATACTATAGAACATTTCCAATAACCTATTGTTAACTAAGCCTTTTGTTTATTTTTAATTCCATTATCTAGCAGTTAACTGATTTGATCTCCAATTAATCAACGCCAACTATGTTATTAGGCATATTTTAAACATTAAAGGATTTTTCAATTCTTTAAACTTGTCATATATGAAAACTACGAATGTTCAAACGTTTTTACTTGCTCTTTTGAATAACCTTGTATTAGTTTTTAAAATTGTTTAACCTATGTATGTTACACTAAAATAAATCTTAATCATTTGTGTTGCAATTTTATTTTCATGTATCCTTTGTTATCTTTGTGTGTTACACCTTTTAAATGTGTAATAAATGAAAACATAATACTTGTGTATTCTATCATTTAAAAATATGAAATTATTTTTCATAACTCTTAAATAAAAAAACATGTATGCATTTGTATAAATTCAACACCTTCAATATTTAAAAATATTACAACTATGCTTTTAAAAAATTGGAGGTGATGAAGAAGATATTTGCCACAAACAAGTCTTTCTCAACCGAACTCTATTATTAGGTCTTATACCCCTTACCATCATTTTCCTTCCTTTTTCCTTTTTCTTCCGTTGGATTAAGATCTCAACGGTTCAGATTTACCATATGATAAAAATATTATTATAAGGGAAAATGATGGTAAAAAATGATGATAAATCTAGACCGTTGAGATCTTAATCCAACGGTTAAAAAGGGAAAAGGATGGTAAGGGGTATAGGGCTCAAGCCAAATCCGTATAGGACTCAAGCCAAATCCTGTTTTTAATTTCATTCCGTTTAAATGATAAACATACAGATGTTTGCGGCATCTTGAAAGCATAGAATCGAGCATCTATCTAACTATAAATGCAGGGGAATATACGCAATGACTTTGATTCTTGACCTCAAGGACAAAGTGTATGGTTACTTTAATGAACATTTTTTTTTACAAACCACATTTATCAAAATTTAGTAGAAATGCATTTCATTTTTCTTCATATAATATTGCAGTAAGCAACATGTGGTCAGGTGTACTTTGCAAGGGGGAAGCTCTTGAAATTACACTACCTCAATTGGAGAATTTAAAGGGAAGTTTGAGCGTTTTTGTGGTAGTTCAGTAAAAAATTATGCTTTGTTGATCGGTATGCTCAGTTTGAGGTTAACAGTTTACGCAAGATATGAAATTTATAACTCCTCAATGATTCTTCTGTTATAAACATAGGTGTGGAGATTTCTTCTTTTTTTGGTGCAACTCACGTATTTGTAGATCCTGATTTCCCTGAATTGGCTTTGCCAAAGAGAGAAGTTCTTGGCCTGTAAATGTGTCTTTGTCAACACGAATTCCTTTTGCATTCTGAATGATTATTATTATTATTATTATTTTTGGGATTTTGCAATGGACTACATTGGATAAAATGGTGGAAGCATATCGTTTGACTTTGTATCAGTTTATATTTATTATGTGTGGTTCAATCCCTTTGATGATATTCTGATATACTGCTTATTAGTACTCATAATGGGTAGTATTGAATATGGAGTGTTACAATAACCATAATTTTTTTTTAGAATTTTGGTAGATATTGTAGACAATTAGATGATGGAAAAAAGTATAAATTTCAAACATATTAAATCATTTTAATTAAAAAAATGAAACATTTTGAAATATTTAGCATAGTATTCAAGATTGATAAAAGATAAATAAGAGTGTTGAATTTCAATAATTCTAAATGCTCTGATTTGGAATTTTGAAATGTTGCCAAATGTAGAAAATTACCTAACTACCCTTAGTTTGTTTTGTTTTTAAATCCTCAAATTCCCTTGCCAGCTGTTACCAATATGTATAATTGAGTTGTCAACATATATACTAAAGTAGTAAACAATGTACTTGTTGAATATTTCCTAATAATTGCTTTTGTTTCTGAAAATACCCTTTCTCACAAATAACAATTATCCATAATGGTTTAGGAAAACCTGATTAATCAATAATAATTGAAAACCATTTCTTTTAAAGGAACACATCAGGGTCTAGGACACAAATCTCACCCACAAACCTACTATAGAAAATTCATCACTCAGGGCATAACTAACAAATAGAATAAAACATAGCCCATGAGTTTTTTTAACACCGAACCTCACAACTAAAGGGTCTACACAAAACAATTTTCAATACAAGATATAATTGTAGATCCACCAAAAATTAGAGTGTATAACATAAGGCCTCGAGCTCAACAATATTTAACAGTTATCCAAAACAATAAATATATCCCTGGCAATGTGTATGGAGAGGTTCTATTGGCAATACTAAAGCCCCTTCGGGGAGTCACAATGTGAGGGCATTAGTCATTGTTACTGGCGGTAGATACCTGGGCTTACAAAAAAAAAAATATTTCAAGAATATTAGGGCCTAGAATGATAATATAGAAATCAATACAACATTAATACCAAAAGAGGACAAAGCTTGCGACGTCTATGACTCTGGCTGCTTCCCTTGGACTCTAATAGAATTAGAGGTCTTGCAAGAAAAATATTATCAAGGATCAAGGTGCAGATTTGCCAACCAACTATTACCCGAGGAGCGTCTGGGCCAAATAACTATTGAGGGGACCAAAATTGTCAATCAACAATTAAAAAGTGAAAGAAAACACAATTTGGAGCAGATTCGCCAACGAACTATTACCCCGTCACTGTCTTGGTGTCTCCGTCTTCCATTAACTGTCATAGTGTCAGTGACGTCGGCATTTCCAAAGCTTCTATTGTTGCTAGGTGTTCCACTCACGCTCTTGAACTCATCCAGTAGTCCACAGTGTTCGACTGGCACGCACTTTACACCTTGGTTCCATCCCTCCGATGCTACAAGCAGTAACCGTTGCTACCGCAATGCCTGCTCCCATGGGTCCCATCTCTGTTGGTGTTTTCCTTTTCCAACAAGAAGGCTTAACCGCTCTTTTCTCCCACGTTTCCGCCACCGTCCTACGCCAGTGCCTCACATTTTAACTTAATTGTGATAGTTGTTTTTTTTTAAAAAATAGTTATTTGGTGTTTTTATTTTTCACTTTTAATAGTTATTTGGTGTTTTTTTTTTCACTTTTTAATTGTTGATTGGCAATTTTGGTCCCTTCAATAGTTATTTGGCCCAGACGCTCCTCGGGTAATAGTTGGTTGGCAAATCTGCATCTTCACCCTATTATCAATGACGGGGTGAAATATAAAGTCCAAGTAACCAAAATCAATTTACAACATATGCAGGATATGAATGCATGTTAGAGAAGCATGTTTCTTTGAAGGGGGGGGGGGAAGAGAAGCATGTTTGTAATTATATTTAAAATATCAATTTAACTATCCTCCGCAAAAAAAAAAAAGGTACCATATTACATGTATATATATATATATAAATCATCACATCTATCCACCATACTCCAACTTATTGTCTTGTTGGACGCGATACAACCTATTCATGCTAGTATACATAATTAAAGGTTAGCTAGTCATTTTAAGAATACTGCCTCCTCTCATGCTACCACCGATATAATGTAACAGGGAGGTGTCTACCCAATACACTCAACTCAAATTTGGGCTAGGAATGAGAGAACTGATGGGCACTAGAGCTGGGAAATCAGGCCAAGCCTGTTGGGCCAGCCCTTTTAGGCCCTGGCTCGTCAAGGGCCAAGCTTGAAAAATAGACGAGAAATTTGAAATTGGCCCTACAGGGCCTCGGGCTTAATCGTGCCGACCCGTTAGGCCCTTTTCATTGTAGCTTTTTTTTTTTCCTTAAACACTGACTTTTGAATATTAATGAAAGCCTATGTACACATAAGTTGAAGGAAATTCTTATTAGTTGATGTATGCACTTCGTGATACCTCTGATAATATTGGAGAACATTGTGTTTTATTATTATTTTTTTGCATAAATCTATCTCTTCTAAATGAAGGAGTTCGGATGAAAACCAAAAATTGAAGAGTTACACACAACAAAAGTTTTGACACAAGCCTTTGGTATTTCACTTGTTCGATTGAATTTGTTGTATTATCATTTGATTGATGTTAATGGTTCAATTTGTTGATGGTAATTGTCATGTATTATCCTTTGGAACAGCTTAAACAGAACAATTGGAAAAAAAAGACCTCAAGTTTATGAGGATGATACATACTTATCTTAAAATTTAAGGGAGTTATTTGAATAAAATAGAGTTCGTGGAGGTTCTTTTCAGTGGAGTGATGTGGCTGTTTGTGAAATAATGATCCTAGTAAGGAGATTATTTGCATAATCTTAACTTGCTTTTAAGTAGAGGATTAATTATCAAGTTTTGAAGATCAAAGGGTTATTTGCATATGATTCAAACTTTACAGGAGTTCTATGCAATTTAATAAAAAATTATTATATATTGTATTGTGGGGTTAAATTTAGTGGTATGCTTCTTATGTTTTATGTGAGTTATCTATAGTTTCTTAGTAGTATGCTTCTTATGTCTAATGTGAGTTATTTGTGAACAATAATTTGTTTTTGATTATGAATTAGTGAATGTGTTTATTTGTTGGATGATTTGTGTTGTTTAGATATTAATGTAGACAACATTTATTTGATAGATTATAACTTTAATTGTTGTAATTTACTAATTATATTTCTTTGGAAAAAAACCAGAGGAAAAATAGTTAAAATTTAAAATAGTAAATTTTCGGCTCTGCGGGCCGGCCTTGGCCCTGATGTTCTCAGGTCAAGCTTTGAAAAACAGATGTTTCCTTACCCCAAGTCATGTAGGGCCGGCCCTGTTAGGCCCTGACCCTTCACCGGCTAGCCCTGATTCCCAGCTTTAATGGGCACATATATTCTCCACAACCCTTACCACACAGTTCCAAAATATCCCCAAACAGTGAACATAACACATATGTGTGTGTACACACACATTTTCAAAACCTTTTACAACAATGCAACCCCTTAAATATATTTCAGTAACAATATATCCATCAACACAATTATCACACTCTTATATATGTAAACCAAATACTTACATACAATTTGAAAGTATATTGCTTCATTGAACAAAATTCATATACAAAATTATATAGGATTTTTCAAATCACATTTTAATTTTATAAAGGCTAAATTATACTTTTAGTTTTTTAAGTTTCACATAAAACACACTTTTGGTCCTTTAACTTTATAAATTATACTTTTGGTCTTAAAATCCTAACATTGTTAATGTTGCTAACAGAAAACACTGACGCGACGAACTCAAATGATAACTAATAGCATTTAATTACACAATATATTATTCAATTTACCCATATATTAAATTTAAGCTTAATAACATTTAGTTACACAATCATCACTTAATTTTACACTGTTATAACTTGAGTTTTTATTTTCCGTTAGCAAAATTAACGGTGTTAAAATTTTAGGACTAAAAGTATACTTTATAAAGTTAAGGGACCAAAAGTATAACTCATGCAAACTTAAAAGACTAAAAGTATACTTTAGTCTTTTATAAATAAGGTAAGGTTTAGGAAACATCTTATAGTCTAGATTAATAAGCATATAAAATAAATTAATCCTTGTTATTACCTCAACCTCAAGCTCAGCCATTACTTGAAGAGCCATACAAGCTATCACCAGTCACAAGCAAACTCTACATTAACAATGTAGATTCACCATTAAACACAATATTCACCATAAAACACAATACAAAACAAGAAATAAGCAATACATCTTAATTCTCAACTTTATGCTTAAACCCCAATAGCCAATTTCAGTAACCATCCATAACTTTAACAGCCCAAGATCATAAATCACATTCCTTAAGCTCAATTCACTTATTAGAATCCTTAGACGATATCAACATAATCCTCTTACAACAACCACTAGATTTCAAAACTTAAAGTTTCACCTCCAATATACAAAACCCAATCAATAAAAAACCCATCAAACCTTTACATCATCAAAATTATAGCAAATCCTAGCCTGGATATCAAACCCTAGTTCAAAATCTTATTTAACTCAAAATATAACAAAACTAAAGTTATTAGACCTTAATCTACTTCATATAACTCATTTAAGTCGAGGGCTAGGCTTGTAATTGAGGGTCTCAAAATGGAGTGGACCTAAATAAGCCATCCTTGTAGGGCTGCGTGCTTAAATGGGCCAGACCTGTAAGGCAACGAACTGGCTCATTTAAGCTAGTTAATGTTTTTTAAAAATATTTTGATCTTTATTACCTAAACCCTAGCTAATCATCCTGTGTATATAATGAAAGTGATGATGGCTTATTCATATTGTTTAGTGTTTAGTTTATGGTTTATTACTTTATCTAGTTATTTATTTGATTATGGACAGTAGTTTTTCGACTTAGTGTTTGTATGTGTCGTTAAATATTGATAATATTTGATGTTTTAACTTTATTTTGATAACATTTATGTTTTAAATTAGATATTTTATTGTTCTAACTTAATTTTCTTTGAAAAATATGTAAAAAAGTGAAAATATGTTTAATGGGCCTAAAGCCCACGGGCTGGGCTCTGAAATTCTATAGCTTTTCATTACTCAGGCCTAAACATCTAGCCGATTTAGGCCTAAACCCGAGACTGGCAAGCCTGTTTTCCTAACTTTAGCATTTTCACGCATTCACCACAGGTTTGCTACCGCGAACTCATGGCAAATGACTTAGAAATACAATAGATTCTACAACATATTTTGTTGAAAACGACGACAAAGAAGAGCAACCTCAAACACTCTCCCCTACATTGTACTCTACAAAAGATCAAGATCAACTATCTAATACCCCAATTTCTTCAATGGTCAAGTCTTAATTAACTCCAAACCTCAAAAAGTTTGGGATGTTACATTTTCACTATCAATTACTCAAGTATACATATAGACTATTTTAATTTCGATATTGACTACTTCCCCCCCCCCCTCTAACTAAAGTAGCTAGCTGAAGTAGTTAATATTAAAACAAAATAGTAAATATGAATACTTTTGTTAATAGCGAAACTAAAGTAATAAACATGATATTTGTTGAACATTTACTGATAACTACTTTTGTTTTGCTATTAACTATTCAAATACACATATTGACTATTTTAGTTTGGATATTGACTACTTTGACTGGCTATTTTAGTTAATGAAACAAAAGTAATCAATATGTATACTTTAATAGTTAATAGGGAAACAAAAGTATTTATTAGGAAATATTTAAGAAGTATCCTTTTTACTATTTCAGTATTCATCTTAACAACTCAGGTTATATGTATATTGATGACTTTTGCTTGAATAATATTGATTGCTACTTAGATCGTTGGAGCTTCGAGCGCCAGTAATCAGGAAGGTCAATAGAGCTTTGGTGACGAGCCGTCGCCTGCAATCACTAGCACCAGAGCTTCAACGGTTGGCAAGGGGGTTTGAGGATTCTTTTTATAGAAAAACACTAAGGGTTGTTTGATAATTTCGCATAGTTGACAACATTTCAAAATTTCAAATCATTTCATTTGAAATTATTGAAATTTAATATTTTTATTTATCTGTTATCAATTTTGATTGTATTTCTCCCAATATTTTTAAGGAAAAATTCTAATTAAATTAAATTGAAATGCCAAAATTTAAATATAAGTTTACATTTTCACCATATCATTACTCAGGTCAAGAGATCTAATTAGAGAATTTTGAGGGTTGTTGAAAAGGCCATAATACGAAATTAGCTTTCCTACCCATTCTTGGGATAGGTAGGTAAGGATGGGTAGGGAAAGCTCTTCCTATTTGGACTGTTCAGATGAGATCTAGATGGTTTAAATTTATTTTTTTTACTTCTTATGTTTTAAAAAATAATTATTTTAATAGGTAAAGAATCTAAAATAAAGATAATCTGTCAATTAACATTTTTTTAAAAAATAATTTTTTCATTTAAATATTTTTCACATCTGAAAAAGCTCTCCCCGACTGGTTCCCCATAATACCTTTCTAGAGTTAAAAACAACCAAAGAATTTCAATGTCGGTGCTCTGCACTTGAAAATGGGTAATTCGGAGGGCAAATACTTCCGACACGTTTAAACCAGGGAAGGCGCTGGCAGGTGTCCTTCAACGGACAGATGTTGTATTTCCTCACATCACTTCAGAGAATCTCTCTAATGGCTTCCAAATCTCAGCGCCTCCATCAAAGTAATTCTCTCTCGTTCTCTCTCTCTCTCTCTCTCTCTATCTGCTTCCTGTGCTCTGTAATTTAGTATTTTGTTCGTGTTCTCACTGATGCACGCAGTAATAGTCGCGGCTTTACTGGGCCTTACGCTAATTTCAGTTTCAATTTCTTGTTCTCTGTAGTTGCAGGGTCCAACTTACAGAGTTCGACCAAAAGGGCTAGAACAATGGCCACTAATTCTTCTATGAGGGATGCTTTTTCCAAACATGCTGAATATCTGAACAACCTTGTAATGCCTCTTTTCCATCTCTTGCTACTCCCCTTAAACATTGATGATGTTGTTCTAGTGTTAAGAGTGTCATACCCTTTGAGGATCGTTGGACCTTGGAAGACTGATTTCTCGTTCGATTTTTGTTCGATTAGTTGTGGAGATTAAGGAATCGTTGGTTGGACCGAACAAGTGCTTATTTTTAGATGTTTTCTACTACGATATCTAAGTAGTTTAGAATCCAAGAGTTTGATTGGTTAGGAATTGATTCTTCTAGAATTTAAGAGATATTTTAATACCCTTGTTTGTTTGTTTGTTTGTTTTTTTTTTTTGCTGCCACTTTCTGTTTGTTGTATTGATTATTGAAGCCACTATATTACATGCCACTAGAATCCCTCCTCTCTCCTACATTGAACCAAATACAGTGTTAGGGTTACTGACAAGGTTGGAAATAGCATCAAAAGGGAAGGTTGTGACCTGTTAGTGGTTGTAATTGGCGAAACGAGTGTTTGGACATTGGAACTTTTAATCAATTAATTGTTCTTCTCTCAGCTTACTGTTACAGAAGCACTTGTATGTAGTGGTGCTTTTTATGTCAGAAGTATGGATTTTTTGTGATGCTTTGGAGCCCAACCCTTTATAAAGAAATTTTCTTCACCCATAATATTCATCTGAGATCTGACTGTTACAAGTTGTATGAAAGGCCCTGAAGTTTCTGTGAAGTTAACCATTGATGATTTTGCTAAATTTTGAGAAATATATCTCTAAGAATCTTTTTTGTGGGTGGTGTAGGGGCAGTCTGCAGACACTGCTTCCTGTTATTTTAATGCTTGGTAAATTTATTTGTGTAGAATGACAAACGGGAAAGAGTAGTAAAAGCAAGCCGTGATGTTACAATGAATAGCAAAAAAGTCATATTTCAAGTGCACCGGTATCCTGCTTTTTTCTCCTTTTGACTCTATTTTTTCCTACATATGGTAGAACTTTATCTTTGTAGAACTCATTATGATTCATGCTCATGTTGGCATATTCTAATTTGTTAATCAGTATGAGTAAATATAATAAAGAAGAAGTTCTTGAGAAAGCAGAAAAGGACTTAGCAGCTGTCACAAATCAACATGTGTCTCGACTAGTCAAGGAATTGCAAGGAACTGACTTTTGGAAGCTTAGGAGAGCATACTCACCTGGGGTATATTTCATTACTATCCTTGTTGAGGATAGGCTTATTATTGCTCAGTATCCCCTAATCTTGGATTTGGCAGATACAAGAGTATATTGAAGCAGCAACATTCTACAATTTCTGCAAAACTGGAAGTCTTTTGAAGCTTGATGAGATAAATTCGACTTTATTGCCACTCAGTGATCCATCTCTTGAGCCTCTGCAGATAAATGTTCTTGACTATCTTTTAGGGGTAAGATTTTACATTATTAACTTTTAGTTTTTATTTATTCAAAAATAAGGTAAAACTCAAGAAGAGGTGTTAGAGTTACTCATGGAAGAGAAGTATCAAGTATGAAGGAAAAGATCTAGTTCTACATAATCTTTTTAGATGTTTTTGATCTATTGGCCTTTCTTTTCTTTTTGCTAGATTTTTTAACAATCGATTCATGTATGAAGATACAAATGCATGTAATCTATTTGTTCTTACCCTTCTCTTTATCATGGAGAATGTACACTTATTTTGCAGCTTGCAGATTTGACTGGAGAGCTAATGCGTCTGGCAATTGGTCAAATATCAGATGGTGAGCTTGAATTTGCTGAAAAGATTTGCAGATTTGTACGCGATATATACAGGGATCTTACCTTGGTAGTTCCTATTATGGACGATAGTTCTGATATGAAGACAAAGATGGATACAATGCTTCAAAGTGTCATGAAAATAGAGAATGGTAATGTGTTGGCAGTTTATCTTCTCAAAATCTGTTTCCATGACTAGTGTTCGTCTATTTCCCAGTTAGATGCCTTAAAATCTTAGTTGGAAGTACAAATAGAACAATTTAAACAGTTAATTGGAAAAGAAATTGTTTATCCCATTATCCCCTTTTGTTTTTAAAAATATCTATGACCAGATACCTGAATGTTTATAGCATCATGAAAAATGTGGCAAAAATCATGCAAATGGGACACCTTTGGGAGCATCCTATTGCAGTTTTGTTCTGTTAGGAAGTCATGAATCCATCTGCAGGAGGTAGATTGTATCCTAACAAAACAATAAAGATAACTTGTAAATCAAGTGGGCTCTCTGCTTAACTGAATCAATCAGCAAAAATACGAGAATCATGCATACTCTGTGATCTTCATTGATTTTTCTTGTCAAGACTGTCACACTGATTGATTGCTCTTAATTGCAACTACTTTATACTCGAACTCTAACCAAGATCTTCTACACTATTGCATGAAGAGAGAGATTACAAGGTTTAAATTACTTAATTCCTGGGGGAAAGGGTGAGCCTTGGAGCAATAAGAATGTTGCTATCATATGACGTGGAGGTCACAGATTTAAATTCTGGATACAGTCTCTCAACTTGTGGGGGATAAGGTTGCATACATTTATCCCTTTCAAGACTCCGCTTTGTGGGAGACTTGTGTATTAGGCCACTCTTGATTCCTCTGGGGAAAGAGTTTGTATTACAACCTTTTTTTTGTTTTCCCTTTTTGATTTAAGAAATTTCCTTGAATGAATGCCATTGGTATAAGTATGGTGACAATCCTATTGTATACATCAAATCTAAATAGCATGGCACTCCTAAAACTATATCAAGTGAGGTGAGGCAAGACTTATAGATCACCTAGTAGATGACAAGTAATGTTGATTTGTATTTAACTTTTTGCTGAGTTAATTTTTAGTTCTTTCTGCTGCAGCTTGCTTTAGTGTTCATGTCAGGGGATCGGAGTACATTCCTCTGCTTGGATCTAATGATCCAAGTTCCTTCTTAGTGGGATTGCCAGATATTGAACTATGAAGTACTCTCCTACCATCTTAGCCTATGAATTTGTTCCTCTGAATGTCTGTTATAACGCTTCCATTTTAAGAATATTCCTTACCGTTTTACCTTTTAACGACAGGAAAGTTGTATATGTATTGCAAAATAGTTTATTGGAGGACAGTGGAGCTTAATGTCTCTGCATTGATAAATTTTAGCTAAATTTTGTGAAAAGCTTAATATGTTCATCAACTTCGGAAATTGCAACGAATACTTTGGGAAGATGACATGTATAACTTAGCTTTTGTAGCTCAAAGACTGAGCAGCTTGCATACAATCAATTAGTTAGGCCTGGATTTACTTTGATTTAAAGAGTGCTTTGGCATAAAGTCAATCATGTATGCGTTTCCTGTTGAAGGGTTTAATAAATATTTTAGGAAAAATTAATTATTTGATTCTTATAGTTTCATTGAGTTTATAACTCAGTCCCCATGGTTTGACTTGTCACAACTCGGTCCTCGAAGTTTGGACCCTTAACGATTTAGTCCTTAATGTTTGTGAGTCAAAGGAGGGTGCTGATGTGTGCATATGTGGCATCTTGGTTAGCCTACCCCTCCTTCTCTTCTTCTCTTTTCCTCCTCGTCCTCTCTCTCTCTTTCCCTCCTCTCCCTCTCAAGTTATGAACAAAGCTCAAGCTTGGATTAAATCAAATGTGCGACCATATTTGCCGGACACTAAGATCACTTGCATCTTTGTCAGATATGAGGTCTTAGCATTCAATGATAGAGCTGGTAATATGGGTAGGCCTATTGGGTTCGGGTTGGCTTGCCATGGGTTGGGACTAGAGTTGGGAATGTGGTCTGCCCCATGGGATGGCAAAATGCTAACCCTAACCCACAGTGACAGGTTGGCAGGCCAGCCCTGCGTATTTTAAATATATATATATTTTTTCATGTTTTCTTAAGATTGTTGAAAGTTTGAGACACATGTATGAGTCATCAAATTTTCCTATCTAACATCAGTCATTTTATTTATAAAAATTCAAAAACATAATCCTTAATTTAAGAGAAAAAATTATGAAGTTTGGTAAAATTTACCAACAAAAAATATCAAATCTTTCTCAACTTATGTGTTTTGGTAAAAATATGATATTTATTTTAAGAAACAATCAAAAAATGTGTGGGCAACATTGCAGGCCGCATAGGTCAAGCTAGTGCGGCTTGCACTTTTGCGGGTTAGGAAATTCCCACCTTAACCTTGCCAAAACTTGCGAGCTATGGATTGAGCTTGTATACTGGCTCTAGTCGGGACCATATGGCTTTGGGCCAAGAAGATTTGCATCAATATAAGTTGACATTTAGTTAACCCAACCCATAACTTCTAGTTTCGCAAGTTAGCCCGCTCAACCCTTTTTTCTTTTCCTTATTTATTTATTTATATTTTTTGTACTGCGTTTTTCAAGCTTTTTTAAAAACAATTTATTGAATTTTTGTTTTCTACAAACCTAAATCACAAAAAAAGGGTTAAGGTGCAAAAATACATATGTGATTTTCTCAAAAATACACTAAACACCAATTTTTTTTTTTGGGTTCAAAAGTGAGTATGTGATTACAAAGATAGAGCAAAAGTACCCATTGATCATTAATTCGAACTCGATTTCAGCAGGAGAAGGATAGATGGGAGAAGGCGAATGTCAGTTCGCTGCTACATTTTGGCGAGTCTCGCCAATCACCTTCAGGAGCAAGTGAGCATGATTGAGAGTTGAGCAACAATGCTCCAGACTCTTGATGGCATGTTTGCTACGCCTAGCATGGGTGATTTACATGTGATTGAGGCTTGTTTTGTGGAAAATCACGATGATAAATGGATCGTTGATTCATGAGCCACTAACCATGTTTGTTACTCTTTACAGTGGTTCAAACATAGCTTGCCTATAAGTAAAGTACAAAGAGATTTGAAGCTTGGAACTGGGGAGCTTGTGTCTGCACTAGCAGTGGGACAAGTTATTTTATCTTTTGATAATTGCAGGACTTTGGTTTTAAAAGACTGTTTATTTATTCCAGATTTTAAGAGGAATTTAATTTCTGTTAGTTGTTTGGATAAACATGGTTTGACAGTTCAGTTTAATTCCTCAGTTTCAATAAGAAGTTCATCTTCTTTTATTTTTTCTGGTGTAAAGCTTAATGGTCTTTATTTTCTTAATCCTGTTCCCCGTGAAGTTAATCATGTTGAATTAAAAGATGTTGAGCATATTAATTCATCAAAGAAAAGAAAAGTTTCCAATGAAACTTATCTTTGACATTTGAGATTGGGTCATATTAACTCTAACAAGATACAAGGTTTGGTCAAAAGTGGGATTTTGAAATCCCTGAACTTTGAACCGATACCAGTATGTGAATCCTGTTTAGAGGGTAAAATGACCAAGAGATCTTTCAAGGTCAAGGGAAAACATGCCTTACTTCAGCTGGAATTGGTACATACTGATGTATGTGTGTTAGTTCTTTTATAGTTTTGATGATTGCCAACAACTACAAACAATGTAAAGAGGTTTTGCTCTTAAAGGTTGAAAACCTTGAGTAAGAGCAAACCTCGAGGTTGGCACTGAAAACCTCGAGGTTTGGCCTTACAGAAAGCCTCAAAGTTAAGTGTTTTCATGTTTTAAAAAACTTGGTTTCACATAACAACATGAAACCTCGAGGTTAGGTTGAAAACCTCCAGGTTTGTAGGTTGACGCCTAACTCAATATTTTGAAAAATCAAGTGAAACCTCGAGTATTACATTTAAACCTCGAGTTTTATTCAGCCAGAGAGGTTTTGGTTTTCATCAAGTATGAAAACCTCGAGGTTCAGACTTGAAACCTCGAGGTTTGTCATTTCTGCCTTAAACTTGAAAAACTGTGAAATCACTTAAACCTCGAGTATTGGTTTTCAGCCTCGAGTATTCTGGCATACAGAGAGCAAACTGGTTTTCAAAAGAATGAAAACCTCGAGGTTCAGTTTGAAACCTCGAGGTTGGGTCTTTAGTTCAAAAACCTAACTTTGCAAGAATATAAGCAAACCTCGAGTATGGCTTTAAAACCTCGAGGTTATCGGGCTCCAGAGGAAAAATGAATTTTTAGCCAAAGTTCAAACCTGAAGGTTTCTTTTAAAAACCTCAAGGTTTGTAATTTTCAAAGATTTCTCAAAAGGTTTCTTTACAAAGGAAACCTCGAGGTTCACAAGGAAACCTCGAGGTTACATGGGTTTAAAACTGAGTTTGCTTGAGTTCTTCAAGCAAACCTCGAGGTTTGAGAAGCAAACCTCAAGGTTTGTGGCCGTTATTGCAAATTCGAATTTGAGAAATCTGTAATACCTTCTTATTTGATCTCAATGCTTTACATGATTATTCTATATTGATTCTAGATATGTTTAACCATCTCTCTAGTGAGTTTCAGACAGATTAACGAAGGTTTATTGAAGGATTAGAGCAAAAGCAAAAAGTGTGTCAGAACATTTAATGCTTAGTCCAGAAACTTGCTTCCTTTGGTTCATCCACTGGTACACGACTACAAAAGATTAAAAGGAAGATTACTACAACAAGAAACATCGTCTCCAACGGATTTATTGTCAGAAAGCCAACTCAGACTCAATGACCAGCTGGATTATGCAGAAACAAGAGAGAGAAGATGCCTAAGCTTGAACCTACACTCAGCAGATGATCTCCAACGGTTCAATCCTCTTTATAATGGTCATTTAATGTTCTCTACCTATAAAAGGAGTGCATTAACTTCTTCAAAAACTGATACACCAACTGAGAGCAAAAATTTATTAAGTTCATTTATTGTGTTCAGCTTTCATCTGTAATAGTGTCTTTAAGACATTTGTTCTTCAGTGTTTAGTATATCCACTCTGTGAGAGAGTTATTTCTTGTAAATCATTCATTGATTGTGATAACCACAAGTAAGGGGACTTGGTGGTTAGGGTGTATTGGTTACAACTTGTAAGGGGGAGTGTGTTTTAGTGAGAGAACAACTCTTAGTACAGAGTTTGTAATAATTTGTTGATTATAGTGGATTGAAAATCCCAAGTGAGGCTTGGGGACTGGATGTAGGTCAGAGAAAGGACCGAACCAATATAAATCATCTGTGTTAAGCTTCTTCTTCCCTTCTCCTCTGTCTTACCCTGTTTTGGTGTGTTAAAAACAGAGTTATCTCTTTAATTTTTAAAAGATACCCAATTCACCCCCCTCTTGGGTATCAAGCTCCAACTTTCATTTGGTATCAAAGCTAGGTCTTCTCATAAGAGCTTAACATCTCGAGAAGGATCAACATGGAAGGTATTCTACCCGATGGACTATCAACCGACCACCAGGTTTCAGTGGGCAACATTATTCATTCTGGAAGGCCAAATTCAAAGTCTTCGTTATGGCCTCTGAATATGGGCTATGGAGAGTATTTGAAGTAGGAGATTATGCACCAACTGTGATGGAAAATGGTCATAGAGTTCCAAACCCAGAAGATGCCTATGATGAGAATGATCGAAGAAATGTCACTCTTAACAGCAAAGCCATTCTCATGTTGCAAAGTGCTCTTAGTCAACAAGAGTATTTCAGAATTTGCACTTTGCCATCAGCTAAGGCTATGTGGGATGCACTAGAAATTGCTCATGAAGGAACCAACGAAGTCAAGGAGAATAGAGTCAATACTCTCATGACAGAATATGATCTTCTTCGCATGAAGTCTGGTGAATCTATCATCGATTTCCAACTAAGATTCACTCATTTGATCAACCAGCTTGCTACCTTAGGAAAAAGATATGAACAACATGTTCAAGTGAGGAAAATTCTCAATATTCTTAGCAAAGAATGGGAAGCCAAAGTGACAGCCATTGAGGAAGCACGTGGTGAGTCAATGAGCTCTGTAGCTGCTTTGTTTGGAAGCATATCTGAATATGAAGGGAAGCTCAAGTTCAGAAAAGAGCTTGATGAAGTGAGTGGCAAGAACAAAGGAGTAGCCCTCAAGGCTGTGAAGGAAGCAAAAGAGTCGGATAATGAGGAAGATGAGAATGAAGAGATTGGGATGATGGTTCGGCGTTTCAAGAAGTTCTACAGAAAGGATCAAGGCTTCAAGAAGTTTCAAAAGGGAAGTTCCAGCTATGAATCAAAGAAGCCTATCATATGGTACGAATGCGAGAAGCCCGGACGCATCAAATCAGAATGCCCTCAGTTGAAGAACCAAGAGAAAGAAAAGAAGAAGTTCAAAAAGTTCAAAAAGAAGGCCTATGTCTCAGCTATATGGGGAGATAGCTCATCCGATGAAGATGAAACTGAAGAAGAAGAAGAAAAAGCGAACATATGTCTAGTTGCTGAAGAAGAGCAACATGATACAAGCAATGAGGTATATGAATCTAAACCTTCCTATGATGAACTTTTAGATGAATACAACATTGTGCAAATGGAATTTGAAAAACTTGCTGAAAAATATTTTGCCTTGAAAAAGAAAAACACTACTCTTGAATTGCAAGTTGAAAGACTTTCTTCTCCTGAAATTCTAGTTTGTGATGAATGCCCTATCTTGGAGAAAAAGAATTCACAATTGACAAAAGCACTTGAGAAATTCACTAAGGGAAGTGAAATGCTCAATGTGATTCTTAAACAACAGCGTTTTATAAACGATAGATCGGGCATTGGTTATAAACCAGATTTTGACAAGAAGAAAGGAAAGAAGAAGAATGGTCAAAAATCGTACATGAACTATTTTACAAAATCAGTTCATTCTTCTAATCCCTTTGTACACTGTAACTATTGCAATAGGAAAGGTCATTCTACCTCCTCTTGTTTTCATAAAAATGAAAGAAAAGCTAAACCTGCTGGAAATTATCAATGGGTACCAAAAGGAACATATGTTTCCAAGGTACAAGCTAACCCCAAAGGACCCAAGAAAAGATGGGTACCTAAAACTTGATCCCCTATGATTTGCAGATGTGTCTTAGAGCATCAAGGCCCAACAAATGGTACATTGGCAGTGGATGCTCAAGACATATGACTGGAGATAAATCCAAATTTGTCTCAATCAAGCCTAAGGATGGTGGCAAGGTGACCTTTGGTGGTGACCAAACCGGGAAAATCGCTGGCATTGGTGAGATTGGAAACAATGAAGGTCCACTCATCAAGGATGTCTACCTTGTAGAAGGATTATGCCACAACCTCCTTAGTGTGAGTCAAAGCACCGACAAGGGTAATTTAGTTATCTTTGATTCAAACGAATGCTTGATTGTGAAAAAGGATTTAGTTTCCATTGGTGATTTGAAAACAAAAGCTTTATTTAGAGCACTTAGAGATGGAAATTGTTATACTTTTAATTTCTCTAGTAATGCTTCAATGTCTGAAAATTGTTTTGTAAGTAACTTGAATGAGAGTTGGCTATGGCATAAGCGATTGGCTCATGTCAACATGTTTCAACTTGACAAGTTGCTGAAAAAGGGCTTAGTGATTGGTATTCCCAAACTCAGTTTTAAAAATGATTTGATTTGTGAAGCATGCCAAAAGGGAAAACAAACTAAGTCATCTTTCAAAAACAAAAATGAAATATCTACCAATAGACCATTGCAATTGTTACATATGGATCTTGTGGGTCCAGCAAGGGTGAGGAGTCTTGGTGGCAATCTATATACATTGGTTATTGTAGATGATTTCTCTAGATTTTGTTGGACTATTTTTCTGTCATCTAAAGATGAAACATTTGATCAGTTTGTTGTATTTGCCAAGAAGGTCCAGAACGAGAAAGGGTTTTCAATTTCAGGAATAAGGACTGATCATGGTGGCAAATTCAAGAACAACGCCTTTGCTGAGTTCTGTGACAATATGGGGATTGACCACAACTTCTCAGCTCCAAGGACTCCACAACAAAATGGTGTTGTAGAGAGGAAGAATAGAGTGCTCACTGAGATGGCAAGAGCAATGTTGAATGAGAACAACACTTCACAAGTGTTCTGGGCTGACGCTATGAGTACGGCATGCTACATCTCAAACCGAGCTTACTTGAGGAAAAAGCTGAACAAGACCCCATACGAGCTCTACAAGGGAAGAAAGCCGAATCTGAGCCACCTACACATCTTTGGATGCAAGTGCTATGTGCACAATAATGGTAAAGATAATCTTGGTAAATTCGACTCCAAAGTAGATATAGGCATATTTATTGGCTATTCCAATAGAAGCAAAGCATATAGAGTCTTCAACACTAGAACTAAGGTTGTAGAAGAGTCTATACATGTTGTGTTCAGTGAACAAGAAGCTGATAAATCCTTGAATGATGAGGAAGAAACCATTTTCAAAAACCAATTCTTTTCGAAAACTACTCCTTCTCAATCTGAAAATTCTGAAAATGTTTTTGAGGCTGATCCGAAAACAATTTAGAAAATCCTGATCAGTCTCAACCTAGAGCTTGGAGATATATAAGGAATCATCCTTTAGACCAAGTTATAGGTGATGTGAACCAAGGAGTAAGAACTAGAAATAGTACTTTAAATGAGGTCACATTTTCTGCATTCATTTCACACATTGAACCCTCTAAGATAGAAGAAGCCTTTTCAGACAATGATTGGGTGATTGCTATGCAAGAGGAATTACATCAATTTGACAGAAATCAAGTTTGGGATTTGGTACCTAGGCCTAAAGATCATCCGGTCATTGGCACTAAATGGGTATTCAAAAACAAACGAGATGAGTCAGCAATCATTGTCCGAAATAAGGCAAGATTGGTTGCCAAAGGCTATAATCAGGAAGAAGGAATAGATTATGAAGAAACTTATGCTCCAGTGGCAAGATTGGAAGCCATAAGAGTTCTTCTAGCCTTTGCATGTGTAAAAGGTTTTAAAATTTTTCAAATGGATGTCAAATGTGCATTTTTAAATGGTTTTATTCAAGAGGAGGTGTATGTAGAACAACCTCCAGGTTTTGAAAACAAACAATTTCCAGATCATGTTTTCAAACTAAAGAAAGCACTTTATGGCTTTAAGCAAGCTCCTAGAGCTTGGTATGAAAGATTGAGTCAATTCTTACTCAATCAAGGATTTATCAGAGGCAAAGCTGACACAACACTGTTTATTAAGAAAAATAAATTGAATGAGATTTTAATTGTTCAAATTTATGTTGATGATATTATATTCGGTGCTACTAATGACTCCTTGTGTGAGGAATTTTCCAAGATTATGTAGGGTGAATTTGAGATGTCAATGATGGGAGAGCTCAACTACTTCCTTGGGCTGCAAATCAAGCAATGAAGAGATGGGATATTTATATCCCAAACCAAGTATTTAAATGATTTGCTGAAGAAGTTTGGGATGGACAAGTGCAATGGGGCTGACACACCAATGAGTACAACCACTTCTTTGGATGCTGATGAAGAGGGCAAAGATTTCAACATCACCAAGTATAGAGGAATGATTGGACCATTGCTCTATCTCACCGCAAGCCGCCTGAACATCCAATTCAATGTGGGGATGTGTGCTAGATTTCAATCCGCCCCTAAAGAGTCTCATGCTGAGCACGTTAAGAAGATATTCAGATACCTCTCAGACACAAAGACTCTTGGACTATGGTTTCCCAAGGGTCAGCCGGAGCATTTAGTGGCATACTCGGATTCGGACCATGCTGGCTACAAGACGGATAGAAAGAGCACAAGTGGTCAATGTGAGTTCTTTGGCAACTCACTTGTCTCATGGTTCAGCAAAAAGCAAACAACCGTGGCCGTATCATCAACCAAAGCTGAATATGTAGCTGCCTCAAGTTGCTGTGCTCAAGTGCTATGGTTGAAGCAACAACTTGCTAATTTGGGAGTGCACTTGAAGGAGATCCCTATATTGTGTGACAACACTAGCACAATAAGCTTGGCCAAGAATCCTGTGCAACATACAAGAACCAAGCATATTGATGTGAGGCATCACTTCATTCGGGATCATGTCCAGAAGCGAGATGTCAAAGTGATGTTCATCCCTACTCACCTTCAATTGGCAGACATCTTCACCAAGCCCCTAGCCAAGGAACCTTTCACTTTCATAAGGAGAGAATTGGGAATGGTAAATCCCAATGAGTTGTAAGTAATTCCTGTCCATTTCAATGTTAAATTATGGTTTTGATGAACACGGATCACTAACTTAAGCATCGGAGTGTTTAGGTAATTTTATGCAGGTATGGTTTTGCTGTCAAGAAGCAAAACCTCGAGGTTCATGAGCAAACCTCGAGGTTTTCGGGGTAAATAGCCAATACTGGAAGTTTCAGGAAGTTGGAACCTCGAGTTTTGGATGAGACAGAGAGCACATCTCAAATGACAGACAGCAAAACCTCGAGGTTTTGGAGAAAACCTCGAGGTTTAGGGTAAGAATGTCAAGAGTTCACTCACACTCTTGAACTCCAGGTTAGTGACTTTTGTTCATCAAACCTCGAGGTTTGACACACTTATATATATATACGCTGTGCAATTTCATTTCACCTTAGCCCTAGCCTCGAGTTCTCTCGTTTTCTCTCGTTCTCTTCTCTGCCAATCTTCCATTCTCTGTCAATTTCTTCCATTCTAAATCCATAGATGGCTTCGAAATCCCCTTCTCATTCAAAATCAGCCACAAATTCAAACGAAGAGACAGAATCATGGTCTCCTCCTCCTCCACCTAAGCGTCAACTCCTTGAGACTCAATCAAGCAAACCAGTGAGGAAGAAGTCTCGTTCTACTCGTCTACATTATGGAATTGATAAGCACATCCCAGGTGTCATGACTGATCCACCACCATCTCCTCCTCCCAAGGGAAAGTCTAAAAGTGTCTCGTTCAAGGAACCCGGCAAGGAACAATCCAAGAAAAGGAAGGAGCCTGAACCAACGGGCAAAGGGAAAGAGAAAGTTGGGGAGAAAGCAAAGAAACCTCCTACTAAAGCAAGAACAAAGAGAGCCTCAGCCTCTCAAACCTCCCAAGGTCATTCTCCTTCTCAGACTTCAAAACAAAAGGGAAAGGAAAAGGTATCCCCGGTAGTTGAAAATGCTATTATTGATATTCACCGTGTGATTTCACCTCCGGAAGGGTTCATTACTGCTGCCTCTTCCCTACCTAAGGAAGAAAATGATAAGTATAGGGAAATTTACCTTCAAGAAGTTTTCTGTCCCTCAGTAGCTATCAATTTGGAAGAGTACTATAAAGAGTGCAATTTTAGTTTGTCTCCCTGGATTAGACAGTATGAGTCTTTTGTGTCCATTGCCTGCCCTTATACTCCTAGCTTAGTCAAAATGTTTTACTTTAAGATGGAGTATGACCATGTGTATAATGCCAACAAGGATTTGATTGAAGAGCAGGTGTCCACTGTTGTGAGGGGAGTCAAGTTTACCTTGTCCATTGCTATCCTGAACAAAATCCTGAAAATAAAGGATCCCCCTCCTGTTCCTGAATTTGAGTACACTAATCAGCAAGTATATGAGACTCTCATCCCTGGCAAACCCTTCCCTCCTGACCAAGAACTTAAGCTTACCTTCAGAACTAGTGATATGCCTAAGGTGAACCGTGTCCTCTGGTATGTGTACTCTAGGAATTTCATTCCTAAGGCTGGTAATTACACACACTTCACCCAGCTAGACTACAGGCCATTCACTGCTTTATTGAAGAAGGTACCCTTCAACATAGGTCACTGGTTATTTCAGGGGATGACAGCCTTCAATTTGCCAAGAGACAGTTGTCTCACATACCCTACCCCTCATTGGTCTCTGTGATACTCTATTATCACAAAATTTGGTATGTGGGGTCTACTGATACCCTTGAGTATCCACTGTTCTTTGGGAAGAACCAGATGAATTTAATGCAGATCAAGTTTGATGATGAGGGAACAGCTCAGTCTCAAGCCTCTACTCGAATTCGTGCTCAGTCTCAAGCCAATCAAGAAGCACAGTCTGCTCCTCCTCCTCCACAGGCACCAGTACCAGATGATCTAGTGGCTCAGATCAAGAGGATTGTGGACTCTTCCATTACTGGCTTATCTATTAGGATGGAGTTTGAGCTAGGGAAGATCAAAGCTAAGATGGCTCGTGGCCACAATGGACTTATTGAGATTCAGGATGCTCTCAAGGAACATCTTCAGAACATAGAGGATCAGTCCACTGAGGTGAAAAGGAAAGTGGAAGAGATCGAGCTCAAGATGTCCACATACATGATCTCTCAGATGGACCTTACTGGTAAGGTGGACCATATTATCGAGCATCTGCACATTGGCTCTTCATCCACTCTTGGTCCCTCCTCTGCTCCAGTTCCTGATACAGCTTCTGATCCTATCCTTCATACTTTTGATGGCCCTAGTTCATCTCACCCTGTACCTGACCCATCTTCACATCATCTAGCCACTGCGTCACCTACTCACTCACCTAGCCACTCACCTCCCTTTCATACTTTCTCATTTCCCAGTCCACCACATAGCTCTCCACTTTATACCACATCATCTCCTCCTTCCACTTCCACTCATACCACTCCAGCCACTGTGGTTCAGCCTTCCCCCATTACACCTGCCATAGAGGTTCTCCTTCACCCCTTTCCATCTCCACCTACTTCGGCCACTGAAGTTTTCCCTACACCCTTTCCATTCGCTCATCCTCCTATGCCGGATCCTACCTTAGATCCCACCACAGCCATGGTTTTCTACCAGCCTCCTCTCGTTGTTCTTGACCCAGAATATCTTGATGATGACAAAGAGGGAGAGACAAGCAATGAGGATTAGAGGAACTTAGGGTTTAGGTGTTTTGATAATTGTGCAGCAGCATGTTTGTGTTTACTTGTTCTGATATTTTTTGATTGTTCTCATTGCTGTTTGCATCTCTTTGTACTTGTGCTACTTTTTGTATCTGTACTTTTGGATCCCAGTGTACTTTGATGATTTTTGCTTTTTGGAATGAAATACAATACTGATTTCATGCCTCTACTTATCTCTGACAACTTTCTTAAAGAATCTTAAATATCCAAAACTTCAGTTTTTCAGTCTCTTTGATAACTCTTCCAAGTTTTTCAAAACTCTCTTAAGTGTTGCAAAAGGAATTGCTTGTAGGTGTTGTCATCATCAAAAAGGGGGAGAATGTTAGTTCTTTTATAGTTTTGATGATTGCCAACAACTACAAACAATGTAAAGAGGTTTTGCTCTTAAAGGTTCAAAACCTTGATTAAGAGCAAACCTCGAGGTTGGCACTGAAAACCTCGAGGTTTGGCCTTACAGAAAGCCTCAAAGTTAAGTGTTTTCATGTTTCAAAAAACTTGGTTTCACATAACAACATGAAACCTCGAGGTTAGGTTGAAAACCTCCAGGTTTGTAGGTTGGCGCCTAACTCAATATTTTGAAAAATCAAGTGAAACCTCGAGTATTACATTTAAACCTCGAGTTTTATTCATCCAAAGAGGTTTTGGTTTTCATCAAGTATGAAAACCTCGAGGTTCAGACTTGAAACCTCGAGGTTTGTCATTTCTGCCTTAAACTTGAAAAACTGTGAAATCACTTAAACCTCGAGTATTGGTTTTCAGCCTCGAGTATTCTGGCATACAGAGAGCAAACTGGTTTTCAAAAGAATGAAAATCTCGAGGTTCAGTTTGAAACCTTGAGGTTGGGTCTTTAGTTCAAAAACCTGACTATGTAAGAATATAAGCAAACCTCGAGTATGGCTTTAAAACCTTGAGGTTATCGGGCTCCAGAGGAAAAATGAATTTTTAGCTAAAGTTCAAACCTGAAGGTTTCTTTTAAAAACCTCAAGGTTTGTGATTTTCAAAGATTTCTCAAAAGATTTCTTTACAAAGGAAACCTCGAGGTTTACAAGGAAACCTCGAGGTTACATGGGTTTAAAACTGAGTTTGCTTGAGTTCTTCAAGTAAACCTCGAGGTTTGAGAAGCAAACCTCGAGGTTTGAGAAGCAAACCTCAAGGTTTGTGGCCGTTATTGCAAATTCGAATTTGAGAAATCTGTAATACCTTCTTATTTGATCTCAATGCTTTACATGATTATTCTATATTGATTCTAGATATGTTTAACCATCTCTCTAGTGAGTTTCAAACAGATTAACGAAGGTTTATTGAAGGATTAGAGCAAAAGCAAAAAGTGTGTCAGAACATTTAATGCTTAGTCCAGAAACTTGCTTCCTTTGGTTCATCCACTGGTACACGACTACAAAAGATTAAAAGGAAGATTACTACAACAAGAAACATCCTCTCCAACGGATTTATTGTCAGAAAGCCAACTCAGACTCAATGACCAGCTGGATTATGCAGAAACAAGAGAGAGAAGATGCCTAAGCTTGAACCTACACTCAGCAGATGATCTCCAATGGTTCAATCCTCTTTATAACGGTCATTTAATGTTCTCTACCTATAAAAGGAGTGCATTAACTTCTTCAAAAACTGATACACCAACTGAGAGCAAAAATTTATTAAGTTCATTTATTGTGTTCAGCTTTCATCTGTAATAGTGTCTTTAAGACATTTGCTCTTCAGTGTTTAGTATATCCACTCTGTGAGAGAGTTATTTCTTGTAAATCATTCATTGATTGTGTTAACCACAAGTCAGGGGACTTGGTGGTTAGGGTGTATTGGTTACAATTTGTAAGGGGGAGTGTGTTCTAGTGAGAGAACAACTCTTAGTACAGAGTTTGTAATAATTTATTGATTATAGTGGATTGAAAATCCCAAGTGAGGCTTGGGGACTGGATGTAGGTCAGAGAAAGGACCGAACCAGTATAAATCATCTGTGTTAAGCTTCTTCTTCCCTTCTCCTCTGTCTTACCCTGTTTTGGTGTGTTAAAAACAGAGTTATCTCTTTAATTTTTAAAAGATACCCAATTCACCCCTCCTCTTGGGTATCAAGCTCCAACTTTCAATGTGGACCAATAAATGTCCAAGCCAGAGGCGGGTATCAGTATTTCATCACATTTATTGATGATTACTCTAGATTTGGACATGTGTATCTGATGCGTCACAAGTCTGAAGCTTTTAGAAAATTCCATGAGTTCAAGGCTGAGGCAGAAAAGCATCTAGGTGTTCAAATTAAGACTCTTCGATCTGATCGAGGGGGTGAATACCTATCTGGAGAGTTCAGGTGTTACCTGACCAAAGAGGGGATAGTTTCACAATTATCTTCTCTAAGGACACCCCAGCAGAATGGAGTTGCTGAAAGGAGAAATAGAACCCTTTTAGAAATGACAAAATCTATGCTCAGTTATTCATCTCTTTCTGATTCATTCTGGGGATATGCCTTAGAAACAACTATGTATCTATTGAACTTAGCTCCTTCCAAGTCGGTTTCAAAGACACCAATAGAATTGTGGAAAGGGTGTAAGCCTACCATGAACCATATTCGGATTTGGGGTGCTCCGGCACATGTCTTGCAACAAAAACCAGATAAGATCGACTCGCGTACTGAAGTATGCATATTTATAGGCTATCCTAAAGGAACCAGAGGTTGGTTGTTTTATAGTCCAAAAGAAAAGAAAGTCATGGTGAGCACTCACGTGATTTTCTTAGAGGAGGACTATATGACAAATTATAAGCCAAGGAGTAAGGTTATTCTTGATGAGCTAGTCTCAGATCAAGTTTCACCACAACCTCAAGGGGTTCCAGCTTTTGTTCCTGTGGTTGTTCAAATAGGGGAAAATGTACCTGAACATACACAGGAACCAGAGACAGAACCAGAAGTTCAGCATAATGATGAAGTTCAACATGATGATGAACTTAATGAAGAACAAAATCATGAATTGGTTAATCCACTTAATGAGGGTCCTCATGTAGAAACTGTTAACCCACAAAATGTGGACCCCCTGTAGATGCACAACATCAAGTGCGACAAAGTCGTAGTGGGAGATTGATTCGTAAACCTGCAAGATATCTCTTGTTGGGTGAGTCAAATCAGGATGTCATCATTGATGAAGATGGTGATCCATGAGTTATGACGAAGCACTAGGAGATGTTGATGCTCAGGAATGGCTTGAGGCTATGAATCGTGAAATGGATTCTATGTATTCCAACTCAGTTTGGTCTCTTGTAGATGCACCTGAAGAGGTAAGACCCATTGGGTGTAAGTGGATTTACAAGAGAAAGAGAGGATCGGACGAGAAGGTTGAAACCTTCAAAGCTAGATTGGTGGCGAAAGGGTACTCCTAAAAGGAAGGTGTGGATTATGATGAAACTTTTTCGCCGGTTGCCATGCTCAAGTCCATCCTGATTCTTTTAGCTGTTGTAACAAATCTTGATTATGAGATTTGACAAATGGATGTCAAAACTGCTTTTCTAAATGGAAAATTGGAAGAGGAAATCTATATGCAGCAACCAAAAGGGTTTATAGCCAAAGGGTAAGAAGAAATGGTATGCAAGTTGCAGAGGTCCATTTGTGGACTTAAGCAAGCATCCAGATCATGGAACATCAGATTTGATCAAGCCATTGAGTCTTATGGCTTTGAGAAAAGTCTTGATGAGCCGTGTGTGTATAAAAGGATCCAAGGTAGTGCGGTATCTTTTCTGATACTTTATGTGGATGATATTCTCCTTATCGGAAATGATACAGAGGTATTGTTAGGCATAAAAACCTGGCTGAGCAAGCATTTTGATATGAAGGACTTGGGGGAAGCCAATTATATTCTTGGTATTAAACTCTTGCGAGACCGGAAGAATAGGGTTTTGGCATTATCCCAGGCTAAATACATTGACAAAATACTTGCCAGGTTTAGCATGGAGAATTCCAAGAGGGGAGTTATACCCTTCAGGCATGAGATTCATCTCTCTAAGAAGCAATCTCCTAAAACTCCGGAGCAGAGAGAACGCATAAGTAGGATACCTTATGCTTCAGCAGTAGGTAGTCTCATGTATGCTATGCTATGTACCAGACCAGATATTTGCTATGCAGTGGGAGTAGTAAGCCGGTACCAATCGGACCCTGGAGAGAAACATTGGGTAGCGGTTAAACATATACTCAAGTATCTACGGAGAACAAGAGATTATATGTTGGTCTACTCGAGTGGGAATCTTGAAACCATTGGTTACACGGACTCAGATTTCCAGGGAGATATTGACTCAAGTAAGTCCACCTCGGGATATGTGTACACCCTTAATGGTGGTGCCATTTGTTGGAGAAGTGTAAAACAATCATGTGTGGCTGACTCTGCCGATGAGGCTGAGTATGTAGCTACTTCTAAGGCTGTAAAGGAGGCTACATGGTTAAAGAAGTTCCTAACGGACCTTCAGGTGATACCAGGTGTTGATTGTCCTATCACGCTTTACTGTGACAACAGTGGGGCACTAGCACAGTCCAAGGAACCAAGGTGTCACAGGAGACAAAAACACATAAAGAGGAAGTACCACTTGATCCGAGAAATAATTAAAAAAAGGAGATACATTGGTAGCAAAGATAGCATCAGACGAGAACCTTGCTGACCCTTTTACTAAGAGTTTGCCTGAACGTGTGTTCGAAAGGCATGTTACATCTATGGGTCTTAGGAGGATTCCAGATTTGCTATAGCTTTAGGTAGTTGTTATTTCACTTTGTTATTTTGTGTCTTTTGAGCAAGACATTATGACATTGAATTTTGTTCTGAATGTTAATAAATGAGGCGTTTTTCATTTATTTCGTACACTATTTACAAACTCTAAGGTCCGGATCAATTGTGGAGTATATGATCATATGAATACGTTCATAGAGGACATGGTCATAGGTTCTCACAATTGATGAATTGGTTCACAACTATTAAAGCAAGTTGGGCACTTTATTTAGGCTGCAATATTTTATGAAATGGTTTTGTTCGAATCATTATAAAATATTGGTGTGAGTTAATACTTACATTGAATGGATCAAGGAGAGATTTGATTAAGGTTGTTCTTTCTGTCATAAGGAATCAAATCTCCAGATAACTATAGTCATGTAGTTGCTCTTAATCCTGAGTTTATTTTAAATAGGTAGTCGAATAGTTTTCATTCTTTGATTTACCAACGGGTGAGGTTTGATCTATATGACGACCAACAACTCGGTATTTTGGGATTGAGACTGTTGGGTTATCGGTGTTTATGAGATAAACAACATGGAATTTATAGGAAATGTTCCCTTGATATGTTTCGGTACCTGGATATTGAAGACACTGGCCAGTGCATGTAATCCATTAGAGAAACTATTAAAGTCAAGGGAATAAATAATTGATTGGGTTACAGAAAACTAGTCAATCAAGTTATAGACATTCTATAAAGGGGTAATGCATATTCTTGTTATAAGTGTCATTATTCTTGGAGATCACGTTCGGGCTTTTAGTGGAGTAGCACCGAACTAGATAATCTTCTGTAGATTATCATGAGCCTTGATGAATGACAAATGGTAGATCCCCAGGCTAGCTCGAGACAAGGGATGGAGTATATTATCAGATGATGATGGCTTATGGGCTACATGGTCTTGGGTTTACGAACTCAAGTTTGTATCTTAAAGAGCAAGTGGGAGATTGTTGGGTTAATGTGCTCTTTAGTCACTTAAGCCCAATAAGGCTTAATTGAGACTACAGCCCAAGAACTCTATAGCCCATGTGGTTTAAGGTTAGGTCTTGGGTGTAGTAGCATATAAACCTACTTTCACTTGCTTGCGAGTAACGGACGCATAAGGAGGCTCTCATCAGAAACAAACCCTAGAGGCAGACGTTCATCATCTGAACGGTTGCCCACACAACCATCCTATTCCCCTCGAGAGATAGTCTGAAGATCAATCATAGAGCCGACGAGGACTATTCGTGGAGAGGCTTATAGATCGCTGCTTCAGATATGAGGACTGTTTGTGGAGAGGCTTTTAGATCGCTACTTCAGATCACTGCATCTTTCCAGGTAATCAAAATGATGAAGGTTTTAACTTTTCCTATATTGCGTGGTACGATACGCTTACGCATTTCTGGTGAGATTCCAACATATAGAATGTTGAACCTCCAAACCTTCGATCCTTCCTTTATCACCTTAGCCTTCTTCTTCCTCTCTTGTCGGCAGTGTCATCCACCAACAAGAGATTAATGACTTAAAGGATAGATCTTTATGGAACATAAGCTTCGATTTTGTCATTTCATTGTTGGCAAGGTTAAGTTTCACCATTTTAGCAAGGATTAAGGTTGTTTTTGGGATTGGCCATTGTGTCCATATTTATCTCATTGTCTCTCTGCTTCCGCCGTCGTTTACCCCTTTGATCAAAACTCCACCTTCATTTCAAATCCATCTACGAAAAACTCTAATCTTGATGACGAGAAGAAAGATTTAGCATCTGGGTTCTTTGAGTCGAACTAGAAGCTCCTGAAGCCCCCATAAACTACATTAGGTGCCGCAGTTCTGTCTCTGTACTACGTGAATTTGGTCATAGTGATGGAAAAAAAAAGATAAAATCGCCACAATTAGTTGGTGAGGATGCAAGGGATGATTTGTATTCAGTGTTACCAAATAGTATCAGATCGTCGCTGAGGAGAAGGCTGAAAGGAGTCAGGTTCTCGGCAAGCAATTCAGTGCTAGCTGGAGAATGGAGTGATGCCCTGGTGAGGATTCTGGGGTGGTTGTCGCCGTTGGCTCATAATATGATAAAGTGGTAGAGTGAGAGGAGCTTCGAGCAGCAGAACTCAAGCTCGATGCCAAAAATGAACGTTTTGCTATTGCAGACTCTGTTTTTTTTGCCAATGAGGAAAAGATAGAGGCTGCCATAATTGAGCTTCTTGTTGGGTTGAATTATATTTGGAGTTTTGAGAGGGAAATGACAGCCAACGCATTGTTTAAGTGTAGTAATTTCAATGGATTGTCATCAAACTTGCAATAACCAAGCAAAGGAGAATATTAATTGTATCTCTTTTTCATGATCCATATCCTGTAATTTTCTTCTTCAACATCCACGTCATCTTCCATGTCATCATTTCCAGTACAGAAAAAATCAAACTAACAGTCAATGAGGTATTTTTCCTCCAGTTTTGTAACCACATAGTCACTTTTGCACAAAAAAAAAGCACTTGGGTGTATTTTTTAAAAAACCACATGTATATTTTTGCACCTTAACGCCCATAAAAAATTTAAGATACATGACAAAATTATAAAGTGATAATAAAACATCAAATTCAAAGTTTCAAATGTTATAAATTAAGCATGCATCATGTTACGGACATGTATAAGGCCCATATTCAATATATGGCCCAATAAAGGACAATCAATGTGGCAATATGACATCACTTCATTTGGGCTTAGAGGCATAGAAGGCCACACGTCCAAACCCTAACCCTAAGGTATACTCTACAAATAGGAATTAAACCCTAAAGGTACACACATTCTACTCTTTGGCTATTTACAATTCAGCCGTCACAGAGCACACACACCAACCCTTTTGGCTAAATGCCTCCAGTATCTTCGAACTATGTGGACTTTGATCTCTTTATAAGGTATGTAGGCCCTAGGCATTGTTCCTAGGTCAAGTCCGATTTAGTCAATATCAACGTCCTGGTCCATTAGAGCTAGCCAGATCCTGTTCTTGAACAGAACATTGGCGCCCTCCGTGGGGAATCAGTAAATTTTGATTCCTGCGACCAAAAATGCTCAATACTAGAAGCAACAGTCAGATGCCTTTGCACGGGCAGTTCCTGAAAATCCGTCGCAGCAAAATCAAGAACCGTAGTAGCCTATGAAGGGATTCAGAGGAACAATTGTTGTTTGAGCAATGGCTTTGGTTTTGAGCTGCTTTACATGGGTTTTTTTTTTTTTTTAACATTCCATGCGTCCACATGATGAGAAGATAGTAGGCAAGATCCTCATCCTCTCTCCTTGGGAACCCAGATTTGAGCAAAGACGCTTTTGAGTTGCTTCACATGGTTCTTCTTTTAACTCTTCATATGTCCACATGACGAGAAGATAATATGAAGGATCATCATCCTTTCTCCTTGAGAACCCAGGATTGTCATCCTCTCTCCTTGGAAACCCAGACTTTTCAATTCTGGCATAAATTTAGATGCCCTATTTGGATCATAAGCAATCATAACATTTGAATTCCCCATGCCATTTAGTTCAAAGGAGTTATTTTCGTGACTTGGGGATGCAGGGAGGTCAATAATAGGATCACACTACTTTATGTTTGCCTTTGGTATATCTGCTTTGTGTTTGTCTTTTCTATATTATTCATATTAAAAAGAGTTAGCGGATTACTAAAATCCTCCGAACATATAGCAATAGCGTCTAATTTCATTGAACTATTATTTCTTCTATCAAAATTGTTAAGGTAGGGCAAACGAGCAAATGAATGATAGCCGAGGTTGAGATGATGAAAAGCCGAGGCTGAGAAGATTTGGGAGAGATGTTTATCCTTTATTCTACACAAGCTGAGGGTTGATGAACGTACATGAATGACGATTTTGTGTTTGTGCCACTGCCAAGAAGTTTGATGATGCTCTATACAAACCTCTTGAAGTATTCTGCAATATTTTGATTTCATGAGATGTCGAGACACTATTGTCGCAGTCTTTGTCTGTACTTCGCTTAACTAGGACCATACTCAAAATTTAATGATAAAGTCGTGGAGCAACTTGAGGATTCTAAGAAGAATTTAACTGTCACCGATGCTTATCATGTAATATCACTCCATATTTGTTTCCTCGATCGCAACAAAGGAAGATAGGGCATACGTAGTTCCTGCAAGAGAATCAACGGGTTCCTCCAGATGAGCTCTATATCTGAAATCTATGGCTTCTTCGTTAACTCCTCTAGGTGAGCCTCCTCTAGGCCGACTCTCCATCTTTGTGTTCGTATGGGTCTTCATCTGGTGCTCTCTTATTGTCGCGATGACGGCCATGCAGAGAACAATAGAACATGGTAATTTTTGATTCCATCCAATTTGCAAATACCTCGAGATCCAATGTCGAAATGCCTCAGGATAGTGTGTTGCCGAGATACATATACCAGGTTAGATGTCCGAGATTCTTGAGATGCCAAGATGATGAGGTGCCGCTATAACTTGTAAGAACTGGCTGAACCCAAGAGGGGGGGTGAATTGGGTGAAGTATAAAAAATTTAGGAACTTTGAAAATCTTTTCGTAACTCACTGAAACCAGTTTATAAGGCAATAAACACACATTTAAATATGTATACACATTCAAACATATATGCTGGAAATGTAAGAGATAAGGGAAGAGAATGTGCAAACTGATTTATACTGGTTCGGCCCAATCCTTGACCTACGTCCAGTCCCCAAGCCACACTTGGGATTTTCAATCCACTATCTTCTTTCAACTTGATTACACGTTCTGTAACTAAAGTAATCCTCTCACTAGGATTCACTCCCCCTTACAAATTGTAATCAACACACCGCTTGATTACACACTCTGTACTCGAAGTAATCCTCTCACTAGGATTCACTTCCCCTTACAAGTTGTAACCAACACAATGTGTTTCCCACTCAAGATCACCCAATCTTGAGTAACTCTCAGAAGAATAGAATGATTACAATAAATCTTCTCTCTTAGAAGTGAATAGATAAACACTAAAGATCTAATACAAATCACTTCACTCTCTAAGTTAACTAAACATGAAAAACAGAGTGTGAATGATGCGAAAACAGAGTATCAGCATGTTGGAAGTGTTAGCTTGTGTCTCTCCTCTTTTCTGCTTGAATTTGCTCTCTTTTATAGGTAAAGAACAATATATGACCGTTTATAACCGTTGCCTATATCAGTCAAGGTTCAGATGAAGCTTTGGTCTTCTTCTCTCTCTAGTTTTTGCTTAATCCAGCTGTGCATAATATTCAGAGTTGACTTCTGGCAATAGATCCGTTGGAATGGCAGCCACTGGATGTAGAAAGCATTCTTTAATTCCTTGTAAACGTGTGCAGAAGGATTACCCAAAAGTATGTAACTTTTCTGGGTCTTGCTTTTAAAGTGCTGACGTCACTTTTGGCTTTTGCTTTAAACCTTCAATAAACATTCTCTAATCCATCTGAATCCCACTAACAAAGTGGTTAAACATAGCTAGGAATATTAGAGAATAATACTGGAAAGTATTAAGATCAAACAAGAAGGTTTTACAAATTCGTCAAATTCGAATTTCAGTTTCAGTGATGTAAACCTGAGGTTTGGTTTATCTAAACTCGAGTTTAGACTTTAAGGTGAAAAATTGATCTTAGTCCAAAACATCAAAACCGGAGGTTTTCATTCCAAACCTGAGGTTTTCAGTACTTTAAAAACTACAATGCTCTCTGTCTTGTCTAAACTGGAGGTTTGCAAACAGAACCTGAGGTTTTCAACACACTGAAAAGTTACATTGCTCTCTGTCTGAGCTAAACTCGAGTTTGTTCACTTATAGGCTCGAATTTGGCTTTTTCCAAATGTTCATTTCTTCTCTGGAACTCTCGAGCTCGAGTTTGTGACTAATAAACTCGAGTTTGTAAGTCATACTGTGACTTGGTTGCTTCTGACTTGGCCTAGCTCGAGTTTGTAACTTCGTCAAATTTTGAAGGCCATATCTCCTTGGTCTGAACTCCCTATTGTTCCATTCAAAGCTTGATGGAAAGCCCTTTGAGTCTATTTTCATATGCCATTGATTTCAGCTCAATTGGATTTGTAGATTGTGAGTTACACTCAAAACATTGAAGCTTGGTTTGCTGTGTGGCGTGGATTTCTCTGTCAACTTCCACAATTCATATCTCCTTGATCTGAACTCCTTTGGACTTGAATTTTATATCTAAATGACGCATTGAGATTCTAGTTTCATATGCCACTGGTTTCACCTCAATCCGATTTCTGGTTTAGGAGATATTGTCGAATTACCAGACCTCGCCCGAGCTGAACGTGAAACAAAGTGGAGCTGAAGTGCTGATGACCGCTGTAAACTCAAGTTTGCACTTATAGGCTCGAGTTTGCCTAGTCTAGAGACACCAGAAATGTTGAAGACACTTATTGGCTCGAGTTTGTGATTCCTTTCTCGAGTTTGAGGTCCTAAACTCGAGTTTGGGGTCCTGAACTCGAGTTTGTTCATGTCAGAGAGGCAAAATACTGCAACAAGGTGGTAAACTCGAGTTTAATACTTGGAGACTCGAGTTTGCTCATCCAGAACCTCATTTTTGCTTGTTTTAACTCTGAATTGAGTTATTCCATCTTCCATATGATCTTGGAGGCTTCTAGCTTTAACATAAGAACTTGAATAATTATATCTTCATTCCATTTAGCAAGTTCTTCCTTCTTCCATCTCCCAACTTGATCTTTCTTCATCATTTAACTTGGAATGACATCTTGCTTCCTTGACAACCTCTGCAAGTTCTTCTTTCTTTAATGTTTCTTCTTCTTCTTGAACTTGACATTTTCTCCAATTTCTTTTTTTTTTTATAATCTCTTGTCTCCTTCTTGATCTATAATTCAACTTGAACTAATCTACATTAAGCATAGTAGTTAGTCAATGTAGGAGATAAATATATCATCAAAACTTTTTGCTCTTATAAAGACATCTATATTAGAAATCATCAAAACTAATCATATCTAACATAACTAACGTCGAGATCCGAGATGCCGAGATACCTCAGATATTTGCCAAGTTTGCGTTGTAGCCGGATATTTGAATCGAGGTCCAATGCCTTGTTAATTGGTATGCTGGGATAGCTGACTATGCATGTCAAACATCACAACTAAAACCCATGTTTCTTGGATTCCCAGCCATGGCGTCTCGTCCTTTTCTCTCCAGCCATGAGACTTTTCTTGAGGACGTTCATGAGGACGTTCATGAGCCGTGGAGCAATGTTCAAGTTGCTTTTAGGGATCAACCTAATTATTATGACGAGTATCGATCCAGAGAAAAGGCGGAAGAAGATCGAGATAATAAGACATCAACTTGCCGAGGTGCCGAGAAGCCGAGATATGGATTGTGGAGTGTATGCCGAGATATACATGAGCCCAATGTGAGATAGGCATAAGATGCCGAGTTGCCGAGCTGGCATTGACACCCATGAGACAATTTAAACAATCCTAGGCTATATTAGTTGTTTCTAAAGTTGCCACTTAGGGCCACCTCGACCATATTGGTCATCTTCTCCTTCAACATCACCTTATTGAGATAAATGTGATCAACAAGGCCTGCATCAGTGTTGGGCCCTTATTTCCTATTCACTGACATTGTTGTCCACAACCACAAATCATTCTCGGATTTGATAGTATCTGATTGAGAGTGTGATAAAAGGAGCTAGTGCCGATGAACAAAAACTCAGTGCCGATTTGAGTAAAATATATTCTAGCAATCAATATGAAAATTCTTGCGGCTTCAAAGATGCATCGTTATGCAACTCTACTGACTTATGAGTGGATATCAAGAACTCCATCAAGCATTTATTGAGCAAAAGCGTCATGCTGTAGTAACTCCCTAAGCTACATTCAGATGAGTATCACCCTTTTTATCTCATAGATGCTTAATCTTTGCTTATTATCAATTGATTTTGTGCTATAGTTGCCTCATCTTTGGTAGTTGGGGTTATTTATTTTTTATGCTTCATAATTTGTGCTGGAAGCAGCGTCCCTTATGTCTCTATGAAGCTTGTAGTTGAACGCTACATCAAATTGAATTTTTCAAAAACTGATATTGGTGCACTCTTTGCTATGTTCATATGGAAGGTTCCATCCATATCATCTATACCAACTCAATTGAGTGTAGTATTATACACACACACACACACACACAACATATTAAAAAGGAACTCAAAGTGAGAGATTTCATAGGAGACCTTATATTTGCTATGCTACTTTAGTAGAGGAAAGCAAAAACTTTTCCCCAATCAATGTCAAAATGGTGCAGAGAGAATGGAGTCATTGTTGCTGACCCTAAAAGACGAGCATCAAAGTTCAGTTCACAAGAATCTTCATTTGTTTCCATTGCGAGCTTTAACGTTACATTGAACAAATTACACTTGCTAGTGGATCTTAGCATTGTGTCAATTGAATCAACAGATGGTTATGGTTCAGATTCCTTATAGACTTTAACTACTCATTACTTGATGCTCATGAGGATTAGTGATATTTTTTATAGTAGTCATAAATCTCATGTACTCAAAGATGGTGTAGATTCAATGTTTTAGTCTCAATTTCCTGGTCTTCAATGGAATTTTCAATGCCAAGTCATCGAAGATTTGAAAGTTTGTTCGAAAAGCAACTGCTAACCTTTCCCTTCTACATTAGTTGAGGGTTTTACATCAGTTAAGGGTTTCATTGAATCACTCATCAGATTTTTTAGAAGCAATCAATGACTCTACGCAAGCACCTTGAGGCTTTTAATCATGACTCTACGTAAGCATTTTGGAGGCCCAGCAAATCTGCAAAGGGGTTATTTGAGTAATCCCTATTCATTGCTTGGTCATTAAGGATTGCAGCTAGAGCAGCAACAACTTCACCAATCATTAGGGCTACTTATGCACATGAAGTGCCTTCTGGTGACTTGACCTCAGATTTATTTACATTTATGATAAATTGAAGCACTTACTTTCAATGGCTTTCATCTTACTTTTCCGCCATGACTGAAGATTTGGCTGCAAGTTTTGTCCACAAAAGCCAACCAACCATGAAGTGGCGCAGATTTTATCATTATTCTTTTTGTCTTCCTATTGAAATAAACTCTGGAAATAAGGAGTTGCTAAGCTTTCTTGGTAGATTGCATGATTTACTACTTCTATTCTTGCTAAAGGACCTCTATGTAGAGTTTTGAAGGCGGATCTGGTTACACTGAATCTAGTTAAAATCTGGGTTCCATGGAGATAATGGTTAAAATGTGTTTCCTTGGGAATAGACGTGTTTCCTTGGGAGCATGGTAAAGCCGAGATAAAGGTTACAAAGTATTCCTTTGGGATGCGGTAAAGCCAAAATTATGGTTAAAACGTGCTCCCTTTGGGACACAGTAAAGTCGAGATAACGGTTAAAACATGCTCCCTTCGGGACACAGTAAATCCGAAATGTACCTCGGTTACACTTAATACAGTTAAAATCCGGGCTTCGTGCAAAATATAGTTAAATCTGCACTCCTTAATTGGACCTCGAATACACTGAAAATTATACAGTTGACTCCGCGCGCCTTAATTGGACCCCAGATAAACTAAAAATTATCCAGCTGACTCCACGCTCCTTAATTGGACCCCAGATTAATTGGAAATTATCCAGTTAAAATCCGTGCTCCTTAATTGGACCCGGGTTAACTGAAGATTATCACCAGGGGCTGTGAGCCCGGGTCCCACATTACGTGAAGCCACCAGCCTTCGCAATTTTGATGCATCAAAAATAGATCATAGATAAGAAGGTGAATTGTTATCTAGACCCTGATCAGGTCAAATGTTTAAGTGATGCGTTTCCACTCCACGGCTAAACATGTAACAGTTTGCCCTTATCCTAGATAAGATCCCGGACAACAGAACCGGAACGTAGTAGTGAGGGTTAATTAAAAACCCCTACTCATATACTCGGTCTTAAATACCGGAAGAAAATTGTAGCGGATTCTGCATAATACATTTTTGACCTTGGCCAGGTCATTCATTAAAACTCTGAATATATGTTAGAGTTCATATAATCAACTTATTGTTGAAATGAAGATTAAACTCAGACATGAGGTCCGGGTTAAAAAGTCAATGCATTCCAGCAGCCTAAAGCCCTTAACTGCCAGACTGGGGGGCAATAAGACAAGTGTGGCACTGTAAAGCTGTCAGCGATATAAGCAAATGGTAGCGGGTTCCTCTTCACGGCAACTCGGATTGGGAGAACCCAGTGCTACAACAAATAAACCTGGAAGCTCAGTTCGTTCCTCTTTAGGATAATTAGGATTGGGGGAATTCAGTGTTGTAGCAAACAAAACCCGGAAACTTGGATAATTGAGGAAGAAGAGATCCTGACAATCATGAAAAGAAACAAACGAAGTTTCAAAGCAAATTAACCCAGACTACATGTGTCGGGGCAATTCAACCATTGATTTGGTCAAGGTGTAATTCGTTTTAAGGCTTAGAGTGGGGTGAGATTACTAAGCACTTTAACCAATAGTTTGTTGGTAGCTGGACCAACCTTTGGGGGTATCTTAAACTTCAAAAGTTAAGTACCCAAGTCATCTTCTTAAACTCTTCCATCACCAATCAATACCCCATCAACCATGTACACGCGTTCAGAAAATTAATATTGGACATGTCAAGGTTTGACATGTTTGAAATGCTCATGGTGGGCCCAGTAGTACTTCATGTCTCCTTTTTTTTTTTTTTTTTTCCCTCAGTACTTCATGTCTTCATCCAATTGGGCAGCTTCCTATAAGAAAATAAGGGGGGAAATAGTAGGAAAAAATTTAATGCTTTATTTGATTCCTATTTCTTTAAAAAAACTATTTTATAAAAAATTTGGTAATTAATTTTCAGTCAAGTGTTATGTGAAACAAAAAAAAAAGAATATGTTTGAAAAAACAAGAATAAATTTTATATGTTTTCTTATTTCTTGCCAATAAGAGGAGAGCCTTATTTTCTTATAGTGATCGATAGCTTGAACTCTTGCCCCTCAAACTTGGATATACCACTCTACATTCTCAATTTGCATGCCATCTCCGCTCTCCAATCTACTTAGTACTCACTATGGTTGATTTTAAGAACAATGATTTCAAGTCAATTTTTTATATTTTTTTGTCCAAAAATGTAATATCAGTATAAGAGTGAGATGACACAATGTTATAAGTTATAAATACAAAAACAATGAACCTAGCGTTTGAACTCGCAAGTTCAAGCAAGTCTACAGCTAGCAAAATTTAAGAGCAAGTTGATGAGATTTTTTAAGCTGAACTTGTTTTTTGATATAGGTATATGTTTTAAGGTAGTCTTTCAATCAAAATATATAGTTCAAGCTATTTGAAAGAGCTCCCTTTTAATATTATACGCCTTTTATTTGTTCTATAGTTAATCATTGATATATATATATATATATATATATATATATATATATATATATATATATATCTGTCTAAGCTTCTACTTTTTTTGAGTCTCAGACGCGTAAGATCTACAATATTTATTTTTTCTCTATTTTTTTTTCCCAAATCGAATGGCTTTTGATACTACGTTAGACTTTTTAAATGCAGGTATATATGTTAGAGTAATCTTTCTATCAAAAGCGTTTAAGCTATTTGAAAAATTCCCTGTTTACGTTATATACCTTTGATTTTTTTTTTCCCTTTAATTAATCAATACGAGACTTTTTTATATTCTAATAGAAACCCAATAAGACAACTTACGGTTATGACAACAATGAAAACGATGTTTGCCGGTAATGGAACGTTGTTCTTTATGCATATATAAAATGTCTTAAAGAAAATATCCATGTTGTTCTGCAGCTTTTTCGTTGTTCATTTTTTTAATCGGATTTCAATAAACAAAAGGCGTGCATGGGACCTTTTTCTGGCCGGCAAGAACATTAGACCCATTTGCATTATATATATATATATATATATATATATATATATACATATAAAATTTGATATCGGATCGTTTTTATCAAAACAAAATCCAGATACAAACATGACATATATAATAAGCAAATCGAAGTGACTTTGCTTTTTACCTATGAAAATAAATCCAGGACCTTACTTGACAAAGATTATAGGAGACAGTCCCATTGTCATGAATGATTCTGTGCAGATTTCTTCTGTTAAATAATAGATCACTACGGAGACAGAATGAAAGATGATCTAATAGATCCATCGAAGCAAGGAAAAGAAAATTAAACCAATAATATATAATATTTGCTTGGAACAAATGTAATACCCCAAAATTCTTATTTATCATAAATATTATATTTTGATAGAAAATACATAGTAAATAAAGAAGAATATGTTGTCTCTAACTTTTGGTAGATTATTAATTAGATTTTAGGCAAATTTCATATTAAAATGAAATAACACATGATTAATTATAAGACTAAAATTTGGGATCATAAAATGTGACATAATTAACACATAAAATAATAGTTAATATTAATAACCAAAAGAGGCAAGAAATGCTATGGAAACACTTAAGTAAATTAAAGTGAATTGGCAAAAAATTAATAAATTAGCTTGAATTAATTAAGTTAATTGCATAAATTCCCCTAATTAATTAAGGAATATGGAAATAAATGAAGATTAAAGTGTATAAAGCTTGTCTATTAAAACACTAATAACCATGATTAATTAGTAAACCAATGAACCAATAAGAGATGTAATAAAAAGGCAATTAAACTCATGATTAAAGGGATAATTAAGCTTAATTAATCAGCCCAAAAGGGTTAACAATTTCAGGTAGCCTTGTTGGAGCAATGAGAGCCAAGTATTTTAAGATAATATCTCAACTAATTAAACCTAAAACTCCATATGATTAGATTAACCAATGAGTAGTGTAACTAAAAGGCATTCAAGAGCTTAATTAGGGTGCTAATCAAGTTTGGAAATTTAGCTCAAAAGTAAACAAAAGGAGGCGCTGCACATCAAAACACAATAAATGGCTGAATAAAAGGGGCATGTCGGAATGCATTTCAATGGCTAGGATTTAATTTCAAAAAGTGCAATTTAATCCAAAGGTTCTAATTAATGATCTAACTTAGCTTAATCCATCTGAATTTGAATGAACCAATGGGAGACCTCAATCACTATCAATTAGAGACAAATGAAACACAAATCCAAGAGCCAAAATGAAGGGGGAGGTGGCGGTTTGCTTGTGGAAGAAGAAGCTTAATTGTTTATATTAAACAAAGAACACATGGGATAATTGAATTAAATACATGGAAGAAGATATGGTACTTGGAGATAAGGTTTTAATGAGAGTGGAAGAGGATAAAGAAGAGAGAGGGGGGAGGATGGATAGGAGTGATTGGGAGTGTGAAGAAGGAGTGTTTGGAACCAAACATGAGCCTTGGGATTTTCATATAAATAGGGACCTTGGACTTCATCATTTCTCACACCAACACAAGCAAGAATAAGCTGAATATAGAAAGAACTGAGAGTGAGTGAGGAAAGCTTGAGGAAGTAGAAGCAAGGTTCAGGTAAGTTCTTGAGTTTGTAGTTAAATTATACTTTGATCTTTAGTCTTCAAGAGTAATTTTGCTTTCATGTTTTTATGGTTAAAAATGTTATTATTTCACAAATTAGATGAAAAAAATGGTATAGCAAAATTCTGGAAAAATTGAAGATCAGAGTAACGAAATTCTGGTGAGATTTTTGGTTGGGAGTTTTCTGGAATCAGTCACATAAAGGCTATGATTTTATGTAGAAGATGAAGTTATAAAATTCTGAAAATATTCATGGTTAAAGTAGACACATAGGGCTTTCCAAATATACCTATAGTGTATCATTTTGAATTTTGTGCAAAGAGATAAAAATTCCAAAAGTTAGGCTACGTTTTTCTAGAAAAATTCTGGGTAGAGGTTGAAAACGTTAAAACTGGGAATGATTCACTAATTCTGGGTAAAACCAGTATTTTCCTTAAAAAATAGACTTCCTAAGGATTCCAGGGAATTTTACGGATTCTCGTTTTGATTTTTCTAGAATAAATTATGAATTTCCAAAGTTGCTGCAAAATTTGCCTAGAAAATCCAACACTTCATTTTTAATAAAGTGTAATGGCAAAATGGTAATAACAAATCTACCGAGGGTAGATAGGTTAATTAAAACTTTAGGATATTATTCTAAGCAATATGATATTTATCAAATATCATATAATAATCCGACAATAATGTATAGGATATCTGGGAAGTCCGGAGTCGGGTTCAAAGGTCGGGCGTTTTGACTAAGACGCGGTGAAAGGTACGTTCGCGTATAGTAACTTTAACTCTCATATGTCTTGTATGGCTTTGATATGATTGGTTGATTCACGATTGATTGTTTTCCAAACTGTGAATATCTGTCATATATATTGTTTATACTTTTCATATGAGGTTAATTGTTACCTGAGGTCTGATGGGTATTGGACCTCAGATTCGTCTAAAGTTCAGGAAAGGAACTAGGATCAGAGGAGGCACTGGTAGATGGAGCCGTGAAAAGACACCGAAGGGAGAAGCCGATAAGAGGCACCGGTCAAAGCAAATGCCGGAAGAGCATCAACAGAGCATTCTTTCTGGTATGGATTTAGAAAGGGTTCGTTTATGTGGTTCAGTCAATCAGTCACCATGAACTTGGTGAGACTTCCACTAGACACCGGCCTGACCAAATTGTTTGATTAACTGAGTTAGGTTCATTACCCCAAGTCTACCTAAGGCTTGGTTTAAGATTGTATAGTTATTATGAAGAATTGTAATTATACAAAGCTTTGAACTAATGTATCACATGAATATTCCTTTGGGAAATTTTTAATATATCAGCTTATGTCGGGACATCAGCATATGTCGGGACATCAGCATATGTCTGGGCATTTTATATCAGATACTCATTGTCCAAACGTTAGTGCATGCTTTCCATTTCTATATTACTCTAAGCTGTAGCACCTCAAACCCTAATCATTTTTCTAAAACTAAGTGTCACTGACACGATTTGAGGTATGGAATTTGGGGTGCTACAACAAATTTAAACAGCGATAAGAAAAAAAATAGCATAATCAACCAACAACAAACGTCAGTCTAATTGTTGGGGAAAAAAAATGTCAGTCTAATTATTAGATCGTAGACCATATCTCCTAATAAGGGCATTTGTTTAGATACTTATGTACAAAATTGAAACTCATTTATTTTTTTTATCCAAAGAAAAAACTAAGCAGCTTTTGGATGGAAAAGAAAACTAATCGTTTTAGAATTTAGATACACACCTAATTTATAAAATATGTATAGACAAAGGCATTTAATATATGTAAGAGTTATCATTAAACAACATGAATCATAACCAAGAGTGAGCAATCAATGTTTCTGATCCATATTATCACCAAGACTTTAGAACACATCATTATACGATTAATGAGAAATTAAAGGACAAAGAAAGTTGTGTTACTTTTATTTTGATTTGAATAATGAAAATTAGTGCAGCCTTTCAACTCTAATGTTTTAAATTTTTTTTTTATATATTTCTAAATAATTATAATTTTTATAGTCCCTTATTTGAATGTCACTCACATTTGATCTCCTTTATATGTTAATGAATTTTTGGATATTCTCTTGACTCGGCACCTGTTTTTGGATTACGGTTGAATTTAGAGGTTCTAATGGAGAGTATAAAAAACACTATGAAAAAATGAGGAAAAGTTTCTCGTTGAAAATTTCATCGGTGAGAAGTATCTAACCCAGAGTATCAATAATCTAAGCGCACAAAATAGTTTTTTTTTTTTTTTTGTGTATAAAAGTTTTTCATATCTTTTTCCTCAATACAATTTTTAATGAGTGATCCCCCCCCCCCCCAAAAAAAAAAAAAAAAATTATCAAAAACTGAGTTCAATTCATTATGCATTTCGAGAATGTAACAAAAATATGATTGTTTGAAGGCAAAAATAAAAAATATGTGTATAGAATTTATACCTTTATATATACACACACACACATTTATAAAATTAGCTCTCTGGCAAATAATTGCTGAGATTCGTCCAATATACTTGTGGCAGTTCTTTCACCACAATGACTTGTTATCCCCACAAAAAGATCAAAGTATCTTTTTAAAAGTATCTTTTTTTTAAGCCTTTCAACTTTTTAAAAAATATCTTTTAAACTAGAAGAAACACATAAAAAATTTAACCAAATAAAAGTAAGACATTTATAAACTTTACCGTGAAATAAAGCACAATTAGATATAACAAAGTTTCTAATATTCTTAATTGTTGGAGTTTATGATCAGTATATAATATAAAAATAATAAAAAATATAATATTTATAAGCTGTAAATAATGTTTTTGACTGCATGTACCGACATAGAACAAGAGGCAATCTGCTTTTCCTTACCTGACTTTCTTATGATTCAACTTTAACTGTAGAAATGACAAAGCTTGGAACTTTTCCAAAATAATTAAAGTATTGTGTTGGAAGATAAATTATTGTTAGGCTAGAGCTAAGCTAAGCAACATCAAATAACTATACAGTAGTTTGAGCGTTTTGCAATTTTATGAGGAGAGAGATTTTCTTGCAGCGGCTTACATACTCAAAATTAATAGTAAAAAAATGATTTAGCTGATAGTAGCATATTGTGATTGAACACTTTGCATTATATATTCATTTGTTTACCGTTCCATTTATTCCTTAGTTCTTTTTTTGTCCAGCCCTCCAAAGTAGAAACTCATGCCTGAAGATCCTTGACGACATTGATATCAGCAGAAAATGTTCAAAACAAAGATGACCTTCTAATAATTCAATTGTCATTCACTCCTTCAAAGAGAAAGAAGAGAGACAACATTTCATTAGTTGATAGATGACAATTCCATTGTTTGATAGTGAGGATATAAGATTGTCTCAGATGTGCACCCTTACCTACAAGACCAACAAACCAATCATCAAGAACATAAAAATATAAAAATGAGTGCCTATATGTTGTTTTGAGTTTTCAAATGTGTCATTTTAACAGTCTAGCTTTTGAGTCTACTTTATTTTTAATTGTGTTCAGCATTTTCACTTTTAAGTTTGCTTTTATAATTTTTTTTGTCTATTTATGAATATCCTTTGGTTAGAATATCTACACTGAGCTACCATCTGTTATATTATATTGATGAATTATTCTTTTTTGGGAAAATTGAAGAGAATGACCTATATAGAAAAATATTTATTGAGGAAGACCTTAAAAGGACCAAGAACTGAAATATAAATGTAATAATACTAAATCGCCCCCATATCTCCCATCGCAGTACAGCTATGAAGCACCAATACGCCTAAAAAAAATTCCCAACATATCAAACACGTGTATCGGGAAGGTTGTGTCGGGATTAAGCATAAGAATCAAGCACGAATATTATTTGAAGTAATATATCGACGTCGCATATCGAGAACGTATCGGAAACGTTGTGTTGGAATTGGTACTTCAAAAAATCAAACTCTATTTCGTCCTTTCCAAATCAAACTCTTCCATAAAATCTCAAATCTAGATCCCACCCCGCTTGTCCTAAATATATCTTCTGGCAGCTCTGTCCCCCCCGCCCCCCGGGGGCGGCTTCCTTAGTAAGGGCAACCTCTGTGTGGCTCCAAGTAGTGCTAATCTAAAGACCCAAAAACACAACCTCACGAATTTAACTCTATCCAAGCAAAAGCAACAGGGCTTACAACTCGGTACTTCACGTTGCACTACACAACACAAAAAGTCACTGTGCACGTCTGCCTTTCCCTTATATTCTTAAATACCATCTTAATGATTTTCACCGTTATTCCCACCAAGGATGACGGTCCATCATGAGCACCTACTAGACGGATCTGGTTTTCCTTGCATTGATCAAATGTTGGGGGTGCTTCGCGATGCATACGGCTACGTGAGATAAGGGGGCAATTTAGTATTATTACATTTATATTTCAGTTTTTGGTCTTTTTAAGCAATAACAATTTTTAAGGTCATCCTCAATAAATATTTTTCAATATAGGTCCTTCCTTATAATTTTCCTTTCTGTTTTTAGTTGAAGTTATATTGGTTAATAATTCTAAGTGCATACAATATGTTAATTAAAATGCAATTACGTGAATACTAAATGAAAATGGATTTTGGTCAAATAAGAGAAAGTGTGGGGCACTATTCTTGACTTGAGAAATGAGAAATCAAATACTTTATACAAAAGAGAAGAATCACCAAAGTCCAAAAAAAAAAAAAAAAGTAAATGCAAAAGCTAACCACAATCAAAATGTTAAAAGTTATTAGCATATTTCATGGGGAAAAAAAGTAAAGAGAGAGGCACATAAATTTTCTATATAATTAAGTAGATTATCAATATAGGGGGTATGAACTAATATATAAATGCTTGATCAATCTAATATGGAAAATATAAATAAAGGAAATAATTGTCTATAAATTATAATGTTGAATCATGATGTCACTATTTCTAAATCAAATCAATATTCATATTTTTCACCAATAGTAAAGAAAATTTAAGAAATAATCAAATCATTTTCAAATATATGATTACTTAATCAATCAATTATGAAGAAATATAAAAAATGGAATTAGGAAATAATAATCTATAATGTGGGATGATGATGTCACTATTTCTAAATCAAATCATCCAATCAATAATTTGTATCAATAATAAATGAAATTTAAGAAAGAATCAAATCATTTTTAAGTATTTTATATATAATTAAGTAGATTGTCAATTTTGTCCCAAAAAAAAAAATTAGATTGTCAATATAAAGAGGGGGCCCATAAACTAATAAAATTTCTTAATCAATTTAATGTGAACAATAAATAAAGGAAATAAGAAAATATTAAGAAATAATCATCTATAAATTATAATGTCCGATGATGATGTCACCATTTCTAAATCAAACTAATATCTATATTTTTCATCAATAATAAAGGAAATTTAAGAACTAATCAAATCATTTTTAAATACAATTACTTAATCAATCAATTATAAAGAAATATAAAAAAAGGAAATCAGAAAATTATCATCTATAATGTGGGACGGTGATGTCTCTAAATTAAATAATCAAATCAATAATAAGCATCAATAACAAGTGAAATTTAAGAAATAATCAAATCTTTTTTAAGCGAATTACTTAATCAATCAATTTTGAAGAAATATAAAAAATAAATAAATTATAAATTGATTAATGGATCCAAAAGGAATCTCTAGAATTTATCATGTTTTTTTTTTTTAAAAAAAAACAAACTATACTTTTGAATTATTATAACTCATTGATTTAGACCAAAAAACTGAACACTGATTCGCATTAAGTAGCATTGATTTTGTTTTCAATGTTTGTTTCTTTTTTCTTTTTAAGCAATGATATTTTCTCTATTTCACTCTCATGATATGGGTGTTCATCATTGGTCTCATCAATATTTATCGTGTAACATCCCAATTTTCAAAAGCGTTTTTGAAATAATTGATCAGAGTAGAGCATCGGAATAATTTCAAAAGTGTGAGTATCTGATAAACATTTACTGATGTAGTATCTGGCTGCTTACACAGCGGTACAGTAGTCTGAAAATAGTTCAACAAAATAACGTCGAAATAAAAATTTCTCCATCTTCGCCCTCGCGCTGGCTCCTTATCCTTGTCCTTAGCCCTGGTTCCTCCGGACCCTGACGCTATGTTAAGAGCTGAGGTTCAATTACCATTGAACCTCAGGTAACGGTTAACCTCATGCTTATGTATCAAATATGTATGACAGATATCCATGGCAAAACAGCAATAATCACATACAATATTCTCATATTCAGATAATAACATAGCACAGCCACTGCAATATGGATGTTATTATAGTCTGCACTATCTCCAGTGCCACGATGGCCTATCGTGTCCTCAGCGCTAGGAAAACATAACGGCGTTATCACGACTATAACCCGTATCAAGCTGTATGTGTATGATCAATTTTCAAAACAGAGTTTCAGACTATCTATCACATATAAGCATACAATAAGCATCAGAGTTAGTGTTACAATACGCGTCCGTACCTGAGTCGATAGTCTCGGTACGTAATTGATTGGTCTGCGTTCTTTCGGACAGCCTATCAGAGCAATATTGTCCTATTAATTTAAAGATAATATCCTAAAAGGTATTTTTGGCCACTACTGACTATTCTACCCCCGATACATTAAACCATCATTTTATTTCCTCAAAATTCGTTGAAAAACGCTGGACAATATTGGGCAGAATTTCGCCTATCTTTGAAAAATCATAACTAATTCTAGAAAAATAGAAATGAAGATCCGTAAAATGTTCCGGACTCATTAGGATGTCTATTTTTCAGAAAAAATATCAGACTTTGCCCAGAATTCAAAAATAACTCCCAGATTTCACGTGTTCATTCTCTGCCCAGAAATTTCACCCAGAAAAATAGTCCAATCTTCAAAAATTCATATCTCCTTGTCCAGAGATCAAAACGTTATATATTTTATATATTCAGAAAGCCCTACATGTCTACTTTATTTCTGGAAAATTTCGTGATTTTTAAAGATCATTTGATACAGAAAATAATGCCCCCTATCCAGTTGACTCCCAAAATCCAGCAATTCTAGACTTCTTTCATTTTACTCTAACTTGTTCCCTTAATCCTAAAAGTCACTCCCCAACATGTTTCCACCTTGTCCGGCATCTTTTTGATGCAATAAGGCTTGAAAACAAATATGGGGAATTACTTTACCTATTTACTAGATTAAACTAACATCTACATTAAACTACTAAGAACAACTAAAAAAAACTAAAAACTATAAAACTAAGAACAGGCTTACCTCTTAAGACTCTTGCTTCTTCCTTCTAACTCCAAAAGAACTCTCACTCTCACTCTCTTAATCAAAGGATTAGAGGTGTATGTGGTGATGGTGTGAAGAAATGAGGAGGGGAAGCCTCCTATTTATAGGAAGAGAGCTTGGTAATTTTGTAAATAATTGCAACTTTCTCTTGACAATTGTTGGCCATTGGATCCTACTTAATTAAGAAGTTTTAATCTCACTCATTGGATCTAACCTTCTTCAACAAGTTGTTCTCCTTCTTCAAGAAGTTGAGAAAGCTTACTCTTGAAGCTTAGAAGCTTCTACTTCTTGGTGAAGTTGTTGACTATTTCAACATGTGATTAATCAATTTCTTAGCCTCCAATTCACTCCAAAACCGTGGCCCTCCTCAGCTCTTTTTTTTTTAATTTGTTTTTGGTCTATTTTGGGCTTTATTTGTTTGCTTGGTTAATGGTTTGGGCTACAAAAATTGGTCCAATGTGATTTATTGTGGTAAAAAGCCCTAATTTAATTTCTTCTTGTTTACTATTTAATTTAGCTTAATTAGGTTTAGTTTGTAATGATTTTATTGATTACCAATTCAATTATGATCCTACTAAGTCCAATTGTTACAATTATTGATCCCTTGTTAGGCTTTATTATTGAATTTAGCCAAAATATTGTGATTTGCTTGTAAATATTTAACATTGAATTAATTATGCATGTTAATTCAATTAAGATTAATTTTGATGGTCAATGATTAATTTTTAGTGTTTACTAATTATTTTAAACCTCTTCCTACTCCTTTACAGCTTAATTTTGTCAATATGTGAATTATATGACAATATATTCTTAAGTGTGAATTTAATTGTTCTTGAATTGTTGAAAATTCATTTAATTGATTTAGGGGTTTTTATGGAATTTTTACAATATTTTATGACTCCTAATTAAAATTTAGAGAATTGGATTTTGCCTATTAAGTCCTACCGACAACTTATTCAAGAAGTAGAATAAATACACTACTATTTTGGAGACAACATACTTTCCTATTTTCATGATATCCTATACTATTTTAGGAACCCCAATCTAATTATAGTCCTTAGAAATTCATTTAAACAACTCTTAATTAGTCATTGACTTTTAATTGGAATTCTACATCTTTATTTATGCCTAATTTAATTTAGTTTAATTTAGTGTCTTCATTGTTGTAATTTCAATTGCTCATTTTAATTCCATGTAAACCATAACTTAATACGGTAATTTTTTGTATTTTATGATATTTTATGGTTCCTAAATGAAATTTGAATATTTGAGTCTTCTTGGTTCATTTGATTCTAGGAGGAAATTTCCTAATTTAAATTAGATAAGTTATAATATCTTTGAGGCCACATATTCACCTACTCTAATAGGTATCAATTATCAAATATAGTGGTCATGATTTTTAGGGTGCTACATATCGACAAGCAATACATTTTAGACTTATTATAAAATAATTACATGATTTATATATTATGATTATAAATAGATATTGCTTATTGTGCATAAAATAAAATAAATTGTCCCACCATAAACACTAAATTACCTAATAAATAATTTTGCATACCTCATAAAGCAATGCTTTACAACGAAAAATATTCTCATGTGGTTCCAGAAGCTTCGGAAGCTCAAAATGTCATATATGAACTTCTTTGTAGAACACACGAGTAGCAATATATACTTGTTTATAAAATAATTAATATTTTTAACAGTAATTTGGGCATGGATATTATTGAATAACTATAGTGTAAAGAGATCGCGAGATATGAGTAAGAATAGGTAAGAATTTATTGTATTCAATTAGCATTAGTTTTTTAGAATATTGGGTAATTAAGTAATTGAAAGAACATAATCTAATTTCTTAATCTATGATAATTGATTTAAGTAAAATATAATTATGAATTGAGGGAAGATTGAGTTTGAAGATACCCTTGGGAGTAGAATTAATTCAATTTGCTTATTCCTTGTAAGTGAATCCACTAAATGATTGATTTAAAAAAAAAAAAAAAGAAGAGAAAATCACTTTAAGGTGATAAGGAAACACAAAAATGTCAAAAAAGTTTTAGAGAAAATTCTGATATCAAAAAGGTCTTATTAACAACTTTTTCAGTAAGGGATTGACAACTCCATTTATGGGTTTTGAGTTTTGACAACTCCTTAGAACCTTTTTGATATTAGAATTTTTTCTAAGACTTTTTAAACATTTTTTTTTTTGTTCCTTTGAGATCTTAATTAAAAGGATTTTCCCAAATCAACTTGCCTACGCATTCTCACCGTGCACAAACTTTAATAGTCTCGTTCTGTAAGGATTTTTTGGAGCCAGACTTGGTTGGAATCCGATTACTCAAAGTTTGATATGACATTGGATTCCACAGAGAGAGAGAGAGAATCCAGTAAAGTGATGGAAATAATACTCAGTCCACATCACAATGATGGATAAATGAGTACTCTCTGTGGTCCTTAATAATCCTCAGTCCACATCACAATGATGGACAAATGAGTGCTCGCTGTGGTCCTTATCTGGACATTTGGTGCAAGATATAATGAGTATCTGTGGTCCTTATCTGGTACAAGGAATTAAAGGAAAATGAAAGGAAATTTTTTTTATCAACGGTCTATTTATATTAATACTCCAAACATATACAATATCTGGATACAAGTAAAGTCAGATCCAGTACAATAAAATACATCAAAGACAAAAACAACAACAAAAACAGCCAGATCATCGTACATAAAATATTTAGAAGGAGAAGTAGAATTATGGACAAAGCAGCCTCCTCAGTATCTGGGGTTAGAAGTGACAACGAAGAAGGTGATGGTTGTAAAACCCACCCAAACGGGCACACTTCATTATAAGGATTAGCCACAACGAGAGCAGCTGTATAGGTACCCCATATTGGGATTAAGAACACAGAAAACCCAACCTCAGACATGAGAAAACCCATGATGTCCAGAAGAAAACTTCTGCTCCTTTGATGAATCAGATCTGATGACCTTGACCATACAACAAGCAACGCCTCGATCTACCCCCAGGAACGCAAATCCGAACTACCAAGGGAGAATCGGATCTTATAACGTGCACACCACCATCCAACCAAGAGGAGTTGAACCCAGATCTTATAGATCTGCTTATTTCATGACACAAAAACACCACCAGAAACCCCAGAATCATAGAAAAATAACAAAAAAACATATAAATCTCATCTCCACAGATTAGATATGGAGAGGAGAGGAAAGGGCTCGCCACAAGGACGAGAGAAGGCCACGTCTGACAAAACTCTGAGGGAGAGGACCATAGATCAAGGATCTGAAGTCCAAAGCACCTGGACCGCAGATCAAAGATATGGACTCGCAACAACCATTCGGACTCGTCTGTGGCACCGAGGCGGTTGGGTCCGGCGGCTTGTGTGTTAGGCACAAGCCGCCGGCGAGGGAGCATCCGATGAAGAAGATGAAGTGCAGAAAGCTAACAATTCATTAGCATGTCGAAAATGAAAGTAAATAAATGAAAAAAAAAAAGGAAAAGTTTGAGAGGTAATTTAGAGGGATGTCCAATTTCATAGACATGAGAATAAATGAGTGATAGATGTGGGGAAAAAAATGAAATACCCACAATACCCCATAGTAAAAGCTGAATTTATTAATGAAATTTGAATTTGCAAAATAAATTCGAATTTAAGAACCAAATTTTGTTGGCCCTTGTTTCAGATTGCTAAAATAGAGCAATCTGCAGTAGCACTGACAACCAAAATTTGTATCTTCTTTATAATCATTTGTTAATTTTTAGTGTTAAAAAAAAATTTGTTAATTTTTCAACAGAAGAATCCTTTTTTTCTTTTTTTGATGAAAAAACAGAAGAATCCATTTACTAGAGAAGAATTCTTTTTTGTTTTGAGTAACAAAATCAGGGTTTGTTCATTCCTTGTTAGGTATCTCAGGAAAGTATGGGATGAAAGCCCGACACGAAATTCAAGGCTAGCTTGGCTAGGAAGTGTACTGCACAATTTGCATTCCTAGGTGTATCCGAAGAAGTTGCAACAACCAGTCTCTTGCCAATAAATCCTTTGCCATCTTGATGAGGTTACAATCTGGATGATCATTATCTACGAGCTTCCATGTTAATAGAATAACTTCAGAGGCATCAGTTACCATAATTACCAGTCTACGACCCAGGTCCCATCTTATTCTCAATCCATATATTAATGCCCATAGCTTAACTGTAAGGTTGTAGCCTTGTTGTTTAGTTTTCATGATGGTGTGAAAAATTTAAATTAAGGAGCCAAATTTAAAATTTTCAAGGGCAAGTTTGCCTTTTGAATTTTCCCACCGTAATAGAAGATGAGTTACCGGGAACTGATCTTCCTATGTTTAAAGGAACTTTGGAGCTTGTGAGAATTTAAGTTGAGAGAAGATTTGGCTACCAAACATGTTTTTGACATCTTCCTTTCATTTCCCATCTTTTTGTGTACCAAATGGTCTCATATAGGACCCATTCTAAGAAGTTTTCCCTCTAAATATAAGACTATATATAAAAAGTCAATAGTAACTAACGAGAGTTGGCACAAGTGGTAAGCGGCTTGTGTCGCTTAAGCAAAGGTCTTGGGTTCGAGCCTTATGATACAAAAAACCCCCGCTGGGAGACTCTCCCATGAAAGCTAGGTGCGCGACGCGGATTTGATCTAGATTAGTGTTGGTCAAATTCCCTTATGGCAAGCAAACCAGTCGAACAAGTAATAAAGTGAAAGTAGAGTATCGTCCCACAGAGACTGTGATACTAAAGATTGACGCTCGGTTGCTATGATAGTCGTGAAACAGAAAGTAAATTAAAACGGTTTGAGAGGTTTTGGTAACTATGCTACTAGCAAAAGAACAATAAACGAGAGAAGATATTAGTGGTAAGTTAGGCTGGACTTAGAATCGTCCTTAAGTGCGTCAATCCCCCAGTGCCTTACACAATGCTACGACATCTATACTGTAAAGCTTCCACAATTGCTACAGCATAGCTGCTTCTCACAAGGCTATTTGGTCAACCTACCTCTATTGTCTATCGAAACTTCCGCATCCGATATGTAGGATACTACCTATACTCATTTCATATTCCTATGGTAACTTTCTAGTATAGATCTTTGCTATGCATAGGGTGTTAATGATGATGAGTAGTAGACCCATTCCTGAAATCTACAATATAGGCCATGCCGTGCACGGGCCACCTAGCAAGCATCTATTTCTCGGAGGTCTACATCCACTTCGTGCCAGTAAGTGAAGCCACTGATCTAGTCCTTAACTTCCGTTAACCGACTAGTAATTAAAACACCGATAGCATAACCAAATTTATTGAATTAAAAACATGCAACTAGGTTCATTCGACACTTAAAGATTCATCCTCATCCAGCCATATGGAAATTAGTTCATGACTGACGAGGAAGACGCAAAACAAACATCAACAGAAAGACCTATGATTGAAATACAAAATAAATGAAAGAAAACAGAAAGCTTGAACGGAGTTCCAAAGCGTGGAAGAAGCCCTGTCACGTCACTGCTCCACGTCGTCTTCTCTTCGTCGAACTGAAAGGAAGGATGCTGGGTTGTCCTGGAAATATCGTGCTCTGTGATCTTGCTCACTCTTCTCGAGAGACTGCCGAAGATAGAATTCTTTCTAGGGCTCTCCGACTTCTTTAGGGTTCTCTCAGCTGCCTTTTATAATCGAGCTTTCATGCGGCACAATGGTTGAGACTTTCCTATTCTGTCAGGATCTTCAGTATCTTCTGATTAGATTAGATTGCCTCTACAGATCTTGCGGGATTCTTCCAAATCTTTTAGTTCCAATCCTCCGCATCTTCTATTCCGTTACGTCAGCAATAGCATTGCGTCCTCTACTTTGCTATAGCATTCATGTGCTTTGTATTGCTCTTCGGTCTGCTGTCAGAATGCTATAGCATCGCATCAACTCTGCTACACAGTTTTCCTTAAAAAGCATCGCGAATTAACACATTCTGATGATTTTCATCTCTCATTCCCTACATCATGAATACATGCCTTTTTGTTTGGTTACTTCATAGTTAAGCTCATTTTTACCATCCAATTCAGTCATGAAATATAGGGAAAATATGGTATTATTCGTGCTCATCAAATACCCCCATACTTAGCTTTTTACACTCTCGGGCAAAAATAAGATAGAGTGAACAAAAGCTCATAGCTGTAGTCTTCCTGCCCATATAGCCTTGCTTGCACGTCTGCTTTCAGTTCCATCCCCTCTTCGGCAATCCCACTGCCCAGTGCCAACCGCTCATCAGTGTGGTATCGTTCTAATGAGGAGGTCTCAAGGAGCTCTTAGGATTCAGTGTTTGCACTCTCTCACCCAAGGGGTTTTGATTTCTCTCTTGTCTAGCGGGCCTTAAGTGCTTGTCGTGCCATTGCTTGACTTTTTCCTTGTAAAGCTTTGAACTTTCATATGCATTCAAACGAAATTCGTCCAACTCATGCAACTGAAGTAGGCGCTTGTCTCCTGCTGTGGCGGGATCCATGTTCAGCTGTGCTATTGCCCAATAAGCTTTATGTTCCACTTCAACTGGAAGATGACAGGCTTTTCCGAACACCATTTGATATGGGGAGACACCCAAGGGGGTCTTGTATGCGGTGCGGTATGCCCATAAGGAATCATCAAGTTTGTCGGATCAGTCCTTTCTGCTTGGGTGCACCACTTTTTCCAAGATGTGTTTGACTTCTCTGTTTGAGACCTCCACTTGTCCGTTTGATTGAGGGTGATAGGCTGTGGCGACTCGATGCTTAACTCCATATTTGGTGAGCAATGCTGCGATTTGTCAGTTGCATAAGTGAGATCCTTCATCACTGATTAAGGCCCTAGGGGTGTCAAATTTGGTAAATATCTGTTTCTTTAAGAACCTGCTCACAGCCTTGGAGTCATTGGTTGGCAAGGCGATTGCTTCGACCCATTTGGAAACATAGTCAACTGCGACTAGAATGTACTGATTGCCTCTGGAAGGGGGGAAAGGACCCATAAAGTCAATCCCCCACACGTCAAACACTTCAACCTCCAAAATGGGTGTCAGCGGCATTTCGTGCCTGCGGGATATGTTGCCAGTCCGCTGGTAATTGTTGCACTTGGACACAAATTGATGGGTGTCTTTAAACAGGGTGGGCCAGTAAAACCCAAACTGGAGTACCTTAGCGGCCGTTCGAACTCCTCTATAATGTCCCCCATACGGGGATGAGTGGCAGTGTCTTAGGATATCATCGGACTCATCATCTGGTATGCAGCGTCGAATCATCTGATCTGGGCATTGTTTAAAAAGGTAAGGTTCATCCCAGAAATACTTCCGGCTGTAATAAAGGAACTTTTTCTTTTGGTGATATGTGAAATCCACTGGGACTTCTCCTATGATTAGGAAGTTTGCGGTATCTACATACGACGGTGTGTTGACGCACGAGATGGCGTAGAGTTGCTCATCTGGGAAGAATTCCTGTATCGGGACTTTTGACTTTTCTAAAGTATTGCCTTCTAATCGCGAGAAGTGGTTTGCCACTTGATTTTCGGTCCCCTTCTTGTCGCGGACCTCCACGTTGAATTCTTGCAGGAGTAAGACCCATCTAATCAGTCGTGGCTTAGCATCCTTTTTAGCCACTAGGTATTTAATGGCAAAATGGTCTGTGAAGACTATTACCTTAGCACCCACTAGGTAAGACCTAAATTTCTCAAAGGCAAACACCACTGCCAACAACTCTTTTTCTGTTGTGGTGTAATTCATCTGGGCACTGGACAGGGTTTTGCTTGCATAATGGATGGAGTGGAATATTTTATCATGGCGTTGGCCCAATACTGCTCCCACTACTGAGTCACTTGCATCGCCATCGCACATGTCAAAAGGTAAGTTCCAGTTAGGGGCTGCGATGATTGGGGCAGTGGTAAGCCTTTTTTTAAGTGTTTCGAATGCTTCCATATATGCCGTATCGAAATCAAATGGAGCGTTAAGTTCGAGCAGGGCACATAACGGCTTAGTGATCTTAGAGAAGTCCTTGATGAAATGTCTGTAAAAACTCGCATGTCCCAGGAAGCTCATGATTCCCTTGACTGTGGTGGGTGGTGGCAGCTGTTCGATAACGGCTATTTTTGCACGATCGACTTCTATTCCTTTCCTTGAGATTCTGTTCCCCAGTACCACTCCTTCTGTTGCCATGAAATGACATTTTCCCAATTCAGTACTAGATTTGTTCCCTCACAGCGCCGAAGGACTGATTCTAGGTTCTGCAGGCAGTCATCATAAGAGTTTCCAAATACTGAAAAGTCGTCCATAAAAATTTCTATGGACTTTTCCACCATATCAGATAATATTGCCATCATACAACGTTGAAATGTGGCGGGTGCATTACAGAGGCCGAAGGGCATTCTTCGGAAGGCAAAAGTTCCGTAAGGGCAGGTAAAGGTGGTCTTATGCTGGTCTTGAGGTGCTATAGCGATCTGATTGTATTCGGAATAACCATCCAGGAAGCAATAATATTCCTTACCTGCAAGTCTATCTAGCATTTGGTCAAAAAATGGCAACGGGAAGTGGTCCTTGAGGGTGGATTTGTTCAGTTTCCGGTAATCCATGCATATTCTCCATCTAGTGACTGTTCGTGTGGGAATTAACTCGTTCTGATCATTTTATACTACAGTGATTCTTCCTTTCTTGGGCACGAATTGCACAAGGTTGACCAACTCACTATCGGATATAGGGAAAATGATTCATGCGTCCAACCATTTGATAATTTCTTTCCGCACTACTTCCTTCATGATGGGATTCAGTCTTCGTTGGGGCTCAACTGAGTGCCGACACCCTTCTTCTAGGCGTATCTTGTGCATACATAGTGAAGGCCTGATCCCTTTTATGTCAGCTATTGTCCATTCGAAGGCTCTATTGAATTTGGTGAATACTGCCAGAAGTTTGGTTTCCTGATCGCTGGTGAGCTGTGCGGAGATTATGACTGGCAGGGTTTGATTTTCTCCCAGATAAGCGTATTTCAAGTTGTCGGGTAGTGGTTTGAGATCCAGGATTGGTGGCTCCTCTATGGATGGTTTGGCTGGGTGCTTTCGTTGCTGGTCGTTTTCTAATAACTCGAACCTTATACCATTTGACAGGTCAAGATGCGCATGATCAGTACTGTTCAGCCTTGCTGCCTGAATGGGAGTTTCCACACTTGTCCTTGATTCTAACTCCTTGGGTTCCCTGTCATACAATTCCTGAAAAGCCTCGTGTATGATTTCGTCCACTGCGTCCAACACTGAGCATGGGTTTGGATCATCGCTGTGTTGCATCGCCTTAGATAGAATGAAACTCGCTTCCTTACCATTTACATTTGGTATGAGCTCTTCTTCATTTACATCCATCAATGCTTGTCCCAGGGCGAAAAATGGTCGTCCAAGAATAATGGGTGTCTCATGCACATCATTTTGATCATGGATGATGAAGTCCACAGGTAAGGTAACTGTCACTAGTGCATAAAAGGCTTTTAAGACTGGATAAAAGAGGCTCGTAAGACCGGACGGGCGACCGGTCTTGTTCCAGCCGGTATTAAAAGTCTACCATATAAGATCGGACACAAACCGGTCTTAAAGAAAATCTTTTAGACCGGACATTTAAAACATTGGCTCTTAAAAGTTGTACTAAAAGAACCTGAAATAGTTCTTTGTTAGTTCTCAATGTGTTTTGATGATTAACAACAAGTGTAAAACATGTTTTGAAAGTTTCCAAGATCTTTAAAAATCATCTGATAGTTGCTTACTGCAGTATGGGTCTGCATACTGCAGTAAAGGGCCTTCCAGAAAGGAAATAATCTTTCAAGTTAAATCAATACTGCAGTATAGGTGTCTTTACCGCAGTATTGGACCTACAGAAGGTCATCAGATTTTTGAAGTTAAGTCAATACTGCAGTATAGGGTGACATACCGCAGTATTGGACTTCCAGAGAACAATCCAATTTTTGTAGTTAAGTCAATACTGCAGTATAGAATGCTATACCGCAGTATTTGGACTTACAGAAGGCAAGCAAATTTTTGAAGTAAAGTCAATACTGCAGTATAGGATGACATACCACAGTATTGGACTTCCAGAGAGCAACCGTGTTTTCAAAACAAGCCAATACCGCAGTATAGGTATGTATACTGCAGTATAGGGCCAACCCGAGAGCAATCAAATTTTCTCACCCAAGTCAATACCGCAGTATGTATTTGGATACTGCAGTACAAGCTCATTCAGAAAGCTCTCAAATTTTATAACTATTGCATACTGCAGTATAGGTTTTCATACTGCAGTATTGAGCAATCACGGGGACTCTCAACTTTGACAAAAACTCGCATACTGCAGTATGTTAGTTGCATACCGCAGTATAGAGCATATCTTTCAAAATCAATTCACGATGTTTTTGTCTCTGGAAGTTGGTTACCGCAGTATGACTTTGGATACTGCAGTATGGACACTTATGCACAGTGCCATACTCCAGTATAGAGGAACTTACCGCAGTATACAACGGTCAAAATTGAGTTTTGAATTACGCGAATTTGCAAATCATTATTGTTTGTTCTTATTGCTTCCATAATTCATTCAATCATATTCCTAGCTATGTTTAACAAGTTTGTTGAGTGAATTTCAGCAATCACAGATGAAGATCAATGAAGGTCAAAGCCATAAAGCAAAAAGTGTACAGTGCATTAAATGCACTTCTGCAAATCAACCTATTCTCAGCTAATCCATCTGAGCACGCCTTCTAAACGTTAAAGAATGCTTACTACAACAAGTAAAGTCATCTCCAACGGGCAAATTCTCAGAGAGCCACATCAGATCACATTAACACTTGGATTAGCAGAAGTTTAGAGAGAGAAGATGACCAGAACTCAAGCTAATCACTTCCAACGGTTGGAATCATCTTTCAACGGTCATTTAATGTTCTCTACCTATAAATAGAGTGCATTAACTTCTTCTCAATATGATACAACAACTTAGAGCGAAAATTTATTGAGTCATTTATTGTATCAAGCTTTCATCTGTATTGTATCATTTTGATACTTTGTACTTCAGTGTTTATTCTATCTACTCTTTGAGAGAGTTTTCACTTGTGAAATCATTTATTGTTTGTGATAACTACAAGTCAAGGGACTTGGTAGTTGGGGTGTATTGATTACAACTTGTAAGGGGGAGTGTGTTCTAGTGAGAGAACAACTCTTAGTACAGAGTGTGTAATCAATATTTGATTATAGTGGATTGTAAATCCCAGGTGAGGCTTGGGGACTGGATGTAGGTCAGAGAAAGGACCGAACCAGTATAAATCTTGTAGTGCATTGCTTCTCTTTTTCTCTCCTCTGTTTTACCCTGTGTTACTTAGCCAAAAACAGAGTAGAATCTCTAAATTTTTTAAAGATACCCAATTCACCCCCCTCTTGGGTATTTAGCTCCAACCTTCATTTGGTATCAGAGCCTGGTCTTCTCAGAAGAGTTTAACCACTCGAGAAGGATCACTATGGAAGGAATTCTTCCTGATGGAGCTTCAATCAACAGACCTCCAGGTTTCAATGGCGAACACTACTCGTTCTGGACAGCAAAATTTGTGTGTTCGTGATGGCTACAGAATATGGATTGTGGAGAGTATTTGAAACTGGAGATTATGTACCAGTTAAGGTTGAAGGAGGCATCACTGTTCCAAAGACCGAAGCAGAGTTCAACGATGATGATAAGAAGAATATCACTCTCAATAGCAAGGCCATCCTGATGCTTCAGAGTGCTCTTAGCCAAAAGGAGTACTTTCGCATCTGCAATCTGTCAACAGTTAAGGAGATGTGGAAAGCACTAGAGATTGCATATGAAGGAACTTCCGGAATCAAGGAGAACCGGATTAATATCCTAACTACTGAATATGACTTGTTGCGGATGAAGCAAGGGGAAAGCATTGGAGAGTTTCAGCTCAGGTATACCCATTTGACAAATCAACTGGCTGCTCTAGGGAAGATCTTTGATCAAGGGTCTCAAGTAAGAAAGATTCTTAATATTCTGACCAAAGATTGGGAAGCAAAGGTCACAGCTATCGAAGAGGCTCGTGGAGAGTCGATGACGTCAGTTGCAGCCCTGTTCGGTAGCTTATCAGAATATGAGAGCAAGTTGAAGTTCAAGAAGGAATTAGAAGATGTCAATGGTGGCAACAATCGTAACAAGGGAGTGGCTCTGAATGTGGAAAAGGATGAGGAAGATGAAGATGAGGATGAAGAAATTGGCATGATGGTCCGGAGATTCAAAAAGTTCTATAAGAGAGATCAAGGCTTCAAAAAGTTTCAGAAGGGAAATTCGAGCTATGAATCGAAGAAGCCGGTTATCTGCTACGAATGCGAAAAGCCCGGACACATCAAAGCGGAATGCCCTCAGCTGAAAAATCAAGAGAAAGAGAAGAAGAAATTCAAGAAATACAAGAAGAAGGCATACGTGTCAGCTATATGGGGAGACAGCTCTTCGGATGAGGATGAAGCTGAAGAGGATGATGGTGAGAAAGCCAACATATGCCTAGTTGCTGAAGAAGAAGAGCAACCTAGTGAAACAAATGAGGTATGTCTTAGAGCATCAAGGCCAAACAAGTGGTACATCGATAGTGGATGCTCAAGACACATGACTGGAGACAAATCAAAGTTTTTATCAATAAAGCCAAAAGATGGAGGTAGAGTCACATTTGGAGGTGATCAATCCGGGAAAATCGCTGGCATTGGTGAGATAGGCACCAATGAAGGTCCACTCATCAAAGACGTCTACCTTGTAGAAGGATTGTGTCACAATCTCCTAAGTGTAAGCCAAAGCACCGATAAAGGTAATTTGGTAATATTTGACTCTGATGAATGCTTTATTGTTAAAAAGGATTTGATCTCTATAAATGATTTGAAAAACAAAGCCTTATTTAGAGCACCTAGAGATGGAAACTGTTATACCTTGAACCTCTCTAGCAATGCTTCTGCTTCTGAAAATTGTTTTGTAAGTAACTTGAATGAGAGCTGGCTATGGCATAAGTGATTGGCTCATGTCAATATGTATCAACTTGACAAGTTATTGAAAAAGGATTTGGTTATTGGCATTCCCAAATTGAATTTCAAAAATGATATGATTTGTGATGCTTGTCAAAAGGGAAAACAGACCAAATCTTCTTTTAAAGCTAAAAATGAGATTTCAACAAATAGACCTCTTCAACTTCTTCACATGGATCTAGTTGGACCAGCTAGAGTGAAAAGTCTTGGTGGAAATTTATACACTTTGGTCATTGTTGATGATTTCTCTAGATTTACTTGGACAATATTTTTATCTTCTAAAGATGAAACCTATGATCAGTTTGTTTCCTTTGCCAAGAAGGTCCAAAACGAGAAAGGGTTCTCAATTTAGGAATACGGACTGATCATGGTGGAGAGTTCGAGAATCATGCCTTTGCTGAGTTCTGCGATAGTATGGGAATTGACCACAACTTCTCAGCGCCTAGAACTCCTCAACAAAATGGAGTAGTGGAGAGAAAGAACAGAGTACTCACTGAGATGGCAAGAGCGATGCTGAATGAATACAACACTTCCCAAGTATTTTGGACGGATGCCATGAGTACGGCCTGTTACACCAACAGAGCCTATGTGAGAAAGAAGCTGAACAAGACCCCGTACGAACTCTACAAAGATAGAAAGCCAAACCTCAGTCACCTACATGTCTTCGGTTGTAAGTGCTATGTGCACAATAACGGTAAAGACAATCTTGGTAAATTCGACCCTAAAGCTGATTTAGCTATCTTTATTGGTTATTCTAATAGGAGTAAAGCATATAGAGTCTTTAATACTAGGACTAAGATTGTAGAAGAATCTGTACATGTTGTATTTTGTGAATCTGAATCTGATAAATCCTTGGATGATGAAGAAGAGACTATTTTCAAAAACAAATTCTTTTCGAAAAATGTTCCTGCTCCTTCTGAAAATTCTGAAAATGTTTTTGAGGCTGATCCTGAAAACAATTTAGAAAATCCTAGTCAGTCTCAACCTAGAGCTTGGAGATTTATAAGGAATCATCCTTTAGACCAAGTCATAGGTGATGTGAATCAAGGAGTTAGGACCAGAAATAGTACTTTGAATGAAGTTACATTTTCTGCATTTATTTCACATATAGAGTGTTGGTTATACTTAGTTTTGATGATGTCTTATGTAGATGACATTCTTATAAGCAAAAAGATTGAGTAATATAATTATCTCCTACTTGGACTAACTATTGTATTTAATGTAGATTAGTCCAAGTTGAGTTATGGAAAATAAACAAGAAGGAGATAAGAGATTACAAGAAGAAGAAATTGAATCAAAGAAGATGTGAAGTCAAATGATATGGAATGATCAAGAGAAGAGAAGGAAGAAAGAGTTGAATTATCAAGAATGATCAAGAAAAGAGAAGAAAGAAAGAAGAACTTGCTAAATGGAATGAGAATATAAATATTCAAGTTCTTATATTGATGCTAGAAGACTCCAAGATAATATAGAAGTTGCAGAAAGCTAAAACTGAAGTTCAGAAGGGCTATACCGCGGTATGCAAGTGGATACTCGAGTATCCAGAAGGCAGAGAGCACATTGCTGAGAAAAGTGACTGTATACTGCAGTATGGTATGCTATACCGCAGTATAGGATCAGACGGAGGCCAAAATTCCAAGTATGCCAAAGGCATACTGCAGTATATAAGTGATATACCGTAGTATGCAACGTGATCAGCAACTCTGTTCATGTTCAGCACGGGCGACGTCTGGTAATTCAATGATATCTCACAAACCAGAAGTCGGATTGATACGAAAACAAAAGCATTGGAAACTAGACTCCCAACACGTATTGGTGACAAACATTCATGCCCAAAGGAGTTCCGATGAATTATTGATGAATTTTACAAGTTGACACAAACATCAGCGTTACAGTCAGGAACGGCCCTCGGTATTTTGAGTATATCTCACAAACGACAAATCCGTTTGAGCAGAAATCAGTGGCATATGAAAGTAGACTCACAGAGCTTTCCATCAAGAGTTGAATGAACCAAAACGGAGCTCGGACCAGAGAGATATGGCCCTCAGAATTTGATAGTCAGAAGTTACTATACCGCAGTATAGGTCCGTATACCGCAGTATAGGGCCATACAGAAAGCAAAGATTTTTGTAATCAGGTCAATACTGCAGTATAGCTTTGTATACTGCAGTATAGGGCCATCCAGAGAGCAACTGAGTTTTTCAAAACAAGCCAATACCGCAGTATAGGTATGTATACTGCAGTATAGAACCATCCAGAGAGCAACTAAATCTCTTGGTCAAGCCAATACCGCAGTATAGGTATGTATACTGCAGTATAGGACCAACCTGAGAGCAATCAAGTTTTTCTCACTCAAGTAAATACCGCAGTATGGAGTTGCATACTGCAGTAAAGGCTCTCACAAAAGGCTCTCAAGTTTCATAACCATTGCATACTGCAGTATAGGTTTTCATACTGCAGTATTGGGCAATCACAGGGTCTCTTCTCTTTGACAAAAACTCGTATACTGCAGTATGTTATTTGCATACCGCAGTATAGAACATATCTTTCAAAATCATTTCACGAGGTTTTTGTCTCTGGAAGTTGCTTACTGCAGTAAGCATTTGGATACTGCAGTATGTACAGTGGCATACTCCAGTATAGAGGATCTTACCGCAGTATACAACGGTCAAAATTGGTTTTTGAATTTCGCGAATTTGCAAATCATTATTGTTTGATCTTATTGCTTCCATAACTCATTCAATCATATTCCCAGATATGTTTAACAAGTTTGTTAAGTGAATTTCAGTCAGCACAGATGAAGATTAATGAGATCAAAGGCAAAAAGCAAAAAGGTGCTCAGTGCATTTAATGCACTTCTGCAAATCAACCTACTTTCAGCTAATCCATCTGAGCACACCTTCTAAACATTAAAGAATGCTTACTACAACAAGTAAAGTTATCTCCAACGGGCAAATTCTCAGAGAGCCACCTCAGATCAAATTACCACATGGATTAGTTGGAGTTTAGAGAGAGAAGCAGACCACACTTAATGACAATCAACTACAACGGTCTGATTCATCCTACAACGGTCAAAAACGGTCACACATCATTCTCTACTTATAAAAGACATGGACTCAAGCAGAAAAACGCGGAGATACAAGTTTACTATGCCAAAATGCTGATACTCTGCTTCTTCATCATTCTCACTCTGTTTTTCATATCTAAATAGCTTAGAGAGTGAAATGAATTGTATCTGAACTTCAGTGATCATTTATTCATTCCTTTGAGAGGAAATTTATTGTAAACACATTATCTTTCTGAGAGTAACTCAAGATTGGGTAATCTTGAGTGGGTTATACATTGTGTTGATTACAACTTGTAAGGGGGAGTGTATCCTAGTGAGAGGATTACTTCGAGTATAGAGTGTGTAATCAAGCAGTGTATTGATTACAGATTGTAAGGGGGAGTGAATCCTAGAGAGAGGATTGCTTCAGTTACAGATCGTGTAATCAAGCATATTAAAGATAGTGGATTGAAAATCCCAAGTGAGGCTTGGGGACTGGACGTAGGTCAAGGATTGGGCCGAACCAGTATAAATCTGTTTGCACACTCTTCTCCCTGATCTTTTATATTTCTAGCATTCGCATTTGATTGTTTTGTCATTTGGTTTTTACAACTCACATCCTTTTGGGAAGCTAAATTTACTGAATTGCAAAAACATTTTAAAGAAAGAAAATTTTTATACTTCACCCAATTCACCCCCCCTCTTGGGTTCAGCCAGAACTTACATAGAGCCCTCTAAGATAGAAGAAGCCCTATCAGACAATGATTGGGTGATTGCTATGCAAGAGGAGCTACATCAATTTGATAGAAATCAGGTTTGGGACTTGGTACCTAGACCCAAAGACCATCCGGTAATTGGGACAAAGTGGGTATTCAAGAACAAACGTGATGAGTCAGCCATCATTGTGCGTAACAAGGCTAGATTAGTGGCCAAAGGTTACAATCAAGAAGAAGGAATAGACTATGAAGAAACTTATGCTCCAGTAGCTAGATTGGAAGCAATAAGAGTTCTTCTAGCATTTGCATGCACAAAAGGTTTTGAACTCTATCAAATGGATGTCAAAAGTGCTTTTCTAAATGGTTTCATTCAAGAGGAGGTGTATGTTGAACAACCTCCAGGTTTTGAAAATGATCAATTTCCAGATCATGTTTTTAGACTCAAGAAAGCCCTGTATGGTCTTAAGCAAGCTCCTAGAGCTTGGTATGAAAGATTGAGTCAATTCTTACTCAATCAAGGATTTATTAGAGGAAAGGCTGATACGACATTATTTATCAAGAAAAATAAATTGAATGAAATTTTAATTGTACAGATATATGTTGATGATATTATTTTCGGTGCTACTAATGACTCTTTGTGTGAGGAATTTTCCAAGACTATGCAGAGTGAATTTGAGATGTCAATGATGGGAGAGCTCAATTACTTCCTTGGACTGCAAATCAAACAACGTAAGGATGGGATATTTATATCTCAAACCAAGTATTTAAATGATCTGCTGAAGAAGTTTGGAATGGACAAGTGCAATGGGGCTGACACACCAATGAGCACAACTACTTCTTTGGATGCTGATGAAGAGGGCAAGGATTTCAACATCACCAAGTATAGAGGAATGATTGGATCATTGCTCTATCTCACCGCAAGTCGCCCAGACATCCAATTCAGTGTTGGAATGTGTGCTCGATTCCAATCCGCTCCTAAAGAGTCACATACTGAAAATGTGAAGAGGATATTCAGATATCTCTCTAATTCGAAGACTCTTGGACTATGGTTTCCCAAAGGTCAGCCAGAGCACTTAGTGGCATATTCGGATTCTGATCACGCTGGCTACAAGACGGATAGAAAGAGCACAAGTGGCCAATGCGAGTTCTTTGGGAACTCACTTGTGTCATGGTTCAGTAAGAAGCAAACAACTGTGGCTGTGTCATCAACCGAAGCTGAATATGTGGCTGCCTCAAGTTGCTGTGCTCAAGTGCTATGGTTAAAGCAACAACTTGCTGACTTGGGAGTGCACTTAAAGGAGATCCCAATACTGTGTGATAATACTAGCACAATAAGCTTGGCCAAGAATCCCGTGAAACATACAAGAACCAAGCATATTGATGTGAGACATCACTTCATCCGGGATCATGTCCAGAAGAGAGATGTGAAAGTGATGTTCATTCCAACCCATCTTCAACTAGCTGACATCTTCACCAAGCCTCTAGCCAAGGAACAATTCACTTTCATAAGGAGAGAATTGGGAATGGTAAATCCCAATGAATTGTAAGCAATTCTCTTTCAATTTAATGTTAGATGTGTTATTGATGATTAATCTTTACTAACTTAAGCATCGGAGAGTTTAGTCTTTGTTTTGCAGGGTGTTTTGATGTTTCAGAAGAACTATACCGCGGTATGCAAGTGCTATACCGCAGTATAGGGTGTGTGAGAGGCCAAATCTCCAAGTGTGCAAGATGCATACTGTAGTATGTAAGTGGTATACTGCAGTATGGGGTCAAACAGAAGCAAAGTTTCGAGTATGCAAGAGGCATACTGCAGTATGTAAGTGGTATACTGCAGTATGGGGTCAGACAGAAGCCAAGTTTCGAGTATGCAAGAGGCATACTGCAGTATGTAAGTGATATACTGCAGTATGGCCATCGGGTTTTCAAAAATTCTCTCAACATTTTTGAAGTCCAGGTCAGTATACTTCCATCTATACTGCAGTATGTAAATGAAAGTATGCTATACTGCAGTATGCAAGAACCTTACTGCAGTATATCAGTCTGTCTATATATACTGAACTGTTGTGTTCTTTCATACTCGCGTCTATACCACAGTAAGCCCTAGCAGTATCGCGTCTCTCTCTCCTATCTCTCTCTGAAACCGTCACAATTCCTCGTTAAACCCCTATAAATCCTCACCAAATCTCTCTCATTTCCTTCCCAATCTCATTCTCACCGAAACCCTAGCGTCAAAATGTCCAAAGATCAATCTCTCTCCAAACAACCCACTTCTTCTCTTCCACTCAGAGCACCAAGGACGAAATCAATTCCTAAGAAATTAGGGGAAGGTATTGATCGACAGATTCCCAGAATTGGTGTTCCTATACCGAAGGCATCTTTGCCGAATCCCAAGAAGAGGGGAACTTCGTCCAGAACCTCTATCCCATCTTCTGTCACAAAGAAGAAGAAGACCGGAGAGCCGAGCAAGGCACAAGGGAAGAGGACCGTTGTTCCTCAAAAGGCAAGGTCAAAGAGAGCTTCCACGACTATCACTTCCTCTCCCTTGTTTGTTGAGGTTTTTGGTTCTTCTTCAGAAACTGAGTCTGAGCAAGATTTCTCTCTCGTGGTAGCAAATGCAGTTGAAGAGATCAAAATTCATAAGAATGCGCCAGAGGGATTTAAGGTTGCTCCTGTCCTACTTCCTCCCAGTCTAAATGCCAAGTTCAAAGATCTCTTTGGGAGTCGAGGATTCTGCACTGTTACCTCTGTTGATCTAGAACAAGTCTACCGGGAGTGCAACGTGGATCTCTCACCATGGTTCGGGCCGTATGCTACGCTCGTTTCCATCGAGGTTGCCTACTGTCCTGAGTTGGTCAAGATGTTCTACTTCAACATGGCGACCAATCACATCTTGGACTCGGAAGGAAGACTAATTGAAGAAAGGGTCACAACTTCTGTCAGAGGAGTTCAATTCACACTTTCTGCCGCCATTCTCAACAAGATTCTCAAGGTGGTTAATCCTCCAGAGGCATCCACACCGAAATATTCAAATGAGGAGGTATATGCCACACTTTTGCCCGGTCAGGACATACCGGATGATCAGAGGGTCCACTTGACTTTCAAGCCCTCGGAGATGCCACATTTGCACCGTGTGATATGGTACGTGTATTCTCGTAACTTTGTGCAAAAGGGCGAAAGCTACACGCACTTCACGCAGAAGGACTATCGTTTCTTCACTGCCTTCATCCGCAAGCATCCGCTCAATATTGGGCAGTGGCTATTCAAGGAGATTAGCCATTTCAAGTTTGTGTCCCGCAAAGGATCCTACATGCCCTTTGCATCCCTGGTTTCATTGATTATGTACTACCATAAGATATGGTATGTGGGTCCTCCCGAGCAGATGAAGTTTATCCCGGCCTTCGGCAAGTCTCAGCTTAACTTGATGAAGATTCAGTTTGAGCTGGAAGGATCTGGGCAGTCGAGGGCTCCACCAAGGTCACAGACACGTGCATCACAGTCAGTCGCACATGAGGCTCCGTCGGCTCCGCCTCCTCCACCATTGGACTTTGATGATAGGATCAAGAGGATTGTGGATGCTGCTGTTACATCTCTCTTTGTGAAGATGCAGTTCGAGTTTGGACGACTGGCTGCTGATATGAGACTCAAGATGGACGCAGAAGTGGCAAAGCTCATGGAACAATTTGACAAGAAGCATCAAGAGATCTTCGATCAGTGTATTGATTTGGACTCCCGGCTGGCTCTCACACTGACAGTTGCATCTGACGCCCGAGATAAGGTTGATCGCCTGATCAAGCATTTTGATGTCGGTGCCTCTTCGTCAACCTTCGGGTTCACTACTGGCCCTTCCTCTTCTTCTCCTGTCCCAGAGGTCTAGCCATCCATTTCTATTCCTCAGCCCTCTACCTCTTCTCCTGAGCTTCACCTTTCCCCACCTTCATTCCTAGCCCACCGCATACCACTTCTCCACCTGCCTCATCATCCCCAGCCTCCATTTCCACACCAGCCACCATCATACCACCTTCACCTATCACTCCTACCACAGAGGTCCTTCCTGGCCCACTCCCATCTCCACCTACTCCGTCTACTGAGATTTTCCCTACACCTTCTCCATATGCAGAGCCCCATGATCCCTCCTTTGATCCAAATATAGCCATGGTGCTCTATTCTCCTCCTGTCTTTGTCCTTGACCCCGAGTTTGTTGATGACAAAGGGGGAGAAGGAGAGAAAGATGTAGATGTCTAGTGTTTGTAGATGTCTAGTGTCTAGATCTGTATTAGTGATATGTATTAGTGTTTAGGTCTGTATTTTGATATTTATGTAGATTGTGTTCTGATATCAGCCATTATCAGTGTATTCATCTTTTCTGATATCAGCTCCACTTGTATGCATCATGTTTTATGAATATATTTCAAGTTGTGTATGTTCTCAAATTCATATCTGATGCCAATCTCTGCCTTTCATGTTTGAAAATGCAAAACTGATTGTTTTCTGATAACTTCACATCGCTTTCTGAAAACTTCAATTCAAAACAGAATACATCTTTCAAATTCTTTAAAAAGAAATTTTACAAGTGTTGTCATCATCAAAAAGGGGGAGAATGTTAGTTCTCAATGTGTTTTGATGATTAACAACAAGTGTAAAACATGTTTTGAAAGTTTCCAAGATCTTTAAAAATCATCTGATAGTTGCTTACCGTAGTATGGGTCTGCATACTGCAGTAAAGGGCCTTCCAGAAAGGAAATAGTCTTTCAAGTTAAATCAATACTGCAGTATAGGTGTCTTTACCGCAGTATTGGACCTACAGAAGGTCATCAGATTTTTGAAGTTAAGTCAATACTGCAGTATAGGGTGACATATCGCAGTATTGGACTTCCAGAGAACAATCCAATTTTTGTAGTTAAGTCAATACTGCAGTATAGAATGCTATACCGCAGTATTTGGACTTACAGAAGGCAAGCAAATTTTTGAAGTAAAGTCAATACTGCAGTATAGGATGACATACCGCAGTATTGGACTTCCAGAGAGCAACCGTGTTTTCAAAACAAGCCAATACCGCAGTATAGGTATGTATACTGCAGTATAGGGCCAACACGAGAGCAATCAAATTTTCTCACCCAAGTCAATACCACAGTATGTATTTGGATACTGCAGTACAAGCTCATTTAGAAAGCTCTCAAATTTTATAACTATTGCATACTGCAGTATAGGTTTTCATACTGCAGTATTGGGCAATCACGGGGACTCTCAACTTTGACAAAAACTCGCATACTGCAGTATGTTAGTTGCATACCGCAGTATAGAGCATATCTTTCAAAATCAATTCACGATGTTTTTGTCTCTGGAAGTTGGTTACCGCAGTATGACTTTGGATACTGCAATATGGACACTTATGCACAGTGCCATACTCCAGTATAGAGGAACTTACCGCAGTATACAACGGTCAAAATTGAGTTTTGAATTACGCGAATTTGCAAATCATTATTGTTTGTTCTTATTGCTTCCATAATTCATTCAATCATATTCCTAGCTATGTTTAACAAGTTTGTTGAGTGAATTTCAGCAATCACAGATGAAGATCAATGAAGGTCAAAGCCATAAAGCAAAAAGTGTACAGTGCATTAAATGCACTTCTGCAAATCAACCTATTCTCAGCTAATCCATCTGAGCACGCCTTCTAAACGTTAAAGAATGCTTACTACAACAAGTAAAGTCATCTCCAACGGGCAAATTCTCAGAGAGCCACATCAGATCACATTAACACTTGGATTAGCAGAAGTTTAGAGAGAGAAGATGACCAGAACTCAAGCTAATCACTTCCAACGGTTGGAATCATCTTTCAACGGTCATTTAATGTTCTCTACCTATAAATAGAGTGCATTAACTTCTTCTCAATATGATACAACAACTTAGAGCGAAAATTTATTGAGTCATTTATTGTATCAAGCTTTCATCTGTATTGTATCATTTTGATACTTTGTACTTCAGTGTTTATTCTATCTACTCTTTGAGAGAGTTTTCACTTGTGAAATCATTTATTGTTTGTGATAACTACAAGTCAAGGGACTTGGTAGTTGGGGTGTATTGATTACAACTTGTAAGGGGGAGTGTGTTCTAGTGAGAGAACAACTCTTAGTACAGAGTGTGTAATCAATATTTGATTATAGTGGATTGTAAATCCCAGGTGAGGCTTGGGGACTGGATGTAGGTCAGAGAAAGGACCGAACCAGTATAAATCTTGTAGTGCATTGCTTCTCTTTTTCTCTCCTCTGTTTTACCCTGTGTTACTTAGCCAAAAACAGAGTAGAATCTCTAAATTTTTTAAAGATACCCAATTCACCCCCCCTTTTGGGTATTTAGCTCCAACCTTCATTCTTGTTTGGTACTAAAACTCAACTTTTAAGACCGGCCTAAAATAGGCCGCTCTTAAAATATCAAACTTTTAAGACTGGACAAAACACATACGGTCTAAAAAATAGCGGGACTAATTATACGCGGTCTTAAAAGTCTGACTTTCAAGACTGGATGATAATTACCTCCGGACTTAAAAATTTACATTTAAGACCGGACGTCTAAATATAACATAACGGTCTTAAAAGACCAACTTTTAAGACCGGCTTAATATGACCTTTAAGACCGGACATATAATTACATCCGGTCTTAACAGTTAAACATATAAGACCGACTTATTTATTTCCAGTCTAAATTTTCTCGAATTTTTCCTGCTGTTGTTCCTGCTACTATATATATATATATACACACAAATCCACTACCCAATCTAGCACATGAACAATTATTTGAATAAATTGAATTGGAAAAATGATACAAATATTTATTCACCATGAGTTATTTGGCCTCTTAATTAATGATTATACTATGCCTATAACACCTAAATTGATTCATACAATAAGATAACTTACTTACAAATACAATAAGTTACAAATACAACATACATGCGCCCAAAATAATATTCACCATGCCTTCATCTGATTCCCACCCAACAACGTAACATCCTCTTTTATAACATGCCCCTTTGGATCGGATCCTGCTACAAAAATAAAACAAGGAACAAACTTCATAGTCAAAGACATTTTATGAACATATAAGGAATAAATGTTATAGTTAAAGACTTAAAGTTTTCAAAGAAATCTGCATATATATGAATATTACCTTATGAATTGACTCTTTTATAAAGTGATATCTTCCCATATCCCTTCTTGATGATCACTTCTTATGCCGGGTTCATTATCCGCTTCATCTTCTTCGTTCATGTTCGGTAGACCCCTTGAAAAAGGAGTACTCTCAGGAATACCATAATTCGAATTCATTTCCTCATCAATATCAATGACCCTCTTTCCTTGGAGAGCTACAGACCACATTTTATTTTCTTGATCGATGATATAGAACACTTGTTTTGCCTGGTCTGCCATAATAAAAGGTTCATCTCCAAAACTTCTACCATTGACATCGACTAATGTAAATCCTAGCTGATCAATCCGAACACCATTATTGACATTAACCCACTTGCATTTGAAAATGGGAAATCTAATTTTCACATAGTCCACCTCCCATATCTCTTCAATAACCCCATAATATAGCATGACTGCCAATAAAGGGCTCTTGTGTTTTGAACTAGAGAAGTGCATAGATTTAGGCTCTAACATAACACCACTGTTCTAGACTGTACTCCTATCATCTAGGGACTTCGTGTAAAATGTATAACCATTGGTCACATACGAATTCAAACTTATGACATCAACCTCAGGACCACGTGCTAACCATTTGAGGATATCAAAAACACATTCCTCCCCCTCGACCTTTTGTTTGAACCAGTGTGCAAAAGTTCTGTTATGCTCCCTAATCAATCTTTGTTCAGTCATTCGATGATTTTCTTTCCTCACAGCTTCTTTATGTGCAGCTATGCTGGCTTGAATTTCATCAACATTATTCAAGATGTATAAGTGGACTTGTGACAATTCATCTGGATCCACAATATTTACTGAAGCCCCTCGCCTACACCCTTCAGCATGCTGACGTTTTGGAAGCCCAATATGTCTTACTTTGGCCAAATAATTTTGACAAAATTCCATGGTTTCTTCATAAACATATTTCTGAACAATCGATGTTTCTGGACTGTATGCATTCTTCACGTACCCTTTAAGGAATTTCATAGATCTTTCAATTGGGTACATCCACCGTAAATGGATAGGGCCGCACAACTTTATCTCCCTCACTAGATGAACAATTAGATGAACCATGATGTCAAAAAATGTAGAAACAAAAAGCTTCTCAAGGTGGCACAAGATAAGATATCCTTCATTCTCCAATTCATCCAACTTTTCAATGTCAAAAACTTTACCATAAACCGCATTGAAGAAGACACAAAGTCTAGTCAAAACGACCCGAAGATCATATTCGGCGATGACTGGAATAGCTATTGAGAGTAGCTGTTGCATCAAGACATGACAATCATGAGATTTTTGGCCTACTAATTTCAAGTCCTTCATCGATACAAGCCTCTTAAAATTTGAAGAATACCCCGAGGTAACTTTTGTGCCATGTAAACACTCACAAAAACTTCGTTTCTCATCCTTAGACAAAGTATGAGAAGCCGGGGGACAATAAGTTCTCTTCCCATATGGCCTTGGATGTAACTCTTCACGTATTCCCATTGCTTGCAAATCCAATCTTGCCTTCACACCATCCTTGAAACTACCTTGTATGTTGAGAAGCGTGCCAACAATACTATCATATAAGTTTTTCTCCACATGCATGACATCGATACAGTGTCTCACATCAAGATTGCGCCAATAGGGAAGGTTGAAGAATACAGATCTCTTTTTCCATATATTTGTATCTTTTCTACTCTTGGTTGTCTTACTGAAGATGACATTGATATTTTTCACCTTCTCATAAACTTGCTCCCCAGTCAATGGCACCGGAGCATCTTCATATTCTTGACCACCAAAGAAGGCTTTCTTTAATCGACGATATGGGTGGCCCAGTCTAAGAAATCTCTTATGTCCAAGATAAACCGTCTTTCTTCCATGTTGGAGTTGATGGTAGCATGTGCTTTCTTCACAAACTGGGCTTTCTTTATGGCCCTTTACACTATACCGTGACAAGTTACCATATGCTGGGAAGTCGTTTATAGTACAGAATATCATGGCTCGCAATTAACATCTTCTTCCCATAACTCCTTCAAGTCTTCGATCAAGGGATGAAGGTAAACATCAATGTCATTTCCGGGTTGTTTTGGTCCCGAAATCAACATAGACAGCATGATGTACTTTCGTTTCATGTATAACATAGGAGATAAGTTGTAAATAATGAGGAGTACAGGCCATGAACTATGTACGCTGCTAAGGCTTCCATATGGATTCATGCCATCCGTGCTAAGGGCAAGCCTAAAGTTCCTAGGTTCTTCGCCGAAGTTGAGAAATAATTGATCGATTTTCTTCCATTGAGAAGAATCGGCTGGATGACGAAGCTTTCCATCAAAAATCCTCTCATCTGCATGCCACCGTAAATTTTTTGCATCATTTTCATTCGCAAACAACCGCTTGAACCTTGGTATAGTTGGAAGACACCACAACACTTTTGCAGGCCCCTTATTTGACTTGTACCTTGGGGTTTCACATATCGGACAACTCTGCTTCTCTTCAAACTTTTTTCTATACAATACGCAGTTATTCGGGCATGCATGGATCTTTTTGTACTCCATCCCCAGTGGACAAAGTATTTTCTTAGCATCATAGTATCGATGCGGCAACACATTATCATCTGGAAGCATGTCCTTAAAAGCCTCAAGCATTTCAGAAAAACTCTTGTCGCTCCATCCATGACGTGCCTTCAAGCTTACCAATTTCAATACAGCGTTCAACAATTGGTATTTTTTACACCCAAGGTATAGTGGGGTCTTTGCATCACTGCACATATTACCATATGCATGTGATTGTTGAAAGGCCTTTTCTCCTACATCACGAATAATGTCCTTTAAGCGATCATCCATATCCGTGTCATTATCATCAAAGGCCACTTCCCCATGTTGAGACCCACTTGGTATTTTTTCACCATGCCATACCCATACTGTATAAGTCTTACAAAATCCATGACAAATTAAATGTGTGCGTATAACTTCAGGACTTAGTCGCCTCTCATTCAAACATTTTACACAAGGGCAATAAAACTTCCCACTATCATCATTGGCATTTGGTTTATTAAATTCAATAAAGTCACTCATCCCATTCTGATATTCAACGCTCGTTCGTAAAACATTTATCCAACTGTGATCCATAGTAGAATTCTTATGGACGGAAAGATTTAACATACGTAAAATAAAGCAATTTCAATAAATGCATAACGAAGAATCACTTTTGGTCATGAATATCACAGTGAATCCAAGAAGCAAAATAAATGCATGACGAGGAAATTAAATGCTTCGCATGAAGGTCTTGTGGACTCACCTGCAGCATATAAATTCAAATGCGAAATAAGAGTCTTTCTTCTCCCGCCATGATCGTTGATGTTGGAGACAGCACGCAAGAGTACCCTAAAAACATTTGTTGGTCAGTTGGGTAGGTCTCAAGTGCAAATATAATCTTCAAAATACAATATTCATTAACAACAGAGAAACCCACAAGAGCATTTCATCGATTTCGTTCAACCCATGAAAAACCCAAAACGATAAGCAGGAAAACCATGAAGTTATATAACTGAAACACCTCTTACAGCTTGGTCTATATACGTTTAGCTGAGGAACCAGAAAGTGATTGTCAAAAGAGCAATGCGAAGCACCGATGAAGCAACACATAAACACTGGAGACAGAACCTCCTCAGTAATCACTTTCGGCACGACAAGAGAAATTCAGAGAGGGAAATTTAATTTTCCGTGCGTCAGAGACATGTTTTTGGATTTGGACTTTATTAAGATCGATTAATTATAAAGTGTCCGGTCCTAAATATTCTTTATTAAATTTTTTAAGTATTACTTTTAAGACCGAATTCTTATCCTGTCTCTGGTCCAAAATATGTTACTAAATATTTAAGACCGGAGTTTTATAATACTCCGGACCTAAGTTTTTATTATTCATTTGTAGATTTTATTAAGACTGGTTAATTATAAGTAGACGGTCCTAAATATTTTTTATTTAATTTTTTAAGTATTACTTTTAAGACCAAATTCTTATCCTGTCTCCGGTCCTAAATATGTAACTAAATATTTAAGACCGGAGTTTTATAATACTCAGGACCTAAGTTTTTTTTTTCAAGAAAAATGTATTGGCTTTAGCGAGTGCAGCAACTGAATGAATAAAAATTAAAGGAAAACTGGAGTTAAATTTCTTAAATTACTGGAGAATATGAACAAAAAATTAAAAAGAGACAAGCTTATAGTTCTTAATAGCATATATATTACTTGAATATTGTCATACATTACAAGAAAAAATATCAAAAAAAAAAGCAGAAAATTATCAAAAACAAGAATCTGACTATATATACATCCTTCAAAGCTTATTCTCTTTCAAAGCCTTGGCGATATCGGCGTGAGCAGCATTAATTTTCCGCCGGATATCAACAAGTTCCCGTCTTATTCGTATCAGTGAATCATTAGAGGAAAGAGGAGAGGAGTCAGTGGTAGGTGTGCTGGGGCCAACTGGTTGGAGAGGTGGAGCAGGAACCTCTTCATGGTCTGAAGACTGGAGGGGGGGTGCAGCAATCTCTTCATCATCGAAAATAACAATGGGTCCAACGACCCAAGACTCTTCTGTTTCAATAGAATGCACTCTCGATGGAGGAGGCGCACCGTATAACGATCGACGGAAGGCACAAGCATCAGGAGTAAGAGCACCCCTACAAGCGGTTCTCTTGTATCTAACCATGGTTTGAGCAGTTGGCGCAAAGAGGTATGAGGAGTTTATTAATAAAGGCAGAGAGCAGTTCTCAGAGAAGGCGCAAAGAGGTACGTAGTTTGGAGTTACGAGGTAGTGCGGAGTTAATAAAGGTTAAAGAGCAGACGAATGGTCTACTTTACCAGCGAGTTTCATAAATATGCGATCTAAATTATTTAAATATTTTTTTTAAGATCGACCTTTTAAAATTGTCCGGTTCTAAAAGTATATTATTTATTATTTTAAATGAATTAAATTACTTTTAAGACCGACCTTTTAAAATTGTACGGTCCTAAAAGCATATTATTATTTTTTAATCAATTAAATTACTTTTAAGACCGACCTTTTAAAATTGTCCGGTCCTAAAAGTATATTATTTATTTTTTTAATCAATTAAATTACTTTTAAGACCGACCTTTTAAAATTTTCCGGTCCTAAAAGTATATTATTTATTTTTTCCTATTTTTTAAAGTAAGCTTTAATTTCGAAAAAAATATTAGTTTTAAGAACGGATATTTTACAATATCCGGTATTAAAAGTTCTCCGATAGCAGAGTCGTATCCTTACATTCTATCAGAGGATATCTTCGGCTTCCAGATAAACTTCCCAACTATGCGTCTCCTCGTATTCTGATGAACTATGCGTCTCCTCATTAAAGTTTCCGGCGTTTCACATTGTTCAGAATGGGTTCTCTATTTAAACCCGTTGTTACTTTACTTTGTTTACATTCTTCATCATCACTTCTACAATGGCTGCTCCACCACCCCAAGGTCCTCCACCACCACCAGGTCCTCCTTTTCCTCCTCCCATTGGACTTAACAATCCGTACCCTCCTCCGCTGCCTCCGCACCCAACCACCAAAGAGATGCTGCTCCACCTCCTGGCCCGCATCGATCATATAAATCGACAAATGGGCCAGATTTTTCAGGTTTGCAACGCCGTCAACAACAAGATCAACGTGATACTCGACGCCCAGGACGTTGAGTACAATCCCATAGATGACGACGTCTCCAACCTATCCGACGACTCCCTCCCCTCCGACAACGATGGGTAGGAGTAAATAGTTTTATGTTTTTTTTGTTTATCATGTATTGCACTGCCCCCCATGGGGCAGCATTAAAAAAACTATAATAAATGTTTTACTTTCCTATTTCGATCGCCCTTGTTCTTCTCATTACATTCTTTCTTTTTCCGACAAGAAGGAAAAAAACAAAACATTATCCTCGTGTGTATGATCAACATTAAAAACTCGCATATTAAAAAATCCAACAATATACAGTTAAGATCAGACCAACAAAACAAAAAGATCGTTTACCTTATTCGAATAAAAACAAACACAGTAACAATTCTTCTCAAGGTTGGACCGTCGTTGTCCTCGGTTTTACCTCGCCAAATTAGAAACAAAGTGTCCTTTTCAATATCTCCCATCTTTTTCCGACAAAAAGAAAAGGGAAACCGATAATCTAAATCTGGAAAGGTAAAATCGACTACAATGAAGGACCTAGCTTGATCAGAACGCCAGAACCTCGGTTGCCTTGAATCCCTAATAATTTGTCTGAAAAGTGAGTCAACATTTCCATTTAAAAGAAGACTATTAGGAGCGGACAGTAAAATAATGGTCCTAAAAGTCTCACATTATTTAATTTAGGTCGAATACTTTTAGGACCGGAAGTTTACAATATACGGTCCTCAAAGTCTCATATTATTTAAACCGAATACTTTTAGGACTAGAAGTTTAAAATATGCGGTCCTAAAAGTCTCATATTATTTAGACCGAATACTTTTAGGACCGGAAGTTTAAAATATGTGGTCCTAAAAGTCTCATATTATTTAAACCGAATACTTTTAGGACCAAAAGTTTAAAATATGTGGTCCTAAAAGTCGCGAACTCTTACTTATTTACAACATCCTGAACCTCAAATTTCAAGCACTAAATAGCTATATCCACCATCCAATTTCAGAAACCCAAAATGGACACAAGAAAATTGTTCAAAAAATTAAACAAATTTATCTGTTGAATTTTACTTTGCTTGTGTATATTTACAAATGAATTGTTCGAAAAAATAATCAAATTTACAGAAGATTATTGTTGCTATAGGATAGTTACAAATGAATATAGGACATCATTAATTATTGTCCTGACTTTAAGATCAGGTCATACAGATATTCACAAAACAAATTGTGCATGTGCTCGAGTTCAGCATCCAAAAAGGGGGTAGGGCAGTGAAACATCTGTAACATAAAAGACAGAAACTGAATTAACTTGCGTCCATATTTCATATGTAACATTAAACCAAAAACTGAATTAACTTGGGTGCATAATATGTAACATCAAATATTTACCTTTGAAAATAATTTAGTATTTCCTTTAGTGACAATATCATACATATGTTTCATGACGTACTGGCCACATAAGTTGGACACCTTTGGTTGCCGACGGGTCTAAAAAGAACAAGAAATATATATATGTAAGCATATATCTTACTGACCAAGTTCACAAGGCAGTGTGCCAAGTGTACAAATATTGTACCAACCTCTGGTCTGAGCCATTTAGGCTCTTTGGCCTGATAAGAACACCTTTGGATTGCATCGATTTGGAAGGTCCTCATGGAACTATCATCAAAAATGCATATTTATCACTGTTCAATGAAAATTCACAGCAGAGATTTCAGACAAGAGAATCAAAATAACATGCTTACTCGTTGATGGTCTACGTCAACGCAGGCACTGGCTGGCTGTGAGTGGAGCATAAGAAGATAACTTTATTTTCTTCCATGCACATGATGACCAACTAGCAGTGGCGGCTGAAAATTCACAGCAGTAAAGTATACTCAGTGATATATGTAGCAGAATTAAGTGAATTGTAGACAAGATTTGTGATATGTATCTATGGAAGAATGGCAAAAGGTACACCTTTTTTCTCACTTGACAAAACCTACTTGATATGTACTCATGTCTCTCCTGCATGGTTGTTTAACTTGAATACACAGGACACAAGAATCCAAAATCGTTGCTCCTGCCCTTATTCTCCAATTCTTGATGCAAGAACCTACAATAATTACATCGACCAGCGAATTAGTATATGTATGTGTGTCTAAACGATGCATTTAAATTATGTATTCATAGAAGAACATACTTACTTCATCAAAATTTGAACAATTGCATCACTAAGCTCCTGTCTAGGAAGCAACAAGGACTCAATATCAACGGTCTCAACTTGGACTGGTAGGGGATGAGGGACACCTACTACTTCATCGATAGGCCACGATTTATCTTTAAAAACTCCACTTTTCACCATATCGGATATTTTTTCGTAGCCAGTCAACTTAGCAGTAGGGGATTGAGCTTGAGGAGGGGATTGAGCTTGAAGAGGGGATGGAGCTTGAGGAGGGGATGGAGCTCGACGAGGGGATGGAACTTGAGGACGAGGGGTTGAAGCTTCCGGAGGAGTACAGACATGTACAAGTTTCATTGGCCAAGAGATGAAGGTTCCCTTGACATCACTCACAATCTTCATCTCATCAGTTGGGAGAGGGAGAGGTGCATCAACGATCACCTTTTCAACTGACACTCTGACTTCATCATCAGACATTTGTTGGTGGTGTACAGTTGATCCCAAAAAGTTGTGGACAATCCCTTTTGCAACCAATAGTAGTCTATCATGATGATCAGGATCCTCTACATAAAGGTCAAAAGGTTGCTCTGACTGTCCAACAATGCAGCTCCCTCCAGTGCTCTGCTGCACAGTTGTAGGTGAGTGTGTGAAGGGAATACTGGTCTTTGGATGAGAGCTCAAAAGCAGCTTCATCTGATTCAGTTCCTTCCTCAACTAGCTCATATCGGATTGATACCTTGCTTCTTTAGCCGCTGCTTCCTCATTTAATTTGGCCACTGTCTGTTCCATCTCCTCCCGAGTAACCATACTTTGCCTATGGCGTTTGGCGGATGAACCAAAGAATTCTTTCAGGCCTACCCGTACTCCAATCCCCTTTACACGCCCACCATGGTCCGGTTTTCCGGTCGCAATAGTCAGAACAGAACTCCAACCGACTGACACAAAAGATCCCTCTGCTTCTTTGTTTTTAAGATCTTCTTGTAAGGTACAGATAACGAGAAGCTTAGTAATGAAACATGTTTAGTAACTAAAAAATAACAATAATAACGATACTTATAATTTTTTTAGCAACTACATGAGTTTGTTCACTCGTGTAGGAGCCGCTTGGATTTTGCCGAATGTGCAACCACAACTCCTCGTGACGTATTGGAGATGGCGAACCATGTACCGCAGAAGGATTGGATTCTGCTTCATCTTCCAATCTCTTCCGCTTGGCCGCCATCAATTCTTTTTCAGCCTTTTCATATCCGCCGCGAGAAGCCCTATGCGGGCAATCATTCTTTCTCCCTATCTCCTGTGCTTTTCTCTTCTTTCCTATGAATCAGAATTGAAAACAACTATTAATTATGAATTCCAGCCATCTCACTAACATAAATTAGAGAACTTCTGCTTGATATGAACCTCAAACACTAGTCAAATTCACTTGATCAAGTTTCAACATTTTATTTAAGGAAGATGTAGATAGGTTAAGAAACAAAAGAGAATTATGCTTACAAAAGAGCTACGTTTTGTACTGCTAGGTAGATAGGTTAAGAAACAAAAAAGAATTACGCTTACAGAATAATACAAACTTGATCCTTTTTAACGCATCCAGTGGGATCACCAGTCCACATTAGATAGTAACAATTGGGTATATAAAGTTTCCCCCTTTTAAGACTATTCATTTCATCCTTTGCAAGATAAACCATTACACAATTACCTCCTTAGTATTTTACCTTTTCAGGGTTTACATATCAGACTTGCATAGACAAAGGCAGGAAATGGATACTTCTATTCACACACCAAAAAATTTAACTAACAGGATTAGATGAACAAATATAAGCGCACAGGTTATATAAGCAAACAAAACTAAATATAGACTCACCAGAGCTTCAGGAGTGGTCCGCAGCAGAACAAACTGTCGTCAAATTCGTTCATCAATAAATGTGTACTGTTCCCAAGGATGTTTGGCAGGCAAAACCTCGGCAAAAATATATGTGTTAGCGAGAGAGGTCTTAAACTTCCTCCACCGATTAGCACAATAAGACAATGTCTTGTCTTTCAACTCCTCAGAGTCAGGGATAGTGTATGTAAGCCGGATAGTTTCCCAAATAGGTTGCTTTACTGTGTCAAAGTCCACTTTTTCCCACTCATCAGTCAAGATGCTAACCTTGCTACATGCAAGATAGCCGACAAAACTATTATATTTGCTTTTATTAAGACCGACAGGTTGCAACTTTTCATTAAACTAAATCTCGAGCCTTGACCCAGAAGTCTGACTTAGGGTTACATCCATCATTCATGTGCCTCTTCTACCATGGTGTGCAGGGCGGTTACGAGGCACATTGTCAGATGAAGAGGGTTCGTTCTGACTCACACCAGTAACTGGCGTTCCCGGAACACGAATATCGTTTTCACCGTTCATTTTCGAGACAGTAAGAGAGGAATGCCTGAGCAAATGAGAGAGTAACAGAGGCTAATGGTACATGGGCGAGGAAGAGTGGTAATGCAACAGGAAGAATGGCTTCACAATAAGAAGAGGGGTTTCAGAGTTCAGAGGGACAGCGTAAGTCGTAAGGTAACATTCCGCGCGAAGATATATTTGGCGCTTTATTTTTAAGACCGGATGAACAATAACGACGGTCTTAAAAGTTAACTTTTGAGACTGTTCTTTGTTAAACTCTGGTCTTAAAAGTAATAAACTATTTACTACCGGGCACGATTTATGTCCGGTCTTAAAAGTATAATCTTTAAGACTTCTTGTTATATATATCCGGTCTTAAAAGTTTTTATTTAATTTTTTCCTTGTTATTTTGGACCGCAGAAAATATAAGTCGGCCTATTTGAGATTTCTCTATAAAGAAATTTGATATATCAATTTTTTTAATAACATTTTTAAGACCGTTTGTTTTTTGTAAGCGGTCTAAATAATATATTTAAGACCCATTGGTAAACGATTCGGTCCAAGAAGTTCTTTATATTTACAAAACTGTCACCGGTCATACCTTTGAAGTTCTATATATTTACAAAACTGCAACCGGTCATACCTTTAAGACCGGGGCATCGATAGTCCGCTCTAAATGAGGCAGTCTTAAAAGCCTTTTTTGCACTAGTGTGTTCCAACTTGCATCAAGACGTTATGTCTTTCACTGGTGGGGTGGATCGTTGTTCTGTCTACCAACTAGAAGCTTACTTCAGCAGTCTGCTCGTTACCGGTGGTTATCTGTTCAGCAACTGATCTTGGCATTATGTTTACTTGAGAACCTGGGTCGCATATTGCCTTTACGACAGTGTGATGATTTATTGCGCATGGAATTTCCAGGTGTTTAGCATCTTGTACATTAGGTCTTCTTCCTGGCTGTCACGACTTACTTGCCATAGGAGTCAAAAGAATGATCTCAAGTCCCAGTTGTTTGTTTCTTGGGGATATAGTGTCCTTGAGGAACTTCACATAGGTGGGCATTTTGTTCAGAGCTGCTGCCGGTGCCATGTGAACAAGGGATCGCTGCACGAGCTCTAAAAATTTCTGAAACTGCGAGCTGGAAATTAGTTGGGTAGCCCTGTTATGTGCCATCAATTCAGTAATGTCACCCCCTTTCATCTTTGGTGGAAGTGTACTTGCTGTTGCATCATCAAATAAGCTGCGTGGTTGTAACATTGCTTCTTGCTTGTCACTCTTGGTGGCTACGCTCGTCGTGCTAAGGGGTAGTGGCCATGGGCATTCCTTGGTGAGGGCTGCTATTGACCAATTTGTTCTTCTAACGTCTGAATTGCCCGCTGTTGACTTAACATCTTTGAGTTTTGTCCTGCCAAGTAGTCCCTAAGCATATCAATAGCATCCTCTTTTAGGTAACCAGGCACGTCTCCTCCTTGGTGGTTGTTGCAGGCCCATGGGTTTTGGAGATTGGCCTGTACGACGGGACCGAGTAATCCTTCAATAGCAGTAGTTAAAGCGGTCACCTGGGTAGTAAGGGCCATTAATGCTTCCGTCGTACTGGTACTTGTGACTTCCTTGCATGGGAGCCTGCTGTTGTTAGTCCATTGATGCCCTTGTTCTGTTATTGTTTCCAACAGTTGGCATGCCTTGTCATATGGCTGCGCGAGGAGAGATCCGTTTGCACAGGCGTCCACAAAGGCTCGAGTTTTACTATTCAGCCCACAGTAGAAGGTTTCCACTTGAGCCCATCCTTGCAATCCATTTTGTGGGCATCTGCTAAGCATATTCTTGAATCAGTCCCAGGCTTCATGAGCTAGCTCCTCAGGATTTTGCGTGAAGTTGCCTATCTCCTTCCTTAATTGAGCATTCCTTGTTGGTGGGAAGAAGTAAAGCAGAAATCTTCTCCCCAGCTCCCCCAGGAAGTGATTAAGCCGGTGGATAGATTATTAAGCCACTTTCGCACCTTGTCCCTCAAGGAAAATGGGAACAATTTAATCCGGATGGATTCAGGAGATATGCCAGGGATTACAAAAGAATCGCACACTCCAAGAAGGCCTTGAGGTGAAGGTACGGGTCTTCAGATGGGAGTCCTCCAAATTGTCCAGCCGCATTCAGCATCTGAATCATGACACTTTTGATTTCAAAGTGTCCAGCATTAATAGTTGATGGAGCAATGGCCGAAGTCAATTTGTTCAGATCTGGAATTCCGAATTCCATAATGGCCTTGTTCTCATCTAAGTCTGGTTGATGAGGTGGAGGGTCCTGGTTATCCCTGTGCATCTCTATACGCTCTCATTGTTCTCGTTCGTGATCATTAGGTATATCCGCCATGCTCACTGTGCCAACAGATTGGCTTCTCCGCTTCTGCTTTCTACGTCTTTGCTTGTAGGTGTGGTCTATCTCAGGATCGTAAGGCTCTAGATTTGCTGAAGGCGAATTACGCATGCACTATAAACTATACCTGAAAAATCAAGAACAGAGAAAAGTGAGCTAGGTACTAAATAGATCACAACTATTAAGCAATGGGGTGTCGTCACTAGGGGTATCAGCAGTCCTCGGCAACGGCGCCAAAAACTTGTTGGTCAAAATCCCTTATGACAAGCGAACTAGTCGAACAAGTAATAAAGTGAAAGTAGAGTATCGTCCAACAGAGACTGTGATACCAAAGATTGACGCTCGATTGCTATGATAGTCATGAAACATAAAGTAAATTAAATCGGTTTGAGAGGTTTCGGTAATTATGCTACTAGCAAAATAACAATAAACGAGAGAAGATATCAGTGATAAGTTAGGGTGGACTTAGAACCGTCCTTAAGTGCGTCAATCCCCCAGTGCCTTACACAATGTTACGGCATCTATACTGTACAGCTTCCGCAATTGCTACAGCATAGCTGCTTCTCACAAGGCTATTTGGTCAACCCACCTCTATTGTCTATCGAAGCTTCCGCGTCCGATACGTAGGATACTACCTATACTCATTCCATATTCCTATGGTAGCTTTCTAGTATAGATCTTTGCTATGCACAGGGTGTTAATGATGATGAGCAGTAGACCCATTCCTGAAGTCTACAATATAGGCCATGCCGTGCACGGGCCGCCTAGCAAGCATCTGTTTCTCGGAGGTCTAACTCAACTCCTTGCCAGTAAATGAAGCCACTGATCTAGCCCTTAACTTTCGTTAACCGACTAGTAATTAAAACACCAATAGCACAACCAAATTTATTGAATTAAAAACATGCAATTGGGTTCATTCGACACTTAAAGATTCATCCTCATTCAGCCATATAGAAATTAGTTCATAATTGACGAGGAAGACGCAAAACAAACATCAACAGAAAGACCCATGATTGAAATACAGAATAAACGAAAGAAAACAGAAAGCTTGAACAGAGTTCCAAAGCGTGGAAGAAGCCCTGTCACGTCACTGCTTCACGTCGTCTTCTCTCCGTCGAACTGAAAGGAAGGATGCTGGGTTGTCCTGGAAATATCGTGCTCTGTGATCTTGCTCACTCTTCTCAAGAGACTGCCGAAGATAGAATTCTGTCTAGGGCTCTCCAACTTCTTTAGGGTTCTCTCAGCTACCTTTTATAATCGAGCTTTCATGCGGCGCAGCAGTTGAGACTTTCCTATTCTGTCGGGATCTTCAGTATCTTCTGATTAGATTAGATTGCCTCTACAGATCCTGCGGGATTCTTCCAAATATTTCTGTTTCGATCCTCCTCATCTTCTATTCCATTACATTAGCAATCCATCTGTCATTATTGCCCTTTTATTTAATTCCTGAAATCATCTAGATAAAAAGGTCAGAATATACATTGCATAGCATTGCGTCCTCTACTTTGATATAGCATTCATGTACTTTGTATTGCTCTTCGTTCTACTGTCAGAATGCTGTAGCATCGCATCAACTTTGCTACACAGTTTTCCTTAAAAAGCATCACGAATTAACACATTTTGATGATTTCCGTCTCTCATTCCCTACATCACGAATACATGCATTTTTGCTTGATTACTTCATAGTTAAGCTCATTTTTACCATCCAATTTAGTCATGAAATATAGGGAAAATATGGTATTATTCGTGCTTATCAATTAGTCGGGGTGAAGCTCTGGTGAACCGGGTGGGTAACCAAAAGAGAAAAAGTCAATAGTATTATATTTTTATTGGGGGAGGTAAAAGTGCTTTATATTTTAAGCCTCAAAAGGAAACCCTTCATATTACTTAAAAAAATTTCTTTTTCACAAACACTCTTAAAAAAATTGTTGACTCCTAGCGGTTAAGAAAAACTCGCTACAAATGTCAAATTTTGTAATGGTTTAGATTAAAACCGCTACAAATTTGCAACAAGACAACTCACATTGGTACAAAAAAAGGCCTTTAAGATTGAATGAAAAATGCATCGTAAGATCGGATCTGTGACCAGTCTTGATACATGCGGTCTTAAAAGTTTGTCACTTTTAAGACTAGATGTGAGACCAGTCTAATTAATTGTTCTTAGAGTGGACTTTCAAAATATAAGGTTTTAAAAGGTATATTATATAGACCTGATATATTTTTGTTAGGTCTTAAAACCAAACTTTTAAGATCGGACAAATAAATAAGTCAGGCTTAAAAGTTTGTTTTTTAAGACCGGAAGAATAAATAGGCTGGTCTAAAAAGACTGACTTTTAAGACCGGACGTATTAAACAAGAGGTCTAAAAAGTTTGAATTTTAAGATTGGTTTAATAAAAACTTTTAAGACTGAATATTTAACATGCCCAACTGGTTTTGAATGTGTGAATTTTCAAACCTGGTGTGAGATACATCTGGTCTAAAAGTTTGTCTTTTTAGATCAGCATATTTATTCGTTCGATCTTAAAAGTCATACTTTTTAGACCTCTTGTGTAATACATCCGGTTTAAATTTTCTTGTTTTTCCTTGTTCTATTTCTTCCTAATCATACACATTCATCACCCAATCTAACACCTAAAAGATAGTACTTTAAGCTACAAGTTATGAACAATCCATTATGAATTACAAATTGAATTATTGGAAACAAATACAGATATTATTCACCATGAGTTATGTGGCCTCTTAATGAATATAATATGACAATACAACACCTAAATGAAGATATACAATAAGATCAGTTACAAATACAACGAGTTACAAAGACAACACCTAAATGAACATACATGCCCAATTCACCATGTCTTCATTAGATTCTCACCCAACAACGTAACATTCATCTTTTTATATAACATGCCCCTTTCGGATAATGCCACAAAAATAAAAACAAAAACAAAAGCTTCACAATCAATAACATTGCTTAAGAACATAGGAAGGAAAACATTAAAGTTTTCAAAGAATTCTGTATATGAAATTACCTTATAAATTGTCTCTTTTATAAAGGGATATCCTCCCATATCTTTTCATGATGTCATTTCTTATGCCCAGTTCATCTTCTTCGTTCATTTCTAGGAGGACCCTTGAAAAAGGAGTACTCTCAGGAAGACCATAATTTGAATGAATTTCATCATCAATATTAATGAACCTTTTTCCTTGGATAGCTACAGGCCACATTTTATTTTCCTGATTGGTGATATAGAATACTTGTTTCACCTGATTTTCCATAATAAAATATTCATTTCCAAAACTGCTACTATTGATATCGGCTAGTGTAAATATTAGCCAATCGATCTAAACACTATTGTTGACATTAACCCACTTGCATTTGAAAATGAGAAATTTTATTTTAACAAAGTCCACCTCCCAAATCTCTTCAATAACCCCATAATAAGGCACGACTGCCAATTTAGGCTTCTTGTCTTTCAAATTAGAGAAGTGCATAGACTTAGCATCTAACATAATACCATTGTTCTGGACAATGCTCCTATCATCTAGGGACTTCGTGTAAAATGTATAGTCATTGATCACATACGAACTCCAAGTTATGACGTCAACCTCAATACCATATGCTAGCCATTTTATTGTATCAAGAACATTTTCCTCTCCCTCAACCTTTTGTTTGAATCAATTTGCAGAAGTTATGTTATTCTCCCTATTGTTCAGTCATTCGACTATTTTCTTTCCTTACGGTTTCTTTATGTGCATCTATATTGTCTTGAACTTCATCAACATTATTCAAGATATATAAGTAAACTTGTGACAATTCATCAGGATTCACACTTCTTACTGAAGCCCCTCATCTACCCCCTTCAACATGCTGACATTTAGGAGCCCAATATGTCTTACTTTAGTCAAATAATTTTGACAAAATTCCATGGCTTTTTCAGAAACATATTTCTAAATAATTGATGCTTCTAGCCGGTATGTGTTCTTCATATATCCTTTTAGGAATTTCATAAATATTTCAATTGGGTACATCCATCGTAAATGGATAAGGCCACACAACTTTATCTCCCTCACTAGATGAACAATTCATCCCATGATGTCAAAACATGTAGGAAGAAAAAGCTTCTCAGGTTGGCACAAGATAAGATGTCCTTCATTTTCCAATTCATCCAATTTTCAATCTCAAAACTTTACTACAAATCGCATTGAAGAAGAAAAAAAGTCTAGTCAAAATGTGTTGAAGATCATATTTGGCAATGCCTATAATAACTACTGGGAGTAGTTATTTGAAGATCATATTGCATTAAGACATAACAATAATGAGACTTTTAGCCTACTAATTTCAAATCCTTCATTGACATAAGTATCTTAAAATTTGAAGAATACCTCGAGGGAACTTTTGTGTTATATAAACACTCGCAAAAACTTCTTTTCTCATCCTTAGATAAAGTATGAGAAGCTAGGGGACAATAAGTTCTCTTACCATATGGTCTTGGATGTAAGTCTTCGCGTATTCTCATTGCTTGCAAATCCAATCTTGCCTTCACAACATCTTTGCAACTACCTTGTATGTTGAAAAGTGTGCCAACAATACTATTATATATGTTTTTATTCATATGTATGACATCAATATAGTATTTCACATCAAGATTGCGCCAATATGGAAGACTGAAGAATACAAATCTCTTTTCCATATATTTGTTTCTTTTCTACTCTTTGTAGTCTTACCAAAGATAACACTGATATTTTTCGCCTTTTCATAAACTTGCTCCCCAGTTAATGCCTCCGAAGCATCTTAATGCTTTGACTACCAAAAAAAGATTTGTTTAATCGATGATATAGGTGGCCCAGTCTAAAAAATCTCTTATGGCCAAGATAAACCGTCTTTCTTTAATGTTGAAGTTGATGGTAGCATGTTCCTTCTTCATAAGCCGGACATGCTTTATGGCCTTTTACACTATACCCTGACAAGTTACCATATGATAGGAAGTCATTTATAGTACAAAATGTCATGGCTCGCATTTTAAAAACCTCCTTCTTGAAAGAGTCAAAAACATCAACACTTTCTTCCCACAACTCCTTTAAGTCTTCGATCAAGGGCTCAAAATAAACATCAATGTCATTTTTGGGTTGTTTTGGTCTTGAAATCAACATAAACAACATGATGATGTACTTTGTTTCATGCATGACATAGGAGATAACTTGTAAATAATCAAGAGTGCAGGCCTTGAAATATGTATACTGCTAAGGATACCATAGGGACTCATGCCATTTGTGTTAAGGGCAAGTCTAAGGTTCCTAGGTTCTTTGCCAAAATTAGGAAATAATTGATCGATTCTCTTCCATTGGGAAGAATCAATTGGATGTCGAAGCTTTCCATTAAAAATCCTCTCATCTGCATGCTACAACACTTTTGCAGGCTCCTTATTTGATTTGTACCTTGGGATTTCACATACCAGATACTTCTGCTTCTCTTCAAACTCTTTTCTAAACAATATACAATCATTTAGGCATGTATGGATCTTTTTGTACTCCATCCCTAGTGGACATAGTATTTTCTTAACATCATAGTATCGATTCAAGAACACATTATTATCTGGAAACATGTTCTTAAAAGCCTCAAGCATTTTTGAAAAACTCTTGACACTCCAAAATCATCGCTTCTGGCCAATTCACCCAAGATATAATGAGTGAGGAATTATGTATGTCAGCTGGATAGAGTCCCAAACAAGATCCTTTACTTTCGCCTTGTCGACATTTTTCTACTCATCTATCACAATGCTAAGCTTGCTACATGTTAGAAGGCCAACATAACTCGTATATATGCTTTTATTAGGGCTGAAAGGATTCAAATTTTCATCAAACTGAATCTCGATCTTCTCCCTAACAGTTCAACTTAAGGCAAGCTATTTCAATCATGTGCCTTTTCTACCACAGCGTAAAGGCCGATTATGAGGCTCACTTTGAGATGTGCAGGGTTTGCTCTGACTCACACCAGTAATTGGCGTGCCTCGAATAGTACTGAATCATTTTCTCCATTCATTTTTGTGACAAGAAAAGAGGTAGAGAAAGGTGGTGCGAGAGAGGAATGCATGAGCGAATGAGAGAGCAACAGAGGTTGGTCATGGTAAGTGAGGAAGAGAGGTACTGCGACAGGAAGAGAGGTTTCGCAATAAGAAGAGAGGTTTAGAGATAGCAACTTCAGGTTTCAATGTGAAGAAGAGAAGATATAGTCCTTTTTGGCGTTGTAATTTTAAGATAGGATATATTTAGAAGGCGGTCTTAAAAGTTAACCTTTAAGATCTATCCTTATTAAACTCTGGTCTTAAAAGTAATTAATTTTTGTCTAATTTTTTTTTAATCTTTTGTATTGGCTGCTATTTAAGTCTGATCTTAAAAGTTTAACTTTTAAGACTAACTTCTACATATATTCGATCTTAAAATTAATATACTTTTATATTTAAATTTTCCTTATATTTTGGACCAGATACTATTTAAGTATGGTGATATGAGATTTCTCTAAAAAGTAATTGATATTTTAATCTTTTTAAAAAATTCTTAAGACCGGTTGTTTTTGAAACCAGTCTAAATAATATATTTAAGATATATGAATAAAGGATCCGGTCTAAGAAGTTTTTGATATTTACAAAACTGTCACCGATCATACTTTTAAGATCGGAGCGTCAATACTCCAGTCTAAATGAGGCGATCTTAGAGCCCTTTTTCGTACTAGTGTTGTGTTAATTCGTGCACTGGTTAGGGAATGAACTTGGTTGATATGGTGCCAAGCTGATGCCAATTCTGTATCAGATATTTTGTAGCGGTTTCCTTTCAGAAACCACCACAAATGTGGCGCTAGCAAGGTGCATCATGATGCAAAAGTTTTGGCAGTTCATTTGTGCAATTTTTTTTCATGTGGTTGGAAACTACTTTCAAATCAACGTTTAGCTGTATGCTACAAATTCTTCCAATAACTGATAGTTTGTAACGGTTATAAGAACAAACCGCTACATAATGCAAAAAGTCTTGAACATTTGTAGCGGTTAATCATAGGAACCGCTACAAAATGTAAAGAGTCCAATACATTTGTAGCAGTTACTCGTAGAAACCACTATAGAATGGAAAGAGTCTTACACATTTGTAGTGGTATTGAAACTGCTACAGACTGTAAAGAGTCTTGCACATTTATAGCGGTTACTCCTAAAAACCGCTACATAATGTAAATAGTCACTCACATTTGTAGTGGGTATATAAAACTGCTACAAAGTGTCACGGTGAATGAGATAGGGTTTCGTGTTTTGTAGCTGTTAGTGTAATGGTTTTATATAAACCGTTGCAAATGTTTACACTTTGTAGTAGTTTTCTTGTAAAATCGCTATAAAGTTGAAGTGTTTAAACTCACGTCGCCACCAAAGAGTTAAGAACACAAATTTGATTCTCACACGCTATCTTACAACGTTTAGCTGAAGCATTTATGGAGTTATGGCTTTAGGGAGAAATATAGAGAAAGGGAAGGAGGTGATATGTGCTAGAGCGCCTCAATAGGGGGTGGTAGTAAAGGAGGTGGTGATAGAGGTCGAAGAGGGAAGCATGGGAATAGAAATGTCCCCTTGCCATCATAGGAAGGGACCTAGTCACAACAACTCTTCTTACAGGAGGTGACTTACCGCCTCATATTCTAGATGACGAGGCTGAGCTCAGTCTCAAAAACTTTGAGCAAAATGAAGAGTTTGACTTTAACATTCCCATTAGCGAGATCAAGTAGTTCTTGGATCACGAGATACCCGGACTAGGGGAATCCTTAATTGTCTTCTTGGGCAACTGGGTTTGAGGTGAAAGTCAAAGGTAAATTTAATTATGGTTTGTTAGACCTGGCATCACCCAAGAGGGGGGGTGAATTGGGTGTCAGATAAAAATTTAGAAACTTTAAAAATTCTTTTCAACTCTTAATGAAGGTAATGAGTATGAAAATAACTATTCATAAATCAACAGTTGAATATTCAAATAAATGTTAAAATAATATTTGCTGGAAATATAAGAGTTTAAGGAAGAGAATATGCAAACTGTGATTTATCCTGGTTCGGCCCAATCCACGATGACCTACATCCAGTCCCCAGGCACCTCCTGAGATTTCAATCCACTATCTCCCTCAAGCTTTAATTGGGTACTTGAGAACCGCTACAATCCCACAAGTTTAGCCGGGCACTTGTGCAGCCTTTTACAAATCTCTTACCGAGATACTCCCCCTTACACACGTAAGGATACACCGCTTGATCGCACACTCTGTACTCGAAGTAATCCTCTCCCTAGGATTCACTCCCCTTACAAGTTGTAATCAACACAATGTGTTTCCCACTCAAGATCACCCAATCTTGAGTAACTCTCAGATAAAATGTTTACAAATAAATCTTCTCTTTAAGAAGTGATAAGATGAACACTGAAGTACAATACAATTAATCTCACTCTCTTAATAAATTATATGATCACTAAGAAAATAGAGAGAATATGAGATAAACATCAGAAGGCATTTTTAAGGTGTAAGCTCATGTGTATTCTTCCGTTTTAAATCCTTCTCCATTTATAAGCGTTGGATGTGCCGTTGGAAAATATTTGTCCGTTGTGAATAGTAACGGCACTATTTGAAAATTTCATCCGTTGAAGCTTGCGACCATTTGTGTATTCATCCGTTGGAAAGAGTTGACCATTTGAATATATTACCGTTATGATTTCTGATTCGTTGGAACATTAATTGTATATTCATATATGACCGTTGCAGATGCATTTGAATGGTTTGAGTATTACCGTTGGAGCAGTAAGCGTTCGGTCCGTTCGTGAAAATACTCATTGCTTCATCCTTCTCATATCAACAAACACTAGGCTGAATTCCTTCATTCTTGTTTTCATAAATAACCGTGACCTTCTTGCTTTTCAAATGCTTCAGCTTCCATGTCACTGTTTGTTTGCTTCAAACAGATTTTTGCTTCCATCGGTCTTGATCTTATTTCAAACGTTAAACTCCTAAAATTCATACACAAATGACAAAAATAATGTTAAGAAGTAGTATAAATGATTTTGGTAATCATCTGGATGTTTTCCATATGCAACAGTATTTCCGGACGCGGTGATTCTTGAAGACGATGAACAGTATTTTCGTGATAGAAGATTCAGAACATAGCTCAACTTCCAGTAACCATATCTCTTCGTATATAGCTCTAAAATTAGTAAATGATATATCCCTGGAAAGCTCTTGATGTCTTCTTTCCAATGAAAAAAGAATCAGCTCAAAACACTTTGTATTTTGACCGTTATGATCCGATGAACACTGACTGTCCAGAAAACAGAGTTCCAGCAACCCAGAAGTTTCGAAATTCATATCTCCTTCGTTTCAAGCTCTTTTTAGTTGCTTCCAAATTCTGTGAAACCCTTGTTGAGTATAGAATCATATGGAATTGGTTTCACTTCATTTGGTTCTGTATAATATGAGATATAGACAGAAAACCGAGGCTATTCTGAGTTGATTCCAGAATCACATGTATCAACTTTCGAAGGCCATATCTTCCTGGTCTAAGCTCCGTTTTGAGTGGGTCAAATTGTAGTATGATGCATTTTGAGTTTAGTTTCATATGCCACCGGTTTCATCTCAATTGGATTTGTGATTTGTGAGATACACCTGAAATACCGAAGCTCGCCTTGCTGTGTGGCGTGAATTGCACTGCCAACTTCCACAATTTGTTTCTCTTTCATCTGAACTCCTTTGGACTTGAATCTGGACTCCAAATGACGCATTGGGAGTCTACTTTCATCCAAAATTGGTTTCACCTCAATCCGACATCTGGTTTGTGAAATATCATTGAAACATCGAACGTTGCCCATTGAAAACGAAGAACAGAGGCAAGCAGAGCACGAAACACTCAACGAGGCACGGGGTGGACTGACTTGAAGTTCAGAGAAATTACGGTTTTGCCATTGAACTGAATTTCAACATAATTACCATTTTGTCATCAAAGCTGAAGTTCTACAGAATTACGATTTTGCCATTCTGATTTAATTTAGAGAACCGACGGAAATGACTTGAGGCAATTATCTTCTTGACTCAAGGCAACTCCTGAGGTAATGAAATCATTGTAGCACACTCATGGATCCGTATGACACTATTCATGTATACAGTGCACTATTCACGTATACGCTACTATTCATGCTGATGCTTCAAATAGCTTAATTTGACTCCGAATTAAGCTATTCCAACTTCCGCTTAATCGTCAAGACTTCCAGTATTGATATTTTCTTTTCTTCAATCTCATATCATAATTATTCTCTATAATTTAACTTGGACTAACCTACGATAAACAAAGTAGTTAGTCAATGTATATGATATAAACTTTTTGCTCTAGATAATGGTATCAATGTAAGACATCATTAAAACTAATCATAACCAACATTCTCCCCCTTTTTGATGATGGCAAATATATTAAGAAAAATATGTATAAATATGAAGATATATTAAATGAAGCATATTTTTCTTGCCACTCTCTCCCCCTTATTTGTCATTAGCAAAAAGTTGAAGTAACGAAGATATACTAGTGGAGAGATAAATATGGAAAACAAGTTAGAAATAATTGTCATTTCTCTCCCCCTTTTGAAAATATTTGATGCAAGTAGAAAAGATTTTTCATGAAAGTATGTTTGAAAAAACAATTTGGAGAGGTTTTTCAAGAAACTTAAACTTTCATGGTTAAAAAAAAACAAATTCATATCAAACATGTGCAGAATGTCTACTGAATATAAAAAGATAGAGATTAGAAATGCTCATGTAGATTCTGCAAATTTTTGAATGATCGATGAAGTCCATTTGCTTGCTGTAAGAAATTTGGTTGAGTCGCCATGCCCTGAGATGAAGTAGTGATAGGCTTCTTTCTTGTTGTATAAAGTTCTTTGAAGAGGCTCAATCGAATGATCATGAATATCTTGTATGATGCGAATAAGATGAAAGTACTGGCTTCTTGAGTTGTTTCTCATTTGAATAAATTTGATCAGTACTTTAGCTTCCATCCTTTGCCTTCATAGATCTCTTCTGTAGAGCATATCTCATCTTCAATAATTAATCCCCAAAGCATCTTTCCTTAATTTAATAATTTTTCCTTGTAGTGTATTAAGGAAAGTTGTAACACATAACCAAATCTCTTGCTACAAATTAAAAATATTCTTTTCTGAAGAGATTTGTTAGTGCAACCAGATATCAAAGTGTTCCTCTCGAAAACATATTTTCAAATAATAATGAAAGGAAAATATAATATTAACTCATCATCAAAACTAATAACAAATAATAATTGTATATGAGTATGCTTAAAAGGATTTTTCTTCAAATAAAGGAGAAGAACTTATAGAATATAAAACACATATGAATGTGAAGCTCCCCCTTAATGAATGCATGTCTAAAAATATGAAGTTCTCTTTAATAATAACAAATAATAGTGTGACACCAAATGTTATGAGGGTTGAAAATATCTTGCTCACAACATGGTATCTCAAAATTAAGAACTTTCAAAATCATTGAAATTAGTATAAAGAAATTACTTATGCTTTTTAAGATGATAAAAGTGGTTAAAACATAAGGATCATTTTGAAAATGAATGTTCTCAGACTAAACTTCATGTGATAAAATTTGAATGAATAAAATCAAGTTAGCCTGAAAAGTGATACGAAAAATAGAGAGATGATTATGATATATGAATATTATTTCAAAATACTATACCTCACTCAAGTAATATTGTAATTACTTGAGTCATAATCCTCTATTATCCATTGATGCATCACTGGCTAGCCACTATCTAATGATGTGATCAATACTGTAGATCTCCCAGATTTGATGCATAAGGATGAGTTTCTATGTGATGTCCATGATTCCGTAGCCATCACTTGTAGTTCACACGAGAGAACCTTACAAGCTTTTCTTCCTCTTTTTGTCCCTGTTTACCAATGCAAGAACAGAGGAGCCTGCAAAACAAAAATATGTTCTTTGGTACCCGATGTTTCTTGGGTCCACAAATGATTAGGCATGACAATTTTATGCTCTTATAGAATATGATGTTTGAGCAAAAAGTATAATAAGTTAATCAAAGATTAAGAACGTAATTTTACCCAATCAAATAAGTTTAAACAATGAATCAAGTAGGGTAATAGCTAAATGATACCAAGAATGCTATTTTTCAATGACAACTTAGAAATATGATTTATGCAGAAAAGATGTCATTGATAAGAATGCATGTAGATTTTTTTTAAAAAAAATCTTATTCATAATGATATGCATTTATATGAATGAGATTAATATTTTCAAGAATGAAAATATGCAAATTATTTCAAATCTCAAATGTTCTTTTAAAACATGATAATGCATTATGAAATTGAGATTTTAATATATGAAAAATTTATTTTTGAAATATGTTTAAAATCAATGCACACACTAAATATGATGAAAGTCAGCTTGTTAAAGAACATGTCAGAGTGCTTCAATTTTTGGAGAACATGTCAAACATTGAAGTTAACATGTTGAAGAGTTTCCCAAAAGCAAAAGTCATAAGGAAAATGAATTTGCCAAAAAGAGCTAAGTATGATAGAAATATACAGGCACAAAGACTTTGCTATTGACCAGGAGATAATCTTGCCTCTTTGAATTGAATCTAGAAATATAAGAACATTCAAGGCAATAATATGAATCTAGATGTATACTCAAAATATGGATGAAGACAAATGTTGATGTATTTGAGTAACAGAATAAGTACTAGAATTCCTAGATGATGAAGCACATACTCATTAGTCCAAATGACTAGAGTTTCAAAATATTATCCTAGTAAGTTATTCCATATAATGGTTAATGCACTAACATTTAATACATTAATGAACATTCATAATACTTGGAATAACTTGGCCAAAAAGAATTTATAAGATTTTCACAAATTGAATAAGCTTGAAACTCATAAAGATGATCAACTTGTTAGATATAAGATCTAACTTGATTGTAAATAAAGAATGAGGAGTTCAAGCATCGTATTGAATATCAAAGATCAATATGTGAATGATAGGGAGAACTCTACTGGAAAGATTTGAAGCATATCTAACATTCAATATACAAAGACTTAACTTCCAATTTTGAAATATCATTTTAATGCAATCAAAATATGCATAATTTTCAAAACATTTGTATGCATTTTTCCAGAAATAGAGTGAATTGTAATTTTAAAAGGAATAGAACTGTGTATCAAAAAAAAATAATCTTAGAATGTTTTGCACAAATTCACTTATAGTCCATTTAGCAATCTGAAAATATTTTGAAAATCATAAATGATTGATTGCTAATGGAATGCAATAATGGACAAGTATTCATTACCTAAAAATGAATATACAATCACAGTATGAGATAAGAATTAGATATCACCGTAATTCCTCCTGTCCTTGTAGAAGCTTGCTTGATTAAGATGGTTTTGATGTAGATGATTCCTTTTCGGACGTTCACCATCAACATTAAGCATAGCTTGTTGAGCTTTCTCAAAAGTTGGATCATTTCTCTTTGTTACATTCTTGAGAAGCTTTCTTTGATCCTACAAAACCATATAAATCTTTTTCTTTCTTGGTATCCAACCTTACTTGGATCCAATCATTGTTAGCTTGTAGGAACCAAAATTAAATTCACATGCTCTCATAAATATATTCAATTCAGAACAACTAAGCACAGTGAATTAAACATGATTTATGGATAAAAGAAATATTCCCTTTTCAAATTATCATGTATACTTAAAGAGTTAAATTATTGAACTTTGCACTTTGAAAAATTAAATTAGGATGACAAAAACCAATTTTTTTTTTTTAAAAAATAGTTTGCAAGTCTCATTCCTAAGGTTACAAAATATAAAACCTCAATAAATATTTCAGATAACAGAGTAGGAGATTTTACCGTTGTATGCCTTTGCCTTAGGTACTAGGAGAATTGACTTTGCTTACCCATTGTCTTTTTCTGTCATATTGATTCTTCATGTGTCTTCCTATGGGTATTGACAAAGTTCTCTCAGAAGATATGTACTTCAATGGTCTTCTATTTGGCATTTGAGAGATTCTCCTCTTTGAAGTAAGTCTCTTTTTACGCGCATGAGAAACTCTTGGATTGTTCTTCGTCTCATCAGTACCCTTATGTCCATTGATTTTCAAATTATCCTGCACACATATAGCACTAGATGGACATTTTGGTACCCACTTATACTTGGGTCCTTGACTGTTAGTATTGGACTTTACTTGTCCTTTAGGAACCCAAACAAATATATTTCTCACATTATAATTTCTTCTAATATAACATGTATGAGAAATATGACCAGATTTTCCACAATAATTGCAAATAATAGAATGATGCTTATTATTAACATTTTTGCAAGTATTGTACTGATTATGAGAGTAAAACTTCAAATAATATTCATTTGAACATTCATTCTTCCCACATGATTTTCCAGCATGATTGAAAACATTTTTGTTTTTCAAAATAGAATCAGTAATTGGTTGAAAAACAATTTTATGCAAATGTTCAAAATCATTTTTCTTAACTACACAAGAAGAATTGGAATTGTTTACCTCATGTACAACTTGAGCTTCATATTATGATTGATCACAATTGTCCTTGAGCTCTTCTTGGGAGTCCTCTTTCTCTTGTTCTTTTGTGTTGACTGGATCATGAAAATATTCTCTAATTTCACCGTCTTCCATTTGTTCATCACTCATATATGTGCAGTTAGAAATCTCTGATGAACTATCAACACTTTCAACTTCAACACAATTGTTAGAAGTATAAATAGAATCAAGAGTATCCAAGATATCTTTAGCATTAGAGCAACATTTGATTTATACAAAATCATTTTCGGTTAAAGCACTATACAAAATTTTCATTGCTCTAATGTTCAGTGAAAACATTTTCTTTTCTTTATCTGTCCAATTCTTTCTTGGTTTGAAATCAAAGACATTTATAAAAACTTTGCACATATCAAAATCTGTTACTTTGATAAAACTAGTCATTCTAGCTTTCCAAAACCAAAAATCAATATCTTTTAAAAATGGTGGAACAGTATAATCGAAACCTTCAGAAAGCAAACAATACCCAAATTTAGCCATTGTAACTCTTGAGACGGTTAAGTCCTTTAAACAAGAGCCCCGCTCTGATACCGAAGCTCGCCTTGCTGTGTGGCGTGAATTGCACTGCCAACTTCCACAATTTGTTTCTCTTTCATCTGAACTCCTTTGGACTTGAATCTGGACTCCAAATGACGCATTGGGAGTCTACTTTCATCCAAAATTGGTTTCACCTCAATCCGACATCTGGTTTGTGAAATATCATCGAAACATCGAACGTTGCCCATTGAAAACGAAGAACAGAGGCAAGCAGAGCACGAAACACTCAACGAGGCACGGGGTGGACTGACTTGAAGTTCAGAGAAATTACGGTTTTGCCATTGAACTGAATTTCAACATAATTACCATTTTGCCATCAAAGCTGAAGTTCTACAGAATTACGATTTTGCCATTCTGATTTAATTTGGAGAACCGACGGAAATGACTTGAGGCAATTATCTTCTTGACTCAAGGCAACTCCTGAGGTAATGAAATCATTGTAGCACACTCATGGATCCGTATGACACTATTCATGTATACAGTGCACTATTCACGTATACGCTACTATTCATGCTGATGCTTCAAATAGCTTAATTTGACTCCGAATTAAGCTATTCCAACTTCCGCTTAATCGTCAAGACTTCCAGTATTGATATTTTCTTTTCTTCAATCTCATATCATAATTATTCTCTATAATTTAACTTGGACTAACCTACGATAAACAAAGTAGTTAGTCAATGTATATGATATAAACTTTTTGCTCTAGATAATGGTATCAATGTAAGACATCATCAAAACTAATCATAACCAACATGGTTTTCTTGAGGAATAAGGCAGCTTGGGAACTTTTCAGCCTCATACATGAGGTAGTTCATCCTTTGTACCAAGGTTGTCGAAAATACTCTAAATTATCTTTCTTTATCAAATTATATCATATCAAGTGTTTGTGTGAGATCACTGATAAGGGAATGTCAAGATTGCTGGAATTTTTACAAGATGCATTCCTTAACGCGGAGATTCTCATAACTTTCTACGAAGTCAAGAAGACTATCAATAGATTAGGCTTGAATTGAAAAAAGTTGATGCATGTCCTAACGATTGTATGCTATATTGGGGAGATGGTTCTTATAGGGAGACTTGTAATTGATGTCACATGTCAAGGTATAGGACAATTCATAAGGGGAAAAGACAGAGGAAGAAACCAGCAAAGATTCTCAGGTACTTTCCTTTAAAACCTTAGTTACAAGGATTGTTTATGTCATCTAAAACAGTTGAGAATATAAGATGGCATGGAGTTGATGATAATTGAATATTTCATACACTACTTTTTGCCTCTTGATTAATAATTTAGGACTCTTTGGCTAATAAATAATGGCTTTTATATCTATTTGGGCTTTGGGCCTTTGGATTTATTTTAGCTATTTTTCATAGCGAAAATTCCAGATTTACATTGCTTCACTATTTTAACCATAACTCTTGAACCAGACATCGGATTTGCCTCATTTTTATCTCATATTTCAGATGATTCAGAGAGCTACAATTGCTATGAAGACATGAAGAGCAAATTCGGACAAGAGGGCGGTCGATTTTGGAGCCGAAGCATATGTATTTTTGGGTTTTATTTTGGGCTCGAATTTTGTAATTAAAGCCCATATTATTTTATTTTCGTTTTTGGGCTGAACCCATTTCCCAATTAGGTTAACTTTAAGTGTGGCAGCAGCCACAAACACCTATTCATTCATGTTTTTTTGTGTTTTAGTGGATCAAAACAGAAGCTTTCATTTTCTCTCAACTGTTCTTCAATGTTCTTCGTGTTCATCATCTTTTCTTCATCTTTTCCAGCCATGCTTGGCTAAATATCTGTGATTAACCCAACGTTGAAGATTCCATGACTCGTTCAGAGAGCTTGTGCTTAATCGGTAACGTTTCTCGTTTCTGTTTTCATCTATCGGATTGGATTTCTGAAAAATAGTTCGAATATTAGATTAAATATTCGGTTTGGTTCATCCCAAGGACTAAGTTCGAACTAGGTTTAAAGTTTGCTGTGCGATTGCATAGTGGGACGCCACTGTTCGGACATATTCTAGGCGATCGTCTAGTCGAGGGATTTCTGGATGAATGCAGAGATCTCGGTTCATCCAGAGCCAAACGCGAGTTCGTTTATTTTTCGCTCAATGACGAATGTTTCTGGAATCAAAATGTTGGGTTGATCAGTGTTAATCTGTTTCTGTTTAATCCTTTAATCCTCTGTTTGGTCTCTGTTTAGTTTCGTTTTGCCTCTGTTTAGTTACCTTTTTATTCCTTTTGAATTAAAAATCCCCCCATTTTACCATTCTGTTTCTGTTTCGCTGTTGCTAATCAAACCCGCTGTGAATTCATCGGAGAAACGACCCAGGTTACACTATACTACAAAATCTTTGAATCCTGGTTATTTTGGGAGAACATGGCAAAATCTCTATCAAAATATGGCGCCGCTGCCGGGGAATTTGCATCGGTTTGATTAGTAACAGTAGTGTAAATAGTTTTGTTTCGGTAGTTTTGGTGGTTCGGGTGGCTGGACAGAAATTTTTCTGACCCAAATCACTCAACCCAGGTCTTATTCACAAGGAATTGGGCATTCTAAGCAAGAGTCACTTCCCTAAAGGGAAGTGAGGTCTCACCTATTTTGCCCAAATTCCATCGTTTAGACCCTGTTTTTGCTGTTTTATGGTCTCGGTAGGATATATCGGGTATTTTTGCAATTGTTTGACTTACTCCGATTGGGCTGATTTTTGGTGAGCTGAAGGAAAATGGCATTTAGGATAAGACACAGTACAAGCTGTTGTCTTGAGATATAAGCCAAATTCCATCGTTTAGACCATTTTTTCAATTTTTTAAGTTTTTTTATTACATTTTTGGGTTCCCCAATGGTCTAGGAATTGCCCTGTCCAAGTCCCATAAATTTTAAAAATCATTTGATAGTGTTTCAGAATTTATTTTGGTCAATTTCTACCATAGGTTCTTGTTTTCTTTGTGTTTGCTTTTGTGTGTCTAAGTGTTTTTCTACTTTTTACCACTTTTAGTGTGGCATTTTTGTAATTCTGAGTTTACAGTGGCATTTTCGTGATTTTGGATTTTCTACAAATTCTGCCTTGTGATTATGCTGCATGAGTACTAGGAGCACTGTCAACCCAAAAGCCTTGTTGCCATTTGATCCTGAAATAGAAAGAACAATTCTTACTGCTAGAAGAGTTGTTAGGCAAAGTCGTGGGATTAACACTGAATTTGATTGTGACCATTCTGATTGTGTCCATTCTGTTGATCTTTCTGATTGTGTTTCTGATAGTACTTCTGATAGTCTTGTTGTTTTCACTGATTCTAGTAGCAATTTTGCTCACTCAGAAATTATGGCAGAGCAAGCAGATCGTACTTTGAGAGAATTAGCAACCCCTGATGTGGGCAATCAAAATTTATGTATTCAATATCCTGAACTTGCTGCTAACTTTGAACTGAAATATGGTCTTATCCATTTGTTGCCCAAGTTTCATGGTCTTGCAGGTGAATGTCCTCATAGGCATCTAAAGGAGTTCCATGTGGTATGCAACACGATGAAACCTCAAGCAATTGATGAAGACCACATTAAGCTAAGAGCCTTCCCATTTTCCCTAGAAGGATTGGCTGTACAATTTGCAACCAACATCTATTGGGAGTTGGGATGATATGCAGAAGTTATTCCTAGTGAGGTTCTTTCCTTCCTCAAAGGCCATTGCTATTCAGAAGGAGATCACTAGTGTTAAACAAGTCAATGGGGAGACCATGTATGAGTATTGGGAGAGGTTCAAGCGATTGTGTGCTAGCTGTCCACACCACCAGATTTCAGACCAGCTTCTAATTACATATTTCTATTCTGGTTTGTTGCCGTTGGATAAAAGTTTTGTGGATGCATCTAGTGGTGGGGCCTTAGATAGAAAGACACCTGAAGAGGCCTGAGAGTTGATGTCTACTATGGCTGCCAATTCTCAGCAATTTGGCACCAGGGCCAATAGTACTCCTGTTTACCAGATTCAAACACCTCCAGCCCAGTACGATTCTCAGAGATTAGAGACTAGACTTGATGATCTGACCTCCCTTGTGAGGCAGTTGGCAGTGACATAGACAGTCCAGTCTTCTCCTCCTCAGATTGGGTCCTCCTGTGGGTTTTGTTCTGACCCTTATCATCCTACTGATTCTTGCCCTACTTTGCATGATCCTACCTATCAAGACCAATCGGTAGCTGCAGTGGGTGTTTTTCCAGGAAAGCCACAATACCAGCAGAATAATGCCTACACCAATACCTACAATCCGGGTTGGAGAAATCACCCCAATTTCCGTTGGAACCAGAATCAAGACCAGGGTAACCAATATCAGCAAAATTCTGGGAATTACCAACAGAGACAGTACAGACCACAGAACTTCTAACAGCAATCTGCTCCTCCTTTGCCTTTGCCAGCAGCACCCCCTCGACCAGCCATATGTGCACCTCCACAGGCAACACAACAGCAGGCTAGTAGCAGTGGTAGTGGTGGTCTCTCACTTGAGGATATGATGAAGCAATTTGTCCAAGCCAATATGCAGTTCCAACAGCAAACATCCCAGCGCCAACAGCAAACTGACACTGCCATTCAGGGTTTGCAAACACAGATTGGGTAGTTGGCAACATCATTGAACCAGCTTCAACCTCCGGGATCCAACACTCTTCCTTCCCAAACCATCCCCAATCCTAAGGGTAATGTGAGTGCTATCTCACTACGGTCTGGCCAACAATTGGAGGAGCCCAAACTAGCTGCAGATGTGACTTCCATATCAGAAAGAGAGTCAGAAAATGTGAAGATTGACTCTAACAATGAAAAGGCAATGCAGCAAGGTGAAGAGGAGGACATCCCCATCCCTCTTCCCTTCCCTCAGAGAGCGGTTCAATCCAAGAAGTTAGTAGAAAAAGCACAAGAGAAGGATATACTTGAGACATTCAGAAGAGTAGTGATCAACATTCCTCTCTTAGATGCAATCAAGCAAATCCCAAAGTATGCCAAGTTTTTGAAGGAGTTGTGCACCAACAAGAGGTGATTGAAGGGGGAACGAGTGAGTTTGAACCAGAATGTATCAGCACTCATCCAGCCTACAATGCCTCGCAAGTGCAAGGACCCAGGGATGTTTTCTATTCCTTGCTGTTTTGGTAGTTATAGATTTGATGATTGCATGCTAGATTTAGGTGCTTCTATTAATGTCATGCCTTCATCTGTTTATAAATCTCTTGGTCTTGGTCCTTTACGTCCTACTGGTGTTGTTGTTCAGCTAGCTAATAGGAGCAATGTCCATCCTTCTAGTGTAGTTGAAGATGTATTAGTCAAGGTTAATGAACTGATATTCCCTGCTGATTTTTACATCTTAGATATGGAGGATGAGTCTCCCAATAGTAGGTCACCAATCATTCTAGGACGGCCTTTCATGAAAACAGCTAGGACTAAGATAGATGTGTATTCTGGTACTCTTTCCATGGAGTTTGGTGATATATCTGTGAATTTCAATATCTTTGATGCCATGAAACATCCTAGGGAAGAGCATTTTGTTTTCTGCATTGATGTTATTGATGATGCTGTGGATGATGTTCTTGCTGATTGGTGTTCTGATTATCCTGATTTATCCTCTGAGAGTGATTATGCCATTTGTGCAGTCTAATTACACCACTACTGAAAAGGAGTTGTTGGCTATTGTATTTGCTTTTGATAAGTTTAGATCATACCTGCTAGCAAGTAGAGTAGTTGTATTTTCTGACCATGCAGCGTTGAAATTTCTTCTGAAAAAGGCAGATGCTAAGCCACGGCTCATTCGGTGGATGCTCTTGCTCCAAGAGTTCGATGTTGAGATTCGAGACCGAAGTGGAGCACAAAACTGGGTAGCTGACCACTTGAGTCGCATCACCCATTTCCCTTCTCACCCCTCTTCTATTCGGGATGATTTCCCTGATGAACAGCTTCTACAACTGCAAGGTAAGCTTCCATGGTATGCTGATCTGGTTAACTACTTGGTAGCTGGTGTTTTGCCTGTGGATTCCACTAAGGCCCAAACCCTTAAATTAAAGAGTGAGTCTAAATATTATGTTTGGGATGACCCATATTTGTGGAAATTTTGTAGTGACCAAGTAGTTAGGAGATGTGTGCCTGATCATGAGTTTCACTCTATATTGCATTTTGCTCATGCTTCTGCTTGTGGTGGTCACTTTGGACCCCAGAGAACTGCTAGGAAAGTGTTAGACAGTGGATTATTTTGGCCTTCCTTGTTTCATGATTCCCATATGTTTTGTAAGTCATGTGATAACTGTCAGAGAGCAGGGAGTATTTCCCGTACGCATGAGATGCCTCAGAACCCTATATTGTTTTGTGAGATCTTTGATGTTTGGGGTATTGATTTTATGGGTCCATTTCCTGCTTCCTATGGTTATACTTACATACTGCTAGCTGTTGATTATGTCTCAAAGTGGGTTGAGGTGAAAGCCACCCGGACTAATGATTCTTCTGTGGTGGTGGATTTTGTTAGGTCTAACATTTTCTGCAGGTTTGGTGTTCCTAGAGCCATTATCAGTGACCAGGGATCCCATTTTTGCAACCGAAGCATGGGTGCTTTGCTACGCAAGTATGGAGTGCTCCACAAGGTCTCCACAGCATACCATCCTCAGACAAACGGTCAAGCTGAAGTCTCGAATAAAGAGATTAAGCAAATCCTTCAGAAGACTGTTAACTCTACCCGGAAAGATTGGAGTAAGCGACTAGATGATGCTTTATGGGCATACCGCACCGCCTACAAGAATCCGATTGGGATGTCTCCTTATCGACTTGTCTTTGGTAAGGCATGTCATCTTCCGGTTGAGTTGGAGCATCAAGCCTATTGGGCCATTAAGCAGTGTAACATGGATTTGGCTAAGTCTGGGATGGAGAGGAAGCCACAGTTGCAAGAGTTGGATGAGCTGCGATTGGATGCCTCTGAGAGCTCGCGGTTATACAAGGAAAAGACTAAGGCATTCCATGATAAGCATATTTCGAGGAAAGAATTTTCTGTGGGCCAGAAAGTTCTTCTGTTTAACTCCCGTTTGAGGTTTATGCCAGGTAAGCTTCGATCTAAATGGGATGGCCCTTTTGAGATCACTAACATATTTCCATTTGGTGCTGTTGAGTTGTGTGATCCAGCCACAGGACAAACCTTTAAGGTCAATGGGCATCGCCTCAAGCCATTTCTTGAGGGATCCTAGCAGCAGCCTGAGGAAGCGGAGATTCTCCTCATTGATGCCACTTATCCTCCATAAAACCCTTGGGGAGTATTCTTCTTTCTTCTCCCTCCTTCTCTTTTATTTGTTTTCCTTTTTCTGCTTTGCTTTTTGAAATAATACAGACTCTCTTTCTATGATTGCTACATATTATGAACTTGGACATGTTGGTTTTAATGGATCATTCTGTCTGGTCTACAATTCTTGATTCTTCGATTACATGTCTTGGTAGTTGATTTGATGTTGTTGATTGCCTGAGTTGGTATTGACCTTGTGAGGTTTTGGGCCTTCATGAATGGAATTCATCTTTTGCCATTCTTTCTTTCATGTATGCATCTGCTCATGATTTGCGTTCTCTAGAACTTGCTCCTTTTCTTTTTGAAACTACATTATTCACTTATGTGCATAGGTATGATGGAAGCTTGTTTTCTTTCTTTTGTTTTCCCCACTTTGGCCACATAGCCTTTCCTGTGCATTATTATTCCTTTGCTAACCCCTTTGTGCCTTTTTGTCCGTTCTTTTCTAAGCCACATTACAAGCCTAAGCGTAAAACCATTTTATTCTGCACCTTGAAAATTTATTGAGCATTGGTTTACCTTGGTTTTGTGTTTAAGTGTGGGGGTTGCTCAGGAGTGCAACAGTTTAAGTGTGGGGGGGGGAGATATTTGATTTTGCCATTGTGATTATATATATAGTACAGTTTCAAAAAGAAAAGAAAAGAAAAAGAAAAAGAAAAAAAAGGGTGTGGGAAAAAAAACCAAAAAACAAAAAAAAAAAAAAACAAACAAACAAAAACAAAAACATAGAAAGAAAGGAGGTATTTGAGTTAAATAAAAGCTTTCATACATAGGGAATGATTGTTTTAATCAATGCTCTTTTTAATTTCTTTGGTGCTTAGCCCTCATTCCATACTTTTACCTACCTTCACCCTAACCCCATTACAACCTGTAATAACAAGCTCTCTTGATTTGTGCATGCATGTGTTATGAGTAGTGGAGACGTAGAAATTGAGCAAGCTTATGGTAGAACAATTTTCTTGAGTAGAATTTGAGCGATACACTTATATACCTTAAACACTTGAGAGATACATTTGAGAGGTTGATTGATTGAGCGTATCATTTGATAGACCATCTTTTGTGATTAGCATCATTGATGATATTACCATGAATTGTGATTTGAGATGAAGGGATTGTGGGCTTGATCGATTGATCTTTTGGAGCTTTGTGTCCCTAATTCAATTTTTGCATTGTTGGCAATTGTTGGAAAAGAAGAGTTTCTCCTTTAGGTCTTTTGCTTTGAATTTTGCTCAGGAGTGCAAAAAGATAAGTGTGGGGGAGTTTGATAATTGAATATTTCATAGAATACTTTTTGCCTCTTGATTAATAATTTAGGACTCTTTGGCTAATAAATAATGGCTTTTATATCTATTTGGGCTTTGGGCCTTTGGATTTATTTTAGCTATTTTTCATAGCGAAAATTCTAGATTTACATTGCTTCACTATTTTAACCATAACTCTTGAACCAGACATCAGATTTGCCTCATTTTTGTCTCATATTTCAGATGATTCAGAGAGCTACAATTGTTATGAAGACATGAAGAGCAAATTCGGACAAGAGGGCAGTCGATTTTGGAGCCGAAGCATATGTATTTTTGGGTTTTATTTTGGGCTCGAATTTTGTAATTAAAGCCCATATTATTTTATTTTCGTTTTTGGGCTAAACCCATTTCCCAATTAGGTTAACTTTAAGTGTGGCAGCAGCCACAAACACCTATTCATTCATGTTTTTTTGTGTTTTAGTGGATCAAAACAGAAGCTTTCATTTTCTCTCAACTGTTCTTCAATGTTCTTCGTGTCCATCATCTTTTCTTCATCTTTTCCAGCCATGCTTGGCTAAATATCTGTGATTAACCCAACGTTGAAGATTCCATGACTCGTTCAGAGAGCTTGTGCTTAATCGGTAACGTTTCTCGTTTCTGTTTTCATCTATCGGATTGGATTTCTGAAAAATAGTTTGAATATTAGATTAAATATTCTGTTTGGTTCATCCTAAGGACTAAGTTCGAACTAGGTTTAAAGTTTGCTGTGCGATTGCATAGTGGGACGCCACTGTTCGGACATATTCTAGGCGAACGTCTAGTTGAGGGATTTCTGGATGAACGCAGAGATCTCGGTTCATCCAGAGCCAAACGCGAGTTCGTTTATTTTTCGCTCAATGACGAACGTTTCTGGAATCAAAATGTTGGGTTGATCAGTGTTAATCTGTTTCTGTTTAATCCTTTAATCCTCTGTTTCGTCTCTGTTTAGTTTCGTTTTGCCTCTGTTTAGTTATGTTTTTATTCCTTTCGAATTAAAAATCCCCCCATTTTACCATTCTGTTTCTGTTTCGCTGTTGCCAATCAAACCCGCTGTGAATTCATCGGAGAAACGACCCAGGTTACACTATACTACAAAATCTTTGAATCCTGGTTATTTTGGGAGAACACGACAAAATCTATGTCAGTTGACAGGAACACATATGGTAAATTAAAACATCCACTGGATGCATAAGCCAGGAAAGCATTCAACTCAACCTTTCCAGCTTTAACAGTAGACCATAGATATGTTCGCCTTGCTTTGGTAACCAACGATTTTAATTCATTTGGAAATTTTAGCAGAAGTTACAGTATTTGGGCTATTGTCTTAATTCCCTAGAATTTCCCCCTGGCTGTGTATGAAACAGAGCTTCTTCTTTTTGTCTATGATCATTCCAAGCAAAAAGGCATCGAGAAATGACATTGATGTGTATCTCCAACCACTTATTGCATTGTTTCAACATGACATTGTTCAAGTGTTTGAAGGCAAACACTTCAACTTCTCGAGGACTCACAATTGACGACTTAGGCATCACATCAGTATATTTCTCTTGGTCAATTCACACTTGTCAATCTCAAGATAATGAGTCATATATTCTTGCCTTAAAGGAATGCCAGGTTTATTATGTCGAGGACGAGATGCACATTGGAATATGGTGGTTAACTTCAAGCCTCGGGACCTTTACAACAAGGGCGATGGTGATAACATCACCTACGAGAGTTAGCCGTTCCAGCTTGCCAATTTTGAGGACTTCTTCCATGAAGGCGATGACAATTTACCTATAGTTCGGTGCATTTTGTGAAGTTACAATTTATTATCATTTAATTCAAGTTTAATTTGTGTACGAACATATTAAACTCAACTAACATTTTCTCCACACATTTTTTTTAGGGTTGGCAACGAAGATTGATTTAACAAATTCTACTTGTCTTATTGTAATCCTCTATTTTTTTTAAAAAAAAATCACTACAAAATAAGAAACCATTACAAAAACCATCACATCAACCACTACAAGTGTAACCCAGATATTCCTATAAATACTGCCACCGCACCTTATTTCACATACTCCTTCATTTCTTCTCGCCTACATTCTCTAATGTTTTCTCTCCTCCATCAATGTTTTCTAGAAAGGTTAAGTGTTGAACAAGCTGATCAAACATGGTAAATATTTTTTTTAAAATCTTTGATTTCAATTATTTTCCTTTCTTATAATTTTGATACTAATTATTTTTTTTATCTAGAACTTTAAGAATATTTCCTCAACATTCCTTCTATCATCATCAACATTCATTCTCTAATCAAATATCATTTAGTAGATGATGAGCACAAATCGTACCATGTTTTCCCTATACTTTATGATTGAATTGAATGGTAAATACAAGCTTAACTGCAGATAATCTACTGAAGAATAAGCAATCATCTGCATGTGCTACAAATGGAATAGGTTGCATGATTTTTAAGGAAGAACGTGTAGCAGGGCTGATACGATGCTATAACAATCTGACAGCGACTTGGAACGCAATACAAGGCATCCCGAATGCTATAGCAAAGTAGAGGACGCAATGCTATGCGGCATATTTTCTGACCTTTTTACCCAGATGATTTCAGGAATAAAATAAAAGGGCGATACTGATGGATAGGTTGCTGACATAACAGAATAGAAGACGTGGAGGATCGGAACTAAAGGATTTGAAGAATCCCACAGGATCAGCAGAAGCAATCTACTCGGATCAAGGGATACACTAGATCCCGACAGATTAGGAAAGGCCCAGCTCGTGTAACTTATCCTGCAAGAGAGACTGGTTATAAAAGGAAACAGCAAAGCCAACTCTAAGGGGAGGAAAGCCCTAGAACAAGATTTTACTTTTGGCAGACTCCCGAGAAGAGCGAGAGATTTCACAAGAGCACGAGACTACCAGGATAACCCAACATCCTTCCTTGCAGTACGACAGAACGAAGAAGGCGTGGAGTGGTGTTATGACAGGGCCACATTCACGCCGACGGAAATTCCATCAAGCTTTGTGTTTTCCCTTTTGTTTCATTTTGTTTTCTGATCATGGGTCATTCTATTAGTGTCTGTTTTGTGTGTCCCTCGTCAGTCATGAACTGATTTCCATATGACTGGACAAGGATGAGTCCTTAAGTTGTTGAATGAACCCAGTTGCACGTTCTTAATTTAATAAATTTGGTTTGCTTATCAGTGTTTTAATTACTAGTCGGTTAATGGAAGTTAAGGGCTAGATTTGTGGCCTCAGCTTACTGGAAATGAGTTGAGGTTAGACTTCTAAGAAACAGTGTTTGCTAGGCAGCCCGTGCATGACTTGACCTATTATTGTAGGCTTCAGAAATGAGTCTACGTCTCATAACCATAACACCCTGAGCGTAAAGCAGTCATGGCTAGAAAGTTGCCATAGGAATATGGAAGGAGTATAGTTAGTGTCATATGTATCGGACGCGGAAGCTTCGGTAGACTATCGTGGTGGGTTAACCAAATAGCTTTGTAGATAGTAGCTATGCTATAGCATTGCGGAAGCTGTGCAACATAGACGCTATAGCATTGAGTGAAGCAACTAGGGGAGTGAAGCAACTAGGGGAGTGAAGCACTTAAGGGAACTTCTGAGTCCAGTCTGACCTCTTACTGATATCTTCTTAAGTTAATTTACGTCGTTTAATTTTGCTATTAGCATAGTATTAGAACCTCTCAACCCAATTACTTTACTTTCAGTTAGTGCAACTATAGTAGCAACCAAGCGTCACTCTTTAGTATCTCAGTCTCTATGGGACGATACTCTACTTTCACTTTATTACTTGTTCGACTGGTTTGCTTGCCAAAAGGGAATTTGACCAACAGCAGACAAAATAATAAGTTCATATTTTCTACACATTTTTAGTAGTATACCTATATAATATCCATAATCAAATATCATCTACCATTATCGTTTTTTAAAATATTAACTGTTATAATTTAAATTGTCACTAAAATAAAATAAATAATCTAAAAATGACTCAAATTAAGTTTTTTTAAAAAAAAGTTAGTATTTTGTAGTGGATGTAGAACTGCTACAAATTTTTATACAATTTTTTGGCGCACTTTCTATAATTTCACCTAACATTTGTAACGGTTTCAAAATCACTACACATCTTTTATTCTGTAGCGGTTCTCTAACTACTATGAAACTTATTTCAAATTTTTGGCTTCATTTTTGAAATTTCATCCAATAGTGTAGTGGTTTTAAAACCGCTACAAACTTTTGTAGCCAATTTCTAAAACTTTTTTCTGCTATTTTTGAAATTTCATCTAATATTATAGTGGTTTCAAAGCCAATACATTTTTTGCCACCAATTTTAAAAAATTTGTGGATGTAGTTAGTAGTGGTTTAATAATTGCTACAACGTTGGCCGATTTCAATAACTGCTGCAAAATGTTGATACAATACGTCATCCTAGTCTCATCTTATAGTGGGGACATCAAACCACTACAGTAACAATAGCGATTTAGTTACATGAGTAGCAGTTTTTCTAAACCACTACAAAACAACTTGCAACAGTGTATTTTAAAATCATTTGTAACGGTTAAAACCTCTATAAATATGCAAGTTACAAGACCCTTTTTTTTTTTTTGGTACTGTAAGAAAGATATTAATACATGAAAGGTGATTAAAATATATTGATTGTAATTGGAGGATAATATTATAAAGTAATATTCTTTTACAATTTTGATGATATATAAACTAGTTACTTTTCATAATCATTGCGAAGTCATTAGAAGGGTCCTATATTATGGACCAGAGAGAATAGAAAAAAAAAAAAAAAAAAAGTATGTAAGAGATCATTAATGGAGTAATATGAATGAGAGAGAAAATCATCTTACCTGTATATACACTTTCCATCAATTTTTAATTTAATACATATGTATTCTTTCTTCTAATTGAATAATTTAATTTTGCTCAGTTAGCATCGTTAGCTCTTATACATAGAGCTCATGGTGTTATAGCAAAGTAACATGGGCTAACAATGCTAATAAAACAAAATTAAAGTATTTAATTAAGAAAGGACAACACACATGTATAAGATAAAAAATTGGAGAAAAATATTAAGTACCTGCAAATTTGTTTTCTCTAAAATGAGATAAAAAATGGAAAACATTGGTTAAAAATTTCTAGACACTCGTTCAAGTATATCTTATAAATAATATCTAGCAAAAAGTTATACTACTCTAATCCTTAATATAGGTCACTTGTAGGAGAATTATTTGGTCCCAAATACGAGTAATGGGAGGGCTATTAACGACCATTTTCCATTTTTACCTTTGCTTAATTTCCATTGGCGGGAAGAGAGAAAATGAATTATGAATTTAGAGAAAGCAAAAAAATTCATAAGGGCAAATTTGACAAAATGTATCAATTAAATATATACTCTGTTGATCTTATTTATAAGTCACTTCTAACATGTTTCTCTGGACTACATAAACTTTAATCATCATTAACTTTATCTTAAAATTTAATAAATTTTCGAGTCTACTTTACTTTTCATAATAATTACAATAACAATAACAACAATAATAACAATAATGGGGTCAACAAGGTGATAATAATAAATAAATAAATATGTAAATGGTAAAATTGTACATTCATATAAAAATTTAATTATATGACACTAATAGGACAAAAAAATAATGGTGAGCCTTAACACATCGATAAGGTTGCTGCTATGTGACCTGAAGGTCATCATTGGTTCAAATCATGGAATCAGCCTCTCCACTTGTGGGGGTAAGGCTGCGTACATCTATCTCTCCTCAAACCTCACCTTGTAGGAGCCTTGTGTACTAAAATACTTTCTTTTATTATTATTATTATTATTATTATTATTATTATGAATAGGACAACCAAAAAAAAAAGCCTTTCCTCTCTAGCTTATGAATAGGACCAAAAGTATTGAACGAATTAATGTACATTTTTCCAATGTGATAGGTGAGTATGTGATATAAGTTTTATTTCAATTAGCATGTCAGACCAAAAAAAAAAAAAATTCAATTAGCATGAATGTGATTCTTGAAGACGACTAACACAAGTGGCTATACTAGCAGGTAAGATGGAGGGAACAGTACCTTCAGACATGTCCAACTAACCACGCTGGTGCGATACGGCAATAAAGAGGACGGAGTTATCAAGGGGGCATAAATGTCTTGTTGCCTTCAAGCCCAGAAACCACGACCACTCTGCTTCATTTTTTCATTGGTTCATTTAGTAGCCCAGTACAGCACCAACATATATATGGTCCCGGGCTCTTTCTTACAGTCTATCGATAGCGATGGCCACTGATTTACCACTTAATAATATCTTTCCATATAAACCCATTTCCAAGTTCGTTATCTTCACTTCCTCGATCGTCGATCTAATTGTTTTCTCTATATTTGCCTTGCATTATAAAGTGATATAGTTAATCAACCATGGCTGCAGAAAATTCTAAGCTCTCTGATCTTCCTGACTACCTCCAAGAGGACGACCTTTCCCAGGAATGTAGAGAGCTGATTGCCACCTTACCGGCTGAACCGGGTTGGGTTGCGAACCGGCTCCACCGGTATCAAGGCTTTTGGCATACCACCAGGCAAATGCAAGGAGTGCTCAATTGCCAGAACCACTTTCAAGCTCATGACTCTGATATAATCCTAATTACGTCACCCAAATCTGGCACTACGTGGCTCAAAGCCCTCACTTTTGCAATCCTCAACCGCAAAACCTATTATCCGAACCCAAATCCAGAACCGGCTCAAACCCATCTCCCTCAACATCCTCTCCTTACTACTAACCCTCATGTTCTTGTACCCTTCTTGGAGCTCGACCTCTATCTTCACAAGACCAGACCTGATCTGAGTTTGTTTTCGTCACCTAGGCTCTTCTCAAGTCACGTCCCATTTGTTTCACTGCCAGAGTCCATGAAGTGGTCACAGTGTAAGATAGTGTACTTGTGTAGAAACCCTAAGGACATATTCGTCTCACTTTGGTACTTCACAAACAGGTTAAGACTTGAAACCCAAGGCTCCAATTCAATTGACGATTCATTCGATAAGTTTTGCCGGGGAGTGAGCCTTTATGGGCCATTTTGGGATCACATGTTGGGGTACTATAAGGCATGTTCGGAGAGGCCAGATAAGATAATGTTCTTGAGGTTTGAGGAGCTAAAGGTAGAGCCAAATAGGGTCTTGAAGGATCTAGCTGAGTTTATAGGGTATGGTTTTTCTAAGGAAGAAGAGAGTGGTAATGTTGTGAGTGATATATTGAAATTATGTAGCTTTGAGAATTTGAGCAATTTAGAAGTGAATAAGAATGGAAAGTTGGCATCTGGAGAAGAGAATAAAGCATTCTTCAGGCGTGGAGAAGTTGGAGATTGGAAGAATTATCTTACGTCTGAAATGATTGAACAACTTAATGTTATTACTCAAGAGAAGTTGGAGATACATGGCTTGAAGTTTTAGGTATCCGAATACATCCTTTGTATTGAAGAAGACAAATAAAGTTTAGGTAAAAGTTTCCCAAGTATTTATTTGTTATTACATCGGCAGAAAACCAATTAGAATCTCAACAACGTAGGTTGATGAATTATTTTATCAATAAATGCACTGTTTTCTGCTGTGTACATGTTTTTCTGGACTTTAAAGTCTTGTCGGATTTCAAATGTAAAACTGATCTTTATGGAAGATTATTATATTATTCATGTATGGGATTTTATTTTTGACAATATTCATGTATGGGATTCATCATAAGCAATCTATCAAATCACATTATTAGATAATCATTTCTGTTGCTTTTTATTTCTTTGCATTTTGATTGGGACTTATTTACTTTTTCCAACGTTGATTTAAGCTTAAAAAACCAAGTACGATGAAAATATTTAAAAAAAAATCAGAAAAGTTAAGCATGATCCTATATTATTATGACATTATAAGAGCATATTTTTAAACAACCAAACAAATTAATTTAGTCCATCAAGGACCATGGAACTTTTTTTTAAAAAAAGGGAAAATTCACATCAGGGCTAAAAATCCAAAAAAGGCCATAAGATTATGAAAATCCTAGCCTTTTCTGATATTTTCAGAATCTATATGAGTTGTTAACGGGGCTGATATAGTTGTTAATCAGGGCCGATATAATTGTTAATGTGACCGATTTAGGTGTTAATGCAGTTGATTTAATTGTTAACGGGTATTGATTTAGTTGTTAATGAGACTGATTTAGTTGTTAATGTTTTAATGAATTTATATCAAAAAAGGCCCTAACATTTTCAGAATCTTTGGGCCTTTTTTAGGATTTTTTCTGTTAAAAATGCCCCCATATGGATTTTCCCTTTTTTTCAATTCTGTGCACTAACTAAAAAAAAAACAAAAACAAAAACAAAAACAACTCCATGGTGTCAGATGCAGAAAAAATTAATTAATTAAAGATACTTACTTAAAGCAGTTGAATACAACTTAACTCAAACAAAAAAAATTACTTAAAATAAACTCTTTGCTCATCCTGATGAGAGGGAACGTGGATTATTCTTCATCATTGTTTTCCAAGATACTAATAAATGCATTGCATGATTGGTTGGTACTTGGAATTTAATACTCTATAAATTTCATATAAAACACTAGTATTTTAATTTAGGTCATTTTAATCAATAAAATTTTCAATTAGATTTTTTCCCAATTTCTCTTTGATTTATTTGTTGCTTACCATTATGTTCTAGAGGAAGTGAAAATTACCGAGGATAATTTAGAGGTACGAACTCTAATACTTAATATAGGTCACTTTGTAGGAGAATTATTTGGTCCCAAATACGAGTAATGGGAAGGTTATTAACGACCATTTTCCAGTTTTACCTTTGCTTAATTTCCATTGGCGCGAAGAGAGAAAATGAATTATGAATTTAGAGAAAGCAAAAAAACTAATAAGGGCAAATTTGACAAAATGTATCTGTTACGGACCAGCCCAATAGGGCCATATCCAGACCTCGGCCCAACCGCGCCTGGGACAGAATCTGCGCTATAATGGGCAGGGATATAGGATCCCACTGATCTAGGATCTCATTAATGGAGATTCCCCTCCAATCATGATCCCAACAAATCAACCCCCTATCTCTCAATCATGGATATCGCTCATTAAGGCAAGGATTCTCGCACCAGACTCCTCTATAAATAGAAGGGAACCCTAAACAGGTGCACACGCTCTATCTTATGCTCTATTTACCTTCCGTTACACAGAGCACACACCCCACTCCCCTGGCTACGTGCCTTCCAGTATATCACGAACTACGTGGACTTTGATCCCTTCAAAGGGTACGTAGGCTCTAGGCTTGACAACCTAGTCAAGTCCAATCTCTGTGTTCTTAGGACAGAACATTGGCGCCGACCGTGGGGATCTATAAACTTCTATCCCCGTGACCACTGATGACAAACACTCGAAGCCACAGCAGAAATCCACCACTGCCGCCGGTGGGTGGGGACCCCCAGCCAAGCCGGCCTCCACCAGATCAACCCCCGGAACAACCGCGGCGAGAAAACACCCCGGAAGGGAATGTCACAGACACGGCAACCTCCTCTTCCTCGGAAGAGCAGCCACTGCAAGAAGCGCGCACAGAACCCCCGGTACGAGATGTCCAGGCAATCGAAGCCGACGTCCGCATACTATGGAGGACACAGGAGTCATTCCTCCAAAGATTTGAAAACAAGGAAAAACGAGATGACCTACAGAGGCAGGCCGACTTTGAGGCCTTTGGCCGGATAATCCAGGAGGCTTTCGAGAACGATCGCCGACGAGGAAACTGCCGGAGGAATCACAGAAGAGGAAGGAGGGCTCCCATGGATGACAGCAGTTCCTCGAGCAGCCCAGAGCCGAGGAGCACACGCCACGGTAATGGCGAGCCAGAGCGGAGGACACGCGCCGAGAGAGGCCGATCACGGTCTCAGGAGAATGGAGGGAACCGCAGTGACAGTCCTAACCGCACTGATCGGGCGGCCAAAGAAGGCCGGGACCGAGAAGAACGCCGTGTGGAGGACAGAACTCCCCGGACTCATAGATCACCTCGCCAGGGATCCCCCCGGGAATATCGGGTGACGTACCTGTCGGACTCCAGCAGATCCCCATTCTCCAGGGAGGCGGCCACGACCCGTTATCCGAAACATTTCGATCTAGCCGACCTTCCGAAGTCCGACGGAACCCAAGATCCACGCAACCACCTTGATGTGTTCGAAAAGCTCATGTGGGTGCGACAGATTAGCGGTCCAGTCGTCCAGCGTCTCTTCGCGGCCACTCTGAACGGACCAGCACATAGATGGCTGAGCTCCTTCCCGGATAACTCGGTCCGGAGCTATGAACACCTCGGACGCAAGTTCGAGTTGCATTTCGCCACTAGCAAGAAACAGCCAAAGGCCACATTCACACTAAGTAAGGTACGACAGAGGAAAGGCGAGGACCTACAGAAGTACCTGGATCAGTTCCGCGATGTAGCCATGCGGGTGTGGTCATTGCCCGAGGAGGTTCACGTACACTGCCTGGTCAACGGACTAGACCCGTCATCTCGACTAGCTCGACACCTGTGTAAGAACCCAGTGTACACCTTGACCGAGTTCTACACCCAGGCAAAGAAGTATCTGGAGGTAGAGCAAATGGAGGCAACCAATGCCGATGAACCCGAACGGACTAGGAGAAATCCGCCCAGCGATGAAGAAGCGGAAGGCGGCCTCGGACGACGAATTCCCCGATGTGGATTTCCAGTGTAACGTTGTCAGCGGAGGGTTTGGAGGTGGCGGAGACACTGTAAGCCAGCGGAAGAAGTACCTCCACGAAGTGTTGACCGTCCGAGACCTCCCAAAGTTCAAGGAGGATCCCAAGAAGCCAAGGCCACCCACTCTAACCTTCACTGACGAAGAGCTGAAAGACGTCATACCCGGCCATCTGGATGGACTGGTAATCACTGGAACCCTGGTCAATTGCCGAGTTAAAAGAATTTTTGTTGATGCAGAGAGCTCGGCCGATATCATAAGTTGGGACGCCTACAAAAGGATGCACCTCGACAAAGAGGATCTCAAGCTGTGCAAAACCACCCTGATCGGTTTCAACGGCGAGCAGTCCTTTCCAAAAGGTTACATTGACCTCAGGCTGACCCTTGGGACCAAGGAAGCTTTCAAGTCTGAACGCGTAAAATTCATAGTGGTAGACTTCCGATCCCCCTACAACATCATCCTGGGCAGACCAACAATCCACAACTGGGACATACTGGTGTCCACCAAGCATCAGAAGCTGAAGATGGTTAATGACAAAAACCAGGTAGTTGTGGTATCCGAAGACCAGAAAGAGTTGAGGCAATGCTACTTTGAAGCTCTCCGGGTCGAGGAAGGAGGACCCTCGTCCCCACCTCGGCTCGGATCCAATGAGCAAGTAGCCGAAGCCGGCTCCAGCAAGCGCTCGCGGCAGCAAGTCCACATGGTAGAGCTTGACCTCCGAGAGCAAGATAATCCGAGGCCCGAGCTGGAAGGAAAGCTGGAGGAGATAGTGTTGGGTCCAGACCCGTCCAAGACCACCAAGATCGGCCGAGACATGGAGGACAACCTCAAAGCTCTTATGACCCACTTCCTATAGGAGAACCAAGACGTCTTCGCCTGGACCTCAGCCGAAGTACCTAGCATCAACCCCCACTTCTGCTGCCACAAGCTCGGCATATGGCTGGGGTCAAGACCCGTGGCACAGAAGAAGAGGAACATTGCGGACAACAGGTAGGCTCTCGAGGACCATATCGAGGAGCTCCTAGCGGCCGGCTTCATCCGAGAGGTGCAATACACCACCTGGCTCTCCAACGTAGTGATGGTCCTCAAACCCAGTGGCAAATGGAGAGTGTGCGTCGACTACACCAACCTCAACAAGGCCTGCCCAAAGGATTCCTACCCGATGCCAAGTATTGACAAACTTGTAGACAACTCGGCCGAGTACCGGCTCCTCTCCTTCATGGACGCCTACTCCGGATACAACCAGATCGCAATGCATCCGGAAGACCAAGAGAAGACCGCCTTCATGACGGATAAGGCTAACTACTGCTACAACGTCATGCCATTCGGACTGAAGAATGCCGGGGCTACCTACCAAAGGATGATGAACAGGGTTTTCGAAGATTAGATCGGGCGCAATATCGAGGTCTACATCGACGACATGATCGTCAAGTCAAAGCTTCCAGAAGACCACATCCGGGACCTTGAACAGACATTTGCGAAACTAAGAAAACATCGAATCAGGTTGAACCCGGTCAAATGTGCTTTCGGAGTTCCGGCTAGGAAGTTCTTAGGCTTCATGTTGACCAACCGAGGAATCCCGGCCGACTGGCCGCCCTAACAAGGTTTCTCCCGAAGTCAGCCGAGAAAGCCCTGCCTCTATTCAAACTGTTGAATAAGGAAACCCGGGGCGGGTGGAATCCCGAGTACGATGCCGCCTTCACAGAAGTCAAACGGTGTCTGGCAACCCCTCCGGTACTAACTAAGCCGGATCAAGGAGAAACCCTGTTCCTTTATTTGTCGATCGGCAATGAAGCCGTTAGTGCCGCTCTGGTAAGAGAAACCGAGGCCGGACAGAAACCAATATACTTCATCAGCAAGGCCCTGCAAACCTCGAAACTCCGGTATCAGAAATTGGAGAAAGTGGCCTTTGCCCTACTCACCGCGGCCCGAAGGCTCCGACCTTACTTCCAAGGACATCGGATTGTAGTACGAACCAGCCAGCCGATCCGACAGATCCTCCACAAGCCCGACCTAGCAGGAAGAATGACCAACTGGGCCATAGAACTGTCTGAGTTCGACATCGCTTTCGAGGCCCGACAGGCAATCAAGGCCCAGGCACTGGCCAACTTCGTCAAGGAACTCACCCCAGCCACTACCAATGACGGGATTTGGAAGGTCTATGTGGATGGATCATCCAACGCAAAGGGCAGCGGTGCAGGAGTCATCGTCGAAAGCCCGTAGGGGGTAGCCACCGAGCACTCTCTTCAATTAAAGTTCCAGACCTCCAATAATCAGGCCGAATACGAGGCCCTGCTGGCCGGGCTGCTTCAGGCAAAGGACAATGGCGCCCAACGAGTAAAGGTTTTAACCGACTCGCAGCTCGTCGCAGCCCAGATTGACGGCACCTATCAAGCAAAAGGCCCTCTTATGGCAAAGTACCTGAACCGTGCCAAAGAGCTCATGGCCGAATTCGAGGAGGTAACGGTCTCCCATATCCCAAGAAAGGAGAAGGCCAGAGCCGACATCCTCTCCAAGTTGGCGAGTACTAAGGGGCCAGACAATCACAGGACTGTGATCCAACAAAATCTGACCGAGCTGAGCTGCGTTATGGCCATCTCAGCCGGCCTCGACTGGAGGAAACCAATAGAAGACTACCTCGAAAGGGAGATCATCCCTACCGATTCGACCGAGGCCAAAAAGCTTATCAGAGAAGCCGCCCTCTACACAATGGTTGACGATCAAATATAGAGGAAAGGGCTCCACTGCCCGATGATGTGATGTCTCGGCGAGACTGAAGCGAAATACGTGCTCGCAGAGCTCCATGAAGGCAGTAACGGACACCACATGGGGGGCAAGGCCCTCGCCAGAAAAGCACTACGCGCTGGCTATTACTGGCCCACTATGAAGCATGACGCTATGGAAAAAGCCAAGGCATGTGACAGTTGCCAGAAACATGCCAGGATCATATGGCCGCCGCCCTCAGAATTGAAAGGAATGCCAGCCCCATGGCCCTTCTACAAATGGGGCATGGACATCCTCGGACCATTCCGGCCAGCACAGGGGCAATGCAGATGGCTCATAGTCGCGGTAGACTACTTCACCAAGTGGATCGAAGCTGAGCCACTCGCCACAATAACCTCGGCCAGAGTAATTAAGTTCTTCCGGCACAACATCGTCTCTCGCTTCGGAATACCAGCCGAGGTCATCACAGACAATGGCACCCAGTTCATGGACCATCGATTCCAGGCGCTAGTGTCCAACCTGGACATCAAGCAGCACTTCTCATCCGTGGAGCACCCCCAGTCAAATGGCCAGGCCGAAGCCGCCAACAAAGTCGTCCTAGACGGGCTTAAAAGACGAATGTTGCAAGCCGAGACCAACTGGACCGAGCAGCTCCACAGCGTCCTCTGGGGATACCGTCCCAGCGTGCAGTCTTCGACCCAAGAAACCCCTTACAGGCTAACCTATGGATGCGAGACAATGATCCCGGTTGAAATCGGACAGCCATCCTGGAGAAAGGTCAGAGCCAGACAGGAAGGGCAGGAGTCGAACGACGACGCCTTAAGGACGGACTTGGATCTGATTAACGAAATCCGGGTTGCGGCGCACTGCCGGGAACTGGCCGCCAAGCAGCTACTCGCGGCCAAGTACAATAGAAAGGTACGACCCAGGTCTTTTAACCGAGGCAACCTAGTACTCCGATGGGCCGACATAGGCAACAAGAATGCCAAAGACGGGAAGCTGGCGGCAAACTGGGAAGGCCCCTACCGGATTAAAGAGAAGCTCGACGGAGGAGCATACATCCTCGAGACTTTGGCACGAAAGCCAATCAAAAGAACATGGAATGCCGATAAGCTGAAGATCTACTATAGCTAGACCCCTTTTTCGGCAGTGTTTGTCTGCTTTCATGATTGTTTCATTACATTTGCTTTCAAATTGTTCTTTTCATTTCAAGTCCAAGTTATGTCATTTCTAACCTTGTTGCTATGTAAAGCCCCTTAGGGCTATTTCTTATTAATAAAGGATCCAATTGAGGAGATTTACAGATGTTCACAGAATCTGCTTAAGCATGAAGCCGAAGCCGTGAAGCTCGGCCAAAAACGATAAGACCGAGGCAAAGAAGCCCGGCCACGAAACCGAAACCCGAGGCCTTTAAGCCCGGCACAGGTAAAAGGCCCTGAGGTCATGTACCGGGCCAAAACAACCAAAAAACATCTAGATGTACGAAAACCGGCCGTTGTACTCCGACAGGCACTGGTTAGAGCTCGGCGAAGGCACCATACGTGACCCTTCGTGAAATTGACGTGTCAACGCTCGCCCGGCTAAGCAAGCAGTCTACCATGCCGACCCTGATCAGGTCAAAATGCCCGACCCGAGGCAGACGAAGCCTCAGTTAGGCATGTGGTAGTCCCTCCCTTATGCCGGTAAAACTTAATCCGACTATAAGAAAGTTGGAGCCCGACTATTAGAAAGGAGGGCTGAGGTAGCACGGTTTGTTACGCCTGACGAGGCTGAAACAAGACAACCCTGCCCCAACCTCTCACACACTAAGTGTGGTAGAGTATCAAACGGCCTGCACACACGCGGCCGATGAACACTGAGACTCAGACAAAAGAATGAAATCATCCATTGTCTAGTTTGCCCAAACGGCCGGTACTCACACGGCCGACCAACACTCATGCTGAGACAAAAGGATGACAGAACTGTAAGTCATCCATTGTCTAGAGCAGCTAAACGGCTTGCACCCATGCAGCCGACGCAGACCCCAACCAAGGCAAAAGGATGAAAGCACAAATCAAACCATTCATTGCCTAAGGTATCTAACCGAGTGAGAAATTGCAGTAAAAGGATGATAAAAAGGTCATTCATTACTCAAAGAGGTTATATACAATGGCACTAGGCCAGAATTGTTCCAACAAAGTTACAAAGGCACCAACGCCCCGAAGTCAAAAAAGCAAGACAAAAAACTAAAACTAAGCAGAAGGCCCAGCCTCTGGATCTTCGGCCTCAGGATGATCGGCCTCAGCATCAACGGGACCCTCGCAGGCAGGACTGGCGGCGGCAGGCGACTCATAAGGGACAAGCGTCCCATCCTCTTGAACGAAGGCACGGTAATCATACCCGGCCACGTTCAGCTCAGTCCTAAGATTGAAGTGCCGGATCTACGCCAGGGCCTGCTTGAAGCAATCCTCGGCGGTCTGCAGCAGCACGTCAGACACCTCCTGGTGGGCCGCCTTCTTTTCAGAGAGAGCCTTCTCAAGCGCCTCCTTCTTAGTAGCAAGGCCAGCCCGTTGCTGCTGAAGAGCCTCCATCGCAGCCAGGCTCTCCGACATTTCCCGCTGAGCCCGACCACGCTCCTCCGCCACCTTCTCAGCCTCCTCCTGGGCAAGCTGGGCCTCCCCGTCGGCCTTCGCCACCGCGGCCTTGGCCAGGTCCCGCTCCTTCCTGGCCTCTTCCAGCGCGGCCCTGGGTTCATCCCGTTCCGCCTAAGCCGCAATGAGCTCGTCCTCGGAGGAACTGGCCCTGGCTCTGACTTCAACCAGCTCCTTCCTCAGTTGATCGGTCGCCGCAACCTCGGGTTTTAGCTCGGTCTCCACCTTCCTCAGCCTGATACACTTTGCCTCAACCCGAGCATAATGGTTCCGAACCATCCTCAGGGCTTGAAGATACCCCACGGACCGAATGAGTTCCCTTTGGGCCAGTTCCAGTTGATCCACGGCCGGGGGGGACAAGGGCCGGTTGCCTTCAAGAAAATGCCGGGGCGGAAGGAATGCAACGTCAACTTCAGGGGCCACCCCCTTCTTCCACAAGAACCCGCGAGGGAGAACCGAGGAGGGACCCGTCGGCGGAGGCGGAGGAGGGGGAAACCGCACTGGGGAAGACGAAGGCGACGGCGAGCCAGAAGGAGAAAGCGTCACTTCAACATCATCATCCGAAATGACAACGTCCTTCCCCTTGGGAGCCGGAGACACGATGACGACTTCGCCCCCCTCAGAAGCTCGGGGCTCAGTGGCCGGGGAAGGGCTGGCAGCAGCAACAACCTCTCGACCCCCCAGAGCCGGGGTCTGCACTGCTGGGGCAGACTTGGATGCCGTAGCGGAAGAGGGGCCCTGGCCGGCGGAGCCCTTTGACCTCTTGGAAGCCGCGGCAACAGGAACACCGGCATCACCAGAGGCATCCCGCTTCTTTGAGCGAGCCGATGACGCAGCGGCAGATCTCGCCAGACGGGCATACATTGGCAGGGCATCCATGGTCCTAGCTGAAAACAAAGAAAGAGGAAGCAAATCAGCAAATTAGATAGAGAATTCAAAATTAAACGTAAAGACACAAAGACCTACAGGCAGGGGGCAACGGCTCAAAAGCCGGCCCCGAGATAAAGCAGGCCGCGGTCTGGACCCCGTACTCCTTCACGAAGGCGCCCAGCCTCGGGATAGAAGGGACAGACTCGGGTAGGTGATCGTCGTCGTCCACCAGATAAGACGTCGGCGACTTGTCGTAGTGGCTCTTGTCCCAGTAAAGGGGGAACCTCGCCCCCACGACCGGACCCTCAGCCCCATCTAAAAACCAGGGCTGCTGGCCGGGCTTGGCCACGACCCTAAAGAAGGTGTTCTTGAAGCGCTTGAAGGAGTCCAAGAAGGCCCCCATCAGCTTCCTATCCGACCCGTTCCGAAGTGAAACCAGGCCCTTCAGCTTATCGCCCTCCCTGGGCAAACCGAGGTTGAAAGGGCTGAAATAGTAGAAGAAAAGGTTGGTGGTGCAGGAGATGGGAATCAGGAAATGGCTACACAGCCTCTCGAAGGCCACTAGGTAAGCCCAACCATTTGGGTGGAGCTGGGACGGGGCAAGGCGAAGATGCCGCAGAGCCTCCATTTGGAAGGGGGTGAAAGGAAGGGAGACTTGAACCTGTATCAGACAGTCACGGTAGAAGAAGAAAAACTCGGGGCAACCCTCTGGCCAAGTTACACAGACCGGCTCGTCCGCCGCCGGACATCTTAGAACGCATCCCGGCATGGTTGAAACCTTTAACCTTGCGACATCCGCATCCGACATCAGCGAGTGGGTCTTCAACACTTCGTGCGACACCCAGTTATATTGCCGACATAAGGCGTCAGGCGGACTAGAGGTGTCCGAGCCCTCCGGCTCAGAGCGCCGCTTGGAAGATTGAGGTTTTGGAGTCATTAATAAACCTATACAAAAATGATCAAAGCTGGTATTAGTAAAAAGCGGAAATACCTGGCATAGACACAGTAGCAGGCAAAAAAGACTGCGGACGCGGACGAACAGAGGCGCGAGAAGGGGCAGCCGGGGCGGACCAATGCCGACACGAACCAAGGACGGTCGAAGCCTCGGCATCTCCAGCGCGAGCCATCAACACAGAAGCCTCCGCCAAACAATCCCAGCAAGGGCCAAGATACCCTTCCGGGGCAGACGCTTGGTGGACGGCGGAAGGGCCCTCATAGAAGTTAAGGGGTCGAACCATCACCACCGGGGGCCCCGAACCGGAGGAGGAGCCCACCTCGGCCCCACTGGGCGACCCAAGAGAAACCGAAACCCTAGCCGAAGCCGGACGGGCCCTGGCCCGCCCCGGACGAACAGCGCCACCTCAACACAAGGGAGCTAAAATCCCCGAAGTGGGTGGCTCACCCCCAAGAACCCAGTAAGTGGCCCGTGGGAGACGCGCACGGAGGAGCATTTCCTCTTCCGGCGACAGCGACGCCCTTGGTCGCGGAACATTTCTATCCCTCACCATGGTCAAAAACCTAAAGCGCTAAGGATTGTGTATAAGGTAATGTTGGGATGAATGTTGCGTATATCGACGCTAAAGAAACCTAGAAAAACCCAAAAAGAAGAAAGAACGATGACGCGAACGTCGATCTAAGGAAATAAACGGTACAATGAAAAGAAACTACCGAACAAAAACACAAGGGAATAGCCGGAATACCTGTGTGGAGAAAATAAAAGGAACTGGAATGCTGGAAAACGGCGAAAGTTCCAAACAAAGAAGAATCCCCTCTGAAAGCTCTAGAGAAACCAGGAAAAGAATCTGAAGCAAAGGAGTGAAGTAGCGGGAAAAAGTACACAAGAAAGGGAAAAAGACTATTTAAAACTTTGTCACAGGGACACAACGGTCCATTCCCGGACGAACGTGACGGGATTGGCGCATCACGACGCCAGCACAATAAATGCGCACGAACCTCGAAAAGCGGAAAGACGCGGCAGTCGCAGATCGCACCCACTGAAAGCCTGACAGCTGTCAAACCGCAGTGATGGCGCACGCGGGGGGAGACCCGAAGCGTTCAAAGAATCCCAAAAGGCGAAAGGCTCAAATCCGGGATCACCAACGGGCGCTTCAGACCAGAGTATGACGAATACCCAACTTGGTGAGACGAACCCGGCAACCTAGGCAGGACGTCGGAACGATGGCGCAATAAGCTGACCACTGATCCGATCCGGACTTATGGTCGCGGCAACTGAGAGCCTACCCGGCCAGGGAAGGAGGCCTCGGCCACACCAAGGACTGGGGGCAATACGCACCTCGGCCGTCCAGAAGCCTGAACAACCGAGCTGGGGGGCAACTGTTACGGACCGGCCTAATAGGCCCATATCCAGACCTCGGCCCAACCGCGCCTAGGACAGAATTGCGCTATAATGGGCAGGGATATAGGATCCCACTGATCTAGGATCTCATTAATGGAGATTCCCCTCCAATCATGATCCCAACAAATCAGCCCTCTATCTCTCAATCACGGATATCGCTCATTAAGGCAAGGATTCTCGCACCAGACTCCTCTATAAATAGAAGGAAACCCTAAACAGGTGCACACGATCTATCTTATGCTCTATTTACCTTCTGTTACACAGAGCACACACCCCACTCCCCTGGCTACGTGCCTTCCAGTATATTACGAACTACGTGGACTTTGATCCCTTCAAAGGGTACGTAGGCTCTAGGCTTGACAACCTAGTCAAGTCCAATCTCTGTGTTCTTAGGACAGAACAATATCGATTAAATATATACTCTGTTGAACTTATTTATAAGTCACTTCTAACATGTTTTTCTGGACTAAATAAACTTTAATCATCGCTAACTTTATCTTAAAATTTAATAAATTTTCGAGTCTACTTTACTTTTCGTAATAATAACAATAACAACAATAATGGGGTCAACAAGATGATAATAATAAATAAATAAATAAATATGTAAATGGTAAAATTGTACATTCATATAAAAATTTAATTATATGACACTAATAGGACAAAAATTTAATTATATGACATTAATGAGAGAAAATGAAAAAATAAGGAGAAGATTTCATTAATTGACTTGTCCCTCAATACCATCAAAAGCAAATTTCGGTCGTGATCCAGTTGAGAAAATGTTGCCTTGCGATACTACCTTCTCACTGTTGACATAATACAGAATAGCACAAGCCTGAAAAGTGCGCTAGCTCTCTCATTACGCTAATGCATTAGCGGAGCAAAACCCATTAAAAAATATACTCCATCTGGATGGAGTTTTTTTAAAATTTAAAGAAGATAAAGGGAGTATTTTAAAAAAAATAACAACATGTGAATCATGTGTAACGATTAGTGCTGCGTATGACTTTTCGGCCTTGTCGTTATGTCTGCCAAGTCCAGAAAAGCTTGATGCTCATTTAGGATAGCTATTGGAGTATTTAGAAGTAACTTTCCAATTAAATCCTTTTTAAGTATTTTATATATAATTAAGTATATTATCAATAAAAAGAGGGGGCCCATAAACTAATAAAATTTCTTAATCAATCTCATGTGAACCATAAATAAAGGACATAAGAAAATAGTCAGAAATAATCATCTATAAATTATAATGTCACATGATGATGTTACTATTTCTAAATTAAATAAAAAAATAATATTCGTATTTTTCATCAATAATAGAGAAAATGTAAGAACTAATCAAATCATTTTTAGATATAATTTCTTAATCCATCAATTATGACGAAATGTAAAAAAAAAAAAAAGGAAATTAGAAAATAATCATCTATAATGTGGGACGAGGAGGTCAATATTTTTGAATTAAATCATCAAATCAATAATAAGCATCAATAATAAATGAAATTTAAGAAATAATCAAATCATTTTTAAGTATGACTACTTAATCAATCAATTTTAAAGAAATATAAAAAATAAATTATAAATTGATTAATGGATCCAAACGGAACCCCTAGATTTATTTCTTTTAAACTATAATTTTGAATTATTATAACACATTGATTTAGGCCAAAAAACCGAACACTGATTCACATTGACTAGCATTGATTTCGTTTTCAATGTTTGTTTCTTTTTTCCTTTTAAGCAATGACATTTCCTCTATTTCACTCTCGTTATAAGGCTCTTCAATATTGGTTTCATCAATATTTATAGACAAGTAATACATTTGAGAGTTTTGATTGACATAAGAATATATGGGTCAATTGAAATAGGTTATTATAAAATAATTAAATGATTTATATATTATGATTATAAATAAATATTGCTTATTGTGCATACAATAAAAGAAATTTTCCCACCATAAAGACTAAATTATATAATAAATTTTACATACTTCATAAAGCTGATTAGATTTCACATTGACTAGCATTTATTATTAGTTTTTGGTTCCAATTATAAGTTGCTTTGAGAAATAACCATATTACCTTTCTTGTTAGGAAAAAGACAGAAAAAGAATTTTAAATTAAGTATTTTCTAAGAAAATGAGTTGTAAATTGTTTATCAAATTTCGTCAATCTTTTATCAACTCTTAGTAATAAATCTAATTTGAGATTTTACAATTTTTAAAAAAATTTCTATCCTTTTCCTTTCTTATTTTCTTACATTCTATAAAATTCATTTTTACACAAATTGAACGATCTAACAAACTTTAAACTTATTTTCTTAATATGTGTGAGGTATTTAAAACTTAAAAGTAATCTATATTAGAGTATAAAAAAGCAATCTACATTAGATGAATTTTATTATTTATAAGTTATCAGCCCTTTATCATACAAATAAAACAAGAGAGCTAACCAACGTTAGTTTTAATTAGTTAAAAAAAGTCGGCTTAAATATAAACATCATGTTGAATTTCAATCCACGTCAACATAAAAAAAATCCTTTTGTAATGAATAGGCTAAATTATAGTTTTAGTCCTTTAAATTTATATGAAGTATACTTTTGATTCCTTAACTTCATAAAGTATACTTTTGGTCCTAAGATTTTAACACCGTTAATTTTGCTAACGGAAAATGCAAATTAAAGTGATAACTGTGTAAATTTAAGTGATGATTTTGTAATTAAATACTATTAAGCTTAAATTTAAAATATGGGTAAATTGAAAAATATGTAAAATTTATGTAATTAAGTGCTATTAGTCATCACTTGAGTTCGCTGCATCAACGTTTTCCGTTAGCAACATTAACGGTGTTAGAATTTTAGGACCAAAAGTATAGTTTATGAAGTTAAGGGACTAAAAGTATACCTTATATAAAATTTAAACGACTAAAACTATACTTTAGCCAAATGAATAAAAATATTTTGCTCACTATATTTGGAGCCAGATCTGGTTGGAATCCGATTACTCAGAGTTTGATATATCACATACACAGAGAGAGAGAGCCTCAGTAAAGTGATAAGAATAGTACTCGGTCGAGAGAGAGAGAGAGCCCCAGAGAGAGAGAGAGAGAGCCTCAGTAAAGTGATAAGAATAATTACTCGGTCCAAATCACAATGATAGATATATCAGATGAGTACTCGCTGTAGATATAATGAGTACTCGCTGTGGTCCCGATCCAGATTAGGTGTCTATCTTAAGCATACAGTCTAGATTTGATTTTTTTTATTGACCAAAAAAAAAGATTTGATTTTTTTTTTAATTTTTTATTTTGTTAAAAAATTATTTTAATGGGTTAAAAATCTAAAATAAAAATAATCTTTTAACTAATATTTTCTTCAAAAATAATTTTTTTAATTAAAAAGTCACTATTTTAAAAAAATCAATTCTTGACTGTCCAGATCTTATCTGGACGGTCCAGATGAGATAGGCAAATTTTACCTATCCTTAAGATAGACACCTAATCTAGTTCGGTCCCTATCTTGTACAAGGAACTAAAGAAAAAGAAAGGTCCCTATCTTGTACAAGGAACTAAAGAAAAAGAAAGGATGGGAAATAAAGGGAAAAAAACAGGAAAAGTTTGGGAGGAAATCTAGAGAGGTGTCCGATTTGGTGGACATGAGAATAAAATATAGATTGAGATAAAATGACTTGTTTGATACACTGAAAATAGAGTGATGGCTGTGGAGGATAAAAGTAAAATACCCATAACAGTCCAAGCTTTTATCCTCTTTATAATTATTTATTGATTTTTTAGCAAAAAAGAATCCATTTACGGAAGAAGAATTCTTTTTTGTTTTGAATAACAAAATCGGGATTTGTTCATTCCTGTTAGGTATATGGGATGAAAGGCCGGCACCAAATTCAAATAGCTTGGCTAGGAAGTCTACTGCACAATTTGCATTCCTAGGTGTATGCCGAAGAAGTTGCACCAACCAGTCTATTGCCAATAAATCCTTTGCTATCTTGATGAGGTTACAATCCGGATGATCATTTATCTATGAGCTTCCATGCTAATCGAATAACATGAGAGGCATCGGTTACCGTAATTAACAGTCTACGACCCATGTCCCAGCTTATTCTCAATCCATATATTAATGCGCATAGCTTAGCTGTGAGCTTGTAGCCTTGCTGTTAGTTTTCCTGATGGTGTGAAAATTTTAAATTAAGAGGCCAAATTTAAAATTTTCTGGGGCAAGTTGGTCTTTTGTATTTTCCCACCTACAATATAATAGAAGATGAGTTACCACCAATGAGAACTGATCTTCCTATGTTTGAAGGAGCTTTAGAGCCTGCAAGAATTTAAGTTGAGAGAAGATTTTTGAGTGCCAAACATGTTTGATTGAAGGAACTTCTGTATCTTCCTTTCCTTTCCCATCTTTTTGTGTAACAAATGTGCTCTTATAGGAACCATTCTAAGAAGTTTTCCCCCTAAATACAAGACTATCTATAAAAACTCAATGGTATTATACTTTTACCGGGGGAGGCAAAACTTTTGTGCTTTAAGCCTCGAAAGGAAACACTTCATATTACTTAAAAAAAATTCTTTTTCACAAACACTCATATTAATCATAATGTAGAAAGATACCATATAAGACTACAAAAATATTGAATGAATTAATGTGTGTGTGTGTTTTTTTTTAATGTGATTTATGGTGATTTACGATATACAAAGTAAATATGTGACATAAATTTTATCTTAACTTATATGAACTTCTTGAACACTAAATGAAATCGACTTACACAAGTGGCTATACTAGCAGGTAAGATAGACGGAACAGTACTTTCAGACATGTCCAACTAACCACGGGCAATAAAGAGGACGGAGCTATCAAGGGGGCATAAATGTCTTGTTGCCTTCACGCCCAGAAACCACGACCCCTCTCCATTTTTTATTGGTTCATTTAGTAGTCCCAGTACAGCACCATCATATATATGGCCCCGCCCTCTTTCTTACAGTCTATCGATAGCGGTGGCCACTGATTTACCAGTTAATAATATCTTTCCATATAAACCCATTTCCAAGCTCGTTATCTTCACTTCCCTGATCGTCGATCTAATTGTTTTCTCTATACTTGCCTTGCTTTATAAGGTGATAGTTAATCAACCATGCCTGCAGAAAATTCTAAGCCCTCTGATCTTCCTGACTACCTCCAAGAAGACAACCTTTCCCAGGAATGTAGAGAGCTGATTGCCACCTTACCGGCTGAACCAGGTTGGGTTGCGAACCGGCTCCACCGATATCAAGGCTTTTGGCATACCACCAGGCAAATGCAAGGAGTGCTCAATTGTCAGAACCACTTTCAAGCTCACGACTCTGATATAATCCTTATTACGTCACCCAAATCTGGCACTACATGGCTGAAAGCCCTCACTTTTGCAATCCTCAACCGCAAGACCTATTATCCGAACCCAAATCCAGAGCCGGCTCAAACCCAGCTCCCTCATCATCCTCTCCTTACTACTAATCCTCATGTTCTTGTACCCTTCTTGGAGCTTGACGTCTATCTTCACAAGACCAGGCCTGATCTGAGCTTGTTTTCGTCACCTAGGCTCTTCTCGAGCCACGTTCCATATGATTCACTGCCAGAGTCCATGAAGTGGTCAGAGTGTAAGATAGTGTACTTGTGTAGAAACCCTAAGGACATATTCGTCTCACTTTGGCACTTCACAAACAGGTTAAGACTTGAAACCAAAGGCTCCAATTCAATTGAGGATTCATTTGACAAGTTTTGCCGAGGAGTGAGCCTTTATGGGCCATTTTGGGATCACATGTTGGGGTACTATAAGGCATGTTTGGAGAGGCCAGATAAGATAATGTTCTTGAGGTTTGAGCAGCTAAAAGTAGAGCCTAATAGGCTCTTGAAGGATCTAGCTGAGTTTATAGGGTATGGTTTTTCTAAGGAGGAAGAGAGTGGTAATGTTGTGAGTGATATATTGAAATTATGTAGTTTTGAGAATTTGAGCAATTTAGAAGTGAATAAGAATGGAAAGTTGGCATCTGGAGAAGAGAATAAAGCATTCTTCAGGCGTGGAGAAGTTGGAGATTGGAAGAATTATCTTACGTCTGAAATGATTGAACAACTTAATGTTATTACTCAAGAGAAGCTGGAGATACATGGCTTGGAGTTTTAAGTATCCGAATACATCCTTTGTTTTGAAGAAGACAAATAAAGTTTAGGTAAAAGTTTCCCAAGTATTTATTTGTTATTAAATCGGCAGAAAACCAATTAGAATTTCAACAACGTAGGTTGATGAATTATTACTATGTTCTTTTATCAATAAATGCACTGTTTTCTGATGCGTACATGTTTTTCTGGACATTGAAGTCTCGTCGGATTTCAAATGTAAAACTGATCTTTTTGGAAGATTATTATATTATTCATGTATGGGATTCATCATAAGCAATCTATCAAATCGCATTATTAGATAATCATATTCATTTCTATTGCTTTTTATCTCTTTGTATTTTGATTGGGACTTATTTACTTTTTCCAAAGTTGATTTAGGCTTCAAAAAACTAAGTACGATGAATAATATAAAAAAATCAGAAAAGTTAATCATGATCTCATATGATTTTGACATTATAAGAATATATTGTTAAACAACCAAACTAATTAATTAATTTTTAGTCCATCAAGGACCATGGATTTTTTTTCAATACCGGGCACTAACTTAAAAAAAAAGTATTCTATAGTGCTGGATGCATTAAAAATTAATTAATTTGAAATACTAGATGTTATTAAAAAAACAAAATCCTTGAAGCTATTAAATAGAACTTAACTAAAAAACAAAAAAAATTACTAAAAAAATAAACTCTTATTGGATGAACATTCCATGCTCATCCTGATGAGAGTGAACGTGGATTCTTCTTCATCATTGTTTTCCAAAATACTAATAAATGCATCGCATGATTGGTTGGTACTTGGCATTTAATACCCTATAAATTTTGTACATATAAAACACTAGTATTTTAATTTAGGTCATTTTAATCAATAAAATTTTGAATGAGATTTTTTCCCAGTTGCTCTTTGATTCATTTGTTGCTACCATTATGTTCTAGAGGTAGTGAAAATTACCGAGTATAACTTAGAGAGACAAACTCTAATGACTTGAAGTAATAAATGAGATAATTGACATGAACTTTTTATTTATAGAAGGGCTTTTATGCCACTAGAGTACATGCTATAGGCACTGGCACTCTAGGACGAGAATTTATTAGTAATAAAATGGGCAACTCAATGCCCAAGACTCTTGGCTATGTGAGGTTTGGGTTTGGTTATGGTCCACTTTCCTTATTATCATTTTTTTCCTATCATCTTCTTCATTTCAGCCGTTGGATTAAAATCTCAACAGTTCAGATTTAATGATTTATAAAAATATTATTTTAAAATATTTTAAAGTAATTTTTAATAATTTATTAATTTATTAATATTTTTATAACACTACTACAAAAACATGTCTATGACGTCTATTTATTGCGCCTTTTAACGTCTAAAAATGTGAGAACGTCTATTTGGGGGGCGCAAAAAGCGGAGACTTTCGGAGTCTAACTATTTCTTAGACTCCAAAAGTGGAGACTTACGGAGTCTAAATATTTCTTAGACGTCATAAGTATTTTTTTTTAAAAAAAAAAACAAAATAGATGGGGACGGTGACAGTGTTAAACACAAATCCCAGACGTTTGAGATCTGAAAAAAAATCTAGAACTAAAAAACTCCAGAACGCAATATACATATCTAGGAAGTTTAAGATCTGAAAAAAAAATCTAGAAAGCAATAAACAGATCTAAGAAATTTCGGATCTCAAAAAAATCAAGAACACAATAAACAACTGTAAGAAATTTCAGATCTAGAAAAAAATCTAGAACGCAATAAACAAAAAATCACCGGATCTATCATCTATAGCACATTGAAAGCTTTAGGAACACAGATCTGAGTTCGTGTTTTTGAAACATAACAAGAGCAACTCAAAATTTTTTTAAAAAATCTATAGATTCGTGTTTTTGCTCACCTTCGCCATCGTCCTCCTTCATTAGCTCAGATCTAAGTGTGATTTCAGTAAAAGAAGACAGAGAGGCTTGCAATACCGGAAAAAGATGACGAGGAAGACGCACGATGGTTGACGGAAAAAGACGAGAGGGAAGACGAGCACAAACCACGCTAACGGTGAAGGGAGGACGGCGAAGGAGGGGCGATGACGGAGGTGGGTCGACGATGAAGGTCTCAGGCAACATCTGAAAAATGAAGGTGTAGTCCTGCAGAGTAGAGAAGGAAGAGATATGGAAATTAAATGAAATGAAGTGGGGGGAAGAAAAAGAAAAAGTCGTGTCTGGGGGGGACTTTTGGAGTCTAAGTTCAAAACTTAGACTCCAAAAGCATGATTTTTGGAGTCTAAGTTTTAAACTTAGACTCCAAAAGCATGATTTTTGAAGTCTAAGTTTAAAACTTAGACTTCTAAAGTGTGTCTCGCGGGTCCCACACATAACCCTCTGCTACACCACGTGACTCCCTGCTGCACGATGTGACGTTCTTTGCTGCTGTACGTCATGACTTTTAGAGTCTAAGTTTGAAACTTAGACTCCAAAAGCATGGCTTTTGGAGTCTAAGTTTCAACTTAGACTCCAAAAGCATGGCTTTTGGAGTCTAAGTTTTAAAGTTAGACTCCAAAAGTGTCCCCTGCTACCCCACGTGACCCCCCTGCTGCATGATGTGACATTATTTTTGGAGTCTAAGTTTCGAACTTAGACTCCAAAGGTGGACTTTTGGAGTCTAAGTTCCAAACTTAGACTCCAAAAATCAACTTTTAATTACAAGAATGCCACCGTCTTTTTTTTTACTTCTTTTTTTCAAAAAAGGACGTCTCTTTTAGACGCCAAAACTGTTTTTTGTAGTAGTGTAAATCATTAGATCTGAACCATTGAGATTTCAATCTAACGGTTGAAATGAAGAAGAGGATGGTAAGGGAAGTGGATCATAGCCAAACCCAATGAGAAGGATTAGATATATGCAGCTTTACCTCAATAAATAGAAAGATTGTTTTAGGATCTAAACTTATGACTTCTTGGCCACATGGTATAGCAACCTCTACCGTTGCTCCAATGTTTACTTTGCAGAAAATTTAATAGTAATAATTAAATTTTAAAATTCTAAAGAAAAATAGTGGTAAAAAAAATGGAAGAATTACTATGAATTCTTAAAGAAAAAAAAAAGTTACTATCAAAAAATTCCAATATATTGACATGTGAGCAGATTTGTTGCCATTCATTGTACTAATAGTCTAATACATAACAATGTATGTTGGTTAGTTGCTGTACAATTTTCTGACCAAATCTTTAGTTTGGTTTGGGGGAGGGGAGGGAAAAAGAGGGGAGGGGAAGAGAAAATTGTGGGTCTCACTAGACTCATTTTTTTTTACAATTTTCTCTCCTCTCATTTTTTTTTCTCTCCCCTTCCCTCCCCTTCTCTCAAACCAAACTAACCCTAATTTCTCCTTTAATTTTCTCTCTCTCTCTCACCTTCGTTCTTTCATCAGCCTCCACCATCCCTCTGCTCTCATTTCCACGTGATTCGTCCTTATATTTCTTCTTTACCCGCTCCTTTGTTTTCGTACCAAACCTGCTCCTCATTGGACCTCACTTTCTTTATTGCTTCCATGATGAATTTATTTTGATTGAAGTTTTGAATATTTTTAGTAAATAAATATATTAGATTTGATTGATATGATAATTAATAAATTTCCTAGTATATCTCCTTGTTTTATTAAAGATTTGATGAATATTAAATTAATAAAGGGAAGTGGGAGTAATCAATAATTAAATAAAATATTGATTTCTATGGGTACATCAATACTGAGAAATTGGCACATCCAATATTGAAAGTAATAATCACATAATTGAATTTTTAATAAATGCCCACCAATATTCCAATTATTATTAAATTCAACCATATCCGGAAAGAGCGAATAACAAACGGGCGTCTTTTGTACAGTTGTAAGGGTTATGGATGTGGACATGTGGTACAATGGAGATATTAATTTATTAATAAATGCCCTGCAATATTAAATTGTAAGATGTTATACATTTGAAAAATTCTAATTTAATTAATTAGAATGAAAGGGGAATTTATTAATGGAGATAATAATTTATTTGATAATTTATAATCTCCTATAATCTCTCCCACAATATTGTTAATATTTTAATTAATATGGTTGAATAAAAGTGGAAATCTGTGGTGTTTAACGTGATAAAAGTTTAAAAAACCCCTATGTCGCGATTTAGTCGACTAAGCTACAATGCTTAGTGACTAAATCTTGGGGAAAGTCAAAAAATTCAACGCCTCACGTTTTAGTCGACTAAACTTGGGGCTAGTGGACTAAACAGAGACAGATTGAAAAATAGTTTGGAAACATGGACATTTCAGTAATTAGTTATTTAATAAAGGATAATTTAAGAAAAAAGCCCAGAAATTGCCGCTTTTTATGTACACTGTACACTGTAACAACGATGCCTTCTTGCTTTACCAGCGTGATCCCACGGAAGTCATAAACGAAGAGACACAGCTATGCACGTGAGTCACAGAAGCCAATGTGCTGTCAAGCCTTTCACAGAAGAGTGACATTTGAGAACCTGTGAGCTACTTTCTTTTTTTTCTTTTTTTTTTCCTTTTTTTTTTTTTTTGATATAGCCAGTGGGGAGAGGGAAACAGGGCTCGAACCCTGGACAAGAGCGAAGGGCAACTTCTAAGGCTGACCCTAATACTATCACGCTACGAGACGCCTGGCTTCTTTTTCTTTTTCTTTTGTTGGGAATAAAATACTGTGTAGATCGAGTGAGGTAGTAATCACTCCACCTTACAATAATCAGGTCAACCTCGACCTCTAGATGGACAGCTGGAGGATGATCAAGGAAAGAGACACTTACCTCTAACTTAATTTTATTTTAGAACACATTTATGTTTACATTAGTGAAGACATTTTAGAGGAATTTAGAAGAACTTGGTATAGAATGCATGGAATTAATGATGGTATAAATTTTAATTTATTAGTCATTAAACCAAAGGTCTTTCACAAACCTTATGATCCTGCTCTTGTTACACCTGGAAATGTTTTGTTCAGATCATTGATAAATATCCTCCTTAGGAACAATATTAAAAAATAATAATAATAATCGGATTACCCACGGAATTACCGGTAAAAAAAGTTCTGTCAGAAATTATTTACGGAATTCCATAGATAATAATTACCTACAAAATTCCATCGATAATTTCAATTACCGACATAAAATATCCGTCATTAAAAAAAAAAAACCGTACCCCCTTCTACCATGACTTTTTTTGCAACGAACATTTTCCGTCACTAATTAAAATTATTGACAGAAATTTTTTCCGTTTTGTAGTGGAAGTTTCTTCTCCTAGAGGATTCTTTTCTTGGCAACCAACTGCCATTTGAGTGCATAGTTGAATGTTGATGGTGCCATGTCATCTTCCAAAAATAGAAGTTGGCTGTGGTGGAGTCATGAGAGATCGATCACAATGACTGTTTTTTTTTTCATTTTATAATAAAAAGTTTTAGATGGGTTCGGCATCAGTCCCCCACTAAGGCTAGAGCACGGCCTCGGGCTCTATGAGAATTTATTGGAGACTTACGAGATCGCCTACCAAAGGAGTCCCAACGACGGCAGAGGAGATCAAACCCACAACCCAAAGACCTAGTCCTGGATCCCTTACCATTTATACCAACTTACATTGGCGATCACAATGACTGTTGAATAGCAGGGTTCACTTGTGACTATGAGCTAGGATAGTACAGGGAAAAATGGGTCGTACTCTTGCATACTTAGACCCAAAAGCATTATGACATGCATGCTGCATAGGCCTAGCTAAGTATTCAAGACTATGGCCTTTTTTAGGCCTGTAAGACTATGGCGTATAATTATATCTGTAAAAGTATCCTCCCAGTGTCTATTTGTGTTTTGGGCGTTGAATGGGTGGAATCAGCTCCAAAACCACATTGTAGCATATTGAATATGAATATTGTCTTTTGTGCGTTACTACACTTGACTGATCTCATGAGAAGTGATAGAATTGCCTTTCAGGCTCACATCACATTTCATCTCTGATGAAGACTTATAACGTAACGGCTTGGGATTTACAATCAATAGTTATATCCAAGCAGTGGCGGAGCCAGGTTCTAAAATTTATGGGTGTACAATTCGTGGTAAGATTTGAGGGGTTCGGGGGCAGCGCCTCGAAAATTTTTTTTAGGGAGAATAAAAGGCAATCCATTTATCTTTTACTTTCCTTACCTATTTATTCCGCTATGCATATACCTACACATCTTCCAATAAGCAATTTGAACAGGGAAGACATTGTTATGCTAAGTTTACAACTTATATTAAGATAATAAGGATATAGAACAGCTTAAGAAATTGTGCAGCACTATCAGGTTTCCTAAAAACTTTGTAAGAGGTTAAAAATCATCGTGATTTCTTCTCTTTTTTCTTTTTTTGTTTTTCCGGAAATTCACACTTAAATAACAATGTAGATAAACTTTTACAAGGACTAGTTTTCATCTATTACCAATTAATCAAAATCAATGCCTCACACATCGAAATAATTAATTAAAGATACAAGGAAAGAATACCAGATGCCCAAGAAGAACTGTAGGTATGAAAAATATTATAAATCCAGCTTCCAGCCGGAGCACAGTCCTGTTCAGATCGGAAAATATGGAAAACGATTAAGAGTTCAGAATATGTGTAAAAGGAAAAAGAGGGAAAAGAGGTAAAACAAGGAAAAGAGAAATTGCTTCAACAAACCTGGCATCTTGAGGGCTAATCGGCAAGACAATGAGATTGCACAGGGCTAATCGGCGAGACAAGAGGGCATCAGAGTTCGCTGAAGACGATGTCTGGTCCACCGTCGACGAATTAGACGACCGCGCAATGAATGCCTCTTTCGGCGAGAGTCCTCCGCGATCGTCTGCGGAGATCAACAGCGGTGGGATCTCGATCAGAGGTGGCCGTCGGAGGAGGATCTGGCGGCGGACCTCGGAAGGAGAAGAGAGGGCGTGGGGGATGGAGAAAATCGTGAGCGTGGGGGACGGGAGAAATCGTGAGCGTGGAGGAAGGGGAGGTTTTTCATTTGTCCATTTAAAACATTAAAAAAAAATCAGAAAGTTTGTGACCGCACGTGCGGTCACTTGCCCCTGACTGCCTCCGCCCCTGTATCCAAGCAATGCAATATACATATATACACTTGAGGAGCGTTTGTTTGGATTCCGAAGTTAACTAAAGAAAAGGGGAAAAAAAAAAAAGAGATATTAACAAGAAGAAAGTTTTAGTTTTTTACTTTCTACACCTACTTTGCAAACAATCATTAAATACAACATTAGTATTTTTTAAAAAAAACGATGGATAGTAAATGGAAATGAGCTATTTGAGAATTTTTTTTTAAAAAAAAAAATTAACAGGGAGACAAATGGAAATGATTCCCCCTATAGGACATTTCATGTAGACCCTTTTTTGGAGATGGTTTTAAAAAATGTGATTTTTAGCATTTTGTTAAATGGAAGAGGATATTGTCACCACTAATTTTAGTTAATATCAGTGTTACTACCATTTTTCCACCGTTAGATCAGAATCTCATCTACTTTTATCATTTCTTTTGTCTATTGAGATTCTGATCTAATGGTGGAAAAGTGGTAGTGATATTATATTGTTAATGACCAAAATTGGTAGTAACAATATTTTATCTCTTATTAAATACATGTAAAGTTTTAGACTGGCTATGCATACAACAAGTATAAAATATACTTTTTAAACTGGTTATTTTTAGAACCGGTCTAAAAAAGTATTAAACATTTTTTTTTTTACAAAAATAACATTTACAGGCTTTTAGACATGTTTTGTAAACAACAAGTCTAAAATATACTTAATCAAGTGTTTATACAGTTGGTCTAAAAATATCAAAATTATTTTTAAAAAAATATATTTACAAGATTTTATACCAGAGGTTATGAAATTTGGTTTATACGGTGATTTCAAATCTTAAATTTTTTTTATAGACTTCACTTGGCCGTCATTCTAAACTAATATTACGATTTTTGCATCTTCTCATATTCTTCGTCATTTTTCTGAAGCTCTCCCCTTCCTCATCTCTCACAAGACCATACTTATGATCTATTATCCCTATCTACTTGAAGAGGAACAACTACTCTAGTTTTATTGGATGACTTTTTCAACACTAGTTTTCTTCTTTGCACTTGTCTCCTTCGTGTCGTTTTGTCTCCTTGGTGCGTGTTTTTTCTTTGTGCTTGTTGGCTTCTAGATCTATACACATCACACATGCAGATATGCATTTTTCGTATCCAAATCACACCATCTAAAGTTCTCATCACGTCGTCACCCAAATCTATACTTGTCTCGGCCACTACTAAGGTTGTTCTAAGATAATGTATCAAATTCCTCTTTCTCCTTGTTTTATTTTTATCGAATATATTCTTGTTAGAAAACTTGAATGTATCGTCTATTTGGATCTAATATTTTATACCCTGCTACTCTTTCTTATTGTTGGATTGTTAGTTGCGATTTTATTACATATGATTTCTTCCTTAAATTTATCAATTTTATATTCTTCTATTTTGTTGAAATATCAATTTTATTTTGAGATATCATAAAATAGTAGTTTCTCTTTGTGATTTTATGATATCTTATATATCCAAATATCAAAATCGCAGCCTTTGTGTGAAGCTACGATTTTGAGATCTAAACTTTTCTGATTTTTTTTTTATTTTTTTTATTTTTTAGACTAGTTGTCTTCCAGGTCTAGAAAGTGCCTAACTACCCTAAACTACTCAATTCTAAACTTGGTTTGAAAAGCTATTTTTAACTGGCCTAAAATGCATTTTTTTCTAGTAGCAAGTGTTAAATCATCAAACTGTCATCCTAGCTTCTAATGATAATGGAGTTTAAATCGCTAATATAGTTGGGATAAATACCATTTTTGCCATAGAAGTTTAGCCTAAGGAGCATTGGTCACCTATAAGTTTTTTGGGATAAGTTATTCTGTCTACCTTTATTTTGCCTATCTTTACCTATCCTTTTCAATACCGTTAGATTATAATCACATCCAACAGCAGAGATTTGAGGGATAAAATAAACACTTTTATCCTTTCTTCTCTCCCACTGCCTCCCTCCCTTTCGATAGTGCTGCGTTAATACCGAGAACCAAAACAAAGGATGGGTGGTTCTGGTGTGAAATTTAACAACTTTAAAAGAAATTCCTAAGGATGTACATCAAAGAAGTCGGACTCGCATTGCTCAATAAAGTTTGTATTTGATAATTGATTTGTAATAACTTAACATTTATGAGTGTGTGGATTTATGTTTTAACTTTTAACCTCAGATTTGCTCTGAGGCGGTGGCTGTAACTGGTGGTTGTTTTGCAACTTTCAGTTTTCTAAACATTTGTCTAGTTACAGCATTATATTCAACACTAAAGCATTATTATATTTTCACGCTATTCAAATGAATTTACGGTCTCCAAGATTATCATGGAAGGTTCATAGTTTTTAGTTATATATTGTGAACTGTAGATCATTGAGCAACGCGAGTTCGGCTTCTTTGATGTACATCCTTAGGAATTTCTTTTAAAGTTGCTAAATTTCACACCAGAACCACCCATCCTTCGTTTGGTTCTCACTTGGTATTAACACATGATCGAAAGAGAGGGAGGCAGTGGAAGGGAGGAAGGGGTAAAAGGATTTATTTTATCTCTTAAATCTCTGCCGTTGGATGGGATTGTAATCTAACAGTATTGAAAGGAGTAGGCAAAGGTAGGCAGAATAACCTATCCCAAGTTTTTTTTTTTGGTCTCATTTTTGCCCCGAAAGTTTAAAAATAGAGTAATCTTGACTGTTGAATTGTTGATTTTCTTTATAAACTTCTAGGGTAAAATTGTTCATAACAAAAACTTTCAAGGTAAATTTGCTTCTAAAAAAACTTTCGGAGCATATTTGCTCCGTTTTGTAACGTCTGAGGCAAAAATAAGACCAAAAAAACTTCCAGGTGACTAGAGCTTCTTAGACTAATCTTCCCTAACAAAAATGGTATTTAACCCAATATAATTCTATTAATTAACTTGAGCAAACATCCCGAACTTCGATTAATTAACTTGTTAACGGTCGCTTTAACTCCAACAGCCATAACAACATCAATTATCTATATTAAGCCCAACAGCTGGTTGAGATTAATTGATTAATTACAATAAAATCACCAATCAAACGCACAAAATGATGGGCAAGGCAATAAACGTAATACAATATATAGTATAACTAAATCAAGCATTCAACAGTACAAGAACAGTACAATTCAATTGTTCAAATCTTATTATATCAATACTCATATCCCAAACATTACAATAACTGAATTCTCACTACATAAATTAACTATCTCGGGATTTTGACCAAAATAGTCAAATTTTTTTAAAAAATTTCTAGATTAAAGCACTTTCCAAACTATATAGTGCTGACGTCATCAACGGCGTGGGGGAGAGAGGCGTGATCGAGCTGTGGCGTGTGGAGGGCACACACGCGAGCAGTCTCGTGAGGCTGTATCACGCCACAGGAGGCGTGAACACGTGTCACGCCTGCATTGAGGCGTGAACACGTGTCACGCCTGCATTGAGGCGTGAACACGTGTCACGCCACGTGTGGCATGCCTAACGTTCACGCCAGAAGTGGCGTGGACGTCGTCCACGCCACAAGGTGGCGTGGACTCAGTCCGGTTCAGGGAATCTCTGAATTCCCTGCAACCCACCCCCCTACCGGATTCCCTACAACCCCCCTAACCCGACAGCCCCCCTCCCCCAACACGCAACCCCTCCCTCCCTCTCCGAATATACACGGCTCACTCCTCTTTCCCATCCCTCATTCTTTTTTTTCCCTTCTTCATGCCCGAGATTCACACTCCACTCTTCCATTTTTCACTTTTCATTTTCTTCGTTTACTCTCCCTCATCCGCACTCCTCCATTTTCTTTCCTTATTTTTCTCACTCTCACCTACCTTCACTCCTTCCCTCTCTCCCTCATCATCTAAGAACTTCATCTTCTTCATTCTTGTTCACTCCTTCCCTCTTCCACATTCACGCAGACATACCTCCTCAACCTTTAAATCTCTACCTCATCTGAAAAAACACTGAGAGAGGCTGAGGAACTTTAAGACCTAGAGAAGAGGAAGAAGGAGGAGGCTTAAATTGTTTGTGACTCCACGTTTGCAGCACAGGAAAATTTAATTTTTCTGTTATGTTTATTTTTTAATTATTGGAATTAACTTTTAATTATATACCTATAATTTATTATAGATGCTTGATAAATGTAACAGTTGGATAGATGCTCAACCTTTAAGTTTGTTGTTATGTTTATTGTTTAATAATAGAATTTAACTTTTAATTATATACATTAAATTCTTAATAAATATATAATGGTAGGGATAGAGATGCTTAATCACTTATAAAATATGAATAATTATAAATAATAAAAAGTGTAAATAATAATTAAAATCAATAATTTATGGAATTAAAATATTTTAAATTTATTATTAACCTTAAGATAGAAGACTAACAATAATTGGTAAATTAACTTAATTAGTCAATTAAATATTTATTTTGTATGTAAAAATTATAAACCTTAAGATGGACAAATAATTATTTCATATTTTGTAAAAGAATAAATTGATAGATAAAATGTAAAATATTATTATTAGCTAAATTTGATTTAAGAAATTAGTGAATTAATAAAAAGATATTGTGAAATATGTTGTATATTGTTATTTATAGTATCCGAAGATAAATAAGATAATCTTAAATGGAGAATAATAATTACTCAAATAATTAATTCAATAATTAATTATTTAGAGAATAATAAGTAGTGACTTAATAATGTGTTGTCTTATTGTAAATTCTTGTTAGTGAAATAGATGACCAACGCGCACGTAATATTGAGCCCGGCTCCAAAGAGTGGGGAGTTCTAAATGAAGAGGTGCAACTGTCACATCGATCACAAGTGGTGTGGAACACCAGAGACTGCAATGTGTTGAGGGTGAGGCGAGCCTCACAGGGGTCTTCCACAGATATCCAAGACCCAGATCTCATCCCAATACAGTTGCAGGACCACCTTATGCGTGCAGGTTTCTGGCACGTGGCTCGCATGAAGAAACCCCCAGTATGTTTTAAAATTCTTTATGTAATTAATTATATACATTTAGTTGTGCTTACATGAGACGGATAATAAAAGACCCTGACATATTTGTTATTTACTTTTATGTTGGTGCAGATTGACAAATACCTTATTTCTGCTTTGGTTGAGAGGTGGAGGCCAGAGACTCACACCTTCCATATGCCGGTTAGAGGGCATTTTTGGTCTGTCCACTGAGGGTTGAGTAGTTTCCGGTTGAACGCATGGCAACTGGGCAGTAATTATGCGGCAATACATGGGTGTGACTCCACTCCCATCTGAATTGATTGGCGGAAACATCAAGATGGGCTGGTTTGACCGTCATTGGGGACACTGGGACGAGCACTTAGCGTCGGTTGAGGGTCAGCTTTTGCACACACGTGCTTACCTCATGCGCTTATTCGGTGGATTTTTGTTGTGTGATAAGTCCATCCATGAGGTCCCTTGCCGATATATACAATTACAGGGTGGTGACCTCTCGGAGACTGATACATACAGTTGGGGTCAGCTATACTTGCCACATTGTTTCGCGAGCTATGTTAGGCCACGTCAGCTTCAACTAAAGACATGGGAGGTTGTTTGTTGTTACTGCAGATATGGGCGTGGTCCAGATTTCCTGCCATAGCATCTGACATTCCACCGCCCATTGACGCAGGTGATTATTACGGACGCAGGTATGCAAGCAGTATGATATAATGAATTATTTGAACTGCTTTGAGTAGTTGAGAGATTATGTTCTCATTTGAAGGTCATTTCACTAATGTTATTGAGTTACGTATTGCAGGTTCAACAATGTTGAGCTACGGTTATTGCGACGTCATCTAAAGACATATCGGATAGAGCTTGACCAGATGGGTCGAGACGATGTATGTATAATAAATTTGAGATTAGGGAACCAAAAGGGTAAACTAATTCGCATTTGTTTACATGTACAGGTGAAGTGGGAGCCATATAGGGACGCCAGATATGAGTTTATGGGTGTAGAGGATGCAATGCAGGACAGGTGGAAGGCGGTGACACCATACTTTGTTTTCACATTGTCGAGATGCACCAACCAGATCGATGCATGTGGCAATTTGGCATGCAGCAACACATCCCCGCACCTGCTACACAGCTTAAGGGTGCACATGACCTGACCTTACGTGGTAAGATTGCTGATGATTGGGAGGCCAAGATGGATGAATTTACTCAGTTGTGGAACACGCGACATTTGAGGATCGAGACTACAGAGCCTGATGAGGGGCCGATTTCCCCAAACTTTGAGTACATGACTTGGTTCTTCACACACACCAGACGGTATATGACGAGGCAGGTCGCCAGGATCGGGCACATGGTACATACCGATCTTGCTTCCACTTTGCATTGTACATATTTCATTTTATTATCCATAACCTAATTTTAGTGTTGTTATTTATTTCACTGGGTAAATGCAGATAGATGGTGTAGAGTGGATTTGGTGGATGAATTCTCCACAATTTGATGCTCAGTTTAGAAAGACGCAGGTTCAGGAGGTTTGTGACCAGCTAATGGGAGCACTTAGAGAGTTTGGTCGAGTTGCGGAGCTTGGTCCTAGTGCACCAACTGGACTCTTAGTCAGCGTACCAGATCCTGCGCTAGAGGTCCCGCCTCGTGCGAAGGAAGGACGGGGACTAGGTCATCGACGACCACGGCACGAGATGGAGGCATATAAGATACCCCAACTTGGTCCATGTGGTGGAGGTGTATATCGACCACTCATGTGGCCCACACACACCTATACTGAGGTTCTGTGGTACCCAGAGGATGTGACAGCAGCGGTGTCTTCAGAGATGCCACCAGAGGTGCGTCCCGAGATACATGTACTGAGGCCTTCTTACCCATAGCCACGTACGATGTTTGCTCCGTAGACACAGGTTCCTTACTCGTATGAGTGGCCATCACAGAGTTCCCAGACTGGCTTTTCTACATCCACTTCTTACCTGCCTGATCGAGGTTTTGTGGGATTCGGTGCCTATTAGCCAGCATATGGCTTCCCTGGCTTTAGTGTTTTTCAGCAGCCACAGGGCTTTATTGCCTTTTGTTCGTCCTAGCCTGGACAGGGTTGGATGGAGGTAGGGTCCAGTAATAGCCCATACCAATTAGGACACCGCACATCCGATGATACGGGTGACCACACCGATGACTTTATATGAACAGCCACTGAGGATTTCAATTTCACTCACCATCTTGATGGACAGCGTGGACCTAGTGGCATTCGTAGGAACCTTGATCGTGATGCGCGTTCGAGACCGTGGCCCAATTACACTCCACCATGAGCGTGTCGTTTCACTAGTTCTTATCATATATTTGCATGGATTACTGTATTATCTTATATTTGCATGGATTATTGTATTATGACATATTTGCATGGATTACTGTATTTGTTTCTTTTACTATCGAACATATAGTTAGGCAACTTTTTCCCAAATTCTAAATTCTTAATTATGCCCTATAAGCAAATAAGTATAAATATGAGAAGGAGAAACTTTCAAAATCAAATTCAAAATCAAGTGAAACTATAAGTACATAAGTAGCACATAAGTATACAAACTATCAATTGTCAACTAATTCGCTATGCACGTAGGACATGAACGTCTATTATGTCCGAACTATTTACATATACCACATCTCAGTCGATTGGAGCTAGGTTGGACCTCCACCTCATCCATTTCATTGCAAATGCGTGAAGCTCTAGGATGCCCCTTACCACGCAATTTCGATTCATCGGGGATAAGCTTTGGTTCGGAAGTGGGCGGTATTCCTTGTTCACTGCCAATCGGCTGAAACGATGAAGAGTAAACATTCATAATGTTGTAGATTGAGAATGTGGGATCCACGTACTGTTCAGCATTAAGGGATACCGCTGAACATGCAGCAATTACATGACCACATGGGAATTTGAATGCCTGAAACTTGCCACACTGGCATTTCCGCTGGGTCAGGTGCACCGAGTATGTATCATCCGGATCATCAACTTCAAACGTGGTATGCGCCACATCAAACTCCCGAACACGCATCGATGTAACACGCTCTCCATTCTTTGCCAAAACTTCTCCAATAACATCCAAAAAAAGCTTTCCAGATCGGGCATCTTGTTGTTCTTTGGTCCCTCTTTTGACCCAGTAACGAACAAGTCGACTATAGGTGCATTTGACGAACGATTTTATTGGCATGTTCCTCGCTCCCCTAAAAACCTTATTCATTGACTCGGACAAATTGGTTGTCATATGACCATATCTTCGTCCATCCTCATCATAACTCCGACACCATTGCTCTTTTGGAATTCTTTCAATCCATGCAGCCACTTCATTACTGTAACTGCAGAACTCGGCATACAATTCATCGAAGTGAATTTTGTTTGGCACATATCCTGTAAAAAAGCCAAAAAAAAAAAAAACAACGGTGTAAGGTAATGAAAAGAATGAATGTTACTGCACATCAGTTGGAGAATATTACCTAATCTCATTAATTTTTTCTTCTACTCTGGTCCTTGAAGCGAGTATTAAAATTGCTCGCTACATGACGAATGCAAAACACATGGTACGCATTAGGAGGCTACCAACCAATCATCTAATTGCCGACTGCTGATATTATGCTTTTGTGACAATCATAAATAAGACACAGACCAACTGTATTTGTAACATACAGTCGTATGAAAGCCAAAAAATACTCCCATGCTTCCTTCGTTTCACCTTCAACAATTGCAAATGCAATCGACATGATCTCATTATTTCCATCTTGGGCGGTGACAATCAACAATGTCCCCTTATACTTACCGTATAAATGTGTTCCGTCCACTTGTGACAATAGTGACAATATTTACGTTTGTATAGATTGATCATTTGCTTAGATCATAAGTGATGCTTCCTTTGGGTTTTGTGACAGTCGACCTTTCAGTCCCTTTGACTAGATCGACTTCACAAATTCTGGCCGCCTTGAGCTCAACATCCCAAGGATCTCATTCTCTGGCTCCAAGTTTGACCTTTTCAAGGCATAACATGTGTGGTCTTTAATTGATTTAATAGTCAAATTTAATATTTGGGGACAGAAGGGCAAAATTACTACGTTTTGTAAACTTCTGGGGCAAAATTGCTCCTTAGTGAAAACTTCCGGGGAAAAATTGCTCCTCAGTGAAAACTTCCGTGGCATTTTTGGCCCAAAAAAAACTTCCGTCTTACCAATGCTCCTGAGCGAAAACTTCCATGGCATTTAAGACCCTTATCCCTATATTTTAATTATTTTAGGGTCGCTTTGATTTTTCGCGCATCCAGGGGAAAATGTATTGATAAATTTTGGTCAACTACCAGGTAGTAACCTTAATCCTCATGTATTCTGTGTTTCTTTGTATGTTTGTATTTTTCATGATTGTGGATCCGTGTCTCCTGAAAAGGGACATGCGTTTGTTTGTATTTAGTGTGGTCTAGGTTCGGAGCCCGAGTACTGTTCTTTCCTAGCGCTATGGATCCAAGGCTTGCTTTGTTGAGCAGTCCTGCTTTTGTTTCTAGGACATGTAGTCCTTCTGCAGTTAACACGGTATACTTGGTATGTTGTATTTGTGTTACTGTGCGTTTGTTGCTGAATGCTATTATTTGGTGTTTTCTTAATTATGGTTGCATACATACATTGTTTATGCATTACATATGAGATTAATGGTTATTCTGGGATCCATTTATGAATCCCAGATTTTTGTAAAGCTTCAGGAAGTACTTCACGGGCTACATCTGGAGAGAAGGGTAAGACTGCTGAGCAGGAGTAGTTGGAGTTGATGGTTGCGGAGGAATATTTTTTATTTATTTTGAGATTGGATGACTGTATATTATTTTGGCCTTTTGGGCATTGGTGGATGACTGTATATTTAACCCTTTGAGAACTATATTTTGTTACTTACTTTTAATTATACTAGTATTATCTGAAATCCAACCGGGAAATGCTCTGTCGCGATAAACTTTGATGCATGCTAATAAGTAGTAAATTAGCTTTTATATGGGAATTATAAAAGGAAATCCCTCTATCCGCCACCCGAAAGGGCAAGGCTGGCAGGGGTGTTACATTTGTGGTATCATAGCCCGGTTTAGGAAAAAGAAATGGGCGACAACTATATGAGAGCCTTAAGAGCAGTACTTGGAAGACATCCTGTAATTGCTTTGGAGTTAGGTGTGGGAGGCGACTCTGATGGATCATTAGTAGGAGATACAGACCAGTCATGGTTTTTTTAGAGCATTCTACGAGATTGGGAAAAGAAGGAACTATTGATGGCATAGAAGGTAGATTCTGTTGCTAATCCTTGGGCTTTTGATAATTAAGTCACAAAATAATTTAGATCCCTAGATCCTACCAAGACTTTGAGGTTAAGAATGTTTAAACCTAAGAAATCTCATGTCGAGTGACCGCTTAGGAAGTATTATAGAAATTTAAGATTTTCTTGATTTAAGGCCTTAGTAATTTAAGGTATGACTATGAGGATGTTAGAATAAATAAGGAAATGATTGAAACTAGGCTTGAATCTGATCCAAGTTAAAATAGTGCCTAGGTCAAATGTGATTAAGGTTATACTAAGGATCTAGTACCCTAAAGTAGGAACCCTGTAAGTATTGATTGATGTTGTGCTATGAGCAATACTTATGGTATGATTGAGGATTGATGTTTGATCTTGAAGTGAAAGAATAATGATAGAATATGCCCTTGTGATATTGAGGTCTAAAAGAGGGAATTAGAATTTTGTGCGTAGTCTTGATGTTACTTGAACATTTCGAGGTTCAGACTAGGAATGTGAATAATGATCCTAGTTTGTTTATTGGGTATTATTGAGGCATTATGATATCTTAACCCAACTAATGTTAAGATTCTAGGTGTTGGATTATGGATATGATAATTATTGATTTGGGGATATTTGAGGATAGTGTCTAAATGTAGTAGGCTATGAAATCTTGATGATCGTAGTATGTTGGGTATGGTCGAGGTTTTAGAATTAGGTTGATGAACCTAACAATCTAATTTGATAATAAGTTATTCTTTCGGCATATAATGGATCTGAATGCATTGAGGCACTAGAGTATAGTACCAATATGCATAAGGTATTCTGAGGTTATTAGCTGCTAGGAAATGACTTTAATCTCATGATATTCCCCTAGAAAGAATGATTGAGAATAAATACCTTGATAATATCGATTGATGCTGTTATTTAAGGTATGTTTGAGGATAGTACCTATATAATATAAGGTATTTTGAGGTTGTTAGCCGTTGTATCAGCATATGGAAATATTTTGAACATAGAATATTCCTTGAGAGTGTATGATTGAGAATTAGTGTTTCGATGGAACTGAATGATAGCTAGAACCCAATAGCCTCAGGTCACGGTCTCGTGATTGGGATCGATAGCTGTAGATATGAATATGACTAGTGTTTTCCTTGAAAGATATGGTTTAAATACCCGATAATGAAAGTTGAATCTATGACTATGCATGGAGCTAGATTGTTATCGAAAGTTCATATACAAAACGAACCCAGATGAGGTTTATATGATGCAATATATTACCATGGGGTGCTCTAGTGCTATGTGTATTATTAGAGTGAAAAGTGAGGCATGAAAATATAGTAGGTAAGGAGACCTATTAGATTGATATGATTTTGGATTGTTAAATTTGATAAGTATTCAGTGTGAAGTCTTGAGTCCTGTGAGACTAGGATGTTCATAGGATGACAGAAGCCCACATCAATTAGACCATGAATATCGGGTAGAGTGCCGAAGAGGTTGTAAGCCTGAGGGTTACAGGCATTATATTTGGAGTGACCGGACAAATGAAATGAAATGGGTTGAGTGTCCTATGGATGGCTCAAGTAGCCAAGGATAGAGTTGGAGAACCCGAGGCTTGAGAACCCAAGGCCTGAGAACTGGAGAATGCCTCGACATCCTCTGGCAGCAGCGGCACAGATGGGCAAACAAAACCTGAAAAGATATCAACAAAACAGTTATTATGTATCGTACACTTGGTGTTAAAAAAAACTAAAACAAATTCAGAATGATTGAAGAGATTTAATCAGATGAAGTCTGGTTCATAATAAATGAAGATTTCATTTTTACATTATATCTGCTGTATAATTCCATCCAGTACACAGGATTTCTAACCAGGAGTTGGCTGTCTAGAACTGTTTTTTCCTCTCTCTCTCTCTCTCTCTCTCTCTTTTAACAGTAGATAATACATTTCTCTGCATAGATGTCTAAAGTAGTTGCATAGCTGTGAGACACAAACTCACAGTCCACTTATATTTATCCAAGATGTAAGTATGACAAACCTCCAGAGTGCCAGAGGTTGTGTATTACTAAGTTGGTGTAATTGATAGAGGCTTGAGTCATGTCAAAAGAAGTTGGCCATTTACGACCATCCCGCATAAATATAAGCTTGTGACAATATATATATATATATATATATATAACATGTTGATGAATGTCCCACTGACTAGAAAATCATACAGAGAAGCATATACTTCGCCATACTTCTCTCATGGAAATATGTAAAAAAAGAACTACACAAATTTTCGGAATGAACCTCCCACTATTTACCAGCTAAACAGCCTGGTTTAGAACCTCCAACTATATCATGTTGAGGCACAGGGCGGATCCAGAAAAGTATTAAGGGGGGGCACCATTTGATTTTTTTTTAAAAAAAGAAATTTTTAAATGCATTAAAAAACAAAAGAATATAAAGAAGAAAAAAAGAATATATAAAAAATTCATGAAATCAAGTAAATACTGATGATGTAATTAGAGAGGGTAATTATTTTACAAACGTGTCCTTTAGAAAAGTAAGACTAAATGCTATTAGAAATGCAGCTAATAAATTACAATAAAGGGTAGGCATTGAATAAGTTCAAGTACATATATTTTAATAAAAAAAGTATATTACAATAAAAATAGTTACAGTATCATCTTTTCAGGCCTTATTTTTTAGAATTCCATCATAATTGCCTTATTATCAATACTATCAAATACATCTTTTTTAATATAAGACACTAAACAATCATTTAATCAATTATCCCCCATTCGATTATGAAATGCAGTCTTGATATATTAAAGGTGAGCACTTACTTTAAAGTTGGTTAATCATCCAAACATGCATTATTTATTTATTTATTTTTTTTAAAAAAAATCCCCCATTCCCTAATTCAAAGGTGGGCACTTGCCCTCCCAATCAACAACCTCGATCCGCCTATAAATGAGGGATACCTACTTTTCTCTATAATTTGGGAATCAAAGCCAGTAGTTTCTTAAAATTCTTATACACTTCAGATGGATCTTGAATATACAAGTCATTGTTTGATGCTTCCTTTTGTTGTGGCCACTGTATACCGCTTCCTGCTCTTTATTATTTTGCAAAAAAGTCAGATATTTTCTTGCTTGAGTATTATATGTTATTCAAGTCCAATGTAGCTGTGGCTGCGGTACCATAAATGTGGAAGAGACGTTGCATTACCCTTATCTGTATTACTGCTGAACTACGCGAAGTTAATATTTGTTGATGAATCTAATCTCATGGAATTAACTAACCTCATTGCTAGACTATAAATGGAATAGAACTTGTGTGTTGTTTCCTTATTTGCCATGAAGAAAATATGTAGGCAAAACTAGAATTCTTTTGATGCACAATTTGATTGATGAAAATCATATTAAAATATTTGCTATTTATCCACCAAAATTGAAAGAAAATCTGTCTTCTGTCAATTTACATTGGTTGGTTTGTGGGAGTTCTTGCATCTTCCACTAGTGTAAATGAAGAACAGCTTTAAGCTTTGTCATTTTTGATGTAGCTATAATTGCTTTCAAAAATTGTCTTCTTCTTTTTGACACATGTCAAATAGTAATCTATTTTTGAAAATGGTTAAATATTATTCAGGAGCTCTTGTCGAAAGTGTTGCTAGCCGCGAAGGTTCTACAACCCACCCCTGGAGTGCCATTAGAAATATCAGCAAATTCAAGCCTACAGTAATGTTTTCCTCTTGCCCAAACCTGTAACTTGAGGATAATTATAGCTAGCTGATAGTCAAATACGTAGGATTATGTAACAAAGGCTCAGTTTATTGCGTAACTAAAATAAAATCTTCAGTATTAAAACTTCTCTGTTTTTCGTTCTGTCTGTAACTGAAAGGCCATTAGTTCTCCAAAAAAGGAAACAATACTACACACACACAATCTGTTATAACACCTCAGGCTCCATTTGGTAATGGTTACTTCAATGGAAATGAAAAAGGAAAAAGGATTCCATTGCGTAAAGATTGAGGCATGAAATATCTGTTATGTCCTTGTTGTCAATAGGCATTACTGAGTAACACTAAATTTGAGCTTCAATCTTTACTTACCTTACATCTTGATTCTACTATTCCTATTCTTGCAGAGGAGCTGAGCAGAGATGAGCGTGAGGCATTCTTGCAGGGTTACATTTGTTGCCGGAAGTCTATAGGTATTTCCATTCTCTGCTTCTATCATGTGAATATGAATATGGGTTTAACTGCATCTCTCATGGTTCAGTGTCTATGAAATGTGTCTTGTAACTCATTGATTTGAACATTTGGCATCAGGTATTGCATATTTTGAGAAGGATATTGTGGTATTAAACTGTGGTTAGAACTTACACTCGTTGGAACTGAATATTTTAAACTTGTTGCTACAGTCGTGAGATTTGAATTATTGAGAAAAATTAGGATTGAACTCAATTCTTGTTTTTCACTTGTTACAGGAAATTTTTTTTGTGAAGGCAAAACAAACAATTTTTGGTGTTACTGTTGTTTTCATCTCCTTGTTTCTTTGCTATGTATACTATGCGACTTCAGGCTTCATGGAATAGCTAATATATGGGAGTACTTGTTTTTCATTTTCTTAATAGGAAGAAACTTTTGGAAACTACTTGTTTTTCATTTTTTTTTAATAGGAAGAAAACTTTTGGAAAATACAAACAAAGAATAGGAGATATAGACATTTACTACTGATTTATTTTTTTGAGCAAACATTCACTCTGAATTGTGCTGTGGTTGCTATCTGTTATTGAAGCATCTGATTGAGTTTTGAGATTTCTAATTTCATCTACTACAAAAGTTTGGGTCCGAAATGCGTGTCTGTCTATTCATTTATGTGTCCACGCTTATATTACTAGAATAATGAGCTATCATATCTCTGTGAATCATGTTTCACTTATATCATGGTAGAGTCATTTAGTTGTGATTAGAAAACTTGGTTTTTGCTGCTGTGATATTAAGTTTGCTGCTACTAAGATGTTATGATTGTTGCTGGATCTTTGATGGTAATTAGAAATGAGTTTCTCATTATTTAATGCTGTCCGGTTATATGATGCAGAGGAGTGAGGGGGGACTGTTTGGTACACATGATGGGATGGACTGAAAATATAATTTTATGATGAAAAATTACCTTCGCAATTCTTGTTTTTAGTGCATAGAATTTACAAACCTTGAAGGTTGAAAGTTGAAAATGATGCAATTTCATTGTATAGTTAGAAACCTGAGAGAAAATCTATGTAATTTGTTAGTATCCGAGTCATATTCAGTTGAAAGTTGAAAATGATGCAGTTTCTTTTATGTTTGTCTTTGATTTACATTGTTTACTCTTCATTGGTATTTGCTTCCTTCATTGAGGAATTGAATGGACAGAATTTTGCTTGAAGTTGCTGTCATAGTGTGCTTTGGATGTGCTGTCAAAAGAATTTGAAATCTGATTGTGAAGTGTGAACTAAATCAGGTTGGAAAAAACTGCTTTTTACTACTGTTATACTTGATTTGCACAACTATACTAAACCAATTCTTGGATCTAGTTTGATGTATTGTTCAGTTCTCGAAATTCCATGGGAAATTACCTACAGAATTCTATTTGAAATTTTGTGGGAAATTATCCACGGAATTCTATCTAAAAGTTCATGGGTAATTTTTCTAGGGAATCCGTCCCAATTTTACGACGCATAAATCCATTTTCAAATTTCCGTCTCTAATTGAAGGAAGAATCTTTTTGCCAGAAAATAGCGAGGAATAAAATTCTGTTGGAAAAGGTCTTTGCCACGATCTTTCCTTCCAAGAACTTTGGTCTGTTAGAAATATTTTACCAGCAGAATTCTGTTGGTAATTTTTGTCCCAAATGTAATTACCGTTGGAATTCCGGTGGTAGTTTCCATCGGTAATATCGTGATGGATGCCGCCGGCAAGGAAGAAGATGAAGGTGGATGTGGAGGAGGATGAATATCAATCTCTCAAGTGTTGAAGCTCTTTTGATTTGGTCTCAGAAGGTTTATTACGGCATTTCTTGTTTGTCAGTGTCAAATTGCAAAGTCTATAAATTAGACCTGCATTTTGACCAACGTGCGACTAAACTAAAAAAAAAATTCAAAAATTTGTGGAGGAACTAAACTTTGTAATTTAAAACGTTTGTGGGGCTGAACTGTAAGTGTCTATGTCTTCTTCTCTATAATTTTCTCTAGTCTCTTTCTTTATTGATTTGTAATTTTTAGAAATTCTGGGTTCTTTATGTAATTTTCCCTAAATTGATCTGCAAAGAAAATAAACCCATAATGTAATACCTTATATTCCAAAAATCAATCAATTAAGGTAAATTATGACATTTCCCCTTTTTTAACCATAATTTCATGGGGGAAAAAAATTAATTGTAATTAATACAATTTAAGTCCAAAAATAGTGATAAAATCCCCAAGTATACTATAAAATAGCTTATCAAAATATCATTCAATAAAATAGTAAGGTGGCACCATTCATTTCGCCCTTGCTATGTTTCAGCCTTAAATATTCTTTCCTTGTTTTTATTCCAGTTTCTTGGGAAGCAAGTCTAAATCGAGTTATCATTCTTAAATATTTCCAAATATATCTTTCATATTCGAGTCCACGAGTCAAACAGGTGAACCATGATGTTCGAAGCGATCCAATTGAGGATGGGACTACGTACTACGCGAATAAGGTGCTCTTCTAGTTGGTCAAGTCCAATGATTAGATGACTGGACTAGCTCCCATAGGGCCTCAAAAGCCACGTCAAGCAACCTCACCTCGTCCTCACACTTGGGAAGCCCAATCGAAAAAAGTCCAAATTATGCCTATATATGAAGCTATGTGCAAATAATTCATACCCATCACAACACGGGTTAAACTGGTGTAGGGTTAGTCTTCCTTATCTTAAGAGGGGTTCGATCGCTATGTTGATTAAGGCGCTGGGAGAGGTATCCTAAGGGTCTAGGAAGCAGTGGTAACAGAGGAGGTGGAGGCATGTGTACCCTCTGGCCAGTATCTCCTGTAGGAAGCAGTGGTAACAGTGTAGGTGGAGGCATGTATACCCTCTGGCCAGTATCTCCAGTGGACTGGGCTCCAAACGCCCTACCCTTAGACTGTGGGTGAGTCCAACACCTTTTCTAAAATTTTTATACCAAATGAAAAAATTCATACCCATCTTTTCACCTGGGAATTGCCAATTTGTTGGACATAATTGTCGTGATTGTATTTGTTAGCGTGAATATTTCAATTTATACTTTTATGTTCAACATTATATACTTTTCATAATAAATTTATTTTGACATATATTTTCTTACTTTTGTCTTACTTATTAGCATTATTTTCAACTTCTCCTTTATGTTTTCAAAAGATTAAGATTTTTTTTCTCAATTTTTTTATTTACCTTATTTCAACCTATCTTTTTGATTAATTAAATTTTTTTTTCTAACCTTCTTTATGTTTTTAAAACATTGATTAATTTATTTTTTTTATGGAAAAACAATTTTTTTGGGAGCTATATATATATATTGAGAATATTTATGTATGTGTGTGTGGATTACATATGGGTGAGAATGTTATTTCTCACCACGATTTATATTGATATTTGGTATATGAGATATATAGATATATAAATTTAATTAAGTGCGTCGGTTATTCCCCTACCAAAGGTTATATGTATATTATATATGATATATATGTATTAGTGACGTTATTCATCACCATGAGTACATGATATAAATGATATATGAAATAAAATATAGGTGTGACAGTTAATCCTCACAATAAATTATATATTATGACATACAATATATGGAATGATGTAAATGAGGGGTGTTTATTCCTTGCCAGGATTGATATTGAATGATTGGATTGATTGAAAAATTATGGTTGAATATTTTATTATCATTATGTTTCTTTATTTGAGATATGGATTAAGTGAACCTTTACCCTCATTATTGTGTTCAATTCAACATTTGAATTTTATTCCTTTTTTTTTTTGGAGAAAAGTCGCTTCTTGAAGACTCTATGTGTTTTTGCTTCACTTTGACGCACTTTGTTATTTATGTTTTCGCTGAGTTAGACTCATTCCTCTCTCGATATTTATTCCCCCAAATAATGTAACTAGATAGTTAGGTGGATTGTGGTCGACATATATGCTTCATAAACTTACAGAGTATATTATAATGTATTGGTGAGTATCATGGGATTTCATGTTGTCATGACTACTATGATAGTGTCAGAGTTATTGTGTTATGTAGTAAATGAGATAGCATGTGCATCCCCAAATTAAATTTTTGTGCATTTATTCTCTCATTGTGATTTTAATATGGAAGCTCAATAAGTATTGATATTGTTGTGCAAATGTTTATTTTAGAGTTGGTGTACTTTGTTTAAGGCTTGCTTGGCTAAGTGGAATTATTTGGCTTAGCCTATGATCATGAGTCGGATTTTGGGTCATCACAATTTAGGACCAAATGGAATCCGAGACGTGATGGAGAGCATCGATGATCTAGTCTTTTACACTCACAATATACATATAAGTGTCTTAAATCTTCGATATTATCAACTATCATTGCGATGTTAGAGTAAAGACGGAGATTCCAAGATTATGTATTTGTTTGGTTGCCTCATACATAACCTACGAACGAACCCAGACAATACCGAGCCTCCTGCTATATTCCTCACGCATACATAGAGACAGTTCATTATATTGCTTTAACCACCACCACCGTTGGTGACGGACACCGCCGGCTTTGATTATATATCGTGAACACCGCCGGCTATGATGCCCACGGTTTTGCCTTCTCCTTTCGTTTAATTCGACATTATATATATAAAGCATGAACAATATCACTACCTTCACTCCATCAGTCTCATTAACTGTTCCCATTATATATATATATATATACTTGTCACAGTAAATATCTAATATATATAACCATGGCTTTAGAAAACTCTAAACCCTCTGATGTTTTGCTTCACAAGTACCTCCAGGAAGAAGAGGGCCTGTCCCAAGAATGCAAGGAGTTGATTGCCGCGTTACCCACCGAAACAGGCTGGATTGGTTCACAGATTTATCGGTATCAAGGTTTTTGGCTCACTGCGAAGCAATTGCAAGGAGTCTTAAACTGTCAGAATCACTTCCAAGCTTGTGACTCTCATATCCTCCTCGTAACCTCACCAAAATCTGGCACCACTTGGCTGAAAGCCCTAACTTTTGCTATACTCAACCGTAAGACCCATAATCCAAACCCCAATTCAAACATGACCCAAACATGTAACCCTCACCCTCTCCTAACTAATAACCCTCATGCTCTTGTACCCTTCTTGGAGTTTGAACTCTACCTCCAGAAAAACATGCCTGACTTGAGCTTGTTGTCATCGTCAAGGCTCTTTTCGAGCCATCTCTCCTACGTTTCATTGCCGGAGTCTGTGAAGCAGTCCAGGTGTAAGATAGTGTACTTGTGTAGAGACCCTAAAGACCTATTTGTCTCTCTCTGGCACTTCACATATGGGTTAATGCCAAAAAACCAAGAGTTCAATTTGACCAATTTGACTGAGGATTGGTTTGACAAGTTTTGCCAAGGAGTGAATGTTTTTGGGCCAATTTGGGACCATGTGATGGGATACTATAAGGAGAGTTTGGAGAGGCCAGAGAAGATAATGTTCTTGAGGTTTGAGGAACTCAAGGAAAAGCCAGTTAGTGTTTTGAAGGATCTGGCGGAGTTTATGGGGTTTGGATTTTCTAAGGAGGAAGAGAATGGTAATGTTGTAAGTGATATATTGAAACTATGTAATTTTGAGAATTTGAGCAAATTAGAAGTGAATAAAAGTGGAAAATTATCATCTGGAATAGAGAATAGGACATTTTTTAGACATGGAGAAGTTGGAGATTGGAAGAATTTTTTGACGTCTGATATGTTGGAAAGACTCAATGCTATTACTGAAGAGAAGCTGGGGAAATATGGGTTGAAGTTTTAGATCCATATATTCATTCTTCAACTTGTATACTTAAAATAACAAGCCAAGGTTTTAATAAGACCAAGCCATGAAAAATGTAGGGTATCTTGGTTCTGTTAGTCATTGGCGTTTCCTGCTGTTCTTGTTCTTTTCCATGTCCTTCTCATTTTCAGTAACATCAGGCATATCTTCATCCCGCAGTCTCACTCTGTTCGCTTATCTTCTTGGTGTTTCTCCTTCGCAAGTCATCTTCCTCCTTCAAATTCATAAATTAGTTAGCGTCCTGTCCACTTGAAATTCAGTTTATATGTGGTAGTTAACTTGGATTCATTTCCCCTGAATTTTGGTTATTATTGTTTGAATTTTATTTGGGGGGGGAAAAAAAAAGCAGAAAACGGACATAGAATATATAAAACCCCCAAGATATGCACTGAATTTGCAAAATTATTGTGATGTGACATCCCAAATTGAGATTTTGATATTCAAGCAAAAAGTCAGAAATGCCTTTTTTTAAATAGTTCACAACTCCTAGCCGGCAACATAGCCCTTACCGGTACTAGCCACCAGCGAGTTGGTTGCCAAAATAATTCCCGCCAAAGCTCTGGCGCCGTTAGAGGCTATGGCACCAACGAGGGGTTGTGGACTTTTTCCTTAAAAAAACAATGGCATATATGGCTTTTTATTTGAATTTCAAAATCCCACTTTAGGATGTCACGTGTCACAAAAATTGTGCAAATTTAGTGCACACCTCTATGAATTTTTTTTTAAAATATATATATATATATATATATATATATAAATTCCAGGTTCATTTTCTTTCTTTTTGCCATTTAATTTAATTTTATAATTATAATTTTTTAATCTTAAAAATATTGATATATCGTCTTATTTCTTAGTTTTCTTTTATTTGTCCCAATAACTTTGGTACTCAATTCAGCTACTAGACTATACCTCGATCGTACATATATTTGCAGGAGTTCTTAAGATCCACTTGCATTGTTTATGAATGATATACAGTACAATTTTCAATTTGTTAAATACCAGGATCTTATGTCAATTTTGCAAATTTTCCTGAACTTTTTGATACACTTATATATGTTTTGGATTATGCACCACTGTTTGCTTGCCTATATTTTGGCTTTGATTTTATGTTTTTTCTTAGTTTATTTATTGTTGTAATCATGTTTTAGGGTCTGATTGGTTAAGGAATTAAGTCATTCTAAACACTTGGCGAAGCATTGGAAGCTCTTAGCAGGATATGAACCATCAATAAAAGAAACCATCGAAATGTAAATTTGATCAAAAGTGAGAAGGTGGACAGAACCAATCAAAGTCGTGACTTTAGCGCATTTTAGATAGGTCAAATTAAATAATGGAGAAAAAGTAATAATTTATAAGTAAAATAATTTTTTTTTTTTAAATTCACTCCCCATAAATTCAATCTGTTTTGTCTTTGGTTTCTCTACTTTAATTTGAAATCCCCAATTTGATATTAGCTTTTTCTTGGATTGAGAGCCCTCAATTTGATTGATGGCCCGCCAACAGATAAGTTGAATAATAATTCCGATATTGATGGAAGAACTATTTAACAAAATTATTAACAAATCTCGCAAATGAGAGATTTGTTTTTGTTTTTTTTGTTTTTTTTTAATGCATAAACGTACTTTGAAAGCTATATTATTAGTAGAAAAATATATGTTTTATGCAAAAATAACAAGTCTAGTTACGGTCTAGCTTGACAAGTTTACATGTGGAAAAACTTATTTTATGTTTTCAAGACATTTTCACCACATCATTACATAATTTAAAAGTATTAACAAATCTGTCTATTTTATTATATAAGAATAATATAGCTATCAATCGTACAATTTTTTAAATAATCATCTAATTTTATATTTATTTACATAACTTCTCTATGTATTACTTGAAATATGAGAAGTTAGTCGAATTTTAAAGAGGATTGTAATCTTAACTTATAGGCTATGTCAACTATTGTGCTCATTAAAAAAAAAAAAAGGCAACCGCAAATAGTTTAGAAGGCTAATTATTGAAATCTGAGGTATTAATTAACTAAATCGTAAGACGATCAATACAAGGTATTTTTTTAAATGCATAGATGTACTTCGAAGGAAAAAATTGTTAAAGTAGTAGTAGAAAATATTTTTATTATATAAAAAAAAGTCGATGGCTTATCAAGTTTAATGGCGAACAAACGTCTTGTTATAAGGGCAATTTCACCACATCATTACATAATTTAGAGGTATTAACAAATCTGATAATCTTAATATATAAAAATATAACGGTTTACTTTTCTCATGTTGCATGAGAGAAACAAGATTCCTACACACACATAAAATGGTAGGACTCGCATATATATTTGGCATGAAAAAACATTTCTCCTACAACATGAAAAATGTTTTTCCCAAAAATATAATATAGCGATCATTCGTACACAATTTTAAATTAAAAATTAGGTCCTGCTTACTCTTTATAATGGACCACTTAGTTTTTTAAGATTTATATAATTCTTATATATTAAGAAATATTATAAGCAATACTTGAGGAATATAATTAGGATGTACATGTCCAGGTTGATGGCTATATCCATCATCTTTATAGTCGTCATTGCATATTAATTATTTTTATAGAAAATAATTATAGAAATAGAGTTTAATATGAGTTAAATATTAAATCTTAGCTTTATTTGTAATTTATATATGAATAATGCACCTTCTCTTATTAATTTATATATATAGCGATATTGACAAGGGTTTTTGTTAGCATCCATGGTCCCCAACCAATAAATTGAATAAAATCCTAGGATAGATGGAATGAATTTTAATGAATTAAAAATAGAGAGAATGACAATTAAGTCCCAAAAAAAGAAAGAAATAATGACAGTTAAGTCTGATCACCTATAGTCCTTTTTTTTTTTTTTAATTACAAGGTAAGGAGAAGGGGGAATCGAACTAAGGACTAAGAAGGGATACACATCCCAATACCATTACACTACAAGGAGTGCTGGTTGATCACCTATAGTCCTTGAATCTTAATGATCTTTGTAGAAAATAATTATAAATATATAATTTATAATCTGATTTAAATTTCTATTAATATTATATTTAATCTCTATTTATAAATAGTGCATTGTCATTAATTTTACTAGTACTATATATAAGGATATATTATTAGTTGTTTTTGTTTCGACCCAATGTTCTTATCGGACTAATGGTCCGCCAATCAATCAATTGAATAATACCCTGAGATTGATGGATTAAATTTTAATGAAATAAAAAATTTTAAAACTCATAAAATAATTATGGTTTTATTGAGATGAGATTGTATATCTTCTTTCAGGAAACCTAATATTTTGTTACTGTATGTACGTAGTAGTTGATGAGTGGTCCTCATCAATATTCTTTTATAAGGGGTTTAAGGTGCAAAAATTGGAGCAAAAATGTCAGGACCTTTGAATACAACCTAACATCAGTAAAATATAGATATGCAAAAATATCGTGAGTTTCACCAAAAAAGGTTATGGTATCAAGTTATATTTAACTCTCTTTTTGGTTTCTATTTTGAAAGTTCATAGGTATTTTTGTACCTAAAATATATATATATATATATATATATTGGATGTATTTTAGGTAGAAACTTATGGGTATTTTTACTCTTTAACCATTTTATAAATCACCATCAATTAACGTCTCTAGATATAAAATGCGCAAAGATTACAGACTTAACCTCTTCATATTCTCGTTACCCTTGTGGGGAAAAATGCCTCAGGTTTTGACCTTCTCTTTCCTCCAAAGCTTATATAAATCTGTCACCAAGCTAATTAAGCTCACTACCTCCTTCATCATTTTCCTCTTTGTTCTCTCATACGCTTATATGGCAGAAGAAAAGACTAAACCCTCTGACCTTGCTGATCTTCCCAAGCACTTCCATGAAGATGAAGACCACCTATCAGAAGAATGCAAGAACCTCATTGCTACGTTACCAAATGAAATGACTTTGATCAACATGCAACTCTATCAATATAAAGGTTTCTGGCTCTCCAAGAAGCATATTCAAGGAATTTTCAATTTTCAGAATCATTACCAATCTCATGATTCTGATATCATCCTTGTCACTTTCCCTAAATCTGGCACCACCTGGCTCAAAGCTCTTACCTTCACTATTCTCAATCGTAAGACTTGTTATCCGAATCCAGATCTGACCAAAACTCACCATCCTCACCCTCTTTTCACTGCTAACCCTCATGAACTCGTACCCTTCATAGAGTACTACGATGATCTCCTGAAGCCCACGCCTTCTCTTGGCTCATTCTCGTCATCACCAAGGCTCTTTGCATGCCATGTCCCATATGTTTTGTTGCCAGAGTCTGTGAAGCAATCCGGGTGTAAGATTGTGTACTTGTGTAGAAACCCTAAGGACTTGTTCGTTTCGACATGGAAATTCGTGAACAAGTTATTAGAACCAGAAGCAGCTCCAGAGTTGCTTCCAATGGAGGATGCATTTGAGAAATTTTGTAAAGGACTGGTTGGTTATGGGCCATTTTGGGATCACATGTTGGGATACCACAAGGAGAGTTTGAAGAACCCAGAGAAGGTAATGTTTTTGAGATTTGAGGAGCTGAAGAGTGAGCCGGTCAAGGTTTTAAAGAACCTAGCCGAGTTTATGGGCTATGGTTTTTCTCAAGAGGAAGAAGATGGTAATGTTGTGGCTGATATATTGAAGCTTTGTAGTTTTGAGAGTTTGAGAAATATGGAAGTGAACAATACTGGTGGAAACTCTTGGCGAAAGATAGAGAATAGGGCTTTTTTTAGACGTGGTGAAGTTGGAGACTGGAAGAATTTCCTCACATTTGATATGGTTGAACGTTTAAATGTTATTACTGAAGAAAAGCTGGGGAAACATGGCTTGAAGTTTTAGATTGTTATATGTTCCTTAGAACATCTAGTCTACCAAAATTTGTCAAAGTCCAAATAAAACTGTTTAAGGGCTGTGTTTACCATCACATTTTTAATATTTCATAAAATTGTTATCTAAAAATTACGTATTTATTTTATTCTCTTTTCTGTTATAATATATTTTGTGTAATGGATCACAAGTATCTACTATTGCATTTTAATGACTAAGTATAATATAACCAAAGTCTGGTGCGGAAGGTTTTACTTACGGGTCACCTACAACATATGATTTCGTAATATATAGTATGAAAAATAAGAAAGGATAATATGATTAATAGTGCCCAAGCTAGTTTAATTTACAGAGCGATGGTTAACAAGAGAAGAATAGGAAATGAATTTAATAAGTGTCGAAGTACAAGGTGTGATGGCTAGAGTGTCTCCCATGAACCCCCCATCATTCTCCTTTTATATCCGCCCCTCAAGTCTGTCTGTTTCTATTTTCATAGATCCAGGAGGGACGTGGTCGTTCCTATCTTCGTGGTGATTGAAGCTTCTTCTTTTTTTTTTGATAATAGGAGAGGCTAAAAGCCAAAGTACATAAACAAATTACATGGAAAGGGGAAGGAATCCCAAATCATCTTTATCAGCTAATGCCCTTAAAGAGGAAGGACACTCGCTAAACATACAGGACCTAGAGAGACCCCACTTCGCTAATGCATCAGCAACCTGATTGAATTCCCTAGGAATATAGCAAATGGACACAACCCAATCTTTAGACACCATAACCTTGGTTCGTTGGACCACCAGACTCCCACTAACAAAGTGAGGATCATTCAAGCAATTAACAAGTTCAAGAGCATCAGATTCCACAACCACTTGCCTAAACCCCAGATCCGAAGCAAGCATTAAACCCTCCAAAACCGCCCATTCCTCCGCTGATCGGGCATTGCACATACCCAGTTCTTTAGAGAAACCAGCGATCCACTCGCCTCTATAGTCTCGTAAGACACCACCACATCCTGCCTTAGAGGTACTAGGAACCATTGCTCCATCGACATTCAATTTCACCCACCCCTCATGGGGAGGTTGCCAACATTGAACAACATCAGGTATAGTGGAGGACAAAAAACAACTAGTAGGGGAGATCCGGAAACCAGTATATCTCCTCCAAGAGTGTAAAATAACAGAATGAGGATCTCTAGGCTTAGAAAAGCTAGAATCAAAAATAGCGGCATTCCTCCAAGACCACAGTTTCCATATAGAAACTCCAAAAATAAGAGCCCAATCATTCCCCAAGTCAGTACAAAACTTCCCAGTAAAATTCATAGACAACCAGTCTTCCATTTGTGAGGAAAAGAATTGGTGAACATACCTTCTGGGAATTAATTTCAGCCACAAACGCTTTGCATAGATGCAATCACGTAACACATGTAGACTATCTTCTAGAGCCTGATTACAATAGCCACATAAAGGTGATGCGGAGGACCAAGAGCTCCTCCACCCGTTAGTAGGAAGGGAATTAAGTACAACTCGCCACAGAAAAACTCTAATGCGCTCCATCCCATTCCACTTCCAAATGTGCTTGAACAAGTTACATTTCAGATTCAAGGGATTATTTTCTATTAGAAAATATGCGCTCCTAATAGAAAATATCCCATTACCAGACGCACCCCAAGTCATCACATCATAACCAGCGCTAGAGACAGGAGGCAGGTGGGATATTAGCCTCTGAAGAATAGAGGTATTGACAATACCAGCCAGTCGATCCATATCCCAAAATCCATTAAGCACCCAATCCGCCACAGATGACCGAGACTCCTCATCAGACAAGATTCTAAGGCATTGGTCACTGATTTTACCATCAAAGAGCCACCTATCCTCAAAAAACCTTACCATGCTGCCATTGCGGATCTGCCACTTAGTCCCCTTCTCAATAATATGTCTTTGCGAAGTAATAAACTTCCACAATTTCGAATCTCCTGATTTGGAAACTAACAAGGAATGCTCGTCCCGTAACATATACTTGGCTTGAAGAACTTCCGCCCATAACCCAGTAGCACCCGTCACCAAATTCCAAGCTAATTTGGCCCCACAAGCCTTATTCAAGGATTGGAGTCGCCTAAATCCCAAACCCCCAAATTCCTTAGGTCGTGTGATACGGTCCCATCCCACTGGATGGAAACGGTTATTGTTATCACCGTGTCCCCAAATAAAGTTCCGTTGGATCTTCTCAACCGCAAGACACACGCCCTTTGGGAGTCTAGCTACTTGCATTGGGTACAGAGGGATTGAACTAATCACCGATTTAGCAAGAGTGACGCGACCCGCCATTGATAAGGATCTCGCTTTCCAAACTGAAAGTTTCGACTGAACTCTTTCAATTACATAGTGAAATGTTTCCCTGCTATTCCTACTTCTGGAAAGAGGGAATCCAAGATACCTCCCAATATCACAAGAAATAGTCATCTGAGATAATACCCTTATTGAGTTCTTAGTCACAGCCGAGACTCTTGGAGAGAAAAATAGAGATGACTTAGCTCTATTAACCATACCTCCTGAAGCATCAGTAAATTTGTCAAGACATGCCAACATACATTTGGCCTGCTCTATTGTTGCAGCGCCAAAAAGAAGAAGGTCATCGGCGAACATTAAGTGAGAAATCTTAGGTCCCGTCCTGGAGGTAGCTATTGGCTGCCAATTTCCGCTCTCAACTTCATCACAAATTAGATGGGAAATTTTATCCATGCATAACACAAACAGAAGCGGAGACATGGGATCCCCTTGTCGGAGGCCTCTTCCCGGAGTGAAGAACTCTGTCTTAGAACCATTCCATAAGACATTATAAGATACGGACGACACACAAGTCATGACCAGATCTATAAAGGATTCCTCAAAGCCAACCTCAAGCAACACCAGTCTCAAAAAATCCCACCTAATTCTATCATATGCCTTTTCTAGATCAATCTTGATAGCCATGAGCCCCTGTTTGCTTCTATTCTTGTGCATAATATGAAGTAACTCCTGTCCAACTAGCAGATTATCCTGAATGTGTCTCCCTTTGATGAAACTAGCTTGATAGGGGGAAATTAGATCATTTAACACCCCTTTAAGACGCTGAGTGATGATCTTGGTAACTCCTTTGTAATGCACAGTGCAAAGGGAGATTGGTCGAAAGTGAGAAATCAACTCAGGAGACTCCCTTTTGGGTATAAGAGAGATGAGAGTTTTATTAGCATCCACCAAAGAAGACGAACCATTAAAAACTCCCTTCACAAAAGCACACACCTCCGAGCCAACTCTTGACCAGTTCTTTTTGTAAAAAACAGGTGGGAAACCATCGTTCCCCGGTGCTTTAAAATTCCCCATAGAGAAAATAGCAGTGCGAATCTCCTCATCCGTAGGAATCTTGTCTAGATTCTTTAAGGAGCTTTCATCCAGCCGAGGGAAGCTAGAGTTAGAAACAATGGCTGCAGAAGAACCAGTATCATCAGTAAATAGGCCCTTGAAAAAATCCACTACCAGACTTTTCAACTCCTCCTCCGAATCAATCCAGCCTCCTGTCCCATTTTTCAGAGCCACAATCCTGTTCCTCCTACATCTCATTTTGGAACTAAGGTGATAGAAACGAGTATTCCTATCACCATCATTTATCCACTTCACTTTGGACTTTTGAAACCATTTTATTTCGTCAAGCTTAATGAGATAGTCCAATTTCTCCTGAAGCTGCTTTTCCAAATCACAAAGAAAATGTGAATAAGGGTATGATGAAGAACTTTGGATTCCCTTCAAACGAGCCAGAACAATGGATTTCTCCTTTTCCAGATAACCGAACACATTCCTATTCCAAGGTATAAGCTCCAATTGAAACTTTAGAAGTGCCAAATCGATACACTCACCAGACAACCACTTTTCGGCTAAGAAGGACTCGAAAAACTCATGTTCTAACCACATGGCTTCGAACCGAAAGGGCTTTAAAACAGGATACACAGAACTTTCATTCCCCAAACACACCATAAGAGGGCTATGATCAGAGAACTTAGTTCGGGCAAGTACTTGGATATAACAATTACCAAAGTTCATCAAGAAGAGATTATTAGCCAGAGCTCTGTCCAACCTCTGAAAAAGTCGGGGACAGTTAGGCAATTTAGGACCTTTCCAAGTAAACCTGGGGCCGGAGGAACCCAAGTCGGAGAGCATACAATCATGAATCCTATCCTGAAATATCTTCATTCGAGATACGTTTGGAGATGAACCACCAATTCTCTCATCCATAGATGCTATATCATTAAAATCGCCTACAACAACCCATGGCAAAGAGATGATAGCAGCCAAGGACCTAAGATCAGCCCATAACGCCTGCTTAAGATGCGGAATAGGGACGGCATAGACTGCTGTGAGAAGGAACACCGGATGACCCAGAAGGGAGCATTTGAAATGAAGGTACTGTCTGTTCGATTTTAATACCACAACACTGATCTTCTCAGATCTCCAGACCGCACACAAGCCACCAGATCGTCCCACACTAGGAATAAAAGCAGAAGCATCGAATCCAAGCGGTTCTAGACGACTTACAAGGGAGGCGTTCTCAGATTTTGTTTCAGTGAGAATCAAAAGATCAGGACAAGAGTTTCTCCAAGCCAATCGAAGATTCCTTAAAAGACTTCCATCACATGCTCCACGGCAATTCCAGTATAATATTTTTGACATAAATAAATAAATAACACAATTAGAGAATTAAAGTGGGCTTACCCCTACATAGATCCGACGCACAATTAAGCGCCTTGGGTGTCCTGGGTCTCAGCCACAACCAAGACCGCATCCAGCACTACGGCATTATCCCCTGTATCACCGTCTAAGTCCACGTCTAGAACAGGGTCATTAGGTGATGTATCAGCCCAGAATTTACCCTGAGGCCCACTAATGTTTTCGGGGCCCTCACCACAGGCCCAGGCCAGTGGAGGGTCCAAATCCGGTTCCGGATCAAAGAAGGGCCCTGACGAGACAACCAGCATACCCCCTTTATTCCCTATTTCTGCTGATCTGTCATGCGCCAAACATAAAATCCCATCACTTTTCTTCTCATTATCTGCGTTCTTTCTCACTCGTTTCTTCTTTCTAGAGTCCTGCCTCCCACTCATCTGAAAAGCCCCATCTCCTTCCCCATTATAATTTCCACACTGCTCCTTATTCGCCACAGCTACTTCGCCAATTTCTCCCATCGTAATTTTCAAGACTTGAGAATCCGTACACTCCGACATTCTTAGCTCCTTTTTCTCTGCACAACCTATCCTTAGTTCCACTAAAGCTGTTTGCGCGCCCTCCACTACCTCAGAAACTGTAATATTCTCTGACTCTACTTCTTCCAATACATCCTTCCTTTTTCCTCTCTCCTTCCCACCTATCAGTTGACATTTTTTATTCTGTTCAGAGCGTTTTCGAGACGGTGCTGTAGCACCGAAAGCCTTCACCTTCTTTGGATCAGTCACTGCCCCACCATCCTCCGCCAGCTCAGCAAGAACCTCGAATCTTGATCCTTGTCGTTGGCTATTGTGACCCATGCCGTTAGCTCTTGGAGTTTTTGATCGACGTTGGAGCTTCCTGACCACCGTCCATTGATCCGTCAAGCTTTGCTGCACTTGCTGTTCATCTTTTTGATAGTGGGTGTCAACATGGGCCTCCTGGTCTGCCTCTGCTGAATATTTCCTTTGAGGACACAAATTCAATCTGTGGCCGTAGGTCCCGCAAGTGGTGCACAAAAGGTGAAGGCCCTCATACTCAAGATAGAAAGGTTCATTATCAAGGAGAAACCCCTGCATCAGTTGTTTGTTCAATTCTACTAGGACACAAATTCTGGCAAAGCGACCCCTCAGTTGGCACGATGTATTCAGATCCACTTTCAAAGTCTTACCAATCCTATTCCCGATCAACGTTAGAGCAAACTCATCATAAAACTCCAAAGGAACCTTTGGGATACGAACCCAAACCGCAGCTTTGTCAATAACTGCCTTATCAGGTCTGAAGTTCCCCTCCCATGGTTGAACCGTGAGGTAGTGATCGTATATCATCCACGGGCCGCCAGTTAACGCAACGGAGAAGTCTTCTTGGTTGGTGAATTTTACAACAAAATATCCATGGCCAATGTTGATGAGCGTGAAAGTGCCACGCTTAGCCCACATGGCCTGTAATCTTTTCTCCAGAGCAATGAACCCAATATTCCTCCCTAGAAGCTTCACAATAACAGCCATACTCCAAGCTCTGTAAAGTCTTTCTTTCAATCTGTTAGAGAAGTTAAAAGAAGGGAAGTTGCATGACGGGTGTTCCGTTATCTTGCATAAATCGTCCGCCTTCTCCTGTTTTGAAAACTCCTGAGAGTATTCCGAGACAAAGTCATCAGAAAAATCCTCACCCTCCTTCTCCTGCACTCCATCCTGCTCGCTCACTTCGCTGCATGTTCCTTTTAGCTTGCTCACAAAAGATGGACCTCCCGCGCCATGAGCACCAGAAGGATCCCCAAGCTTCGGCCACTCCTCTCCTTCTCCAGCACAAGCAGTGTTAGAACACCCATCTTTAATCCTGTTTGAATTATTCAAATCAACCTCTGCTTTTCCTGGGTTTAAACAGAGCACATGCTGGCGGGAACCCAAACTGGTAGAAGCCGAGAGCATGGCTTCCCTGCGTTTTGCCCTAGTCAGCATTGAGAACTGCAGAGTCTGTTCTGGTGGTGCTATTGATTGAAGCTTCTTCTGATTCTGATAGATTTGTTTGACTAAGTGTTTCGTGAGGACTTGTGGGCTTAGTCAAGGTTTGCATCCTCTTAGGCTTATAATGGTTTCCCCTCTCCTTGGGCCGGAACTTTCTTACTGGGCCAGCCTTGTATGTAGTCCCAAAGAACTAGTTTCGGCACATACAATAAGTCCCCTACTTCTCAAGCTTGATATGTCAATGGCTTGAGAAGTAAACTCACTACAAAATTTTAGCTCAAAAAAAAAAAAAAACTCACTACAAAAAAAAACAAACAAACAAATTTTACTACAGAAAAAATCCGTAAAAAAATCCGTAGCAAATCCATTTTGCTACGGAAAAAACTTGTTTTTCCGTAACAAAATGGATTTGTTACGGATTTTGCTACAGAATTTTTCCGTAGCAAAATCCCTCATAGCAAATTGCGACGGAAATCGAAAATCTGTCGCAATTTGCGACGGAAATTCCTATCCGTCGCAATTTGCCACGGAATTTTTTCCGTAGCAAATTTGAAATTTTGCTACGGAATTTTTTTCCGTCGCAAATTCGAAATTTTGCTACGGAATTTTTTCCGTAGCAAATTTAAAATTTTGCTACGGAATTTTTTTCCGTAGCAAAACTAAAAGTTTGCTACGGAATTTTTTCCCGTCGCAAACTCGAAATTTTGCTACGGAATTTTTTCCGTAACAAATTTGAAATTTTGCTATGGATTACTTTTCCGTAACAAACTCAAAATTTTGCTACGGTATTTTTTTCCGTAGCAAATTTCCCAGATTTGAGAATTTGCTACGGAAACAAATTCCGTAGAAAATTCTCCAGTTTTTTTCCGTAGCAAAACTAAGAAATTAAAAAAAAATTTAAAAGCATTTTTTAAAAAATTTTAGAAAAGTGAATACAAAAAGTAGTGTACAATGAATATAAAAATAAAAATAATTTAAAAATATAAAAATTACATAAAAATTATTTTAAAAAATTATAGAATTTGATTCTATCGCAAAATTCCAATTTTTGGAACGGAATTCATTTTTCGTTGCAAATCTCAATTCCAAAAAAAATTATATAAATAAATACAAATAATTACCAAATAAAAAATATAAAAATTATAGAAAAATTTACAAAATAAGACAATGTATATAAATAATACTGAATATTGTATTAGAAAAGTGTATGTAGAAATATATACAATAGCAATCCTAAAAAATTATAAATAAACAAAATGAAATATAAACATCAATTTTGCCAACAAAATAAACTAAAAAGCACAAAAATCAAAAATAAGTTATACACCAAATAACTAAAAAGCACAAAAGAGGACGCCACTGTAGCACATCTAGATACATCCACCCCTCCAAAGAGCACCTTCTCTGTAGTGCAATGAAATGTGTTAGTCATTTACAAGGTAAAACATAAACAATAATTATACTACCTACATAGATTTTGCATCCACAATCAACCCTCAAGCTCAAGTTAGAAATCCATCAAACTCACTCGGATAGTTACTAAAATGGTGATACCTAATATTTGCAAGACATGTTAAATCACACTGCACTAGCATTATTCCTGCCAAATATTCATTGAAGTTGAAATTTTGAACAAGTGAAGTCATAACTGAGCCAATTGTTTATTCCATTAATAATTGCTTCAATTAACAAATGACACAAAACCCAATCCAAAAATCCATAGACCACAGAGAAAATCAGGGGATTCAAAACCCAATCCAAAAATCCAGACCACAAAGAAGGATAGCTAAAATCCAATCAAAGGATCAGCCCAGATAGCTTGATAGCTTATGAGAGGAAAACTTAGTTAGGAACCACCCTTGAGATTATCAAACTCACATCAATATCCGCATAATGTATAAAGCATTGAACAGAAATATCATTGACACCAAAAAAGTCAAAGCAACAAGTTCCTAACAACTAAGAATAAAGGTGAACCATAATATCCAACTTAGAGAAACTGAACATCAAAATTCTCACAAAATATCCTTCAGAAAATGTTGTCAAATGTCAACACTTCAAGTTTTACATAAAAATTACAAAAATTGTTTGAAAGGCAGAAGCATGATGTCCATATAAAGGCAATAAGGATCAAGTGACCTACAAATGCAAAGAACATTATGTCCACATTTAGGTTGTGTTGTAAGATTATGTTAGAACTACCTTTTGGAAAAAGAATTTAGAAAGATCACTTTTCAAGTTCCATTAAGTTTCCATTTACAAATGCACATGACAGATCAGTAGAATTCCACCAGCACAGTACTTGTCAAGACCGATAGCTTCTCGGATTCAACTAGTACAACTCTAAAAACGAAGCAAAACCAAAAGGAAGCCCCAATCAAAGGAAGCAGAAACACAGGAAAAGTACCAGTCGCAGTTTACATGGAATGATACCAGAAAATACCCCAAAAAAATGTATATATCTTCATCAAAAAATAACTGTGATTGACCATACTCATCAAAGATTCAGGAAGAATGGACAATTATTGGGGTTCCAGCTGGGAATCAAATTTCAACTCCCCTTTTCTCATTCCTTCTTCCTAATGAACCAAATTTGTACCAATTGAGTCTGTAATTTATATTGAAGAACAAGGAACAGCAGGAATGCCCAACAAAATTGGTGCAGAGAACAACATGCCTCAGGTTTGGGAAATTACAAGTAGCTAGAAGTAAAGCAATCCACATTATATATGACACATCAACTATGGCCTACGGATTGAGCACAATCTAAGCCTTTTACTAAGTATTAATGGAAAGAGAAAGACTAAAGTCCAGACACAAATAAGGCCTGATATGATATCTAAATGGGCACGTTGAATGAGAGAGTGAGCAACCATCCCCCAAATGTAAAGTAAGAAGCAAGATGGTTTACCTAGCAGAGGATAAACAAAGAGATAGTATTAACAAAATCTAAGCAATAAAAAGTAGAACACATCAAAGCAGGCCAAAATACGAAGATGGAATGATGAAACTTTCAACAACTTAAAGGAATTCAATCCCATGGCACCACCTTCCCGCCTCAAGAAATGGAGATTTCAACAAAATCGAGAGCCACAATGAATCCTAATAATAATTCAATCATAAAAAACACTATAAGCAACCAAAAATATAAAGCCCTCTTAAGTCAGAAAGATAGAAAAGAGAAGCATCTTCTTTTTTTTTTTTTTTTCCACCAGCCAAATTGTGTGTAATCTCCGAGTTGATGCAAGTAATAAACTAATAATCAATACTAAAAATGAAAATTAACAAAAAATGAGAGAGGCAAAGTCTAGATAAACCATTTTATTACCTGCATCAAAGGCAGATGGCACCGTGCATTTGCGGGAAAGATTAGCCGAAAGTTCACAGTATTGACCATCGTACCCTTCGAACACTTCGCTCATCGTTCATTATTTTCATATCTGATTCAGAAGACAGAGTAGTTCAAGCTCGACGGCGCGCCTTCCGGATCGAGCAGCTGGGTTTGGGTCTTGCCTGAATCTATACTCACCAAAAAAAAGAAAATCAGAACAGCAGATCTGAAGAAGGGGAAGAAGACGTAGGCGGTGCGGCAGATCAATGGCGACTGTGATCTCTCGCTCTCACCCTGGAGCTTTCTGGAGCGCGCGTCTGATTTGCAGGGAAAGTGATAGGGCTTGTAGTTTGCACTCTTTAGAGAACTTGCACTAATTGAGAAATGGAGGGAAGCTGCAAAATTTTTGTGAAATTTTTGGAGGGAGCGAGAATAGAAAGCCTCAGCACTGGAAATTACCTCATCAATGAAGATTCAGAGAAGTAATAAATAAAATAATATCATTTTTAATTACACATTGATAAAATAATAAGAAAAATCATAATATGAAATAAATTTTAATGATAATTAAAATAAGAGGCTGTTTATATTAACATAATCAAATTAAAATTGAGAAATTTTTTAATTTCTTTTATTAAGAATTGTTGGAAAAAATAAGAATTTAAAAATAATTTTAAAGATTTTACAATATATAAGTTGTTTTGATTTATAGCGTTATTGAGAGTGTTTGAATATATATGAATTTTTCATTTATGATCTTACTTTGTGTGTGTGTGTTTTTACATGATGATGTGCCCATATATTTTCAACTCAAAATCAAATTGGTTAGAGAAAGGGTTCTAAATCTCTGATGGGGAAGGGAATCCGAAAAAAATGCTTCTAGGAATTAAAACAAATTGTTTGGGTACTTTTATAATATTATATATTATATAAATAATATATGTATCTTTGATTGCATCAATTGCCAATTAGCTTAAATGGAGTGAGCGTTTTAGTTCAGACTACGTGTCTTGTGTTCGTACTATAACTGACATGTTGAATGTTTTTTAATGATATTATCATTTTGTTTAAGTATACTACTTATAAAAAACAAGTATGGCTACATAAATTTTGATTATAAAATTTATTAATCATACTTTACATAAATACATTCTTACAAGAAAAATCAAATTTTGCTACAAAATTTAGCTACAGAAAAAAATCCGTAGCAAAATTTTGCAGCGGAAAAATAAATCCGTCGCAATTTGCTACGGAATTGCAATTTCGTAGCAAAATTTTGCTACGGAATTCTTTTGAAAAAAGCTTACTTTTTCTGGTATATGTCAATGTTCAACTTCTGCTTTACGTCACGATGTATTTGATGGTTTTTGAGTTTGACATTCCAAAATTTAGTACCCAGCCTTTCTCTTCTACCAGCTTCTCCATACATACAAGAAGATCTCTTTAATCACTAATACTAGATGTAAATAATAATTTGATTAGATGTCTACTGGAAATCAGGATCGATCCACATTTGCTAGATTACATAAGAGGATTTAATTTTATAAAAGCTCATGTATAAAAGCTCATAATTTAATTTAGGTATTTCATTCCGATGGGGAAGGGAATCCGAAAAAAATGCTTCTAGGAATTAAAACAAATTGTTTGGGTACTTTTATAATATTATATATTATATAAATAATATATGTATCTTTGATTGCATCAATTGCCAATTAGTTCAAATGGAGTGAGCGTTTTAGTTCAGACTACGTGTCATGTGTTCGTACTATAATTGACATGTTGAATGTTTTTTAATGATATTATCATTTTGTTTAAGTATACTACTTATAAAAAACAAGTATGGCTACATAAATTTTGATTATAAAATTTATTAATCATACTTTACATATATACATTCTTACAAGAAAAATCAAATTTTGCTACGGAAAAAAATCCGTCGCAATTTGCTACGGAATTCTAATTCGGTAGCAAATTTTGCTACGGATTTTCAATTCCGTAGCAAATTGCGACGAATTTAGAATTCCGTAGCAAAATTTGCTATGGAATTGAAAATCCGTAGCAATTTGTTATGGATTTTTTTCCATAGCAAAATTCGATTTTTCTTGTAGTAACTTGACCTCATCCATCAAAATGCCTTGTAGGATTTAATGGCTAGGTATGAATTCTTCTAACCATTCCTTCTCGAGGCGACTTTCCCACTCTCTTGTTAGTTACTCATTCCCATTGGGCAGTTTCTCCCATGTTCTCATGTTATTAGGTTTCTTTAGCGCTTCCCTGCTTCATTTGTGTTGGGACGTGCAAGGGTTCTTGACAGAGCTTGTGAGGCGAAGTGGCAGGTTTCGTCTGTTCTGGCTTTTTGTCCTAAGGTAATTCTTTATAAAGGTATCTCCTTTTTTCTCCTAGCTTTGTTTTTCCTTCAATATATGGGGTTACAGGCAAGATTCGTAGTTCCCTTTCTCTGTTCTTTAGCACTGACAGTTAGGGTTTTGAATTTTATTCTTCTTATATGTAAATCTTTGAACCTGTTGAGTATTTTCCTTTACCATTCTCTAGTTTGATCATTCTACGGTCCTCATTTTAGATAGTTTTGGAACCTCGAGTGTTGTTTGTCTTGCTTCATGTAGGTTACTACTACGTCAGAGTTGAATAGTTCATTTGTAAAGTATCACTAGCCATAATGAGAGGGATCCTGAGGTTGAAGTTGTGTCTAGTGGTGAGTCGGGCTTAGGTAGTGTGAGGGACCAAAATATTGTCGTGGTTTTCACTATAGATTGTAGGGATTTTAGAAACGTCCGTAGTTCGACTTACCTGAGGATATTTGCATGAAGGGGATTTTGTCTTTTTATTACCCTCTTTTTCTTCTTCTTAAAAAAAAAAACATAAGTACTACATAGCATTCTATAAATTTCAAGGCCAAGAAAAATTGGGCCTTTGGCTATAGAGATAGGATCCAACCTAAAGCCCGAAACTAGACAGATCATAATTCCTACTAAACTTTATTGGGAGTAGTCTCCCCATCCCCTTGCACTAGGTTTGATTCCCCCATCCCCTATCGTCTATGTATAAAAAAAAAAAATTTATTAAAATAAATAAGAGATAATTTTATCCTTAATTATGGAGATTTCGCCTTGCTCTTAGATCGTAGGTGAACCTAACCCTTTTTCTAAAATTTTTGTATAAAAAAAGGGATAATTGATTATCGTTGTTAGAAAAAAATTCTTAATATTTAGATTGAACCAAATTCTAAAATTTTGTATCTGATTTTTTATTTATTTTTCTTTTATTAATTATTTTTTTAGAATTCCAAAATTCCCAGGTTCTTACTTTAATTCTTTTATCTTGATGAATTCCAGAAATACCGAGACCTGATTGGAACAATCCCTTCAAAGGAAGCTTTTAGAAAATTTTCATTGCCCCTCTTATGAGTCTTCGGATGTCTAAAGGATCATGCAGCATTTGCAATTTGTGTCGAAAGTTCTAGCTTTTCCCGATCCAAATGATTCCAATAGCCCACAAAAGTTATACTCGGATTCATGAGAATATTCTGAAGTATAGAAGGGACAGAGCATGAACGACTGATATGAAAAATTAGGCACTTGTGACCAACACAAAGCTGTAATGTTGATGCTGCTCTAGTTCTTTCACCAGGGGACCATTAAACACCCAAACCCATAACAAGGCTTTTAAGAAAAGCATATTGAATCCAATTCCAACAACAGAAGCATTCTAAGTGATAGCAACGTTGATCTCATGGTTATGCAGATCGATAATATAAAAATCACGGATTGAGCTTGAAGATCTGCCTTCACGAATAGATGCACCCATTAGAGACACCCGTTAAAAACACTCTTCGCTAAGAATGAAATTTAACGGGAAAGATTTAATTCCAGTCATGACTCTGAAAAGAGACTTCAACATACCATTTACCATTCACCCTTATATCTCCACCACACAACAACATAGATGGAACAGAACAGAACTAAGAATTAACAATATAAACCATATACCTACAAGCATGCATTGAGAAACCCAAACAAATATTAGAGAAGAAAAACCAGAAATCAAACCAGATCAGAATCCACATGCAGAGGATGAAAGACCATATTATCACAAGCAGATTTTGGTGACTGGATGTGAAAGAAACCTTAAGTTGCCTCAGGGTTATCAAGAATAAAACTGAATTATTGCAATACAGTTCACAACTCGATTCGTTTCAATTTGAGGAGCCGACTATGAAACTAATTCCTAGTAAGCTAAGTAATTACAAAGCAAAATTGACACGGGTAAAACATGTTTTGGTGATTTGTGAAACTATGAACTAAATGCAATAAAAGATAAATATTTTTGGGATCTTTAAATATAAGGGATAGAAATGGCTAGGAATGCTAATAGTGAACATGCTCTTAAAAATGGTTTTCAATTACTATCCGTACTTAACTAAAATATTTGGGGAGTTAATGCACAAATCTTCTAATATAATATTCCAAACTATGCCAGCGCTTTAGAAGCGTAGTGGCATGGGAGCTAGTATTAACTGGCTCTCTCCACCATGTCCAGAGTTCGAACCCTGCCCCCTCCCCTACCATTTTGTATCAAAAAAAATATTCCAAACTATTAGTTATCGGTTTATATGTTTTGATGATAATAGGACTTATAAATGTATAAGGTTTTGGATTGGTGAAAAGTGTCAAAGTCAAGATCTTACTTGAGCACGGTAAAGGCTTACTTGAGCAAGGGCTTGCTTGAGAGCACATAAGTAGTTGCTCGAGCACAACTCTTGCTCGAGCACAACTCTTACTCGAGCAAGCCTCACGCTAACTTCTTCTGTTAAGTCATTTTAGGTCCTTACTCAAGCATATCCATAGAGCTTAATCGAGCACGCTGCTCGAGCATAGAAGATGATCTACTTGAGCAAGTCCAGTGGCTTTACTCGGGCACAAGCAAATACTTGCTTAAGCATGTTGTTGCCGAAAGCTATTTTCTTGCCTTAAACGAAGTTACTCGAGCAAGACAAAGCCTTGCTCGAATAGGTTGCTCAAGCACACTATTTTTTATACTCGAGCATGATTGTTTTGTTTAACCAATAAGCTATGTTTGCAAAGTCTACTCGAGCAAGATTATAACGTTACCCGAGCATGATGCTTGAGCAAAGCTGAAATGTTACTTGAGCAGATGTTTCCTAATGCCTTATGTCTCTTTTTTGCAGATGCTTACTCAAGTATGGTACTCAAGCTCAAGCAAAAGTGTACTCGAACAAGCATGTTCTATCTTGCTATATGTTGCTGTCTTCATTTGGAGTTACTCGAGTAGCTTCAGAGACTTACTCGAGCATGATACTCAAGCAAGACCAAATTTGTACTCAAGTAAGCCTAACATTAAGCTTTCTATGTGAAGGATATTTTAATGATCCTTGAACAAACAAGGAATGTTACTAGAGCACATTTCTTACAAAAGCTTCAATCACTTCGTCATCTCAATGTTCAAATTTTTGATTAGCTTTTGATTCTATTTAAATACTACTCAATATCACTTACATTGCTATTAATCATCTTAGTAAGTGAGTTTCAAATCATCACCAAATGGTTTTCTTGCAAATTGTCAAAAAGCAATAAATGTGTCAGAAGCATTAAAGACGTTGCAGAAAAAAGAGCTCACACATATAATGAAATTCAGAGCAGGCCAAATGATCACTATGGCAAATAATCATTCCGGAGAAAGACTAAAGCAACTCTTCTTGAGTCAACCACTGATCAAAAGCATGTTGTATGATGAAGACTGTCAACGATGATCCAAAAGCGACTTATCCTCGAATCTTCAAATGATGATGGTTTGTGTCTAACGAAAGCCTTTGATGTCTAACGGAAAGATGAAGCCTCTTAACGGCTATCTTCGAGCTTGATCAATGATCATTAATGGCAACGAGTATAAATACTACAAGCATTGAATGAGAGCAACTGCAGAAACTACCAACACTCAATCAAATCTATTGCTATTTACTGTTTCATTCAATACTATGTAATATGTTCAGATGTTCTGTACTTCAATGATTATAAATTTACTCTGTGAGAGAGTTATCATTTTGATTAATTATCTGTTAAATCTCAAGGTAGAGGGACCTGAAGTGTGAGTGTATCAATTACAACTTGTAGGGGAGAGTGAATCATAGTGAGAGAATTACTTTAGAAATTAGAGTGTGTAATTGTGAAAGAGATAGTGAAAAACCCAAAGTGTCTAAGATTTAGACGCAGGTCAAGAGTTTGGAATGAGCAATACATTAGGTTCAACTATAATTCCATTTCAATCAAACCATCCAACAAAATCATATCAAATAGAGAGAAATCAATTAGATATATGTATATATATGTATACACACACACACATACATGTATATATATGTGTATATGTATATATAGGTACATATATGTATGTATGAGGACAAATCCTTATGACAAATCTCAAATCACAAAAACTTAATCCATAAAATATATCATAACTAAAATTATAGTCTTATTATATAAATGAATTTCTAAAACTAAGATATTACAAATATAATGAGCCATATATGAGAAAATTAAACTCTCTTTCGAAGCATCTAAATCATCTAGAAGAGCACAAAATCACCTAGAGGCTCATACAAATAGTCAAGAAGCCTAGCCACTTTCTTCAACAAAACCACAGCCATGGAAAATCAATTGGCAAATGCGATTAATACAAAAATTTGGAAGATTGCTATTGAGTAAAAGTCACGGGCGATGGAGTACTGGCCTGTTTGGGTTAACAGTGAGACTGATGACTTATTTTCTATCTGACTTTCACAAAAGCCCAATAAAAAAATAGTTAGGTTGTAAATGTGATTTGTGTTTAATTGACGATGGCAGAAGTGGTTTTTTGCCAAAGAAAAACGTGTTTGGGTTAGCGGTTGAAGAGTGAGTTGAGATGTAAAATGACTAAAAAGGTATGAATTTTATTGAATACTAAAATACTTAATTATAATAAATATAAAATAATTAATATATTGTAAATATAGGCATAAAAAATATAGGTTTTAAAGTGTAAAAACATTAAATTTTTACCTAAATAATATTCCTATATAAATTGAAATTAAAAATCATTTTTTAAAAAAAATCTGAGAAATCAAATACTTTTTGGGTGAGATAGGACAATTTTAGGGATGTTTGTGGGATCAGGGAAAATATTTTTCCCTATGCTGGATGCTTAGTATGGTGCCACTAGACGTTGGCCAAAGCTTGGACTTGTGGCAAAAGCCACTTTTTGGTAGAAGTTAGATGAAAAAGAAGCTGAACCCAAACAAAAAAAAAAAGAGCTGGCTACAAGACTGAACGTTGCTGATTGAAACGCTTCCAAATGGGGACTTCAAACAGGCCTTAGGTCTTGATCTTGGAGGCTCTGAAGCTCCGTTTGAATCAGGAGGTTGCAACCTCGCCGGTGATAGGGAGCGATAGTGATGGACTAAAGAAGATGAAGATCTAAGGCTCTGTTTGATCTGGCTCTGGTTCCTGGCGCTGATGTCTTTCTTTCTCTAGAATCACTAAGGTTCAGACCTGGCAAGAAGGAGGTCGTCGGCGATGATGGAAGGGTCAAAGGTGTGAAGGTCTGGTCCAGAAGTGCCGCTGCTCTGTTTCTGAATAATTCTCACTGAAACTGCTCAAATCAGGGTCTGGGTTTCTCTCATTTTTTTTTCTTTTCTTCTCATTATCTCATATCCATATCCATAGTTAGATTAAAACAATATATGTTCACATTCAATCTTTTCTAAAATTATTTCTATAAATATAAATTAGTAAATTTAAACTCTTGAAATCTTATATATATAATTCATAATTGCAATCCATAAAAAATAAATAAATTTTATTTATAAATATAATAATAATAATTTTATAAAATATTAAATCTAAACCATCCATTTCATAATCTAAAGTAGAAATGATATAATTAATAAGAAGACAACACAAAAGAGAACAATGAGAGTACCATTTCAGTGTCCAAAACGCTGTCACTTTGATAGGGGCCAAACCGAAATTTTAAACCTTACTGGGGTTAAGCAGTAATTTTTCTAATTTGAGCCCAAAATTTCCATTTTCATGTCCAATTTTTCAAGCACCTACAATTAAAAAGAATTAAACCAACATCAAATATCCTCCAAAATCAATGATTGAGAGTAATTATAATTATTATGACAATTTTACTCTTTACTCAAAATTCAAATTGATCATGATAAAGATATTTTAAGCTCAATAATGCTAACAAAATTCCTAAATTAAAAGGAAAATTAAAATCAAGGACCTATAGTAGATAATATTTATTGAGAAGGACCGTAAAAGTTGTAATTATTTAGAAGGACCAATTCATAAAATAAAATTTAAAAATACTAAATTGTCCCTGATCAAATCTCCTACATTTTCTCTCACATTCAATGTTTGAAAATAATATGAATTTCTAAATTTAATTAAATCAAACATAATCTCTCTGATACAATATAGTAATGTTTTATTTTTGTTATTTTTTTGAGCAAAAAAAAAATTTGTTATTTGAGCTTACACAGCTAGTTCTAGTAAGATAAAAAATGCATTTAATTTTTTATTTTGATTGATAAAGTTTCTTTGATAGAGCTTTTTTCCCCCTTGATTTACATATAAATCAAGAGAAAAAAAACTTAATGATATGAAAGGGTTAAAGGGCCAATATCTATATTACCAATAATAATTAAATTATATAATGTGAAGATATGAAATGCATTTAAATTTTTTATTTTGGTTGATAAATTTCCTTTAATTTGATGGAGCTTTTCTTTTTTCGTGATTTATATAAAATTATGTAAATCAAGAACAAAAAAACTTAATGATATTAAAGAGTTAAAGGGCCAATATCCACCTTACGAGTAATAATAATTAAATGATATAATGATATGATTATGTAGATATTAGTTAAGGTTAAAAAATGATGATTTTGGCTGTAGTAATTTTGGTGGGAAAAAAATAAATCACTTTCAAGGGTAATTTAGTATTTTTAAATTTATATTTTAGTAATTGGTCCTTCTAAATAATTATGACTTTTATGGTCCTTCCCAATAAATATTATTCTCTATAGGTCCTTCTATCCAATTCTCCCTAACACTACTACAAAAAAGGTTAAAAACGTCCTGAATTAGAGGCTAAAAACATCCTTGTTGAGCAGGACGTCTAAGTAGGGGAAGTTGTAAATAAAAGGGATTAAGGCGTCCTATACCCTAAACAGGACGCCTTAAAAAAGGCGTCCTATGTTGTATATAGGACGCCCTAAAAAAGGTGTCTTATACTTAATATAGGGCGCCTTTTCTAAGACGCCCTATGTTAATTACAGGACGCCCTAAAAAAGGTGCCCTATATTAAGCATAGGACGCCTTTTTTAGGGCGTCCTGTATTTAAATATAGAACGCCTTATATTCCTTTTTTTTTAAAAAACCAATTCTAAAGCTCATTACACAACTGAAGCCTGACAAACAGCAAAACAGAAAACAAGCATTACAACTTCGAAACCTAACAGCAAATAACAGAACAGTAGAAACCAACAAAAACCAGCATTACAACTGAAACCTAACAGCAAATAACAGAACAGTAGAAACCAACAAAAACCAGCATTACAACTGAAACCTAACAGCAAACAACAGCAGGTAAAAACCAACAAAAACCAGCATTATAACTGAAACCTGTAAACAACAAATAACAGCAAGTGAAAACCAACAAAAACCATCCAGCAATAAGGCGCAGGTTAACAATGCAAATAACAATCCCATTAACAAGCCTCTTTTAAAACTAGTTCGATAGAATAATGCAAATAACAGCAAGTAAAAACCACCAAAAAACCAGGCAAATTGCAACAACAGCAACAAGTTTATTGATTCGCAGCCAGCAAGACCAACAACGAACAACAACAAGACAATTGGCAACCTTCAAGACCAACAACAGCAACAAGCAATTTGGCAACCAGCAAGACCAACAACAGCAACAAGCAATTTGGCAACCAGCAAGACCAACAACAGCAACAAACAACCAATAGCAAGTAACCAAAAACCAAAACGCACTTCGCAACCAGCAAGACCAACAATCACAAGTGACCAACAACAGCAACAACAAACTATTATACTTAAATTGACCAAAAATACAACTTTCAGCTTCAAGTTTCAATCCCAATACAAAACAAAGATCACATATGTACAGCAACAGCAACAACAATGATCACATATCTATATGCGTTGAAGAAAGGAAGCAGCCAAAGCGTCTCGAACTGTATCGATCTCTTCATTCGAGCACGGAGCCAGACTATCAAAAATCTATAAATTGAAAAACAACGTATAAGTTAAACCAATGAAGTGAATGAAATAATTATCAATAGAGAAACACATAGTGATCACATACGTTCATAAAACTTGTACGTTCGCTCCCAACGATTTCTTGCATAAAAAACATAACATAGTAACTGCACTCAGTGTGTCCTGGTTGCTTCGGACACTAATAAATCAAAAGCAAATTGTTAAAACAAATAAAGGCATATCGAAAGCTACCATTGTGTCAATGACATAACTTGAATTAAAACTACTTACTTTCGGAAAATGCCACTTTGGTCCACCCTGCTCTGCTACTCCAGCAATCGATCTAGCCGCCCTTAATGCACTATCATTAAAACGGAAATTAACAGACATGAAAACAAATCATTACATATGAAGAATCAATGATTTAGACGAAAATTGACTTACTTGGCGAACATGGTTTTGATTTCATTGTTTGGCCTGCCACTACGTAAGGGGTCAAACCAATAACATGCGTTCTTCGAGGGACAAACAACACATAGGGTCCAATGACCACTACAACATATACATTTTAATATTAATTAAGATAATAAAGGAACTTATTCTTAAAAATCTTAAATCGACAAAACTAAAATACGTACGCTTCAAGTATTGGGGCTAGATAACAACGATCACCTTCCAAGGCAATTGTAGTACCAATATAAAGCGTCCTTTGGGTTAACGTATTGCGAGCCTGGGTCGTGCTTATTGGACTTAAGAATCCATACAAACCCGAGTGGCCTTTCTTGACGCATAAGTCATTGCAGACACTATAATCGAAATAAAATGATAAGCGTTGTTGAGTATAGAAAACAAAAAATGTCAATGCAATAATCAAAGGGGGAAAACTTACAGTATCGCAGCTTCAAGAACAACTAAATCTAAACACTCCATATGCATAAATTCGGCCAGATCTTTTTTGTCAACGGTGAAGTCATATGTCTTTTCTATGCCGACAACGCCCGGTGGCATCTTGAAGGAGAGATAGCTGATGTCCTTGTACACGTCTCGCAGTAGTGCTAAGTGTGGATAATTGCCCGTAGCTTGTTCATTCTATGAAAACATAAACAAACATATTATAAGCGAGTAAGCAATGAAAAGCAAGTTCTAGTAATGTATTTCCTACCATTGGAGGTGTCGCCCCCGCCATCTGAATAAGATGATTCGGCCACAGGATGAACGAATTTATGGCCCGACCTAAATCAGGAACCTCGTCATCTTCAATCGGAATGTGTGTTTCTTCTTCCCCCTCTCGAAAACATGTCACAGTCACCCTATGTAGGTCTTGTGCAATTTCAATATTATGGTGGGTGGTGTGATCCATGTAAATAAGAGCATCGGCAACAATACGCCGGTGTGGCTGATCCAAATAGAGAGTGCACGGTTGTCCTCCCTGTGGAATGTGAGAAGGCTCGCTTGGATCAACATCCGGAGGGTGAAAACTCTCTTTACTGCTGGGGAAGGTCGGGGATTCACGAGTTGCATGTTCCGTATTGTCCCTCGAATCCATCATAGTTTTCACTTCGGATCGAACTTGTTGCATGATTTCGTCAAACAATCCCGCCTGAATTTTTGCCACAAGCTGAGGACTAGGGTTGTTATCGTCATAAAACCGTGAACGCCGTCCAAAATATTTTGCGGCAGTAACCCCCCTAGGCTCCCCTCGAATGTTGTTAGGGTAATCCGGCTTCCCAATCGCCGTTGACAAAATATCCATCTGTGAACCCGGCGTAAATGAACCTTGGGAACTCTGCTCCTCAAGTGCATCCTGTATCATAAGATGTTTCATAAATAACATCTAAACCCTATAATATAGAACAACTGAGGGTATTTAAACTGTCTAATTTAACTACTTACAATCTTGGAGGCAACCTCAGCAACATCTGCATTTATGTATGTCTCGCCCCTCATCCTCGCAGCTTTCCATTTCTTGTGACGAGGAGGAGGTTCAGGGGGCTGGAAAACAGTGGAAGGATCGGATTCGGCAGCTTCCTTCATTCTTTGTAACTCCTCCTCCATCATTCTTCGTTCCAGCTTTCTGTACCCACCATGAGACAAACAATGCGGATACTTATTGCCCGCTTGCCTCTCTTGATTGGCTTGACTTACTTCCTGTGACACGAAATCAAGTAAAACTGAGCCTAAGTTGTCAATTAAAAGAAATGAAATGATATCAAAGAAATCTTACAATAAATTTTGGATCTTGCCGCGACGCCACAAACTCTTTCCAGTCCTCGGGAGAAATATACGTATATCTCTGGCATGGATCCTCGTTCCTCCTTGGACCTCGAATAAACTTTTTAGACAGCTTATTCTTGAAGTCTTTCCAACGTATACGAACTTCCCCCATCCAATGCTTTTCCATTTGCTTAGTGTTAGGGATGTCGTACGTTTGCTGCAAGGTAAAAGGAAAGATAATTAAATTACAATTAATAAGTCAAATGATACAAATGCAGATATATCGAAAGTGACAAACCAAAAGTTGTGACCAAATCAACTGCTTTGTCTTCGGCGGAACGAACTTCCAAGCAAAGATGACAATTCGAATTTTGCTCTGAGCCAGATAGCCTACATAGCTAATGAAATTGTCCTCCTCCGGGCCAATTGGATTCAACTTGTCATCAAATTCCACATGAAGCCTCTTTTTTTGGCTTTCATGACGGGCCACTAGCGTTGCCATCTGTGTGCAACCTCTACCCCTTCTCACAACAGGCTCGTCACCTCTCTCACCTCCTGACTCATCAAAGCTAGAGCTAGAGCTAGACATGATCCTGTTCATGAAGGACAAATCAATGTTAGATAGGTTATTAAATAGTAAACAGATTAATAAAATGAAAAAAATGTTAAACCACCACAAAAATAACATATTACTATTTTATAAGTTAAGATCTTACTTTATATGGTTTCCCATATTCCTTCACAATGATCTTTTCTTGCAACATCTTCGTCGTCATCTACCAATTCCACTTCACGTGTTGTAGGGGGATTTGTTGTGAAAGGGGGTGTATCGTCAAGGTCGAAGGATTCTTCACCATACTTCTATTTTTTACTTTGAAGTACAATGGACATTTTTTTTATTTGCCGGGTCTGTAACATAAAACATTTGTTTCGCCTGGCTTGCTAGAATGAATGGCTCATCTCTATGACCAACTCTTTCAAGATCAACTGAGACAATTCCAAATTGTGGATCTATTACAACAACATTATTGCTAACCCACTTACATTTCAATAGAGCAACTTTGAACTTGTTGTAGCTCATCTCCCATATTTCTTCAATAACTCCATAATAAGCCATTGATGCTAATACCGGGTGTTTGTCTTTCGAACTCGCAAAATGCATGGATTCAGCTTCAACCATCACCCCACTATTGTGTAGAAGGTATACCCATTTATTTCATAACCTTGCCAAGTGATGACCTGAAAAGAAGGCCCCCAGGCCAACCACTCGATTGTATCCGACACTCCGGTCTCGCGTGATACCTTCTCCTCGAACCACTTTGTGAACGTCTTCTTTTGTTCATGAGCTATTTGCATGTCATTCTTCCTTGAATTCTTATTCTTCAAACTCTTTCTGTGTTCATCAATGTATGGTTGAACTTCTTCCATATTATTCAAGATGTACAGGTGTGCTTGCAACACCTCTTCACGAGGCTTATTATTCAGTTTGATTCCTCGAGTTCCCTTGGTTATCTCCTCGTCATACTGAGATCGTATCATCGTCCCTGGTAGATATTCTTTGCAAAAGTCCATAGCCTCTTCAACTACATATCTCTCAACAATCGAGGCTTCCAGTCGATAAGGATTTTTAGAATACCCTTTTAAGATCTTCATGTATCGCTGGAAAGGGTACATCCACCTTAGGTAAACTGGACCGCAGAGCCTTACCTCCCCTACCAAGTGCACTATCAGATGCACCATGATATCAAAAAATGCAGGAGGAAAAAACATCTCTAGTTGGGACAAAATAATATAACCCTCATTTTCCAATTCATCCAACTTTTCAATGTCAATGACTTTGTTACAGATACCATTAAAGAAAATACACAAATTCATTATAGTGGTTTGCACTTCGTCTTTCATAATGCCCCTAATAGCTATAGGCAATAGTTGTTGCATCAACACATGATAATCATGGGACTTCATTCCCATTAACTTCAGATCGTCCATTGAAACACACCTTCTCAAATTAGAAGAATATCCCTGTGGAACCTTAATGTCATATAAACACCCACACAAACTTTTTTCTCCGCTTTTGATAGTGTATGAGCTGCTGGCTCCAAGTATGCCTTCTTACCATCTTCTTTTACTTGTGGATGTAACCATTCTCTTATTCCCATATCAACCATGTCTAGTCTCGCACTAATTCCATCCTTAGTCTTTCTTGGTATGTGCAAAAGAGTACTGACAAGGCTATCACAAACGTTTTTCTCCACATGCATCACATCAAGACTGTGTCTCACATCAAGACTATGCCAATATGGAAGATCAAAGAATATTGATCTCTTCTTCCATATATTCTTCTCACCCACAATCTTTCGCTGCTTACCCAATATGACATTGATATGTTTCACCCGACTATAAACATCCTCTCCGATTAATGTCTTTGGAGCCATTCTATGCTCCGGTAAGCCGTTAAAACGTTTTCTTAACTTATGATATGGGTGGAACCGATCAAGAAACCTCCTGTGACCGAGGTAGACCGTTTTATTTTTTCGTGCTTTAGTTGATGGAAGTCTGTTTCTGCTTCACATATTGGGCATGCTTTATGCCCCTTCACACTGTACCCTGATAAATTTCTGTATGCGGGAAAGTCATTTATCGTGGTAAAAATCATTGCACGCATCTTGAAGTACTCCTTCTTATATGCATCAAACACATCTACGCCTTCCTCCCACAATTTCTTTAAATCCTCAACCAAAGGCGCCAAGTACACATCGGTATTGTTCCCGGGCTGTTTTGGTCCAGAAATCGTCATAGAGAGCATCACATACTTGCGTTTCATACATAGCCAGGGAGGTAAGTTGTATATTACAAGGAGAACCGACCATGCACTATGTGTGCTGCTAAGAGTCCGATACGGATTAAATCCATCTGTACAAAGGCCCAGACGAAGGTTTCTTGGCTCACTGCCAAATTGAGGGAACATTTCGTCTATTTTCTTCCATTGCAGAGAGTCAGCCGGGTGCCAAAGATATTTTCCATCGGATATTCTCTCATCGGAATGCCATCTCAACTGCTTTGCCGTCGCTTCACTAGTAAAGAGACACTTAAACCGTGGTATTATTGGAAGATACCACATTGCCTTCACATGTTGCATTTTTGTTGTCTCATCATCTCCAGAACCACCACCTTTCTTCACTTTGTATCGTGAAGTTTTACACTTCGGATAATTACTCAGGCCTTCATACTCATTTCTGTACAATATGCAGTCATTAGGGCAACTGTGTATCTTTTTATACTCCATACCCATCGAAGACAAGATTTTCTTGGCCTCATACATACGATTTGGAAGTACATTATCGTCTAGCAACATATCTTTCAACAATTGAAGCAGTGACGTGAAACTACTATCGGTCCACCCACAAGTTGCCTTTAAGTTGACCAAATGTAAGGTCCCAGACAACCGTGTATATTTAGTACACCCAGGGAACAAAGGTGTCTCTGCATCACTCCGCACGCTATCATATTCATGCGGTCGTGCAAAAGATTCGACCTCAACATCATGAATCATTCTCTCCATTCCATCGTCATCTACCTCAACTTCATTTTCGTGGGACACACTGGTAGTTGCCTCCTCACCATGCCATATCCACGTTGTGTATCGAAGGTTTATCCCATCACAAATTAGGTGATCCCTTATAGTAGGAATATCCCGTCGAACCCCATTTAAGCAATTAACACATGGACAATAATACATCCCATTTTTTGCAGCCACATTCCTTTTAGCAAATTCAATAAACTCTTCCACCCCATTCTCATATTCTTCACTAGTTCTCAAAGCATCCATCCAACTATGCCCCATTTTAATACCACCTACGACATTTCCGACAACACAAGTTTATAACAATTTAAAGAACGACATGCTTTTTTGTCAATCTTGAACAAAAATTTCGGCAGCATTTCCCCTTAAAAGTAATACATCCCAAAATTTCAACAACAAACAATTTCAACTTCAATCAAGAAAACTGACTAACTAAGCCAATTCAGATCAATATCAGCTATTAAATCCAATAGTTTCATCAATATACAAAGTATAAAAATATAGCTAAATTGTCCAAGTCATAAACTATTAAATTATGGACTTCTAATCATCTTTATTCATACAACAAAGTTGACCTAGTTCAATGCACATCAACAAGAAAACAACAATAATTAACTTTACTTACCTCAACTTTAAATTCTGATGCTTGAAATTTATTTGCTCTAGTCAACTTAAAGACAACAACAATAAAGAGAACATTAGAATTATTCAAACTAACATATGGGAGAGGGAATAATTGTATGACAAAAGGAACATGGTTACAAATACCTACCCTTTCTCAGTAGATTGCCAATCAGTCCAGTTTCATAAACAATGTAGGTGCACCGAATACAATTGCAGTGGCAATTGCAAATGCCTTTCCAACTACATAAATTAAACCAAAATGAAAAATGAGCAACATTATAAGAACCGGTCTCTAAGGGATATCCCCCAAAGAAAGCTCAACAACAAAGCAATGGTGCAAATGCAAAAGGCATTCCTGATGTAAATGAGGTAATTTTTTCAATCCATTCTCTCAATAATTAAAATTTCAAGACATGAGTGTCTTCATATAGTAGTAATTTATAGGTCTCACATTACACTATATGCTACAACTAAAAAAAGATAAGTAATGCTCCTTCGATCCTATTTGGCTGCATTTTCATGACTCATGTAATATTCATCTTGACAATAAATTCTCTACATAATATGATAAAATATGTATAAAAAAAAAAGTACAAGGGCTATAGCTCAGTTACGTAGAGCACCTCGTTTACACGCGTGCCAATGTTTTTTCAGAGGAGTCCATCATATAATCAAAAGAGTTGATCTTATTGAGAAATCGATGTCTTACTCCATGACTTTTTAGAGAATAAAACAAGAGAACAATAGCCTGACAAAGGGTTCGGTACAATTCCAGTGTACATTTAATTTAGACGGCAAATAGAACCCAAGAATGCCACATTTTCATGAAAACAGTTAATTAGTCTTATTTATTATAGAGTAACCAAATTAAAACCTAGCTAATATATATGATTGTGAATTGGTATAATACTTTTATAGAGTAGCTAATGGTTAGTGGTTACGTATTCAGTTTAATTTCACGTACATGAAGTCACTTTCGACATAAACTTAAATTGGAAACGTGATTATGATCAAAAAGAAATTAAGGAAAAATTGATGTCATCATGAACCTAGAAAATTCTCAAAGCAACAAACACATTAATCTTAGAAAATCCAGTGTTTTCTTTTTCCCTGAGTGGCAAACCTTTTTTTCTTCACATTCACGTCACCTCAAGCGTAAGATCTATATTCTGTAAGTGCATGAATCAAATGTAATTTTATGTTTTATAAAAAAAAATATTGTAAGAATATAAAATTACAATTGTTAAATTTGAATCATTCACGACAACTTCGACGGTCGAAGTAATTGGGGAAATGCAGGGAAAGAACCCAACAATGGAGGTAAAAAAATATTTCAACTAAAAAGAATCCCAAAACACAAACAAACCTGCGCAGTCTTGAACTCTGGGTCCGAGCTTCTGGGTCGTACCGATGGAGTATGGCCAACGGAGAATGGCCAACGGAGTATGGCCGATGGAGCAACGACACTAGGAATTTATTGAACAAAGCAACCAAGCAAAATAGGAATTCTAGGTCCGAGCTTCTGGGTCGTGCCGATGAGTATGGCCGACGGGGTATGGCCGACTGAGTCACGGAGGTGAGTGGCGAAGGACAACGAGGTCATGGAGGTCGTGAAAGATGGAAGGAACAAGGGAGACGGCGGCCGCGGGCTTGTTGAGAGGAAAGAATGGAAGGGAAAAAGTAAAAAAGGGGGCTCACACGCGTTCTCTTTAATTTCTAGGGCTGTAACTTAATCGAAACGGCTGTGTTTTTAGGAATATGGGCGTCCTGATTTATCTTTCAGAACACCTATATCCCATATTTGACACCCTGATTGGTAATCAGGACGCCCTTTTTTTCAAATTGGCGTCCTGATTAGGCTTAAGAGCGCCAATATTTTTAATATTGGCGCCCTGATTGTTAATCAGGACGCCTATATTTTAATATTGGCGCCTTGATTAACAAACAGGACGCTTATATTAAAAAATTGGCGTCCTGATTACCAATCAGGGCGCCAATATTCTGGCTTTTGATAAAAAAATATTAACAATATTTTTAATTTCATATATGATAAAAAACATCAACGGCGCCAAACAAAAAATTGTTACATCTTTCCCGCTTTTTTTTAGGCGTCCTGAAACAAATATAGAACGCCAAAAAATTCAATCCCATGGCGCCAAACAAAAAATTATTATATTTGCTATGGTGCGCAGATATTAGGCGCCCTGAAAAAATATTAGGACACCAAAAATCCATTTAAGAAGTCCTAATCTATAATTTAGGAAGTTGAAGGGTCAACTTCCTTTCAAATAATTACAAGAATACCACTACCTCTTTTTCTTACTTCCTGTTTCTTAATAAGGATGTCTTTTAAGGTAGTAATTTCCACTTTTTGTAGTAGTGTAAATTAAATATAAAAATATATAATAAAATGTGAATTTGTCAAGACGCAAACAAACAGATAGAAAGTTCCCCTTTTAGATGACGTTATTCTACGTATTTTTCTCTTTCTAATGAATGATAGAAATGGTTAAGAATGCAAATCGTGAACATACCCCTGAAAATGGTTTTCAATGGCTATCCTTGCTCAACTAAAATATTTGGGGAGTTAATGCACTAATCTTCTAATATTTTAGACCTCACTAACCAATGAGTCTAGTATCACAAGAGAGGAACCCCTACTCCTGAAAGGGCACCGGATCAAATACTAGTGAAGATTCACATTGCCATATATTCAGATGGGGAAGAACAAAATTACATTATGGTGGGGCAATTGTACTTTGGCAACCATATTAAATAAAAGATTCAGAAGAGGGCATAATTATTAATCAAACGAAAGTTTTACATCATAAGAAACCCAGCTCTTACATAGTATTATCAGAAAATAATCAATCAAAATAGTATATAATAAATATATAGTACTTCCGGTTTAAATCTATAAGATTCAAATAACTAAATTATACAATTCCAAAAGTTTAATTAAAATTGGTCAAAGAAAATAACTATGTAAAAATTATAACTTACTCTTCTAATTAAAACATTCTTATTTAAGGAGAAGATAAATGTAAGAGAGAATGAGTGAAAAAAAGATATGAGAAAGAATGAATGGGCAAAAAATAAAAGAGATATATAATTAATTGAGAATAAAATTGAAAAAAAAAACATTAGGTGATAAGACAAACTAAAATGCACTTATATTAAAAAGCAGACACCTCATATAATTACTTGTTTTTTTTTTGAACTAAAAGGGAGTAATATATGTATGCATGTATATTATATATATATATATATGTAATATCCTGAATTTTTGGGCTTAGGGACTTGATGATAAGCCTGTATTAGCTAGACAACTAGACTCAGTTCAGGAAGTGTGACAATATTATGAAAGGAATTTTATCAGAAAAAGATGGAAAAAAAAACAAAATTGTAAAAAAATTTTCTACACACCTATGGAAAAAAAAAAACAAAATTGAATTATTTTATTGGGCCTCCAAACCAAAATGTAGGGTAATCTAGCCACATCCAAAGCATTAGTGGTATTGAGATGTCTTATATCTCCCCTCAGGTCCCGTGTTCGAACCCCCCTCCCCTCGCCTTGTACCAAAAAAAAAAAAAAAGACATCCAAAGCATTGTTGCCTGCACTACCCCATGTCAACTGGCAACGCATTACCATTTAAAAAAATATAAATAATCATCACCCTTAATTTTCTCAACCTCTTTCTTGATTTTTATTGAGGAAGCATTACTAAATATGAATTAGGAAAAGATTGTCAAATATGAAAAATATGTTTTACAAATACCAACTCCCTAATTATATCTTGCATTAATATAAATTAAATATTTTCAAATGTTGTCTAACTTGATTACAAATACTCAAATTTGTACATGAACCTTGTTATTCTCAATAAACCAGATGTTCCATTGATCTGCATGATCTACAGTTTCAAACCATATTTCCCCAACTTCCCTTAAATAATAACATCATATTGTTCCATGGAACCCGTTTCCGTGGGAGCTCCTCATTTGGGGAAGCATCTGAGTCATCTAGATGAGATCTAGATGGTTCCTATTTCATTTTTTTAGTAAGTACAAAATTTAAAATAAAGACAATCTTTAAATTAACATTTTTTTTTAAGAAAAATGATTTTTTATTTAAAAAAAAGAAAAGAAAAAAAGAAACATCTGGACGGCCCAAATACTCCTCCAAACGGTTTCGTTGTTCCACCATATCAAACTGGAGAAAACCAATCTTTATTCCCACGTCTAAAGTACGCCTTGGTTTCTATTCCATGGGGGCATTTTTCCGCTTTTATTCACTTCCACATCGCTCGAATTCTTAAAATTTTAGAAACATCGAAATTGCTCGAACAAATCTTCGATGGTCTTGTCCTCTTGGATTTCTGGTATTATCTTGTTCATGAAATTCCAAAAAGAGATAAATTGGGCCTTAGGGTTTCTGCACAAGTACACTATCTTACTTCTTGACAACTTAATAAGTTTTGGAAAGCTCTTTTCTGTCCAACCAGAGTAGTATATAATTACTATGTATAATAAACAGCTAGATATCAATTTTCTTTGGGGAGTTGTTTTTATATTGTCTAGACACCCATTATTATTGCGATGAGATTTCTTCTCTTTTTTTCAAACTTCTGATATCTTAACAATGTCCAACTTTCATAAAAGAGCACCGGATCAATAGTGGTAAAGATTCATCATTGCCCACATTCAGATGGGAATTGAAAAAACAAAATTGCATTATTGAGGTTAAGGCAATTGTACTTGGGCAACCATATCAAAGAATTGCCCCTTCATTTTTAGTAGAACTCTGAGAACCGGTTTGGGTGCTCATCACTTGTCAAGACATTCATGAAGAGTCTTGGGAGGGAAGATTAGACAACATTTAAAGAAAAGATTCACAAGAGGACTTAATTAATCAAACGAAACATTTACATCATAAGAAACACAGATTTTACATATCATTATCAGAAAATAATCAATCAAAAACTCTATCATCTAGACTTCAGCGCTAATGATCTTAATTTTATTTACTGCTTCTTCTTCACGTTTGCACTGTTTCACACCTCATCAAGACGATCAATTGAACATAAGAAGTAAACTAAGACTTCAAATTTTAGAAGCATTCTTATTACCATAGCATGCAGAAAGTAAAACCATTATTCTTTATGTAGAATGCAATAATAATGATCCGGAGAGAACACTTATACAATCACCTGCAAAAAAAGAAAGAAATAGTTATTTTAAAGGAGAGGATGGATGTGAGAGAAAAAGATATAATAAGATGCCTCCACGTTTATTATTTATTTTAAAGGAGAGGATGGATGTAAAATATTTTCAAAAGTTTGTACACGAACCTTATAATTATCAATAAACACGATGTGCTGATGATCTGGATGGATCTAAAACTTCAAGCCATGTTTCTCCAACTTCTCTTGATTAACAAGATCAAGTCGTTCAGCCATATCAGATGTGAGAAAATTCTTCCAATCCCTAACAATCCCACGCCTAAAAAATGCTTTATGTTCTACTCCATGTGGCAGTTTTCCACTATTATTCACTTCCAAATTGCTCAAATTCTCAAAACTACATAGTCTCAATATATCATCCACAATATCATCAGCCTCTTCCTCCTTAGAAAATGCATACCCCATAAACCCAACAAGGTCCTTTAATACCCTATCAGGCTCGCCCTTCATGTCCTCATATTTCACAAACATTATTTTATTTGGCTTCTCCAAACTCTCCTTGTAGTACGCCAGCATGTGATCCCAAAATGGCCCCCAAGGGCTCACTCCTCTGCAAAATTGCTCGAACGAATCTACGATCATTTTGTCTGCTTGGAGTTCTGGTCTTAGCTTGTTCATGAAATGCCATAGAGAGACGAACTGGTCCTTTGGGTTTCTGCACAAGTACACTATCTTGCATCGCGACGACTTGGTGGACTCCGGCAACAAAACATATGGCATATGAGTCGAAAAAAGCCTAGGTGATGAGAAAAAGCCCAGGTCGGGTTCGGCTTGCCCATTGTAGACGATGATTTCTAGGGTGCGTACCAAAGCATGAGGATTGGCGGTGAGGAGAGGGTGAGTCGAGGACATTTGGTTAAGGTTCGGATGATGGGTTTTGCGGTTAAGAATAGCGAAGGTGAGGGCTTTCAACCACGTGCTGCCTGACTTTGGTGAGGTTACAAGGATTACATCGGAGTCGAGGGCTTGGAAGTGGTTTTGACAATTGAGAATGGCTTGGATTATTCTCTTGGTGAGCCAGACACATTGATATTGGTAGAGTTTACTCATAAGCAAATCTGGTTCTGTGGGTAAGTTTGCAATTAGGTCCTTGCACTCTTGGGATAGGCCTTTATCGTCTTGATCCCAAACGAGTCGTAAAGCTGCAACATTAGCAATGTTAGATTTTTCAACCGCCGTGGTAATTATATTTACTCTTGTGTAGGCAAGTATATGAAGTGAAGGCAATGAGTGTTAGTTCTCTGATGGTTTTGATGATTGCCAACAACTACAAACAATTAAAGAGGTTTTGCTCTTAAGTGTTAAAATTTTGTAGAAGAGCAAACCTCGAGGTTGGTTTTTCAACCTCGAGGTTGAGCCTTACAAATGGTTTTAAGGTTAAGTGTCAAAACTTGGTTTCACAAAAGAAATACGTGAAACCTCGAGGTTGGAAAGTTAACCTCGAGGTTCAGGCCTTATTGAAAACCCCAAGTTTTACATTTAGACTTATAACCTCGAGTATCAAGAGCTAACCTCGAGTTTTTGATCCATCCAGAGAAGTCATGGTTTTCATCAAGCATGGAAACCTCGAGGTTCATGTTTCAACCTCGAGGTTGGACATTCTATTTTGAAGCTTAAGTTTGAAGAAAAACCTGTTGGCCTCGAGTATGGTATTTCAACCTCGAGTATTGTGACATACAGAGAGCAAACTGGTTTTCAAAGCATTGAAAACCTCGAGGTTAAGATTGTAACCTCGAGGCTGGGCTTTATGTTTAACTTTGCACTTTGCATTTTCAAAAGGTCAACCTCGAGTACAGATTTACAACCTCGAGGTTGTCGGGCTCCAGTGAAAAATGAAGTTTTGAAACAATCTTCAAACCTCGAGTTTACCTTTGGAACCTCAAGGTTTGCAAGTTAATGAGATTTTTCAGAAGGTCTCTTTTTAAGTGAAACCTCGAGGTTCACTTTGCAACCTCGAGGTTGAATGTTTTAAAACCTGAGTCTGGGTGAAGTTTACTGGTCAACCTCGAGGTTGGATGAACTAACCTCAAGGTTTGTGACCGTTGGTGCTTTTTCAAATTTGTGAAATTTGTGAAATCTGTTATATCTTGTTGTTTGATCTAATTGCTTTCATATATCATTCACTCATGATCCCAGATATGTTTAACAAGTTTGTTGAGTGTTTTTCAGTTAGCACAGATCAAGATTATTGAAGATTTGCGAGAAAAAGCAAAAAGGTGAACAGTGCATTTAATGCACCTGCACAATCTCATCTACTTTCGGCTAATCCATCTGAGCATGCCTTGTTAACGTTAAAGAATGTTTACTACATCAAGTAAAGTCAATTCCAACGGGCAGAAACTCAGAAATCCACATCAGATCACATTAACACTTGGATTAGCATAAGCTTAGAGAGAGAAGATGACCAGAACCTAAGCTAATCACTTCCAACGGTTGAAATCTTTCTACAACGGTCATTTAATGTTCTCTACCTATAAATAGAGAGCATTAACTTCATTTACAGATGATACACACCTACTTTGAGCGAAAGTCTACTAAGTTCATTTATTGTGTGTTAGCTTTCACTTGTAAAGTATCATACTTGATACAAGCACTTCAGTGTTCATCATATCTACTCTGTAAGAGAGTCAAATACTTGTAAATCATTTATTGATTGAGATAACTACAAGTCAGGGGACTTGGTAGTTGGGGTGTATTGATTACAACTTGTAAGGGGGAGTGTGTTCTAGTGAGAGAACAACTCTCAGTACAGAGTGTGTAATCAATATTGTTGAGTTAGTGGATTGAAAATCCCAAGTGAGGCTTGGGGACTGGAAGTAGGTCAGGAAAGGACCAAACCAGTATAAATTGCATTGTGTTTAGCTTCTTCTCCTTATCCTCTCTGTTGTGCCCTGTTCTGAGTGACCAAAAACAGAACAAGTTTCGAAATTATTAAAGATACCCAATTCACCCCCCCTCTTGGGTATAAAGCTCCTGGTTTCAATGAGATCTTATATGGCTTTATATAATGTTAGTGATCAGTGACAGAGAAAAATATCAGCTCTCATTATTTTCTTTTTCAAACATGGTGGGGCCACATAATTCTTATCAGCGATGGCAGTTCAAAGAACTAAAGAAAATGCCAATCTAGTGACACAAGATGTGCTCTTAGTCTTAGTGACCCAAGCCTGGGTTTGATCCCCAACACTTAATCAAGCTTTACGTCTGTTGTCCAAAATTGGAGGTGGGAAAAAAACCAAAGAAAATCAATCAAAATGGGTATGTATCAGTGATTAGTCCCTATAAGAGACTACTGTTGGTTAGTGTCTCTTTCATTTTGAGAGACCAGTATTGTCTTGCTATAGTGTTATTTTATTGTTCAATTTTCATTATTAATTTATTTATGTTAATTTGGTTATGCTTAATTGTTTTGTTCTTTTATAGAGTAATATTGGTGGGTTTATTGTTTATAGTAAGGATTTCAAATAATTACTTTTTGAATTAAATTTTATTTAGATTTATTAAAGGGAAAATTAGGAAAAAGGACCAAGAAGAAATAATATTTATTGAGAACGACCGTAAAAGTTATAATTATCTAAAAGAACCAATAACCAAAATAAAAATTTTAAAATACTAAATTGCCCTTAATGAAACCCCTACATTTTCTCTCATGTTTTATTTTTAAAACTAATATAGATTTTTTAAATTTTATTATATTAAACACAATTTCTCTCATTTTTTACTACTTATGTAGGTATCTATTAAAACAATCACACAAACATATTTCATTTTGTGAAAATTATAACTTTTAAAATTGATACAAACTTTTAGGATTGAAGAAATCTGTGCAGTATAAATAAATTGACAAAAAACTTTAATTGAAAATAAAAATTACATAATCTTGAGGAAACTTAAAATGTTTTATAATTTATCATGAATGTTAAATAAAGCTTATGTATACCTATTTTTTAAAAAAGAATATGCAATTTTAGAACATTTAAAGAGGAGGCCAACATTATGTCATAACATATTTATATGAGTTTTAAAAATAAAAGGCAATATAATGTTTCTTGACCAAAAATTATGTAATGTTACGTCAATATACTTATAAAAGGATAGATTATCTACTATATTTATTTTATTCAAGAATGGTATACATGATTGCCTCCCCAGAGAATACTCGTGTGTAAACCAAAAAAATAATGTTAATAAAAAATTTAACATAATCAATAAAGTCTATAATATTCAAATAATAAAAATGTTTTTTTTTGAGATAAAAGCTTTTTTAGTGACTGAGATATTATATAAAAAATTTAACATCTTCTCAATTAGTCTATTTTACTTAGTATAAAATTGCATAAATCAGGCAAACCAAAAAAAAAAAAAAACTTAATCATTTAAATGGGCCAATATTTGTGTTAAAAATTAAATAATATATTGATGATATGATTATGTTAGTGTTAGTTAAAGTTTAAAAAATGATGATTCTGATGGTTGTAATTTTTGTGGAAAACAAAATTTAAATTGCTTTTAAAATAGAATGTGGGGGTGATTAAAGGAGAGAATGTATGAAGATCAATCAATTGAAATTTAGTATTTTTAAACTTATATTTTGGATGTTGGTCCTTCTGAATAATTACAACTTTTACGGTCATTCTCAATAAATATCATATGGTTCTAATTTTCCCTTTATTAAATTATATGTATTAAGTTTTATTTAAGTAACTTTGAAGCTTGTTTAAAGCCTTTAATGCTGCTCAAAGCCTACATTATATTTTGAGCAATATTTTTCAAACTTCTCTTGAACCTCTAGTCTGAACCTATTCATGAAGTGCCATAGTTATAAAGAAATCAAAAAACAAAATCATGAAGGGAAGATAGTGAGATTATTGCCTATGTTTGAGAGGAAAGGAATTTATTGGAGGGTTAAGCTTGCAACAAGTCCTGTGGTTGATGGGATAATAATTAATATCAATAGAAAGGAAAATATTTTTTATATTTTCAATGTGATTTTAACATGGAGGTCCCAAATATATTTTATGTTTTCAATTTTAAATAAGGGTTAGTAGCAAAAATACACATGTGCTTTATCCTCGGAAGTACCCAGCACCATATGCTTTTTTGGGAATAAAAATACACATGTGGTTACATTTTAGGAGCAAAAGTCACACCATCATTAAAATTTTGTTGTAAATACAACATTTCCTGTTGTAAATCTAGTATATTGTAAATATGGTTTTTTCTGTTGTAAATGGCCAGATTTTAAATTTTATTGTAAATACAGCACGTCCTGTTATAAATCTAGCTTTTTTCTGATGTAAATGATCTTTCTATGTTCAAAATCTAGGTGTTTATATGTTGTTGTAAATATGTTATTTTCTGTTGTAAAATATGGCCAAATTTTAAATTTTGTTGTTACAGCACTTACTGTTGTAAATATAGCCTTTTTTTGTTGTAAATGACATTTCTATGTTCAAAATTTAGGTCCTTAAATGTTGTTATAAATATGACATTTTCTGTTGCAAATACACCGTTAAGTTAGATTTTAACGGTAGTGTGATTTTTGCTCTTAAAATGTAACCACATGTGTATTTTTACTCCTGAAAAAGGCATATGGTGCTGGGCGCTTCCGAAGGTAAAGCACATGTGTATTTTTGCTCCTTTACCCTTTAAACAATTATTTTCCCATGTTCATCGTTTAGATTTGGACTTGTGCTTTTAATATTGGGGTGATCATGTCTGCGCAGGCACATATACATATATGAGTATTTGAAATTTGATTGAGAGATGTGGAATATGATAAAAAGGTTAGGGTGTTTAGTTACTTTGTAAAAATGGGTGCCACCTTTTGTAACATCCCAAATTTTGGGCCTAAGAATTGTGAATAAGCCTAAATTAAGCAGATGACTAAGCCTAATTCGGGAAGAGTCTCCAGAATGTCGAGAGATAGGAAGCCTCTCGGGAACTAGGTAACCCAACTATACGGGTTAATGGACCTAGTACGTATAAGCCGTGGAATTAAAGTGTCAATGAAGAAGGGGCCATTGAGAACTTATACTGTTTACATTTGGTTGGAAAAGATGCTACCCAACTATGCCCTGAGGTATAAGACAATTAGTTGAGAGAAAATATACCTATATAAATAAATATACGACATTTCCAGGGTAGTAGGTATGCCGTGCATTTTTAAAGAAAACACCAGTTTATGACATCATTTGTTGGGTCTCGATACGCATGTCACTAACTTGAGTAAGAATCCTAGGTACATCTAGTAAACTCAGACAACAACATCAGAACCCAAACACGTAAATCAAGGCAAAAACCCGAACAAGCAACATGCAAACCAAGAACATGAACATTGAAAATTAACATCAGGGCCCTTTTTACAGAAAAAAAAAACCAAAAAATGCCCCAACTAAATCAGGGCCCTTGGCACTGATTTTCAGAACCTACGTGAGTTGTTAATGGGGCTGATATAGTTGTTAACGGGTAGGTAATTAACAACAAAATCAGTACCATTAACTACAATTTGCTAACAACTAAATTAGCCAAGTTAACAACTATATCAGTACCATATCAACAACTATATTAGCCCTGTTAATAACTCACATAGATTCTGACAATCCCAGAAAAGGCCCGGGGGCCTTTTTTAGGATTTTCATAATCTTGGAGCCTTTTTTGTTTTTCCTTTAAAAAGGGTCCTGATGTGAATTTTCCCTAACATTTATGGCACTTTCTCAAAAACTGTGTAACACACACACACAACACCTTACAACCCTCTTTAACCGTGCCCTCCCTCTCCCTCTCACATATTAACACATGTCTTTCCCCCTCACAAGGCACATGTCTTCATGCATGCTTGCCACTTGGCACACGTGCATGAAGACACACACACACATAAAGCAATCAAAACCCTCACTCCCTTTCATTTTGCACGGCTGATCCCCTCCCCCCTCACCACTCAATTTTCTCTCTTCATTCCTATCAAAACCGTAGACACTCTCACACACATTCACAAAACAAAAATCAACCTCTCATCCTCTCAACTCCCTCTCGGCCCAACCCTCTTTCTAAACACAAACCAAAACTCTCTCAACTACTCCCTACTCCCACGGTCTTCTCCCCTCATCCATAGATTAGCATCACCATCATCAACATCCAACTCATAAAGAAGGGCCACGGTCTGGAAGCAAGAACACAAGGTAAGAACTTGAACATCAACTATCATGTCTTAGATGTTCTTGCCATGCATGTCACTTTGAATGATTGTAAACTCACATGCATGTAGCTTTAAGGTCAGATTAAAGGGTTTGAAGAAGTGAAGGTACTCACAAGGTCAAGAACAAGCATTGGTAGTAAGAATCTCAATCCTTTTCTTGAGATTTTGAAACTTAAAGTTTGAAACCCAGATCTAGAAATCTTTGGTAAACTCAAAGAAAGCGTTGGAATCTTGAAAATATGAGACCACCATCGTGTTCCTTATGACAATTAGTGTGGGAATAAGATTTTTAATGAATTTTTAAAGGTGGTTTTACACATAAAATAACAAGCTCAAAGAAGAGTCAAATATGCTAGTTTTGAGTCATGGAAAGTAGTAAGCTTGTGAGTATGGTTTCAATGGGTAAATGTTCTTCAAAAATTTTGAAAATATTCTAGAAGATAGAGGATGGTTTCATTGGGTAAATGTTCTTCAAAAATTCTGAAAATATTCTAGAAGATAGAGGACATGCATATCGTTAAAATGGTGGGTATCTTGTATTTTTCTAAGCTTTGGTCAGAGAGAAATAAATTGTACAAAATGGCTATGAGTTCTGGAAACCAATCTGGATAGTCTGGACGTTTTTGGAAACTAGGAACGAATGGCATGTGATTAAATATTGGAACCAATTTTCCTAAAAACTAGACTTAATAAGGAGTTTATAGGTTTTTGAACCACCTAAATTGGACACCTAGAACACCAGATCTTTAGAGGTTTTTAATCCTAAAGATCCACAGCGAGGGTGATCATATCTGGTGAGAGCAATAACTTGCCACGGTGGGAAAACCAAGGGAGGCAGCAATGGAGAGTTTTGATGAAGAGGAAGGATAAGAACACAAAGTTTTAGCTGGAACTTGAAGATCGACGCGACGACGACAAAGGCAGCCAGATTTGCTACCATACATGTCCGACGAGGAGAAGCGGTAGCAAAGACTTAGAATTACTTATTAATCATGCTTTTGATATATACAGTCATCTATTATCAAAACTCAACTTTATCATAATTCTAATCCTAAAATTTTCACTAATCAATACAAAGTGACAAGTGGGGAGAAGAGCAGGCAAAATGAATAATGAGAAATGAAGAATGACTTTATTATGAGTATTGATCAAATACAAAGTGACAACTGAGGAGAAGAGTAGGCAAAATGAGGGTAATCGAATTGTCCTCCAGTGTATATGGCTACTTCTATTTATAACGGGATTTTGGACGCCAAAAATACTGTTTTTGGAGCCAGAAGTGGTGCTAGTGTTCATTTTTTACGTCCTAAATTTTAATTAGGACGCCAAAAACCTCCATATAATTACAAAAATGTCACCATCTTTATTTTTTACTTTCCTTTCTTAAAAAAGAACATATAACGCCATATCTATTTTTTGTGGTCACCTACTGAACGGGTTCCTGTGGGAATTTAGCGGTAATTGGGCATGGTTCCTGATCTTGTTCCATGATTGGAAGAAGGTTCCAAAGGATAACAAGGACAAAGCGTTCGCTAATGTTGTGCAGGTAAGTTATGGTGCTTAATTAAATTGTACATGTTAATAGTTATGACTTGTGGTTTATTTATTCATTTATTATTAATTAATTAATTACTAATTAAATTATGATACAGAAAAAGTTTAACGTTCGCGGTGCCGTGAAGAGGTACATACTGATGAAAATAGGGGAAGGGTGGAAGAGCAGGAGGGTCGTCTTTACACCCAATAGAATGGAGATAGGACAATTCCTCTACAGCAGTTGATCGAGAGCCCTCTAGACGGCATAGAGCCAAACGACTGGGCAGCTTTTTTCTAGTATAGGAGGAGTGCAGAGGGACAAGTACATCTTTTAATTAATCATAGTTTACATTTGGTTTTAATTAATTAATTTATAGTTTAGATGTAGTTTAAATATAGTTTACAAGATATCAAAATAATAATTAATTTAACTTAACATTTTGTTTGCTCCTCCTTATAGGCTCTGTCGCAGAGGAACACCAGAAGCAGGAAATAGCAGAGGGTCAATCACACAGCAGGAACAAAGACGTTTGTTGTGACTTACAGTGAGATGGTATGTTGAAAGTTAAATTAATTTCTGGTTTAACTGATGATTGTTTTATTTTTAAAATAACAAAAATTATATTCTTTTAATTGTTTCAGCAAGAGAAGGCTCGGCAGAAGAACCGTCAGACGGACTATGGGCAGCTGTTCACACGCATGCATAGACATCGAGATGGGATGCCGACCTTGAAGGCGGCAGAGGAGATAATAGTAAGCTACAAAAAAATTAATTACTTATTTAATTTAATACATTTAAATTTAATTAAATTGTTTCATTAATGTTTTATGCAAACTGTGCGTCAGGCCCAGAATGAGAAGAATCAAGCAGATCTGCGAGCGTCGCAGCCTCCACAGTCACAGGGGTCTGTGGATCCTACGGCCCCATTGAAAGCTGGTGTGGATCTAGTCGGGCATCGTGGACGTGTTTCAGGTATGGGGCTAAGTACCAGGCCTAGCATTGTGTACGACAAGGCCTCTTGCTCTGAGGCCGGAACCTCTGGCTCGAGAAGGCCACCACCAGAAGTGGTTGATGTAATCATTGCCGAGAAGGTTGCTGCACACAGGGCGGAGGATGAGGACAAGAGAGATACAACCGTTGTAACATCCCAATTTTCGTAAATGTTTTCGCAGCGTGTTTGATCGGAGTAGAGCATCGGAGGTATTTAGATTGAAAAGTAACTGATAGTCATCCACTGAAATGTATGTGTTAGCTTTCATAGCGTTACAAAATTTCAAATGATTTCATCGTTAAATACATAAAAAGAATTCCTTCCGTCCGTCCCTACGCCTGCTACTTACCCTTCTCTTCGACCCTGTTCACTCCAAATCCTGAAGCTTAGGTAAGAGCTGAGGTTCAATTCCCATTGAATCTCAGGTAACGGTTAACCTCATGCTTATGTAATAGTTATGTATGACAGATTTTCATGACATTACAGCAATATTCACATGTGAAAGATAATAACAGAACACAGCCACTGCATATGAATATTATTATAGTCTGCACTATTCACCAGTGCCACGGTGTACATCCGTGTCCTTAGCACTAGGAAAACTCAACGGTATTATCAGGACCATAACCCATGTATAGCTGTATATGTATGCACAACTTTTAACAACAGAGTCTCAGACTATCTATCACATATAAGTATACAATAAGCATCAGACTTAGTGTTACAGTACGCGTCCGTACCTTAATCGATGATATCAATACGTTGCTGATCGGACGGTAGTCACGATTATCCTATAATGGTAATATCACATTTATTAATTTACAATTATTATTCTAGAAGATATCCTAGTCACTAATGACCTTTTTACCCTTGGTAGGATTATTTCTCAACTTATCACCCTTAATTCTTCAAAAACGCTGGTCCAAAATTCCGGACAGATTTTTGTCTAATCTTTGGAAAATCATAACTACATCTAGAAAAATCGAAACGAGGATCCGTAAAATTCCTTAGAATCCTTAGGATGTCTAATTTCAAGTAAAAATAATCACTCTTACCCAGATCACCTGATTCATTCCCAGTTTTAAAGTTTTGAGTCTCTGCCCAGAATTTTTCCTGAAATTCGTGGTTAAACTTTGAGAATTTGTATCTCACTGCACACAACTCATTTTAACATGTTCTTGGTATATTTAAAAAGCCCTATATGTCTAATTTAACCATGAATTTTCCCAGAATTTTTCAACATCATTTTCAACATAAAATATTGACATTTTCACCACTGACTTCAGAAATTCTTTAACCGATGAAATTTCGCCAGAACTTCGTTACTTGGATGTTTCTCTTCAAAAATTTTGCTCTATCACCTTCTTCATCAATTTTTCGAAATAAAGCTAATTTTAACCATAAAAACATGAAAATAAAATTATTCTAGAATATTTATGATCTAAGCTACTTCTACCTAAGAATTTAAGTACTAAAACTCAAAGAACTTAAAGCTAGAGCTAGAGAACTTACCAAGAGCCTTGCTACTCCTTCAAGAAGCTCATTACTCTCACTCTCAACTCTCTAATTCAGATTTCTTTTCTTGCTTTGGTGTGAGAATTCATGGAGCACAAGGTTGCTATTTATAGCCAAATGCCATGACACTATTCACACCTTTTCTTCTTGGTTATACACCCTTGGATCTAGGTTAATTGGGAGCTCCAATCCTAGCCCTCCATTTCCCCCAAACCGTCCCCCCTTTCTCTCTCCCTAATCCTCTTCCATTTTTATAAAGAACCCTATCCCAAGTACATTATCTTCTTCCAAAAAGGTGTTTCAAATTTATCCCATGTGTGTTGATAAATCTTTGGCCTTCTCTTCAAGTTAAAATTTCCTACCTCTTCCATTCTTTGTTTTCTACTAGATAAAAATATATTTGGGGATCTTAATGAAGTTTTATTCAACTTTTCTCACTGGTTTTGAAGTCTTGAAATCCTTAGCTTCATTTAGAGACCTCAAACACCCATTTTCTCACTTAGAAGAAATCTTCAAAAGTTGAGGAAATGGCTTTGGTTATAACCATTGTCAAGCTTAAATTATGCTTGTTAATAATCACTTCTTATATTTGATTTATGATTAATGGATCCCAAGATACAATTTATTTTGTATAGATTTCCCTTTGCTTATGTCTTGAATTAATTTCATGGATTAATCTAATTGTTTTCTGCCTAATTTTCCTATTGGAGGATACTGACTCTTCCTCCACACACAACACTCACAACCCTTTTCCTCTCTCTCTCTCTCTCACACACACACACACAACACACACACACTTGCACCTCCTCTTGCTTTTTCTCCCACCGCCCTATCCTCTACCATTTTATTTATGAGCCTAATTGATTTTAGTACAATATCCTCTTCCATTTGCTTTCCTCTTTTGTTAACTTAATTTCCCCCATGTGTTTTGCTAAATAATATCTAGATATTATGAGTTTAAATGCCTCCCATTGGTTCTTTTATTTTCACATGGATTAAGCTTCTTAATTATTTAAGCCCTTAGATTAGCTTTATGAGGTTAAATCTTGGCCCTTAGATCATAGTTGAAATTGTTGACTTTTCAAAGCTTGATTAGAGTTTAATTAACATCTTAATCCAATGCTTAATTGTCCCTTGATTGTTGTATTATTGGCTCTTAGAGTAGTTTATGATCATTGGTAATCTACTTTATGCTAATCTTAACCCCTTATTGGTCTTTGAGTTTTAATTAGCTTAATACACCTCTAATTGATGACCATTAATATTAATTGTAAATAATTGCCTAAATATTCTATTAGTGCCAATTTAATTGCTCATTAATTGTTGGTAATTTGCCTTTTAATTGTTCAAGTGTTTTGATAATTCTTTATGGCTTTTTATGAACTAAATATGAACTTAGGTATTAGTTTGATAATTATAGGGCTTAAGAAAATTTAGTTTCTTAATAAATTATGAAAATTGAGGCTTAGGTCTTCATTAATTAATCCCTTGATTAATTATGAAAATTTACACAATTATTTAGTTTAGTGAAAACCTAGTTGTTTATTAATTCTTATTAATTTCTCCTATTTGTTTAAGTATTTTCCATAACACCTTCTTGCTCTTTTTTATCATAGAAGAACCATAATTTAATATAGTAATTATTTGCAATTTATGATATTTTATAATTCCTGAGAAAATTCAATCATGGGTCAACTTAATCCTTAAGAAAAATTTCCCTATAAAATAGAATAAATATATCACAAAATTTGAGACCATATATTCACCTATTTTAAATTGGTGTCATCAATCAAAATATTGTATTTATGAGAAATAATAATTTTTGGGGTATTACAACTGTTGGTACGCTCGTCAGAGCCAGAGCTAGGATGTTGTTATCGGGGCCTTGATAGAGTTGTTACCTCACAGATGGTTTCCATCTCCCGATCCTCCCCCTCCGTTCATCTTGGAGGATTCCCCCGCCTCCTCATTTGTTCGTCTACAAGGATCCCCATCTGCGTCCTGCTGCTGCAGATGACGAGGGCGTTGTTAACTCTAGTCGTGCACGTGCCCCCTGAGAGAGGCCTTCCTGAGACAGGACTTGATCATCAGGTTCCTGATAGTTAGTTTTTATTTACTCATCCCGGTTGAATTTGTTTGTTCAAGAACTATGTTATTTGATTTGTTGACAATTTTATTTCTTCAAATTAAATGTTATCTTTTATTTTAATAGGTTGTTGATATTGGAGTAGCATTTGAATACTTATAATTCATTTATATTAGGTCATTAATTAATGTTTCCTATAATATAAATTTATCATGGTTAAAAAAAGGATATTGTAAAATAATAAATGGAGTGACCAATTATTGAATAAAAAGATATTTTTTTAAGATTTTAAGTAGTAACAGTTAAAATTTGTAGCGGTTAGTACGACCCAACCGCCACAAAGTTGAATTTCAAATGGATAAAAGGCGCCAACATTTGTCATGGTTTCTTTTGTAACCATGACAAAGTTTAATTTAGTAGCGGTTAAAGTAGCAGTTCATTAACCACTACAAATTTGAATTTCAAATGGAACAAAAGGCCCCAACATTTGTCGCGGTTTCTTTTATTACTGTGACAAATTTTAATTTGTGCCGGTTGTTGTCGCGGTTGTAAAACTGCTACTAAGTGTATATTTCTATCGGTTGTGCAACCGCTACAAATTAAGCCATGTTGCATTTAAAGATGTCAAAGCTTGCATTGAAGCTAATTAAACATTCTCTCTTCATTTGTATTGTATCTTAGGTTTGTTTACTATGTATGGATAAGTAATGGATCAAGTTGCCATGAAATTCTCTCGTATACTTAGCAGGATTGAAAGCTTTCTTAGATTTCGCCTTCACTCACGCCAGTATTAATGGCAAGATCAAGTGTCCATGTTGTCGGTGCAAGTTTAAGAAGTGGCAGACACGAGAAGGTGCTATGGAACATCTTCTTCAGAAGCCATTCCCGGAAGCATATACATTCTAGGAAGTTCATGGTGAGACATGTGGTATGAGATATGGGGATCATCTTCCTCAAAGCTCACAAGTAGCAAATCAAGTAAATCAAGATGATTCGGTTAATAAGGTTGTTCGCGATGCTTTTGGTTATTAAGATGAGAGTGATCGTCCTTTGTATTAGGGTAGTCAGAATTACTAAAAATTATCTTTTCTAATCAAATTGTACCATATCAAGTGTTTGTGTGGGATCCCTAATAAGGCAATGTCAATGTTGCTTGAATTACTACAAGATGCTTTCCCTAACGCGGACATTCCCATAACCTTCTACGAGGCCAAGAAGATAATCAACAGATTAGACTTGAACTATGAGAAAATCGATACTTGCCCCAACGACTGTATGTTTTATTGGGGAGAGGACGCTTGGAAGGAGACTTGTAAGAAGTGTCATACTTCAAGGTTTAGGATAGTTCGGAAGGGAAAAAAGAAGAAAAAGAAACCCGCAAAGATTCTCAAGTACTTTCCTTTAAAACCTTGCTTAGAAAGATTGTTTATGTTGTTTAAGACTACTGAGCATGTGAGGTGGCATGAAGCTGACAAGAACGAAGATGAAAGACTCAGGCATCCATGGGATGCTGAAGTGTGGAAAGCGTTTGACTCAGTCTTTCCAGATTTCTCGGCGGACCCTAGAAATGTTTGTCTTGCTTTAGCGACCGATGGTTTTAATCCATTTGGGAATCTTAGCACAAGCTATAGTATATTTCCAGTTATGTTGATACCTTACAACTTACACCCTTGGATGTGTATGAAACAAAGCTCCTTCATTATGTCCATGATCATTCCAAGCAAAAGGCACCAGGAAATGACATCAGTGTGTATCTCCAACCGCTTATCAAGGAGTTGGTGGAGTTGTGGAATGTAGGCATTGAGACGTATGATGCGCATGAGAAAATACTGTTCAACTTGCGTGTGGCCTTGATGTGGATTATCAATGACTTTCTTGGATTGGGAACATTAACATGGTGGAATGTGCATACCAGCCTTGCATATCCTGCTTGCAATTGTGACTCTGACTCAATGCGTCTTCCTTACAATCGTAAGTGGTGCTTCATGGGTCATCGAAGGTTTCTCGATGGTACGCATAGGCTTAGGTTGCAACGCAATCGTTTCAATGGGCAACAGGAAAAAAGAAGACCTCCTAGGAATTTATCTAGTTCAGAAATCATAGAGCAGCTTGTGGATGTTGAATTTGAGTATGGGAAAAAAACACAATCCAGCAAAGGCCAGGATAAAAACTGCCATGGCTTCTGGTTCTGTGCCCCAGCAATGGCGGAAGATAAGCATTTTCTTCACTCTTCCGTATTGGAAAGATAATTTGCTCCGACATAGTCTGGATGTCATGCAAATTGAAATGAATGTGTGTGACAATGTGTTGTACATGATTCTTAATGAACCAAGCAAGTCAAAAGATCATCTTCAAGCGAGGAAAGATTTATGGGAGATGGGAGTTTGTGGAGATACGTGGTCGGATGAGCATGACAGATTTCAACAGGGAAAATTCACCCTGACAAAACCAAATAAGGAAATCTTCCTCGCGACATTGAGGGCTCTAAAAGTTCCGAACCGGTATTCAAGTAACATTTCACGATGTGTTGATGTGCAGGCTCGAAAGGTTGTTGGGTTTAAGAGCCACGACTCACATGTGTTTATGCAACAGTTACTTCCGCTGGCCATCAAAATAACGCTGCCTCTCAATGTGTCAATCATTTTGGTCGAGTTGTGTTCCTTCTTCTGGAAGTTGTGTTCCAAAGCTTTGATCATAGAAGAGCTTGACCAGCTGCAACAAAAACTCATTCTTACGCTGTGTCATTTTTTGATGATCTTTCCTCCGTCATTTTTCACGGTCATGGTTCACTTGACAATACACCTTGTTCACAAAACAAAGCTTGCTGGCCTAGTTCATTATTGATAGATGTATCCTATTGAGAGATACTCATTTAAAATTAATTACTTTACATTTACTTCCTAGTCACACATTTCAACATTAATGTATCAACATTTTTCCTTCATTATTTTATAAGTTTCTTGGGAAACTAAAGTTTTACGTGAGGAATAAGGCGTGGCCTGAAGGTTCAATCACAGAAGGTTATATTGGGGATGAGGTCTTGTATTTTTATTCCAGGTACTTTGATGACATTGAGATGTCATTCAATCGATTGCATCGTGTAGATGATTACCCTGAGCCAGAGCCAAAGCCATCAGCAACAGAGTTGATAATCCCTCGTGTTTGTAAACCAGTTCGCGGAACTGAGAACTTCAAACTGACGATACTTAAGAAGTTTCAAGCACATAGACATGTTTTGATTAATTGCATTGAAGTTGAATTGTACCTTCTGTAAAGATTGCACACAGATATATGTTATCCTATATATTTCCCGTTGGAAATTATGCCCTAGGGGCAATTCATTGTACTTTGGATATTTAAGTTATTTAAAGTATTCTCTTTTCTTATCATTTTCGTTTGCATGTTCGTATTGATAACTGCATCCCTGGATAATCTTATAGATTATCCTAAATGTCCCTGGTTGGTCATCTACACGGGAGTGAAGATGAAAAAAAAGATCAGTATGACTTTGATGAGGTATGGAAATACGAATCAAAGTCATGGGCACTTGTAAGAGTACAAGGTGCTGGACTAACCCACTATGAGAAAGCTGCATGGATTAAGTCATAAGCTTATCTCATGTATAACAGCGTCACGACGCCCTATGACCTGATACCATCATAGATTCCTACATGATGAGTCACTGGTCTTTGACCTAGTCAAAAGTCACCTTTGACTGGGTGATGATAAAGGCTAGGATCAGGATTAGTGGTTTTCATGCGGAGGAATGTGAGTGGTCAAGATGGGATTTGTCCCTCACATATGTAGAGAGATAATGCTGGGCCCCTCGATGAGTGAGTCTAAGAAATGTATGGCCATACTGTGATGGAAAGGAGTTTCCATTTCACTTATTAGACTACTCGAGAATCGAGAAAGCAATGGTCAAGAAAAGGAAGTTGACATCATCCATGCCTCATCCTTGACCAAATTATCGCGTGACAAAAGGGACGTGACATGGTTGTACGATAAGTAGTATCGTGTCATCGATCCCCATGTGAATTGGGTAGTCGCAATGTCTTGCTAGAGGCCGCTTGCAACTTGTGGGCTGATACAGTGTTGGCCCACTGCCAATCTCATATGGGCCTGCAGGGTCGCACACAAGAATAATCCAACACGGGTGAAGGTGTCCAGGTTCATTGAATCTCAGATTAATCTGAGATTAAATGAATACTAAATTTAATCTAGGATTTATATATATATATATATATAAAATTCGAAATTAATATATATATATATTATAAATTGAGATTATAATATATGATATTTGTTTAGTATTTAATTTATTTGATAAATTAAATATCTGAAACAAATAGAGATATTGTATCTCATTTAATTTCGAATAAAGATATCGTATATCTGTTTAATATTAAATTGAGATATGGTATCTCAGATTTAATTAAATAGATAGATATCATATCTCGGATTTAATTTATGATGATAAATTAAATCAAAAGGCTTTAAATTTAGATTTGATTTAAATTCAAAATTCGAATTTCCAAATCTGGCTTTTAATATATTCAATTACATTTATGAGATAGATGTGATTGATATGTTGACCAGATTCAAAAATCCGAATTTCCAAAATTAATAAAGGATTAATTTTGGTTATATAATACGCCTATCGGGTTTAGAAAAACCTACGGGATTTTCAGTCGAGCGTATTCAGAAAAGCCGCGAGAAACCCTAGAGCAACTTGAGAGAGAGAGACGCACAAGAAGCGCTAGCACGCTGCCGCAATCGTGTTTTGGGGATTGTTCGTGTGGATACCAGTAGAGGAAGCCGATCCCAAGAGTCGACTTCTGCTGATCGAAAGAACGAGACGCGGACGTGTTGATCGCCCACCTGATCAAAGGAACGAGACGCGGACGTGTTGTTCGAGAAGGTAGCCCACCTGATCAAAGGAACGGAACGCGGAATAGTTCAACACAAGGTATGATTCGGTTTCCTTAACTCTGATTTAAACGTCGTTGAGTGATCCTTCGGAAGGATTCGTAAGAAATTTTTAATCCGCTGCGTGTACGAATCCCTACATTTCCTTACATGTTATACTCACATTTCTTGGTCGTCTTCGAATGTTTAATTATAGGGAATTTAGGAGTCATATCTAGCATTAGCTGAGGAACCGTACACAGACATCATCTGAAATTGATAGAAAGGTCCATAGAGAATTCCTGGGTTGGTTTAGAAGGAGAATAATGAATGACCACAACCCCCACTCACCAGAATTCAAAGCTCTCACACTCGGCCCCTTGATCACGTCCAAAGATTTACGGCATACAATGTCAATGGTTTCAAGTTTTGCACCATTTCATGAGACCATGGATTGCTGACCTAAAACTCAGGTGTATATGGCACGTTTGGGACAAGGAGTTATGCGAGCAGTAGTGACGAGAACATGCAGTTCGGTGACGTCTCGTATTATGGAAAGCTGCTTGATGTGGTCAAGATAACTTATCAAGGCCTTTTCTTTGTGAAGCTATTCAAGTGTTTGTGGGCGAATAAGGCAACGTCCTGGGGACTCACTTAGGCATCACATTAGTGAATTTCTCCCGACCTATTCACATTGGTCAATCTGAAGATGATGAGCCGTATATTCTTGCCTCAGAGGCGCATCAGGTTTATTATGTCCCTAATGAGAGGCATAGGGATTGCAATATGGTGGTTCACCTAAAGCCTCGGGACCTTTACGACATGGGCAATGGTGATAACATCACTTATGAGAGTGAGCTGTTCCAACCCACGAGTTTTGAAAACTTCTTCTCAGACGGCGATGACAATTTACCTATAGTTCGGTAAGTTTTTTAATACACTCTCTATGGAATAATAAAACTTTAACTAAAGTTTTATTTGTGTTTAAACATATTCAACTCACACGTAACATTTTATACAATCTTTCTTTGTAGGGATGGTGACAAAGATTGAGAGAAAAAATTATGCCTGTGATGTAATCTTCTTCTTCTTATTATTATTTTTTTAAAAAAAATACTTTGTAGCGGTTTAGAACCGCTACAAAAATTAAATGAACCGCTACAAACACAAATCAGTAACCGCTACTAATTATAACCGTTACAAAAAAGCGAACATTCAACTGCTACAAACGTATGCGTAGATATCAAAATAAATACCCCACCAAACCTCATTTAATATGCTTCAGTTTCCTTTTCAACGCACGTTTTCTCTCAGTCTTCTCTCATATTTTTACGTTTTCTCAAAGAGGTTAAGTATTTTAAGGGGGTAAGTACTGTTGAACCGGATAAATCTAATGATTATCAAAATATTTCTTTTTTCTTCTACCCTTCTGATACTAACTATTGTTATTTTATAGTTGTATTACATCTTTTTTAAACTTTCTTTCTACTTTCACATATATTATTGGATCCACTTTCACACAAAATTTTTTAAGAATTAATTTTATTTTTATTAACTCATAATTAGTTGTTATTATACTTATATATTCTCATTGTTTTAACCTAGATTGGTAATAACCTTATATAATCAAATATCATATTTTAATATCATTTATTTTCACTAAAAATATAAATTATTAACAATCCAATATTTACTTAATCACTATAGTAATTAAATTTTTTTTTCAATTTCATACATTTCTAGCGCTTAAACAACTGCTACAAATACGAACAAAGATACAAAATGCGCCAAAGCTACTTTCTAAAAAATCACGGGAGTATTTTGTAGCGGTTATTAACCACTACAAATATAAAATAATGAAAAAATGGCAGCAAAATTTTTTTCCACAAAAATATGGTGCGATTTATTTGTAGCGGTTAATCACCGCTACAAATATTCCAAAGAATTCAAACAATTGGTGGCAAAATGTTTTCCCAAAATTTGGAGAGAAATTTGTAGCAGTTATCCGCCCGTTACAAAATATTTTCAAATGTTTGGCACTACTTTTTCATATAATTAGTAGCAGTTAGGTAACCGCTACAAATCTGCTCAAATTCAAATTTGTAGTGGTTTTGTAACCGCGACTAATGTTCAAACAAGGAGTCAGAGCAGCCTCATATAGTGGCGGTCATTGAAATTGCTACAGATACAGCAGTGGACAATGCTTATGGAGTAGCAGGTTTTTTTAATCGTGACAAATACGTTTGCCACGGTTGATTTTGTAGCGGTTGCTATATATAACTGTGACAAATGGCCTTAGTAACACCAAAAACCACTACAAATATGTCATTTTAACCGTGACTAATGACCTTTTTTTTTGTAGTGTGACAACCTAGGTCATTTTTCCAAGGAGTAATCTGTGGGTTTTTCTTTAGATTGAATTTGGGTAATGAAAAATGTAATGGAATGAACCTAAACTAGAATGCAAGACACTACGACCTTGATGCAAGTAACTAACTAAATGCAATAATGCAAATGAATCTAAAACCTATATGAGAATGAAACTAGTCTAAATGTCAATGCAATCTTGGGGGTTTTATAGAAAGAGAATTAAAATCATTATAAAAGAAAGGGTTAAGGTGCAAACATAGACATGTGTTTTTCTCTGAGGAGCGCCCAGTAGCAAGTTTTTTTTTTTTAGATGCAGAAGTGCACACGTGGTTACAAATTAGGTGTAAAAATACCGTTTGACCATTAAGTTTGATTTTGACCGTTAAATTTGACTTTTTTTGCTAACTGGATGATGACGTGGCATTTCAAAGGTGCAAAAATACACATGTGCTTTGTCAAGAAGAGCGCTCAACACCATTTTTTTTTTAAATTTAATAATTTTACTTCAATTAAAATTATTTTAGGATCTTGAAAAAATATTTCAGGTATTGACCGGTACTAAAAGGATACTAACTGATACTGAGAAAAATATTTCAGGGTATTGACTGGTACTAAAAAGTACTTTCAAGATACTGACTAGTACAGAAAAAATACTTCATAATCTTGAAAATTATTTTAGGATCTTGAAAAAATATTTTAGGTATTGACCGGTACTAAAAGAATACTAACTGATACTGAAAAAAAATATTTCAGGGTACTGACTGGTACTAAAAAGTACTTTCAAGATACTAACTAGTACAGAAAAAATATTTCATAATCTTGAAATTTATTTTAGGATTTTGAAAAAATATTTTAGGTATTGACCGGTACTAAAAAAATACTAACTGATACTAAATTTTTTTTTTCAGGGTACTGAATAGTACTAAAAACTAGTTTCAAGATACTAACTGGTACAGAAAAAATACTTCATAATCTTGAAACATTATTTTAGGATTTTGAAAAAATATTTCCGGTATTGACCGATACTAAAAAGATACTGACTGATACTGAAAAAAATATTTTAGGGTACTGACTGGTACTAAAAAGTACTTCCAAGATACTAACTGGTATAGAAAAAATACTTCATAATCTTGAAACATTATTTTAGGATCTTGAAAAAATATTTCAAGCTATTGATTGGTATTAAAAGGATACTGACTGGTACTGAAAAATATACTTCATCATATTTTTTTAAGATTCTAAAATAATTTTTCAAGATCATGAAATATTTTTTTCTGTACCAGGCAATACTCTCAAAGTATCTTTTGAAAGCAGGAGCTTTATACCCAAGAGGGGGGGTGAATTGGGTATCTTTAAAATTTTCGTAACTTGTTCTGTTTTCGATCACTCAAAACAGAGCACAACAGAGAGGATAAGGAGAAGAAGCTAAACACAATACAATTTATACTGGTTCGGTCCTTTCCTGACCTACATCCAGTCCCCAAGCCTCACTTGGGATTTTCAATTCACTAACTCAACAATATTGATTACACACTCTGCACTAAGAGTTGTTCTCTCACTAGAACACACTCCCCCTTACAAGTTGTAATCAATACACCTCAACTACCAAGTCCCCTGACTTGTAGTTATCTCAATCAATAAATGATTTACAAATATTTAACTCTATTACAGAGTAGATATGATGAACACTGAAGTACTTGTATCAAGTATGATACTCTATAAGTGAAAGCTAATACACAATAAATGAACTTAATAGAAATTCGCTCAGAGTAGTTCTATGTATTTTGAAGATGTTAATGAACTCTATTTATAGCTAGAGAACATTAAATGACCGTTGTAGCTTGAATCAGACCGTTGGAGAAGTTGCCCAAGTGTTCTGAAGTGGTTTTTGGGGTCTTCTCTCTCTTGTTTTCCCTTAATCTAGTTGGTCAAGACATCAGGGCTGACTTTCTGCGAATTAATCCGTTGGAGAGGAGTTTTCTTGTTTCAGCTAACATCCTTAAATGCTTTGTAAGCGTGTGCAGAAGGATTTGGGTAGAAGGAGTAACTTTTGTGCTTTGCAATAAATGCTCTGAGTTGCTTTTTGCTTTATACTCTAACCTCTCACCAAACATTCTTTAATGCTCTGAAATCCACTAATAAACACATTAAACATAGCAGGGTATATCAGAGAATAATATTGGAAGAAAATAGGATCAAATAACATTGATTTCTGAAATGCCCAAATTCAAAAATTATGAACCAGCGACACGAACTCGAGTTCAGTTCTTACAGGCTCGAGTTCGAGGCTTTAGTGTTCAAAACTGTGCAAGTTCAAAAAGTGTAAACCTGAGGTTTGCTTTACAAACCTGAGGTTTGTAGATCATTGAAGAACTAAAATGCTCTCGGGTTGAAATGAACTCGAGTTCATTAATGTCAGGCTCGAGTTCGAGACACTTTTGAACAGACTTCGTTTTAGCTTGAAAGCACAAACCTGAGGTTTGCAAAACACACTCTCGAGTTTAAAAACATATCCAAAAGTTCTTTGCTCTCTGGAACTTTTAGGCTCGAGTTTGTAAGTCTCAGGCTCGAGTTTAAATAGCTTAAAAACAGTTCTTTGCTCTCGGCCAAAACTAGGCTCGAGTTTAAATATGTTAGGCTCGAGTTTGAGCATTGGTGAACTTTTAAAAGCTTTTCTTTCAATGAAACAGTGCAGAGTTTGAAAATATCTTTAAGTTTCAAACAACTTGTCCCGCCAGAGATGAACTCGAGTTTGCCATGACAGGCTCGAGTTCATGCTCTTAAAACTTTCTTTGGATTCTTTCAAACCTGAGGTTTGAAGAAAGCAAGTGTAAGGTTTAACATGTTTTTCAAAGGTTCAAAAACTCTCTGGAAAGAATGAACTCGAGTTTGACTTTAGTAGGCTCGAGTTCATGTGATCTTTTCAAAAGTTTAATTTTAAACTTCAGGTTCAGTCTCGAGTTTGGAAATCAACTGGACAAGTTTGTGTTCTCTGTCAAATCCAGGCTCGAGTTCAACACTAACAGGCTCGAGTTTGATTTTGACAGATTGAAAAATACAAGTTTAAATTATTCTAAACTTTGTCAAACCTTTTCAATATTGTTTCCAATTGTTGTTAATCATCAAAACACTCAGAGAACTAACATTCTCCCCCTTTTTGATGATGACAACACTTTGTAAACAATTTGATTTTGAAATTTGAAAAACTCTTTTGAAGTCCAATTTTAGAGGAAAAAAAAATTAAGTAGATTATAAGAGAGTGTAGTACGTTATCAGAGTCTAAGTCAAAAATATAGCAGAAACACAAACCAATCATATGCAATTGAAATTTCATATTTCATATAGCTCAGTTTTGAACAATATAATACAAACTGAGAACACAAAATCCTAAACTAAGAACACAAAATCCAAACAGCATGAACACTTCCCAACAAAATCACTCAACACTCTCTCCCCCTTTGTCATCAGCAAAAGGTGGGGAAAAAGAAGGTTGGGCTACTGGCAGAGGGTCAGAAACTGGAGGTTCAATGGGAGGTGTAGTGATAGGATTAGTGACAAAGGGTGTGGACATAGGATCAAGGTGAGGTTCAGGGACAGGTGTAGAGTCTGAAGGTGCAGGCACAGAAGTAGAAGCATCCGAGGACTGAGTCTTCAATATTTTGTCCATCTTGTCGCTCAAACTCATCATCGTAACCAACATAGTTGAGATAGTGGAGGCTTGATCACTGATCTGGTTCTTTAGAGCCTCTTGTTCTACTCTGAACCCTTCTTGAATGTCCACCAAATCACTGTGGCCCTTGTTCACCTCAGCAACCAGCTTCCCTACTGCTACTTCAATCCCCTCAATCAAGTTAGAGACTGCTTTATCCACAATCTCTTGAACTCTAGCATCCAAATCAAAGGGAGGAGGAGCACTCTGAGCTTCCTCGGCTCTGGACTGTGTAGCTCTTGATCTTGCTTGCCGGGATCTCTTAGGAGCTCTAGATTGGTCAGATCCTTGGGGCTCATCCACTCTCATGAGATTCATGATGTGTTGCCCAAACTCAATTGGATATTGTGGAGGATCATTCTCAGCCAGGTACCAAATCTTCTCGTGGTGAAGGATGACTGAGACCAAGCTTGGGAAGGGTATCTGAGAGGTCAGTCTAGAGTGAAAAGCGAACTTGGCCATTTCCTGAAAAATCCAATTCCCCACGTTCTGAGGCTGCTTGTCCAAGATAGAAGCAAATATGTTGAAGTCCTTCTTGGCAAAATGGGTGAAATTGCCTCCTTTCTGCAGTAAGTTTCTTGTGTAAATGTACCAAATTGCCCGGTTTCTTGGAGGCATAGAGGCAGGTGTGAAGTTGAGGATTTCCAATCCCTCAGGAATAGGCACATCTGGTCTGAGCAAACTAAATGTGGTTTGTTGGCTATATCGATGAGTCTCAGTTCTAGGTGGATTGGCAATTTGAAGAAGGGAATTGAGGTAAGCTGGGGTGATGGTGATTTTCTGTCCCCTTACTTTGGTCACAATTCTCTCTTCCACTAAATCTCCTTCTGAATTTAGGACATTGTCAGACTGCATGTGAAAGTAAAAGACTTTCACAAGTTTAGGACTGTAGGGGTTTTTGATGGAGATGAGAGATTCAAAAGGCTTCAACCAAGTGCTCAAGTCCAGGCTACACTCTTCTTTTAATTTTGCCATGTCGACAGAGACAATTGGGCAAAATTTCCTTTTATCGTCAAACTTCTTTCTAAACAGAGTTCCCTCCTCAGGAGTCATCCTACAGGGATTCTCATTGAAACCAGGGGGACACCTCTTATGATTGTAAATGTCCAAAATAGCAGGCAAGGGCTGAGATACCTGAGGACCACCTTGGTCCTGAGATTGAGGTGAAGGTTGAGGTTGGCCACTGCCTTGACCGGGGGTAGGAACCGAATGAATGCCAGCAGTCTTTTTCTTTTTGAAAGGCTGCTTTTCTCTCAAAGGGACCGAAGGTTGAGGAGCTTTTCCTCTCCCTTGTACTTCCGGTTCAGGGTCATGCCTCTTCTTTGTTCGTTCTTCTCCAATCACTACTCCCTTTGGTCTAGAGGGAGGAACCGCTGGGTTGCCACTCAGAACTCCTCTGATTTCTTTGTCGATGCCATACCGTAAACGAGTGGACCGAGACTTTGTTCGAACAGGACGCTCAGATTGAGCTTGAGAGGAAGTTTGAGAGGGATTAGGGTTAGGTTCTTTGGGGTTTGAGGATTTGGAAGTCATTTTCGCAGAGATCAGAGAATGAAGAAGATGAAGAATATGAGAGGAATTAGGGCAAACCGGAGGTTCGAGTGCAGTGAAGTGGAAAGTTCACAACTGTAGTATATATAGGGCACACGATGAACTCGAGTTCACAACTTGTGGGCTTGAGTTCGTCATAGAAATCCACTTACCTGGACTTCAAGAGTGTATTGTGAACTCTTGAACTTCCTCGTGAACCTGAGGTTCTCACTTATGGGCTCGAGTTCAGAATGATTTCTCAGCAGGATTGCTCTCTGTGATTTTCGAACTCGAGTTCGTTATTGATGGGCTCGAGTTCACTTTGTCTGAGTTCCATCGTTGTTCTCTGTCAGAAATGAACCTGAGGTTCATTCACTAATGAACTCGAGTTCGTTCACGATTTGCCTTTCAACTCCTATTTGCCTCTCTCGAGCTCGAGTTCACCTTTCTTAGGCTCCAGTTTGTCCAGACTTAAACTCTCATTTCTTCTCTGTCTCTTTTGTGCTCGAGTTCACCAAGTGTAGGCTCGAGTTTGTCCCCAATTTCAACAAGTTTTAGACAAAAAAACATCCTGCACAGAACCTATCTAGAAACTCCGATGCTTAAGTCAGTATTGGTTAATCATCAAAAACATATCTAACATTAGATTTAAGAGAGTATTTCTTACAATTCATTGGGATTTACCATTCCCAATTCTCTCCTTATGAAAGTGAATTGTTCCTTGGCTAGAGGCTTGGTGAAGATGTCAGCAAGTTGAAGATGAGTTGGAATGAACATCACTTTGACATCTCGCTTCTGGACATGGTCCCGAATGAAGTGGTGCCTCACATCAATATGCTTGGTTCTTGTATGTTGCACGGGATTTTTGGCCAAGCTTATTGTGCTTGTATTATCGCACAATATCGGGATCTCCTTCAAGTATACTCCTAAATCAGCAAGTTGTTGCTTCAACCACAGCACTTGAGCACAGCAACTTGAGGCGGCCACATATTCAGCTTCGGTTGATGACACGGCCACAGTTGTTTGTTTCTTGCTGAACCAAGACACAAGTGAGTTGCCAAAGAACTCGCATTGACCACTTGTGCTCTTTCTATCCGTCTTGTAGCCAGCATGATCCGAATCTGAATATGCTACCAAGTGCTCCGGCTGACCTTTGGGAAACCATAGTCCAAGAGTTTTTGTATCTGAGAGATATCTGAATATCCTCTTTACATGTTCAGCGTGAGACTCTTTAGGAGCGGATTGAAATCGTGCACACATCCCTACACTGAATTGGATGTCTGGGCGGCTTGCGGTTAGATAGAGCAATGATCCAATCATTCCTCTATACTTGGTGATGTTGAAATCCTTGCCCTCTTCATCAGCATCCAAGGAAGTGGTTGTGCTCATTGGTGTGTCGGCTCCATTGCACTTGTCCATCCCAAACTTCTTCAGCAAATCATTTAGATACTTGGTTTGGGATATGAATATCCCATTTTTTTGTTGCTTGATTTGCAGTCCAAGGAAGTAGTTGAGCTCACCCATCATTGACATTTCAAATTCACCCTGCATAGTCTTGGAAAATTCCTCACACAAGGAGTCATTAGTAGCACCGAATATGATGTCATCAACATAAATTTGAACAATTAAAATTTCACTCAATTTGTTTTTCTTTGTGAAAAGTGTTGTATCAGCTTTGCCTCTGATAAATCCTTGATTGAGTAAGAATTGACTCAATCTTTCATACCAAGCTCTAGGAGCTTGCTTAAGACCATACAAGGCTTTCTTAAGTCTAAAAACATGATCGGGAAATTGATCATTTTCAAAACCTGGAGGTTGTTCAACATACACCTCCTCTTGAATGAAACCATTTAGAAAAGCACTTTTGACATCCATTTGATAGAGTTTAAAACCTTTTGTGCATGCAAATGCTAGAAGAACTCTTATTGCTTCCAATCTAGCTACTGGAGCATAAGTCTCTTCATAGTCTATTCCTTCTTCTTGATTGTAACCTTTGGCCACTAATCTAGCCTTGTTACGCACAATGATGGCTGACTCATCACGTTTGTTCTTGAATACCCATTTTGTCCCAATTACCGGATGGTCTTTGGGTCTAGGTACCAAGTCCCAAACTTGATTTCTATCAAATTGATGTAGCTCCTCTTGCATAGCAATCACCCAATCATTGTCTGAAAGGGCTTCTTCTATCTTAGAGGGCTCTATATGTGAAATAAATGCAGAAAATGTAACTTCATTCAGAGTACTATTTCTGGTCCTAACTCCTTGATTCACATCACCTATGACTTGGTCTAAAGGATGATTCCTTATAAATCTCCAAGCCCTAGGTTGAGACTGGTCAGGATTTTCTAAATTGTTTTCAGGATCAGCCTCAAAAACATTTTCAGAGTTTTCAGAAGGAGTAGGAGCATTTTTCGAAAAGAATTTGTTTTTGAAAATAGTCTCCTCTTCATCATCCAAGGATTTATCAGATTCAGATTCACAAAATACAACATGTATAGATTCTTCAACAATCTTAGTTCTAGTATTAAAGACTCTATATGCTTTACTCCTATTAGAATAACCAATAAAGATAGCTAAATCAGCTTTAGGATCGAATTTACCAAGATTGTCTTTACCGTTATTGTGCACATAGCACTTACATCCGAAGACATGTAGGTGACTGAGGTTTGGCTTTCGGTCTTTGTAGAGTTCGTACGGGGTCTTGTTCAACTTCTTTCTCACATAGGCTCTGTTGGAGATGTAACAGGCCGTACTCATGGCATCCGCCCAAAACACTTGTGAAGTGTTATATTCGTTCAGCATTGCCCGGGCCATTTCCGTGAGTACTCGATTCTTTCTCTCCACAACACCATTCTGTTGTGGTGTTCTTGGTGCCGAGAAATTATGGTTGATCCCCATACTATCACAAAACTCAGCAAAGGCATTGTTTTCAAATTCTCCACCGTGATCGGTCCTTATACCTGAAATTGAAAGACCTTTCTCGTTCTGGACCTTCTTGGCAAAAACAACAAACTGATCATATGTTTCATCTTTTGATGATAAAAAATATAGTCCAAGTAAATCTAGAGTAATCATCAACAATGACCAAAGTGTATAAGTTTCCACCAAGACTTTTCACTCTAGCTGGTCCAACTAGATCCATGTGAAGAAGTTGAAGAGGTCTGTTTGTTGAAATCTCATTTTTAGCTTTAAAAGAAGATTTGGTCTGTTTTCCCTTTTGACAAGCATCACAAATCATATCATTTTTGAAATTCAATTTGGGAATGCCAATAACCAAATCCTTTTTCAATAACTTGTCAAGTTGATACATATTGACATGAGCTAATCGCTTATGCCATAGCCAACTCTCATTCAGGTTACTGACAAAACAATTTTCAGAAACAGAAGCATTGCTAGAGAGGTTCAAAGTATAACAGTTTCCATCTCTAGGTGCTCTAAATAAGGCTTTGTTTTTCAGATTATTCATAGAGATCAAATCCTTTTTAACAATAAAACATTCATCAGAGTCAAATATTACCAAATTACCCTTATCGGTGCTTTGGCTCACACTTAGGAGATTGTGACACAATCCTTCTACAAGGTAGACGTCTTTGATGAGTGGGCCTTCATTGTTGCCTATCTCACCAATGCCAGCGATTTTCCCGGATTGATCACCTCCAAATGTGACTCTACCTCCATCTTTTGGCTTTATTGATAAAAACTTTGATTTGTCTCCAGTCATGTGTCTTGAGCATCCACTATCAATGTACCACTTGTTTGGCTTTGATGCTCTTAGACATACCTGCATATTACAAGAGATCAAGTTTTAGGTACCCATCTTTTCTTGGGTCCTTTGGGGTTAGCATGTACCTTGGGAACATATGTTCCTTTTGGTACCCAGACATAATTTCCTACAGGTTTAGCTTTTCTTTCTTTTCGATGAAAACAAGATGAAGTAGAATGACCCTTCCTATTGCAATATGTACAATGTGCAAAAGGATTTGAGGAATGAACAGATTTAGTAAAATAATTCATATAGGATTTTTGTCCATTCTTTTTCTTTCCTTTCTTCTTATCAAAGTCTGGTCTATAACCAATGCCCGATTTATCGTTTGTAAAACGTTGTTGTTTCAAAATCACATTGAGCATTTCACTTCCCTTAGTAAATTTCTCAAGTGCTTTTGTAAGTTGTGAATTCTTTTTCTCTAGGATAGAGCATTCATCACAAATCAGAGATTGAGGAGAAGAGAGGTTTTCAATTTGCAGCTCAAGAAAGGAATTTTTCCTTTTCAATGACATATACTTGTCTGCAAGTTTTTCAAACTCCTTTTGAACAACATTGTATTCAGCAAACAATTCATCATAGGAAGGAAGAGATTCATATACCTCATTTCTTTCATTGTGTTGCTCTTCTTCCTCAGCGACTAGGCATATGTTGGCTTTTTCGCTTTCGTCTTCGTCAGCTTCATCCTCATCCGATGAGCTATCTCCCCATATTGCTGACACATATGCCTTCTTTTTGAATTTCTTGAACTTCTTCTGTTCTTTCTCTTGTTTCTTCAGCTGAGGGCAATCTGCCTTGATGTGTCCAGGCTTCTCACATTCATAGCAGATGATGGGTTTTTTCGATTCATAACTTGAGCTTCCCTTCTGAAACTTCTTGAAGCCTTGATCCTTCTTGTAAAACTTTTTGAACCTTCGGACCATCATGCTAATTTCTTCATCCTCATCTTCATCTTCATCATCTTTTTCGACATTCAGAGCTACCCCTTTATTTCGATTGTTGCTTCCATTAACATCTTCCAGGTCTTTCTTAAATTTCAGCTTGCTCTCATACTCAGACAGGCTTCCAAATAACGCAGCAACAGACGTCATAGACTCACCACGAGCCTCTTCAATAGCAGTGACCTTTGCTTCCCAATCTTTAGTGAGAATGTTAAGAATTTTTCTCACTTGAGATCGTTGGTCAAAAATCTTTCCCAATGCAGCTAGCTGATTTGTGAGGTGAGTATATCTAAGCTGAAACTCTCCAATACTTTCTCCTTGTTTCATCCTCAACAAATCATATTCAGTGGTCAGAATATTAATCCGATTCTCCTTGATCCCAGAAGTTCCTTCGTATGCGATCTCCAGCGCCTTCCACATTTCTTTTGCTGATGACAGATTGCAGACACGAAAGTACTCCTTTTGGCTAAGAGCACTCTGAAGCATTAGGATGGCCTTGCTGTTGAGAGTGATATTCTTTTTATCATCATCGTTGAACTCAGCTTCGGTCTTTGGAACAGTGATCCCCTCTTCGACTTTGACCGGAACATAATCTCCTGTCTCGAAGACTCTCCACAAGCCATATTCGGTAGCCATGACAAACACACGAAATTTTGCCTTCCAGAAAGAATAGTGTTCGCCATCGAAACCGGGAGGTCTGTTGATTGAAGCTCCATCTGGAAGAATCCCTTCCATAGTGATCCTTCTCGAGCTGTTAGACTCTTCTGAGAAGACCGGCTCTGATACCAAATGAAAGCAGGAGCTTTATACCCAAGAGGGGGGGTGAATTGGGTATCTTTAAAATTTTCGTAACTTGTTCTGTTTTCGATCACTCAAAACAGAGCACAATAGAGAGGATAAGGAGAAGAAGCTAAACACAATACAATTTATACTGGTTCGGTCCTTTCCTGACCTACATCCAGTCCCCAAGCCTCACTTGGGATTTTCAATTCACTAACTCAACAATATTGATTACACACTCTGCACTAAGAGTTGTTCTCTCACTAGAACACACTCCCCCTTACAAGTTGTAATCAATACACCTCAACTACCAAGTCCCCTGACTTGTAGTTATCTCAATCAATAAATGATTTACAAATATTTAACTCTCTTACAGAGTAGATATGATGAACACTGAAGTACTTGTATCAAGTATGATACTCTATAAGTGAAAGCTAATACACAATAAATGAACTTAATAGAAATTCGCTTAGAGTAGTTCTATGTATTTTGAAGATGTTAATGAACTCTATTTATAGCTAGAGAACATTAAATGACCGTTGTAGCTTGAATCAGACCGTTGGAGAAGTTGCCCAAGTGTTCTGAAGTGGTTTTTGGGGTCTTCTCTCTCTTGTTTTCCCTTAATCTAGTTGGTCAAGACATCAGGGCTGACTTTCTGCGAATTAATCCGTTGGAGAGGAGTTTTCTTGTTTCAGCTAACATCCTTAAATGCTTTGTAAGCGTGTGCAGAAGGATTTGGGTAGAAGGAGTAACTTTTGTGCTTTGCAATAAATGCTCTGAGTTGCTTTTTGCTTTATACTCTAACCTCTCACCAAACATTCTTTAATGCTCTGAAATCCACTAATAAACACGTTAAACATAGCAGGGTATATCAGAGAATAATATTGGAAGAAAATAGGATCAAATAACATTGATTTCTGAAATGCCCAAATTCAAAAATTATGAACCAGCGACACGAACTCGAGTTCAGTTCTTACAGGCTCGAGTTCGAGGCTTTAGTGTTCAAAACTGTGCAAGTTCAAAAAGTGTAAACCTGAGGTTTGCTTTACAAACCTGAGGTTTGCAGATCATTGAAGAACTAAAATGCTCTCGGGTTGAAATGAACTCGAGTTCATTAATGTCAGGCTCGAGTTCGAGACACTTTTGAACAGACTTCGTTTTAGCTTGAAAGCACAAACCTGAGGTTTGCAAAACACACTCTCGAGTTTAAAAACATATCCAAAAGTTCTTTGCTCTCTGGAACTTTTAGGCTCGAGTTTGTAAGTCTCAGGCTCGAGTTTAAATAGCTTAAAAACAGTTCTTTGCTCTCGGCCAAAACTAGGCTCGAGTTTAAATATGTTAGGCTCGAGTTTGAGCATTGGTGAACTTTTAAAAGCTTTTCTTTCAATGAAACAGTGCAGAGTTTGAAAATATCTTTAAGTTTCAAACAACTTGTCCCGCCAGAGATGAACTCGAGTTTGCCATGACAGGCTCGAGTTCATGCTCTTAAAACTTTCTTTGGATTCTTTCAAACCTGAGGTTTGAAGAAAGCAAGTGTAAGGTTTAACATGTTTTTCAAAGGTTCAAAAACTCTCTGGAAAGAATGAACTCGAGTTTGACTTTAGTAGGCTCGAGTTCATGTGATCTTTTCAAAAGTTTAATTTTAAACTTCAGGTTCAGTCTCGAGTTTGGAAATCAACTGGACAAGTTTGTGTTCTCTGTCAAATCCAGGCTCGAGTTCAACACTAACAGGCTCGAGTTTGATTTTGACAGATTGAAAAATACAAGTTTAAATTATTCTAAACTTTGTCAAACCTTTTCAATATTGTTTCCAATTGTTGTTAATCATCAAAACACTCAGAGAACTAACATCTTTTTAATACTAGTTAGTACCCTGAAATATTTATTCAGATCTTAAAATAATTTTTCAAGAACATGAAGTATTTTTTCAATATAAATCAATATCCTAAATATCTTTTTAGCACACGATAGTAATTAAAATAAAATTATTAAATTAAAAAAAAAATTGGTGTTCGATACTCTTTTTGACAAACCACATGTGTATTTTTGCACCTTTCAAATGCCACGTCATCGTCCAATCAGCAAAAAAAGTCAAACTTAACGATCAAACAGTATTTTTGCACCTAATTTGTAACCACATAGTCACTTTTGCACCTAAAAAAAGCACTTGCTATTGGGCGTGTAATACCCTAAAATTCTTAATTATCGTAAATACTTTATTTTGGTAAATAATAGACAATAAATAAAGCGGAGTATGCTGTCTCTAAATTTTGTGAATTTGTTAGCTATATTTTAGGCAATTTTCTCTTGGAAAGTGAAACAACCAAAGGCTAATTTTAGGCTACATTTAAGGATCATAAAATACAAAATAAATATTATATTAAATTATGGTTCTTAAATAATCAAGAGGAGCAATAAAACATTACGGAAACACTTAAACAAATTAAGAGAAATTAATAGAGATTAATTAAGACCTCACTGATTAAATAAATGTGTAAACTTTCATAAAAAATCAAAGGGCTAATTAATAACGATTAAACACTAATTCCCATAATTAGTTAATAAATCAATAACAAATGCAATTAAGGGTTAATTAAACCTATAAATAAGCTAAATCCTCTTGTAAATGTATAAGCCAATGAAAAATCAAAGAATTAAGCTCAATCCTCTTGAAAATGAATGAACCAATGGAAAACCAAAGAAATAGGCTCAATCCTTATAAAATTTGAAAGTGGAGCCAAATACCCAAGAGGGGGAGTGAATTGAGTATTTTAAAAATTTTCACAAACACCTCTGCTTTTATAAGCAAAAATAGGGATAAACAAAGAGAAGGGAAGAGCAGCTGGACACAAAGATTTATACTGGTTCGGTCCTAACAATTTGACCTACATCTAGTCCCTAGACTCTCTGGGGTTTTCACTATCTCAAAGATTACACACTTTGCACTCAAGAAGTAGTTCTCTCACTAGAACTCACTCCCCCTTATAAGTTGTGAAAGAGGAGCTTTATACCCAAGAGGGGGGGTGAATTGGGTATATTAAAACTTTTCGAAACTTGTTCTGTTTTTAAACATTCAGAACAGAGCAGAACAGAGGAGATAGGGAGGAAAGCTTTGCACACAATGATTTATACTGGTTCGGTCCTTTCTCTGACCTACATCCAGTCCCCAAGCCTCACTTGGGATTTTCAATCCACTAAATTCACAACAACTGATTACAATCTCTATACTCAGAGTAGTTCTCTCTCTAGAACTCACTCCCCCTTACAAGATGTAATCAATACACCCAACCACCAAGTCCCCTGACTTGTGGTTATCACAATCAATGAGTGATTTTACAATAAAGAACTCTCTCACAGAGTAGATAGGATGAACACTGAAGAACAAATGTCTTGAAGACACTATTACAGAAGAAAGCTGAATACTATTAATGAATACAATAAATTTTCGCTCTTGGTTGGTGTATCAGCTTGTGAAGAAGTTAATGAACTCTATTTATAGCTAGATAACATTAAATGACCGTTATAAAGAGGATTGAACCATTGGAGATCATTTGCTGAGTGAAGGTTCATCATTAGGCATCTTCTCTCTCTCTTTTCTGCATAATCCAACTGTTTATTAAGTCTGAGTTGGCTTTCTGGCAATAAATTCGTTAGAGAGGATGTTTCTTGTTGTAGTAATCTTCCTTTTGATCTTTTGCAGTCGTGTACCAGTGGATTAACCAAAGGAAGCAAGTTTCTGGACTTGAGCATTAAATGTTCTGACAGCTTTTTGCTTTTGCTCAAAACCTTCACTAAACCTTTGTTAATCTGTCTAAAACTCACTAGAAAGGTGGTTAAACATATCTAGAATCAATATAGAATAATCATGCAAAGCATTAAGATCAAACAAGAAGGTATTACAGAATTCCCAAATTCGAATATGCAGTAACGGCCACAAACCTTGAGGTTTGGAATTCAAACCTCGAGGTTTGCTTGAAAAGTTCAAGCAAACTCAGTTGGCAAAACATGTAACCTCGAGGTTACTCTGTGAACCTTGAGGTTTCCTTTGAAAAGAAACCTTTTGAGAAATCTTTGGAAGCCACAAACCTTGAGGTTTCAAACAGTAACCTTGAGGTTTGAAACTTGGTGAAAAATCCATTTTTCCTCTGGAGCCCGATAACCTCGAGGTTGTAAAACCATACTCGAGGTTTGGTTCTAAATTTGCAAAGTTAAGTTTTTGGACAGAAGGGTTAACCTCGAGGTTTCAGTCTGAACCTCGAGGTTTTCAATTCTTTGAAAACCTGTTTGCTCTTTGTGTGCCATAATACTCGAGGTTTACAAATAATACTCGAGGTTTAAGTGTTTTCCTGAAATCTTGAGTTTTAACACAAAGTGCTAAACCTCGAGGTTTCAATATGAACCTCGAGGTTTTCATGCTTGATGAAAACCATAACCTTTCTGGATGAGTTAAAAACTCGAGGTTTACTTGTAATACTCGAGGTTTCACATGTTTTTCAAAAACATCAGTTAAGCGCCAAAACATAAACCTGGAGGTTTTCAACCAAACCTTGAGGTTTCCTGTGTTGGTGCAAAACTTGAGTTTTTCTAAAAGATCCAGAACCTCGAGGTTAACTTGCCAACCTCGAGGTTTCACATTGTTTTGTGAAACCAAGTTTTGAACAATGAAACACTTGACTTTTTTAAAAGCTTCTGTAAGGCCAAACCTCGAGGTTTCAGTGCCAACCTCGAGGTTTGCTCTTAATCAGAGTTTTCAATACTTAAGAGCAAAACCTTTTTCATTGTTTGTAGTTGTTGGCAATCATCAAAACCATCTGAGAACTAACAAGTTGTAATCAATGAACTCCCAAACCACCAAGCCCCCTTGACTTGTGATTCTTTACAATAAATGATTTTCAAGAATAAACTCTCTCACAGAGTGGATAATAATGAATACTGAAGCTCAAAGTATCAAAAGATACAATACAGTTGAAAACTGAAGAAATAAATGCAAGACTTGAATGATTTTCGTTTTCAGCTGTTCTGGTTGTTGAAAAGAATTGAATGTAGCTCTATTTACACTAAGAGTGCATTAAATGACCGTTGCTTCTTGAATTGAACCGTTGGAGTAGCTCTGCAAAGGTTAGGAAGTGGTTTTAGCCTTCTTCTCTCTCTAATCTCCACTTAATCTAGCTGTCCAAGTGTTCAAAGTTGACTTCCTCAAGATTAATTCATTGGAGAAGCAGTTGCTTGTTGTAGAAATCATTCTTTAATGCTTTGCAACCGTGTGCAGATGGATTACCCAAAAGTATGCAACTTTCTGGGTTTAGCATTTAATGTGCTGACGCCACTTTTGTTTTTGCTTTAAACCTTCAATAAACATTCTCTAATTCATCTGAAACTCACTAAAGAAGTGATTAAACATAGCTAGGAATAATAGAGAATAATAATGGAAAGTATTAAGATCAAACAAGAAGGTTTTCCAAATTCGTCAGATTTGAATTTCTGAATCAGCGATGTAAACTTGAGTTTGGTTCAACTAAACTCGAGTCTAAAGCTTAAGCATGTAAAAACATTTTAAGTTCAAAACATCTAAACTGGAGGTTTCCTTTCAAAACCTGAGGTTTTCAATACACTGAAAAACTACAATGCTCTCGGGTTGATCTAAACTCGAGTTTCCATATCTAAACTCGAGTTTCCTCTATCCAGAGAGGAATGTCGTGATTTTGAGCTTTGGAATAGTTTTGTACAAAACACAAACTCAAGTCTATTAGTAGATAGGCTCGAGTTTGACACTATTCAAGTCAAAAATCTGTTTTAGTTTACAAAAAGGAAACTAGAGGTTTTCAGTGCAAACTCTAGAGTTTTCTCATGTTGAAAATGCATTGCTCTCTGTAAGGTTCAAACTCGAGTTCAAAAGTTTAACCTCGAGTTTGTTTTACTTCAAAAACTTTGAATGCTCTCAGCCTGAAGTAAACTGGAGGTTTATGAAATTAGTCTCGAGTTTACTTTAGTTAAAATTCTTAAAAGCTCTCTGCTAAGTGTAAACTCGAGTTTGCAACAATGAACTCGAGTTTTTATGTTTTGTAAACTCTTGTGATTTTTCAAACTGGAGAAAGCATTTGCACTTAAGAGAGTAATGTCTTTTTATGAATTTGAAAATTCTTCCCGCCAGGGGCAAACTCGATATTGTCTTTACAAACTCGAGTTTACAGTTTTTGTAAACTCTTTGAAGATTTTCTCTGGAAGTGAAAACTTGAGGTTTATAAATAGAGGTCTCGAGTTTAAAGGTGTTTTTAAGTCAGGATGCTCTCGGTCTCTCGTAAACTCGAGGTTCCAAGAGTCAATTCGAGGTTACTCAAAGTATGAGAAAACTTTGGAAAGACTCTCAAGTTCAAACTTCTGGTACAGTCTCGAGTTTAAAGTTCAAACTGGCGAGTTTAGTCCTTTGTCAGTAGCAAACTCGAGTTTGTCAAATCCAGGCTCGAGTTTGGCGCTGACAGAATGTTTTTGGTTGAAATTAACAAGTTTTAACAAACATCTAACTTACTCAAAAACATTCTTTCATTGTTTACAATTGTTAGTAATCATTAAAATACATAGAGAACTAACAAAATTAAATAGACCAATAGGAAAATTAAGATATAGATTAAGGGTGAGGATTAAGTTTGAACAAACACAAAATCAAATCCAATGTTTAGGGATCAAGATGAGAGGATAAGGGATTATCTAATAATTAAAGAAAATGTAATTAAAATAGCACATGAGCTCATTTAATGAAAACAAAAATGCAAGAAGATCTGAGAGAGAGGGGGGGTCGGTTTTGGAGAGAGGAAAAGAGAGAGAGAGTGAGGGAGGGAGAGAGAAAGAGAGAGAGTGAGGGAGGGAGAGAGAAAGAGAGAGAGAGAGATTAAAATATTATTTTTTGTGAAGCACATGTTGAATTTAATTAAGGAAATAAAAATAAAAGCTTAATCCCATGTAATTAAGATCAACCAATGGAAGCATTTTTTTCCTAAACTGAGCCTTCATAAAGGCACAAATCAACCAAAGCCATTGATTAAAAAAGATCATCCAATGGGTAGGATTAAAGATGAGGTGTTTGGGAAGAGGAATAAGAAAGCTTGGAACCAAACACTAGCCTTGAAGTTTTCCTATAAATAGAGGCCTTGCCTCTTCACATTTCCTCAAACCAAATTAACCGCCAAGTGGTGATTTCTAAGAAGGAGGAAGGAGAAGCAAGAGGCTTCAAGAGGTAAGTTTATCTTTAGTTTCTAGTCTTTAGTTCTATAGTTCTTAGTAGTTCTTAGTATAGATGTTAGTTTAATCTAGGGAATAGGTAAAGTCACTACTACAAAATAGGGATACGGAGTCCTATTTTTTGTACTTTTGGAGTCCTTTTCCGAGAGGATGTCTATCTGGGGGGCGCAAAAAGCGGAGACTTACGGAGTCTAAATATTTCTTAGACGCCAAAAGTTGAGACTTACGGAGTCTAAATATTTCTTAGACTCCATAAGTATTTTTTTTAATAAAAAAAAACAAATTAGATGGGGACGATGTCGGCGTTAAACACAAATCCGAGAAGTTTGAGATCTGCAAAAAAGTCTAGAACGAAAAAACTCTAGAACGCAATAAACATATCTAGGGAGTTTAAGATCTGAAAAAAAAAATCCAGAACGCAATAAAAAGATCTGAGAAATTTCAAATCTTAAAAAAAATCCAGAACACGATGAAATTTCAGATCTAGAAAATATCCAGAACGCAATAAACAAAACATCACCGGACCTATCACCTATAGCACATTGAAAGCTTTAGGAGCACAGATCTGAGTTTATGTTTTTGAAACATAACAAGAGCAACTTAAAATTTTTTTAAAAAAGATCTATAGATACATGTTTTTGCTCACCTTCACCATCATCCTCCTTCATTAGCTCAGATCTGAGTTTGATTTCAGTAAAATAAGACAGAAAGGCTTGCATTGCCGGAAAAAGATGATGAGGAATGAAGATTGGAGCAAAATACCCAAGAGGGGGGGGGGGTGAATTGGGTATCTTTATAAAATTAAAGAGTCTACTCTGTTTTTGACTAATGAACACAGGGTAAAACAGAGGAGAGAGGGAGAGAAGCAATGCACCACAAGATTTATACTGGTTCGGTCCTTTCTCTGACCTACATCCAGTCCCCAAGCCTCACCTGGGATTTTCAATCCACTATAATCAAATATTGATTACACACTCTGTACTAAGAGCTGTTCTCTCACTAGAACACACTCCCCCTTACAAGTTGTAATCAATACACCCTAACTACCAAGTCCCCTGACTTGTAGTTATCACAATCAGTAAATGATTTACAAGATGATAACTCTCTCAAAGAGTAGATAGAATAAACACTGAATTACTAAGTATCAAAATGATATAATACAGAGGAAAGCTTGATACAATAAATGACTCAATAAATTTTCGCTCTAAGTAGTTGTATCAGCTTGAGAAGAAGTTAATGCTCTCTATTTATAGGTAGAGAACATTAAATGACCGTTGTAGGATGATTCCAACCGTTAGAAGTGATTAGCTTGGGTTCTGGTCATCTTCTCTCTCTAAACTTCTGCTAATCCAAGACTTTGATGAAGTCTAATGTGTCTCTCTGAGGATTTGCCCGTTGGAGATAACTTTACTTGTTGTAGTAAGTATACTTTAACGTTTAGAAGGCGTGCTCAGATGGATTAGCTGAGAATAGGTTGATTTGCAGAAGTGCATTTAATGCACTGTACACTTTTTGCTTTATGGCTTTGACCTTCATTGATCTTCATCTGTGATTGCTGAAATTCACTCAACAAACTTGTTAAACATAGCTAGGAATATGATTGAATGAATTATGGAAGCAATAAGATCAAACAATAATGATTTGCAAATTCGCGTAATTCAAAAACCAATTTTGATCGTTGTATACTGCAGTATGTTCCTCTATACTGGAGTATGGCTCTTGTGCATAAGTGTCCATACTGCAGTATCCAAAGTCATACTGCGGTAAGCAACTTCCAGAGACAAAAACATCGTGATTGATTTTGAAACATATGCTCTATACTGCGGTAAGCAACTAACATACTGCAGTATGCGAGTTTTTGTCAAAGTTGAGAGTCCCCGTGATTGCCCAATACTGCAGTATGAAAACCTATACTGCAGTATGCAATAGTTATAAAATTTTGAGAGCTTTCTGTAAGAGCCTATACTGCAGTATCCAAATACATACTGCGGTATTGACTTGGGTGAGAAAATTTGATTGCTCTCGGGTTGGCCCTATACTGCAGTATACATGCCTATACTGCGGTATTGGCTTGACTTAGAAATTTAGTTGCTCTCTGGATGTCCCTATACTGCAGTATACATAGCTATACTGCGGTATTGGCTTGTTTTGAAAATACGGTTGCTCTCTGGATGTCCCTATACTGCGGTATTGGCTTGTTTTGAAAACACGGTTGCTCTCTGGATGTCCCTATACTGCGGTATGTCATCCTATACTGTAGTATTGACTTTACTTCAAAAATTTGCTTGCCTTCTGTAAGTCCAAATACTGCGGTATAGCATTCCATACTGCAGTATTGACTTAACTAGAAAAATTGGATTGTTCTCTGGAAGTCAAATACTGCGGTATGTCATCCTATACTGCAGTATTGACTTAACTTCAAAAATCTGATGACCTTCTGTAGGTCCAATACTGCGGTAAAGAAACCTATACTGCAGTATTGATTTAACTTGAAAGATTATTTCCTTTCTGGAAGGCCCTTTACTGCAGTATGCAGACCCATACTGCAGTAAGCAACTATCAGATGATTTTTAAACATCTTGGAAACTTCAAAACATGTTTTACACTTGTTGTTAATCATCAAAACACATTGAGAACTAACAAGGAAGACGAACGATGGTTGACGAAAAAAGACGAGGAGGAAGACGATCACGAACCACGCTAACAGTGAAGGGAGGACGGCGAAGGAGGAGCGATGACGGAGGAGGGCCGACGATGATCGGAAGGTCTTAGGCAGCATCTGAAATGAAGGTGCAAAGTAGAGAAGGAAGATAGATGGAAATGAAATGAAATGAAGTGGGGGGGGGAAGAAAAAGGAAAATTCGTGAAGTCTGATAGTGGGACTTTTGGAGTCTAAGTTTAAAACTTAGACTCCAAAGTCATGATTTTTGGAGTCTAAGTGTAAAATTTAGATTCCTAAAGGGTCTTCGCGGGCCCCACAAACACGTGAAAAGTGATACTTTTTCCCGCTAGGATTTTCGTTTACTGCATTTTTTCTTTTTTTAAATCACTTTTGGAGTCTAAGTCTTAAACTTGGACTCCAAAAGTCATGCTTTTGGAGTCTAAGTTTAAGACCTAGACTCCAAAAGAATGACTTTTGGAGTCCAAGTTTAAGACTTAGACTCCAAAAGTGTCTCACCCGGGCCCCACACTGAACCCCTGCTGCACGATGTGACCCTCTGCTGCACGACGTGACCTTCTTTTCTACTGTACGAGATGACTTTTGGAGTCCAAGTTTAAAACTTAGACTGTAAAAGTGATGATTTTTTGAGTCTAAGTTCCATACTTAGACTCCAAAGGTGGCTCTCGTGAGACTTTTGGAGTCTAAGTTTGAAACTTAGACTCCAAAAGTTAACTTTTAATTACAAAAATGCCACCGCTTTTATTTTTACTTCCTTTTTTTAAAAAAAGGACGTCTTTTTGGGACGCGAAAACCGTTTTTTGTAGTAGTGAGTAATTTCCCATAATTGTTTTCAAGCCTTATTGCATCAAAAGATGCCTGACAAGGTGGAAACATGTTGGGAAGTGACTTCTAGGATTAATAAAATAAGTTAGAGTAAGATAGGAATTGTGGGGTGTTGCTGGGCAATGGTAGTTAGTCAGTTAGAGGGCATTATGTTATGATTAAATTTATATTGAAAAATTCTGAAATAATTCATGGGTATAGTAGACATGTATAGCTTTCCATTGATATAAAATATGTGTCATTTAGAGGTCTGTAGATGGAGATAAAAATTCTGGAAATAAGGCTATGTTTTTCTGGAAACCAAATCTTCAACAGTAGGAGACTAGAAACATAGCACAACCGCACAAAGGAGCAATGCCATGGCAACAATCGACCACCTCTTCTTCTTCACCTTCCTTCTCCACCGTCACCACCATCCTTCCTCACGGCCACACTTCCTCCATTTTTTACAGGGAGCCTCACCTTCACTTCCTTACCCCCATCCTTTTGATGCCTCGATTGAGAAGAAGGGAGTCTCGATTTGGGGAGCAACTTCCAAATTTGAAGGGAGACTGTGGCTATATGAAGATAGATTTAGTTCCTGAAGCTTTGTCCATGAATTGCAGCACCTAAACCTCTCCTCTCCTACCAAAGATTGATTCTTAAGCTTGGAGCTTGTATTTTACTATCTAAATTGTATGTTTAATTTTTTTTGTATAAGTTTAGTTATAGGTTTAGAATTTAATTAGCATATTGGGTTTTGTGCATTTCTTAAGATTATATATGTATCTATTTTTTTGTTGTTGGTAATACTAAGGTTTCCTTTCAAAAGGTTTAAAGAGTAAATGATTTTCATCTCTTCTAATAAATATACTTCTAATGATTTAAACTTGTGTTATCTCCTTACAGGGTGCGTGTGGCCCCTTACCATCCTAATCAACGGCTTGTTGGAAGTTGTATATTTGAATTTTAATGTTATGTGTTTCAAACTTGAACTTTGTTAGTAATTTCTTGTATATTGATATGATGAAGCTATTGCTTGAAGTTGGTATGAATATATAATTGTGATTGTATTGAAGGGTACTTGATTATTTGTGTCGTTCCACTTTATTGATTGAAACTGCTAGTGTTTAAATTGGGTTTTGGTTAGAGTGATTAATTTTTACCCGCCGTCGAGGAATTAATTCGCCTAACTCGAGTAGAGTCTTTTAGGAATTTTGGTTAAACTATCACACTTTTATTATCTTTTAAAGCAAGCTAAGGATAGATAAAGTTCATTGTTATGGGAGGTTTTATCATATCTTCTAAACCAATTTCCATTTCATTCCTTTTTATTATAAAAGTCCAAAAAATATTTGTATTTAAATCATTTTAGTTTAATTGCAATTTAGTTATTGGATAAAAAAAACTCAAAATCCTTTTTAGCTTGTTTCATGCCAATCATCACACTTAGTTCCAAGATAGTTAATAAAAAGGCTCTTCAAAAAACGATCAGGGATTGTCCACTTTACTAATCCTTGGTTTAATTTTGAAAAAGTTACCAAGGTATAGGCCGACATGCTCCTTTAGTGGTGGATGATCACTACCAAAAAAAAAAAACATTAAATTAGCGACATAATTTTTTATATAAAAACGTCTGTTTGCAATTACCAACAGAATTACTTTGGTGATTACGTTGCTATAATTTTCAACTGATTTACTGACAGACTTCCGTTGGTAATTTCAGACAGACTAATTCAGTCGGTAAAGCCGTCAAAAATGACAAAATATCGAGAAAATTCTCTAAAGGAACTGTTCCATTGAAAATCTTCGACGGAACTTCAACAGAAGGTCTGATGAAAACTCTGTCAGGGTACTCTCTGATGGGCATCTCGATGGAGTTTCATTGGAAATTACCATGGAATTATGTCCTAGAGAAATTTCCATAACATAGTTTCTCTCTCTCTCTCTCTCTCTTTGAAAAAATTATTGAATATTACCAACAAAATTCTGTGGTAATTCCGTCAGTGTTATTAATCATATATCAAAAGTTTGCTTATTCTTTTGCTAGAACCACTTTGAGAACCTGAGGCCTGTGAACTGGAGAATGCCTCAACATCCTCTGGCAGCAGCGGCACAGATGGGCAAACAAAACCTGAAAAGATATCAACAAAATAGTTATTATGTATCGTACACTTGGTGTTGAAAAAAAACTAAAACAAATTCAGAATGATTGAAGAGTTTAATCAGATGAAGTCTGGTTCATAATAAATGAAGATTTCATTTTTACATGATATCTGCTGTATAATTCCATCCAGTACACAGGATTTCTAACCAGGAGTTGGCTGTCTAGAACTGTTTTTTCCTCTCTCTCTCTCTCTCTCTCTTAACAGTAGATGATACATTTCTCTGCATAGATGTCTAAAGTAGTTGCATAGCTGTGAGACACCAACTCACAGTCCACTTAAATTTATCCAAGATGTAAGTATGACAAACCTCCAGAGTGCCCAAAGTTGTGTATAGTGAGAAAAACAGAGATATGATTGAATGGAAAAGGCTGAGCAAAATTATCTCAGACCCTGTGATCTTTATATAGATAGATATCCGTAACAAATCCATAACGGATTGTGTACGGGAAAGATTACAAACCAATATCAATTGAACACGTAGAGAGAGAAGAATACTTACAGCTATACAGGAGAACTTCCAGACGCCTCTACAGATAAGAACCCACGACAATACAAAAAATACTAATCATACAATTATGCAATCCTAATTATATCTTAGTTCTAACATTCCCCCTCAAACTTGAGGGGTTGGACACAGACCGAGTTTGCTGCGAAGGTATGAAAGCTGAATGTGTGAAAGAGCCTTGGTGAGGCAGTCAGCAATTTGATGCTGAGAGGGTACATGAGCAACACGAATATCACCAGCCAGAACCTGATCTCTTATAAAATGGACATCAATGTCGATATGTTTGCTGCGAGCATGATGAACAAGATTGGATGCAAGAGCTTGAGCACTAAGGTTATCACACCAAATGATGGAGGGACGTCTAAGAAACAAACCAAGTTCAGTAAGCAAGGTAGAGAGCCATTTTAATTCTGCAACACCGTCAGCGAGGGCTCTATATTCTGACTCAAAACTGGCCCGAGAGACAACTTTCTGTTTCCGAGAAGCCCAAGACACAAGAGAACCACCCAGATAGACACAACAGCCAGTCATAGATCTTCTATCATCTAAGTCAGTGGCCCAGTCAGCATCAGTGAAAGCCATCAATTGAGGAGAATGAAAGGCTTGAGATGCAAGGCAAGCTGAAAAGTGCCTTTAAGATATTGAAGTATGCGTTTAATAGCCTGAAAATGAGTAGTGGTGGGACATGACAGAACTGGCTTAATTTATTGACAGAATAGGCAATGTCAGGTCTGGTGGTGGTAACATATTGTAGAGAGCCAATAATTTGGCGATAGAGAGAAGGATCAGACATGAGGGATCCATCAGACATAGAAAAGGATTGTCCAGTAACCATGGGAGTAGGGACAGGAGCACAGTCTGTCATATTGAACCTCTTCAGAATATCCAAAATATATTTACCTTGATTGAGATAAATACCAGAGTGATCACGATATACTTCAAGACCAAGAAAATAGTATAGAGGTCCCATATCTTTCAAAGAGAAAACTTTGTTCAATTTGAGGATAAAGTCTCTGATAAAGGCAGGGTTGTTTCCAGTGACGAGAATGTCATTAACATAGACCAAAACAAAAACAATTAGAGACCGACACTGTAGAAAGAATAAGGACACATCACTCTTGGAGTTCTGAAAACCCCATTGAATCAGTGTAAGCCATAGGCGATCAAACCAAGCACGAGGTGCTTGTTTGAGACCATAGAGAGCTTTAACCAATTTGCAAACATAATTCGAGTGTTGTGAGTCACAAAAACCAGGAGGTTGGCGCATATAAACAACTTCATTGAGATGACCATTCAGAAAGGCGTTATTAACATCAAGTTGACAAATTGGCCAATGAAAAGTAGTGGCAAGAGTTAAGATTAAACGTACTGTTGTAGGCTTGATAACAGGACTGAATGTCTCAAAGTAGTCAACACCAGTCGACTGTTGGAACCCCTTTGCCACAAGACGTGCCTTGTGTTTAAGAATAGAACCATCAGGTCGATATTTAGTTTAAAAATCCATCGACAATCGACGATCCTCTGATTTCGATTGGGAGGAACCAAGGTCCAAGTGTGATTGCGACATAAGGCGTTAAATTCCTCTTACATCGCGAGCTTCCAATGAGGGGATGAAAGAGCCTCGGTAATCGAAGAGGGAGCCGTGGCCTGTGATAACAAGCCAAGGTTTAAATAAGACCAAGCCATGAAAAAATGTAGGATATCTCGGTTCTGTTAGCCATTGGCGGTTTCCTGCTCTTGTTGTTCTTTTCCATGTCCTTCTCATTTTCAGTAACATCAGGCATATCTTCATCACTACTTTCTGTCTTGTCTTTTCCTCCTGTTGTCTCACTCTATTCGCTTTTCTTCTTGATGTTTCTCCTTCGCAAGTCATGTTCCTCCTTCAAATTCATAAATTAGTTAGCGTCCTGTCCACTTCAAATTCAGTTTATATCTGGTAGTTGTTAACTTGGATTCATTTCCCCTGAATTTTGGTTATTATTGTTTGAATTTTATTTGGGAAAAAAAGCAGAAAATGAACTAGAATATATAAAACCCCAAAGATATACACTGAATTTGCAAAATTATTGTGATATGTGACATCCAAATTGAGATTTTGATATTCAAGTAAAAAGTCAGAAATGTCTTTTTTTAAATAGTTCACAACTCCTTGCCGACAACATAGCCCTTGCCGGTACTAGCCACCAGCGAGTTGGTTGCCAAAATAATTCCCGCCAAAGCTCTGGCGCCATTAGAGGCCATGACACCAACGAGGGGTTGTGGACTTTTTCCTTGAAAAAACAATGGCATATATGGCTTTTTATTTGAATTTCAAAATGCCACTTTAGGATGTCACGTGTCACAAAAATTTTGCAAATTTAGTGTACCTCTATGATTTTTTTTTTAAAAAAATATATTCCAGGTTCATTTTCTTTCTTTTTGCCATTTAATTTAATTTTATAATTATAATTTTTTAATCTTAAAAATATTGATATATCGTCTTATTTTTTAGTTTTCTTTTATTTGTCCCAATAACTTTGGCACTCAATTCAGCTACTAGACTATACCTCGATCATATATATATTTGCAGGAATTCTTAAGATCCACTTGCATGGTTTATGAATGATATACAGTACAATTTTCAACTTGTTAAATACCAGGATCTTATGTCAATTTTGCAAATCTTCCGATCCTGAACTTTTTGATACACTTATGTATGTTTTGGATAACCAGGAAAATGTGCAATTTGTTTTGGATTATGCACCACTCTTTGCTTGCCTATATTTTGGCTTTAATTTTGTTCTGTCCTAAGAACACAGAGATTGGACTTGACTAGGTTGTCAAGCCTAGAGCCTACGTACCCTCTGAAGGGATCAAAGTCCATGTAGTTCGTGATAAACTGGAAGGCACGTAGCCAGGGGAGTGGGGTGTGTGCTCTGTGTGACGGAATGTAAATAGAGCATAAGATAGAATGTGTGCACCTGTTTAGGGTTCTCCTTTATTTATAGAGGAGTCTGGCGCGTGTATCCCCATATTGATGGGCGATATCCCTGATTGATAGATCATGGGCTGATTTGTTGGGAATATGACTGAAGGAGAATCCTCATTGATGAGATCCTAAATTCGTGGGATCTCGGATCCTTTCCTAATATAGTGCAGATCCCGCCGTAGGCGTAGTTGGGCCGAGGTCTGGACCTGGGCCTATTGGGCCGGTCCGTAACAGATTTTATGTTTTTTCTTTGTTTATTTATTGTTGTAATAATGTTTTAGGGTCTGATTGGTTAAGGAATTAATTCATTCTAAACACTTGGCGAAGCATTGGAAGCTCTTAGCAGGATATGAACTATCAATAAAAAAGCAATCGAAATGTAAATTTAAGCAAAAGTGAGAAGGTGGATAGAACCAATCAAAGTCGTGACTTTAGCGCATTTCATTTCAGATAGGTCAAGTTAAATCATGGAGAAAAAGTAGTAATTTATAACTAAAATAATTTAATTTTTTTAATTCACTCCCCATAAATTCAATCTGTTTTGTCTTTGGTTTCTGTACTTTGAAATCACACCTGGATTTCATCAGTCTGTTTTAATATGTCATTTTTCTCCGAAGAAACTTTTGCAACGAATGGGTTTAACATTCATGAGGGCTTGGACCCTGAAAAAGAAAAGGCCAATATACCTGAGTGGGCTTAAGAGAAGCAAAGTTGGTTAAGGAAGAACCGATAATAAATAGAGAGAAAGCAAAAGGGTTATAAACGTCGTGTGTGATACCAATAACAATGAGAGAGCGCAAGAGAGGAACGCAGAGCGGAGGGAAGGAGGGGCCGGGGGGTGGAGATGGCGAAGGGGATGGCAGAAGGCCCACAGGAAAAGGCATGGCGGGTGTTGGTGACTCGAAGTTTACCTTCGGATAGGTAGACAAGAAGAGTAAGGGCAAGGCTGTTGACCCTGGAGTAGAGCAGGGGACGTCAAAGCTAAGGAGTGGTGCATCTAAGCTGTCCTATCGGGATAAGCTTCTGTCACCGGGATGTGCTGGGTTCTTGGTGAAACACTCCGAGGAGGATGATATCATGCAGGGGTGGAAGGACTATTTCCATAAGATGAATGAGAAGGAGACTCAGGAAGATTTAGAGGAGTCGGATGAGGAAGAGAATTAGGCAATGAGGAGGATGGAAGGGAAGCCTGGAAAGCTGTGTTTTACTGCGGAAGAATACTCAGCATGGTGTTTACCATGGATGAACTCCCTCATTGTCAAAGTTCTTGGTGCAAGCTTTCCCACATATGTGATTCATGATCGAGTTAACAGAATGTGGAGACCAAAGGATGCTTTAAAGATTATCCCACTAAGCAATGGCTATTATATAGTTTCTTTTTCAAACAAAGAAGACCGGGATTATGCTTTTCAGGAGGGGCCATGGATGATAGAGGATCATTATTTGATAGTTCAGCGTTGGCGGCCGAATTTTAATCCCTGGAAGTCAGACCTGCAATGTATTATTGCAACTTGGCTGCGACTGCCAGACGTTCCATTTGAATTTTATAATGTGGAGTCATTACGTAGGATTGGGAACATGATAGGTAAAATGGTAAAAGTCGATCGCTCTACGCCGATCTATGATAAGGGTGGCTTTGCACGCATATGTGTAGAGATTAATTTGAAGCAGCCCCTTTTACCTACATACATGGTATTTGGAGAGGAGTGCCCCATCATCTATGAGGGGCTCCACCTTGTTTGCTTTTCCTGCGGCAAGTATGGGCATCAAAAGAAGGATTGCCCGATGAACATGGCTCATGCAAGTCCCTAGGGACCTGATCAAGTAAACATAGATGTTGTCGTAGGAGATGGTGGGGATAAAGCGAAGGAGAAGGCGTCAGGAGTGGATGTTGCTGGTAACGATCAACGAGTGGAAGAAACGGTTGTAGTGGGCGGTGGCGATCAGAAAACTGGAAAGTACAAAGTGGTCGACAAGGGCTCTTCGGAAATCCACGGCGATGACGCTAATGATGAGAGCCCGTTTGGGAAAATCCGTATTTTACGTAGGGATTTTCACGAGATTTCAAATCAGAGCAATTTAGGAAAGGGTATTAATGGGGATCAAATGCACACCGGTAATCAAGGATCTTCTGAGGATAAGCATGCCATGCGGAAGCCGTTTGTGAAAAAGGAAATTAAATCAAGTTTAATGGAGAATAAATCAGGTTTAATAGAAAATAAGGGGGAGGTGTCGTTGACCAAGAACCCCAACAAACCCGAGTGGGTCCCAGTGGGGTCAAAAAGAAAGAATTTAGGAAAAGGCAAAGCAAAAGGGAAAGAGAACAAGCCTCCTGCAAAACGTGATTAGCGGAAAAATTCTTCAGGCCGTAGTTTGGGGCCTAAAGCGTCTAATTCTTTTGCTGTCTTGCAGGATCTAGAGGCCCAACCGCATACGTTAGCGCCAGCAACCATTGTAGAGCCCATGACCGATAATGATAAGGGCCCAACCCTGGTAAGTAATGCTACCGAGCTGCCTAGACCTAGTAACTCAGTGATGCTAAATGAGAAGGAGTAGGACGTGTTGGAGGATGAAGCAACCATGCAGTCTGTGGAATTGAATTAGCAGTCTATGGATGAAGTGATGTGTGATCAGGATAAAAGCCTGGGGGAGGCCGCCATCCCCCAATGCTCAGATTCTGTTTCCCAATGAATTTTTTATTCTGGAATTCTAGAGGTACCGGAGCTCAAAGCTTTCCTGCACTTGTCCGTGACCTCAAAGCTCATTACAGGTTAGACTTTCTTGCAGTTTTGGAGACTAGATGCTCTAGGGAGATGTCCCAAGGACGAGCACAAAAATTTGGATTTCCTAATATGGAACTAATAGATTGTGAGGGTTTTAGCGGTGGTATTTGGTGTTTCTGGGAGCATAGCATCGCTTCTATTTCCTTGATTGAACGACATCATCAATTTATGCACTTAAAGGTTACTATGTCAGCTGGGTGTTCTTGGACGCTCACCATAGTTTATGCAAGTCCTACATGCATGTCTTGTCGTATACTTTGGGATAATCTTTCCTGCCTTGCTCCACTGGTACAAGGTCCCTGGATGGTAGGTGGTGATTTTAATGGCACGTTACTCCTTTGTGAACGACGCTCCTCTGCCACGTTCCAGTCATCTGTTGATCGAGACTTTACTTCCTGGGTTGAGGGACATAACATGCGAGATTTTGGCTTCGCCGGTCCAGAATTTACATGGAAACGGGGCACTTCTGAGGCAAGATTAGACAGGATATTGGCAAATGAAGAATGGTTTAACATGTTTCCAAACGCTTCGGTTACACATCTTCCTTACTTTAAGTCTGATCACAGGCCATTGCTCTTATGCCTTGATAAGGATGTGGTCTTAGCACCCCCGAACTGACCATTCCGATTTGTTGCTGCTTGGGTGCTCCATGCTCAGTTTGATGAGTTTGTACGCCAGTCATGGTCTCCTCATATGGCTTGGGTCCAAAACATATACCAGTTCTCCAATGCGTGTTCCAAGTGGAATAAAGAAGTGTTCCGGCATACGGAGGGAAGAAAGAAGCTACTGTTACGACGTCTCGACGGCATCAACAGAGTGGTATCTCGGCTTGGTCTGCTGCCAAAGTATGAGTTCTTACAGCTTGAACTTTGGAAGGAGCTTGAGGATGTCTTGCTTCAGGAGTCGCTTATCTGGGCACAAAAGGGTAGAGCGGAGTGGTCAATATACGGGGATCGGAACACTCATTACTTTCATGCTCGTGCCAACCGTCGGAGGAAATCTCAACGTATTGAAGCTATTAAAGATAGTGAGGGCTCATGGGTTTATGACTCTTCTCTAATTAAAGGTATGGCCACTAGATTCTTCTCTAACCTACTTACAGAGGACTCTTCATCTCGGCCACCCTTCAATTGCAACATGTCTTACCCCTGTATCGAGGAGGATAAATTCTGATGGTGCAATAGGGAGATTTCAGACATTGACGTCAAGGAAGCTATTTTCAGTATGGGTGCTTTGAAGTCCCCGGGCCCTGATGGCTTTAATGCACTCTTTCATCAGAATCAATGGAGCACTGTAGGTACCTCTGTTGTGTCTTATGTGAAGTATTTATTTGCTAACCCGTAGATGATCAGGGAGGTTAATGGTACCCTTATTGTACTCATCCCAAAGAAAGACCACCCGAAGTCCATGGGGGATTTGAGACCAATAAGCCTATGTAATGTCATCTACAAAACACTCTCTAAAATCCTTGTGAGCAGGCTTAAACCTATTCTCCCTTTGGTGATTGCCCCGAACTAGTGCAGCTTTGTACCAGGGAGACATAGTAGTGATAACATAATCGTGGCTCAAGAGGTTATTCACATGAGATCCATGACGCAAAAAAAGGGTTTCCTAGCAATTAAAATTGACTTGGAGAAAGCTTACGACCGAGTTAACTGGAGATTCCTATTGAGCTGCCTCCAGGAATCGAACCTCCCGAGCCGTCTTATTGAGGTAATTGAACAATGTGTTTCTAGCTCTTCTTCGCAGCTGCTATGGAATGGGGATAAAGCTAAGATCTTTCAACCTTGTAGAAGAGTGAGACAAGGAGACCCTCTGTCACTGTACTTGTTTGTGTCATGTATGGAAAGATTGGCCCATCTTATCCAATCTGAAATTTAGGCCCGACACTGGAGACCCATCCGTCTCACTAGATCTGGGCCTCCTATTTCACACCTTTTCTTTGCGGATGACATCATTTTGTTTGCCGAAGCCTCCATGGATCGAGTAGCTGTGATCAATAGATGCCTGAAGACTTTCTGTGATAGCTCTGGATTGAAGGTTAATCAACAAAAAACCAGAGTATACTTTCCAAAGATTGTACACCATGTTAGAAAAAGTGAAATGTGTGAGTCCCTTGGATTCTCTATTACAGCCGACTTGGGCAAGTATCTGGGGGTGCCTCTTCATCACAAGAGGGTGACAAAGGAATCTTTCCACTATGTAGTGGATAAGGTCAAAACAAGGTTATCAACCTGGAAGGCTCGATCCTTATCTTCTACGGGCAGGGCCACCCTTATCTTGTTGGTGACAACGGCGATTCCAGGGTATATTATGCAAACATCCTTACTCCCCGCCAGCACATGTGAGAGCCTCAACCAAAGCAACCGTCAGTTCTTATGGGGTAGTACGGCGGATCAGAAGAAAATACCACTTGTTGCTTGGGACGTCACCTGTAGACCTAAAGCTAGTGGCGGTTTGGGCCTTCGGCACTCTAGCTACTACAATCAAGCTTTCCTTATGAAAATTGGTTGGCAGTTAGCAACCAGAAGGGACGACTTTTGGGTGAAAGTAGTTAGGAATAAATATAATTGTGGGTCGGATATTCTTCCAAGGATTGAGATGGGAAGATCTGGGTCAAACCTGTGGAGTGGAATTAAATGCACATGGAGCAAGGTGAAAGAGGGAATCGTAGAAAGGCCGAATGGCCCGTTGCGATGGAGGTGGTCTAAGAATGGGGAGTTCACTGTAAAATCTACCTATGACAATTTGAAACCTCCTGAGGTGCAGCCTGATAAGTTATGGGGTATTATTTGGAAGGTTAAAGCACCTAAGAGATGCAAAATTTTTATGTGGCTTGTCCTTCATAATCCGCTTTTGACCAATGTATCTCGGTGTAAGAGAGGATTAAGTGAGGAAGCAAGGTGTCCAGTGTGTATGTCCAACGAGGAAACTCTTCAACATGTCCTAAGAGATTGCCCCAACACTCATGAATTATGGCGTCAGCTTGTACCTCAGCATCTCTGGCGCACTTTCAGTTCTCTAGATTTTGAACGTTGGATTCGATGGAACTTATATTGCAGCAGAAGCTTGAAGCAGGCGGAGGAATGGAAACAACTCTTCGTCATCACTTGTTGGTGGCTTTGGAGACGTCAGAATTCCTATGTTTTCAAAGGAAAGCGGACTTCAAACTACGCTGTCTCTTCTAGTGTCTCTGCTATTCGGCAATGTCTGAATGAAGCACGGGACAGGCTATGCTTGGCTGATGGTCAAAAGAAAACGCCGAATGCGTCAGGGGAATGTTGGGAGTCTCCGCCAGCTGGGTGGGTGAAGGTCAACACAGATGATGCCTTCTCGCCCTTGACTGCAGGCGTGGCAAGTGGAGGCATTTTGCGGGATGAGCCTGGGGAATTTCTGGAAGCTTTTCTGTTCAAAGGGGAGGAGGGAGATAGTCTAACGGCAGAGCTCTGGGGCTGTCTTCATGGCCTAAAGCTCGCATGGGATAGGGGAAATAAGAATGTTATTCTTGAAGCAAATTCTGCGGACGCAGTTGGTCTGATAAGGGGTGCTGTCAATGAAGCCCATGATGATCGAGTTCTAATTGATGAAATCAAATCCATAGTGGAACGTGACTGGACCGTTGAGATCAGACTTGTTCGCCGCTGGGTTAATAATGCTGCTGACTACTTAGCTAAAATGAGTCTTGCTTCGATGCCAGGGTTCCATGCTGTTTCGCATCTTGACATGGCTCTGTCAAGGATTATAGAGTGTGATAAGGGTTAGTTAATATAAGGCTACTCATTTGTATCAAAAAAAAAAAAAAGCAAAAGGGTTATAATTTTGGGACTCAGAAATAATGCTGCAACTTATAATGGATTTTATCTATATATATTGAAAAAGTATTAATTCTCCAGTCACTATAAATAAGTTATCTTCAGTAACTCCTAAAACTACGTCATTTTGAATTAATAAAGAGTGTATTTGTAATTTTAGGTGAATTAATGAATGGTATAAAATTACGAAAACTCCATTCATTAATTCAAAACAACGTAGTTTTAAGGGATCACTGGAGATAATTTATCTCAAGTGATTGGAGAAATCCTTTACCCTATATATATACGTGTGTGTGTGTATGTATGTATGTATACATATATATACACACACATATTTATATATATATATATATATATTGGATTGAGAGCCCTCAATTTGATTGATGGTCCGCCAACAGATAAGTTGAATAAAAATTCCGACATTGATGGAAGAATTATTTAACAAAATTATGAACAAATCTAGAAAATGAGAGATTTATTTTTTTAATGCATAAACGTACTATGAAAGCTTTATTATTAGTAGAAAAATATATGTTTTATGCATAAATAACATGTCTAGGGCCTAGCTTGACAAGTTTACTTGTGGACAAACTTATTTGATTGTTTTCAAGACATTTTCACCACATCATTACATAATTAAAAAGTATTAACAAATCTGTCCATTTTATTATATAAGAATAATATAGCTATCATCCGTACAATTTTTTAAATAAATCATATAGTTTTATTATGATTTACATAACTTTTCTATGTATTACTTGAAATATGAGAAGTAAGACGAATTTTAAACATAATAGTAATCTTAACTTTAGGCTTTCCTTTGCTAATTTTATCTTTACTCTAATTGAATCTTTTCATTATCCCATCTTAATATAATCTTTACAAAATAATAGCTTATTCTGCAAAATCAAGATAGTTTTCTCCCTGCTAGGCTGTCAACTATTGTGCTCATATAATAATAATAATAATAATAATAATAATGGCAACTGCAAATAGTTTAGAAGGCTAATTATTGAAATCTGAAGTATTACTTAATAAATCGTACGATCAATACATGGTATTTTTTTAAAAAAACAAAAAGGCCGATGGCTTATCAAGTTTATTAGCGAACAAACGTCACCACATCATTACGTAATTTAGAGGTATCAACAAATCTATTAATCTTAATATATAAAAAGTATAATATACCGATCATTGGTTGATAGGGTAAGACTTTATAGCCTATAAACTCCGCAAGTGCACGGGCCGTATCAAGTAATAAAGTGATAAGAAAAGTATCGTTCCCACAAGGACTTAGTATCACAACTTTAATTAAGCATTAATTTCATAATTTCGTTTAAGTTGAGCAAAACAAATTGAATTTAATTAAGTAAGATAAATGAAAATAAAATAAAAACTAAAATAAAAATAAGAAAACTACCACAATAATCAAATGAGCAATCCAGAGTCACTAATCTCTTATTAGTTTCATAAACTTTGTTTTCGCTAATTTAGTTAGCTTTAATATCAATTTTGTTAATATCGAGTATAAATAGTTATAAATGCCACTTACAACCCTCTCTTGAGTATAACTTGTTATGTCTAACATAGTTACTCAAGAGGCAACAAAAATCAAACACACTTTTCAACAATTATATGGAGCCATTAGGTATATGTCTATCCTAATCGCAAATTAAATCGTAATTTAATCCCATATTACTTAATCTTAGAGCCTAATTAAAATCTCGTTCGTCAAGGTAAATCCTAATGCTCGAAATCATATTCAATGATGGTCAATCACTAAATAGATAAAATCAACCAATATTAAGTAACCAAAATTAATATCAAATTTAACTAAATAATGAAAACAAAATCCAATTCACCCACAAGTTCATAGGTCTCTAGGTTGCAAAACCAACTAGCTACACATAGCTTTAATAAAATTCATAAAAAAAGATGACACTCAAATTGAAAGAATAAAGAGAGAGAGAGAAAAGAAAGATTCTCCGTCGCCTCCACAGTCCTTCCGTGGAGGTAATTAAGAGAACTGAAACGCTCAGCCGCTACTCCTCTACTTCTTTGTTTCTTCTTGTTCTGTGTCTCTCAGATCTCCCTCCCGTGATCCTCTTTCTTGTCTTTGCCTCCCCATTTATAATGTAGGTCTTGGGTCGTTGATTCTTTTTTTTTAATTAAAAAGATATTTTATATCTTGTAATCAATTCCACCAGATCATACAATTGATTTTGTTTCTATTTTTCTTGCGTGAGACCTTTGAGTTTGATTGATTACATATCCTCTTAATTGTCTTTTTGTGCTTCATTCCAAATCAATTAATTAATATTTCCTGCACAATAAAAATAGGATATGAGTAGATTTTATGTCGATTTATTCTTTGATATTAAATTTGATTCAATGATGGACAAATCAATAAAAGATAATTAAATAGGTATATAATATCAATAATTCCAATTAAATCTCATAAAATGTACACTTATTTAATTATAAAATATATACTTATCAAACACCCCCACACTTAAACAATTGCTTGTCCTCGAGCAAAAGAAAGAGAATTTAATATCTGAAAAGAACATTGCCTATGAAATTCCTTAACAAAGAGTAATAAACCACCACACTTGGATCATATCATCAAATCTTATTTAAGTTAATGTCTTATAAAAATAAGTCACCAAGCCAATAGAGTGTAACAATCTCTTAACGTCCCATGATCAAAAGATCGACAAGCAATAAGTTCAATCATAAGATTAGTAAAAGAATATTACGCTACTTAATTTCTCCAGAAAAAATCAAATGCCCCCACCAAACCAATCTTTTCATTTAATTTATTAAGAATTCTTAGGTAGGAAATAACTCATTTTGTCTTCTGTTTTTTTTTTCCTTTTTTTTTTGGTTTTTGTTTTTGTTTCTTGAGCCGTTGTAGGTCCCCTTTTGACGCGACCTGCACATGGCTGATGCAGCACCGGTTACTCAGTTACTCCAATAGGCACCTCAAGAGGCTTTTAGCCCAACTCATAACTCTCTTTGACTTTACTGTTTGACGCGAGTGCCAATATTGGTGATGAAGTGCCCCCGGTTACTAAGTGAAGTCTAGAGAAGTCATTGGAGTTTTTTTTTTTTTTTTTTTGAGTCATTTCCCTACACAAAAGCTTTCCTTAGCTAGCAAAGGTCATCATCTAATTTTCTAAAGAGATCATGTAGCAAAATATTCTTGAACTAATAATCTATTGATCATATTACAAACTAATCTCTAATCTCATAGTCCATCTCAAGATTGCCAAAAAAAAAAAAACTCAAGGCTTAGAGACTTGGTTAAAACATTTTTTTTCTATTTAAATTTTTGACTTGATAATATTCTCTAAGATGGGGGAGCTGAAAATTAAGATCAATCCTCAAAAATGCAAAAATCTCAAATTAACAAAAATCTTTTCAATTGCATAAGGACAAGCATAACCAAAGAAATTATATCCCTCCCCCACACTTAAATCAAATATTGTCCTCAATGTTGCAAAAAATAAAGAGGGAAAGGAACTACTACTCCCTTGGTTTAGGCCTCTAACTCTGATGTGGAGTACTAAAGCAAGACCTTGCATCAATAATAAGAGTAATCTTCTTCAAACCTGAATAAAACTGAAAGAAAGAAAGAAAGAAAAAATAATAATAAAATATGCGAACAAAACCCTTAGGTTGCCTCCCAAAAAGCGCTAAATTTAAAGTCTCCAGCCAGACTTCTCAAAACAAATCACTAATCGTAAGTATCAAATACTATAATTACCTTGTCTTCATTCCTTTTCACACAAGGTATCACACACAAAAATTGATCATTCAAGTTAATTACTTGTATTTCCTTAATCATAGACAGTCTTGGATTACAAGCAATCACTGAATTCAAAGAAGGCACAACATGCATATTCTTGAAAATAAATATAGGCACTTCTAAGAATTTAGAGCATCCAATAAAATCAACTTGACTCTCATCAGTAAGAGTCAACATTTCAAGAGGAGGGTCATGACCAACAACAATTTGGACATCTACATCAATTTGATCACCAACATCACAAACCCTAGGCTCCACAGCCGGAACCTCTTCTAAACGTCCTCTATTCTCATTTAAATCAATTTCAAGCTCACAATCACTTTCTACATTACCCATAGTCTCATGCAATTCCACACCTTCAACTTCTTCACAATAATCATTATCAACATAAGAAGTGGTCATCAAGTTTAAGGAATTATCTTGCACCATAATCTCAAGGGTAAAAAGAATTTGACTCACACTTACCCCAATATCTTGGACACTTACCTCAATATCTTGGACACTTGATTCAACCCTAGTGATAAATTCCTTTTGCTTTCTACTAAATCTCTCTGATGCTTCCGCACACTCCTCAACTAATCTTTCCAAATTAGATTTTTCCCTATACTCAATGGTGTGTTCTTCAATAGGTGGATAAGAGTAAAAAGGAGGAGTATTTTCATGAGAACAATAGACATGTGGATCCCTAAAATTATGTTGCTCAAAACCTTCACTAGGACAAAATGAGTTATCAAAACAAGCTTAGTTCCTAGTGAAATCATTTCTCACAAAATGACTAGTTGTAATATATGGACAATGCTCATATAAATGATTCTCTCCACAATAAACACAAGACATGCAAACATATTGTGAAAAATTAACATAAGGAATACAACCATCATTTATGCTCCTTTTACGTTGCCTTGATTCATTCAAAAAATTTAAAATAGCAATCAATCCATCTTGTATAGAAGATGAAGAATTCATCTCCTTTTCATTATTAAGGCCAGTTGGTTGCCAATTGAAATCCATTTTTTTAAAAAAACAATTCCTAAAAAAATAAAATAAAATATTTACGAACTCAAACTACTAATGCTCAATCAGTTCCAACTAAGATAGTTGTGGCACACAAGTCCCCCGCAACGGCGCCAAAAACTTGATAGGACAAAATTTTATAGCCTATAAACTCTGCAAGTGCACAGGCCGTATCAAGTAATAAAATGATAAGAAAAGTATTGTTCTCATGAGAACTTAGTATCACAACTTTAGTTAAGCATTAATTTCACAATTTCGTTTAAGTTGAGCAAAACAAATTGAATTTAATTAAGATAGAGGAAAAGAAAATCAAAACTAAAATAAAGATAACAAAAATACCACAATAATCAAATGAGCAACTCAGAGTCACTAATCCCTTATTAGATTCATAAGCCTTGTTTTCACTAATTTAATTAGCTTTAATATCAATTTTGTTAATATCGAGTATAAATAGCTATAAGTGCCTATCGATCCACTTACAACCCTCTCTTGAGTATAACTTGTTATGTCAAACATAGTTACTCAAGAGGCAACAAAAATCGAACACACTTTTCAACAATTATATGGGGCCATTAGGTATATGTCTATCCTAATTGCAAATTAAATCGTAATCTAATCCCATATTACTTAATCTCAGAGCCTAATTAAAATCCCCTTCGTCAAGGTAAATCCTAATGCTCGAACTCATATTCAATGATGGCCAATCACTAAATAGATAAGATCAACGAAGATTAAGTAACCAAAATTAATATCAGATTTAACTAAATAATGAAAACAAAATCCAATTCACCCACAAGTTCATAGGTCTCTAGGTTGCAAAACCAACTAGCTACACATAGCTTTAATAAAATTCATAAAAAAAAGATGAGACTCAGATTGAAAGAATAAAGAGAGAGAGAGAGAGAGAGGAAAGAAAGATTCTCCGTCGCCTCCACTGTCCTTCTATCCTTCCATGGAGATGATGAAGAGAACCGAAACGCTCAGCCGCTACTCCTATGCTTCTTTGTTCCTTCATGTTCTGTGTCTCTTAGATCTCCCTCCCGTGATCCTCTTTCTTGTCTTTGCCTCCCCATTTATAATTTGGGTCTTAGGTCACTGATTCCTTTTATTATTATTATTAAAAAGATATTTTATATCTTGTAATCAACTCCACCAGATCACAAAATTGATTTTGTTTCTATTTTTCTTGCGTGAGACCTTTGAGTTTGACTGATTGCATATCCTCTTAATTGTCTTTTTGTGCTTCATTTCAAATCAGTTAATTAATATTTCCTGCACAATAAAAATAGGATATGAGAAGATTTTATATCGATTTATTCTTTGATCTTAAATTTGATTCAATGATGGACAAATCAATAAAAGATAATTAAATAGGTATATAATATCAATAATTCTAATTAAATCTCATAAAATATACACCTATTTAATTATAAAATATATACTCATCATTGGTACTGTTGGGATCCGTACATACAACGGATTAAAATTTTCTACGAATCCCATCCCGAGGAACACTCAGGTGCGTTTAAATCAAGGTTAAGTAACCCGAATCACACCTTATAGAGAACTCGGAATCATCCGGAGCCGGAGGTTTTCCTTTGATTTTAGTGAACTAGTAGCTCAAGAATCTACACAAACCCTTTGCGCACATTTTCTCATGGCGATCAAGAAAATGTAGTGAATTCATCCGTGTCTCGCTCTCTTTGAACTGGTGGGCTACCTTCTCGATCAGCAGAAGTCGACTCTTAGAATCGGCTTCCTCTACCAGTATCCACACGAACAATCTCCAAACACGGACGCGGCAGCGTACTAGCGCCTCAGACTGTGCGTCTCTCTCTTTTCGCTCTAGGGTTTCTCGCGGCTTTCTAATATGCTCGACTAAAATCCCGTAGGTTTTTCTAAACCCATCGACGTATTATATTCAAAATTAATCCACATTAATTTTGAATTTCGAATTTTAATTAAAAAAATATATTAATTAAATCTATCTGATAGATTTAATCTAATGTATTTATTTAATTCAAATTAAAAGTCTTCTGATTTAATGTATCTCTATAAATTAAATCTGAGAAATGATATCTATCTATTTAGTTAAATCTGAGATACAATATCTCAATTTAAATTAAATAGATAATGATATCTTTATTCGAAAATCAAATGAGATATAATATCTCTATTTGTTTTAGATATTTAATTTATCCAATAAATTAAATATAAAACAAATATCATATAATAATATTATAATCTCCATTAAATAATATTATTATATTATTTTCGATTTTAATATATATATATATACACATATATATACATATATATACATATATTTATCCTATATTAAATTCAGTATTCATTTAATCTCAGATTAATCTGGGATTCAATGAATCTAGACACTTTTACCCGTGTTGGATTATTCTTGTGTGCGACCCTGCAGGCCCACATGAAATTGGCAGTGGGCAAAGACTGTATCAGCCCACAAGTCACAAGCGGCCTCTAGCAAAAATTGCGACTACCTAATCCACATGGGGATCGATAACACGATACTACCTATCGTACAACTATGTCACGTCCCTTTTGTCACGTGATAATTTGGTCAAGGATGAGGCATGGATAATGTCAACTTCCTATTCTTGACCACTACTTTCTCGATTCTCGAGTAGTCTAAAAAAGTGAAATGGAAACTCTTTTCCATCACAGTATGGCCATACATTTCTTAGACTCACTCATCGAGGGACCCAGTCTTATCTCTCTACAAATGTGAGGGACAAATTCCATCTTGACCATTCACATTCCTCCGCATGAAAACCACTGATCCCGATCCTAGCCTTTATCATCACCCGATCAAATGTGACTTTTGACTAGGTCAAAGACCAGTGACACATCATATAGGAATCCATGATGATCTCAGGTCATAGGGCGTTGTGATGCGGTTATACATGAGATAAGCTTATGACTTAATCCATGAAACTTTCTCATAGTGGGTCGGTCCAGCACCTTGTACTCTTACAAGTGACCATGACTTTGATTCGTATCTCCATACCTCATCAAAGTCATACTAGTCTTATCTCATCTTTGTTGTTTATACTTAGTTTTGATGATGTCTTATATAGATGTCATTCTTATAAGCAAAAAGATTGAGTAATATAATTATCTCCTACTTGGACTAACTATTGTATTTAATGTAGATCAATCCAAGTTAAATTATAGAGATTCATCAAGAATGAGATAAGAGTTGAAAGCAAGGGGTATCTGCAGAGGTTATCAAGAAAGCAAGATGTTATCAATGGATTTTGGTGATAACCAAGTAGAAGAAAAGAGAGCAAATAAAGAAGAAGCATTCAAGGTTGAAGAGAGAGTTGCATTTTCAAGAATGATCAAGAAAAGAGAAGAAAGAAGGAAGAACTTGATGAATGGAATAAGAATATAGATATTCAAGTTCTTACATTGATGCTAGAAGGCTCCAAGATCAAATAGAAGTTCAAATGGCTCAATTTGGAGTTAAAGTTAGCAAAAATCAGCTTCAGGAGGAGTTTACTCGAGTAAGGAACTCTTTACTCGAGTATGGGACTCAATACACGAGTATGAAGTGTTTTCAGCATTTATGATGTCTCTAGACTAAGCTTTACTCGAGTAGGAAACTAACTTACTCGAGTAAACAACGTGATCAGCAACTCTGTTCTACTCTGTTCACGTTCAGCACGGGCGATGCCTGGTAATTCGATGATATCTCACAAACCAGAGATTGGATTGATACAAAACCAAAAGCATTGGAAACTAGACATCCAACACGTATTGGTGACAAAAATTCAAGCCCAAAGGAGTTCAGATGAATTATTGATGAATTTTACATGTTGACACAAAGAACAGCGTCACAGTCAGGAACAGCCTTCGGTATTTTGGATATATCTCTCAAACGACAAATCCAATTGAGCTCAAATCAGTGCCATTGGAAACTAGACACACAGATCTTTCCATCAAGAGGTGAAAGGATCAAAACGGATCTCGGACCAGAGAGATATGGCTCTCAGAAGTTGGTAGTCAGTTCAAGGAGTTGCTCAAATGCATTTTACAAGGCTTACTCAAGTAAAGGAGTCTTTACTCCAGTAAAGGACTTACAGAGAGCAATCATATTTTTGAAATTATATGCTTACTCGAGTAAAGGATTCTTTACTCCAGTAAAGGCCATCCAGAGAGCAACCAAGTTTTTAAAACTAAATTGTTTACTCCAGTAAAGGCCATCAAGAGAGTAACCAAGTTCTTCAAACTAAATTGTTTACTCCAGTAAAGGATTCTTTACTCCAGTAAAGGACTTCCAGAGAACAAATAAACTTCTGAATTTAAGCTGTTTACTCGAGTAAAGGATTGCTTACTCCAGTATTGGGCGAGTGAACAGTGACTTACTCCAGTAAAGCATCGATCAAAACTGATTTTGAATTACACGAATTTGCAATGCCTTCTTGTTTGATCTTAATACTTCCCAGGATTAATCTCTAATGTTCCTAGACATGTTTAACCACTTTATTGGTGAGTTTCAGAAGATCAAAACGAAGGATATCAGATTTGTACAAGAATATCGAAAGCCGTGCAAAAGCTCCAACGGCTAGTTTCTAAACGGCTATATTTCATCCTACAACGGTCATAAACGGTCACAGACCTCTCTCTACCTATAAAAGACATGGACTCAAGCAGAAAAACGTGGAGATACAAGTTTATGATGCCAAAATGCTGATACTCTGCTTCTACATCTTTTTCACTCTGTTTTACTTGTCTAGATAGCTTAGAGAGTGAAATGAATTGTGTCTGTACTTCAGTGATTATCTATCCATTCCTTTGAGAGGAAATTTATTGTAAACACATTATCTTACTGAGTGCAACTCAAGATTGGGTAATCTTGAGTGGGTTATACATTGTGTTGATTACAACTTGTAAGGGGGAGTGAATCCTAGTGAGAGGATTACTTCGAGTACAGAGTATGTGATCAAGCGGTGTATCCTTACGGTGTGTAAGGGGGAGTATCTCTGTAAGAGATTTGTAAAAGGCTGCACAAGTGCCCGGATAAACTTGTGGGATTGTAGCGGTTCTCAAGTACCCGATTAAAGCTTGAGGGAAATAGTGGATTGAAATCTCAGGAGGTGCCTGGGGACTGGATGTAGGTCAAGGATACGGCCGAAGCAGTATAAATCAGTTTGGACATTCTCTTCCCTTACCTCTTACATTTCCAGCATATATGTTTGAAAGCATATACATACTTAAATGTCTGGTGGTTGCGTTATAAAGTGATCTTAGTGAGTTGTGAAAAGAGTTTCATAGTTTTCCAAAGTTTTTATACTTCACCCAATTCACCCCCCTCTTGGGTTCAGTCGGAACTTACATTTGGTATCAGAGCTAGGCTCTTGTTTAAAGGACTTAACCGTCTCAAGAGTTTCAATGGCTGATTTCGGGTGTTCTTCGTTTTCAGAGGGTTTTGATTTTACCATTCCACCTCTTTTTAAAGATATTGATTTTTGGTTTTGAAAAGCTAGAATGACTAGTTTTATCAAAGCAACTGATTTTTATATGTGGAATGTTTTTACAAATGCTTTTGATTTCAAACCAAGAAAGGATTGGACAGAAAAAGAAATGAAGATGTTTTCTTTGAATATTAGAGCAATGAAAATCCTTCATTCTGCTTTAACTGAAAATGATTTTCAGAAAATCAATTTTTGCTCTAGTGCTAAAGAAATTTGGGGTACTCTTGATTCTATATATACTTCTAACAATTTTGTTGAAGTTGAAAGTGTTGACAGCTCATCTGAAACTATAAGTTGTGTATCCACAATTGATGAACAATTGGAAGTGGAGAATGAAAAAGGAGAAATTATTGAGTTCTTCCATGATCTAGTCAACACAAAAGAACAAGAGGAAGAGAATTTCCAAGATGAACTCATAGACGATTGTGATCAATCATTAGCTAGAGCTCAAGATGCACATGAGGTAAACAATTCCAATTCTTCTTGTGTAGGCAAGAAAAATGTTTTCGACCAATTGCATGGAAGTGTTTTTCAACCATTTACTGATTCTATTTTGAAAAACAAAATAATTTTGAAAATGATGCTGGAAAATCATATGGGAAGAAAGAATACACAAATATGAGTCATTTGAAATTGCATCCACTAGAACCACATAATTCTTGCAAAGTTGTTCATAACAAGCATGATTATATTACTTGCAATTATTGTGGAAAATCTGGACATATTTCTTACACATGTTGTATTAGAAGAAATTTCAATGTAAGAAATAAGTTGGTTTGGGTTCCTAAAGGACAATCAAGGTCCAATACTAACAGTCAAGGACCCAAGTATAAGTGGGTACCGAAATGTCCATCTAGTACTCTATGTGTGCAGGATGATTTGAATATTAATGGACATCAAGGTACAAAGAAGAGGAAGAAGAAGCCAAGAGTTCCTCATGCACCAAAGAAGGAGATCATAGAATCCATATCAAGCAAGAGAACTCCCATGGCACCCATTGCTGAAACTACAAAGTTGATTCATAAGAAGCAATGGATACAAGCAAGAAGAGCATCATTTACCTCAAGAACAAATCTCCATAGAGTACCATTCAATTATCTTGAGGAGAACAAGAAGAGGAGAATCTCTCAAGTATCAAACAGAAGACACTTGAAGTCCATGCCCTCTAGGAGAGCTTTGCAGACACCCATTGAAAGACATATGACGAGTCAATGTGATAAGAAGAGGCAATGGGTGAGCAAAGCCAATCCTCCATGTGCCTAAGGAGCATGTGAATTTAATTTTGGCTCCTACAAGCTAGCGATGATTGGATCCAAGATTGGATACCAAGAAAGACAAAGATTTATAAAGATCTGTAGGACGAAAGAAAGCTTCTCAAGAATGCAACATAGAGAAATGATTCAAGTCTTGAGAAAGCTCAACAAGCTATGCTTGATGTTGATGGTGAACAACCGAAAAAGGAGTTGTCTACACCAATCCATCTCAACCAAGCAAGTTTCTATGAGGACAAAGGGAAATACGGTGATATCTAATCCTTACCCCATATTGTGTTTATGTGAAATTCATTCTTGGGTAATGTATACTTGTCCAATACTGTATACCATTAAGCAATCAATTACTTGTGACCTTAAAAATGTTTTCAAGATTGCTAATGGATAACAAGTGAATTTGTGCATAATTTTTCTGACTTGAAAGTTTCTGAGATGCACAAGTCAAGAACTTGTTTTTTGAAATACAATTCATTCTGTGTTTAGAAAATGTATTCCAATGTTTCTAAAAATATGCATGTTTTGATTCAAATGATATCTCAAGATTGGAATTCAATTTCCACCATACTTTGCAAATGCATTGTTTCTCTAAGTACTTCTACAAAGATGAGTTTTCATATCATCAACATCTCAATCTCATATAACATTATCAAGATTGATATTTGAGATATTGAAAACTATTTGCATAGTTTATGAAAAGTTCATATCAATGACATATTTTCCATGAATGTATTTTCAAATCGTCATTGAAAACTGAATTTCTTGGTATCACATATTCGCTTATGTATCTACTCAAATTTGTAAGATTATTTGTGATACATATTTTTGGAAATATCGTATTCATCTAAGAGCAATTCGATTGGATAATGAGAAATTTTGGGAATGTCTAATCCCAATAGATTGTGAATTGCCTCCACTTAATGTTAGTTCTGCGTTTTGATGATTAATTGGTTACTAACTTAAGTATTGGAGAATCTAGATGTGATTTTCATACAGGATGATTATTATCCTCTGAAATCCTGCTGAAGTTTGCTACCAAGAGAAGCAAACTTGACACTGACAAGCTAAATTCAAATCCACAGCAAGCGAAGAAGAAATGAAAGTCTGAAGAAAAAGATGAACTCGAGTTTGATGCTTCACCATCTGAGTTTATTCTTTTGTTATGTGCGATTCTAAAACTTGTTTGAATTTGAATTCACTCTGTTTTGTGAAAATGCATATGCATGATTTGAAAAATGTTCATACTCTGATTGCATTCAAATAATGTTTCAAATTGGAAGTTAATATTGTATATTGAATGTTAGATATGCTTCAAATGTGTCCAATTGAGTTTTCCCTGTCATTCACATATTGATCTTTAGAATTCAATGTTTTGCTTGAACTCTTATGCTTCATTCTCTAAATGGTAGGACCTTATGTCAAATAAGTGAATCATATATGAGTTTCAAGCTAATTTCCAGAAATGAATTCAGTATGTGAAAACTTATGCTTGTTGCATAAAACCTTATTGATTAAGCTATTCCAAATATTATGAATGTTCATTAATGCATCATGTGCATTAACCATTCTATGGAATAACTTTCTAGGATAATTCTTTGGAACTTTAGTCATTTGGACTAAAGAATCTGTGTTTCATAGTCTATGAATCCTAGTACTACTTGTGTTACTCTAATATATAATTATTTGTCCACATTCATATTTAGAGTAACTACTTCTATATTCTCATAATTCTTGCCTTGAATGCTCTCATATGTTCGATACTCTACTCTCTAAGGCAAGATTATCTCTTGGTCAATAGCAAAGTCATTAAGCTTATTTATGTTGTGCTAAGCATGTCCTGATAATGCTTTACTTTCATGACTTTGGCTTTTCTGAAAATTCTTCAACATGTTAACTTCAATGTTTAACATGTTCTCCAAATCTGAAGCATATTGATATATTCATTAAACCTATCGACTTCCATCATATTTATAATGACCACTGTTTTCAAACATGTTTCAAAAATCTTTCATGTATGAAAAATATTGATTTCATAATGTGTCATCACATTTTTTGAAAGATCATTCAAGATTTGAAATACTTTGCATATTTCACTATTTTTCTTGAAAAATCTGAACTTCAAATTGATAAATGCTTATCTTTTTTAATAAGATTTTCTATACTCAAACTTACATGTATTTTATCAATGACGTCCCTTCTACATAAAGTGTGTTTACAAATTGTCATTGATGAACAACATTTTTGATATCATTTAGTTGTTACCCTATTCAATTAATTGGCTTGATCTTATTTGTTTGGGTAAAACTATGTTTTGATCCTTGATTGTTATACTATTTGCTCAAAAATCAAATGATTTAATTCTATAAGAGCATTAGAATTGTCATGTCTAATCTTGTGTGGACTCAAGAATCATTGAGTACCAAAGGACACATATTTTTGCAGGAGTTGACCAAAATGTTTTGTGTCGGACACAAAGAACATAGGCCAACAGAATAGATCGTTTTAGCGGCTATGTCTGCAAATTCTGTGGCATCACTTGCGTGACATTCCATCACTAGCAATAGGCTTAAACCAAGATGATAAGGAGCATGCTAGTTTGATGAAAAGCTATGAGCTGAAACTATTGTGAAGTCCTACACAAAGCTCATTTGGGATTTCAACTTCTAAGATGCATTCAGAACAATTGATAATAGCTAGCCAATGATGCATCTATGGATTACAAATGATTATGACTCAAGTAATTACGATATTACTTAAGTGAGGTATTATATTTTGCAATAATATTCATATATCATAATCATTTCTCTGTTCTCATATCACTCTTCAGGCTAACTTGACTTTATTCAATCAAATTTTTCATGAAGTTTAGCCTAAGCAAATCATTTTTAAAAAATGATCCTTATGCTTTAAACTCTTTTATCATCATAAAAAGCATAAGTGATTTGTTTATAACAATTTCAAGTCCACCCAAGTGAACTTGAAAGTTTTCAATTCTGAGGTACCATGTTGTGAGCAAAGATATTTTCAAACCTCATAACATTTGGTGTCTCATTGTTATTTGGCAGCATGAAAGGGAACTTCACATTTTAGCCATGCATTCATTAAAGGGGGAGCTTCATATTCACATATGTTTGATATCTTAAAAGCTCATTTCCTTTACTTGAAGATTTTTTTTTTTTTGGCATACTCATATGCATTCATTTCCTTTTGTTAGTTTTGATGATGAGTTAATATCATATTTTCCTTTCATTATCTTTATTTTAAAAATATCACATAGAAAAGGATACTTCGATATTTGGCTTGCACTAACAAATCTTTTGGAAAGAATGTTTTCAATTTGTAGTAGGAGATTTTGTTATGTGCTAGGACCTTTCTTAATGCCCTACAAGATTAGCTATATGAAGAAATTGACAAAGGATGGAAGCTGATTGCTGACATTATTCATTCAAATGAGATGCAATTCAAGAAGTCAGTATTTTAGTCTCATTTCACATCTCAAAGGCTATTCAGAGCACATCACGAATCTCTTTCAACAAGAAAGCTATCAAATGGACTTCACAGATTGTTCATCAATTTGCAAAACCAACATGAGCATTTCTAATCCCTATCCTTTTATATTCAGTAGAAATTTTGCACATGTTTGATATCTTTATGCTTTAATTGTGAAAGATCTAGATGTTGTGTTATAGGGTCTAGATGTTGTGTCTAGGTAGTTTGCATTTCATTGAGCTATTTTTGCTGTTTCTGTAGTAGCTTTTTCTGATATCAGTGATTATCAGAGTATTTATCATTTCTGATATCAGTTACTTGCTGCACATGTATGTTTCTTCCAATGAATATGAATATATCTTGCATGTGTTTCTGATTTCAATTGTGTATCTGCTGCAATTCTCTGAACTTTATATGTTGAAATGCAAAATTGGCTATTTTTCTGATAACTTAACATTGAGTCTTGAAAACCTCTCCAAACTCTCTCAAATTTGCTTTCATAAAAACATTCTAAATTGCATCGTATTTAAAATGAAAGCACTTTCAATCGGGGAGAGAAAATCAGTTTCTTTGACTCTTTTAATCTGGTTTCATATTTTTTTTAAACATGCGTAGGGTGCATAGGTTCTAGGTGTTGTGTCTCATTGCATTTCATTGTATTTTGCTGATTTTGTAGTAATTGGTTCTGATATCAGTGATTATCAGAGTGTTTATCCTTTCTAGTATCAGTTCTGCTTGTATGAAGTTTGCTCGATGAATACATTTTCAGTTGTTTATGATACTAATATGTTTATCTGCTGCTATCCTCTGATTAACTTGTGTTGAAATGCAAAATTGGTCGTTTTCTGATAACTTAACATTCAACTTTTTGCTAATGACAAATAAGGGGGAGAGAATGGCAAGAAAAATATGTTGCATCTAATGTATTCTCATTTTCTTAAGGTATTTGCCATCATCAAAAAGGGGGAGAATGTTGTTTATACTTAGTTTTGATGATGTCTTATATAGATGTCATTCTTATAAGCAAAAAGATTGAGTAATATAATTATCTCCTACTTGGACTAACTATTGTATTTAATGTAGATCAATCCAAGTTAAATTATAGAGATTCATCAAGAAGGAGATAAGAGTTGAAAGCAAGGGGTATCTGCATAGGTTATCAAGAAAGCAAGATGTTATCAATGGATTTTGGTGATAACCAAGTAGAAGAAAAGAGAGCAAATAAAGAAGAAGCATTCAAGGTTGAAGAGAGAGTTGCATTTTCAAGAATGATCAAGAAAAGAGAAGAAAGAAGGAAGAACTTGATGAATGGAATAAGAATATAGATATTCAAGTTCTTACATTGATGCTAGAAGGCTCCAAGATCATATGGAAGTTCAAATGGCTCAATTTGGAGTTAAAGTTAGCAAAAATCAGCTTCAGGAGGAGTTTACTCGAGTAAGGAACTCTTTACTCGAGTATGGGACTCAATACACGAGTATGAAGTGTTTTTAGCATTTCTGGTGTCTCTGGACTAAGCTTTACTCGAGTAGGAAACTAACTTACTCGAGTAAACAACGTGATCAGCAACTCTGTTCTACTCTGTTCACGTTCAGCACGGGCGACGTCTGGTAATTCGATGATATCTCACAAACCAGAGATCGAATTGATACGAAACCAAAAGCATTGGAAACTAGACATCCAACACGTATTGGTGACAAAAATTCAAACCCAAAGGAATTCATATTAATTATTGATGAATTTTACATTTTGACACAAAGAACAGCGTCACAGTCAGGAACAGCCTTCGGTATTTTGGGTATATCTCTCAAACGACAAATCCAATTGAGCTCAAATTGGTGCCATTGGAAACTAGACACACAGAGCTTTCCATCAAGAGGTGAACGGATCAAAATGGATCTCGGACCAGAGAGATATGGCTCTCAGAAGTTGGTAGTCAGTTCAAGGAGTTGCTCAAATGCATTTTACAAGGCTTACTCAAGTAAAGGAGTCTTTACTCCAGTAAAGGACTTACAGAGAGCAATCATATTTTTGAAATTATATGCTTACTCGAGTAAAGGATTCTTTACTCCAGTAAAGGCCATCCAGAGAGCAACCAAGTTTTTAAAACTAAATTGTTTACTCCAGTAAAGGATTCTTTACTCCAGTAAAGGCCATCAAGAGAGCAACCAAGTTCTTCAAACTAAATTGTTTACTCCAGTAAAGGATTCTTTACTCCAGTAAAGGACTTCCAGAGAACAAATAAACTTCTGAATTTAAGCTGTTTACTCGAGTAAAGGATTGCTTACTCCAGTATTGGGCGAGTGAACAGTGACTTACTCCAGTAAAGCATCGGTCAAAACTGATTTTGAATTACACGAATTTGCAATGCCTTCTTGTTTGATCTTAATACTTCCCAGGATTAATCTCTAATGTTCCTAGACATGTTTAACCACTTTATTGGTGAGTTTCAGAAGATCAAAACGAAGGATATCAGATTTGTACAAGAATATCGAAAGCTGTGCAAAAGCTCCAACGGCTAGTTTCTAAACAGCTATATTTCATCCTACAACGGTCATAAACGGTCACAAACCTCTCTCTACCTATAAAAGACATGGACTCAAGCAGAAAAACGTGGAGATACAAGTTTATGATGCCAAAATGCTGATACTCTGCTTCTACATCTTTTTCACTCTGTTTTACTTGTCTAGATAACTTAGAAAGTGAAATGAATTGTGTCTGTACTTCAGTGATTATCTATCCATTCCTTTGAGAGGAAATTTATTATAAACACATTATCTTACTGAGTGCAACTCAAGATTGGGTAATCTTGAGTGGGTTATACATTGTGTTGATTACAACTTGTAAGGGGGAGTGAATCCTAGTGAGAGGATTACTTCGAGTACAGAGTGTGTGATCAAGCGGTGTATCCTTACGGTGTGTAAGGGGGAGTATCTCTGTAAGAGATTTGTAAAAGGCTGCACAAGTGCCCGGATAAACTTGTGGGATTGTAGCGGTTCTCAAGTACCCGATTAAAGCTTGAGGGAAATAGTGGATTGAAATCTCAGGAGGTGCCTGGGGACTGGATGTAGGTCAAGGATACGGCCAAACCAGTATAAATCAGTTTGCACATTCTCTTCCCTTACCTCTTACATTTCCAGCATATATGTTTGAAAGTATATACATACTTAAATGTCTGGTGGTTGCGTTATAAACTGATCTTAGTGAGTTGCGAAAAGAGTTTCATAGTTTTCCAAAGTTTTTATACTTCACCCAATTCACCCCCCCTCTTGGGTTCAGCCAGAACTTACAATCTTCGCTCCCACGTAGATGACCGACCAGGGACATTTAGGATAATCTATCAGATATATCCAGGGGTATAGTTATCACCATAAACATGCGTATGAAGTGATAACTTAATGGAGAACAATGACTTACCCCTAGAGCATAATTTCCAACAAACTCCCACTTGCACTAAGCGCAATCATTAATTACTCTAATTCCCATTGCCCTAACATGACGATCATGTTTTGCTTGTGCAAACGGCTTAGTAAGAGGATCAACTACATTGTCTTCTCCTGGTACTTTGCATACTTTTATATCACCTTTATTTCTGATTTCTCTGATGAGATGAAAACGCTTGAGTATATGCTTGGTCCTTTGATGTGACCTAGGCTTATTTGTTTGTGCAATAACGCCGTCTTTGTCACAGAACAAGACTATTGGATATGAGATGGTAGGAACCACCCCCAGTTCAGTCATGAACTTTATAATCCAAAAAGCCTCCTCAGCTGCATCCTATGCTGCTATATACTCAACTTCCGTTGCAGAATAAGCTACAGTGCTCTGCTTAGAGCTCTTCCAGCTCACTACACCACCATTCAACAGGAATACATATCCTGATTGCGATCTTAGATTATCTTGGCCAGTTTGGAAACTTGCATCTGTGTAACCAGTTACACAGAGCTCATCCTCCAAGCCACCATATACCAAGAATAAGTCCTTAGTCCTTCTTAAGTACTTAAGGATACTCTTGACAGCAGTCCAGTGACCCTCACCGGGATCTTGTTGATATCTGCTAGTCATACTCAAGGCAAATGACACATCCGGTCCAGTACATAACATGACATACATGATAGATCCAATGGCGGAGGCATATGGAATCTTACTCATGCAGTCTCTTTGACCTTGTGTACTAGGACACAGATCTTTACTGAGATGGATGCCATGAGACATGGGCATGTTACCCCTTTCAGAATCCTGCATACTGAACCTATGCAGTATCTTGTCTATGTATGTGCTCTGACTTAGGCCTATCAGCCTCTTGGATCTATCTCTATAGATCCTTATCCCAAGGATATAAGTGGCTTTGTCTAAATCTTTCATTGAGAAAGACTTTCCTAACCAAGACTTGACACTCTGCAAGGTAGGAATATCATTCCCAATGAGTAGAATGTCATCAACATAAAGCACTAGAAATACAACTGTGCTCCCACTAACCTTCTTGTAAACACAAAGTTCATCCATGTTCTGAATGAATCCAAACTCTTTGACTACTTCATCAAAACGATGATTCCAACTCCGAGATGCTTGCTTCAATCCATAAATGGATCTTTGAAGCTTGCAAACTTTACCAGTGTCCTCTGGACGCACAAAACCCTCAGGTTGTGTCATGTACACATCCTTAAGAAGCTTTCGGTTAAGGTAGGCTGTTTTGACGTCCATCTGCTATATCTCACAATCATAATATGATGCAATGGCAAGAAGGATTCTGATTGATTTGGCCATTGCAACTGGGGAAAAGGTTTCATCATAGTCCACACCATGAGTTTAAGTGAATCCTTTTGCAACCAATCATGCCTTGAAGACATTTACTTTGCCATCCATGTCTGTTTTCTCTTTGAAAACCCACTTGCACCCAACGGTTTTTACACCCTCAGGTGGATCGACTAAGGTCCATACCTTATTGTCGTACATAGATTGCATTTCAGACTTCATGGCATCAAGCCATTTTTCGGAGTTTGGTCCCACTACAGCGTCTCGATAGGTCGTTGGCTCATTCTGCTCAATGAGCAAAACATCACGACTTCCAATGATCAGAAATCCATATCTCTGAGGCTGTAACCGTGATCTATCGAACCTTCGCGAGCCTTGTGTTACTTGAGTAGTCTCAACAACTTGTTGTGAGTCTTCTCCTCTTTCCATCTGTGGTTCTACATTGTCTTGTGACTCTCAAACTTCTTCAAGATTCACCTTACTCCCACTGGCTCTTTTAGAGATAAACTCTTTTTCCAAAAAGATACCATTCCGAATAACAAATACTTTATGATCGGTGGGACTATAGACATAGTATCCTTTAGTTTCCTTAGGATACCCCACAAAAAGGCATTTTGAGGATCTTGATGATAATTTATCAGAGGCTTGTTATTTAACATAAACCTCACATCCCCAAATCTTAAGAAATGACAAGCTGGGTTACTTCCCAGTCCATATCTCATATGGTGTCTTTTCAACCACCTCTAACGAAACACAATTTAGTGTGAACGTAGCAGTTTCTAGGGCATGACCTCAAAAAGAAGATGGAAGATCTGGTTGACTCATCATAGATCGAACCATATCTAATAGAATTCGATTCCTCCGTTCAGAAACACCATTCCATTGAGGTGTTCCTAGAGGAGTAAGCTGTGAGATGATCCCACAACTCCTAAGATGGTCAACGAACTCTTGGCTCAAATATTCACTACCCCGATCAGATCGAAGTGCCTTAATTGTTTTGCCAAGTTGGTTTTGCACTTCATTTTGGAATAGTTTGAACATTTCAAAAGATTCAGACTTATGTTTCATTAAATAGATATAACCATATCTACTAAGATAGTCTATTAATGTAATGAAGTACAAGTGACCTCCTCTGGCAGCTTCATTGGTCCACACACATCCGTATGTATGAGGCCCAATAAATCGGTGGCCCTCTCACTGTGTCCTGTAAAAGGTGTCTTTGTCATCTTACCCAATAAACAAGACTCACATGTATCAAATGATTCAAAATCAAATGACTTCAGAAATCCATTTGTAATGGAGTTTCAAAATGCGTTTCTCATTTATATGGCCTAGACGACAATGCCATAGGAAGGTAGGACTCAAATCTTTTGACTTGATCCTTTATGTCACAGATGTCCATTCAATTTTCTACTGTCCTTGAGTTCCTATACATTTATACAAATGTGTGAACCACATGTAGTATCTAATACCCATGTTTGAGGAAGTAGAAAAGCGAATGTCTATGACATAGATACCTGAAGCGATAGGCCCGCTATCTTTCTTGTCCTTTTCCAGATCTCCTTGATAGAGCTTGCAGTTCCTCTTCTGATGACCAATTCATTGCAGAAGAAGCAGACCCCATCCTTCAGAGGTTTTGCCTTCTTGACTTTCCGTTTCATACCCCTTCCATTCTGAACAGACAAAACAGAACTGGGCCTCTTCTCAAGGCTCTGCTCAGCAGTTTTGAGCATCCCATGCAGTTCAGAGATTGATTCCTCCATATTGTTCATGTTGTAATCCATGACAAAGTCATCATAACTTTCTGGGAGTGAGATCAAGATCACATCTGTAGCTAACTCCTGGGTATGGGGAATCTAAGCCTTTCAAGGTGGTCAATGTAGCCTTTCATTTTCAACAAAATGAAGACTAACTGATTCATTTTCAGCCATCTTGCAAGAGAATAAGGCCTTTGTGGTCTCATACCTCTCTTGACTTGCCTGTTGCTGGAACATTTCCATAGGATGATAAATCATCTCAGAGACTTCCATGTGTTCTAGATCTCCATCGAGGTCTGGAACCACAATGGCAGGCTTCAGGCATCTTGTATCCATAAAGTCATCCTGATGCTTCATGTAAGTATCAGTCTGAGCTCTTGGATCATCAATTGCAGGCTCGTCAGGGATGGGTTGATCAATAAGATACTCCTTTCTTTCGTGTTTAGGATCAACACTTAAGTCCTCAAACATGTCAAGAAAGTTTGTCTCATCGAGTTCGTCCTTCTCAAGGACCGATCGCATTGATGGTGTTGGGGTGTTACTATTCAACATGATTCTACAATTTAAAAAATATGCAAAGTTTAATCAGTAACCTCCCACTGAATTAATAACCCTCATTATAATTAGTGGGCTAAGATCCATATTAGGCTTAATCTTAAGTCCGCTTTGGCAGGACGCTTAAAATCAAGTTATTTAGGTAGGCAACCTCTTTGCCAATTACATCCCATGTAACTCTTAGATCTTTATGGGATTCGATCATCATATGACCAAGCATGTTTAATCTCATCCAATGCCTTGAGATCCAAAACCGTTTTGATGATCTCAATTAAGTCACGACAACAATGAATATAGAGTATCACCATTACTCTCTCTTGTCTCCCCAAGATTACTCAAATGCATCCACTTTGGTGGAACATACAAATGGGTGATCGAGGTTTTGACAAATATTCATTTATTGATGGCATTGTGACTTAAGATTTTATTTAGAGGGTATTATTGGATATAATCAAATTAATCCTATTAATTTAATTCTAAATTAATTATGAGTGATCTAATCAAATCATAATTAAAATTCCAAATTAATTATGAGTGATCTAATCAAATCTAAATTAAAAATCTAAATTAATTATGAGTGATCAAATCAAATCATAATTAAAACTCTAAATTAATCATAACATATGTTAATTCATACAATTATGAAATAAATCATTATAATTAAAGTTTTGAGACTTGCGGCTGTCGCTTCATTTTAATACGACTAGATCTATATCTTATAGGATTTCTAAAATCCTAATTAGCCGTATTAAAATATTCAAAATTAATCTCAATTAATCTTGAACTCAAATTTTAGATTAAAATAATATTAATTAAATCTGCCCAACAGATCTAATCTGATCAATTTATTTTAATCTAAAATAAAAGCCTGGCGATTTAATTTATCTTTATTAATTCTACGTATATGAATGCAATCATTATTGCATATCTCATATAGAATCTAAATTAATCATGCAGTGATCATATCAAAACATAATTAAAACTCATGAACAACATGACTCATCTAACCTGTAGTCCCCTCAAGCCAATGAGAGGATTTCTCTAAATAATAAAAGAAAGTACATAGTTAGAAACCTCGTTTCACATACGAGGGGAAAGAGATGAGAAGAGATTTAGAGAAAAGCATAGCACGCAGGCCATATTTAAAATTTACAACACTAGAGCCATCTTGTTCACCATACCCAAACAACACTTTGTAAGGTTATGAACATACTTTAATTCATACATTTATGAAATAAAATATTACTCATAATAAAATTCTCTAATCTTATATTACTTTATATCATGATTTAAATTCTCACACTACAAACAATTTCATTCCTCACGCTACAAACAATCAGCTGGTCCCTACGGCGGTCCTACTAGCCAGTTAGCAGGAGCGCCTCTAGAGCTTTTGAAAACATCATATTCTTTTAGAAAGAGAGTTTCATAAAACTTAATTTCAAACCCCTAGGGGCGTTGTCCGAGCATGATCGAAAATTTTGAACGATTCAGAGCGTCTTCGATGCGCACGAACGTGACGGACGATTCCGAATATCGTGCACTCTGAACAATTCAGAACTATACGAAGCAGTCGCGGCACCATTCTAGAGACTCGTCTGAAACCCTAACGTGAATTTTCAAATTAAAGCATTCAAGATTCGATTTCTTGATACAAAGATTCAGTTTCTTGCATACAAAGATTCAAATTCTTGCATACAAAGATTCAGATTCTTGCATAAATATCATATATAATAGCATGTACAGAAACCCAATTTAAATGCACATTGAGTTGGCTCTGATACCACTGTTTGGATCCGTACACACAGCGGATTAAAATTTTCTACGAATCCCATTCCGAGGAACACTCAGGTGCGTTTAAATCAAGGTTAGGGAACCCGAATCACACCTTATAGAGAACTCGGAATCATCCGGAGCCGAAGGTTTTCCTTTGATTTTAGTGAACTAGTAGCTCAAGAATCTACACAAACCCTTTGCGCACATTTTCTCATGGCGATCAAGAAAATGTAGTGAATTCATCCGCGTCTCGCTCTCTTTGAACTGGTGGGCTACCTTCTCGATTAGCAGAAGTCGACTCTTAGAATCGGCTTCCTCTACCAGTATCCACACGAACAATCTCCAAACATGGACGCGGCAGCGTGCTAGCGCCTCAGACTGTGCGTCTCTCTCTTTTCGCTCTAGGGTTTTTCGCGGCTTTCTAATACGCTCGACTAAAATCCCGTAGGTTTTTCTAAACCCATCGGCGTATTATATTCAAAATTAATCCACATCAATTTTGAATTTCGAATCTTAATTAAAGAAATATATTAATTAAATCTATCTTATAGATTTAATCTAATGTATTTATTTAATTCAAATTAAAAGCCTTCTGATTTAATTTATCTCTATAAATTAAATCTGAGAAATGATATCTATCCATTTAATTAAATCTGAGATACAATATCTCAATTTAAATTAAATAGATAATGATATCTTTATTCGAAAATCAAATGAGATATAATATCTCTATTTGTTTTAGATATTTAATTTATCCGATAAATTAAATATAAAACAAATATCATATAATAATATTATAATCTCCATTAAATAATATTATTATATTATTTTCGATTTTAATATATATATATATATATATATATATATATATACATATATTTATCCTAGATTAAATTCAGTATTCATTTAATCTCAGATTAATCTGAGATTCAATGAATCTAGACACTTTTACCCGTGTTAGATTATTCTTGTGTGCGACCCTGCAGGCCCATATGAGATTGGCAGTGGGTAAAGATTGTATCAGCCCACAAGTCACAATCGGCCTCTAGCAAGACATTGCGACTACCCAATTCACATGGGAATCGATAACACGATTGTGTGTGTATATATATATATATATATATTAAAATCGAAAATAATATATTTATCCTAGATTAAAGTCAGTATTCATTTAATCTCAGATTAATCTGTGATTCAATGAATCTAGACACTTTTACCCGTGTTGGATTATTCTTGTGTGCGACCCTGCAGGCCTATATGAGATTGGCAATGGGCAAAGACTGTATCAGCCCACAAGTCACAAGCGGCCTCTAGCAAGACATTGCGACTACCCAATTCACATGGGGATCGATAACACGATACTACCTATCATACAACCATGTCACATCCCTTTTGTCACGCGATAATTTGGTCAAGGATGAGGCATGGATAATGTCAACTTCATGTTCTTGACCACTACTTTCTCGATTCTCGAGTAGTCTAAAAAAGTGAAATGGAAACTCTTTTCCATCACAGTATGGCCATACATTTCTTAGACTCACTCATCGAGGGGCCCAGTCTTATCTCTCTACAAATGTGAGGGACAAATTCCATCTTGACCATTCACATTCCTCCGCATGAAAACTACTGATCCCAATCCCAGCCTTTATCATCACCCGGTCAAAGGTGACTTTTGACTAGGTCAAAGACCAGTGACACATCATGTAGGAATCCATGATGATCTCAGGTCATAGGGCGTTGTGACGCGGTTATACATGAGATAAGCTTATGACTTAATCCATGCAGCTTTCTCATAGTGGGTCGGTCCAGCACCTTGTACTCTTACAAGTGCCCATAACTTTGATTCGTATCTCCATGCCTCATCAAAGTCATACTGGTCTTATCTCATTTTCGCTCCCACGTAGATGACCGACCAGGGACATTTAGGATAATCTATAAGATATATCCAGGGATATAGTTATCACCATAAACATATGTATGAAGTGATAACTTAATGGAGAACAATGACTTGCCCCTAGGGCATAATTTCTAACAGGTACAAAATTTTAAAATTAAAATTAGGGCCTGCTTACTCTTAATAACGGACCACATAGTTTTTTAAGATTTATATAATTCTTATATATTAAGAAATATTATAAGCAATACTCGAGGAACATACTTAGGATGTAGATGTCCTGGTTGATGGCTATATCCATCATTTTTATAGTCATTGCAAATAAATTATGTTTGTACAAAATAATTATAAAAATTGAGTTTAATATGAGTTAAATTTAAAATCTTTGCTTTATTTGTAATTTATTTATGAATAATGCACCTTGTATTATTAATTTATAAATATAGCGATATAGACAAGGGTTTTTGTTACTATCCATGGTCCCCAACCAATAAATTGAATAAAATCCTTGGATAGATGGAATGAATTTTAATGAATTAAAAATAGAGAGAATGACAATTAAGTCCCCAAAAATAAAAGAAATAATGACAGTCAAGTCTCATCACCTATAGTCCTTGAATCTTAATGATCTTTGTAGAAAATAATTATAAATATATAATTTATAATCTGATTTAAATTTCTATTACTATTATATTTAATCACGATTTATAAATAATGCATTGTCATTAATTTTACTAGTACTATATATAGAAGGATATAATATTCGTTGTTTTTGTTTCGACCCAATGTTCTTATTGGACTAATGGTCCCCGAATCAATAAATTGAATAATACCCTGAGATTGATGGATTAAATTTTAATGAAATAAAAAATTTTAAAACTCATAAAATAATTATGGTTATGAAGTATTGAGATGAGATTGTATATCTTCTTTCAGGAAACCTAATATTTTGTTACTGTATGTAGTCGTTGATGAGTGGTCCTCATCAATATTCTTTTATAAAGGGTTTAAGGCGCAAAAATTGGAGCAAAAATATCAGGACCTTTGAATATAACCTAACACCAGTAAAATATAGATATGCAAAAATATTGAGTCTCACCAGAAAAGGTTATGGTATCCGGTTATATTTAACTCTCTTTTTGGTTTCTATTTTGAATGTTCATGGATATTTTTACACCTACAAACAAAATTATAATATTGAATGTATTTCAGGTAGAAACTTATGGGTATTTTTACTCTTTAACCATTTTATAAATCACCATCAATTAACGTCTCTAGATGTAAAATAGAAAAGATTACAGACTTAACCTCTTCATATTCTCGTTACCCTTGTGGGGGAAAATGCCTCAGGTTTTGACTTTCTCTTTCCTCCAAAGCTTATATAAATCTGTCACCAAGCTAATTAAGCTCACTACCTCACTACCCTCACTTCATCATTTACCTCTTTGTTCTCTCATACGTTTATATGGCAGCAGAAAAGACTAAACCCTCTGACCTTGCTGATCTTCCCAGGCACTTCCATGAAGATGAAGACCACCTATCAGAAGAATGCAAGAACCTCATTGCTACGTTACCAAATGAAATTACTTTGATCAACATGCAACTCTATCAATATAAAGGTTTCTAGCTCTCCAAGAAGCATATTCAAGGAATTTTCAATTTTCAGATATCATCCTTGTCACTTTCCCTAAATCTGGCACCACCTGTTATTTCTAATATATTAAGTAGGTAGAAATTGAATATATAATAAACAGAATATCATAACAAGAATCTGTATTAATTAAATAGAACATACAGAGAACATATAATAAGTCTGTATAACATGAAAAACTATAAAACGAACTCACAAGACTGCCGGTATGGAATGCAAAAATGCAGAAATCCGGGCCCAACTTTTGTTGTGTCCTTAAGACAATTTTGCTCCCTCAATACGGATGCCAAAGGTTTTCTGAGCAGTTGTCTCCCAGGATAGAGCAGATTATTCGTCTCCAGAAAGATGGCTCTGTCTGTCTAAAGCCCAAGCGAATCCAACGAGTCTGCTTTCAGAATCGCACATACTATGTCTATAGAATGTAATATGCAGAGAGGAATATTTGAGATTAATTTTAGATCTAGTTTTTCTATCTATTCTCTTTCTCTCTAAGATTTATGTCACTAACACATCCTATTTATAGATGACAAAACTGATCAGATGGACACCCGTTGGCGAATCGACGCGACTGTGGCGAACCGACGCGACCGGCGGTGGCCAACCAGTGGGACTTCTTATTCATAACCTATGGGATTTAGATCCTAAAAATCCAACAATCCCCCACATGGATAAGAAGTCAGTCCATCATGACCAAATGCAAATGATCATGTATGCAAAGTGTGATTCCTCTACGAGAAACAACTGCATCGAGAAAGGTAAGGGTTGCCTTTGAACCTTCTCTAGTAAAAACCTATCGGATATACTGGTCAATTGGTGGACGCGCTGTCTTGAACCGTTGACCTTTTAGTGTATACCAAGACAATAGGAGTTACACAGTTGCTCCTCTAGCATCGTTGGTTCTCGTGCTGTGTCCATTTTGGCCCTGGACACCGCCTAGTTCTGTGAGTGTTCTAGAGAATTGGTCGTTTTAAATTCTCATAGAAGCGGCCCGCACTTCACACTCACATAGGTGATTCCTTGTGATGTAAGTCAATGTACATCATCTGAACACATTAGATTAAAAAACCATTAAAAGCTTAGAAGCTTACCCTTTATATATATGCACTGTTTGTCTAGGAATGAGTATGAGTTTAAAACTCCACAGTGTTAACAGTCAATCATCACTTAGTTGTCTCTTTGAACCTAGTTCGTGGGATCTCCACTCTCCTAGGTAGAGTTACCGCAATAATCAACAATGGATCGGCCTTAAACCCATTCCTTTGGACAATTTCCTAACTATCTTTCTAGGAATCCCTTTAGTCAATGGATCCGCTATATTCTCTTTTGATTTTACATAATCAATTGAAATGATTCCATTCGAAAGTAGTTGACTAACGGTATCATGTCTATGACATATGTGTCTAGACTTGCCGTTGTACATGACATTCTTGGCCCTACCAATAACTGCTTGACTATCAGTATCACAGTGTATACACATTGTCGGTACCGATTTTGGCCAACTAGGAATGTCTTCACGAAAATTATGAAGTCACTCGGCTTCCTCACCAGTTTTTATTTAAAGCAATGAATTCTGCTTTCATAGTTGATCTTGCAATGCAAGTCTGCTTAGATGACTTCCAAGACATAGCACCTCCACTAAAGGTGAATACATAACCACTTGTAGATCTTGTGTCATTAAACCTGGTGATCCAATTTGCATCACAATACCCTTCTAGCAATGCAAGGTACTTCTCATGATGAAAAGCAAAGTTTTGAATTTGCTTTAAGTAACCCAAAACTCTTATCATAGCTATCCAATGACGTTCGTTTGGACTACTTGTAAAGCGACTACACATGCTTACTGCGTAGGCAATTTCAGGTCTAGTGCGGTTCATAACACACATAAGATGCCTAACATTCGAGCATACTTCTTTTGTTTTTCAGCTTTGTCAGTTTTTCTCGACAGACGAAGACTGGAGTCTATAGGATTCGTCACAAGAATTACGTTTAAACTCTTGAATTTCTCAAGAATTTTAGCAATATAAATATTCTTGTGATAAAGCCAACCCAACAAATGTTTTATGGATTTTAATTCCAAAAATAACATCTGCTAGACCCATATCTTTCATGTCGAACTTACTGGTAAGCAATCGCTTAGTAGCTTTAATCAATTGATTATTACTTCCCGTTATCAACATGTCATCTACTTAAAGACATAATATGGCAAACCCATAGGTATCAAAGTAATATAGGCCTTCACATTGTCTGTAGCTTTGTACTTATCAATAGTGTCATATGCTTTCATCTTCTTTTCGAAGACACACTCAATTCGTAGAGGCTTATTACGAGGAGGAAGATCATCAAATTCCTAAGTGTGGTTTGACAGAATAGATTCAACTTCACTATTGATAGCCTTTTCCCAAAATGGTGCTTTAGGGGAGCCCATAGCCTCTCCTTATATTTGAGGCTCATTTTCCAACAAAAAGGTTAGAAAATCAAGACCAAAAGATATTTTGGTCATTTGTGTTGTACTACGTCTATGTTCCTTCTCTACAGGATTATCACTTGTCGTAATATCCTACCGTAGCGCAGTACTGTTATCATTGTTACCACTTGCTTTACTTCCCTTGTTATATGGAAAAACATTCTCAAAGAATGTAGTGTCTCCTAACTCAATAACCGTATTAACGAGGATAATTGATACATCAGACCAGAAATTGATATGCACTTATTGTCAAATGCATAGCCAATAAACACATAATCCATTGTCTTAGGTCTGATTCTTAACCTTTTAGGTTTAAGAATCTCATCCTTTACCAAACACCCCCACACTTTCAAATATTTCAAGAAATGTTTCTTTCTTTTCCATAGTTTGTATGGTAAATTTTGCATCCTTTTGTGAGGTATTCTATTAATTGTAAAGTTAGCCATTAAAATGGCTTCCCCCCACAACTTCCGTGGTAAACTAGACGTCATCAACATTTCATACAATATACAACATTCAACCACAATGATGCTATAAAATTCCACATAATTTGATAGTGATGCACACCCCAAAAGAAATATTAAAACTACCAACATATGGCTACTTTGGTGACTAACAAATCAACCATATATACTCTTACCACATAGTATTTGGAATTAAAATAATTAACAAAGAATTGACCATTTTGGTGATTAATAAATCCACCACATTTAATTCCAAAATTTAAATATTTAGCATCTATATAATTGCTATTCACAATATTTAAAAAACATAAAATCATAGCCACAAAATCATTCATGATTATAGAATTAAGGCTATAATTGCATTTCTATCAATACATAAAATCATGCATGCTTATTATAATACTATGAAAAATTAGAGCGCATTTATCTCTACACTAGATAAATGATTAGATTTTCATATCATGCCATATGCTTGTCGCAAAGTATTTGATAATTTACCACATTTACATTCAATAGAAAATAACAAATACTCAAATGCTGTTAAACCCAAATAGATTTATTATTAATGTATATTTTAATTCAGACCAACTATAACTTATATTTGGCCCAGAATTAAAAAACAAAACAGCACACACAAAAATTTTCTAAAAACAAATAGACAAAAAACTCTCCAATCTAATGGTCCAAAAAAAAAAAAAGAGCCCAATATATTTTTTTCCTTTTATATATAAAAACATGCGGTCTAAATCACCAGCCAGCCCAAAGAGAAATGTAACATTCCAGAGAAATACCTATTTTATTATTAAATAAACATTCCACTATTCCCTTATTATATTATTCGGTGCACTATCAGGAGACAACTTGCAGATTCTCCACAATTCTTCCATTATTTTTGTAGACCATGTGACTATACCCCATTTGTTTAGCCACCCATATTTGTTTATTATATAATTCCAACACTTTCATATTGTCTTGACGTACTCATTCAGATGCATAAAACACCATGGTCCACTCCAATTCCAATTGATCATCTTCCCTTTCTTATTTTAATATTTTAAAGTGGTCCTACGTGAAACATTTTGCAAGACACTCCATGAGAATTTTATCTTCAGAAGAATAATTGTACATGCTAAACCCCCACTGTCCACGTGAATATCAAAGGATGACAGAACCAAGGGAGCAATAGATGGAATCTCCATACCTCACCTTATCTCCAGCATAATAATGCATATGCTCCACAAATTCTCTTGTGTCCAGCGAATTATGGGCCACGTACCCTCTCATTGGTTATTAAATCTATCTAGGCAGAACCATTTGCATAGTTTGCATCTGCTTATTTTGGCATCTGAGAGAGAGAGAGAGAACGTGAGTCAGAATATCAGTGGCAGAGAAGGCAGAGAGACAGTCCGAGAGTTTAAGTGAACACTGGGGAAAGAGTTTGTATGCCATCAGCAAACTAAGAGCTTGACTAAGGTAAGTTTTGGGACTCTTTCCTATGTGGTTATTATACGTTTGGAATAAAGAGAATTTTAGAATGTTGAAACTCTATTTTTGGAACTAAAACAGAGGTGAATGCATCAGGTTGCTACAGTAATCCCGTTAATGAACAGTGTTTTCACGTGTTACTGTAGCAGTTATTTTTGCTGTTGATGCACCAATGTTTAAGTAAAGCAAATCAAGGGAAAATAATCTCTTTTGAACATGAAATTTTGTGGGAAATTAGTACACTCCTTAAGCTTTAAAACAAGCTTTGGTTCATCTAAATCGAAGGTCTACAAATCAAGTTATGATTTTTCAAAGTTGAAGCAAAATCTGGGAAAAATTTCTGGTTTGTCTCTGGAACAGTCAGATGGCATGGCATTTCGGATCACCTTAAAAAAATCATAAAATTGTGAAATTTTTCAGTTAAATATTAGACACATAGAGGTTTATTTTGATAGGTAATTCGTCAAATTCCGATAAGAATCGAAGGAGATACGAATTTTTGAAGTTGACCTATTAAACTGGAGTGTATTTCTGGACAGCGAAGAAAGAAGAAAAATCTGGAAATGATACAGCAAGAAATAAGTCTAGTGATTATTTGTATATGAAACTAGACTTAATTAATGACACATAGAATTTTGAACCACCCCAATCGGAGTTCTGTAGAATTATTGGTGATTTTTCGAAGTTGGGCCTTATTTGCTGCAAGTTTCAGATTTTTGGACAAAAATGGGAGGTATTTAAGCCCATGATTAATTCCTTATCAAGAAAAGGGATTTAAATAAATATGGACTCCTAAAGTATTATTTTATTGCAGAAACAGAAAATATTTTGGAGAGGGAAATTAATTATATTTTTACTATTATTTTAGGGATATTTGGAAATTTGTGCATCGAAAAGGAAAGTATTATTTTTAAGAGTGGTCAACCAACAGGTAGTAACCTTAATCTTCATATGCCTTGTGTTACTTTGTATGTTTGATTTTTCCATGATTGTGGGCCCGTGTCTCCTGAAAAGGGACATGCGTTTGGGTGCATTCAGAGTGGTCTGGGTTCAGAGCCCAGCTACTGTATCTTTCCTGGCGTCGTGGATCCGGGGCTTGCTTTGTCGAGCAGTCCTGCGTTTGTTTTTAGGACATTTAGTCCTTCCGCAATTAACACTCTACATATGGTATGTTTATTTGTGTTATTGCGCGTTTGATATTGAATGCTGTATGATTTATATTTTTCCATGTTATGGTGACATACATGCATTGCATACACTTGTTATATGAGATTAATGGTTACTCTGGGATTCAAATGTGAATCCCAGACTTTTGTAAGGAATTTGGGAGTGCTTCTGAGCTGGTGCTAGGTGACAAGGGTAAGCGTGCGGAGCAGAATTGAGCTGGAAGTAAATTTTAAAATTTGAACTTTATTTTGGACTGCTCGGATGACTGTATTACTAATATTTTGGCCATTGAGTAATTTATCTGGGATGACTGTATGCTAATACCTTGATGATAACCTCCATCTACTGCACTTTAATTTATCAGTATGTTTGTCCAAACGAGAATGTGCTCTGTTGCTTACGCTCTGATACAAGACGTAAATAACCTGGGATTGAACTTTAAGGTAAAAGATTTAAAAAAAAAAAAGAGGTTTAAGTTAAGGGCCCACACTACCCGTCACCCGAAAGGGCGAGACCGGTAGGTGTGTTACAATTTTTGGTATCAGAGCACGGTTTGGACAATACTGATAAATAAAGAAACTGATATTAGTACATTGGTTAATGGAATAGGAATTTTTAGCTAGGTTAATTACCATTCCATGGTTATATATGTTGAGATAATAGTTTATGGGAATAATATTTTCTTTCGTTGTATGAAGCTTAATAATGGCAAGAGGGAGAAGACCTGGAAGGCCTAGGCGAGAGCCAGAGGCAGCAATACCTAACCCTCAAAACAATAATAATTTGTTGCAAGAATTAATAGGGTTGGTCCGAGAGCAAGGGAACCGGATGCAAGAGATGCAAACAGAGATAAATGAGATCAGGGCTCGTCAAAACCAGAGTTCAGAGGAACGTGAGACTGAGGTGGAGAATGGTAACAACACTAACAATAGTAATGATCAGGAAGGGTCTCAGATGGGACAGCAGAATAATGAGGCAACAGTCTACTGGGTATCTGAATTTTGTAAACAACAGCCACCAATTTTTCGGGGCAGACAAGATGCAGCAGAAGATTGGATTCTCCGTCTCGAGAAAATTTTTCAAGTACTAGGGTGCCCAGAAGAAAGGAAGGCAGAATTGGCTATCTATAAGCTTGAAGGAGACGCTGATCGATGGTGGCGCAATATGGAGCTAACTCTACGTGCTCAAAATGTTCCTATTACTTGGGAGCTATTCCAAAGGAAGTTTAATGACCAGTACCATCCTCCTTCCATCCGTATCATTAAGGAATCAGAATTTTTGACTATCAAGCAAGGAGATGGCGAATCTTTTGAAGATTATTATGCTAGATTTACTCGTCTGTCTCGCTACTCCACCTATCATAAGGACCCTAGGGCTGAAAGTAGTTTAGCAGATGTCTTGGTTCGTGGTCTAAAATTTGAGATCAGAGAAAGGCTTATAGCCAGGCAATTTCATGAATTGAGCCAAGCTGCAGAAGAATGCAGGATTGTGGAGCGAAATCTGAGGGAATTATATGCTACCAGGGGACCTACTCCTAACAGTGACACTAATCGTGGAAGCTCTTCCCAGAAAAGGAAAGGGCCATGGAATAAAAACCGTGGCAATGGCAAGAAACCTTCTCGACCTGGTCATCAGAATTATAGGAGACCTGCAGAGCCTCAGTTATGTAATAAGTGTGGTAAGACCCACCTTGGTACTAGTTGCAGTGGGCAGGTAATCTGTTATGCTTGTCATAAGCCTGGACATTATAGTCGTGAGTGCCCTCAGCGAGCTGTTGAGAAGAGGCCCCAAAATCAGGGCCGTGTATTTGCTATGACACGTGATGATGCCCGCAGATCACCTGAGTTAGTTCAAGGTACCATCTTACTCCGTGGTATTATGTTACATGCATTATTTGATTCTGGTGCCAGTCACTCATTTATTGCATATGATTGTGCTAAGCGTATGAACTTGAGCATTTATAAATTACCGTATGATTTGATTGTGTCGACCCCACTCGGAGTCAAATCTAGGACTGCAGATGTATGTTTAAATTGTGTTGTGGTGGTTGATGGATTCGAGTCAACTGTGGACTTGATCTGTCTGCCATTACGGGGTATTGATGTGATTTTGGGATTAAATTGGCTAATAGCCAATAATATTGTATTGGACTTCGGCAATAGAAGGATTATACGTCCTGATCAACAGCAGAGTCACGATGCCAAAACAAGTCTTAGTTTTCTTTCAGCTACGAAGGCGGCGCAATACATTAAACAAGGATGCCAAGGGTATATAGTGTTCTTTTCAGTACAGGCAGAATCAGAACCTTCTCTGGAGGGCATACCAGTGGTGAACGAATTTCCAGACGTGTTCCCTGATGACATCATGGGTTTGCCACCACAGAGAGAAGTAGAGTTTACAATTGAAGTCATGCCCGGTACAGGTCCGATTTCTAAACCACCTTACCGTATGGCACCCAATGAGATGGTTGAATTGAAGAAGCAGATCGAGGAACTGCTGGAAAAGGGATTCATTCGCCCCAGTGTTTCACCTTGGGGAGCTCCAGTCTTATTCGTGAAAAAGAAGGATGGCAGTTTAAGACTCTGTATTGACTACAGGGAATTGAATAAGGTGACAGTGAAGAATAAATATCCTCTTCCCAGGATCGATGATTTGTTAGATCAACTATCTGGTTCTAGTATATTTTCAAAAATTGATTTACGTTCGGGCTACCATCAGCTGCGAGTTAAAGCTGAGGATATTCCGAAGACAGCTTTTAGAACCAGGTATGGGCATTACGAGTTTCTGGTGATGCCGTTTGGCTTGACCAATGCTCCTGCTATCTTTATGGATTATATGAACAGAATCTTTCGGCCATATCTGGATCAATTCGTTGTCGTGTTCATTGATGACATATTGATATATTCCAAAAACCGGGAGGAACATGAAAGACATTTGCGACTCGTTTTAAGCATTCTAAGAGAGAAGCAACTCTATGCGAAGCTTAGTAAATGTGAATTTTGGCTAGAAGAGATTAAATTTTTGGGTCATGTGGTTTCAAAATACGGTGTTTCAGTAGACCCTAGTAAAGTGGAAGCAGTACTGAGCTGGAAAAGACCTGAAACTGTCACTGAGATTCGCAGTTTCTTGGGATTAGCCGGGTATTATCGTCGGTTCATACAGAATTTTTCCCGGATAGCATCGCCATTGACGAAGCTCCTGAGAAAGAACCAGTCTTTTGTGTGGGACGATCGTTGTGAGGAGAGCTTCCGGATACTGAAGGAGAGGTTGACGACGGCACCTGTATTGATTATCCCGGATCCGAGTCAGACCTATGTGGTCTACACTGATGCGAGTTTACAGGGATTGGGATGTGTCCTGATGCAGCAGGGCAGAGTTGTAGCGTATGCCTCTCGTCAGTTGAAGCCTCACGAGATGAACTATCCTACACATGATCTGGAGCTTGCGGCGATTGTGTTTGCTTTGAAAATGTGGCGACACTATCTGTACGGTACCATTGTTGAGCTGTACTGCGACCACAAGAGCCTCAAGTATCTGTTTGATCAGAAAGAGCTCAATATGAGGCAACGAAGATGGATTGAGTTGTTAAAAGACTATGACTTGGAGATCAATTACCATCCAGGTAAAGCTAATGTTGTCGCGGATGCGTTAAGCCGAAAGACTGTGCAGGTAGCATCTATGATGATACAAGAGTATAAATTGTTAGAGGATTTCAGAGATTTGAACGTGTCAGGCCAAACCCTTGTAAATAGGAATGCGGATTACAGAGTTCATTTGGCTAATCTCCTTGTTAGTCAAGAGGAGAATAATCTGAGCGCAGAAATAGAAGAAGCACAAAGGCAGGATAAACTAGCAACATCCATTCGAGAGAAAATTACTCGAGGGGAAGCAATAGATTACGATATCTCATCGAACGGTTTGATTCGATTCAAGAAACGAATTTATGTACCGTCTAGTGGTGATTTGAGACAGAAGATTCTAGACGAAGCTCACAAGAGCAGGTACACAATTCATCCAGGCGCAGTCAAGATGTATCATAATTTGAAGTCACAATTTTGGTGGCCTAGAATGAAGAATGAAATATCAGAGTATGTGGCTAGATGTTTGACTTGCCAGAAGGTCAAGATTGAGCATAAACGTCCTCCTGGACTTTTGCAGGGATTAGAAATTCCTGAATGGAAATGGGAGCATATAACTATGGATCTAGTAGTAGGCTTACCCAGGATCAGGCATTTGGATGCAATATGGGTAATAGTTGATCGACTCACTAAGTCCGCACATTTTCTTCCTATCAGTGTCAATTATTCCTCTGAAAAGCTAGCAGACATTTATATTCGGGAAATAATTAGACTTCATGGTACACCTAAGAGTATTATCTCTGACAGAGATCCTCGGTTTACTTCCCGATTCTGGCAAGCGTTACAAGAAGCAATGGGGACAAGGTTAAAACCTAGTACGGCTTATCACCCCCAAACTGATGGACAGTCAGAAAGAACTATCCAAACATTGGAAGATATGTTGAGAGCCTGTGCCTTAGATTTCAAGGGCAGTTGGGATCAACATTTGCATTTAGTCGAGTTTGCCTACAACAACAGTTATCATTCCAGCATACAGATGGCTCCATACGAGGCACTATATGGGAGAAAATGCAGATCACCTATTTGCTGGACAGAGTTGTCGGAGAGGAAGCTGTTCGGACCAGAGCTAGTGAATGAGACGTCTGAGAAGATCAATTTAATCCGAAAAAGACTCCTTGCAGCCCAAAGTAGACAAAAGAGTTATGCAGATAAGAGAAGAAGATCTCTCGAGTTTGAGGTAGGTGATCATGTGTTCTTGAAGATATCTCCTGTTACAGGAGCAGGAAGAGCTATCAAACGCAAAAAGTTAAGTCCTCGTTACATTGGACCTTTTCAGATTTTGGCCAAACGAGGACCAGTAGCTTATCAGTTAGCATTGCCACCTAATTTGAGTAGGTTGCATGATGTTTTCCATGTCTCTCAACTGAAGAAATATCAACCAGATCCGGAGCATGTCCTTGAGTATGAGAATATTGAGGTACAGGATAATCATACGTTCGTAGTAGAGCCTAAAGAGATTATCGATTATCAGGAGAAGCAGCTCAGGCGTAAAAAGATTCCTTCTGTGAAGGTGGTTTGGAAGGGATTATCTCCTAGAGAAGCGACGTGGGAGACAATTGAGGATATGAAGAAGCGATATCCAGAGTTTATGTCTAGGAATATGGAAAATAGAAAAGCAAATTTCGAGGACGAAATTTATTTTACGGGGGGAGAAATGTAACATTCCAGAGAAATACCTATTTTATTATTAAATAAACATTCCACTATTCCCTTATTATATTATTCGGTGCACTATCAGGAGACAACTTGCAGATTCTCCACAATTCTTCCATTATTTTTGTAGACCATGTGACTATACCCCATTTGTTTAGCCACCCATATTTGTTTATTATATAATTCCAACACTTTCATATTGTCTTGACGTACTCATTCAGATGCATAAAACACCATGGTCCACTCCAATTCCAATTGATCATCTTCCCTTTCTTATTTTAATATTTTAAAGTGGTCCTACGTGAAACATTTTGCAAGACACTCCATGAGAATTTTATCTTCAGAAGAATAATTGTACATGCTAAACCCCCACTGTCCACGTGAATATCAAAGGATGACAGAACCAAGGGAGCAATAGATGGAATCTCCATACCTCACCTTATCTCCAGCATAATAATGCATATGCTCCACAAATTCTCTTGTGTCCAGCGAATTATGGGCCACGTACCCTCTCATTGGTTATTAAATCTATCTAGGCAGAACCATTTGCATAGTTTGCATCTGCTTATTTTGGCATCTGAGAGAGAGAGAGAGAACGTGAGTCAGAATATCAGTGGCAGAGAAGGCAGAGAGACAGTCCGAGAGTTTAAGTGAACACTGGGGAAAGAGTTTGTATGCCATCAGCAAACTAAGAGCTTGACTAAGGTAAGTTTTGGGACTCTTTCCTATGTGGTTATTATACGTTTGGAATAAAGAGAATTTTAGAATGTTGAAACTCTATTTTTGGAACTAAAACAGAGGTGAATGCATCAGGTTGCTACAGTAATCCCGTTAATGAACAGTGTTTTCACGTGTTACTGTAGCAGTTATTTTTGCTGTTGATGCACCAATGTTTAAGTAAAGCAAATCAAGGGAAAATAATCTCTTTTGAACATGAAATTTTGTGGGAAATTAGTACACTCCTTAAGCTTTAAAACAAGCTTTGGTTCATCTAAATCGAAGGTCTACAAATCAAGTTATGATTTTTCAAAGTTGAAGCAAAATCTGGGAAAAATTTCTGGTTTGTCTCTGGAACAGTCAGATGGCATGGCATTTCGGATCACCTTAAAAAAATCATAAAATTGTGAAATTTTTCAGTTAAATATTAGACACATAGAGGTTTATTTTGATAGGTAATTCGTCAAATTCCGATAAGAATCGAAGGAGATACGAATTTTTGAAGTTGACCTATTAAACTGGAGTGTATTTCTGGACAGCGAAGAAAGAAGAAAAATCTGGAAATGATACAGCAAGAAATAAGTCTAGTGATTATTTGTATATGAAACTAGACTTAATTAATGACACATAGAATTTTGAACCACCCCAATCGGAGTTCTGTAGAATTATTGGTGATTTTTCGAAGTTGGGCCTTATTTGCTGCAAGTTTCAGATTTTTGGACAAAAATGGGAGGTATTTAAGCCCATGATTAATTCCTTATCAAGAAAAGGGATTTAAATAAATATGGACTCCTAAAGTATTATTTTATTGCAGAAACAGAAAATATTTTGGAGAGGGAAATTAATTATATTTTTACTATTATTTTAGGGATATTTGGAAATTTGTGCATCGAAAAGGAAAGTATTATTTTTAAGAGTGGTCAACCAACAGGTAGTAACCTTAATCTTCATATGCCTTGTGTTACTTTGTATGTTTGATTTTTCCATGATTGTGGACCCGTGTCTCCTGAAAAGGGACATGCGTTTGGGTGCATTCAGAGTGGTCTGGGTTCAGAGCCCAGCTACTGTATCTTTCCTGGCGTCGTGGATCCGGGGCTTGCTTTGTCGAGCAGTCCTGCGTTTGTTTTTAGGACATTTAGTCCTTCCGCAATTAACACTCTACATATGGTATGTTTATTTGTGTTATTGCGCGTTTGATATTGAATGCTGTATGATTTATATTTTTCCATGTTATGGTGACATACATGCATTGCATACACTTGTTATATGAGATTAATGGTTACTCTGGGATTCAAATGTGAATCCCAGACTTTTGTAAGGAATTTGGGAGTGCTTCTGAGCTGGTGCTAGGTGACAAGGGTAAGCGTGCGGAGCAGAATTGAGCTGGAAGTAAATTTTAAAATTTGAACTTTATTTTGGACTGCTCGGATGACTGTATTACTAATATTTTGGCCATTGAGTAATTTATCTGGGATGACTGTATGCTAATACCTTGATGATAACCTCCATCTACTGCACTTTAATTTATCAGTATGTTTGTCCAAACGAGAATGTGCTCTGTTGCTTACGCTCTGATACAAGACGTAAATAACCTGGGATTGAACTTTAAGGTAAAAGATTATAAAAAAAAAAAAGAGGTTTAAGTTAAGGGCCCACACTACCCGTCACCCGAAAGGGCGAGACCGGTAGGTGTGTTACAAGAAACAAGTCTAGCCAACAAATGAGCCCCGACTCTAAATATACTTTAAATATATTTTTCCCACACCCTTTCAAGAGGGGTGCCAATAGTTCAATTGGTAAGGCGTCTCGTTTCAATGCCTTTCGTCTGGTGTTCGAACCTACTAGGTGCGTTTCTGTGATTTTTTCTTTTGAAAAAACAATGAAACACTTTATCAATCATAATGTACAAAAACGCAACCGTTGGAGTTCGAACGCAGGACGTATGACACCAAAGGCTGGCATTTTACCAGTTGCGCCACGCCGTTCCATTGATAGAATGGGACACCAACATAATAAATATAATATTATTTCAGAGAGGGGTGTCACAAACAAATTAATATCTCTTATTAATAATAAATCCTTAATAATAAAATAAATAATGGCTAAGATATTCTCAAATATCACCATTTTTATTCAACCATTATTAATTCAAAAAGCTTCACAAGATTTTAGGAGAGATTATAAGATATTAAAAATTATTAAACAAATTAATTAAGTCCTTAACCGAGACTAAATTCCCTTCCATTCTAATTAATTATTATTATTATTATTTTCTTCAATTACCTAACATCCTAAAATTTAGGACTTTTAATAAATATCATCATTTAGCTATTAGATATATTTAATTTTCTGTAACTTGAAGCATGAAATCAAATAATATCTATACAATATCTAATAGAACCAATAAAAAGATAATCAAATTTTTTTCCAACGGATGTAAATTCACCGTGTAAGTAATCAATATATAAATAATTAAATAATATATTGATTTCTATATGCACATTCTTATTAGAAATGCGGCACATCAAAGATTGAAGAACTATAACTGCATTATTTAAAATTTTTTAATATTGTTTCATTTAAAGAGCACATACGTTTTCAACATTTTAGAAAAAAAATGTTAAATAATGAAACACATCGTTCCATCTAAAAGAACCGCTGCTTAATATAAAGATGTGTTCTCAATCCACTGCTTCACAGGAAGCGGCATTTTTTTCCCTTTTTTATTTTTATTTTATTATTCCCCAAGTGAACACACCTTTTAAATCAAAAGGACTTGACCCTTTTTTTTTAATTTTTTAAATGAAACACGTTGTTTCATCTAAGGACGGAGGGAGGCGTTCTGAAAAGACGCCATTTTGATTGGGTGTGACCCAGTAGAGTGACCGATGAACCCGACTCTTCTATCATCCGAAGACACCAACTCCGACGTCCGTTTTCGGAGAAACTTGTCTCATTGGAATCTTGCATTTTTATTCCAAGTGTTCTTGACAACGTTTCTTCCAAAAACATTGTTTCCCAATGACCCAACTCATGGTTTCACTGGGCGTCATTTTCGACAGAAAACCAAGTTTCCATTTAAGTTTTTCCCGTGAAAACAGTTTCATTGGAGTCATCTGATTCACCTCTACATTTTCTTGACAAGATTTTGGCCAAAAAGCATGACTTTTCTAATGCCCCAATCTCTATGTTTCCAGTCATGACAATTCCGACAATTCCAATCACACAGTACGTTGGCAATATCTATATATCATACTAATTTCTTGACCTAAGGCATATATACACTCATATATTTTATTGCAGAAATAAATATTCACATAATAGATTCAAAAGGAATATATTTCCTAAAAACAGGCCAAGAAAATTGGAATATTTAAACAATTTGCACATATATACATATATTGCACATCAATCATATATATAAGTAATTCCGAAACCAATGAAAATTACTTTTAAAAATTCATATGCAAATCAGAAACAAGTCGACATATACAAATCCACAGAAATCATACCATAATATTGAAGATTCAAACTTACGCATATATAATCCATAGAAATCATAATTTTAGAAACTTTAATTTTCCAAAATCAAATCTAAAATCTTAAAATTGAATACAGATTCAAATCAAAATTTCTACCAACACAGATATCAACTTTATTTAATCTAAATTAATCTAAGTTGATTCCCTTTTAAAATTACTACCAACAATGAAATCAGCAATGATCTAATTTCATTTCAATAAACCAAAATTGTCTTAAGATTGTTGTTTCTAATGTATTGAGTAGGTAGAAATTGAATATATAATAAACAGAATATCATAACAAGAATTTGTATTAATTAAATAGAACATACAGAGAACATATAATAAGTCTGTATAACATGAAAAACTATAAAACGAACTCATAAGACTGCCGGTATGTAGTGGAAAAATGCAGAAATCCGAGCCCAACTTTCGTTGTGTCCTTAAGACAATTTTGCTCCCTCAATACGGATGCCAAAGGTTTTCTGAGCAGTTGTCTCCCAGGATAGAGCGGATTATTCGTCTCCAGAAAGATGGCTCTGTCTGTCTGAAGCCCAAGTGAATCCAACGAGTCTGCTTTCAGAATCGCACATACTATGTCTATAGAATGTAATATGCAGAGAGGAATATTTGAGATTAATTTTAGATCTAGTTTTTCTATCTATTCTCTTTCTCTCTAAGATTTATGTCACTAGCACATCCTATTTATAGATGACAAAACTGATCAGATGGACACCTGTTGGCGAATCGACGCGACTGTGGCGAACCGACGCGACCAGCGGTGGCCAACCAGTGGGACTTCTTATTCATAACCTATGGGATTTAGATCCTAAAAATCCAACACCACCTGGCTCAAAGCTCTTACCTTCACTATTCTCAATCGTAAGACTTGTTATCTGAATCCAGATCCAACCAAAACTCACCATCCTCACCCTCTTTTCACTGCTAACCCTCATGAACTCGTACCCTTCATAGAGTACTACGATGATCTCCTGAAGCCCACGCCTTCTCTTGGCTCATTCTCGTCATCACCAAGGATCTTTGCATGCCGTGTCCCATATGTATTGTTGCCAGAGTCTGTGAAGCAATCCGGGTGTAAGATTTTGTACTTGTGTAGAAACCCTAAGGACTTGTTCGTTTCGACATGGAAATTCGTGAACAAGTTATTAGAACCAGAAGCAGCTCCAGAGTTGCTTCCAATGGAGGATGCATTTGAGAAATTTTGTAAAGGACTGGTTGGTTATAGGCCATTTTGGGATCACATGTTGGGATATCACAAGGAGAGTTTGAAGAACCCAGAGAAGGAAATGTTTTTGAGATTTGAGGAGCTGAAGAGTGAGCCAGTCAAGGTTTTAAAGAACCTAGCTGAGTTTATGGGCTATGGTTTTTCTCAAGAGGAAGAAGATGGTAATGTTGTGGCTGATATATTGAAGCTTTGTAGTTTTGAGAGTTTGAGGAATATGGAAGTGAACAATACTGGTGGAAACTCTTGGCGAAAGATAGAGAATAGGGCTTTTTTTAGACGTGGTGAAGCTGGAGACTGGAAGAATTTCCTCACATTTGATATGGTTGAACGTTTAAATGTTATTACTGAAGAGAAACTGGGGAAACATGGCTTGAAGTTTTAGATTCTTATATGTTCCTTGGAACATCTAGTCTACCAAAAATTTGTCAAAGTCCAAATAAAACTCTTTTAAGGGCTGTGTTTAACATCACATTTTTAATATTTCACAAAATTGTTATCTACAAATTACTTGTTTATTTTATTCTCTTTTCTGTTATAATATATTTTGTGTAATGGATCACAAGTATCTACTATTGCATTTTAATAACTATGTATAATATGTTTTTCATTGGCATTGTTTAACCAGCAAAATTTGGTATGGAAGGTTTTACTTACGGGTCACCTACAATTTATGATTTCGTAACATATAATATGAAAAATAAGAAAGGATAATATGATTAATAGTGCCCATGCTAGTTTACAGAGCGATGGTCAACAAGAGAAAAATAGGAAATGAATTTAATAAGTGTCGAAATGCAAGGTGTGATGGCTAGAGTGTCTCCCGTGAACCCCCATCGTTCTCCCCTTATATCCGCCCCTCAAGTCTGTCTGTTTCTATGATCCTAGATCCAGGTGATGAGTATATATTTTATGATTAAATAGGTGTATATTTTATGAGAATTAATTGGAATTATTGATATTATATACCTATTTAATTATCTTTTATTGACTTTTCCATCATTGAATCAAACTTAGGATCAAAGAATAAATCGACATAAAATCTACTCATATCCTATTTTTATTGTGCAGAAAATATTAGCTGATTTGGAAAGAAGTAAAAAAAGTAATTAAGAGGATATGCAATCAGCCAAACTCAATGATCTCATGCAAGAAAAATAGAAACAAAATCAATTGTGTGATCTGATGGAGTAAATTACAAGATATGAGATATCTTTGTAATAAGAAAAGGAGAATCAGTGACGTAAGACCTAAATTATAAATAGAGAGGCAAAGACAAGAAAAGAGGAGGATCTGGGAGACACAGAATGAGAAGGAACAAAGAAGCAGAGGAGTAGAGGCTAAGCGTTTCAGTTCTCTTCATCATCCCCACGGAAGGACGGAAGGACTGTGAAGGCGACAGAGAATCTTTCTTTCCTCTCTCTCTCTCTTTATTCTTTGAACCTGAATTTTCATTTTTTTTTATGGATTTAAATAAAGCCATGTGTGACTAGTTGGTTTTGCAACCTAGAGAATCTATGAACTTGTTTGGGTTTTAGAAATTATTCTCACTTGTTAGTTTTGCTTAATTTTATTTCAGTTTATTTAATCTTGTGTTCATTGTTATTGCTTATTGATTGATCACCATTGAGCATGTTTTGGGGATTTAGGGTTGAACTTGGAAGAGGGAATCCTAAATTGACCTTGGGATTAAATAATATGGAATTAGGTTTAAATTTAACATGAAGTTAAATTTTAATCTAATTTGCGTCTAGGATAGGAATATACCTAGAAGCTCCGCATAATCAAATTAGAGTGAGTCCGATTTAAAACGCATCTTATTTAGTTGTGTGAGACATCACATAATTAATTAAGATAGGTATATAAATGGACTGGAAGGCATTTATAGACATTAATACTCTAGATTAGCTAATTGGGATAAAATCTAAGAAACAAACAAGGGATTGGTGACTCTATGTTGCTCGTTTGATTATTGTAGTAGTTTTCTTATTTTTATTTTAGTTTTAATTTCTTTTCTTCTAATTAAATTTAATTTGGTTTTCTCAACTTAAACGAAATTATGAAATCAATACTCAATTGAAGTTTGTGATACTGAGTCCTCTTGGGAACAATATTTTTCTTATCACTTTATCACTTGATACGGCCCGTGCACTTGCGGAGTTTTTAGAATTAAATTTTGCCCTATCACGTTTTTGGCGCTGTTGCCGGGGACTTGTGTGCCACAACTGTCTTGGTTGGAATTGATTGAGCATTAGTAGTTTAAGTTTGAGTTTGTAAAAATTTTATTTTATTTTTTCAGAAAAAAATTTAAAAAAAATGGATTTCAATTGGCAACCAACTGGTCTTAATATTGAGAATGAGATGAATTGTTCGTCTTCTATACAAGATGGATTGATTTCTATTTTAAATTCTTTGAATGAATCTAGGCAACATAAAAGGAGCATAAATGATGGTTGTAGTCCATATATTGATTCTTCTCAATATGTTTGCATGTCTTGTGTTTATTGTGATGGGAATCATTTATTTGAATATTGTCCATATAGTACAACTAGTCATTTTGTGAGAGATGATTTCACTAGGAGCCAAGCTTGTTTTGATAACTCATTTTGTCATAGTAAAGGTTTTAAGCAACATAATTTTAGGGATTCACACGTCTATTGTTGTCATGAAAATACCTCTCCTTGTTACTCTTATCCGTTTGTTGAAGGACACACCATTGAGTACAGGGAAAAATATAATTTGGAAAGATTAGTTGAGGAGTGTGGGGAAGCATTAGAGAGATCTAGTAGAGAGCGAAAGGAGATGTTCTCTAGCATTGAGTCAAGTCTCCAAAATATGAAGGTATATGCGAGTCAAATGCTTTCTACCCTTGAGACTATGGTGCAAAATAATCCCTTAAACATGGGTACCACTTCTTATGATGATAATGATTATTGTGAGAAAGTTGAAGGTATGGAATTGCATGAGACTATGGATAATTTAAAAAGTGATTGTGAGCTTGAAATTGATTTAAACGAGAATAGAGGACATTTAGAAGAGGTTCCGGCTGTGGAGCCTAAAGTTTGTGATGTTAGTGATCAAATTGATGTAGATGTCTCAATTGTTGTTGGTCATGACCCTCCTCTTGAAGTGTTGACACTTACTGATGAGAGTTAAGTTGATTTTATTGGATGCTCTAAATTCTTAGAAGTGCCTATATTTATTTTCAAGAATATGTATGTTGTGCCTTCTTTGAATTCAGTGATTGCTTGTAATCCAAGATTATCTATGATTAAGAAAATACAAGTAATTAACTTGAATGATCAATTTTTGTGTGTGATACCTTGTGTGAAAAGGAATGAAGACAAAGTAATTATGGTGCTTGATACTTATGATTAGTGGTTTGTTTTGAGAAGTCTGGCTGAAGACTAGCTTCTTGGGAGGCAACCCAAGGGTTTTGTTTGCATATTTTATTATTATTTTTTCTTTCTTTCTTTCAGTTTTATTCAGGTTTCAAGAATATCACTCTTATTATTGCTGGAAGGTCTTGTTTTAGCACTCCACATCAGAGTTAGAGGAATAAACCAGGGGAGTACTAGTTCCTTTCCCTCTTTATTTTTTGCAACATTGAGGACAATGTTTGATTTAAGTGTGGGGGAGGGATATAATTTATTTGGTTATGATGTAATTTCTTTGAATTATGCTTGTCCTTATGCAATTGAAAAGATTTTTGTTAATTTGAGATTTTTGCATTGTTGAGGATTGACCTTAATTTTAAGTTTTCTCCATCTTAGAGAATATTATCAAGTCAAAAAATCAAAATAGGAAAAAAATGTTTTAACCAAGTCTCTCAGTGATAGGGATAAAACTTTGTAGCCTATAAACTCCGCAAGTGCATGGGCCGTACCAAGTAATAAAGAGTGAGTAAGATATCATTCCCACGAGGACTTGGAATCACAAACTTCGGTTAAGCATTAATTTTACAATTTTGTTTAAGTCGAGAAAACCAAAATTGGATTTAATTAAGAAAAAGGAATTAAACAAAAATTAAAATGAAAAAACTACCACAATAATCAAATGAACAACCCAGAGTCACTAATCTCTTATTAGCTTCATAAACCTTATTTTCACTAATTTAATTAGCCTTAATATCAATTTTGTTAATCTCGAGTATAAATAGTTATAAGTGCCTGTCACTACTACAGAAATTGCCTTTTGCGTCTATGATTGGCGCCCTACTATTAAAACAGGAAGTAAAAAAAAAACACGGTGGCATTTTTGTAATTAGTTGGTGACTTTTGGAGTCTAATTTTACATCTTAGGCGCCAAAAGCAAGCAAAAAGGAGTCTAAGTTTGAAAACTAGACTCCTTAGGTCAGAAAAAGCAAACCATTTGGAGTCTAAGTCTGAAAATTAGACTCCCTAAGTATACATTTGGAGTATAATTTTTAGAATTAGACTCCTTAGGCCATCCCAAAAACACCCATTCCCGCGGGCCATCGCCATTCTCATTCTCTCGGAATCGACTCTCATTCTCTCGGAGCCATCGATCATTCTTATTCTCTCATTCTCAACCCTAGTCCGCCTGCCCTCACTCCGCCGTTGATCCGTCGTCCCCCTCTCCACCGTAGGTCCTCCGATCTCTGTCCTCTCTCTCACCGTCCTCCTTGCCTCGTCCCTCACACCATCAGACCTTCGTGGTCCTTCTCATGCTCGTCGCCGTGGACACCGTTGCCTTTTCCTTGGTCGCCATTATTGCCTTGGTTGCCGCTGTTGCCATCGCACCTTCAAGTATTTTCTTCCTCATCCCATTTGTGCCGAAACAAGCCAAGTCTTTCCGTTATTTGCCCTAAATGCAAACAGCACTTCTGAGGCTTAAAATGTTGTTTTGCAGTAGACACAAACTTGTGTCTCTTTTTTCAGTTTGTTTGATTGAGGATGCAACGAAAGGATGGGGATATGAAAGCTTTGATCTCCTCCGATGACGGCTCCGAAGGTGACGACAGGGGTGAAGTGGCTGTTGGATCTCCTCCGATTAACCACCTACTACTCCAACCCCTTCTTCTTCCTATTGTTGTTCCTTTCCACTGTGTCTTAACTGCTCTTGCATGTTCTTCCCTGTACCTGAACCCCGCCTGAAACGACTTTCAGCTTCGTCTATAGTGGCTGGAAATAACGATGGCGGCCATTCGTGTGGCTTCTTCTCTGTTTCTTCCGATCGCTTTGGTCTTTGCTGCTCTTCATCTTTCTTTAGCCAACACTGACGCTACCAATGGTACTTTACTTCTGCTCATTGTTCTCTTAAGTTTGATCATTCCCGTGGCTGAGTGGCACAAGGTTTGCTTTTTATATGATATTGATGTGGAAAATTCAAAGTTCAGAAAAGTTTGGATTTTGAATTGCGATTGAGCCGAGAGGAACCAAAGTTGGCACCTTCACTTGTGAGACTTTGATTATATAATCTCTGTTTGATAAGCGATGTCTTTATTATGCTTTTTAATGGCAAAGCAAGAGATTTTTGTATTGAATTGGAGTTGAGGCACTGACATTTTCAGGGGCTTTGATCTTGTTTGTCTATTTTGATTGTTGGGGAATGCAATAACACTGAGATGATATTGCACAATTTTAACTTTTAGTTTCTTCAGTTGTGTTTTTTTTTTAAAGAAAACTAACACTGATCTCATTGCTGGAATTTTAATTAGAGAATTGTCAGGTTTGGGACTTAATGGGACTTTGGGATACCTGCTTTTAGACCTTATGTCATTGAGACAACTGTGAGATAATGAAATTTGTTGTTTTCGTGCACTTATATTCTGTTTGACTATTTTCACATGTTAATACTGATGTTCTTTTGCTTCCCCCACTAGTGACTTAAGTGACAAGAAGATCCATGACATGTTCCCTTACCAGTTGCCGCCAAATCTGACAAGCTTGTAATGCTAGCTTCCCATATGTGATTTTCTTTTCATTCTTGGCCAGCTTGACTGTCTTGTTTGAGTTAATATGCTATTGCTCTCTGATTCTAATATTCAGGAACCTTGCAAGAAATAACTTGAGTGGAAATCTTCCTTATTCTATTTTAGCCATGACTTCCCTCAATTATCTGTAAGTTGCTTTTCTGTTCGCACATAACATTATTTCACATCATTCAATTTAGTTATATTTGTGGACTCTGGCCACCGCCCAATTGCATCTCTATGTGATTTTTAGGAATGTGAGCCACAATGCAATCTCCCTTTCAATTGGAGACATATTTTCTAACCTTGCTGATCTCAATACCCTGTAAGATATATTGAATAGTGCATTGATTTCTTTTAACTCCTTTTTATAGTGTCATTCAATCTCATTTCCACTAAATTTTTAGCTAATATGGCTAAGATTAATGATTTAAGGCCCTTCCATAATGCAGGAATCTATCGTTCAATGACTTTTTTGGAGATCTCCCTCCCTTATTTGGTTCATTGTCCAATCTTTCTTTCCATGTATGTTGGATGTTTTTAATAGATGACCTAGTTGAGGTAATTCACAATGCATGTTTATTTAACTCATCTTAATGTGTTGCGGCTTTTATTTAACTCATGTTTAGTTGACGGGAGGAGATTAACCCAAAGATCCATTGATTTTGGAAGGTAAGCTAAGTCTTTTTCCTTTAATCTTTGAGTTGGATGATTGATAATGTGAGAATGGAAGATAATCCTTGAACCCCAATCCTCTATCCTGATTGCAGAGTATCAAGTCTGTGTGTGTTGTATTTATTCAAGCTTCCTTTCTTCTTGCAATTTTATTACTAAAAGAAAGACTCCATCAGGTTGCTGTGTTATTGATATTTCTTAGTGGGAACCCATGAAGCCTTGTGATTGAGTAAAATATTGTGACTGCAAGTCTGAAGGGAGTATAGCGTTAGATTCTCTGAAATTAAGGCTAAGGAAAATAATACATGCCACCAGGGGAACATGGGTATATATTTTAGTTGTGGAAATCATGGGTCTTGGGCTGAAATTTGATTATCATTGCTGTGATATACTATTGTTTATATGCTGAGAAATTATATTCAAGAGTAATATTGTCGCTAAGTAAAATTAGTTTTATGATGCTGGTTTATATTTATACGTGCTGTCATAAATGCTTAATGATTGTTTGAAATAGTAGATTATGTTTCAAAGTTTTAAATATGATGTTTGAAACAATTGGAGAAGTTTGGAAAATTTTCTAGCTTAAGAGTTTAGTTTAACTTAAAAGTGTGATGCATGACTGGATTACTTGCTGATTTAGTGAGTAAGCAGAATAGATTGACATAGTGGGCTGCCCTGGAGAAAGCTTTGCAATTGTCTCCATGGTTCATATGGAGGCTGGAATTCTGGAACACGTGTATGGACGAGTAGATTCTTGCAGGTGAGTTACATTAGGATTTTCATTATGAGTAGACAAAATCTACATAGGATAAACACTTCTTGCTTGCACCTTTTTTTCTTTTAATAGGATGGTGGTTTCTGATCTCTGTGATTTCTGTATGTTTTAATGTGCTATCATTGATAATAACTGACTGCTGTTCAGTCTTAAATAAATAATTGAACCTTTCCTATACGTAATTGAAGAAAATAAGTGCTTATGATGTTCTTATCTTGTCACTTCTAATTGCATTTTATAGTTCAATCAAACTACCAGACACACGAACCTAGCATGTCTACGTTGCTAGTGAATTACCATAATGACTTTGATCCTTATAAGGCAACCTCTACGCCAATTTACCAAACTACTACTTTCAAAATGGTGAATATTTTATATATACTTGCTGTGATCTTGAGTATATTCGTTCCATGATTTTCTTGTTACATATAACTGGTCTTGTTCTATTTTTTATTTCATGCAGACTTCTACTACAGAATTCAATGAATATGCCTATTCTAGGCTTACAAATCCCACCCGAGATACCTTGGAAAAGTGAATACAACTATTCTTGATTGCCTTAATATTGTTGTTTTTTCTCTTTCCATCATACCTTTTTGACTTGGCTTTATTTGTATTTTCAGGTTGCTAGCAAAGCTTGACAGCGCAGATAAAGCCTTTAGCTTCAACAGTGGAATGACTGCCTTGACTGCTGTTTGTGAGCTTGTTAATCCTGGTACATTTCCTCATCTTAGTTTGTTTAGTTTTTCTAATTCCTAATACATATATCGAAATCCACAAAATTTTATTTTCCATTTGCAAAATATAATATGGACTACTTGTGAACACATTTTTCATAATTTTCACCAGATATTATGTATACTAAAATGATTGCTTTTTTTAATTGTCATAACGCTTTTATAATTTAAATGCAGGTGATGAAATCATTGCTTTAGAGGATATTTATGGTGGTTCATATAGATTCTTGAACGAACTAATTGCAGGAAAGGAAGGAGTTACAATGAAGTAAGTATCTTAAAAGAAACAAATAATTGTTGGATTGATTCCTAAAAGAAACAGGTGTTGCCCTATCTCCATTTGACTCCTGGTAAACATATAACACTTGCGATCTCCATAGCTAATCTTTGTTTGGTTTGCTTGATTAGTAGTAGGTAGCTAAACAACATTTTGACGCTTTGTTCTTTTGCAACACATAGATGAATAAAGTTAGTCCTTATATTACTTGACTAGTAGTAGGTAGCTAGACAATATTTTGACACTTTGTGGTGATTGTTGTACATAGAAGTAGTAGTAGTTACCACTTGAATTAGTTAAGAGCTAATTGGTTGAAATGATTTGAAGTTAGCCAAGTTTGTTGTTACTACTTTGTTACCTCTATGTCCAACTCATCATGAACTATGTATCTTGGGATATTTGTTACATAAAAGGTGCATGTATTCTATTTCTGTATAAGGTTAGCTGAGCTAACCTTTTAGCATATAGTGTTGTATGCAATTATCACATTCTGGTGATTGTTTATGTAAAAATGTTTTTTTGTAAGAAATTGTGGGATAGTGAATATACGAAGTAATTATTATTTTTAAAAAAAAAACTTAAGGAGTCAAATTTTCGGAATTGGACTCCTAAAGTGAGACTTAAGGAGTCTAATTTTTGGAATTGGACTCCTAAAGTGACACTTAAGGAGTCTAATTTTCGGAATTGGACTCCTTAAGTCATGACTTAAGGAGTCCAATTCTGAAAATTAGACTCCTTAAGTGACATCTGAGAGCGTAATTGTTATGACTTAAGGAGTCTAAGTTACGGAATTAGACTCCTTAAGTCATGACTTAAGGAGTCCAATTCTAAAACTTAGACGCCTTATATTAGGCGTCTAATTTTAAAATAGGACTCCTTAAGTTCTCCTTACTGCGCCCCCTAGATAGACGTCCCCCCCAAATTGGACGCCAAAAGTACAAAAAATAGGACTCCATATCCCTATTTTGTAGTAGTGTGTCGGTCCACTTACAACCCTCTCTTGAGTATATTTTGTTATGTCTAACATAATTACTCAGGAGGCAATAAAACTCAAGCACACTCTTCAACAATTATATGGGGCAATTAGGTATATGTCTATCCTAATCACAAATTAAATCGTAATCTAATCCCATATTACTTAATCTCAGAGCTTGATTAAAATCCCCTTCGTCAAGGTAAATCCTCATTTTCAAATTCATATTCAATGATGGCCAATCACTAAATAGATAAAGTTAAACAAGATTAAGTAACCAAAATTAATATTAATTATAACTAAATAATAAAAGCAAAGTTTAATCCACACCTATAAGTTCAAAGTTCCTCTAGGTTGCAAAGAGAAATTAGTCAAACATGGCTTTAACAAAATCCATCACAACATAGAGAATTTAAATCCAGAATCAAACAACAAACAAAAAGAAAAGCATGGGGGAATCAAATCTGTCAAGCCACAGGTCGTTCAGCTTCTCCATCCTTTAATTTTGTTCTGTTTGAATCTTCCTTTGGAGCTTCCAAATCGCCACTGTGGTCTGCGATGGTGAGGGAGAGAGATGAAGTTGGATGGTGGTGGAAGAGAGTCTCCATCTGGTTCTGGTCTAAAGGTGCTAGAGGACGGTGGTTGCTCGCCAGCGACGGAGGGATGGAGTGGTATCGCTAGCGAGAAGATTGGATGAAGGGAAGAAGGGAAGCTCGATGAAGGTCCCCCTGGTTCTCGCGGCGCTGCAAGCTTCACGGGTCTCTCCTCTCTTTAATCCAGCCGCCTCTCTCTCCTTCAATTCTTTCCTGTCCGCCTCTCTTTTTTCAATGCGCTCTGTAGCTTTTTGCTTTTTAGATCCATTAGGTTTTTCAACTGATTCAATCTTGTGGGCCCACTTTTCCATTCAATTATCCAATTCCGTAGCTCTCCTGGTCATTGTAAACAAAATAAAAATAAATATATAATGATAAAGATAATAAAATTTTATTTCTTCTATTCTTTTCTTCTTTTTTTTTTAAGAAAGATTTTCATTATTATCATTTATTTCCTAAACTCAAGAACTTCTATTTTAAATTGAAATCCCATAAATGATATATCCAAATTGATATCTTATCCAAATAACTAATAAATATCTTTAATTTAGCATTAATGACTTCCCAAATATATCAAAATATACCTAAAATCTACTAAAATGGGAAGTCATCACTCAGCCTTGAGTTTTTTTGCAATCTTGATATGGACTATGAGAATAGAGATTAGTTTGTAATATGATCAATACATTATTAGTTCAAGAATATTTTGCTACATGATCTCTTTAGAAAATTAGATGATGACCTTTGCTAGCTAAAGAAAGCTTTTGTGTAGGAAAATGACTCCAAAAAAAAAAAAAACAACTCCAATGACTTCTCTAAACCTCACTTAGTGACCGGGGGCACTTCATCACCAATGTCAGCACTCGCGTCAAACGGTAAAGTTAAAGAGGGTTATGAGTTGGGCTAAAAGCCTCTTGAAGTGCCTGTTGGAGTAACTGAGTAACCGGTACTGCATCACCCATGTGCAAGGTCGCGTCAAAAGGGGACCTACAACGGCTCAAGAAACAAAAAAAATAAAAAATAATAATAATAATAAAAGGAAAAAAAAAAAGACAAAATGAGTTATTTCCTATCTGAAAATTCTTTATAAATTAAATAAAAAGCTTGGTTTTGTGGGGGCATTTGAATTTTTCTAGAGAAATTAAGTAACGTAATATTCTTTTACTAATCTTATGATTGAACTTATTGCTTGCCGATCTTTTGATCATGGGACGTTAAGAGATTGTTACACTCTATTGGCTTAGTTACTTATTTTTATAAGACATTAACTTAAATAAGATTTGATGATATGATCCAAGTGTGGTAGTTTATTGCTCTTTGTTAAGGAATTTCATAGGCAATGTTCTTTTCAGATAATAAATTATATTTCTTTTGCTTGGGGACAAGCAAATGTTAAGTGTGGGGGTGTTTGATGAGTAAAAATTTTATGATTAAATAGGTGTATATTTTATGAGAATTAATTGAAATTATTGATATTATATACCTATTTAATTATCTTTTATTGACTTTTCCATCATTGAATCAAACTTAGGATCAAAGAATAAATCGACATAAAATCTACTCATATCCTATTTTTATTGTGCAGGAAATATTAGCTGATTTGGAAAGAAGTAGAAAAGGCAATTAAGAGGATATGCAATCAGCCAAACTCAATGATCTCACGCAAGAAAAATAGAAACAAAATCAATTGTGTGATCTGATGGAGTAAATTACAAGATATGAGATATCTTTGTAATAAGAAAAGGAGAATCAGTGACCCAAGACCTAAATTATAAATAGAGAGGCAAAGACAAGAAAAGAGGAGGATCTGGGAGACACAGAACGAAAAGGAACAAAGAAGCAGAGGAGTAGAGGCTGATCGTTTCAGTTCTCTTCATCATCCCCACAGAAGGACGGAAGGACTATGGAGGCGACAGAGAATCTTTCTTTCCTCTCTCTCTCTTTATTCTTTGAACCTGAATTTTCATTTTTTTTAATAGATTTAAATAAAGCCATGTGTGGCTAGTTGGTTTTGCAACCTAGAGAATTTTATGAACTTGTTTGGGTTTTAGAGATTATTCTCACTAGTTAGTTTTGCTTAATTTTATTTCAGTTTATTTAATTCTTTGTTCATTGTTATTTCTTATTGATTGATCACCATTGAGCATGTTTTGGGGATTTAGGGTTGAACTTGAAAGAGAGAATCCTAAATTGACCTTGGGATTAAATAATGTGGAATTAGGTTTAAATTTAACATGAAGTTAGGTTTTAATCTAATTTGCGTCTAAGATAGGAATATACCTAGAAGCTCCGCATAATCAAATTAGAATGAGCCCGATTTAAAACGCATCTTATTTAGTTGTGTGAGATATCACATAATTAATTAAGATAGGTATATAAATGGACCGGAAGGCATTTATAGACGTTAATACTCTAGATTAGCTTATTGGGATAAAATCTAAGAAACAATAGGTTACTCGTTTGATTATTATAGTAGTTTTCTTATTTTTATTTTAGTTTTAATTTCTTTTCTTTTAATTAAATTTAATTTGATTTTCTCAACTTAAACGAAATTATGAAATCAATACTCAACTGAAGTTTGTGATACCGAGTCCTCGAGGTTTCTTAGTAAACCTCGAGGTTTCATTTAAAGATAAAACCTTCTGAAAAACTTGATGAAACCAAATCTGGAGGACATTTAATGCAATGCTCAGAAAGTTACTTCCTCTAGCCAATCCATCTGCACACGTCTACAAAGCATTAAAGAATGATTACTACAACAAGAAACATCCTCTCTAACGGATTAATTCACAGAGAGTCAACCTTGCTTACTTGGACAGATGAATTAAGTGATATATTAGAGAGAGAAGATCCCCAGAAGTTTACAAAACGTAGCAATTTTTCCCTTCTGTCCCCAAATATTAAATTTGACTATTAAATCAATCAAAGACCACACATGTCATGCATTGAAAAAGGTCGAACTTGGAGTTAGAGAAGGAAATCATTCAGATATTGAACTCAAAGCGGCCAGAATTTGTAAAGCCAAACTAGTTGAAGGGAATGGATTTTGCCGTAATAATGATCCTCCTTCCACGAACAAAAGTGGTCATTCTTCCCTCTTGAAGACTACCATCAAAGTTCAAAAGATTGGTAATTTTCATATTAAAATAGAAATTTTTAATCACAAAAGGGGAATAAGGAGTTGAAATGGCAAGAAGATTTTCAAATGGTGCAAGCCATGGAGACAAATCCAGATTACAATCATTTTTTAGTTTCTCCAAATCAAGGCATGCTAAATTGCAAAACCACTCTCTCCTAATGAAGTTGGCTTAATGTAGAGATGATTTTTGGGTCTGAGTAGTGTGATAATGCTCTTATATATGCCAAAATGTGACCCAAAATGGACTGGCTTGAACTGACAGTAGAGTTATGGGGTTATTTACATGGCCTTAAGCTTTCTTGGGATTGAGGCTTTGGAAGAGTTATTATAGAAATGGACAGAGAATGGGTGGTGCATTGTTGGGGTTGCGCTTGATTGTTACTACAAGCAGATCTCCTAAATGCCTAGCTGGTCTAAGCTTGAATTTTGCCAATTCGCTGTTGGTTGGGCTGGGCAAGATTGTCCCTGTAAAGGAGATTTTGATGGTGGGGACCCCCCATCCCCCTATCGCCTATATATAAAAAAAAAAAACAAAAACAAAAACAAAAAACAACTTGCCTAATTCTTCAAATATAAGCAACTAAATGAAAATATTGAATTTTAGTTCATATGTAACAATTTGTTCTCTACAGTTTTCCCTCCATTAAATGCCATCATTTTTTTCAACTACTAAAGTCAAATAGATCTTAAAAAGAATACTTGAATGGGCAACGCCATCGCTCTCTCCTGTCGGGGAGATGATTGGGATCGGTTGGATCACTCAGATTCATTGCCTTGTCCGTCGTTCTTATCATTACGATCTCCTTCTTCCTCGGTATTCTGTTGTTCATCATCAGCTTGTCGTTCTTCGTTTTGTCTTCCATTCTGTCCTCCTTGTCGGTCAGCGATACTTTTCTTATCACTTTATTACTTGATACGGCCCGTGCACTTGCGGAGTTTTTAGGATTAAAGTTTTGCCCTATCACCAGGAGAGGATGTGGTCATTCCTATATTCGGGGGGATTGAAGCTTCTTCTGATTGATTTGTTTGACTAAGTGTTTCGTGAGGACCTGTGGGCTTAGTCAAGGTTTGCATCCTCTTAGGCTTATAATGGTTTTGCCTCTCCTTGGGCCCGAACTTTCTTACTAGGCTAGCCCTGTATGTAGTCCCAAGGAACTAGTTTTGGCACATACAATAAGTCCCCCCCTAGTCCTTGGATTCAACTAATGAAGGAGTTGGACTTCCTTACCCAAAAGGGAAGGGATTCGATCCTAGAATTGGTCAAGGTGCTGCAGGAGGCATTCTAGAGGTCTATGAAACAGTGGAAACGCTGGGTGGAGGTGGAGGCAAATATACTTTCTGGCCCAGTATGCCCTGTGGATTGAGCTCCAAACGTCCTGCCCTTGGACTGTAGGTGAGCCCAACCCCTTTCCTAAAATTTTTATATCCAAAAAAAAAAAAAAATTAAGTCCCCTACCTCTCAAGCTTGATATGTGTCATTGGCTTGAGAGGTAAACTTGATATCATCCATCAAAATGCCTTGCAGGATTTAATGGCTAGGTATGAATTCTTCTAACCAACCATTCCTTCCCGAGGCGACTTTCCCACTTCCTCATTAGTTACTCATTCCCATTGGGCAGTTTCTCCCATGTTCTCATGTTATTAGGTTTCTTTAGCGCTTCCCTGCTTCATTTGTGTTGAGACGTGCAAGGGTTCTTGACAGAGCTTGTGAGGCGAAGTGGAAGGTTTCATCTGTTCTGGATTTTTGTCCTAAGGTGATTCTTTATAAAGGTGTCTCCTTTTTTCTCATAGCTTTGCTTTTCCTTCAATATATGGAGTAACAGGCAAGATTCGTAGTTCCCTTTCTCTGTTCTTTAGCACTGACAGAGTTAGGGTTTTGAATTTTATTCTTCTTACATGTAAATCTTTGAACCTGTTGAGTATTTTCCTTTACCATTCTCTAGTTTGATCATTCTACGGCCTCATTTTAGGTAGTTTTGGAACCTCGAGTGTTGTTTGTCTTGCTTCATGTAGGTTACTATGTCAGAGTTGAATAGTTCATTTGTAAAGTATCACTAGCCATAATGAGAGGGATCCTGAGGTTGAAGTTGTGTCTAGTGGTGAGACGGGCTTAAGTAGTGTGAGGGACCAAAATATTGTCATGGTTTATGTATATGGGCGTGTTGGAAGTGTTGGTGGTATTTACTATAGATCGTAGGGATTTTAGAAACGTCCGTAGATCGACTTACCTGAGGATATTTGCATGAAGGGCATTTTGTCTTTTTATTACCCTTTTTTTTTCTTCTTCCTTAAAAAAAAAAAAAAAAAAAAAAAAAAAAAAACCTAAGTACATAGTATTCTATAAATTTCAAGGATTTAAAACAAAGAAAAATTGGCCCTTTGAGTATAGAGAGGATCCAACCTAAAGCCTGAAACTAGACAGATCATAATTCCCACTAAACTTCCCTTTCACTTTGTTCCATTTATTCAAAATTTATTAAAATAAATTAGAGATAATTTTATCCCTAATTATGGAGATTTCGTCCTGCCCTTAGATTATAGGTGAACCTAACCCTTTTTCTAAAATTTTTGTATTAAAAAAAGGATAATTTATTATCTTTTTTAGACAAAAATTCTTAATATTTAGATTGAACCAAATTCTAAAATTTTGTATCTGATTTTTTATTTATTTTTCTTTTATTAATTTCTTTTTTAGAATTCCAAAATTCCTAGGTTTTTATATTAATTCTTTTATCGTGATGAATTCCAGAAATACCGAGACCTGATTGAACAATCCATTCAAAGGAAGCTTTTAGAAAATTTTCATTTCCTCCCTTATGAGTCTTCGGATGTCTAAAGGATCATGCAGCATTTGCAATTTATGTTTCGAAAGTTATAGCTTTTCCCGATCCAAATGATTCCAATAGCCCACAAAAGTTATACTCGGATTCATGAGAAAATCCTGAAGTATAGAAGGGACAGAGCATGAACGACTGACATGAAAAATTAGGCACTTGTGACCAACAGAAAGCTGTAATGTTGATGCTGCTCTAGTTCTTTTACCAGGGGACCATTAAACACCCAAACCCACAACAAGGCTTTTAAGAAACGGTCTAAACATGGAAAAAGCATATTGAATCCAATTCCAACAACAGAAGCATCCTAAATGATAGCAACGTTGATCTCATGGTTATGCAGATTGATGATATAAAAATCACGGATTGAGCTTGAAGATCTGCCTTCATGAATAGATGCACCCATTAGAAACACCCGTTAAAAACACTCTTTGCTAACAATGAAATTTAACTGGAAAGATTTAATTCCGGTCATCACTCTGAAAAAGAGACTTCAACATACCATTTACCATTCATCCTTATATCTCCACCACACAACAAAATAGATGGAATAGAACAACGAACACTAAAAATTAACAATATAAACCATATACCCACAAGCATGCATTGAGAAACCCAAACAATAGAGAAGAAAAAACCAGAAATCAAACCTGTTCAGAATCCACATGCAGAGGATGCAAGACCATATTATCACAAGCAGATTTTAGTGACTGGATGTGAAAGAACCGTTAAAGTTGCCTCGGGATTATCAAGAATAAAACTGAATTATTGCAATATAGTTCGCAACTCGAGTCGTTTTAATTTGAGGAGCCGATTATGAAACTAATTCCAAGTAAACTAAGTAATTACAATGCAAAATTGACAAGGGTAAAACATGTTTTTGTGATTTGCGAAACTATGAACTAAATGCAATCAAAATAAATATTTCTGGGATTTTCAAATAAAGAGGGATAGAAATGGTTAAGAATTCAAATGGTGAACATGTGAAAATGGTTTTCAACGGCTATCCTTAATTAAAATATTTGGGGAGTTAATGCACAACTATTCTAATATTCCAAACCTCATTAACCAATGAGTATCACAAGAAAGAAACCCCTACTCTTGAAATGCTATTAAGCCCTCTTAGTGTAATGAGTTCCTCTAGGTTTCCTAATATACCAAACCTCAATTACCATTGATTCTAATGCTTAAAATCATGAACCCTTTCATTTAAGCATTATTAGAACCCCTTAGAGAGTGATTATGGAATAAGCAATGCATTAGGTTCAACTATAATTCCATTCCAATCAAACCATCCAACAATATCATGTTAAATAGAGAGAAATCAATATAGTCAAAGAGAAACATATATATAACCATGTATATTGATGAGGACAAATCTTTATTACAAATCCCAAATCACACTCAATTCATAAAATATATCATAGCTAAAATTATAGTCTCATTATATATATGAATTTCTAAAACTAAGATATTACAAATATAATGAGCTATATATGAGAAAAATAGACTCCTTTTAGAAGCACATGTGACTGCAAGCCATCTTAAAATCATCTAGAAGAGCACAAGGTTGCCTAGCCACTCAAAAAATAGTCAAGAAGCCAAACCACTTTCTTCAACAAAACCACATATGGAAAATCAGAAGACAAATGAGATTAATAGAAAAAAATTTGGAAGAGTGGTACTGAGTGAAAGTTAGGCGTGGTGGAGTTTCGAGACTAGGTCTTGATCTTGAAGGCTCTGAAGCTCTGTTTGAATCAAGAGGTTGGAGGCTCGCCAACTATAGAGGAGTGACAGTGATGGAATGAAGATGAAGATCTAAGGCTTTATTTGATTTGGCTTTGGATCCTAATGTTGCTATCTTTCTTTCTTTAGAATTGCGGAGGTTCAGACTTGGGAGGAAGAAGGTGACATTGGAGGCGAGAGTGAAAGGTTGTCAGCAACGAAGGTGAATACGATGGTGGAGGTATACAAAAATGAAGGGTGAAAGCGTCAAGGTCTGGTCCAGAAGTACCGCTTGTCATGCCCTAGAAGGAATGCTGAATATTTTGCATGATAAGATACTCTGAATGAAATGAAGGTTTGGACATTAGTCTAGAAACTTCCACAGTGCTGTAGATATATGTACATAAGTATAGAATTGTATAGAGAATTCTAGAACCTCTTGTAATTGTACAAATATCTAGATAATTTAGGAGAAGGTTCAGGAGAACCCTTTTTAACCGTAGGTTGATTTAGATCTCGTTCATTGAGGAGGAGCTAGGCTATAAATAGTGGTGCCCTCTTCATTTGTAAAACATTTAAGGGAATTCAAGACATTCTCATTTCAGAGCTTCTCTCTCTAGGGTTCTCTTTCTCTTTCTAAAGTTATTTTAGTCTTTGCTTTATTTGCCTACTCGTGGGGGTTCGATTGACTTAGCTAGCTAGGATGAAGAAGGGTGATCAACAACCAACATGATTTTGGCAGGATTAGTCCAAGGCTGTGACAACATGGTATTAGAGCTTTGGTTTGAAGTTGAGAATGTGGTTTGTGGTAGCCATTTCATAGGCAAGGATTCAGGTACAACTAAGGAAGTTGTTACTGCTAGAGAAGAAAAGGGTAGAGAGACTCAACTAGCTCACGAAGCAAGGAAGACCCGAGGATCAAGTAAGTCCTACCAAGATGTTGTCACTACTACAAAAAACTCAAAAAACGTCCTAAATAAGGCCCAATAAACGTCCTTTTTCAAAATGACGTCTAAATGGGGGAAGTTAAAAATTTGCGAGTTTGACGTCCTGAAATTAAATCAGGACGCCTTATGTAAGGCGTCTTGAAATAAAATCAGGACACCTTACATAAGGCAACCTGATTTAATGTTCAGGATGCCTTAGTAAGGCGTCCTGATTTAATATGCAGGACGCCTTAGTAAGCCGTCCTGAATATATTAATTCAGGACGCCTTACTAATATATTAATTCAGTAAGGCGTCCTGAATATTAAATCAGGACGCCTTATATGAATTTTTTTTTTTATATACCTGCTACAATATGCTATATTGGGCATTCAAATTAAATTACAACAGCAAACACGTGCAGATCTGCAAACTCAAATTACATTTTTCACTACTCCCTAAACCCTAAATTACAACAACAAACACCATTAATCAGATATATAGCACCCCAAAACACCACTAATCAGATATATTTATTAAGTTGAACCAGGGATGCGTCCAGGTAAAACTGGAATTTTTTTGTGTTTTGTTTTTTTTTTTTGGGGGGGGGGGGCATTGGAGAAATATTTAAAATCACCTTTTAAGTATGCTAAACATGCGTATGTTATGTCATTGAATCCCAAGTTTAGCACTTTCAAATTTTGCAGTCCTGCCAGTAAACAAAGCAAAGCTACAAATTCAGTGCTTAAAGAATTCTAGTGAAGCCAAGATATGAAAATTAATAAGCATATTTCAATAAGCATAAGTACAACTTGAAAGAAGTAAATACACAAGTTTTAACAACTTACGCGAAAACTTTTCACATCCATCATCTGAAAAATTACATCTATTGAGATTCAAGTTTGACAGGGCAGGAAGCTCTGGAAGAAGAGAATGGCAAATCAAAACTTGATTGGGCAACAATCTTATCATATTTCAAAGAAACAATAAATTAAGACTTCTTATATCCCACAAAGAAAGTTCATTAAAGAGCATATGATAATAGTAGCACCTAAAAGCTACTAAATAAGGCAAAGGCCAAACACTTTACGGACAAAATTGGAAACAACAATAAGGTTCGCTTCATATGCGTTAGAGCACAATAGTTTGAAACCTCTTTAAGACCTTCCCCCTTCTGAACCCCAAAAGAGATAACTTCAAAAATAAATCTTCAGATATAACCCTTAAAAAATGTCCCCTTAGCCTCACCCCACCACCCCCATTTTTTCTCTTTAGATTTCACAATTAACAAACTCTTTTTCTTCTCGAATCACTTTGCTGAAAGTTAGGGTAAAATCAAGATTGGTTAACCAAGATAATAGCTCTACATAGTGTTAAAACAAGTAAATATCGTAACATTGGTTATGTTAGGGTAAAATCCTATGAAAAAAGGCAACCTGCAAGAGAATCCAAGCATGCAGCTATGACAAGGCATCCTTGCAAGAGAATCCAAGCATGCAGCTATGACAAGGCATCCTTCCAAATTTAACAGGGCAAGCTTTTTTAGTGCTGAAATGAACCAAGACATTACTGAAAATTAAAGAGATAAATGACAATACTAAGTTGAACCTATCAATTTCAAACTTTAATATATCATTAATACAAACCTTTTTCCTTACAAAAATCTAAGAAAAAATACCTGGCACGTGATAATTATATGTCATTTACACTCGAAACATCACAGTGACACAATGTTAGGCAAAATACCTTTCAAGAAAGTGATGCCGAAATCTGTCGCTTTAATGCATGAAATCTTTAGACTCTTCAAGTTTGTAAGCTCTAGAAGAGAATTATATTTCAGTGTTAGTTATTGAGCCATGAATTCTTTTCAGTGATAGTAACACTACTAGGCTAGACCTTGAACACATAGCAAAAATGTTTATGCCAAGTCAACATTGTAATAAAAGGGAAGCAAGATGTCATTGACCTAATAAAGGCTTCATGTCAGCATCTGTTATGCAATTACACCACTTCATATTTAGAGATTCAAGCTTGGTTAAACCTGAAATATGCAGCAAATTAACAAATTTCTCCGACGTGGTACAATCAACGGGATTAACAAAGTCTTTGGCCACAAACAACTATACATAAATATTAGCACTATATGGTAACACAAAAATTTGAAAACATTGTGCTGCAACTATTTAAAAAGAGTAAGAGATACTTTCATAAATTGGCAGCAATAAGGAGTAAATACACTGCTATGTTAACTATGAGAGAACTTTTGTTCTTTTCTTCTGATAAATCATATATGAAAGATGTGAAGGGACCAATGCTTCGGTAACAAATAATGGATATTCATGAAGGATGGCTAACACATAAATTGTAAATCCATAAAAAATGCCTAAAGAAAATCAGAAAAGGAAAGACTACCATTGATATAATCCAAACCATGGTCAGAAATCTGGTCACAGTGATTAAGATTCAAGGTTAAAAGATTTGGGCAATCTTTGAGATAAGTCAACCCATAATCAGTAACATCAGACCCAAAAAGATCCACAGATAGTACAGAGGACCCTTGCGGTGGATAACTTGCATCCAACTGTCATTTACACCAGGATATTCTCCCAAGTTGAAATCTCGTTGAATGCAAAATAACACATCTGGCCACTTAGATCAAGAACATATGATAGACTTGAGTTGAAACTTTTGCATACAATTTATTTCAATAGGCTGTGCAATTTAAAAAGATTGCAATAATAATTTCTAAAGACTTACAGTAAAAAATGAAAGATAAAAAGCTAAGTGAAAATCTACCCAAGCTAATGTATGAAAGATATTAGTCATGAAAATCTATGGATTAGAAAGCCAGATTAACTAAGAATTCAGATAATCTGACTTGCTGCTTAAAGTACTGTTTTCACTTTAATTAGCCAAAAAACAATTGCATAGAACATGTTGCCAGCAATCCGGTTAAATATCAAGAAGCTGTAGCAAGAAGTGTATGCAATTGCAAGTTCGTGCAATGGAAACCTACCAAAGTAAAGACATAATAAAATTTAAAAAGGGGAACAATCCCTCTCTTCTTCTTTTTTTCCTCAGATTATAATAAACTCAACAATATCACAGATCGATTCTCACAAGGTCATTAGCAAAAAAATCGAGAGAAGCTGGAAATCCAAACCTAACAAGAGATTGGTTCAAATACTTGGCGCAGTGTTCCAAATTTCCCGCATCAGCAAAGGTGTACTCACTACAAGAAGTGCGCGATACAGTGAGTGAAGTTTTGAAAAAGGAAAAAAAAAAGTGAATCAGAGGAAAAACTCACTCCATTGTGAAGGAAGACTGAGGAGACGGCTGCCAAAAAACGGAATGAGAGAACGAAGAACGAGTCAGCGAAAAAGAAAAGGAGAGAAAGAAAAGTAGGAGAATAATAGGGCATGTAAGAGTTCATATTACCCAAATATCGAAATCTCCGTTAATGGCTGATATTGCTGTGTGTTTGAAAGCTTTCTTCTTTGTGTGAAATCTCGGTCCAGCCAGATCTCTCCTCGCATCCCAGGCAGATTTCACCCCTTTGTGTGAAACTCGTACAGATCGACGGCGAGGGATCCGCTTTCAAATATGAAGGAACAGAATAGCAGATCTTGTGGAGCATAGCGGGGCAGCGGCGAGCTACGCCAGTGCGACGAAATCGAGCGACGGAGTCAGGGATCGGAGATGATGAAGTCGATGACGTCAGCGGAGATGAGAGAGTGAAGGCTGAGATGAGACTCCATCAGTCAAAATGAATATGACGAGAGATGAGAGAGGGTGAAGGCTGAGATGATATGAATTGAACAGATATTTCAATTAAAACATAACATGGTTGGGCGTCCTGAAATAATCTCCGGACGACACAAATTATGATTTTCACGCCCTGAATGTAATATAGGACGCCAACAAAAATTTCTAGCACTAAAAAATCCATTTTAGGAGTCCTAAATATGTTTTAGGATTCTTAAAATTTAATTTTAGCGTCCTGATATTATTTTTAGGGTGTAAATAAAAATATTTTTTGGGCCCAAAAAATTTCTCAAAATGTGCAAAAAAACATTCTTGGCGTCAAAAAAATTCATCAATATGTATCAAAAAATTCATTTTAGGCATCCTAAATATATTTTCAGGACGCCAAAAAATTTCCTAGGGCTAAAAAATGCCTCAAAATGTGCAAAAAAAAATTTAGCGCCAAAAAATTCATCAATATGTGCCAAAAAATTCATTTTAGGCGTCCTAAATATATTTTAGGACTCCTAAAATTCAATTTTGGCATCTTGATTTTATTTTCAGGACGCTAAAAAATTTTCTGGCGCCAAAAAATTCCTCAAAATGTGCCAAAAAATAATTTTAGGCGTCCTAAAATTATATTTAGGACGCCTAAGTCTCAAGATTCAGCTAAATAATTACGAAAATGTCATCGTCTATACTTTTTACTTCCTTTTTAAAAATAAGGACGTCTTTTAGGGAAGTAATATCCACTTTTTGTAGTAGTGTGTTATTTCCACCTTGAGGGTAAAGGTGGAGGCTTTGAAGGAAGCCTTACATGGGGTGGTACTAGAGCAGTCAAGGTGGAAGGTGACTTCGAGACACTTGAAACTCATACCTTAGACCAATTAAACAACTTGTGGTCAGACCTTGATTCGCATCTCAATGTCGAGAAGGAACAAGCTGAGTCCATGAGGCATTCGAGGTAAAGGTAATGGATGTCATTCCCATGATGCAGGAACAACTTAACTCTTTAAAAACTTCTTTGGAGAGACAAACTAAAACTCCGTCAGTACTAGTGGAGCAAGGGAAAAGAGATTGGATCTCCCTAAGCTAAAGGAATTTAAAGGGGTTCATGAAGCAAAGGAGGTCGAAAACTTCTTGTGGCAAATGGAGCGATATGGTGAGAGCATGAACTTGGCTGACATAGCCAAGGTATGACGTAGCCAAGCTATGTTATGGTGGCGTAGGAAGTATGTGGACATGGAGAAGGGCCTTTGCACCATTGAGACATGGGAAGACTTCAAGAGGGAGCTAAAGAAGCAATTCTATCCCAAGAATGTGGTCATATGGCTAGAAAGAAGTTGAGGGAACTTATGTACAAGACCATGATTCTCGATTATGTAAGGGACTTTACTACCCTCACTTTGCAAATCCATATTCTCAGCAGTGAGGAAACATTGCTATACTTTATAGACGGTCTTTAGAATTGGGCCAAATAGGAACTCCAACAACGTGGTGTGACAGATGTGGGTGAAGCCATTGTCATCGTCGACAACCTTATTGACTATCAAAAGGGAGAGAAAGGTGAGCCTTCTGAACCTAATTATGGGAAAGGTATGGGAGACAAAGGTAAGGAGTTAACCACAGGAAGAGCTGGCAAATCCTTCTATAGGAACCAAAGAGGACAATAAGCTATTACATGTGCCAAGGGCCGCATCGTATGAGCAATTATCCTAAGCTCGGTAGCCTGTCAGCCATCATTGAAGGGAAAGATGGACTTGACGAGGAGAAGCCTAACATGCAAATGGGATCTCTTAGATTTCTAAATTCCTTGAAGGTTAAACATGGGGAACCTATTCCAAGGGATAAAGACCTCATGTTTATGGAGGCAAAGTTGAACGGGAAGCCAGTGAAGGTCATGGTGGACACCAGGGCAACCCACAACTTCATTACTCCCAAAGAGGCCAAGTGGGTCAATCTCTCGGTTACTCAGGCACGAGGTGGATGGTTGAAGTCTATCAACACTCTTGCCAAACTGTTCGATGGCATAGCTAGTGGAGTAGAGCTATGCCTTGGCACATGAAAGGGGACTGTAGATTTGTCAGTAGCCCTTATGGAGGACTATGATGTGGTATTTGGTCTGAACTTTTTGCACAAATCAAAAGTAGTCCTCATGCCACGTGATAATTCGCTATGCATCCTTGGGAAGGGGCTTGGGTACATAGTACCTATAACAACAAGCAACGATCAGGTTGCTCACTTGTTAGCTATGCAAGTGGAAAAGGAACTTGGGAGCAAGAAAGTCACCTACCTTGTGGCTTTAAAGGAGGTGGATCTTGATGAAGAGAATAGTGAGAATCTTCCCCCTATCCTAAAGAAGAATGATGATCTCAAGCCACCAAAACTCCAAGAGAGGTTGTCGCTTAGATGAGAGGGGGACCATGAGATGGAGTACAGACCTGGCACAAGTAATGTAGTGGTTGATACATTGAGCCGAAAAGTTGAAGTGACGAGATCCTTTCTTGGAAAGACAACCAAGAAAAGGAAGCAGATTGCGGAAAGGAAGAAGTGAGCCTCTAGACACCAAGTGAAAGATATGGTTATGGTGAAGCTTCTTCCTCAATAATTTAAGGTGTTCTGAAAGGAGCACAAGGGCCTTATTCGCTAGTATGAAGGCCCATTCAAGATCTTGGGAGGAATAGGAAAGTCTTCTTACAAGATGGACGACCTCCACACTTGAAGATTCATCTTTCCTTCCATGTTAGCAAGCTCAAGTCATTTCATGAAGAGAAGGATGATCCTGGTCCGGTATGGGATGAGTCAGTGACGAGGATGTCACTAGATTTGGTGGGGGAGAGTGTCATACCTTGCAAGGAACGCTATATATTTTGCGTAACAAGATACTCTGCATGAAATGGAGGTTTGGACTTTAGTGATCTAGAAACTTCAACAATGTTGTAGATATGTGTACATAAGGGTAGAATTGAATAGAGAATTCTAGAACCTCTTGTAGTTATACAAATATCTAGATATTTTAGGAGAAGGTTCTGGAGAACCCTTCTCAACTGTAAGATGATTTAGATCTTAACCATTCGTTGAGGAGGTGGTAGGCTATAAATAAGGGTGCCCTCCTCATTTGTAAAGCATCCAAGGGAATTCAAGGCATTCTCATTTAAGAGCTTCTCTCTCTAGAGTTTTCTTTCTCTCTCGAAAGTTCTCTTTGTCTTTGCTTTATTTGCCTACTTATGGGGGTTTGGCTGACTTAGCCAGGATGAAGAGGGGTGATCAAGTTAAGGTTGACACAGTTTTAGAAGTATTAGTACAAGGCTGTGACATGCTACTCTATTTCTTAGTAATTCTCGCTAAACTGCTCAAAGTTGACATAATTTCAGTGTCTACAATGCTGTCACTTTGATAGGGACCAAACTGCAATTTTTAAAAGTTACTAGTGCTAAGTTGTAACGTTTACAATTTGAGCCCAAAACTTCCATTTTCATATCCAATTTTTCAAGCACCAACAATTAAAAACAATTAAACGAACATCAAATATCCTCCACAATCAATGATTAAGAGTAATTATAAATATTTTGACAATTTTGGCCCTTTTTACATCTAATTCAAATTAACCATGATAAAAATATTTTAATTCAATAATTATAATAAAATCCCTAAACTAAACATAAAAGTATATAATAAAATGTGAATTTGTCAGGATGTCAACAATCAGATCCACAGTTCCCCTTTTAGATGACATTATTTAGCTAAAGACTTCAATCAGAGCACTCCGCCTTAACTGACCTCCCTTATTTTCACAGTCCATGACCGCTTACACACTTTCCTTTGACTAGAGAGAGAGAGAGAGCCATTCGAAAACCGATATGTGCTATCCTTTTAACCAATCAAGATACACTCTCCATAGTAGTGTTTAGAGGCCACTGATCTACAGATTATTTGAAAAAGCGCAAGTGAAGACAAGCATGAGCTGGGTAGAGCACCAACGACGAGGCACAACCACAAATAAAGGAATAAAGATGAACACAGAGGCAGGGCAATGAAGCCACTACCAAAAAAAACAAAAACAAAAAAACAACTTTCAGCGGCGACTTTTATTCGTCGCTAAATGTATAAAAGTCGCCGATGAAACCCCTTTAGTGGCGACATTTTGTCGTCGCTAATATGTCTATCGCTGATACTTTTTCCAACGACATTTTTTTGTTGCCACTGAATGTAGACAATTAGGGGCAACAAAAGCACATCAGAAGGCACCAAAACGAACATCACCATTGAAAGAGGGTATAGGTGGCGACCATTGTCGCTTGTCGCCGCTGAAACATGTATTGCAGTGATAGTTTTGTCGTCACTGATACATGTATTAGTGACGACAAATGTCACCGCCAAAAGTTACAATTTTTTTTTAATGTATATTGCTAATATTAAAATCTGTACTTGCTGATATATTGATAAAAATCAAAAGAAACTTGGGAAAATTTCAAATAAATACCATTTGAATTTGCAAAACCCTCAGAAGTCCGTTAAATTTGAAAAAAGACTGAGAAGTACCAAGGACCTCTGAGAGATATGCAAATTCAGGTCAAATTACTCTTTTGCCCTTAGTTTTAAAAAATAAATAAATAACCCCCTCGACTGAGGTCCGACCGCCAGCCGGCCATCAGCCGCTGGAGGATTATAATACCCCAAAATTTGTATATCTCTTGAATATAATATTTTGGCCATTTAGGACCTATTGAAAATAAGAGAGTATGTTGTCTCCAAATTAGTAAGTGTATTTATTCTATTTCTTGAATGAGTTATCGGTAGGACTTAATAGGGCAAAATCCAACTTCCTAAATTTTAATAGGAGTCATAAAATATTGTTAAATGCCATAAAAACCCCTAAACTAATTAAATGAAATTTCCAACAATTTAAGAACAATTAAACTCACACTTAGTGATATATTGTCATATAATTCACATATTGGCAAAATTAAGCTGTAAAGGGATAGGAAGAGGTCTAAAATAATTAGAGGACATTAAAAATAGTTAGTAAACACCAAAAATTAATCTTAATTGAATTAACAAGCATAACTAATTTAATGATAAATATTTACAAGCAATTTGCAATATTTTGGCTAAATTCAACAATAAAGCCTAACAAGGGATACATAATTGTAACAATTAGACTTAATAGGATCATGATGGAATTGGTAATCAATAAAATCATTTCAAACTAAACCTAATTAAGCTAAATTAAATAGTAAACAAGAAGAAATTAATTTAGGGCTTTTTGACACAACAAAAACTCAATTGGATCATTTTTGGTAACCCAAACCCTTGCTCAAATCAACAAAAAAGCCCAAACCAACCCAAAAACAATTCAAAAAGAGAAAAATCTGAGAGGGCACGGTTTTGATGTAGCTTCAAGAGGAAGGGAGTGATTTTCAACACATGTGCATTTGGTCAAGCTTGTACAATACAAATTACTATTCCATTCTTGCACTTCAAGTTGTTTTAGCTTCTAGGAGAAGGAAAAAGAAAGAGAATAAGGGAGAGAGAGAGAGAGGGCAGATGAGAGTGAGAGAGTGGTGAGGATTTGAAGTTGCAAAGTTGCCCTAGATCCAATGGTGAGAATTAGCCAAGAGGAAAGTTGCATTTAATTACAAGTTTGTCCAACCTCTTTCCTATAAATAGAGGGCCAAGTTCACTCATTTTCCTCACACCAAGCAAAGCATCATCTGCTTATTGAGAGAGAGTTGAGAGAGAGCTGAAGGAAGGCTTGAAGAAGATCAAGCTTTAGGTAAGCAAAGTTCTTTAGTTTTGAGTTTATATTCATAGGTAGAAGTAGTTTTAATCTTTAAAATTCTAGAATAATTTATTTTCATGTTTTTATAGTTTAAAATAGCTTCATTTCGAAAATTTAGTGAAGGAAGTAGTTCTGCAAATTTCCCAGGTTAAGAACACTGTAGTAACAAAGTTCTAGCGAAAATTCGTTGGTTAGGCGATTTCTGAACTAGTAACAGAAACACTCATATTTCATGTTGAAAATGATATTGAAAAATTCTGAGAAAATTCATGATGAAATTAGACATATAGAGCTTTTTTAAATATGTAAAGAATATGTTGAAATGAGCTCTGTACAGTGAGAAAGAAATTCTCAAAGTTTATATTGCGAAAATGCTGGAAATTCTGGGTAGAGGATGAACACGTGAAATCTGGGAATGATTTTTGAATTCTGGGTAAGGCCTGATATTTTTTCTAGAAAATAGACATCCTAAGGAGTCCAGAACATTTTACGGATCTTCGTTTTGATTTTTCTAGAATTAGTTATGATTTTTCAAAGATAGGCGAAATTCTGCCCAATATTGTCCAGCGTTTTTCCACGAATTTTGAAGAAATAAAATAATGGTTTAGTGTACCAAGGGTAGAATACTCAGTAGTGGCCAAAATATATTCAAGAATATTATTTACAAATTAATAACGCAATATTCCTATTATAGGAAGTCTGCAAACGTATACCGATCGTCGTCATACCGAAATTATCAACCCAGGTACGGACGCGTATTGTAACATTAACTCTGATGCTTATGGTATGCTTATATATGATAGATAGTCTGAGATTCTGTTTTCGAAAATTGATCATACACATACAACTTGATACGGGTTATGGTTTTGATAATGCCGTTATGTTTTCCTAGCGCTGAGGACACGATAGGCTATCGTGGCACTGGAGATAGTGCAGACTATAATAACATGCATATTGCAGTGGCTGTGTTATGTTATTATGTGAATATGTGAATATTGTATGTGATTAAATGCTGTTTTGCCATGGATATCTGTCATACATATTTGATACATAACATGAGGTTTATTGAAGTGTAGGGGGTGGGGTTCGAACCCCCCACCCCTCACAAATGCATGGAACCAAGTGGTCCAAGTTGGACCACTTGGTTCTTTTGATATATATATATATATATTAACAAATATATATATATTCTACTTAACATTTTTTCAACGCTATTTACAACAACAAATGATATATTTACAACAGAACAAACGTATATAAACAACAACCTTTGAAAACCTAGATTTTTTTTACTTCTCACATCTAGAGACTTTACAACAACAAATGCTATAATTACAACAGAAAAAGCTTATATTTACAACAACTTTTGAAAACCTAAATTTTTTTCATTTCTCACGTCCAGAGGCCATTTACAACAACAAATGCTATATTTACAACAAAAGAAGCATATATTTACAACAACCTTTGAAAACCTAGTTTTTTTTTTCCTATTTCTCACGTCCAGAGGCTATTTACAACAACAAATGATATATTTACAATAGAAAAAGCGTATATTAACAACAACCTTTGAAAACCTGGATTTTTTTCATTTCTCACGTCCAGAGGCCATTTACAACAACAAATGACATGTTTACAACAGAAAAAACATATTTTTACAATACGAAGTGCAAGAGCGTATCTTTAATGACTTCCAGCAGAAGATTACTGCAATCAATTTTAGAATTGATTGTATTAATAGTGACTTACATTATTATAGCAATACGAAGTGCTGTAAATAGCCGGAAACACCTTCTATTGTAAATATAGCATTTGTTATTGTAAATAGCCTCTAAACATGAGAAATGAAAAAAATCTAGGTTTCCAAAGGTTGTTGTAAATAGGTTTGAACATAAATACGTTCGAACGTAAATGATAAGTTGGAACGAAAATGATAAGTTCGAACAAAAATCATAAGTTCGAACTTAAAAGAAGCCTACAGGTATGAGTTACATTCAAATATGAGTGCATTCAATCAAATATTAGTAATCTTCAAAACGTCGCCATATCAAATTCTCTACGCTTACAGCACTTTGTATTGCTATAATAATGTAAGTCACTACTAATACAATCAATTCTAAAATTGATTGCAGTAATCTTCTGTTAGAAGTCATTAAAGATACGCTCGTACACTTCGTATTGTAAATATATGCTTTTTCTGTTGTAAATATATCATTTGTTGTTGTAAATGGCCTCTGGACGTGAGAAATGAAAAAATCCAGGTTTTCAAAGGTTGTTGTTAATATACACTTTTTTTGTTGTAAATATATCATTTGTTGTTGTAGAAATGAAAAAAATCCAGGTTTTCAAAGGTTGTTGTAAATATATGCTTTTTCTGTTGTAAATAAAGCATTTGTTGTTGTAAATGGCCTCTGGACATAAGAAATAAAAATTACCCAAAAGAATGCAACTTTTCTGGGTTTTACATTTAATGTGTTGACATCACTTTTGCTTTTGCTTTAAATCCTTCAATAACCATTCTCTAATTCATCTGAAACTCACTAACAAAGTGGTTAAACATAGCTAGGAATATAGGAGAATGATAATGGGAAGTATTAAGATCAAATAAGAAGGTTTTCCAAATTCGTCAGTTTTGAATTCCTGAATCAGCGATGTAAACTCGAGTTTGGTTTATCTAAACTCGAGTTTTAAGCTTTAGCATTTAAAAGTAATTTAAGTTCAAAACATCTAAACTGGAGGTTTCCTTCCAAAAACCTGAGATTTTTAATACATCAAAAACTGCAATGCTCTCGGGTTGGCCAAAACTCGAGTTTTCTACATCCAAACTCGAGTTTCCTCCATCCAGAGAGGAAGGTCGCGATTTTGAGCTTTGGTTAATATTTTGAGTGAAGCATAAACTCGAGTCTATTAGTAGGTAGCCTCGAGTTTGTCACTGTTTAAGTCAAATATTAGTTTTGGTTCTCAAAGTGTAAATCGAAGGTTTTCAGTGCAAACTCTAGAGTTTTCTTAAGTTAAAATCACATTGCTCTCTGTAAGGCGCAAACTCGAGTTTAGAAACTCAACCTCGAGTTTATTTAACTTAGAAAACTTTGAATAGCTCTCGGCTTGAAGTAAACTGGATGTTCATGAAAGCAGACTTGAGTTTGCTTAAGTTTAAACCCTGAAAGCTCTCGGCCAAGCGCAAACTTGAGTTTGTATCTGCGAACTCGAGTTTACAAGTTTTGTAAACTCTTACAGATTTTTCAATAGGTGATAAACTTTTCACAGAAATAGTAGTCTTGAGTTTATGAAATTCTTATTTGAAACATTCTTCTCGCCAGAGGCAAACTCAAGTTTGTCTTCACAAACTCAAGTTTACAAGTTCCATAAACACTTTGAAAATTTTATTTGGAGGTTGTAAACTTGAGGTTTAGAAACATTAGTCTCAAGTCTAAAAGCGTTTCTCAATACAAATGCTCTCGATCTCTCGTAAACTCGAGCTTACCATAGGTAGCCTCGAGTTTACTCCTGATATGAGAAAACCTTTGTGAAAATCTCAAGTTCAAATATTGGATCCAGTCTCGAGTTTAAAAAGTGCAAACTGGCGAGTTTTGCCTTGTGTCAATAGCAAACTCGAGTTTGATAAACTAGGCTCAAGTTTGGTGCTGACAGAATGTTTTTGATTGAAAACAGTAAATTTTAACAATCTTTTAACTCATCCAAAAACATCCATACTTGTTTACAATTGTTAGTTATCATCAAAACATATAAAAAACTAACAGGTAACACATATTTTTATGATTTTTGTGCTAAGAGAAATAAATATTTGAAAACTAACCTTGAAAACTGGAAATTATATCGGACAACAGCGATGATTTGGGCCATGGTTGAATTTTTGACTTGGTCTGGCCCAAATGAGTATTTTTGGTTGAAAATAGACATATTAAGGGTCATTTGGGTTTTTGAATCAACCTAAAAGGGTTTTTCTAGATTTAATTATGTGTGTTTTGAAGTTGGGCCTGTATTTCTGCAAAATTCAGGAATTGGACGAAAGTAAAAGGACTTTAGGCCCATATTAGATTGATGACTTCCTATTTTTAATTGATTTGAGATATATTTTGATATATTTTAGAAGTCATCAATACTAGATTGAAGAGATTTTATTGAGATTTTAAGAGATATCAATTTGGATGCATTATTTAGGGGATTTCAATTTAAAATACAAATTTTTAAGTTTGGGAAATAAATCATAGTAATGCGAGGTTTTGAATAAATTTAGTTTTATAATAATTATTATGATTGTCATACAATTTCCTTTTCTTTGTCAGAGGTGTATGGAATGGGAGAGCGTGATTTGGTTTCCAAATAGTTGATTTGATTTGGGTGCCTTTGCATTCAATGGAATATGGGCCATTAAAGGAAAAAAACAACTAATCTAAGAATACACCACGCAGGCACAATTGAATATAAAAAAAACAGGGAGCACTATTCAACGATCAGAGAATTGTGCGCTAGAAGAAAAAAAGACGCAAGAAAAAAAGGCAGCAAGGAAGACATACGCACATCACAGTGAAGAAAATTTAGGGCGTGAGATTTTACTAGAGACGAAAAAAAGAAGCAGAGCGTGATATCAATTCAAGAAGCAGAGTTGTTCTGGGATCTCTTCTTTCTTCTTCTTCTTCTCTTTATTTTGGAACTTGAATTTCTTATGTTTGTTATGGATTTTCTTATAGCCATGTGTAGCTAATTTTTCTTTTCAACCTAGAGAACCTATGAACTTGTTTGGGTTTTAGAGATTATTCCCACTTTTTAGTTTTGCTTAATTTTATTCAGTTTATTTAATCCTATGTTTATTGCTATTGCTTAGTGAGTGGCCACTATTGAGCATGTTTTGGGGATTTAAGGTTGAACTTGGAAGAGGGAATCCTAAATTGACCTTGGGATTAAATAATGTGGAATTAGGTTTAAATTTAACGTGAAGTTAGGTTTTAATCTAATTTGCGTCTAAAATAGGAATATACCTAGAAACTCCGCATTAATCAAATTAGAGTGAGCCCGATTTAAAAAGCATCTTATTTAGTTTTGTGAGGTATCACATAATTGATTAAGATAGGTAGATAAATGGACCGGAAGGCATTTATAGACATTAATACTCTATATTAGTTGTTTAGGTTAAGTCGAAATTAATTTAGTGGGGATAAAATCTAAAAAAAACCAAACAATGGATAAAATCTAAAAAAACCAAATAAGGGACTAGTGACTCTAAGTTGTTCTTTTTGATATTGGAATTTGTTCTTTTGTGAAAAGTCTTTTACTACTATTAGTTCTTATTCTTTTTCTCTTTGAAAACAATTCTGACTTGCTCAACTTAAACGAGACAAGGATATTTAATATCTAATCGCTAGTTAGATTGAGTCCTCGTGGGAACGATACTTTTCTCATCACTCTATTACTTGAAACGGCCCGTACACTTGCGGAGTTTAAAGTTTTACCTATCATAGATTCCTTAACAAGAAAAGTGATTTAGTGAATATGGACAAATGGATTGGGCCTATTTTAAATTATCTAAGGGAATATTTGTTGAGGTAGAATTCATTATATTTATATTTTATTATTATTTTAGTTTTGATTGTGATCTTCTGTGCCAGGGAAATTATTTTTAGCTATAGTCGACTGTCAGGTAGTATTCTTAATCCTCAAATACGTACTCTGTGTGACTTGTGTATGTATGTTTGACCATGTATATTGCATACATTGAGTTATCATTTAGTTCCAAGCACTATGGAACCGGAACATGCTATGTGCCTTAAGGGCTTTGCTATGTACTGTACCCGGTGGTCTGTGTTGTGTGTTATTAAGACCATTGCAATTTGTTCTGTGTGCTGTGTGCTATTAGGACTGCTAGTTCCGGATTTGGCTGTGTGACTTGATATTGAATATTATGTGGTATTCATTTATTTATGGTTTTTCTACATGCATTATTTATACATTTTATATGAGATTAATAGTTACTTTGGGATTTAATTTTGAATCCCAGCTCCGTTTAAGTCCTTTGGCAGTTCATCTAGAGTAGAGCAGGGAGACAAAGGTAAGGCTTCATAGTAGGACTAATATGATGGTGGATGTTGATGATTTTCTTTTGGATATTTATTTTGATTTCCTGATGATTGTAGTATTTTATTTAGGCCTGTCAGGCACCATTATCCGGATGACTATATATTTTGATCCATTCGGGGAAAAAATTATCTTTTCGTATTTTTTAGTATATTATTGTCCAAACCGATGCGTGATCTGCTGCTTATACTCTGATGTGTGACACAAATTAACCTGGGAAAAAATAACTTAGAATTGAATAAAGGTAAAGGATCACACTACCCGCCACCTGAAAGGGCAAGGTTGGCAGGTGTGTAATAATTGTGGTATCAGAGCACGGTTTGGACGATATTGGCAAAAATTGGTATTCAGGTGAGGAACTAATATTGTTTTGAAGGTTTAGGAGAGGATGGGAGACAATCATGTAAGAGCTGTTAGAGCTATAGTTAGGAGGTGTCGTGTGTTTTCCCTTGGGCCTGGAGCTGGGAATCACTGATATAACTCAGTTTTGATGGATATTCAATGCTTATCGAAAAAGAGTTCTTAATTTATTTCGTTGAAAGGAATCTTACCGTTTGTTATTTAGAAGTTGGGAATTTGTTGAATTTACTAGATGTTTCTATCATTTATAAGCTTGAATTTGTACAAGAATATATATATAGAGAAGAGCATTATTGTGGTTAAGGCAATTGTACTTTGACAACCATATCAAAGAATTGCCCCTTCATTTTGAGTAGAACTCTGAGGAACCATCTTTGGTGCTCATCACTTGTCAAGAAATTCTTGAAGAGCCTTGGGAGGGAAGATTAGACAGCATTTAAAGAAAAGATTCAGAAGAGCACTTGATTAATCAAGCGAAACTTTTACATCATAAGAAACAAAGCTCTTACATATCATTATCAGAAAATAATCAATCAGAAGCTCTATATATCATCTGGACTTAAGCGCTAATGATCTTAATTTTACTTACTGCTTCTTCTTCACGTTCACACTGTTTCACACCTCATCAAGAGGATCAGTTGAACATAAGAAGTCAACTAAGACTTCATATTTTAGAAGCATTCTTATTACTGTGTAGAAATTAAAACCATTATTATTTATGTAGAATGAAATAATAATGATCGAGAGAGAACACTTATACATTCACCTGCAAAAAAAGAAAGAAATAGTTGTTTCAAAGGAGAGGCTGGATATGAAAGAAAAATATATAATAATTTGCCTCCACGTTTATTATTTATTAATCTAAAATATTTTCAAATGATTGTATCAAATGTAATAATAAATACTCAAAACACTAGTGCAAAAAAGGCTTTTAAGACCGCCTCATTTAGAGCGGACTATCGACGCCCCGGTCTTAAAGGTATGACCGGTGACAGTTTTGTAAATATAAAGAACTTTAAAGGTATGACCAGTGGCAGTTTTGTAAATATAAAGAACTTCTTGGACCGTTTCCTTTAGCGATGGGTCTTAAATATATTATTCAGACCGCTTAGTAAAACAACCGGTCTTAAAAATGTTATTAAAAAAAATTGAAATATCAAATTTCTTTACAGAGAAATCTCGAACAGGCCGACTTATTTTTTCTACGGTCCAAAATAATAAGGAAAAAATTAAATAAAACTTTTAAGACCGGATATATATAACAGGAGGTCTTAAAGATTATACTTTTAAGCCAGACTAAATCATGCCCGGTAGTAATACTTTTAAGACCAGAGTTTAACAAAGGATAGTCTTAAAACTTAACCTTTAAGACCATCGTTGTTGTTCGTCTGGTTTTAAAATTAAACCGCCAAATATATCTTCGCGCAAACGTTACCTTAAGACTTACGTTGTACCTCTGAACTCTGAAACCCCTCTTGTTGTTGTAAAGCCACTATTCCTATTGCATTACCACTCTTCCTCGCCCACGTACCATTAGCCTCTCTTACACTCTCAGTTGCTCAGGCATTCCTCTCTTAATGTCTCGAAAATGAACGGTGAAAACGATTCCATTCGTGTTCCGGGAACGCCAGTTAATGGTGTGAGTTAGAATGAACCCTCTTCATCCGACAATGTGCCTCGTAACCGCCCTGCACGCCGTGGTAGAAGAGGCACACGAATGATGGATGTATCTCTAAGTCGGTCTTCTGGGTCAAGGCTCTAGATTCAATTTGACGACAAGTTGCGACCTTTCGGTCCTAATAAAGCCAAATATAATAGTTTTGTTGGCTATCTTGCACACAGCAAGGTAAGCATCTTGATAGATGAGTGGAAAAGTGTTGACTTTGACAAAGTAAAGCAACCTATTTGGGACACTATCCGTCTTACATACACTGTCCTTGACTCTGAAGCGTTGAGAGACAAGACATTCTCTTATTGTGCTGATCGGTGGAGGAAGTTTAAGACCTCTCTCGCTAACACATATGTTTTTGCCGAGGTTCTGCCTGCCAAACAACCTTGGGAACAGTACACGTTTATCGATGAACGAATTTGGCGACAATTTGTTCTGCTGCGGACCACTCCTAAAGCTCTGGTGAGTCTATATTTAGTTTTGTTTGCTTATATAACCTTTGAGCTTATATTTGTTCATCTAATCCTATTAGTTAAATTGTTTGGTGTGTGAATAGAAGTATACATTTCCTGCCTTTGTCTATACAAGTTTGATATGTAAACCCTGAAAAGGTAAAAAGGAGGTAATTGTGTAATGGTTTGTCTTGCAAAGGAGGAAATAAATAGTCTTAAAAGGGGGAAACTTTATATACCCAATTGTTACTATCTAATGTGGACTGATGATCACTGAATGCCTTAAAAAGGATCAAGTTTGTATTATTCTGTAAGCATAATTCTCTTTTGTTTCTTAACTTATCTACCTAGCAGTACAAAACATAGCTCTTTTGTAAGCATAATTCGCTTTTGTTTCTTAACCTATCTACATCTTCATTAAATAAAATGTTGAAGCTTGATCAAGTGAATTTGACTAGTGTTTGAGGTTCTATCAAGCAGAAGTTCTCTAATTTCTATTAGTGAGATGGCTGGAATTCATAATTAATAGTTGTTTTCAATTCTGATTCATATGAAAGAAGGGGAAAAGCACAGGAGATAGGGAGAAAGAATGATTGCCCACATAGGGCTTCTCGCGGCGGATATTAAAAGGCTAAAAAAGAATTGATGGCGGCCAAGCGGAAGAGATTGGAAGATGAAGCAGAATCCAATCCTTCTGCAGTACATGGTCCGCCATCTCCAATACGTCGCGAGGAGTTGTGGTTGCACATCCGGCAAAAGCCAAGCGGCACCTACACGAGTGAACAAACTCGTGTAGTTGCTGAAAAAATTGTAAGTATCGTTATTATTGTTATTTTTTAGTTACTAAACATGTTTTATTACTAAGCTTCTCGTTATATGTACCTTACAGGAAGATCTTAAAAAGAAAGAAGCAAAGGGATCTTTTGTCTCGGTCGAGAGGAGTGATGTTCTCACTGTTGCCACCAGAAAACCAGACCATGGTGGGCATGTAAGGGGGATTGGAGGACGGATAGGCCTGAAGGAATTCTTTGGTTCATCAGCCAAACGCCATAGGAAAGAGGTGGTTACCCGAGAGGAGATGGAACAGACAGTGGCCAAATTAAATGAGCAAGCAGTGGCTAAAGAAGTGTTAACTCTTAGAAATTGACAACAATCCAGCACATTTTCTCTCCCCTTTTATCTATTTTTGGTTCAAAATGTGCATAGAAATGAAGTTATAGAGGAAAATGTGCATATCAAAGTATAAGGCAAATATCAAAGAAATCCTTGTTTGATCCTATAGAGTTTGTGATTTAATTGAGAATTGATAATTCCTTCCTCTTTTGTAGGAAGGTGAAGACAAGCTTTGAAGCTCCACAAGAATCAAGAAACAAGGAAAGAAAGAAAAGATGTGAAGCAGTGCAAAATTGGAAGAATCTGTGCAACTGGCCACAGCCAGTGTACAACTGGCTGCAGCAAGTTGTTCTCTGTGTCACTGGCCGCAGCCAGTGGACCACTGGCCGCAGCCAGTCGTAAAAAAATGCTGAAAGTACAGCTACGCGTTTTTTCACTTCAGAAACAGAAAAACCCTATTTAACCTAAAGGGAAGGGCCGAAAAAGAGACTCTTGACCTAGGGAAACAAGTGGGCACACAAGGGAAGAGCTTGGGAGAGAGATTTGGACAATCTTGGAGGCTTGGGTGCTCATCCTAAAGGAGATTTTGGAGATTTCACCTTGGTTTTTCCTCTTTTCCTCTCCTTTCTTCTTAGTTTCTTCATGTATTCAGTTCCTTTGCTTAGAATCTCTTTGTATTTGAACATGAGTAGCTAAACCTTTCATTCTAGGGTTCTTTTACCCTTTTGTATGGATTAATACTTGAACTTTCCTCTCTTTTGGTAGATAAATATATATATGTGTTGATTTCAACCTTGGCTTAATGCTTCTAAGTGATTGGCCTCCATTTAGATGATTTATTCACTTGGGTTTTGACTCGAGAGAGCTAATCTAGGTGTAGAACTTGATTGAAATCATGCTTGTCTTGAAGTTTACTTGATAAATGGATGGTTTGTTGGTAAAATGGAGATATATTTACTAACCTTGCATTGTCACATTAGGGTTGTTGCTTAATTATTGATTCTTACTAATTGTAGCAAGAGATTGTGCATTTTAGTGAGAAGAGAAACTTGATTTTGACTTGAGAGAGCGTTTCAAGTGTTTTTGAACCCTAGACTAACACATACATGTATTGAAATGCTAGTAGAGAGGAAGTTAACCAAGTTTTATGAAATGCAAAAGGGGAAGAAGAATCCTAGGCTCCATATTTCTTGAAGTCACGAGTCATTTGCCTTTATCAATTTTTAGTTTTAGAAAAAGTCTTTAAAAATTCTCATTCCAACTCAAAGCTTTGTTCTAGCTCAACTTGATTGAATTCACTATGCCTCTTGCTTGACCAATTTGTTAAACAAATCCTCGTGGGAACGATACTTTACTAATCACTTTATTACTTGCGAAACTCGTACACTTGCGAGGCGAACAAGAAGCAAGGTATCAATCCGATGTGAGCCAGTTGAGGGAGGAACTGAATTAGATGAAGCTACTTTTGAGCTCTCGTCCAGAGACCAGTGTTCCCTTCGCACACTCACCTACAACTGTGCAGCAGAGCACTGGAGGGAGCTGTATTGTTGGACAGTCAGAGCAACCTTGTGACCTTTAAGTGGAGGATCCTGATCATCATGATAGACTACTATTGGTTGCAAAAGGGATTGTCCACAACTTTTTGGGATCAACTGTACACCACCAACAATGTCTGATGATGAAGTCAGAGTGTCAGTTGGAAAGGTGATCATTGATGCACCTCTCCCTCTCCCAACTGATGAGATGAAGATTGTAAGTGATGTCAAGGGAGCTTTCATCTCTTGGCTAGTTAAGCTTGTACATGTCTGTACTCCTCCCCAAGCTTCAACCCCTCGTCCTCAAGTTTCATCCCCTTGTCGAGCTCCATCCCCTCTTCAAGCTCCATCCCTTCCTCAGGCTTAATCCCCTCCTCCTCTAGCTCAATCCCCTACTGCTAAGTTGACTAGCCGCGAAAAAATAACCGATATGGTGAAAAGTGGAGGTTTTAAAGATAAATCGTGGCTTGTCAATGAAGTAGTAGGCGTACCTCATCCCCTACCAGTCCAAGTTGACACCATTGATATTGACTCCATGCTGCTTCCTAGACAGGAGCTTAGTGATGCAATTATTCGAATTTAGATGAAGTAAGTATGTTCTTCTATGAGTACATAATTTAAATGCATCGTTTAGACACACATACATATACTAATTCCCTGATCGATGTAATTATTGTAGGTTCTTGCATCAAGAATTGGAGAATGAGGGCAGGAGCGATGATTTTGGATTCTTGTGCCCACAGTATTCAAGTCAAACAACCATGAAGGAAAGACAAGAGAACATATCAAGGAGGTTGTGTAATAAACGACTTCCCAGCATATGGTAACTTGTCAGGGTATAGTGTAAAGGGCCATAAAGCATGTTCGGATTGTGAAGAAGGCACATGCTACCATCAACTCCAACATGGAAGAAAGACTGTTTATCTTGGACATAGGAGATTTCTTAGACGGGGCCACCCATATCGTCGATTAAAGAAAGCCTTCTTTGATGGCCAAGAATATGAAGATGCTCCAGTGCCATTGACTAGGGAGCAAGTTTATGAGAAGGTGAAAAATATCAATGTCATCTTTGGCAAGACATCCAAGAGTAGAAAAGATACAAATATATGGAAAAAGAGATCTATATTCTTCGATCTTCCCTATTGGCACAATCTTGATGTGAGACACTGTATCGATGTCATGCATGCGAAGAAAAACGTATGTGATAGCATTGTTGGCACGCTTCTCAACATACAAGGCAGTTCCAAGGATGGTGTGAAGGCAAGATTGGATTTGCAAGCAATGGGAATACGTGAAGAGCTACATCCAAGGCCGTATAGGACGAGAACTTATTGTCCCCGGCTTCTCATACTTTGTCTAAGGATGAGAAACGTAGTTTTTGTGAATGTTTACATGGCACAAAAGTTCCCTCGGGGTATTCTTCAAATTTTAAAAGGCTTGTATCGATGAAGGACTTGAAATTAGTAGGCCAAAAATCGTATGATTGTCATGTCTTGATGCAACAACTACGCCCAATAGCTATTCGAGGCATCGCCGAATATGACTTTCGGGTCGTTTTGACTAGACTTTGTGTCTTATTCAATGTGGTTTGTGATAAAGTTGTTGACATTGAAAAGTTGGATGAATTGGAGAATGAAGGATATCTTATCTTGTGCCACCTTGAGAAGGTTTTTGTTCCTACATTTTTTGACATCATGGTTCATCTAATTGTCCATCTAGTGACAGAGATAAAGTTGTGCGGCCCTATCCATTTACGGTGGATGTACCCAATTGAAAGATCTATGAAATTCCTTAAAGGGTACGTGAAGAATGCATACCGTCCAGAAGCATCGATTGTTCAGAAATATGTTTCTGAAGAAGCCATGGAATTTTGTCAAAATTATTTGGCCAAAGTAAGACATATTGGGCTTCCAAAACGTCATCATGCTGAAGGGGCTAGACGAGGGGCTTCAGTAAAGACTATGGATCCTGATGAATTGTCACAAGTCCACTTATAATCTTGAATAATGTTGATGAAGTTCAAGCCAGCATAGTTGCACATAAAGAAGCTGTAAGGAAAGAAAATCATCGAATGACTGAACAAAGGTTGATTAGGGAGCATAACAGAACTTTTGCACACTGGTTCAAACAAAAGGTCGAGGGGGAGGAATGTGTTTCTGATATCCTCAAATGGTTAATACGTGGTCCTGAGGTTGATGTCATAAGTTGGAATTCGTATGTGATCAATGGTTATACATTTTACATGAAGTCCCTAGATGATAGGAGCACAGTCCAGAATAGTGGTATTATGTTAGAGGCTGAATCTATGCACTTCTCCAGTTTGAAAGACAAGAGCCCTTTATTGGCAGTCATGCCATATTATGGGGTTATTGAAGAGATATGCGAGGTGAACTATGTGAAAATTAGATTTCCCATTTTCAAATGCAAGTGGGTTAATGTCAATAATGGTGTTCGGATCGATCGGCTAGGATTTACATTAGTCGATGTCAATGATAGAAGTTTTGGAGATGAACCTTTTATTATGGCAGACCAGGAGAAACAAGTGTTCTATATCACCGATCAAAAATAAAATGTGGTCTGTAGCTCTCCAAGGAAAGAAGGTCATTGATATTGATGAGGAAATGAATTCAAATTATGGTATTCCTGAGAGTACTCCTTTTTCAAGGGGTCTACCGGACATGAATGAAGAAGATGAAGCGGATAATGAACCCGGCATAAGAAGTGGTCATCAAGAAAGGATATGGGAAGATATCACTTTATAAAAGAGTCAATTCATAAGGTAATATTCATATATATGTAGATTTCTTTGAAAACTTTAAGGCTTTAACTATATATATTATTCCTTCTATGTTCATAAAATGTCTTTGACTATGAAGTTTGTTCCTTGTTTTATTTTTGTGGCAGGATCCGATCCAAAAGGGCATATTATAAAAGAGAATGTTACGTTGTTGGGTGGGAATCAGATCAAGGCATGGTGCATATTATTTTGGACGCATGTATGTTGTATTTGTAACTTATTGTATTTGTAAGTAAGTTATCTTATTGTATGAATTAATTCAGGTGTTGTAGACATAGTATAATCATTAATTAAGAGGCCAAATAACTCATGGTGAATAATATTTGTATCATTTTTTCAATTCAATTTATTCAAATAATTGTTCATGTGCTGGATTGGGTAGTGGATTTGTATATATATATATATAGTAGCAGGAACAACAGCAGGGAAAAATTCGGGAAAATTTAGACTGGAAATAAAAAGCCGGTCTTATATGTTTAACGGTTAAGACCGGATGTAATTATATGTCCGATCTTAAAGGTCATATTAAGCCGGTCTTAAAAGTTGGTCTTTTAAGACCGTTATGTTATATTTAGACGTCCGGTCTTAAATGTAAATATTTAAGACCGGACGTAATTATCATCCAGTCTTGAAAGTCAGTCTTTTAAGACCGCGTATAATTAGTCGTCTGGTCTTAGAAGCCGCTATTTTTTAGACCGTATGTGTTTTGTCCGGTCTTAAAATTCCGATATTTTAAGAGCGGCCTACTTTTTGGCCGGTCTTAAAAGTTGAGTTTTAGGACTGAACAAAAACTATTTCAGGTTCATTTAGTACAACTTTTAAGACTCAATGTTTAAATGTCCAGTCTAAAAGATTTTCTTTAAGACCGGTCCGTGTCCGGTATTATATGTAGACTTTTTATACCGGCTGGAACAAGACCGGTCGCCCGTCTGGTCTTACGAGCCTCTTTTGTCCGGTCTTAAAACCCTTTTTTGCACTAGTGAAAGTTTGTACACAAACCTTATTGTTATCAATAAACGCGATGTTCTGAAAATCTGGATGGATCTAAAACTTCAAACCATGTTTCTCCAACTTCACTTGATTAACAACATCAAGTCGTTCAGCCATATCAGATGTGAGAAAATTCTTCCAATCTCCAACTATCACACGCCTAAAAAATGCTTTATGTTCTATTCTATGTGGCAATTTTCCACTTTTATTCACTTCCATATTGCTCAAATTCTCAAAACTACATAGTCTCAATATATCACCCACAATATCAACAGCTTCTTCCTCCTTAGAAAATGCACACCCCATAAACCCAGCAAGGTCCTTTAATACCCTATCAGGCTCGCCCTTCATGTCCTCATATTTCACAAACATTATTTTATTTGGCTTCTCCAAACTCTCCTTGTAGTACGCCAGCATGTGATCCCAAAATGGCCCCCAAGGGCTCACTCCTCCGGAAAATTGCTCGAACGAATCTAGGATCATTTTGTCCGCTTGGAGTTCTTGTCTTAGCTTGTTCGTGAAATGCCATAAAGAGACGAACTGGTCCTTTGGGTTTCTGCACAAGTATACTATCTTGCATCGCGACGACTTGATGGACTCTGGCAACAAAATATGTCATATGAGTCGAAAAAAGCCTTGGTGATGAGTAAAAGGTCAGGTCGGACTCGGCTTGCCCATTGTGGAGGATGATTTCTAGGGTACGTACCAAAGAATGAGGATTGGCGGTGAGGAGAGGGTGAGTAGAGGACGTTTGGGTCGGGTTCGGATGATGGGTCTTGCGGTTAAGAATAGCAAAGGTGAGGGCTTTCAACCAGGTGGTGCCTGACTTTGGTGAGGTGACAAGGATTACATCGGAGTCTAAGGCTTAGAAGTGGTTTTGACAATTGAAAATGGCTTGAATTATCCTCTTGGTGATCCAGGCACCTTGATATTGGTAGAGTTTACTCATAAGCAAATCTGGTTTTGCGGGTAAGTTTGCAATTAGGTCCTTGCTCTCTTGGGATAGGCCTTCATCGTCTTGGTCCCAAAAGAGTTGCACAGCTGCAACATTAACAATGGTAGATTTTTCAGCTGCCATGGTAATTATATTATTAACTCTTGTGTGGGCAAGTATACGAAGTGAAGACAATGAGATCTTATATGGCTTTTATATAATATTAGTGATCAGTGATAGAGAAAAATATCAGTTATCATTATTTTCTTTGTCAAACATGGTGTGGCCACAGTGTGAGAAGGCGACAAAATTCTTACCTGTGGTAGTAGTTCAATGAACTAAAGAAAATGACAATCTAGTGATGGCTTTATATAATCTTAGTGATCAGTGATAGTGAAAAACATCAGCTATCATTACTTTCTTTGTCAGACATGGTGAGGCCACAGTGTGAGAAGGTGACAAAATTCTTATCAGTGGTGGTAGTTAAGAAAATGGCAATCTAGTCATACAAGATGTGCTCTTAGTGACCCAAGCTTGGGTTTAATTCCAAGTACTTAATCAAGCTCTACGCCTGTTGTCCAATATATATATATATATATTAAAGAATGTAACACCCCACTGTTCTGAGCCCAGAACAGAGTGACATCTTTCCCTATTATGCAAAGATGTAATATTTAATGAAAACTGAAACCACTGGCTAGCTTTGGCTCTTACAAAGAAAGCCCTTCTTTAAAAAGAAATTTCAAAATGATAAATAAATTTGGTTGGGCTTTTTTGAAGACATACTATCAGTGGTTCAAACTTGTCATTAAAATCGCATCATACTTAAAACCTTGTCAAGATTCATAAGAGTTTTTCCTTATTTCTCCAATTAATTAATCTAATGCTCTACGAAATTGTTTGCCAAAATTTGGGCTTGTTACATACATGCCCGTACCTGCAGCAATCATTAGCAACATATATATGTATACAAGTCTTAACTACTTCTACGATAGTATGTGTCTAATTAAACATATACATCCCCAATAGCCACATACGGCTATCACAAAATAACATCTAAGTCATGGGGAAACAGTAAAATCCATAGTCAAAAATGAAACTAAATGTTTCATCTGCTTCCTCTTCACCACCTTCTTCTCAAAATCAAGCAATTACTATGCCCTTGCCTCTTCCTTCTTTGCTACTAAACTGCCCACATCCTAGATTCAAGGAAGACTCTGAGATTCAAATGAACGAATCCCAGAGTAACAGGCTAATCTCAAATTCTAGCATATGCAATATATGTAAATTCACCAAACAGAGTAGTCCACACAACATATAAAGCATTCAAATTCAAGTTCAAGTTCAGATTCAAATTCAAACAATAAGTTTTACATACTAAGTATAATGCAACTTGTAATACTAGTGTTAATTCAAATATTTCAAATACCTTGGCGCAAGGAAATTCATTTTAGGTAATTCAATACCAAAACACTGAATGCACCAGGCCCTGCCTAGCCACCGGGAAGTTGGCCCCATAGTCGACCCTTCCGCTCAATCGAACCACGAGTGGTGCTGGCCTCATACAGGCGGGACATACAAATATGGCATACATAAACATATATAGCTATGCAAAGAATGTGAGATTAGAGTTACTACTTGTTGGTTTTACTAACAAAACCCCTTCCAACAAGCTCTTGTCACTATGCTTGTCCTTTAAGCTTGGGCAATCCTCAAGCCCTATAATTAACATTTATATAGTGATGGGTCATTAACCAATCCAAAAATAATTATAAATTCCACTTCTCTAGACCCACCCCAAAAATACCTGTCTTTTAATATCCTTATGACTAGGGATATATACTCATTGAGACTTATTTAATTAGATACTTTTCACTATGGATAATTATCATCTCAGCCATTTAACCTTGCATTTTATCTAAATAAACCTTTACTTTAAAGGTTTAACACAATTAACAACTTACGTGACCATTTTAAGACTTATCAAAAATTCAGCCTTATTTTTCTGAGAATTTGGAAAATTCATAAATCAACCGATATAATTCCAAATAGAGTGATTCCAATTTCTATTTAAACCTTGATAAGTCTATTTTCATAAATTAAAGCCACCAAGTTAATTTATGGCTGAGAAAAATTCCCAAATTTTAAAAATATAAACGCTGTACGGCTAACTCTTTTATCATAAATCAGCAATGTTTCCTTCAATTTAGACTTCTTAAACTCTTCATACTAACCCTTATACAATCAAATAATATTATTATACCTTCCCTTTTTTCCTTCTCGTGGGGTAGCATGCATGAACCACTAACAATATGAATAAAATACTCCACCAACCAAAAAGTCCATATGGCAAAGAGTTGCATGTTAAGGCTAAAGCTTAATGAGCTTTAATTTTCAGACACGCAATCATCTCTGCTTCCCAAAAACAACACTTGGACCTCTAATATACATACTTACTAATTAGCTTAACCCCATAGCTATGCTTCTTCCAAAGCCAAATTCACATATTGAGCTTTTTACCCATCTCAATCAAAAGTATAACTAATCCATGCACCACTTTTGTTACTTAATTATTAAACATATCAGCAGAACATTCATGCTGTAAAGTTCTTCTTATAACAGCCTTAGTATTTACTTATCTTTAATCTAATCGGTGAGTGTCTTTCCTAGCCTTGATTCCATTTGATTTCTTCATTTCATCTTGCAAAAATCGCATAAGCTAGTAGGAAGAGGCTCAAAAACTCAATGCAGAGCCCACGTGTTTTGGTGATTTACGAAACTATGAACTAAATGCAAGAAAAATAAATATTTTTGAGATTTTCAAATAAAGAGGGATAGAAATGGTCAAGAATGCAAATGGTGAACATGCCCTTGAAATGGTTTTCAGCTCAACTAAAATATTTGGGGATTTAATGCACTAATCTTCTAATATTTCAAACCTCATTAACTAATGAGTCTAGTATCACAAGAGAGGATCCATACTCTTAAAAGGGCACCGAATCGATCGATAGTAGTGAAGATTCATCATTGCTCTCTATTCAAATGGGAAAAACAAAATTGCATTACTGTGGTTAAGGCAATTGTACTTTTGCAAACATATCAAAGAATTGCCCCTTCATTTTGAGTAGAACTCTGAGGAACCGGTTTTTGTGCTCATCACTTGTCAAGAATTTCATTAAGAGTCTTGGGAGGGAAGATTAGACAGCATTTAAAGAAAAGATTCAGAAGAGGACATAATTAATCAAACAAAAGTTTTACAGCATAAGAAACACAGCTCTTACATATCATTATCAGATAAAATAATCAATCAAAAGCTCTAACATCTGGACTTAAGCGCTAATGATCTTAATTTTACTTACTGCCTCTTCCTCACGTTCACACTGTTCCACACCTCATCAAGAGGATCAGTTGAATATATATAAGAAGTCAACTAAGACTTCAAATTTTAGAAGCATTCTTACTACCATGCAGAAATGAAAACCATTATTCTTTATGTAGAAAGCAATAATAATGGTCGAGAGAGAACACTTATACGAAACCTGCAAAAAAAAGAAGGAAATAGTTATTTCACAGAAGAGGCTGGATATCAAAGAAAAATATATAATAATATGCCTCCACGTTTATTATTTATTAATCTAAATTATTTTCAAATGTTTTTACACGAACCTTATTATTATCAATAAACGCAATGTTCTGATCATCTGGATGGATCTAAAGCTTCAAGTCATGTTTCCCCAACTTCTCTTGAATAACGACATCGAGTCGTTCAGCCATATCAGATGTGAGAAAATTCTTCCAATCTCCAACAATCCCACGCCTAAAAAATGCTTTATGTTCTACTCCATCTGGCATTTTTCCACTATTATTCACTTCCAAATTGCTTAAATTCTCAAAACTACATAGTCTCAATATATCTCCCACAATATCAGCAGCCTCTTCCTCCTTCGAAAATCCATACCCCATAAACCCAGCAAGGTCCTGTAATACCCTATCAGGCTCGGCCATGATGTCCTCATATTTCACAAACATTATTTTATTTGGCTTCTCCAAACTCTCCTTGTAGTATGCCAGTATATGATCCCAAAATGGCCCCCAAGGGCTCACTCCTCTGCAAAATAGCTCTAACGAATCAACGATCATGTTGTCCGCTTGAAGTTCTGGTCTTAGCTTGTTCATGAAATGCCATAAAGAGACGAACTGGTCCTTTGGGTTTCTGCACAAGTACACTATCTTGCATTGCGACGACTTGATGGACTCCGGCAACAAAACATATGGCATATGAGTCGAAAAAAGCCTTGGTGATGAGAAAAAGCTCAGGTCGGGCTCGGCTTGCCCATTGTAGAGGGTGATTTCTAGGGTGCGTACCAAAGCATGAGGATTGGCGGTGAGGAGAGGGTGAGTAGAGGACGTTTGGGTCGGGTTCGGATGATGGGTCTTGCGGTTAAGAATTGCAAAGGTGAGAGCTTTCAACCAGGTGCTGCCTGACTTTGGTGAGGTGACAAGGATTACATCGGATTCTAGGGCTTGGAAGTGGTTTTGACAATTCAGAATGGCTTGGATTATCATCTTGGTAAGCCAGACACCTTGATATTGGTAGAGTTTACTCATAAGCAAATCTGGTTCTGCGGGTAAGTTTGCAATTAGGTCCTTGCACTCTTGGGATAGGCCTTCATCGTCTTCATCCCAAAGGAGTGGCACAGCTGCAACATTAGAAATGTTAGACTTTTCAGCTGTCATGGTAATTATATTAACTCTTGTGTGGGAAAGTATATGAAGTGAAGGCAATGAGATCTTAGATGGCTTTATATAATATTATTGATCAGTGGTAGAGAAAAATATCAGCCATCATTATTTTCTTTGTCAAGCATGGTGGGGCCACAGTTTGAGAACGTCACATAATTCTTATCAGTGGTGGTAGTTCAATGAACTAAAGAAAATGCCAATCTAGTGACACAAGATGTGCTCTTAATCAGGATCTACGCCTTTTGTCCAAAATTTCATTTTATTTTATTTTTATTAAAAAAACCAAAGAAAATGAGTCAAAATGGTTATATATCAGTGATTAGTCCCTACAAGAGACTACTGTTGGTTAGTGTCTCTTTCATTTTGAGAGACTAGTATTGTATTGTTATAGTGTTCTTATATTGTTCAATTTTCATTAATTTTTGTTCACGTTAATTTGGTTATGCTAAATTGTTGCGTTCTTTTATAGAGTAATATTGGTGGGTTCATTATAGTTTACTTATTTATACTCATTATTTTTCTCCCAATGAATTTATTTGACTTATAAACTAATATATTAGCTAATGACATGCAACATATAATATGTTTAACCAATTTATTTAACTTTCTTAGTATCTTCAATAAAATCAACTGGGTTTTATATTTATAATCTGAGGTAGTAATAATTATTGGGTTTATTGTTTATAGTAAGGATTTCAAATAATAACTTTTTGAATTAATTTAAAGGAAAAAAATTGGGAAAACTACTGTGATGGATGTCCCAAAAAATATATTTAATTATCAAGAAATCATAGATAAATAAGAGATTGACATTTCTTATACTCATATTTATAATAATATTTCTTATGCTCATATTTGTTATAATTTCTTATTTTTTAAGTTGCAAATTTCTTATCTAAATTTGTAAATGACTTGAGAGAGTAAATGACTTTTTACACAAACGAAAGTTGTGAAAAATGACTTTTTGCATAAATAAAATTTGTGAATTCTTTATCTAAACTTGTGAATTTTTTATTTGAATTTGTGAATGGCTTGAGAGAGTAAGTAAATTTTTTACTTAAGAAATGAAAGTTGTGAATTCTTTATTTAAATTTATCAATTCCTTATCTGAATTTTTGAATGGCCTTGAGTTAAAGATTAAATGTTAATATATATATTTTTTGTTTGTACTATTTACATTGAAAGGCATTGTGTTGTCACCAACATTTTGTGCGAACAAAATTTCCGTCGAGCTAGCTAGCAAGGTTAAGCTTTTTAAATAAAAAAATATTTAATGGTAAATTGGTCTGATATATATATATATATCGACACACAATTATGCTGCCCGCTATCCCTCATCATGTGTGTCGGTCATTCTTCTCTAAAAGATTAGTTTATAATAAATATATAGTATTTCAGGTTTAAATTTATAAGATTAAAAAAATAATTAAATTATTCAATTGCAAAAGTTTGATTAAAATTGGTCAAAGAAAATAACTACGTAAAAATTATAACTTACTCTTCTAAAACATTCTTATTTAAGGAGAGGGTAAATGGAAGAGAGAATGAGTGTAAAATGATACCAGAAAGAATAGTGGGAAAAAAATAAAAGAGATATATAATTATTTGAGAGTAAAATTGGAAAAAAAAAAACATTAGGTGATAAGACAAACTAAAATGCACTTATATAAAAAAGCAGACACCTCATATAATTACTTATTTTATTCTCAAATAACATTAGATATATACACACATATATATGTATTATCTTGGACTTAGAGACTTAAGAATAAGCCTGTATCAGGCAGGTGACTAGACCCAGTTCAAGAAGTGTGACAATATTATGAAATAAGTTTTATCAGAAAAAGACGAAAAAAAAACTAAATTGTATTATATTTTTTTTTTGTTTTTTTTCTTCCCACACATCTTATGGGGGAAAAAAAATGAATTAATTTATTGCGCCTTCATATCAAAATGTAGGGTAATGCAGCCACATCCAAAGCATTATTGCCTGCAATACCCCATGTTATCTGGCAACGCATTACTGCAATACCCCATGTTATCTGGCAACGCATTACTTTTTTTTTTTTTTCCTTTGAAAAAAAATCATTATCCTTAATTTTCTCCACCTCTTTCTTATATGATTTTTATTGAGGAAGTATCAATAAGTATAAATTAGGAAAAAAAATTTAAATATAAGAAATATGTCTTACAAATATCAACTCCTTAATTATATTTTGCATTAAGACCATTTACTAATATAAATTAAATATTTTCAAATGTTGTCTAACTTAATTATAAATACTCAAATTTGTACATGAACCTTGTTATTCTCAATAACCCAGATGTTCCATTGATCTGCATGATCTAAAGGTTCAAGCCATGTTTTCCCCAACTTCTCTTGAATAATAACATCATGTTCTATGGAATTGTTTCTCTTGTGTTTTGGACGAGTAGGGAGAGCTCTTCCCTTAAGAAAGCAATTGAATCGTCCAGATGAGATCTGGACAGTCAATATTTAACTTTTTTAAAAAATAATTTTATATTTAACAATAAAAAAAAAAGAAATATGGACCATCCAAATCTCATCTGGACGGCCCTTGAAGAAGCTCTCTTAAGACGAACAGGAAACGGGTTTTATTGTTCCTCCATATCAAACTGGATAAAATTCTACCAATCCCCATTGCCACATCTAAAATACGCCTTAGTTTGTATTCCATGGGGGCATTTTTCCGCTTTTATTCACTTCGACATCGATCAAATTCTTAAAATTTTAGAAACATCGAAATTGCTCGAACAAATCTTCGATGGTCTTGTCCTCTTGGATTTCTGGTATTATCTTGTTCATGAAATTCCAAAAAAGAGATAAATTGGGCCTTAGGGTTTCTGCACAAGTACACTATCTTACATCTTGACAACATGATAAGTTTTGGAAAGCTCTTTTCTTTCCAACCAGAGTAGTATATAATTACTGTGTATAAGTAAGCAGCTAGATATCAATTTTTCTTAGGGGAGTTGTTCTTATAGTGTCTAGACACCCATTATTATACTTGAACCAAAAAAAAAAAAAAAAGACACCCATTATTGTTGCGATGAGATTTGTTATCTTCTTTCCAAACTCCTGATATCTTACCAATGTACGTCCAAGTTTCATTAAATGGCACCGGATCAATAGTGGCAATGACTCATCATTGCCCTACATTCAGATGGGAAAAAACAAAATTGCATTATTGAGGTTATGCATATATTTCAAAAGAGATAGGTGGGAGTGTCAGGGGTTTGGAAAGGGTATTTAATTATCCCCACCTGTCACGCACACACGTTTAAAATAAGCATTTTCTTGCCATCCATTTTATTTTATTTTTTATTTGAATGAAGGCAAAAGCCAAAATAAAGACAAGAATTACAACATTGGGGAAATTAATCCCAGACACTCATGATTGACCCAATTCCTTAGGAAGGGGGGCACTCCCCAAGGAACACTGATTTTGATATGCCAGTCTTAGCAAGAGCATCCGCTATCCGGTTACTCTCCCTATTCACATGACGAAGAACAACTGACCATTCCCTATCTAGCAATTCTTTGATACGGATGGACAGAAGGCTCCCATTGTAAGGGCCCTGGTTAGAAAGATTAGTGACTAGATCACTAGCATCGGATTCCACTACAATCTTCCGAAGCCCCAGGTCCCACGCTGCAGTCAACCCCTCATATACCGCCCACTCTTCCGCCGTGTAAGAGTTACGTACTCCAATACTTTTAGCAAAGCCAGCAATCCATTCCCCATAGTGGTTTCGGAGCACACCTCCACACCCCGCCGAGGAAAACCTCATAGAGACCGCACCATCGACATTCAATTTGATCCATTTCTCCGGGGGGCGACACCAACACGTAGGCGAAGAAGCATTCCGAGAAGATGCAGGAAGGGACAGTAACAAATCAGGGTACATAGCGAATCGCCTCCATGCAGACAGAATGAATGCCGCAGGGTTAGGGGGTCTCGCAAAGCCAGACTCAAATAAAGACAGATTCCTCCATTTCCACAAATGCCAAATCCCCACACCAAAAATAAGGTGCCAACTAGAACCCATATTTCTGCCTAGACTATTCTTAAGGTTCAAAGTAAACCAATCTCTAAGTCTAGCATAGAAGAATGACGAGAGGAACCTCGGGGCAACTAACGCTGTCCACATCCTGGAAGCAAAGGGACAGTCTCTAAGGATGTGCAGAGTATCCTCAGCAGCAGAATTGCATGTAGAACAGATCACTGAGGACGGATCCCAAAAACTCCTTCTAACATTAGTTGGTAGTTTGTCCAATGAAGCCATCCACATAAATACTTTAATTCTCTCTGCACCTTTCTAGTTCCAAATGGCCTTGGACAAGTTAAATCTGCTATGAGGAGGATTAGGTTCAATCATAAAATATGCCGTTCTAATAGAAAACACACCATCATTTGAGGCACCCCACGTTAGCAAGTTAGCACGTCATTGCCCAAGTCAGCTCTGGGAGGAAGAACTGCCATAAGTTTCTGAATAATAGAGGGTAACACACATCCCTCAAGCCGGTAGAAATCCCACGAACCATTTCTAACCTAGTCTGCAATACTAGATTATTGAAGCTTGAAGAGATCAAATGGTTCCAAAAATCAAGGACTGAATGGATCTCAAAAGGGGACAGAAATACTAGATTCTATCATCTTAAGTCTACGATTTTAGATTATTTAGTTTGATTATAGATTAGTAAAAAAACCCTTTAGTTGCCTTGGAGTTATCAAGAATAAAACCGAATTAATGCAATATAGTGCACAACTCTAGTCGTTTCAATTTGAGGAGCCAACTATGAAACTAATTCCTAGTAAACTAAATAATTACAATGCAAAATTGACAAGGGTAAAACATGTTTTGGTGATTGAAACTATGAACTAAATGCAATCAAAATAAATATTTTTGGGATTTTCAAATAAAGAGGGATAGAAATGGTTAAGAATGAAAATGCTGAACATGTTGAAAATGATTTTCAATGGCTATCCTTGCTCAATTAAAATATTTGAGGAGTTAATGCACTAATCTTCTAATATTTCAAACCTCAGTAACCAAAGAGTCTAGTCTTACAAGAGAGGAACCCCTACTCTTGAAAGGGCACCGGATTGAATACTAGTGAAGATTCATCTATCATTGCCTTCTATTCAGATGGGAAAAAACAAGATTGCATTATTGTGGTTAAGGCAATTGTACTTTGGCAACCATATCAAAGAATTGCCCCTTCATTTTGAGTAGAACTCTGAGGAACCGGTTTTGGTGCTCATCACTTGTCAAGAAATTCATGAAGAACCTTGGTAGGGAAGATTAGACAACATTTAAAGAAAAGATTCACAAGAGGACATAATTAATCAAACGAAACTTTTACATCATAACAAGCATAGCTCTTACATATCATTATCAGAAAATAATCAATCACAAGCTCTATATATCATTTGGACTTAAGTGCTAATGATCTTAATTTTACTTACTGCCTCTTCTTCACGTTCATACTGTTTCACACCTCATCAAAAGGATCAGTTGAACATAAGAAGTCAACGAAGACTTCAAATTTTAGAAGCATTCTTATTACCATGCAGAAATTAAAACCACTATTCTTTATGTAGAATGCAATATAATGGTCGAGAGAGAACACTTGTACATTCACCTGAAAAAAAAGAAAGAAATAGTTATTTGAAAGAAGAGGCTGGATATCAAAGAAAAATATATAATAATATGCCTCCACGTTTATTATTTATTAATCTAAATTATTTTCAAATGTTTTTTCACGAACCTTATTATTATCAATAAACGCGATGTTCTGATCATCTAGATGGATCTAAAGCTTCAAGCCATGTTTCCCCAACTTCTCTTGAATAACAACATCGAGTCGTTCAGCCATATCAGATGTGAGAAAATTCTTCCAATCTCCAACAATCCCACGCCTAAAATATGCTTTATGTTCTATTCCATGTGGCATTTTCCCACTATTATTCACTTCCAAATTGCTCAAATTTTCAAAACTACATAGTCTCAATATCTCACCCACAATATCATCAGCCTCTTCCTCCTTAGAAAATCCATACCCCATAAACCCAGCAAGGTCCTTTAATACCCTATCAGGCTCGGCCTTCATGTCCTCATATTTCACAAACATTATTTTATTTGGCTTCTCCAAACTCTCCTTGTAGTACGCCAGCATGTGATCCCAAAATGGCCCCCAAGGTTTCACTCCTCTGCAAAATTGCTCGAACGAATCTACGATCTTGTTGTCCTCTTGGAGTTCTGATCTTAGCTTGTTCCTGAAATGCCATGAAGAGACGAACTGGTCCTTTGGGTTTCTGCACAAGTAAACTATCTTGCATCGTGACGACTTGATGGATTCCGACAACAAAACATATGGCATATGAGTCGAGAAAAGCCTTGGTGATGAGAAAAAGCTCAGGTCGGGTTCGGCTTGCCCATTGTAGAGGACGGTTTCTAGGGTGCGTACCAAAGCATGAGGATTGGCGGTAAGGAGAGGGTGAGTAGACGACGTTTGGATCAGGTTCGGATGATGGATCTTGCGGTTGAGAATAGCAAAGGTGAGGGCTTTGAACCAGGTGGTGCCTGACTTTGGTGAGGTGACAAGGATTACATCGGAGTCTAGGGCTTGGAAGTGGTTTTGACAATTGAGAATGGCTTGAATCATCCTCTTGGGGAGCCAGACACCTTGATATTGGTAGAGTTTGTTCATAAGCAAATCTGGTTCTGCAGGTAAGTTTGCAATTAGATCCTTGCACTCTTGGGATAGGCCTTCATCATCTTCGTCCCAAGGGTGTGGCACAGCTGCAACATTAGAAATGTTAGACTTTTCAGCTGCCATGGTAATTATATTAGCTCTTGTGTGGGAAAGTATATGAAGTGAAGGCAATGAGATCTTAGATGGCTTTATATAATATTATTGTTCAGTGGTAGAGAAAAATATCAGCCATCATTATTTTCTTTGTCAAGCATGGTGGGGCCACAGTATGAGAACGTCGTCACATAATTCTTATCAGTGGTGGTAGTTCAATGAACTAAAGAAAATGCCAATCTAGTGACACAAGATGTGCTCTTAGTTATCCAAGCATGGGTTTGATCCCCAACACTTAATCAGGCTCTACGCCTGTTGTCCAAAATTTTATTTTATTTTTAAAAAAAAAACCAAAGAAAATGAATCAAAATGGATACGTATCAGTGATTAGTCCCTACAAGAAACTATTGTTATTTAGTGTCTCTTTCATTTTGAGAGACTAGTATTGTATTGTTATGGTGTTCTTATATTGTTCAATTTTCATTATTAATTTATGTTCACGTTAATTTGGTTATGCTAAATTGTTGTGTTCTTTTATAGAATAATATTGGTGGGTTCATTATAGAGAGGATTTCAAATAATAAATTTTTGAATTAAATTTTATTTAGATTTATCAATTTATTTGAAGTATTTATACTCATTATTTTTCTTCAAGTAAATACTCTTTCTGATCCCTGATAAAAAATATAATCCCCCTTTTGGTCCCTTACAAAAAAAAGGGAGTGATATAAAAAAGCAGACCAGACCACTGATGTAATTACTTATTTTATTTTGAACTAAAGGGAGTGATATATATATATTCCAGGACGAAAGTGTAAAAATATCAATGATATTTTCTCCAAAGAACATATGATACCATCAACAATTTTTGGGTATTAACGGAGAAAAAAAAGCTATTGCCGTTAAATATCCCAAATGCATGGAAAAACAACACATACTTTTCTTTTTGTGGGTCCTACTTTTAACGTCCAGATGTTCAAATATGCCAGCTCACTTCACCCCTTACCGATGGAAAAACAACACATACATTTCTAAATTAAACTATTCACCGAATTAGAGAACGAGAAAAGTAATGGATGAGTCTTCACCCCATAACCCATATCGAGTTAGGGGGTGAAGTGATCAGTTGGCATATAATGGACGCCTTAGGTGGAATCTGAAAAATAATAATAATAATAATAATAATAAAAGGTAACCGCGTTTGGGATATTTAATGTTGCTTGCATTTTTATTCTATTTAAAAAAGTTTATGGATATTTTTAAATTCAAAAACTATTCATGGTGTCAGATGCTTTTTTGGGTGAAAGACGATGGCCACTGTTACACCTTTTCGCCCTATATTGTATAACTACTGGGCCATGGGACTCAACAGAGCCCACGGGTTCAATATGATTATAAGGAGACCGTATGTAACGCGAATGCTTGCAGGTGGGGTTCAAGGAATCTGGTCAGAACGTCACGTTCTCGTCGTTATTGGTAATTCATTTGGATGTTGGGTTCAAGGAATCTGGTCACAACGTCATGTTCTCGTTGTTATTGGTAATTCATTTGGAAATTAGAAGCTAGCGGGGCTATCCTCCCTCCCTCCCTCTCCCACTCTCTCTCTCTATGTATATTAAGTGTAGATTCTTATATATATTTAATTAAATTTATTAGTATTTTATATTTATTAAATTATTTTTATATATTTTTCTATCGTTTTATTTTTATTATTATTAAAGTATGAATTTGATAAAAATTTGAATTGATGTGGCAGCCAAACCATGATTAAGATAATATATCTTTGACGAGTTAGCATTTTCCGTTAGATGAAATTAACGATGTTAATATTGAAGGACAAAAAAATGCATTTTTTAAACATGAAGGACTAGAATGGAACTTGATATAAATATACAGAACTAAACATATACTTTAGTCTATTATAGTTAAGTAAAAACAAAATATCAACATAATATAGCTACAATATATGATAATTGATAAACCAAAATACCCATATATATGTTAAGTGTTGCAAGAGGATGGCGTGTTCTATTTTCCTTGGTTAGTGATGGCAACTCAAGAGTTTAGATATTAGATGGAGGGAAATTGAAGTTTGGAGATGAAGAAGATATATAGCATGATTGAAAATTCGACATTGAATTTTTGTTTCTCCTTTCCTTTTTCTTCTTTCTTTTGTCATTTGTTTTTCTTTGATTAACTATTATTTTGGTCATGACTCATAACAATGTCCAATTTACATAACTAAACCCTTCATTTTGGAATTATTTAGTTTGATTATAGATCAGTGGAAGAACCCTTTAGTTGCCTCGGAGTTATCAAGAATAAAACCGTATTCATACTCTAGTCGTTTCAATTTGAGGAGCCAATTATGAAATTAATTCCTAGTAAACTAAGTAATTACAATGCAAAAATGACAAGGGTAAAACATGTTTTGGTGATTTATGAAACTATGAACTAAATGCAAGAAAAATAAATATTTTTGAGATTTTCAAAAAAAGAGGGATAGAAATGGTCAAGAATGCAAATGGTGAACATGCCCTTGAAATGGTTTTCAGCTCAACTAAAATATTTGGGGATTTAATGCACTAATCTTCTAATATTTCAAACCTCATTAACTAATGAGTCTAGTATCACAAGAGAGGATCCATACTCTTAAAAGGGCACCGAATCGATCGATAGTAGTGAAGATTCATCATTGCTCTCTATTCAGATGGGAAAAAACAAAATTGCATTACTGTGGTTAAGGCAATTGTACTTTTGCAAACATATCAAAGAATTGCCCCTTCATTTTGAGTAGAACTCTGAGGAACCGGTTTTTGTGCTCATCACTTGTCAAGAATTTCATGAAGAGTCTTGGGAGGGAAGATTAGACAACATTTAAAGAAAAGATTCAGAAGAGGACATAATCAATCAAACAAAAGTTTTATATCATAAGAAACACAGCTCTTACATATCATTATCAGATAAAATAATCAATCAAAAGCTCTAACATCTGGACTTAAGCGCTAATGATCTTAATTTTACTTACTGCCTCTTCCTCACGTTCACACTGTTCCACACCTCATCAAGAGGATCAGTTGAATATATATAAGAAGTCAACTAAGACTTCAAATTTTAGAAGCATTCTTACTACCATGCAGAAATTAAAACCATTATTCTTTATGTAGAAGGCAATAATAATGGTCGAGAGAGAACACTTATACGAAACCTGCAATAAAAAAAAGAAAGAAATAGTTATTTCACAGAAGAGGCTGGATATCAAAGAAAAATATATAATAATATGCCTCCACGTTTATTATTTATTAATCTAAATTATTTTCAAATGTTTTTACACGAACCTTATTATTATCAATAAACGCAATGTTCTGATCATCTGGATGGATCTAAAGCTTCAACCCATATTTCCCCAACTTCTCTTGAATAACAACATCGAGTCGTTCAGCCATATCAGATGTGAGAAAATTCTTCCAATCTCCAACTATCCCATGCCTAAAAAATGCTTTATGTTCTACTCCATGTGGCATTTTTCCACTATTATTCACTTCCAAATTGCTCAAATTCTCAAAACTACATAGTCTCAATATCTCACCCACAATATCATCAGCCTCTTCCTCCTTAGAAAATCCATACCCCATAAACCCAGCAAGGTCCTTTAATACCCTATCAGGCTCGGCCTTCATGTCCTCATATTTCACAAACATTATTTTATTTGGCTTCTCCAAACTCTCCTTGTAGTACGCCAGCATGTGATCCCAAAATGGCCCCCAAGGGCTCACTCCTCTGCAAAATTGCTCGAACGAATCTACGATCTTGTTGTCCTCTTGGAGTTCTGGTCTTACCTTGTTGCTGAAATGCCATAAAGAGACGAACTGGTCCTTTGGGTTTCTGCACAAGTAAACTATCTTGCATCGTGACGACTTGATGGATTCCGGCAACAAAACATATGTCATATGAGTTGAAAAAAGCCTTGGTGATGAGAAAAAGCTCAGGTCGGGTTCGGCTTGCCCATTGTAGAGGATGGTTTCTAGGGTGCGTACCAAAGCATGAGGATTGGCGGTAAGGAGAGGGTGAGTAGACAACGTTTGGGTCGGGTTCGGATGATGGATCTTGCGGTTGAGAATAGCAAAGGTGAGGGCTTTGAACCAGGTGGTGCCTGACTTTGGTGAGGTGACAAGGATTACATCGGAGTCTAGGGCTTGGAAGTGGTTTTGACAATTGAGAATGGCTTGAATTATCCTCTTGGAGAGCCAGACACCTTGATATTGGTAGAGTTTGTTCATAAGCAAATCTGGTTCTGCCAGTAAGTTTGCAATTAGGTCCTTGCACTCTTGGGATAGGCCTTCATCATCTTCGTCCCAAGGGTGTGGCACAGCTGCAACATTAGAAATGTTAGACTTTTCAGCTGCCATGGTAATTATATTAGCTCTTGTGTGGGAAAGTATATGAAGTGAAGGCAATGAGATCTTAGATGGCTTTATATAATATTATTGTTCAGTGGTAGAGAAAAATATCAGCCATCATTATTTTCTTTGTCAAGCATGGTGGGGCCACAGTATGAGAACGTCGTCACATAATTCTTATCCGTGGTGGTAGTTCAATGAACTAAAGAAAATGTCAATCTAGTGACACAAGATGTGCTCTTAGTTACCTAAGCAAGGGTTTGATCCCCAACACTTAATTAGGCTCTACGCCTGTTGTCCAAAATTTTATTTTATTTTTTAAAAAAAAAAACCAAAGAAAATGAGTCAAAATGGATATGTATCAGTGATTAGTCCCTACAAGAAACTATTGTTAGTTAGTGTCTCTTTCATTTTGAGAGACTAGTATTGTATTGTTATGGTGTTCTTATATTGTTCAATTTTCATTATTAATTTATGTTCACGTTAATTTGGTTATGCTAAATTGTTGTGTTCTTTTATAGAATAATATTGGTGGGTTCATTATAGAGAGGATTTCAAATAATAAATTTTTGAATTAAATTTTATTTAGATTTATCAATTTATTTGAAGTATTTATACTCATTATTTTTCTTCGAGTAAATACTCTTTCTGATCCCTGATAAAAAATATAATCCCCCTTTTGGTCCCTTACAAAAAAAAAGGGAGTGATATAAAAAAGCAGACCAGACCACTGATGTAATTACTTATTTTATTTTGAACTAAAGGGAGTGATATATATATATTCCAGGACGAAAGTGTAAAAATATCAATGATATTTTCTCCAAATAACATATGATACCATCAACAATTTTTGGGTATTAACGGAGAAAAAAAAGCTATTGCCGTTAAATATCCCAAATGCATGGAAAAACAACACATACTTTTCTTTTTGTGGGTCCTACTTTTAACGTCCAGATGTTCAAATATGCCAGCTCACTTCACCCCTTACCGATGGAAAAACAACACATACATTTCTAAATTAAACTATTCACCAAATTAGAGAAGGAGAAAAGTAATGGATGAGTCTTCTCTAATTCAGTGAATAGAATAGATTTGACCCAAAAAAAAAAATCAGTGAATAGTTTAATTTAAAAAAGTATGTGTTGTTTTTCTCATCGGTTAGGGGGTGAAGTGATCTGTTGGCATATAATGGACGCCTGAACACTATAGGTGGAATCTGAAAAAAGAAAATAATAATAATAATAATAAAAGGTAACGGCGTTTGGGATATTTAATGGTGATTGTATTTTTACTCTATTTAAACAAGTTTATGGATATTTTTAAATAAAAAAACTATTCATGGTGTCAGATGCTTTTTTTGGTGAAAGACGATGGCCACTGTTACACCTTTTCGCCCTATATTGTATAACTACTGGGCCATGGGACTCAACAGGATATTTACTGATTTTTCTTCAACAACAGAGCCCACGCGTTCAATATGATTATAAGGAGACCGTACGTCACGGGTTCAAGGAATCTGGTCAGAACGTCACGTTCTCGTCGTTATTGGTAATTCATTTGGATGTTGGGTTGAAGGAATCTGGTCAGAACGTCACGTTCTCATTTGGATGACTCATGACAATGTCCAATTTACATAACTGAACCCTTCATTTTGGAATTATTTAGTTTGATTATAGATCAGTGGAAGAACCCTTTAGTTGCCTCGGAGTTATCAAGAATAAAACCGCATTCATACTCTAGTCGTTTCAATTTGAGGAGCCGATTATGAAACTAATTCCTAGTAAACTAAGTAATTACAGTGCAAAAATGTCAAGGGTAAAACATGTTTTGGTGATTTACGAAACTATGAACTAAATGCAAGAAAAATAAATATTTTTGAGATTTTCAAATAAAGAGGGATAGAAATGGTCAAGAATGCAAATGGTGAACATGCCCTTGAAATGGTTTTCAGCTCAACTAAAATATTTGGGGATTTAATGCACTAATCTTCTAATATTTCAAACCTCATTAACTAATGAGTCTAGTATCACAAGAGAGGATCCATACTCTTAAAAGGGCACCGAATCGATCGATAGTAGTGAAGATTCATCATTGCTCTCTATTCAGATGGGAAAAACAAAATTGCATTACTGTGGTTAAGGCAATTGTACTTTTGCAAACATATCAAAGAATTGCCCCTTCATTTTGAGTAGAACTCTGAGGAACCGGTTTTTGTGCTCATCACTTGTCAAGAATTTCATTAAGAGTCTTGGGAGGGAAGATTAGACAGCATTTAAAGAAAAGATTCAGAAGAGGACATAATTAATCAAACAAAAGTTTTACAGCATAAGAAACACAGCTCTTACATATCATTATCAGATAAAATAATCAATCAAAAGCTCTAACATCTGGACTTAAGCGCTAATGATCTTAATTTTACTTACTGCCTCTTCCTCACGTTCACACTGTTCCACACCTCATCAAGAGGATCAGTTGAATATATATAAGAAGTCAACTAAGACTTCAAATTTTAGAAGCATTCTTACTACCATGCAGAAATGAAAACCATTATTCTTTATGTAGAAAGCAATAATAATGGTCGAGAGAGAACACTTATACGAAACCTGCAAAAAAAAGAAGGAAATAGTTATTTCACAGAAGAGGCTGGATATCAAAGAAAAATATATAATAATATGCCTCCACGTTTATTATTTATTAATCTAAATTATTTTCAAATGTTTTTACACGAACCTTATTATTATCAATAAACGCAATGTTCTGATCATCTGGATGGATCTAAAGCTTCAAGTCATGTTTCCCCAACTTCTCTTGAATAACGACATCGAGTCGTTCAGCCATATCAGATGTGAGAAAATTCTTCCAATCTCCAACAATCCCACGCCTAAAAAATGCTTTATGTTCTACTCCATCTGGCATTTTTCCACTATTATTCACTTCCAAATTGCTTAAATTCTCAAAACTACATAGTCTCAATATATCTCCCACAATATCAGCAGCCTCTTCCTCCTTCGAAAATCCATACCCCATAAACCCAGCAAGGTCCTGTAATACCCTATCAGGCTCGGCCATGATGTCCTCATATTTCACAAACATTATTTTATTTGGCTTCTCCAAACTCTCCTTGTAGTATGCCAGTATATGATCCCAAAATGGCCCCCAAGGGCTCACTCCTCTGCAAAATAGCTCTAACGAATCAACGATCATGTTGTCCGCTTGAAGTTCTGGTCTTAGCTTGTTCATGAAATGCCATAAAGAGACGAACTGATCCTTTGGGTTTCTGCACAAGTACACTATCTTGCATTGCGACGACTTGATGGACTCCGGCAACAAAACATATGGCATATGAGTCGAAAAAAGCCTTGGTGATGAGAAAAAGCTCAGGTCGGGCTCGGCTTGCCCATTGTAGAGGGTGATTTCTAGGGTGCGTACCAAAGCATGAGGATTGGCGGTGAGGAGAGGGTGAGTAGAGGACGTTTGGGTCGGGTTCGGATGATGGGTCTTGCGGTTAAGAATTGCAAAGGTGAGAGCTTTCAACCAGGTGCTGCCTGACTTTGGTGAGGTGACAAGGATTACATCGGATTCTAGGGCTTGGAAGTGGTTTTGACAATTCAGAATGGCTTGGATTATCATCTTGGTAAGCCAGACACCTTGATATTGGTAGAGTTTACTCATAAGCAAATCTGGTTCTGCGGGTAAGTTTGCAATTAGGTCCTTGCACTCTTGGGATAGGCCTTCATCGTCTTCATCCCAAAGGAGTGGCACAGCTGCAACATTAGAAATGTTAGACTTTTCAGCTGTCATGGTAATTATATTAACTCTTGTGTGGGAAAGTATATGAAGTGAAGGCAATGAGATCTTAGATGGCTTTATATAATATTATTGATCAGTGGTAGAGAAAAATATCAGCCATCATTATTTTCTTTGTCAAGCATGGTGGGGCCACAGTTTGAGAACGTCACATAATTCTTATCAGTGGTGGTAGTTCAATGAACTAAAGAAAATGCCAATCTAGTGACACAAGATGTGCTCTTAATCAGGATCTACGCCTTTTGTCCAAAATTTCATTTTATTTTATTTTTATTAAAAAAACCAAAGAAAATGAGTCAAAATGGATATATATCAGTGATTAGTCCCTACAAGAGACTACTGTTGGTTAGTGTCTCTTTCATTTTGAGAGACTAGTATTGTATTGTTATAGTGTTCTTATATTGTTCAATTTTCATTAATTTTTGTTCACGTTAATTTGGTTATGCTAAATTGTTGCGTTCTTTTATAGAGTAATATTGGTGGGTTCATTATAGTTTACTTATTTATACTCATTATTTTTCTCCCAATGAATTTATTTGACTTATAAACTAATATATTAGCTAATGACATGCAACATATAATATGTTTAACCAATTTATTTAACTTTCTTAATATCTTCAATAAAATCAACTGGGTTTTATATTTATAATCTGAGGTAGTAATAATTATTGGGTTTATTGTTTATAGTAAGGATTTCAAATAATAACTTTTTGAATTAATTTAAAGGAAAAAAATTGGGAAAACTACTGTGATGGATGTCCCAAAAAATATATTTAATTATCAAGAAATCATAGATAAATAAGAGATTGACATTTCTTATACTCATATTTATAATAATATTTCTTATGCTCATATTTGTTATAATTTCTTATTTTTTAAGTTGCAAATTTCTTATCTAAACTTGTAAATGACTTGAGAGAGTAAATGACTTTTTACACAAACGAAAGTTGTGAAAAATGACTTTTTGCATAAATAAAATTTGTGAATTCTTTATCTAAACTTGTGAATTTTTTATTTGAATTTGTGAATGGCTTGAGAGAGTAAGTAAATTTTTTACTTAAAAAATGAAAGTTGTGAATTCTTTATTTAAATTTATCAATTCCTTATCTGAATTTTTGAATGGCCTTGAGTTAAAGATTAAATGTTAATATATATATTTTTTGTTTGTACTATTTACATTGAAAGGCATTGTGTTGTCACCAACATTTTGTGCGAACAAAATTTCCGTCGAGCTAGCTAGCAAGGTTAAGCTTTTTAAATAAAAAAATATTTAATGGTAAATTGGTCTGATATATATATATATATCGACACACAATTATGCTGCCCGCTATCCCTCATCATGTGTGTCGGTCATTCTTCTCTAAAAGATTAGTTTATAATAAATATATAGTATTTCAGGTTTAAATTTATAAGATTAAAAAAATAATTAAATTATTCAATTGCAAAAGTTTGATTAAAATTGGTCAAAGAAAATAACTACGTAAAAATTATAACTTACTCTTCTAAAACATTCTTATTTAAGGAGAGGGTAAATGGAAGAGAGAATGAGTGTAAAATGATACCAGAAAGAATAGTGGGAAAAAAATAAAAGAGATATATAATTATTTGAGAGTAAAATTGGAAAAAAAAAAACATTAGGTGATAAGACAAACTAAAATGCACTTATATAAAAAAGCAGACACCTCATATAATTACTTATTTTATTCTCAAATAACATTAGATATATACACACATATATATGTATTATCTTGGACTTAGAGACTTAAGAATAAGCCTGTATCAGGCAGGTGACTAGACCCAGTTCAAGAAGTGTGACAATATTATGAAATAAGTTTTATCAGAAAAAGACGAAAAAAAAACTAAATTGTATTATATTTTTTTTTTGTTTTTTTTCTTCCCACACATCTTATGGGGGAAAAAAAATGAATTAATTTATTGCGCCTTCATATCAAAATGTAGGGTAATGCAGCCACATCCAAAGCATTATTGCCTGCAATACCCCATGTTATCTGGCAACGCATTACTGCAATACCCCATGTTATCTGGCAACGCATTACTTTTTTTTTTTTTTCCTTTGAAAAAAAATCATTATCCTTAATTTTCTCCACCTCTTTCTTATATGATTTTTATTGAGGAAGTATCAATAAGTATAAATTAGGAAAAAAAATTTAAATATAAGAAATATGTCTTACAAATATCAACTCCTTAATTATATTTTGCATTAAGACCATTTACTAATATAAATTAAATATTTTCAAATGTTGTCTAACTTAATTATAAATACTCAAATTTGTACATGAACCTTGTTATTCTCAATAACCCAGATGTTCCATTGATCTGCATGATCTAAAGGTTCAAGCCATGTTTTCCCCAACTTCTCTTGAATAATAACATCATGTTCTATGGAATTGTTTCTCTTGTGTTTTGGACGAGTAGGGAGAGCTCTTCCCTTAAGAAAGCAATTGAATCGTCCAGATGAGATCTGGACAGTCAATATTTAACTTTTTTAAAAAATAATTTTATATTTAACAATAAAAAAAAAAGAAATATGGACCATCCAAATCTCATCTGGACGGCCCTTGAAGAAGCTCTCTTAAGACGAACAGGAAACGGGTTTTATTGTTCCTCCATATCAAACTGGATAAAATTCTACCAATCCCCATTGCCACATCTAAAATACGCCTTAGTTTGTATTCCATGGGGGCATTTTTCCGCTTTTATTCACTTCGACATCGATCAAATTCTTAAAATTTTAGAAACATCGAAATTGCTCGAACAAATCTTCGATGGTCTTGTCCTCTTGGATTTCTGGTATTATCTTGTTCATGAAATTCCAAAAAAGAGATAAATTGGGCCTTAGGGTTTCTGCACAAGTACACTATCTTACATCTTGACAACATGATAAGTTTTGGAAAGCTCTTTTCTTTCCAACCAGAGTAGTATATAATTACTGTGTATAAGTAAGCAGCTAGATATCAATTTTTCTTAGGGGAGTTGTTCTTATAGTGTCTAGACACCCATTATTATACTTGAACCAAAAAAAAAAAAAAAGACACCCATTATTGTTGCGATGAGATTTGTTATCTTCTTTCCAAACTCCTGATATCTTACCAATGTACGTCCAAGTTTCATTAAATGGCACCGGATCAATAGTGGCAATGACTCATCATTGCCCTACATTCAGATGGGAAAAAACAAAATTGCATTATTGAGGTTATGCATATATTTCAAAAGAGATAGGTGGGAGTGTCAGGGGTTTGGAAAGGGTATTTAATTATCCCCACCTGTCACGCACACACGTTTAAAATAAGCATTTTCTTGCCATCCATTTTATTTTATTTTTTATTTGAATGAAGGCAAAAGCCAAAATAAAGACAAGAATTACAACATTGGGGAAATTAATCCCAGACACTCATGATTGACCCAATTCCTTAGGAAGGGGGGCACTCCCCAAGGAACACTGATTTTGATATGCCAGTCTTAGCAAGAGCATCCGCTATCCGGTTACTCTCCCTATTCACATGACGAAGAACAACTGACCATTCCCTATCTAGCAATTCTTTGATACGGATGGACAGAAGGCTCCCATTGTAAGGGCCCTGGTTAGAAAGATTAGTGACTAGATCACTAGCATCGGATTCCACTACAATCTTCTGAAGCCCCAGGTCCCACGCTGCAGTCAACCCCTCATATACCGCCCACTCTTCCGCCGTGTAAGAGTTACGTACTCCAATACTTTTAGCAAAGCCAGCAATCCATTCCCCATAGTGGTTTCGGAGCACACCTCCACACCCCGCCGAGGAAAACCTCATAGAGACCGCACCATCGACATTCAATTTGATCCATTTCTCCGGGGGGCGACACCAACACGTAGGCGAAGAAGCATTCCGAGAAGATGCAGGAAGGGACAGTAACAAATCAGGGTACATAGCGAATCGCCTCCATGCAGACAGAATGAATGCCGCAGGGTTAGGGGGTCTCGCAAAGCCAGACTCGAATAAAGACAGATTCCTCCATTTCCACAAATGCCAAATCCCCACACCAAAAATAAGGTGCCAACTAGAACCCATATTTCTGCCTAGACTATTCTTAAGGTTCAAAGTAAACCAATCTCTAAGTCTAGCATAGAAGAATGACGAGAGGAACCTCGGGGCAACTAACGCTGTCCACATCCTGGAAGCAAAGGGACAGTCTCTAAGGATGTGCAGAGTATCCTCAGCAGCAGAATTGCATGTAGAACAGATCACTGAGGACGGATCCCAAAAACTCCTTCTAACATTAGTTGGTAGTTTGTCCAATGAAGCCATCCACATAAATACTTTAATTCTCTCTGCACCTTTCCAGTTCCAAATGGCCTTGGACAAGTTAAATCTGCTATGAGGAGGATTAGGTTCAATCATAAAATATGCCGTTCTAATAGAAAACACACCATCATTTGAGGCACCTCACGTTAGCAAGTTAGCACGTCATTGCCCAAGTCAGCTCTGGGAGGAAGAACTGCCATAAGTTTCTGAATAATAGAGGGTAACACACATCCCTCAAGCCGGTAGAAATCCCACGAACCATTTCTAACCTAGTCTGCAATACTAGATTATTGAAGCTTGAAGAGATCAAATGGTTCCAAAAATCAAGGACTGAATGGATCTCAAAAGGGGACAGAAATACTAGATTCTATCATCTTAAGTCTACGATGAGGCGTAGACGAAATAGAATTACTTCTCTCAAGAGTTTGGAGGGTTCATGGGTGAGTAATGAATCTGACCTGCAGCACATGGTTGTCCGCTACTTTAAGTCATTATACCACAGCGAGCCCAGCTGATCTACCAACACTAGGAACCAGAAATAGGCCATCAAATCCAAGCCTCTGAAGAGGCTGAAAGTGGACCTCAGAGTCACTCTTGGTTTCAGACAGAGCGATCAGGCATAGATTAAAGTCCCTACAGACAAGCCTTATTTGGTGAGCAAATTCCTTGCCACAAGTACCCCTACAATTCCAATAAAGAAAATTAGCCATGGTCTAATAACTTCAACAAGTGCGCCTGAAAACAGAAAAGAAAACAATTAATGGCCCAATTCGTATTGAGTCTCAACCACCAAGGAATCTTCAAATGCATCAGCATAGTCCTCATTGTCCATTTCACAGTCCAAGTTATTATCTGGCCCATCCCAAAATTTTCCATAAGGCCCAACCGGTTTAGTTGGGGGATTAGGATGAGTAGGTGAGATAGGGCCTGGGTCCACGTCTTGGGCTAGTGGGTCAATCTCCAAAGGAACCTCCACCGGTGTTTTATCTTGCTCGCATGTGCTCGCCCTTTCTCCTCTGACAGCCTCTAATTTTTGTTCCCCACCAGTCAACCTCAAGATTCCTCCTTGAGCCACTTTTTTGTCCATATCCCTAGGTCTTTTCTCTCTCCGCTGCTCCTTTCCACTATACTCCTGGACCCCCACTTTCTTTTCCACACTTTGCTTTTTCCCTTTTTTATTTACTCCCTCGTTTTTCTTCCCTTTCACGTGAACCGCAGCTGCAGATGCTGATGCTCCCATGCTTCCGTGTTTCTCAACCGCAGCCGCAGAAGCCGATGCTCCCATGCTTCCGTGTTTCTCAACAGCAACCACCGCAGAACCTGTCTCCAGCACAGAACCGTCTGTCCCCTCGGTTTCCTCGGCAAGGACTCCAAAACGCGAGCCGGCACCACCGTCGCCGGTCTGTTTGTTTTTCATCCCAGCTCCACCGTTGTTATATCGTTCTCCATCGTTGCTAGGATCCTCGCCACTTGTCGTTTTGTTTTTGCCATTCATTTTAGAACGCCGTGTCTTTTGGACCACTTTCCACACGTCTTGCTCAAATGATTTAGGGTCAATACTATTAATAGCGTGGTCAGGTTCCCTGTGTTTGGAAGCTTGTGCAGGATCCCCTCCATGCAAAGTTCTTTATGCCCATACAAGCCACAGTTGGTGCAAAGATTGTGCAGGCCTTCGTGTTCCACCCAGTAATCCTCTCCATCCAGAGAGAATCCAGGCATGAGTTGTTTCTGCAAATCAACTAGGACGCAAATTCTAGCGTAATGTCCACGGATATGGCCGGATGTATTCATGTCTATCTTGATAGTTTCGCCAATCCTGTTGCCTATCCATGTTAATGCTTCCCTATCATAATATTCTAGGAATACTTTTGGCATTCTGACCCATACAGCTACCTTGTCAATGATACATTCAGGTAGATACGTAAACGTGCAAGTTTTCAAAATATATATTAACTACGGTCTTTAATATAAGATCTAGTGACTTTTTAGAGAGATTAAAAAAGTTAATTTAGTTATTTAAAGTATTTACACCATTGTTTTTCTCCAAACTAAGTTATTTGATTTATAAATTAATATATTAGCTAATGACATGCAATATATAATATGATTGACCAATTTATTTAGCTTTCTTAGTATTTCCAATAAAATCAACTGGCTTTATATTTATGAGCTGAGGTAGTAATGATTATTGGGTTCATTGTTTATAATAAGAATTTTAAATAAAAATTTTTGAATTAATTTAAAGAATTTTTCCTTTTTTTTTTGGGAAAAACTACTATGATGGATGTCCCAAAAAATATACTTAATTATCAAGAAATCATAGATAAATAAGAGGTTGACATTTTTTATACTCATTTATTATAATATTTCTTATACTCATATTTGTTATAATTTTTTATTTATTATCGAGATTTTATAGTAATTCCTAGAAGAAAACCAATACAAATGGGATCCATCCTCATGCTAGGAACATGAAACGTTTGCCTTGCAAGTGAACGAGTCATGTACGTAATAAAGTGATAAATAAAGTACCGTTCTCACGAGGATTTGTATAACAAATTGGTCAAGTAAGAGGATTAATGAATTTAATTAATCAAGTTAAGCTAAAACAAAGTTTGGATCTAAAAGTTGATAAAGGAAAATTATTCTTTGACTTCAAGTATTAAATGGAGCATAGTATTCTTCTTCCCCATTTACATTTCATAAGACTTGATTAATTTCCTCTCTATTAGTTTTCAATACATGTATGTATTAGTTTTTCGACTTGTCACGACCAGTTATACAAATAACTATTTTTCTTCAATCTTGACTTTTTACGGAAAGTTTTTCAACTTGTTACGGCTAGTTACAATGAGAGCAAACTTCTTGAGATTGTTTACTTGCCATGGCCAGTTGGTTAACTTGCTGAAGCCATTTGTACAGGTTTCTTCTAACTTTGTAATGCTTCACGCCCTTTATTTCTTTCCTTGTTTCCAAGTTCTTACAGAGCTTCAAAACTTATCTCCATCCTCCTACAAAGAGGGAGGATTTATCAATTCTCAATTGAATCACACACTCTATAGGATATATAACAAGAATTTTGATTTTTTCTTATATATACTTTATATACACATTTTCTTCTATACACATTTTGAACCCAAAAATAGGTGAAAAGAGACATAGAAAATGTGCTAAAATGTTGTCAATTTCTAAGAATTAACTCACTCCCAAACTTAAAGATTTGCTTGTCCTCAAGCAAAAACATGTATCTTCACTAAATTTCTTCAGTATTTATCATTAATGCATAAATATATTTGTCCACATCCACTGTTCAAAGAGTTATATAAAATAGGAAACCAAGTAAACATGCAAAAATGAACACTTTATAGATTTAAAACATGCTTTTCAAGAATTTCCAAATGTGAGTGTGTGAATGGAGTTGACATATACTCCTTTTTCACTTGCTAAAGTTAAAAGCAACATTTCAAATCATATAACTATATTCAAACAATCAATTCCATCATTTTCTAATTTCTTCCTCTTTTCTTCTAATTCACTTCACTTGACTCAAAAATCAAATGGACTTTTTAGCTTATAATGGGGCTAGGGGTTAAGGTTCTCAAAAGAAAAGATAAAGAATAATCAACAAATACCTTAAGATAGATGATAAATACTCAAGGGCATTTTTCCTTTTCTCATTAAACATACTCCTTGAAACTTAAACTAAATTGAACTTGTCCATATCAAGCCTTCTTGGACTACTATTTTTTTCTCCAACAATTTTTTTTGGTAACATCTTTTTTTTTGTTGGGGGGGGGGTTGATCTCTATACATTGTGAACCGTTTTACTTTCTACATTCTTTTTTTCTAATCATTTGAAACTCTACAAATAAGCATATTCCACAACCCAAAAAATTATCATCTATCTCAAAGCATAGGAATCATGATTTTTCACATTGGTTAAGGTGGGTAGAAGTTAGGTCTTTCAATAAGAATCTTTAATTGGTTTTTCAATTAGGCTCAAAATAAGGGTTTAAAAGGAATAGAATCAATTAGGTAGGCTTGAAAGGCTCAATCACATTTTATAAAGTGCCCTAATCATTTTTTCAAGTCGTATGAAATAAATCAGAAGTTTTGAAGAAGTCCAAAGATTATTTGAAATTCACAGTTTGAAACAAAGACATATAACTTAATTTGCCACAATGTCCTTCGAAGAACATCCGAAATAAAGTTAACCCCATCAGGGCTTTCTTAGCTTAAAAAACCTTGAATAACATGATTTATCACTACAATACATTCATCAATGCATGTTAAACAAAATTTCCTATCAAATACAAAAGATTGAGCAGTAATTTATATCATCGGATCATTCATGCAACTTTGACAAATAACCTAGAATTTTAGTTCATTTCTAACATTCTTCATAAACAAAAATTTAAGCATGAGAAATTTCAACCATTCCAACAATTTTCTTTCAAAAACTGTTCAAAATTTTCACTATGCATTCATCAGAGTTTCAAAAAATTTCAAAATTGCAGCACACTTTCACCACCAAACTTAAAACTAGCAATGTCCTCATTGTAAACTCAAAGGATGGGAAAGGCATGAGCTTTACCTTAGAAGACAACTACTACATCAAACTAACCAAATCCAACCCACAAATAAAGAAAGGAATGAGCTTTACCTCAAAAGACAGCAACATACAGACCCTAACGACAGAAAGATAAAGTCTGAGAAATAGAGGGAACTATGTAGGAAGATGGGAGCAAAAACACGTGGTTGTTAACTGAGGGAAGGAAATGGGCAATTGTGGAGTAGGGAAGTCAAGGTGAAAGGAAGAGATGTGGAGAGCTGAGGTTGTATGGGTGTGAATGGAGGGAAGGCATGGTGAGAGCAACATAAGAACAAACCACGATAGAACTAGAGAGAAGAAGAAGGTCGCCATTTTCTATCTCAGTGTGCTTCATGATCTGGGAGCTTTTCAATCTCAAGGTTGTGGATGTGGTGGAGGGACAATAGTCTATTGGTTCCAGTGGTTGTCTCGACGCTTCTATAGCTTCCTATTCTTCTTCTTGTTGTGCATCTTCAAAGTCGGCTTTGACAGTTTTAAGCGATGAAGATAACGGACTGAGGGAGAATTATGAGAAAAATACGAAGCTAGGGGTTGACCAAATTAAGATTTGGGATAGAATGGGTAAGAGGTAGAGGTTAGGGTTTGATGGGAACCATGGGAAATTCCACTCGAAGATTAGGGTTTTGAAATTGGGAATGAATGTGGCCCAGTAGGCCACATTCATTTGGGTAAAATAGGAATTAAATTTTTTTTTAAAAAAGCAAAGTGGGAAGATCAACTTTTTTATTTATTTAAGTTTTTTTTATTTTTTTAAAAAATAATTTTATTTTTATTTTTTTTTGACTAGCCATACTTTTATTATTTGTTTATGATTTTTCTGATTTTGTGAGAAAATCGAAAATATTTTTTTTAGATATATAAAATCACTTGCCTCAGCAAGTTTTTATACTTGCTAAGGCCAGTTAAATAGAGAAGAATACTAGAAAACCAGCTGCAGCAAGATGTAAAACTTAATGCGCCCAGTTACACATAGACCACAAAATGGCTAACTTGCCACTGCAAGTAATTCAATTTGTCAAGGCAAGTTTTGCTATCAAAAACAAAACAAAACAACAACGCTATAATACGCAAGAAATATTCCCAAATACCACAAGAACCACCAAATAAGCTTTAATCAACCAAACTACTCAGGATCAAGCACTTTGAACCATCCAAGACCATAAGGTACACACATAAGCATATTCATGGAAAATCTTACAACATATCAATTTGAGCACTCAAGTACTGGTCACAAGTGAATTTCACACAAAAAAATCAACCAAATAATCACAATAGCCATAGTATTGCTCAACATTGACTAGCCATCATAATTTCACCCTAAACACACACACACACACACACACACACACACACACACAAACACACATTTGAGATTAAAGTCGAATGGACTTCCCTTAAAAGCATTCCCTTTTTTAGCTCATGATTTCTTCCTCCCGCATTGATATTCCTCCTAGCTGCAATAGTCAAACTCTAAGTTGGGTACCTTCTCTTTCTACAAAACAAAAAGATCAAACATAAATCTACTAATAAGACACTAAAAACAAAAAAATTGAAAAGATTTAGTTTAGAGCTTGGGTTACCTCCCAAGAGGCGCTTAGTTTATAGTCTTTAGCTCGACTCTTCATGTTGGTCACTCTTCATTAACTAATAAGTAGATAGTGGACACAATCCTATCCACATCTTCACCACAATAATGCTTCAATCGTTGACCATTAGTCTTGAATCTTTCACCTTTTTCATTTTCCAAGTCCACATCATCAAATTTAGATGCTTAAATAACTGTGAATGGACTGGACCATCAAGATATTAGCTTTCCCATAAATAACCTCTACTTGGAATTATAAAGGAGGACCCTTTGACTAGGTCCAAAACTCTTGGGTATAATTTTGTTGTCATGATCTCGCTTGGTTTTCTCCTCGTATATTCTTGCATTCTCCTAGGCATTTAGGTGAAATTCATCTAGCTCGTTAAGTTGAAGTAGCCTCTTTTTTCCCATAGCTTGAGGATCAAAATTTAGCTTTTAGATAGCCCAATAAGCCCCATGCTCCAATTCTACCAGTAAGTGGCATTCTTTCCAAATACCAAGCGATAAGGGGACATACCAATAGCCGTTTTGTGTGCCGTTATGTATGCCCGTAGAGCATCATCCAACTTGGTAGACCAATCCTTCCTTATAGTTCCCACCACCTTCTCAAGAATGTTCTTGATTTCGTGATTGGAAATTTTTGCTTGCCCATTAGTTTGAGGGTGGTAGGGCAATGATACCTTATGCTTGACACCATATTTCTTCATCAAGGCTTGAAATTGGTGATTGCAAAAGTGAGAACCACCATCACTTATAATTGCTCTAGGTGTTCCAAATCGAGTGAAAATGTTCTTCTTGAGGAATTTCAACACCGTCTTGGTAGCATTTGTGACATATGCAGTGGCCCTAACCCACTCAGAGAAATAGTCAACTCCAACTAAGATATACTCATTGTTAAATGACTTAGGAAAAGGGCCCATGAAGTCAATTCCGCAAACATCAAAATGTTCAACTTCTAGCATGCTAGTCAAAGGCATCTCATTCCTCCTAAATATGTTGCCTACTCTTAAGCATCTATCACATTGAATAGAAAAGGCATATGCATCCTTGAATAAAGAGGGCCAATAGAATCCACTTTGGAAGACCTTTGCAAAAGTCTTCTCTCCTCCAAAATGGCCACCATATTCAGAGGAGTGGCAACAATGCAGAACACACTCTTGTTCATTCTCTGGTACACATCTTCAAATGAGTTGATCAGGATACCTCTTGAATAAGTATGGTTCATCCCAAAAGTATTTCTTCGCTTCATGTAGAAACTTATGCTTTTGGTGAGAATTGAAATCCGAAGGTAACACTCCACAAACTAAGTGGTTGACAAAATTAGCATACCATGATGTGGATGAGTTATCAACAAATAACAACTGCTCATCTAGGAATGATGCATGAATCATATTCGAATCATCAAGTTGAGCCGTAGTACGCAACTGTGAGAGATGGTTGGCCAATTGTGTAACATCCTAATTTTTAATTTTAGGACATAATTATAATTATGAAAGAGTTATATATGATAAATGTATTTATTATGTAATTGTTGGAAAAAAAAAGAGAGAAAGAGAAAGAAAGAAATCTTAAAAAAAAAAATACTGAAGCAGCAGCAAAAAGCGAAAAAAAATGAAGTGATGGTGTGTTTAGATGGGGGCACGTCTACCCCCATCCTTGCTTTGCTTGAGGGAATGGTTTAGGGAATGGTTAAACCATTCCCAACCATACCCCTTCCCCTCTATATATTCATCTAGGAGGGGTGGTGTGAGCATGAGAATCGACGGGAAAGAGAGTGAGAGTGAGGAAGGAAGGGAAAAAGAGAAGTTTGGAGGTTTTTCAGTGTATTTTAAGGTATGTCATTTATTTTAGAGTAAATACCCTTTTTGGTCCTTTACAAAAAACGTGATCCTTATTTTGGTCCCTTTAGTCTCGTAGTCCCTGATGAGTATATATTTTATGATTAAATAGGTGTATATTTTATGAGATTTAATTGGAATTATTGATATTATATACCTATTTAATTATCTTTTATGAATGTTTCTATAATTGAATGAAACTTGGGATCAAAGAATAAATCGATATAAAATCTACTCATATCCTATTTTTATTGTGCAGGAAATATTAGCTGATTTGGAATTAAGTAGAAAAAGCAATTAAGAGGATATGCAATCAGCCAAATTCAATGGTCTCACGCAAGAAAATAGAAACAAAATCAATTGCGTGATCTGATGGAGTAAATTACAAGATATGAGATATCTTTTTTATAAGAAAAGGAGAATCAATGACAAGATCTAAATTATTATAAATGGGGAGGCAGAGACAAGAAAGAAGAGGACGGAAGACGAAGGTAGATCGGAAGACACAGAACGAGAAGGGACAAAGAAGCAGAGGAGTAGAGGCTGAGCGTTTCGGTTCTCTTCATCATTTCCACGGAAGGACGAAAGGACTGTGGAGGCGACGAAGAAATTTTCTTTCCTCTCTCTTCTTCTTCTTCTTTGAACCTGAATTTTCATCTTTTTTATGGATTTGAATAAAGCCATGTGTGGCTAGTTGGTTTTGCAATCTAGAGAATCTATGAACTTGTTTGGGTTTTAGAGATTATTCCCACTTTTTAGTTTTGATTAATTTTATTCAGTTTATTTAATCCTGTGTTTATCGCTATTGCTTAGTAAGTGGCCACCATTGAGCATGTTTTGGGGATTTAGGGTTGGACTTGGAAGAGGGAATCCTAAATTGACCTTGGGAATAAATAATGTGGAATTAGGTTTAAATTTAACGTGAAGTTAGATTTTAATCTAATTTGCGTTTAGGATAGGAATATACATAGAAGCTCCGCATAATCAAATTAGAGTGAGCCCGATTTAAAACGCATCTTATTTAATTGTGTGAGGCATTACATAATTAATTAAGATAGGTACATAAATGGACCGGAAGGCATTTATAGACATTAATACTCTAGATTAGCTAATTAGATTAAGTCAAAGTTAATTTAGTGGGGATAAAATCTAAGAATAAAATAAGAAATTAGTGAATCTAGGTTGCTCATTTGATTATTGTGGTAGTTTTCTTATTTTTATTTTAGTTTTAATTTCTTTTATCTTGATTTAATTTAATTTGGTTTTCTCAACTTAAATGAAATTGTGAAATCAATGCTCAACTAAAGGTTGTGAAACTAAGTCCTCGTGGGAATGATACTTTTCTTATCACTTTATTACTTGATACAGCCTGTGCACTTGCGGAGTTTTTTTAGGCTTTAAATTTTGCCCTATCAGTCCCTCACAAATTCAAAATACACTTAATTGGTTGACACTTTGATCCTTCATAAATTTCCAAAAGGTCCTTTTTAGTATATAAAAAGGACGATTAAAGGTCGATTTTTTTTTGTAAGGGACCAAAATAGGGATCGCGTTTTTTTGTAAAGGACTAAAAAGGGTATTTACTCTTTATTTTATAAGATTATTTAGGTAGCTAAACTAACTTCTTTTCAACAAACTTTCTTCATTAAAGTTATTCTAATATTTTTCTCTTTCTAATGAGGTTAATATTGTGTTGGTTAGTAAAAATTTTGGGGTTAAGATTTTGGGAGAGTATTGAGTTTTGACAATAGAAGACTATATATATGTAGCGGATGATTAATAGTAAATTTTAATTGGTTTAGATTTATTGTTTGGTTGTTCTAGAAATTTAAAATGAATTTTTCCGTTTAAGAAGTTTAGGATTTATGTCCTATGAAATGTTTTTAACAATTAAATGTTATTTAAATAATTTATTTAGGTTAGTAGAGATATCATTGGAATTTTAGTCAGTTTAGTTTTGATATATGAAAGACCAAAATGTCATTTCTAAAATTTGAAGGAGTAAATGGTCATTTTCAAAATTTAAACCCCAAACTGTCATGTTTCAATTTTTGTCATAATAATATATTATTATTACAATTTGTATATTTTAAGTTATAGAAAATTATAAGTTATAATAGTGATAATGTAGAGCCTTCTTGTGGCCAGTGATTGTTCAAGTTATGCTCCTCAAGCTAAGGTTAAGCTTGGAATTGAGGTAACCAAAGTTAATTTATTTTATGTGCATGTTTTGAGTTGTAAGATGGTTTCTAAGCCTTACTTTCATATATACTACTTATATGTGTTTTGAAAAATTATGTGTATGTTTGAATATAAAATTATTTCAATGAAGCAATGTATTTTCCAATCTATGTATATAAGTGAATCTTAATATTTAGGGTTGTTATTGTTGTGATGGTTATAATGTTGGTTTTAAGATGCTGTATATGGAATAATAATTTAGTAAAATGTTGTTTAAAATTTTAGTGTTATATTATTTCTTCCGTTGTGAGTTATGTTGAGTTGTGTGGAAGAGATTAAGGATGAAATTGTGCCCACGGCTCTCTCATTCCTTGATTGGAATTTGAGTTGAGTGTTTTGGACGGACCTCCCTGTTATAGTATATCGGTGGTGGCATGAGAGGGGACAGTATTCTTGAAGTGATTAGCTAACCTTGGCCTGGTATTCAAGCACTGATAGACTGTATCATGTCCAAAAGATATAAGGATGAGTGGGGATGATTCTAAATATTGTTAATGATTATGTATTATTTAATTATTATTGATATTATAATTATGTTAATAAACCTCCTTCTCTAACTTGCAATCATTTCCTGCATATTTGATAAATTAATTTCGGTTACAAGTGTAAGTGGAGCCTAAATACCCAAGAGGGGGTGAATTGGGTATTCTTAAAAATTTTCGGCAAGTGCTCTGTTTTACAACACTAAAAACAGAGATGAATAGAGTAAGGGAAGTATAGCTTGGACACAGAGATTTATACTGGTTCGGTCTCAACAACTTGACCTACATCCAGTCCCCAGACTCTCTGGGATTTTCCACGAACTCAATGATTACACACTCTACACTTAAGAAGTGATTCTCTCACTAGAACTCACTTCCCCTTACAAGTTGTAATCAATGAACCCAACCACCAAGTCCCCTGACTTGTGGTTCTTTACAATGAAATGATTTATAATCTGAAACTCTCTCTAAGAGTAGATAATGATAAACATTGAAGCTCTTTGAATTAGAAGATACTATACAAGTGAAAACTGATGAAAATAAATGAACACTTGAATACAATACGTTTTTAGTAGTTGTGGTTGTTGTGAAGACTTGAATGCTCTTCTATTTATACTCAGAGATCATTAAATGACCGTTGCATTTTGGATTAAACCGTTGGAAGTAATCTGCAGAAGTTAGGTGCAACTTTGGTCCACTTCTCTCTCTTAATCTCTGCTTAATCCAGCTGGGCAAAGGTTCAGAGTTAACTCTTTGCAAATTAATCCGTTGGAGAAGAGATTGCTTGTTGTAGAAATCATTCTTTAATGCTTTGTAAACGTGTGCAGAAGGATTAGCTAGAAAAGTACAAGTTTCTGGACAGCATTTAATGTTCTGAACTGCTTTTTGCTTTTGCTGTGTTCTTCAATAAACTTTTGTTAATCTGTCTAAAACTCACCAAGAAAGTGGTTAAATATATAAAGGAATATAGAAGATTAATACTGGAAAGTATTAGGATCGAACAAGACAGATTTCCAAAAATGCAAAATTCAAATTTCAAACTTAGAGCATAAGCCTCGAGGTTTGTTCACCAAACCTCGAGTTTTGGACTTAGCATGTAAATCTGGTTTTATGTCCAAAACATCAAAACTTGAGGTTTCTAAGCAAAACTGGAGGTTTTCAAAACTTTGAAGTACTTGATGCTCTCTGTCAGCTAAAACCTCGAGGTTTTACTACATACCTTGAGTTTTCTCTCATGTATGTAAGTTTTGAAGAATCCTGTCAAAAGCAAAACCTTGAGGTTTCTGTTGAAACCTCAAGTTTTTATTTCAGTGAAAAACTCGTTTGCTCTTTGTTTTCCAAAAGCTCAAGTTTTCTTTCAAAAACTTGAGTTTTGTTCAAATATAAAAACTTTGAGATTTTGCGCCAAGACAGAAACCTTGAGGTTTCAAAACCAAACTCGAGGTTTTGAAACATGTGAAAACTTGGTTGCTCTCTGCTTGGACAAAACTCAAGGTTTCTCCCAAAACGTCAAGTTTTCACACTTTGTGAAAACTTAGACAATTTTCTGTCAAACTCCAAAACTGGAGGTTTTCTCTCAAAACTGGAGGTTTTATAAAACGTTAAACTCTAATTATTTCCAAGTTCCACAAAACTCGAGGTTTTGTCCAAAACCTCGAGTTTTCACTCAATGTGAAAACTTTGAGAAAATCTTGTCAAGTTCAAAACTGGAGGTTTTGAAACTTGGTTAAAATCTGATTTTTGCTTGTTAGTCAAAACCTTGAGGTTTCTTGCCAAACCTCAAGTTTTCTCAAAAACTTGTGAAAAGTGAAGTTTCAAACTAAGCACAAAACTTGAGGTTTTATTTGAAAAATGGAGGTTTTGAATTGTTCAGAATCTAAAAGACTCTCTTTATGACAAAATCTCGAGGTTTATCCAGAAACCTTGAGTTTTGTTATTTCTCAGTAAAACTTGAGAAGTCTCTGTGTTTGGAAACCTCGAGTTTTCTCTGGAAACCTCGAGTTTTCTTATATCTCAGAAAGCTTGTGTTCCTCTCTGTAAGGCCAAACCTCGAGGTTTCTTAGCAAACCTCGAGTTTTGCTCTCACAGTGAGTTTTACATACTTGACAGCAAAACTTCAATTTTTGTTTACAATTATTGGCAATCATCAAAACCCTTGTAGAACTAACAACGAGGATTTTATGTCTCACCCCGTCATTATTAAATTTTTTAGGCAAGACCTCTAACTTTACTAAAGGACAAAGGAAGCCGCCAGAGACATAGAAGTCGTGGAATTTTTATGTTTTTATGTTTGTTTGTTTGTTTGTTTGTATTAGTGTTGTTTTGACTTATAATTGACTTTCTAGGGCCCTTATATTTTTGAAATACTACATTAACTATTTTTGGATGACTGTCTATTTTTCAAAAATTGTAGTGGATCCACAACCATATCTTACATATTAACATATTATAGTGGATCCACAATCATATCTTATGCGGAAATTGTTTTGTGTAGATGCTTTGTTGTTGGGTTAGTGTTGTAGGACTCGTGGGATATTTATTCTCTAGTTCGTTGATTGTGCCCAGAGTATGGATTTCCTATAGTGGGTTTGTGGGTAGAATTTGTACCCTAGACCCCGATATGTGTGTATTGAAAAGAAAAAGGGGGTTTTTTTTTTCATAATTACATATTAATTCGATTAATGAAAACATTATGGTTAATTGTTGTTTAGTGAGAAAGGGTCTTTTCAACTTGATTCTCAGTGCCTTTTCTATCAATGATGTTCAAGTCAAACTCTTGAAGTAAAAGAACCCATCGAATTAGTCTTGCTTTAGAGTCCTTTTTCATGAGTAGGTACTTTAGAGCCAAATGATCGATGTAGATAATGACCTTAGTACCCACAATGTGAAGATGAAATATCACCTAGAGGGGGGTGAATAGGTGATCTTAATAATTTTAAACTTCTTTTCAGATTGTGAGCAAAATAGAGACCAATAAGATGAATGAACACAAGAGAATTTATCCTGGTTCGGTCTAAGTCTTCGACCTACGTCCAGTCCCTACAACACCTAGGATTTCACTATTTTTTGGAACAATTACAGACTCTGCAAATGAAGGAAGGTCCCTTCCACTCTCGGACTCCACTCCCCCTTACAAGTTGTAATCTATACAGCCACTCTTAAGGTTCCACAAGCTTAAGTTACAATCGATAAAGAAATAAATGTTTAAATACTCCTCACGAGTTGATAGATAATGAACACTGAATAATAGACTCAGTAACGCAGTTGAAACAACAAGTGAAATTAATATCGAATTGATTGCGTAGCATTTTGTTAGGTGGCGAATTGAATGCTTCGGCTATTTATAGATGTCTCCATTAATGACCGTTGTTAAAGCTCATGAAGTAGCCGTTGAGACCTCTCAATATGTCCACTAAACAAATGATACATTCATTGAAGATGGATTATGGAGTATGGATTATGGAAAGTCTTTGAAATAGGAGATTATATGCCAACATTTCTTGAAGATGGTGTGAGGGTCATGAAGCTAGAAGAAGATTATGATGACGAAGACAGAAGAAATGTCACCCTGAATAGTAAAGCAGTTCTTCTTCTACAAAGTGCTCTAAGTCAACAAGAGTATTTTCAGATTTGCACCTTACCATCTGCAAAGCATATGTGGGATGCTCTGGAGATTGCTCACGAAGGAACGGCTGGAGTAAAACACAATCGGGTCCACACTCTTATGACCGAATATGACTTGATACACATGAAGCCTGGAGAATCAATTGGTGAATTTCAGTTGAGATTCACTCATTTGATTAATCAACTCGCTGCCTTGGGAAAGGAGTACGATCAAACAGTCCAAGTGAGGAAGATTCTAAACATCCTCAACAAAGAATAGGAAGCCAAGGTCACCGCCATTGAGGAGGCAAGAGGAGATTCAATGGCATCAGTGGCTGCACTCTTTGGAAGCCTTTCTGAGTACGAGGCTAAACTCAAGTTCAAGAAGGGACTTGATGAGGTTCATGGCAAAGGCAGAGGCATTGCACTCAAGGCTGCAAAAGAGGATAAAGAATCAGAAGAGGACGATGAAGATGATGATGAAGAAATAGGCATGCTAGTCCGGAGATTTAAGAAATTTTATAAGAAGGACCAAGGTTTCAAGAAACTACACAAGGGCAGCTCCAGCTATGAGGCTAAAAAGCCTATCATCTACTACGAATGTCAAAAGCCTGGTCACATCAAATCGGCATGCCCCCAGCTAAACAACAACAAAGAGAAAGAAAAGAAGAAGTTCAGCAAGTTCAAGAAGAAAGCCTATGTCTCAAGCATTAGGAAGATAGCTCATCCGATGAAGATGATGAGGATGAGGAAGAGAAAGCCAACATTTGCCTTGTTGCTAATGAAGAAGAGCAACATGCTGAAAGCGATGAGGTATATGACTCTAAACCCTCCTATGATGAGCTATTCGCTGAGTATCTTTGTGTGCAAACTGAGTTTGAAAAACTTGCTGCCAAATATTTGAATTTAAAGAGGAAAAACACAATTCTTGAGTTGCAAGTTACAAGACTTTCTTCTGCCAAATGCTTGGTTCTTGAGTTGCAAGTTACAAGGCATGTTGTGCTCAAGTGCTGTGGTTGAAACAACAACTTGCTGACTTGGGAGTCAATCTGAAGGAGATTCCAATTTTGTGTGACAACAAAAGCACAATAAGCTTGGCAAAGAATCCAGTTCAGCATATAAGAACCAAGCATATTGATGTGAGACATCATTTCATAAGGGATCATGTTCAGAAGAAAGATGTTAAGGTTATGTTCATCCCAACTCATCTTCAACTTGCTGACATCTTCACAAAGCCATTGGCCAAAGAGCAATTCAACTTCATTAGAAGAGAATTGGGAATGGTAAATCCCAATGAGTTGTAAGTTTACTCTTACCCAATGTTAGTTTAAGTTTTGATGATTAATTGTTACTAACTTAAGCATTGGAGTGGTTAGATATGTTTTATATAGGATGTTTAAGCTTAAAATTTGCTGGCAAAAGGAGCAAACTCGAGCCTATGACTGATGAACTCGAGCACGAAAGACGTAGAGAAGAAATGAAGATCTGACTCTAGCGAACTCGAGCCCATAAGTGATGAACCTCAAGTTCATTTCAGGCAGAGAGCAAACTTGAGCTGAACAACATAAGTGAACTCGAGCCTACAACTAACAAACTCGAGTTCACAGGAGACAGAGGGCAACCCAACTCAAAAATTTTCATGAACTCGAGCGTGTAAGTATGAACCTCAGGTTCAAGAGAGAAGTTCAAGAGTTCTCAGATACACTCTTGAAGTCAAGGTTAGTGAAATTTATGACGAACTCGAGCCTACAAGTGTAAACTCGAGTTCATCGCGTTAGTTATGTATATTGAAACTCAAACTTTTCTCCTTATTTCACTCAAGCCTCCGGTTTGCCCTAGAAACTCTTCTTCTTCCTCTCTCCCATTTCTGAGAAAATGGCCTCCAATCAAGGAATCTCCAAAGCCACAAACCCTAAACCTACCCAATCTTCTTCTCCAACAAATCCTGATCGTCCTTTCCAAACAAAAACGCGTTCAACCCATCTACGACATGGGATTGACAAATCCATACGAGGGGTACAAGGAGAAAACGTCGACTCTCTGCCTCCTCGACCTAAAGGGATTGTGATCAACGAAGGGCGAACAAAGAAGAGACACGAACCAAAGCCTGCGCCTCAGGGAAAGGGAAAAGATCCTCAATCGACGGCACCTTTTAGGGAAAAACAACCTTTTAAGAGGAAGAAGACTGCTGGAGTTCACTCGGTTCCCACTGCTGGGCAAGCTAGTTCTCAAGCTCAGTCTGCTCCACAACAATCAGAGCAAAATGCTCCTCAGGTATCTCCAACAAATCCTTCCCTCTATGAGATTAACCTACATTTTAAAATTCCGAGTGGTTTTTCTGAAGAGCCTTGTCGAATGACCGCTGATGAAGGGGCTAAGTTCAAAGAGAAATTTAATGAAAAGAAAGTTTTCTGCCCCATTGTCTATGTGGATTTAGCCAAGATAAAAGAGGATTTAGCCAAGCTTAGTCTGCTCCACAACAACTGGAGCAAAATGCTCCTCAGGTATCTCCAACAAATCCTACCCTCTATTATGGACATGCTCGAGCTTATCTTTGACAGAGAGTGAAAACTTGCCACTTTAATTTTCAAACTCGACACTGAACCTGAAGTTTAGAACTAAAGAGTTTTCCAAAGTTTTCAAAACTTTGTGTGAACTCGAGTTCACCCTTTTAAGCTCGAGTTCACTAGAGACAGAGAGGTTTCTAACTTGCAAACAGTTTTAAACTTGAAACACTCCTTCCTCAAACCTCAAGTTTGCAAGTTCCAAAGAAAATTTCATTGTTTTCAAAGATCATGAACTCGAGCCTGTTATGACAAACTCGAGTTCATCTCTGGCGGGGAGAATTTTTCAAACTTAAAGGTTTTACAAACTCTACACTGTTTTATTTAGAGTAAAGCTTTTCCAGTTTGAAAAATCTCAAGAACTTTCAGAACAAGCAAACTTGAGTTTAAATTGTCAAACTCGAGCCTATCTTTGGCCGAGAGCTTTCAGAGTTTTTCAAAGTTAAACAAACTCGAGCTTAAGTTTTTAAACTCGAGCCCAAATGTTCCAGAGAGGAACGAGGCTTTTCAGAGTTGGACAAACTCGAGCCTAAAAGTTCTAGAGAGCAAAGAGTTTTTCAAAGTTGAATAAACTCGAGCCTAAGACTATTAAACTCGAGCCTAAAAGCTCCAGAGAGCAAAAGTGTGTTTCAACTTGAGAAAACACTAGAGTTTGTATTGTAAACCTCAGGTTTGTTCTTTCAAAGCCAAAGTCTTGTACTGAATAGTGTCAAACTCGAGCCTGTCACTAATGGACTCGAGTCTGCCTCTTGAACACAAACTCTCCAAATCTCAAAAATTGCGACACATCTCTCTGAATGAAGGGAACTCGAGTTCATGAAGTTAAGCTCGAGTTTAAATCAATCCGAGAGCAATGTGATTTTTCAATGAGTTGAGAACCTTAGGTTTAAACTACAAACCTCAAGTTCACATGTTCTAAATTGAAACATTCTTGCACACTGAAGCACCAAACTCGAGCCTGGAAGAACTAAGCTCGAGTTCATGACGCTAGTTCAGAAATTCAAATCTGACGAATTCTAAAAACATTCTCGTTTGATCTTAATGATTCGTTATATTATTCTCTGATACTCCCTACTATATTTAACAACTTTATTAGTGGATTTCAGATGTCTTAAGAATGTTTATTGAAGAGTTAAAGCATAAAGCAAAAAGCAAGTTCAAAACATTTATTGCAATGCCCAGAAAGTTACTTCCTCTGGCCAATCCATCTGCACACGTCTACAAAGAATTTAAGAGGGATTGCTACAACAAGAAACATCCTCTCTAACGGATTAATTCGCAGAAAGTCAACTATGATGACATGGCCAACTGGATTAAGAGTAAACTAGAGAGAGAAGGTGCCAAAACCACTTCAGAACACTTGGGCAACCTCTCCAACGGATCTATTTGGAAAGCAACGGTCATTTAATGATCTCTGAGTATAAATAGAAGAGCATTCAAGTCTTTCCAACAACTACAACAACTGAGACCGAATTTCATTAAAGTTTTCATTCATTTCTTTCAGTTTTCATCTGTATAGTATCTTTAGTATAAATATCTTGTGTTCAGCTTTTCTTCCCTCACTCTGTTCTACCCTGTTTTCATTGTTAGAAAACAGAGCTATTTGCAAGAATTTTTAAAATACCCAATTCACTCCCCCTCTTGGGTATTTGGCTCTGCTTTCAAATCTGAGTCCCATCTTTTGCTCCAATTTCACCAATACCAGTGATTTTCCCCGATTGGTTTCCTCCAAAAGTGACTTTGCCACCGTCTTTTGACCTCATTGCAACAAACTTGTCTGCATCTCCCGTCATGTGTCTGGAGCATCCACTATTGATATACTACTTGTTGATTCTTGATGCTCTCAAACACACCTACAAGACCAAACAAAATCAAGCTTTAGGTACCCATTTTTTCTTGGGTCCTTTGAGGTTTGTCCGGGCTTTAGGAACATGAGTTCCCTTAGGCAGCCACTGTTAATTGCCAACTGGCTTATCCCTTCTATCCTTTTTATGAAAACACGATGAGGTACTATGGCTCTTTCGATTACAATAATTGCAATGTGTATATGGGTTCGAAGAATGAACAGGTTTTCAAAAATAATTTAGATAAGATTTTCCACCAGTTTTCTTCTTCCCTTTCTGTTTATCAAACATAGGATTATATCCTATACCTGAACGATCGTTGGTAAACCTTTGAGCTTTCAAAATTACATTGAGCATTTCACTGGCCTTAGTAAATTTCTCAAGAGATTTTGTAAAATATGAATTTCTTTTCTCCAAATCCACACAATCATCATAGATGAGTTTTTCACAAGTAAGATTTTCAACTCATAATTTAAGAGTCATGTTTTCCCTTTTCAGTGATATATACTCCTCCATGAGTTTTTCAAATTCAGATTTATCTCATTATATTCATCAAATAGTTCATCATAGGTAGGTTGTGGATCATATACCTCATTGTTGTTTTCTACTTGCTCTTCTTCTGCAACGAGACACACATTGGTAGTTTCTTTTTCTTCCTCACTTTCTTCATCTGAAGAACTATCGCCCCATATTGCCGACACGTAGGCTTTCTTTTTGAATTGATATGATTTCTTCTTCTTCTCTTTATCCCCATCTCTTAGTTGAGGACATTCAGATTTGTAATGGTCCGACTTCTCACATTCATAACAGATGATCTGATCTCTATCCTTTAGTTCTTGTCTATTAGTCGAGCTTCCCTTTTGAAATCTGTTTCTGAAGCCTTGATCTTTCTTATAGAACTTCTTGAATCTACGTACAAACATTGCCATTTCATCATTGTCTTCCTCATCCTCATCTTTTTCTTCTTTGTCTTTTACCACATTAAGAGCAACTCCCCTGTTGCGGTTGTTGCCGCTGTTGACACTGTCTAAGTCCTTTTCGAATTTTAATTTGCTTTCATACTCAAACAGGCTACCAAACAAGGCAGCAACTAAAGCCATGATGCTCCACGAGCCTCCTCGATTGCGGTAACTTTCGCTTCCCAATCTTTTGTCAGAACATTGAGAATTTTCCTCACCTGAGGCCCTTGATCATATATCTTTCCCAAGGCTGCCAGTTGATTTTTCAGATGAGTGTATCTAAGCTGGAATTCGGCAATGCTTTCTCCTTGCTTCATTCGTAGTAAATCAAACTCAGTGGTTAACGTATTAATACGATTTTCTTTGATTCCGGAAGTACCTTCATACACTATTTCCAGAGCCTTCCACATTTCCTTTGCGATTGACAGGTTACATATTCGAAAATACTCCTTTTGACTAAGAGCACTTTGAAGCATCAGAATAGCCTTACTGTTGAGAGTGATATTTTTCTTATCATTCTCGTCAAACTCAGCCTCCGTCTTTGAAACAGTAATTCCTCCTTCAGTCTTTACAGGCACATAGTCTCCAGTCTCAAATACTCTCCAAAGACCATATTCGGTACCCATCACGAACACTCGGAATTTTGCTTTCCAAAAGGAATAATGCTCACCGTTGAAGCTAGGAGGTCGATTGATTGAGGCACCATCAGGTAATATTCCTTCCTGATCTTTCTCGGGATGTTAAGCCCAACTGAGAAACTAGCGCTCTGATACCAAATGAAGATGAAATATCACCTAGAGGGGGGTGAATATGTGATCTCAATAATTTTAAACTTCTTTTCAGATTGTGAGCAAAATAGAGACCAATAAGATGAATGAACACAAGAGAATTTATCCTGGTTCGATCTAAGTCTTCGACCTACGTCCAGTCCCCAGAACAGCTGGGATTTCACTATTTTTTTGGAACGATTACAGACTCAGCAAACGAAGGAAGGTCCCTTCCACTCTCGGACTCCACTCCTCCTTACAAGTTGTAATCTATACACCCACTCTTAAGGTTCCACAACCTTAAGTTACAATAGATAAAGAAATAAATGTTTAAATACTCCTCATGAGTTGATAGATAATGAACACTGAAGAATAGACTCAGTAACACAGTTGAAACAACAAGTGAAATTAATATCGAATTGATTGCGCAGCGTTTCGGTAGGTGGCGAATTGAATGCTTTGGCTATTTATAGATGTTTCCATTAATGACCATTGTTGAAGCTCATGAAGTAGCCATTGAGACCTCTCAATATGTCCGTTAGACAGATGATACATTTGTTGAAGATTTCGCCATCTTGGGAAGAATGTGCAGAAGGAACATTCTCTTTCATTCTTTCTGTTGTATTCGTTGTGAGATGGCATTAAATGTGAAGTCGGAGAATATCAGAGTTGGCTTTACTTTGAAGTCGGAGAATACGTCTGACAGTCGAGATTGGCTCTTTCAAATTCGCCAGTAATTTATGTCTAAATGATCTGAAACTCATAAACAAATTGGTTAATAGCATTTGGTAATCATAATCAGAAATAATCAAGTAAGATATTGATCCATTCAATGATTTAAGAATTTCGTATTCGGTGATTTGAAAAATAGGGTGAAGTTGCTCAGGCAATGATCCATGCTTGCTCGATCAAGCTCATTTGAAAAGCTGAAGAAAACATGCTTGCTCGCTGATGCTCGAGCAGGAAAATTTCCATGCTCGAGCATGATGCTCGTGTTAGTTCTCTGTGTGTTTTGATGATTACTAACAATTGTAAACAATGTGTAGATGTTTTGTTTCAAGATTGGAATGATTTAAACTTGTCAATTTCAAACAAAAACATCCTGCCTGTGACAAACTCAAGCCTATTATGGGCATGCTCAAGCTTATCTTTGATAGAGAGTGTAAACCTGCCACTTTGGTTCCCAAACTCGACACTGAACCTGAAGTTTAGAACTTAAGAATTTTCCAAAGTTTTCAAAACTTTGTGTGAACTCGAGTTCACACTGTTAAGCTCGAGTTCACCAGAGACAGAGAGGTTTCTAACTTGCAAACAGTTTTAAACTTGACATACTCCTTCCTCAAACCTCAAGTTTGCAAGTTCCAAAGAAAAATTTTCATAGTTTTCAAAGATCATGAACTCGAGCCTGTTATGACAAACTCGAGTTCATCTCTGGCGGGGAGAATTTTTTTTTCAAACTTAAAGGTTTTACAAACTCTGCACTATTTTATTCAGAGTAAAGTTTTCCAGTTTGAAAAATCTCAAGAGTCTTACACAACATGTAAACTCAAGCCTAAGCTTTGCAAACTTGAGCCTAAAAGTTCTAGAGAGCAACGAGCTTTTCAGAGTTGGACAAACTCGAGCCTAAGCTTTTCAAACTCAGTCTAAAAGTTCCAGAGAGCAACGAGTTTTTCAGAGTTGGACAAACTCGAGCCTCTATCTTTTAAACTCGAGCCTAAAAACTCCAGAGAGCAAAAGTGTTTCTCAACTTGAGAAAACTCTAGAGTTTGCACTATAAACCTCAGGTTCATATTTTCAAAGCTAAGATTAAGTTTTGTCTTGAACAGTGTCAAACTCGAGCCTGTCACTAACACAAACTCTCCAAATCTCAAAAATCACGAAACATCTCTCTGAATGAAGGGAACTCGAGTTCATGAAGTTAAGCTCGAGTTCAAATCAACCCGAGAGCAATATGACTTTTTAATGAGTTGAGAACCTCAGGTTTAAACTACAAACCTCAGGTTCACATGTTTTAAACTGAAATATTTTTGTACACTGAAGCACCAAACTCGAGCCTGGAAGAACTAAGCTCGAGTGCATGACGCTAGTTTAGAAATTCAAATCTGACGAATTCTGAAAACATTCTTGTTTGATCTTAATACTTTGTTATATCATTCTCTTATATTCCCTGCTATGTTTAACAACTTTGTTAGTGGATTTCAGATGTTTTAAGAATGCTTGTTGAAGAGTTAAAGAATAAAGCAAAAAGCAAGTTCAGAACATTTAATGCAATGCTCAGAAAGTTACTTCCTCTGGCAAATCCATCTGCGCACGTCTACAAAGCATTTAAGAGTGATTGCTACAACAAGAAACATCCTCTCTAACAGATCAATTCGTAGAAAGTCAACTATGATGACATGACCAACTGGATTAAGAGTAAACTAGAGAGAGAAGGTGCCAAAACCACTTCAGAACACTTAGACAACTTCTCCAACGGATCTATTTGGAAAGGAACAGTCATTTAATGATCTCTGAGTATAAATAGAAGAGCATTCAAGTCTTTCCAAGAACTACAACAACTGAGAGTGAATTTCATTGAAGTTTTCATTCATTTCTTTCAGTTTTCATATGTATAGTATCTTTTGATACAAGAGCTTCAGTGTTAATTTATATCTGATCTTTAAGAGAGTTTCACTTCTGATTATTCATTTATTGTAAAGGAATCACAAGTCAAGGGGATTTGGTGATTTGGTGATTTGGGATCATTGATTACAACTTGTAAGGCGGAGTGAGTTCTAGTGAGAGAATCACTTCTTAAGTGCAGAGTGTGTAATCATTGTGATAGTGGAAAATCCCAGAGAGTCTAGGGACTAGACGTAGTTCAAGTGGTTAAGACCGAACCAGTATAAATCTCTTGTGTGTAGCTTTTCTTCCCTCACTCTGTTTATCCCTGTTTTCATAGTTTAAAAACAGAGCAATTTCTAAAAATTTGTAAAATACTCAATTCACCCCCCTCTTGGATATTTGGCTCCGCTTTCATTTGGTATCAGAGCAAGGTCTTCTCATAAGAGCTTAACAACTCGAGAAGGATCAATATGGAGGGAATACTACCCAATGGATCCTCAATCAACAGACCCCCTGGCTTTAATGGAGAACATTACTCCTTCTGGAAAGCCAAGTTCAAGGTTTTCGTAAACGCTACAGAGTATAGACTATGGAGAGTCATTGAAAGAGGAGACTATATGCCAACAGTTCTTGAAGATGGTGTGAGGGTCATGAAGCTAGATGAAGATTATGATGACGAAGACAGAAGAAATGTCACCCTGAATAGTAAAACAGTTCTTCTTCTTCAAAGTGCTCTGAGTCAACAAGAGTATTTTTGGATTTACACCTTACCATCTGCAAAACATATATGGAATGCTTTGGAGATTGCTCACGAAGGAACAGCTGGAGTAAAACAAAATCAAGTCAACACTCTTATGACCAAATATGACTTGATGCGCATGAAGCTTGGAGAATCAATTGGTGAATTTCAGTTGAGATTCACTCATTTGATTAATCAACTCACTGCCTTGGGAAAGGAGTACGATCAAACAGTCCAAGTGAGGAAGATTCTAAACATCCTCAACAAAGAATGGGAAGCCAAGGTCACCGCCATTGAGGAGGCAAGAGGAGATTCAATGGCATCAGTGGCTGCACTCTTTGGAAGCCTTTCTGAGTACGAGGCTAAACTCAAGTTCAAGAAGGGACTTGATGAGGTTCATGGCAAAGTCAAAGGCATCGCACTCAAGGCTGCAAAAGAGGATAAAGAATCAGAAGAGGAGGATGAAGACGATGATGAAGAAATAGGCATGTTGGTTCGGAGATTTAAGAAATTTTATAAGAAGGACCAAGGTTTCAAGAAACTACACAAGGGTAGCTCCTGCTATGAGGCTCAAAAGCATATCATCTGCTACGAATGTCAAAAGCCTGGTCACATCAAATCGGAATGGCCCCAGCTGAACAACAACAAAGATAAAGAAAAGAAGAAGTTCAGCAAGTTCAAGAAGAAAGCCTATGTGTCAAGCATTTGGGGAGATAGCTCATCCGTTGAAGATGATGAGGATGAGGAAGAGAAAGCCAACATTTGCCTTGTTGCTGAAGAAGAAGAGCAACATGCTGAAAGTGGTGAGGTATATGACTCTAAACCCTCCTATGATGAGCTATTCGCTGAGTATCTTTGTGTGCAAACTGAGTTTGAAAAACTTGCTGCCAAATATTTGAATTTAAAGAGGAAAAACACAACTCTTGAGTTGCAAGTTACAAGACTTTCTTCGCCTGAAACTTCTGTTTGCGAAAATTGTCCTGATTTGGAGAAAAAGAATTTACATCTTACTAAGGCACTTGAAAGATTCACTAGAGGAAGTGAAATGCTCAATGTCATTTCAAAACAACAAATGTTTACAAATGACAGATCGGGAATTGGCTATCAACCTCATTTTGATAAAAGGAAAGGCAAAAAGAAGAATGGAGAAAGATCTTATATGAACTATTTCAGAAAGTCAGTACATTCTTCAAACCCCTTTGCACACTGCAATTATTGTAATAGGAAGGGTCATCTACATCATCATGTTTTCATAAGAAGGAAAGAAAAATAAAACCGTATGGAAATTATCAATGGGTACTGAAAGGAACACATGTTCCTAAGGTCCAATCTAACCCCAAAGGACCCAAGAAAAGATGGGTACCTAAGACTTGATCCTTTGTTAAATGCAGGTATGTCTTAGAGCATCAAAACACAATAAATGGTATATTGACAGTGGACGCTCTAGACACATGACGAGAGACAAATCCAAATTTCTTTCAGTCAAGCCTAAGGAAGGTGGCAAGGTGACCTTTGGAGGAGATCAATCTGGAAAGATTGCTGGCATTGGTGAGATTGGCAACAATGAAGTTCCACTCATCAAAGATGTATACCTCGTAGAAGGACTATGCCACAATCTCCTTAGTGTGAGCCAAAGCACCGACAAGGGTAACTTAGTTATATTTGATTCTAACGAATGCTTGATTGTGAAAAAGGAATTTCTCCCTTTAGAAAATTTAAAATCAAAAGCCTTATTTAGAGCACCTAGAGATGGCAATTGTTACACTCTCAATCTCTCTAGTAATGCTCCAATCTCTGAAAAATGTTTTGTAAGCAATTCATGTGAGAGTTGGTTGTGGCACAAGCGATTAGCTCATGTCAACATGTCCCAACTTGACAAATTGCTCAAAAAGGATTTGGTTATTGGCATTCCCAAACATAGTTTCAAAAATGCTTTGACTTGTGAAGCATGTCAAAAGGGAAAGCAAACTAAATCATCTTTTAAAACGAAAAATGAAATCTCTACTAATAGACCACTACAATTGCTACATATGGATCTTGTGGGTCCAGCAAGGGTGAGGAGCCTTGGTGGCAATCTGTACACATTGGTTATTGTAAACGATTATTCAAGGTTTTGTTGGACTATTTTCCTGTCTTCAAAAGATGAAACATTTGATCTGTTTGTTGTGTTTGCCAAGAAGGTCCAGAACGAGAAAGGATTTTCTATTTCAGGCATTAGAACTGATCATGGTGGAGAGTTCGAGAACAATGCTTTTGCTGAGTATTGTGACAACATGGGGATAGACCACAACTTCTTAGCTTCAAGAACTCCGCAACAAAATGGTGTTGTAGAAAGGAAGAATCGAGTCCTCACCGAGATGGCAAGGGCAATGTTGAATGAGAACAACACTTCTCAAGTGTTCCGGGCTGATGCTATGAGCACTGCTTGCTACATCTCCAACCGAGCATACCTGAGAAAGAAGTTGAACAAGACCCCATATGAACTATACAAAGGAAGAAAACCCAATCTGAGCCACCTACATATTTTTGGGTGTAAATGCTATGTGCACAATAATGGTAAGGAAAATATGGGTAAGTTTGACTCTAAAGCTGATGTAGGCATATTTCTTGGATATTCAAATAGAAGCAAAGCCTATAGAATTTTCAATACTAGAACTAAGGTTGTTGAAGAATCTATTCATGTTGTGTTCAGTGAAGAAAAAACTAATAAATCCTTGAATGTAGAGGAAGAAAACATTTTCAAAAATCAATTCTTTTCTAAAACTACTCCTTCTCCTATTGAAAATTCTGAAAATGTTTTTGAGACTGATCCTGAAAATAATATTGAAAACCCAGATCAATCTCAACCTAGGGCTTGGAGATTTATTAGAAATCATCCTTTAGACCAAGTCATAGGAGATGTAAATCAAGGGGTAAGAACTCGAAAGAGTACGTTGAATGAAGTTACCTTTTCTGCATTCATTTCTCACATAGAATCCTCTAAAATAGATGAAGCCCTTTCAGACAATGATTGGGTGATAGCTATGCAAGAGGAGTTACATCAATTCGACAGAAATTAGGTTTGGGACTTAGTACCTGAAAGAGAAGGAAATCACCAAGACGGGGGGTGAATTGGGGATTTCAAAATTCTTTTCGGTTCACCCACACAACAGATAATATCAAGGCAAAGTGAAGATGGAGTAGAAGAGCTTGACACAGATGATTTATACTGGTTCGGTCTAATTCCTTGACCTACATCTAGTCCCCAGTACCTCTGGGATTTTCCACTATCACTCAAGAACAATTACACCTTTTGTAAACGAAGGACGCTCCCAACCTAGGACTCACTCCCTCTTTACAAGTTGTAATTGCTTACAACAGATACACACTCTGTAAACGAAGGATGCTCCCAACCTAGGACACACTCCCCCTTACAAGTTGTACTCTGATTTTCCCAACCTCTAAGTCACCTGACTTGAGATTCTTACAATGAATGATATACAGGGAAATAAACTCTCTCTAAGAGTAGATAGTGATACACACTGAAGTACAATGTATCAAAGATACAATCAAATGTATGTACAGAGAAATAATTGATATTTTTGAGTAGGCTTGTTGTGTTTGTCTTCTCTGTTATGTCTATCTTGTCTATTTTTGTCTATCTCGTCCAGCTTCAAAACTTCAGTCATTTATAGTGATTTGAAGCTTGTGAACGTTATAGATCCGTTGTGAGATGAACCCATTCGAAGATATAGCTGTTATGGGTGTTGCACAATGAATCTGTCTGCTGAAACTCTTGGGCATTTGAATATAGCCATTGGAACACTTTTGCAGATTTGAATATTTGAAACTTGGCTCTTCCCATGTGGTGACCCATGATGTTCTGTTTGCAGAATGATAATGTTTAGCTTTAGTTGGTGGAAGCTTTGTTGTCTGCGTTGAGGAACCTGCCCATCATTTCCTGTCTGTTATTTGCTTTTGTCCTTGAAGGATAAATTAAAATATTCCAAGTTGCACAGAACGTGTTCCTCCATTTGATTCTCAATCAAATTCAAAACAACTTCTGTAATCTCATGAGCAAACTCGTTAAAAGCATTTGGTAATCACAGATAATCAGATGAGCAATTAATTTAAACAAATATGAAGTTCTCAGACGGTGATTCGAAGATCAGGGGTTACTATGCTCGAGCACAGATTGAAGCTTGCTCGAGTAACCATGTTAAAGTACTGAAGAAATGACTTCTACTCGTTAATGCTCAAGTATGGAATTTGCCTTGCTCGAGTATGATGCTCGAGTAAGGTTTAAAGTGTACTCGGGCAGACCCTTTTTGTCTCTTGATAAGGCACAAAGAATTCCTGTACTCGAGCAAGAATTTTAGCCTGCTCGAGTATGTTGCTCGAGCATGACAATTCTCATGCTCGGGCAAGCATTCTCTGACTCTGATGAAAGCACAAGGGGCGATGTTGCTCGAGTATGAAAATTTACCTGCTCGAGCATGGTGCAAGCAAGCCTTAAGAGCGTGTTCGGGCAAGATCCAAATTTAGGAAATCATTCCATTTCAGAAATCTCTTCAAATAATCCTTCCATTTCAATAAGAATCAACTCCAAGCTAGTTGTAGTTCGTCCTTTAACATTAGATCAATGGAGGTTGATCTTATCCAGCGTTTTTGATCTATTCAGAACAGACTGTCAACTTCAAAACATCACAACTTCTTCAATTGATCATCTTTTTCTGTGTTCTTGATGTTTCTGGAAAGGTATTTGAGTCTAGTTTCAAATGGCGCTAGTTTCATCTCAATCCAATTTGTCGTTTGTAAGATATCCTCAAAATACCGAAAGTTGGTCTGGACAGTGACGGTGATACTTGTTCCAACTTGTAAAATTCATAGATAATTCATCTGAACTCTTTTGGCGATGGTGTTTTGTCCGAAGTACGTGTTGGATGTCTAGTTTCATTTTCCACTAGTTTCGTGTTGATCCGATTCTTGGTATGGGAGATATTGTCGAATTACTGAGGGTCGCCAGAAACAGAGCTGAATAGAGGAAGCTGAAGAACACTTTGCTCGAGCACAAGATTTTGTCTGCTCGAGCATGCCTTCAATTCTGCTCGAGTAAGGCCTAAAAATGGGCTGAAAGCAGGTCTTGCTCGAGCATGGACACTATCTTGCTCGAGCATGGAACTGTTCATGCTAGAAAAAGGCTGAAATTGCACAAATGCCCCAAAACAAACTAGTATTTTTCCGGAAGCTTGAACTTGATCACAGAAACTTGAATATTGATATTTTTATGATAATCAACAGATTCTTCTTTCTTCAAATTCAAGGCGCTGAAATTACACAAATGCCCTCCAACAAACAAGTATCTTGAACTTGCTTGTTTTAACTCCGAATTGAGTTGTTCTATCTTCTGTTTGATCATGGAGACTTGAATATTAATATTCTCATGATATTTAACAAGTTCTTCTATCTTCAAACTCCATTTGTATCTACATTAAATATAAGAATTAGTCAAAGTATAAGATAAATGTAGTATACAAACTTTTTGCTTTAGATAATGATATCAATATAAGACATCATCAAAACTAATCAGAATTAACATTCTCCCCCTTTTTGATGATGGCAAATACCTTAAGAAAAATATGTATATATAATATAAATATATTAAATGCAATATATTTTTCTTCTCATTCTCTCCCCCTTATTTGTCTTTAGCAAAAAGTTGAGTTAATGAGGAAATACTTGTGGAGAGATAAATATGGAGACTGATTAGAAATGAGTGTCTTTCTCTAATCATATTTTATGAAAGCAATTTTTCTCTCCCCTTTTGAAGGTATTATGATTTTTTTTTGGTATGATCCAAATAGAAAAGAGTTTTCATGTAAATATGTCTGAAAACAATTCGGAGAGGTTTTTAAGAAATCTTTCATATTTAAAGCATATAGATACCATTTCGGCATATTGATGAGTGATCTGTGAGGTTCATTTGCTTGTTGTATGCAATTCAGTTGAATCTTTGTGGCCTGACATGAAACAATGGTAGACTCTTGTAGTTCAGCTTCAACCATCAAGGCATCTTTCCATAATTTAATAGTTTCTCCTTGAGGTTTATTGAGATATCCGTCTACAGAATGAAATCTCCGTCTACAAATTGGAAAATTGTCTTGCAAGAGAGAAGCGTGTTAATTCATACCAAATGAAACTCCATAGTGATACCTCTATCATGGCATATATGGCATCTCAGTTGCTAATTTACGCACCGTCTCATGGCTTGTGCAATTATAAAACAAATTCCTTTCTATATGATATTTTTTAAATTGAGATAATGAAAGGAAAGTATAAGCTTAACTCATCATCAAAACTAATAAGATAAAGTGAATGCCGATGAGTATACTTGGAAAAATTTTCTTAAAAGTAAGGGAGATGAGCTCTTAAAATATCCAACACATGTGAAAGTGAAGCTCCCCCTTAATGAATCCATGACTTATAAAATTCCCTAAAAAATGATACCACATAATTGTAAGACTTGTGCTTTCAGTGATGATAAAAAAGAGTTTTTTTTTTTAAAAAATCATTTTGAAAATGAACATGATCAGACTAAATTTCATGAAATAGAATTGAAAGAATAAGATCAATTTAGCCTAGCAATGCAATACATATATTATTTCATAATACAATACCTCACTCAAGTAATATCGTAATTACTTGAGCCACATTCCTCTGTTGTTCATTGATGCATCACTGGCTAGCCACTGTCTGATAATATGATCAATATTGAAGATCTCCAGATTTGATGCATAAGAAAATAGTGTCAGTGAGATGAACTGTCGTTTGGCCTCTTGAAGTGTTGATTTCTCAACTTTGCTCGAGTATAAGGGTACTTGTGCTCGAGCAAAGCTCTTGCTTTTGTGATTTCTGGCTATGCTCGGCAAGAAATAGCGAGTATAGTCTTCCCAAGACCTTTGAACACCTGACTTTGCTCGAGCAAGATATTTTCTTGCTCGGGCAAGGTTATGCTTTTGCCAAATTTTGCCTTTGCTTGGGCAGGAGCTTCCATCAAATATGTATGGTGAATATTTGATTCATTACCCAATCTCAGATCTTCACACTTTTCTTTTATTCTTGTCATTTTTCCTTCCTTGCTTGAGCAAATGTCGTTATATACTTGAGCAGACCCTTGCTTTGTTGATTTTCTCACTCTGCTTGGGCAAGCCAGGAGGTATGGTAGTGTGCTTTTCTCTGTTTCTTTCTTAATGCCCGTTGTTGCTCGAGTGGAGTATGGATACATGCTCGAGCAACCTTCTGATCTTCAGTTTGACAAATGCTTCTTTCATATGTTTGTTCGAGTATAGATTGAGGATATGCTCGAGCAAATTTCTCTCTGCTCGCCTCTGTTTTATCTCTTGCATACAGAGTATTCATGTAGTTGCTTTCTTGAGAAGCCTTCCTTGCTCCTACAATACTATATAATCCTTTTTCTTCCTTGGTATCCAATTTTAATTGGATCCATTAATTGTTAGTATGTAGAAACAGAATTCACATGCTCTATGAATATAATCAGATTATGATAATTAAGCATAATGAATTAAACACAACTTTATGCATGAAAGATGTATAAATTTCTAATTTATAATGTGTGCATAAAGAGTTAAACTATCGAACATTACAAATAATCTATCAAATAGATTTTCAAAACGTTTTCATTGTTCATGCCTACCATCCAATGTGTAAAATCTCAATAAATGTTCTAGAAAATATAATAGGAGGTTTTACCATTATGTACCTCTTACCTTAGGTACTTGAAGGATTGGCTTTGCATACCCATTGTCTTTTTGGTGTCTGCAAAGTCTTCACAAATGGTATAGGCTTCAAGTATCTTCTGTTTGATACTTGAGAGATTCTCTTCTTCTTGTTGTCCTCAAGGTAATTGAGTGGTACTTTCTGGTAGTTCGTTCTTGAGGTGGGATATACTCTTTTATTTTGCACCGTTTCTGCAATGTGTGCTTTGGAGGTTCTCCTTTTTGGGGCATGAGAGATTCTCTGGTTCTTAACCTCTTTATGTCCATTTCTCTTAGAATTAATCTGCACATACAAAGCAACAGATGGACATTTTGGTACCCTTTTGTGTTTGGGTCCTTCTGGGTTAGTTTGGCCCTTAGGGAAATCATAAGTTCCCTTTGGTACCGATTGATAATTTTCAACAGGTTTATCTCTCCTATCTTTCCTATGAAAGCATGATGAAGTATTGTGACCTTTACGGTCACAATAATTGCAATGAGCAAAAGGATTTGAGGTATGAAGAGATTTTTGAAAATAATTCAAGTAAGATTTATGTCCATGTTTCTTCCTCCCTTTCTTCTTATCAAAATCAGGTTCATAACCAATTCCTGATTTGTCATTTGTGAACCTTTGCTGTTTTAAAATCACTTTGAGCATTTCACTACCTCTAGTAAATTTCTCAAGAGTTTTTGTAAGATATAAATTTCTTTTCTCCAAAGTATAGCAATTGTCACAAACCTTTTCACAATCATTTTCTGAAATATTTTCAACAGTGTTTTCAGAAATGTTTTCGCAAACCAAAACAGAAGAAGATACATTCTGAACTTGTTCTTTCAACTATTTTATTTTCTTCTTTGATGCAATGAATTCTTTTGCAAGTTTTTCATATTTAGAATATAATTCATTGTGTTTAGAAAATAATTCATCATAGGAAGGTTCAGAATCATTTACCTCTTTGTTGTTTTCAGATTGTTCTTCAGCAACTAGGCAAAAATCTGCTACTTCTTCCTCATCACTTTCTTCATCTGAAGAATCATCTCTCCTTTGGGCAGACATATAAGCTTTCTTCATAAGGTGGTTGAATCTTGCCTTTTTCTCTTTTTCTTCAGCTTTCAGCTGAGGACATTCAGGCTTGATATGACCCAGCTTTCCACATTCGTAGCAAAAGATTTGATCTTGTTTGTTGCTTGAAGTAACTCTCTGAAATCTGTTTCTGAGGCCTTGATCTCTCTTGTAGAATTGTCTAAATTTTCGCACGATCATAGCCATTTCTTCATCATCTTCATCTTCCTCATTGGGTTCCTCTTTCACAGCATTCAAGACAACACCAAATTTTCTATCATCATTGATTTCATCTAAGCCCTTCTTGAAATTGAGTTTGCCTTCATATTCAGATAAACTTCCGAATAGAGCAGCTACTGATTGCATTGATTCTCCACGGGCTTCTTCGATTGCTGTGACTTTATCTTCCCAATCTTTAGTAAGGACATTCAGAATTTTCCTTACTTGGACAGACTGATCATAGTATTTGCCCAAGTCTGCAAGTTGGTTGACTAAATGTGTGAATCTGAGCTGGAATTCACAAATGGATTCTCCAGACTTCATACGAAGTAAATCATATTCAGTCATGAGAGTGTTGATTCGATTTTCCTTGACTCCAGTTGTTCCTTCATAGACTATCTCGAGTGCTTCCCACATGGCTTTAGCTGATGGCAAGGTACAAATTCGAAAATACTCTTTTTGACTAAGAGCACTTTACAGCACATGGATTGCCTTCATGTTGAGAGTGACTTGCCATTTGTCATTTTCATCATACTCTTCTTCAAGCTTAGGAACTCTGACTCCATCTTCTATTTCAGATGTTTCATAATTCCCTTTTTCAAATACTCTCCACAAATCGTATTCAGATGCCATTATGTAGACTCTGAACTTTGCCTTCCAATAGGAGTAATATTCTCCATTGAAACCTGGTGGTCTGTTGATTGAAGCTCCTTCCGGCAGAATTCCTTCCATTGGATCTTTGATCTAGGATGTTAATCCTTCAAATAGATAACCAGGCTCTGATACCAAATGAAAGAGAAGGAAATCACCAAGAGGGGGGGTGAATTGGGGATTTCAAAATTCTTTTCGGTTCACCCACACAACAGATAATATCAAGGCAAAGTGAAGATGGAGTAGAAGAGCTTGACACAGATGATTTATACTGGTTTGGTCTAATTCCTTGACCTACGTCCAGTCCCCAGTACCTCTGGGATTTTCCACTATCACTCAAGAACAATTACACCTTCTGTAAATGAAGGACACTCCCAACCTAGGACTCACTCCCCCTTTACAAGTTGTAATTGAAAGTTGGAGCTTGATACCCAAGAGGGGGGTGAATTGGGTATCTTTAAAATTTTATGCACTTGTTCTGTTTGTGCGTACTCAAAACAGAGCAGAACAGAGAGGAGGGAAGAAGAAGTAATGCACAACAAGATTTATACTGGTTCGGTCCTTTCTCTGACCTACATCCAGTCCCCAAGCCTCACTCGGGATTTTCAATCCACTAACTCAATGAAATTGATTACACACTCTGTACTAAGAGTTGTTCTCTCTCTAGAACACACTCCCCCTTACAAGTTGTAATCAATACACCCAACTACCAAGTCCCCTGACTTGTAGTTGTTACAATCAATAAATGATTTTACAAGTGAAACTCTCTCAAAGAGTAGATATAATAAACACTGAAGTGCTTGTATCAAGTATGATACTTTACAAGTGAAAGCTAATACACAATAAATGAACTTAGTAAATTTTCGCTCTGAGTTGTTGAATCAGCTTGTGAAGATGTTAATGGACTCTATTTATAGCTAGAGAACATTAAATGACCGTTGTAGCTTGAATCAGACCGTTGGAGAAGTTGCCCAAGTGTTCTGAAGTGTTTTATTGGGGTCTTCTCTCTCTTGTTTTCTCCTAATCTAGTTGGCCAAGTCATCAAGGCTGACTTTTTGTGAATTAATCCGCTGGAGAGGTGTTTTCTTGTTTCAGCTAACATTCTCAACTGCTTTGTGTGCGTGTGCAGAAGGATTTGGGCAGAAGGAGTAACTTTCTGAACTTTGCAATAAATGCTCTAAGTTACTTTTTGCTTTATGTTCTAATCTCTTATTCAACATTCTTTAATGCTCTGAAATCCACTAACAAAGACGTTAAACATAGCAGGGAATATCAGAGAATAATATTAGAAGAGATTAGGATCAAATAACATTGATTTCTGAAATGCCCAAATTCAAATTTCTGAACTCGCGTCATGAACTCGAGTTCGTTGCTTCAGTGCTCAAAAATTATGTGAGTTCAAAAAGTGTGAACCCGAGGTTTGTCTTCTAAACCTGAGGTTCTCATGTCATTGAAAAACTAAAAAGCTCTCGGGTTGAAATGAACTCGAGTTCATTAATGTCAGGCTCGAGTTCGAGATAATTTTGAGCAAACTTCGTTTTAGCTTGAAAGAACAAACCTGAGGTTTGCAAAACAAACCCTCGAGTTTAAAACATATCCAAAAGTTCTTTGCTCTCTGGAACTTTTAGGCTAGAGTTCAAAATGATTAGGCTCGAGTTCGAATGTTTTGGAAAGCTTTGGAGCCTCTCGGCCATAACTAGGCTTGAGTTTAAGAATGATAGGCTCGAGTTTGAGTATTTGAAAAACTTTTCAAACTGGAAACTTTTCTTTCAATGGAACAGTGCAGATTTTGAAAATACCTACAAGTTTGGAAAACTTATCCCGCCAGAGATGAACTCGAGTTTGCCATGACAGGCTCGAGTTCATGCTCTTAAAACTTTCTTTGGATCCTTTCAAACTTGAGGTTTGAAGAAAGCCAGTGTAAGGTTTAACATGTTTTCAAAGTTCAAAAATTCTCTGGAAAGAATGAACTCGAGTTTGACCTTAGTAGGCTCGAGTTCATGTGAACTTTTCAAAAGTTTAATTTTAAACTTCAGGTTCAGTCTCGAGTTTGGAAATCAACTTGACAAGTTTGTGCTCTCTGTCAAATCCAGGCTCGAGTTCAACACTAATAGGCTCGAGTTTGGTTTTGAAAGATTGAAAAATACAAGTTTAAATTATTCTAAACTTTGGCAAACCTTATCAATATTGCTTACAAATGTTAGTAATCATCAAAACACACAGGGAACTAACAGTAATTGCTTACAACAGATGCACACTCTGTAAACGAAGGATGCTCCCAACCTAGGACACACTCCCCCTTACAAGTTGTACTCTAATTTTCCCAACCTCTAAGTCACCTGACTTGAGATTCTTACAATGAATGATATATAGGGAAATAAACTCTCTCTAAGAGTAGATAGTGATACACACTGAAGTACAATGTATCAAAGATACAATCAAATGTATGTATAGAGAAATAATTGATATTTTCGAGTAGGCTTGCTGTGTTTGTCTTCTCTGTCTTGTCTATGTTGTCTATTTTTGTCTATCTCGTCCAGCTTCAAAACTTCAGCCATTTATAGTGATTTGAAGCTTGTGAATGTTATAGATCCGTTGTGAGATGAACCCATTCGAAGATATAGCTGTTATGGGTGTTGCACAATGAATCTGTCTGTTGAAACTCTTGGGCATTTGAATATAGCTGTTGGAACACTTTTGCAGATTTGAATATTTGAAATTTGGCTCTTCCCATGTGGTGACCCATGATGTTCTGTTTGTAGAATGATAATGTTTAGCTTTAGTTGGTGGAAGCTTTGTTGTCTGCGTTGAGGAACCTGCCCATCATTTCCTGTCTGTTATTTGCTTTTGTCCTTGGAGGATAAATTAAAATATTCCAAGTTGCACAGAACGTGTTCCTCCATTTGATTCTCAATCAAATTCAAAACAACTTCTGTAATCTCATGAGCAAACTCATTAAAAGCATTTGGTAATCACAGATAATCAGATGAGCAATTAATTTAAACAAATAGGAAGTTCTCAGACGGTGATTCGAAGATTAGGGGTTACTATGCTCGAGCACAGATTGAAGCTTGCTTGAGTAACCATGTTAAAGTACTAAAGAAATGACTTCTACTCGTTAATGCTCGAGTATGGAATTTGCCTTGCTCGAGTATGATGCTCGAGTAAGGTTTAAAGTGTACTCGAGTAGACCCTTTTTGTCTCTGGATAAAGCACAAAGAATTCCTGTACTCGAGCAAGAATTTTAGCCTGCTCGAGTACGTTGCTCGAGCATGACAATTCTCATGCTCGGGCAACCATTCTCTGACTCTGATGAAAGTGTAAGAATAGGCTATCACCCAAGAGGGGGGTGAATTGGGTGTTTGATAAAACTTTAGAAACTTTGAAAATCTTTTCGAAACTTATTGTAAGCAGTTTGAATGACAATAACAATTGATAAAGCATTAATCAATCATTCAAACATGTATGGACATTCCAATGTATGTGCTGGAAATATAAGAGATAAGGGAAGAGAATATGCAAACCGATTTATACTGGTTCGGCCCAATCCTTGGCCTACGTCCAGTCCCCAGGAACCTCCTGAGATTTCAATCCACTATCTCACTCAAGCTTTAATCGGGTACTTGAGAACCGCTACAATCCCACAAGTTTAGCCGAGCACTTGTGCGGCCTTTTACAAATCTCTTACTGAGATACTCCCCCTTACACACCGTAAGGATACACCGCTTGATCACACACTCTGTACTCGAATTAATCCTCACTCTAGGATTCACTCCCCTTACAAGCTGTAATCAACACAATATGTTTCCCACTCAAGATCACCCAATCTTGAGTAACTCACAGATGGAAGGATAAGATGTTTACAATAAATCTTCTCTCTCTCAGAAGTAGATGAATAAACACTGAAGCACACAAATCATTTCACTCTCAATGATAAGCTATGTAAGCATTGAAAACAGAGAGTAAAAGATATGCAAAATAGAGTATTAGCATGTTGAGGATGTAGGCATGTGTGCTGCGTTTTTCTGCTCTGTGTTCTCCTCTATTGAGACTTCAAATCTTCATGTATTTATGCTAGATCAAGCTTGATGACTGTTGGAATGATTTGAATTCGTGGAGAATCTAGCTGTTGAGAATATAGCTGTTGAGAGTGCTTGGATACAGCTTTTTAGGTTGTCTCCCATGTGGTCATGTTTGGTAGAGATATTCTGTTTCAGTTGGTAGGAGCCTTGTTGTCTGCCTTGAAGAATGGTTGGGCTTCTTTCCAGGTTGTCATCCACTTGGTTTTGTCCAGAAGATATATTTAAATAATACAAGTGAGTGTTGTGAATAGTAACCTGTCATGGACTTGATATTTGAATATTGAGTCTGTTGAAGCTTTTGTCCGTTGGAGCATTTCACCATTGAACATTCGAATCCTGTTGGAGATTATTACAGTTGAGCTTTCAACTTCATTTCATCAAGTTCCTTGTTGAAATCTGCCTTCTTTGCCTTCTCTGGAAATTCTGAATCAAACTTTGATTTCTGTTAAGTTTGATGTAATCCCAAGCTTTAATTACAAATAAAGTGGTTAAACAAATCTAGGAACATTAGAGATTAATCATGGGAAGTATTAAGATCAAACAAGAAGACATTGCAAATTCGTCAGATTTGAAATTCTGAAGTTGGGCGTTCAATACTTGAGTCAATACTTGAGTATGTAAGTGAAAGTATGCAATACTTGAGTAAGTTCTTCCTTACTCGAGTAAGACACTGTGCGTAAGTGTCTTTACTGGAGTAACCAAATGTATACTTGAGTAAGTAACTTCCAGAGGCAAACCATCGTGACTTGGTTTTGAAAACCAAGAGCTTTACTCGAGTAAGTTAGTAGTCTACTCGAGTAAGGCACTGTTCATGTGAAAAATTTCAAACTCAAAATGCCTCTTTACTTGAGTAAGGCTTTGTATACTTGAGTAAGCAAGTCTTTACTTGAGTATACGAACCTTTACTTGAGTATACAAGAACAAGTGCCAAGTTGAAAATTAGTTTAAGAGCTCTTTACTGGATTAAACCAAATCCTACTTGAGTAAGCATTAGTTATAAAATGTTTGGAGCTCTCTGTAAGTCCTTTACTCGAGTAAGCAAGTGCTTACTTGAGTAAACACTTAGGTTCAAAAATTCATTTGCTCTCTGTAAGTCCTTTACTCGAGTAAGAAAGTGCTTACTTGAGTAAACACTTAAGTTCAAAAATTCATTTGCTCTCTGTAAGTCCTTTACTCAAGTAAGGCTCCCTTTACTTGAGTATAGCCTTGTAGAATGCATTCGAGCAACTCCTTGAACTGACTATCAACTTCTGAAAGCCATATCTCTCTGGTCTGAGCTCCGTTTTGATCTGTTTAGCTCTTGATGGAAAGCTCTGAGTCTATTTTCATATGCCACTGATTTCAGCTCAATTGGATTTGTCGTTTGTGAGATATACTCAAAATACCAAAGGCTGTTCCTGACTGTGACGCTGATCTTTGAGTCAAATTGTAAAATTCATCAATAATTCATCTGAACTCCTTTGGCCATGAAATTTTGTCACCAATACATGTTGGGAGTCTAGTTTCCAATGCTTTTGGTTTCGTCTCAATCCGATCTCTGGTTTGTGAGATATCATCAAATTACCAGACGTCGCCCGTGCTGAACGTGAGTAGAGTAGAATAGAGTTGCTGATCACGTTGCTTACTCGAGTACGTTAGTTGGTTACTCGAGTATAGCTTAGTCCAGAGACACCAGAAATGCTGAAAACACCACATACTCGAGTATTGAGTCCCATATTCGAGTATTGGGTCCTATACTCGAGTATTGGGTTCTATACTCGAGTATTCTCATCCTGAAGCTGATTTTTGCTAACTTTAACTCCAAATTGAGTCATTCCAACTTCCATATGATCTTAGAGGCTTCTAGCTTCAAGATAAGAACTTGGATAATGTAATCTTCATTCCATGCATCAAGTTCTTCCTTCTTTATTTGGTCTCTTCCCTTGTACTTGGTTTTCACCAAAAAAACCACTGATAACATCTTGCTTTCTTGATAACCTCTGCAGATACTTCTTTCTTTCAACTCTTATCTCCTTCTTGATTAATCTCTATAATTCAACTTGGATTGATCTACATTAAATACAATAGTTAGTCGAAGTTGGAGATAATTATATTACTCAATCTTTTTGCTTATAAGAATGACATCTATATAAGACATCATCAAAACTAATCATAACTAACAGAAAGCACAAGGGGCGATGTTGCTCGAGTATGAAAATTTACCTGCTCGAGCATGGTGCAAGCAAGCCTTAAGAGCGTGTTCGGGCAAGATCCAAATTTAGGAAATCATTCCATTTCAGAAATCTCTTCAAATAATCCTTCCATTTCAATAAGAATCAACTCTAAGCTAGTTGTAGTTCGTCCTTTAGCATTAGATCAATGGAGGTTGATCTTATCCAGCGTTTTTGATCTATTCAGAACAGACTGTCAACTTCAAAACATCACAACTTCTTCAATTGATCATCTTTTTCTGTGTTCTTGATGTTTCTGAAAGGTATTTGAGTCTAGTTTCAAATGGCATTGGTTTCATCTCAATCCAATTTGTCGTTTGTAAGATAACCTCAAAATACCAAAGGTTGGTCTGGACAGTGACAGTGATACTTGTTCCAACTTGTAAAATTCATAGATAATTCATCTGAACTCCTTTGGCCATGAACTTTTGTCAGAAGTACGTATTGGATGTCTAGTTTCATTTGCCGCTGGTTTCGTGTCGATCTGATTCTTGGTTTGGGAGATATTGTCAAATTACTGAGGGTCGCCAGAAACAGAGCTGAACAGAGGAAGCTGAAGAACACTTTGCTCAAGCACAAGATTTTGTCTGCTCGAGCAGCATGCTCGAGCATGCCTTCAATTCTGCTCGAGTAAGGCCTAAAAATGGGCTGAAAGCAGGTCTTGCTCGAGCATGGACACTATCTTGCTCGAGCATGGAACTGTTCATGGTAGAAAAAGGCTGAAATTGCACAAATGCCCCAAAACAAACTAGTATTTTTCCGGAAGCTTGAACTTGCTCATTTTAACTCCAAATTGACCCGTTCCAACTTCTATTTGATCACAGAAACTTGAATATTGATATTTTTATGATAATCAACAGATTCTTCTTTCTTCAAATTCAAGGCACTAAAATTACACAAATGCCCTCCAACAAACAAGTATCTTGAACTTGCTTGTTTTAACTCCGAATTGAGTTGTTCTAACTTCTGTTTGATCATGGAGACTTGAATATTAATATTCTCATGATATTTAACAAGTTCTTCTTTCTTCAAACTCCATTTGTATCTACATTAAATATAAGAATTAGTCAAAGTATAAGATAAATGTAGTATACAAACTTTTTGCTTTAGATAATGATATCAATATAAGACATCATCAAAACTAATCAGAACTAACAGTACCTAGACCCAAGGACCATCCGATTATTGGGACTAAATGGGTATTTAAGAACAAACGTGATGAATCTGCAATCATTGTCCGAAATAAGGCAAGATTGGTTGCAAAAGGGTACAATCAAGAAGAAGGGATAGACTATGAAGAAACTTATGCTCTAGTGGCTAGATTGGAAGCTATAAGGGTTCTTCTAGCCTTTGCATGTGTTGATGGTTTTAAACTTTTTCAAATGGATGTTAAAAGTGCATTTTTGAATGGTTTTTTTCAAGAGGAGGTTTATGTAGAACAACCTCCAAGTTTTGAAAATGAACAGTACCCTGATCATGTTTTCAAACTCAAAAAAGCATTATATGGACTCAAGGAAGCTCCTAGAGCTTGGTATGAGAGATTGAGTCAATTTCTCCTTGATCAAGGATTTATCAAAGGAAAAGCTGACACAACATTGTTCATCAAAACGAATAAATTAAATGAAATTTTGTTTGTTCAAATTTATGTTGATTGACATAATCTTTGGTGCTACTAATGATGCTTTGTGTGACGAATTTTCAAAGATTATGCAGGGAGAGTTTGAGATGTCAATGATGGAAGAACTCAACTACTTCCTTGGGCTACAAATCAAACAAAGAAAATATGAAATTTTCATCTCCCAAACCAAGTATCTCAATGACCTGCTGAAGAAATTTAGGATGGAACATTGCAATGGAGCTGATACACCAATGAGCACTACTACTTCATTGGATGCTGACGAAGAGGGCAAAGATTTCAACATCACAATGTATAGAGGGATGATTTGATCATTACTCTATCTAATTGCAAGTCGCCCGGACATCCAATTCAATGTTGGAATGTGTGCAAGATTCCAGTCTACTCCAAAGGAGTCTCATGTTGAACATGTGAAGAGGATCTTTAGATATCTTGCAGACACCAAGACATTGGGATTGTGGTTCCCTAAGGGTCAGCCTGAGCACTTAGTGGCATACTCAAACTCAGACCATGCCAGCTACAAAACTGATAGGAAGAGCACAAGTGGCCAATACGAGTTCTTTGGCAATTCACTTGTGTCTTGGTTCAGCAAGAAACAAACCAGTGTAGCTGTGTCGTCAACCGAAGCTAAATATATGGCCGCTTCAAGTTGCTGTGCTCAAGTGTTGTGGTTGAAACAACAACTTGTTGACTTGGGAGTCAATCTGAAGGAGATTCCAATTTTGTGTGACAACACAAGCACAATAAGCTTGGCGAAGAATCCAGTTCAATATACAAGAACCAAGCATATTGATGTGAGACATCATTTCATAAGGGATCATGTTCAGAAGAAAGATGTCAAGGTCATGTTCATCCCAACTCACCTTCAACTTGCTGACATCTTCATAAAGCCATTGGCCAAAGAGCAATTCAACTTCATTAGAAGAGAATTGGGAATGGTAAATCCCAAGGAGTTGTAAGTTTACTCTTACCCAATGTTAGTTTAGGTTTTGATGATTAATTGTTACTAACTTAAGCATCAGAGTGGTTAGATAAGTTTTATGCAGGATGTTTAAGTTTAAAATTTGGTGATAAAAGGAGCAAACTTGAGCCTTTGACTGATGAACTCGAGCTCGAGAGAGGCAGAGAAGAAATGAAGATCTGACTTTGGCGAACTCAAGCCCATAAGTGATGAACCTCATGTTCATTTCAGGCAGAGAGCAAACTTGAGCTGAACAACATAAGCGAACTCGAGCCTACAAATAATGAACTCGAGTTCACGGGATGCATAGAGCAACCAAGTTCAAAGATTGACATGAACTCGAGCCTGTAAGTATGAACCTCAGGTTTACCAGAGAAGTTTAAGAGTTCTCAGGTACACTCTTGAAGTCCAGGTTAGTAAATTTTTAAACAAACTCGAGCCTACAAGTGTAAGCTCGAGTTCATTGCAATCGCTATATATACTGGAACTTAAACCCTCCTCCTCTCTTCACTCAAACCTTCGGTTCTGACCTAAAACCTTTCTTCTTCCTCTCTCAAGTTTTTGTGAAAATGGCTTCCAAGCAAGCATCCTCCAAAGAATCAAACCCTAAACCTACCCAATCTTCTTCTTAAACAAATCTTGAACATCCGTCCGAACGAAAACGCGTTCAACTCGTCTACGCCATGGGATTGACAAATCCATACGTGGGGTACAAGGAGAAAACGTCGACTCTATGCCTCCTCGACCTAAAGGAATTGTGATCAACGAAGGTCAAACCAAAAAGAGACCCGAACAAGAGCCTGTTGTTCAGGGAAAAGGGAAAGCTTCCCAAGCTGAGGCACCTCGATGTGAGAAACAACCATTTAAGAGGAAGAAGACCGCCGGTGTGCACTCTGTCCCCGCTACCAGGCAACCCAGCCCTCAAGCTCAGTCTGTGCCTCAACAACAAGAGCAAGGTGTTCCTCAGGTATCTCAGTCTGTTCCTACTCTGTATGAAATTTATAATCACAAGAGGTGTTCTAGTGGATTTTCTGAAGAACCTTGCAGAATGACTACTGATGAAGGGATTAAATTCAAGGAGAAATTTAATGAAAAGAAGGTTTTCTGTCCTATTGTTCATGTGGATTTAGCCAAAATTAAGGATGACTGCAATATTGATTTGAGTCCTTGGCTAAAACAATTCGAGACACAAATTTCCATTAAAGCTCCTTACAGTCCAAAGCTAGTGAAAGTCTTCTACTTTTACATGCAATCTGATAACTTCTTAGATGAAGATGGAAATTTGATTGAGGAGAGGATAATCACCAAGGTTAGAGGCCAAAAAATTACCATTTCCCCTTCCTACCTAAACTCTATCTTGCAAATTTCCAATCCCCCATCTCCTTAAACTCATAGATACACTCAACAAGCCATGTATAGACTCTTGAGACCCAATGAGCCTGTCCCTGGGGGTTTGGAAATCCTTAATTTTACACCTGTTGCTATGCCTCCAAGAAACAGAGCAATTTTGTAATATCCTAATTTTTATATTAGGATTTAATATAAATAAGAAAAAAAATTATTAATTATTGTAAAATTTATTGTGTTATTATCCAAAATAAAAGTTTGTAGACAAAATATCATTTATAATAATAAAATAAATGAGTGGAATAAGGTAGGAAAATAATAAATAGTTGTTGTAAAAAAAACAAAAAAAACAGAAATAGGTGGTAAGACATGTAAAAGGGAAAAAAAACAATAGTGATGATTATGATAATAAATAGAATAACAATAAATTAATGTTTGTCAAAAAAAAATTAAAGAACTATAATACGGTGGCAGTAAATTGCTGCCACCTAATATATAATACTTAGGAGATAAGAATCCCTCCACCGCCTCTTAATATCTATATATATGTGTTAGGTTAGTGTTAGTGTGTGTATGTGCAGAGTGAGTGTCCGTGAGTTCGGACAGCGGACCGGAGAGAGAGGCGACGAGAGAAGAAGAGGAAGAGAAGAATATTATAAGAGTTTATAAGGTAAGTTATTTATTTTATAAGATCATTTAAGTAGTTAAATTAATTTCTTTTCAATAAACTTTTTTTATGAAAGTTGTTCTACGTATTCATCTCTTTCTAATAAGGATAATATGGTATTGATTATTGAAAATTTTGGGATTAGAATATTGGTAAAATTTTGAATTTTGATAATAGAAAACCGTATATATGAAGAGCATGATTAATAAATAACTCTAATCGGTTTAGATTTGTTAATTTGTTGCGATACGAATTTAAAGTTATTTTCTATATAAAAGAATTTAGGATTTATATCATATAGGATATTTTTACCGATTAAATGATAGTTTAAGTATTTAGTTGGATTACTAGAGATATTATTTAAGGTTTAATCGGTTAGTTTTGCTAAATCTTGAATTACATGAAGTTATGAATTGAGATTTGAGATTTTAAATTAGGGATTGATATGATTTTGAGTATGTGGAAGTTTAGAGGTTGTTTAATAATTTGGGTTATATTTATAAAAGTTTAGTATTCGGTTAAAAATTGAGGAATAGATAAATTGTCATTTTTCTATGAAAAATTAAAGTGGAATAATAGTTTAATTAATTATTTAATTATGATATTAGTGATTATTGTTGATCCTATTAACATATAATTATATATTTATTTTTAAAGGGGATTGATTTTTCTTACGCTTAGTATCGTGTCAATGACTTGAGGTAACTACTTTCCACTCATTGTACTTGCCTGTATGATGTTTGTGAGTGATTTTTTTAATATATGAGAACTATGATTTTGACGAAGTTGCCTTGTGGGATTTATTTTGGAAGGATTAGTGATATTATATGTAATGAAAAATGCACTTTTATGATTTCTTGAGCTGAAATAATATTGATATCTTAATGATTACTGTGACGATGTATTACTATCATAAATGTTGTTTGGAATTTCATATATTCATGTCAAGACTATGATGGTGTGGAGTGATGGTGGATATGGAGTGATGATGGGAGTTATTGTGTATATAATACCACGTGGTATTGTCGCCACTGAGCGCACAGTAGATGGCCGGATATTGCCCTTGGTATCATCCTAATCCTTTGGCCGGGATTAGGGTCAGCCCTTGGGACAGTGACACCTTTCCATATTCAAAGGAAATGGAACCTATGGTCTGTTAGTTTCTATCTGTTTTGATGATGACTAATAATTGTGGCATTTGATAAAATACTTGAAATCAATCTTGAGATCTTTGGAAATGTTTTTGGAAAATTAGTAACTCAAATGGGTTGATTACAACTCAAGTTATAGGACTTAAAAGAATTTTCACAAAAACTATAACTCAAGTTGAAAATCACAACTCAAGTTAAAAATTGTTTTTCAAAGAGTCATAACTTGAGTTATCACTTAACAACTCGAGTTATAGATTGTACTTTGCAAATTCCAGAAAGCTTCTCACGATTCAAAATTTTCTGAAACTGAAGTAACTCGAGTTATTTTCATCAACTCGAGTTACTCTTGTAGCATTTGCTGTCTGCCTGAAATTTTCTTTAACATAACTCGAGTTATTACTGTGCAACTCGAGTTATGCCAAAATGCAAATGCTCTGTCTGAATTTAAGTTTAACATAACTCGAGTTATTACTGTGCAACTCGAGTTATGTCAAAGCGAATTGCTCTCTGTGTGAATTAAATGAAAAAGCAACTCGAGTTAGTGAATGTAACTCGAGTTGGCCTTCCTTTCCCAAAATTCTTGAACTTGAAAATAACTCGAGTTGGTACTGTGCAACTCGAGTTACTCATATCAAATTTTGATATTTAGCGTTTTCGAATTCTGAAACTTAGTGATTATACAATGGGTGATTGAAGTTATTGATTCTTATCATTTCTAATCACTATTAATCATGTTTCCAATGTGTTTTAGATAGGATTAACAAGGTTAAATCTTCAAATTATCATAAAGCAACTTTTTGTCAGAAGCATTTATTGCAGCACACAAATAAACACCAATTCGGCAAGAAACCATCTGACCAAGCGAAAAGCAATCCGGCTACTTTTCAGACAACATTCCTAATGAGCTCCAATGGACAATTTGAATAAGGAATGTCAACGGAGAATAACGGATGAATGTCATAAACATACAAAGAGACGAAGCCTCGAACTCTCAACAGTCACATTCATTATTCACAACGGCTCATTAATCACTTCTCAACGGTCATTAAATGCAAGCGTCTATAAATATGAGAAGCATTCAAGTCTCCAACCCCCAAAAACTCTGCGCATTCAATTATCAAGCTACTTCATTTACTGTTTTGACTAGAATTCAATATCTTCTGATATTTCAATCTTCAGTGTTTACTTATCTACTCTTTTAGAGAGTTCTTCATTGATTATCATTTATTGTAAGAATCTCAAAGTATTGGGACTTTGAGATTGGGTTATCTGATTACAACTTGTAAGGGGGAGTAAGTTCTAGTGTGAGAGAATTACTCCGAGAGTACAGAGTGTGTAATCATTTGAGATAGTGAAATCCCAGAGAGTCTGGGGACTGGACGTAGGTCGAGGATTTAGACCAAACCAGTATAAATTCCTTGTGTTCATTCTTCCTCAACTCTACTCTGTTCATCTCTGTTCTTGAAGCGCGTTAACAGGGCAGTATTTGGGAGAAAATTTGATATCCCCAATTCACCCCCCCTCTTGGTGATATTCCGTCTTTCATGGTCCGATATGAGTTATGTAGTCTTTGGCCGGGTTAAACCTCATCATCGGAGAGCTTGGTGTAGTCTTGTCACAAAGACTAAACCTATTATATTATAGCCCATGGGTTCTGTCAGCGGTTATAAGGGTGAGGAGTGATAAGGATTGTCAGGGTATTGACCTATTGCTTGGCATGTTATATATGATTCATGATATGAAATTTGATATAGGAATTTTATTATGGAAATTGTGATCTGATAATTTTGTAAATTTGATATCTAGTACTCGTTATTTTTAAAAATTTCACTTGGCACCTCACGAGCACGTATTTGCATTTACAATAAGCTGGATTGATGGTTACAAATATTTTTCAGGTGATAGTTCTTATGTGGGTCAATCAGGGAAGGTTTCGGAAGCTTAAGTACTTTTGCTAACGGTAATGCTTCCACCTTTTTGGTATATGTTAAATTATTGTATATTGCCACGTCATTAAGGCTCACTTGGCATATACTAGTATATTCTTGGATATTTTGGCAAATTTTAAAGCAATATTTAGTGTTAAAATATAGGCCTATTCAAATCCGAAGTTTAACTGTGTGCATAAAATGTTTTAATAAATGGTTTAATCAAGCTAATAAATAATAAATGGTCCATTAAAATGAAGGATGTTACAATTTGGCATCAGAGCCAATAGTGGCAATATACAATATTTATACATACCTTCCCCGTTTAGTTGTTTATGTTTTGTTGTTTGGTTCATGACTTACTTGTCATGTTGGGTTCCGTCATTCGGTAGGAACTAAGAGATTTTTGCACACCATCAATATACTTATGCAATTGGGTGGTATACATGATTAAAGTTTACCAAGAATTTAAAATAAAAGAATCCTTTGTGAAAATAGTGATAGTTAGATCTCATGTCTTATACAAAAATGCGTTTGTCTGTAAGATTGGGGACCTTGAAGTCAGTAAGTTCATTTACTCTTCTAGGATAAAATAAGGTCAAATTAGGTTTTTTTCAAAAGTATGTATGATCCTTCAAGTGAGTGATATCTTATTACATGCCTAGCAAGATAACTATTGTTGAAGTTTGTCTGTATGTGGGTAAACAAGTTTTAATGTTAAGGAAGAGGATTTACAACATATGAGAATTTTGGGATCTCAATTGAAAGAACTATTGAGTAATTGTATGGTTGAGAATGTGAGGATTAAAATTGTGTAGGTAGCTGCTAGACATTTAGAAGTATTAAGGTATATAAGGCAATGAAGTTAAGAAAGTAATACCAAAAAAAAAAAAAAACAAGAAGAAGAAGAAGAAAGAGGATAGAGAATATTGTGGTTCACCTAAGTGTTGTATGTTTTTGCCTATAGCCGGACTTATCAATTTAGATCATTTTGTTTCTGGTGATTAGAGATGCTAATAGGATATGGCTTAGTGTCAAAACATGATTTTAGAAAAAGAATAGTGTGAAAGAAAATGGTGAGACAGGACAGAGAGAGAAAGGAAAGGATAAGGGAATATAGGGAGGATAGGGGAGCATATGAAGTAGGCAACTGGTTGAGGGGAGTTTAGCCTCTTGAATGTTAGAACAATCGTTTGAGAGTCCTTTCAATTATTTCTTTTAGTTCCAACTTCAACTCTTTAATTCCCTGAGCTTTCTTATCTTATTCTTGTGTCGGTTTGTAAGAATCTCAACTTTTGAATAATAAATAAAACCGAGTTACAACGAGGCTCCAACAGTTGCTAGTTAATTGATATATAGTTATGATATTGAGAATGAACATTGTTTTTCTTGGGTCTTATGAAAGAATCGTCCCCTTAATTCAGCACCAATTGTTTTGATAACAGTTACTAAATTTTGAAAGTATTTCTTGAAGAAAAGATGTATATCCTAAGAATGGGAATTTAGGCTCCAGTGAGTTGAAGCTTTGGGAAAGATGAGGTCGTATAGGATTTGAATTCTGTTGTTGACTCTAGGGCTTCTAATGTTGAGAAAGGATATGATTTAGATCCCTAAATTCTATGGGAATTTTGAGATTAAGCATGCTTAGGCAAGAGAAATTTTGGGATAAGTGATCATCTTGAAAGTGTCATCAGAATTTGAAATTCTTTGATTTGAGGCATGAATGTCTTGAGGTATAACATATGGTGATCTTTAGGGATTCCATGAGGATATAGATCGAATATGGAGAGGATTGAGGCTAGGCTTGAATCTGATCTAAGCTAAAATAGTGCCTAGGTCAAAGGTGAGTGAGGTTGTACTAAGGTTCTAGTACCTGAGAGTAGAAACCCTGTGAATATTGATTGATGATGAACTATCAGCATGTTTGTTGAGTATAGTTGAGGATTGATGATTGGCCTTAAGGTGAAAGAATGATAGTAGAATATACCCTTATGATATTGAGGATTGAGATAAAATTAAAACCTGATTAATGTTGATGTTATTTGAATGTTTCGAGGTTTAGACTAAGAATTGTGAATCATGATCCTATTTTGTATTCTGGGTATTGTTGAGGTAATATGATTTCTCACCTAGCAAATAGTGAGGTTCTAAGAGTCAGATTGTGAACTTGATAATTGTTGAATTTGGAATATTTGAGGATAGTGCCTAAATATTATAAGCTGTGAACCATGACAATTCTAGCATGTTTATTGGATATGGTTGAGGTTTTAGAATTAGGTTGATGAACCTAAAGACTGGGTAGGTATTCAGAGGGTTATTACCAACTGACCTAAGAATTTGACGTGATAGTTGAGTGATTCTTTAGATGTTGAATCGACCTGAATGAATTGAGGATTTATTAGAATGTATCTATTTTGAAGTATACTCACGTTATTCGAAATGAAGAAATATAATGCCTTAAGACCTTACATTAACTAGTGACAACTGAATAAAATCACCATTTGGGATAAACATCTTTTATCAAGAATAGATGATTTATCGGTCTGTGATTCACCAATTTGAGGTCAGATATCAATTAGGAATTAAAGTAGAAAATATTTCTAAGTTGACTTTCTATACTAAATATGGTTATTATAAGTTATTTATTATGCCTTTGATTAACTAAGGCGTCAACAAAATTTATGGGTTAGAATCAAGTCTTCATGTTGAATCAATTTAATGTCATCTTTATTAATGACAGTCTTAGAATAAGGAAGAGCACTGAGAGCTTACATATTCATTGGATTACCAGTTGTGTGCTAAGTAGAGTAAAAGTGGGTTTTGACTCAGTAAAGTAAATTTCCTTGACCAAATATTTGTTGAAAGGGTAGATGTTACTCATGGTAGTAGATGTGGTGTTGAAGAGGGAACACCAAGGTCTGTGACAGAAGAGCATAGTTTTGTAGAGTTGGCTGGTTATTACCACCATATGATAAAGGGATTCTTTCAATTTTTTACATCACTCACTAAATTAACTTTAAAAAAAAAAACAGTTGTTTCTTTGGAATAAGAAATGAGTGGAAACTTTTTAGAAGCTAAAGACCCAGTTAACCACTGCTCCTATTTTCAACACACATAGATCATGTACAGTGTATAGAATATATATTACTAAAGGGTGTAGGGTATGTATTCATGCAAAATGATAAAATGATAGCATACGCAATCAAACAGTTGAGGACATATGAGGAACACTATTTGATAAAGATCTAGAATTTTCTGTTATAGGGTTTGATTTGAAGAATTGGAGACATTATCTATATGGATCATAGTTTGAGCTATTTAACGATCATAATTATTTGTCCTTAATAACATTGAGAATTTTGGGGACAAAATTCTATTTAGGTGGGGAGAATTGTAATATCCTAATTTTTATATTAGGATTTAATTATAAATAAGAAAAAAATTATTAATTATGGTAAAATTTATTGTGTAATTATTCAAAATAAAAGTTTGTAGGTAAAATATCATTTATAATAAAAAAATAAATGAGTGGAATAAGGTAGGAAAATAATAAATAGTTGTTGTAAAAAAACAAAAAAAAAAGAAGAAAAAAACAGAAACAGGTGGTAAGACGTGTAGAAGGGAAAAAAAAAACAAGAGTGATGATTATGATAATAAATAGAATAACAATAAATTAATGTTTGTCCAAAAAAAAAATTAAAGAACTATAATACGGTGGCAGTAAATTGCTGCCACCTAATATATAATACTTAGGAGATAAGAATCCCTCCACCGCCTCTTAATATCTATCTATATATATGTGTTAGGTTAGTGTTAGTGTGTGTATGTGCAGAGTGAGTGTGTGTGAGTGCGGACAGCGGACCGGAGAGAGAGGCGACGAGAGAAGAAGAGGAAGAGAAGAAGATTATTAGAGTTTATAAGGTAAGTTATTTATTTTATAAGATTATTTAAGCAGTTAAATTAATTTCTTTTCAATAAACTTTCTTCATGAAAGTTGTTCTACGTATTCTTCTCTTTCTAATAAGGATAATATGGTATTGATTATTGAAAATTTTGGGATTAGAATATTGGTAAAATTTTGAATTTTGATAATAGAAGACTGCATATATGGAGAGCATGATTAATAAATAACTTTAATCGGTTTAGATTTGTTAGTTTGTTGCGATACGAATTTAAAGTTATTTTCTATCTAAAAGAATTTAGAATTTATATCATATAGGATATTTTTACCGATTAAATGATAGTTTAAGTATTTAGTTGGATTACTAGAGATATTATTTAAGGTTTAATCGGTTAGTTTTGCTAAATCTTGAATTACATGAAATTATGAATTGAGATTTGAGATTTTAAATTAGGGATTGATATGATTTTGAGTATGTGGAAGTTTAGAGGTTATTTAATAAATTGGGTTATATTTATAAAAGTTTAGTATTCGGTTAAAAATTAAGGAATAGATAAATTGTCATTTTTCTAGGAAAAATTAAAGTGGAATAATAGTTTAATTAATTATTTAATTATGATATTAGTGATTATTGTTGATCCTATTAACATATAATTATATATTTATTTTTAAAGGGGACTGATTTCTCTTACACTTAGTATTGTATCAAGGACTTGAGATAACCACTTTCCACTCATTGTACTTGCTTGTATGATGTTTGTGAGTGATTTTTTTTAATATATGAGAACTATGATTTTGACAAAGTTGCCTTGTGGGATTTATTTTGGAAGGATTAGTGATATTATATGTTTTGAGAAATGCACTTTTATGGTTTCTTAAGCTGAAATAATATTGATATCTTAATGATTACTGTGACGATGTATTACTGTCATAAATGTTGTTTGGAATTTCATATATTCATGTCAAGACTATGATGGTGTGGAGTGATGGTGGATATGGAATGATGATGGGAGTTATTGTGTATATAATACCACGTGGTATTGTCGCCACTGAGCGCACAGTGGATGGCCGGATATTGCACTTGGTATCATCCTGATCCTTTGGTCGGGATTAGGGTTAGCCCTTGGGACAGTAACACCTTTCCATATTCGAAGGAAAGGGAACCTATGGTCCGATATGAGTTATGTAGTCTTTGGTCGGGCTAAACCTCATCATCGGAGAGCTTGGTGTAGTCTTGTCACTAAGACTAAACCTATTATATTATAGCCCATGGGTTCTGTCAGCGGTTATAAGGGTGGAGAGTGATAAAGATTGTCAGTGTATTGACCTATTGCTTGGCATATTATATATGATTCATGATATGAAATTTGATATAGGAATTTTATTATGGAAATTGTGATCTGATAATTTTGTAAATTTGATATCTAGTACTCTTTATTTTTAAAAATTCCTCTTGGCACCTCACGAGCATGTGTTTGCATTTACAATGAGCTGGATTGATGGTTACAAATATTTTTCAGGTGATAGTTCTTGTGTGGGTCAATCAGAGAAGTTTTTGGAAGCTTAAGTACTTTTGCTAACGGTAATGCTTCCACCTTTTTGGTATATGTTAAATTATTGTATATTGCCACGTCATTAAGGCTCACTTGGCATATACTAGTATATTCTTGGATATTTTGGCAAATTTTAAAGCAATATTTAGTGTTAAAATATAGGCCTATTCAAATCCGAAGTTTAACTGTGTGCATAAAATGTTTTAATAAATGGTTTAATCAAGCTAATAAATAATAAATGGTCCATTAAAATGAAGGATGTCACAAATTTGGTACATATACACTAGAGATCTTCTACAGAAAGGAAGCAATTTCACCCATTTTGCCAAAAAGGATTTCCCTATCTTCGCCTCAATCTTAGACCAACAACCTCACAATGTTGGATATTGGCTCTTTCAGGAGATGTCTAAGATGCTTTTCAGTCCAGGCAGACTTCTCAAATTCCCTTCCCTAGTCTTCTTTCTATTATACTCTTCCATGAGAAGATTTAGTACTTGGCTGCCAATGATCCTCCAGTCTACCCAGCTGAATTTGGAAGACATATCATGAACCTAATGGGGATAAATCCTGAGGAGAGGTCAGATTAATCTAGAGCTCCAACCAGATCAAGGACAGCTAGATCCAGAGGCACACACTCACGAGCACAGGAAGCTCAAAGTGCTCCTACTCCTCCTCAATCATCTCTTCCTGCTGATTTTGACACCTGAGTCAAAGAAATTGTGGAAAAGGCAGTATCAGACTTAACTGACACTGTTGAGGTTGCAGTTGGGAAGTTGGTTTTTGAAGTGAACAAGGAGCATAGTGACTTGGTGGATATACAAGAGGGCTTCAGAGTTGAACAAGAAGCATTGAAGAATTAGATAAATGACCAAGCAGCCAGTATCTCTACCCTATTAGTCACTATGATGAGCATAAGTGACAAGATGGACCAAATTTTGAAAAATGTATCAATCCATGATAGCTCCTGCTTCAGCTTCTGGGACAGTTCCAGCACCTACTATTCCTGAACCTCAGACTGAACCTCCCACTGAACCCGAGCCTACCCAGCCTGTCTCCCCTCCACCCTCTTTTGCTGATGACAAAGGGGGAGAGAATGTTGAGTGATAAGGAGAGTTGTTTGTTGTTTCATGTTTTCTGTAGTTTTTGATTTCTGTAGTTTTCTGTAGTTTTTGCTGTTATGTGTATATTTGCTTTGTATATTTGCTTTCGAAACTCTAATTGTCTAATTTTCTATTCTATTAATGCATGTTCAAGTTTGTGTTGTTTGCTTTGTCACTTTCAATTCTGCTGCTTAAACTTTGGTTGAACTTCAAAATTTGTAAATAACTTGAACATCTTTGTAAAAATGCCAAAACTGAGTTTTAAGAATCATTGATTGTTTACAAGTGTTGTCATCATCAAAAAGGGGGAGAATGTTAGTTCTCTGTGTGTTTTGATGATTACTAACAATTGTAAACAATGTGGAGATGTTTTGTTTCAAGATTGGAATGATTTAAACTTGTCAATTTCAAACAAAAACATCCTACCTGCGACAAACTCGAGCCTATTATGGGCATGCTCGACCTTATCTTTGACAGAGAGTGTAAACCTGCCACTTTGGTTCCCAAACTCGAAGCTGAACCTGAAGTTTAGAACTTAAGAATTTTCCAAAGTTTTCAAAACTTTGTGTGAACTCGAGTGCACATTGTTAAGCTCGAGTTCATCGGAGACAGAGAGGTTTCTAACTTGCAAACAGTTTTAAACTTGACATACTCCTTCCTCAAACCTCAAGTTTGCAAGTTCCAAAGAAAAATTTTCATAGTTTTCAAAGATCATGAACTCGAGCCTGTTATGAAAAACTCGAGTTCATCTCTGGCGGGGAGAATTTTTTTTTTCAAACTTAAAGGTTTTACAAACTTAGTACTATTTTATTCAGTGTAAAGTTTTCTAGTTTGAAAAATCTTAAGAGTCTTACACAACATGTAAACTCGAGCCTAAGCTTTGTAAACTCGAGCCTAAAAGTTCCAGAGAGCAACGAGCTTTTCAGAGTTGAACAAACTCGAGCCTAAGCTTTTCAAACTCGAGTCTAAAAGTTCCAGAGAGCAACGAGTTTTTCAGAGTTGGACAAACTAGAGCCTAAAAGCTCCAGAGAGCAAAAGTGTTTCTCAACTTGAGAAAACTCTAGAGTTTGCACTATAAACCTCAGGTTCATCTTTTCAAAGCTAACATTAAGTTTTGTCTTGAATAGTGTCAAACTCGAGCCTGTCACTAATGGACTCGAGTTTGCCTCTTGAACACAAACTCTCCAAATCTCAAAAATCACGACACATCTCTTTGAATGAAGGGAACTCGAGTTCATGAAGTTAAGCTCGAGTTCAAATCAACCTGAGAGTAATATGACTTTTCAATGAGTTGAGAACCTCAGGTTCACATGTCTTAAATTGAAATATTTTTGTACACTGAAGCACCAAACTCGAGCCTGGAAGAACTAAGCTCGAGTTCATGACGCTAGTTCAGAAATTCAAATCTGACGAATTCTGAAAACATTCTTGTTTGATCTTAATACTTTGTTATATTATTCTCTTATATTCCTTGCTAGATTTAACAACTTTATTAGTGGATTTCAGATGTTTTAAGAATGTTTATTGAAGAGTTAAAACATAAAGCAAAAAACAAGTTCAGAACATTTAATGCAATGCTTAGAAAGTTACTTCCTCTGGCCAATCCATCTGCACACGTCTACAAAGCATTTAAGAGTGATTGCTACAACAAGAAACATTATCTCTAACGGATTAATTCGCAGAAAGTCAACTATGATGACATGGCCAACTGGATTAAGAGTAAACTAGAGAGAGAAGGTGTCAAAACCACTTCAGAATACTTGGACAACTTCTCCAACGGATCTATTTGGAAAGCAACGGTCATTTAATGATCTCTGAGTATAAATAGAAGAGCATTCAAGTCTTTCCAAGAACTACAACAACTGAGAGCGAATTTTGTTGAAGTTTTCATTCATTTCTTTCAATTTTCATCTGTATAGTATCTTTTGATACAAGAGCTTCAGTGTTCAATTATATATGCTCTTTAAGAGAGTTTCACTTCTGATTATTCATTTATTATAAAGGAATCACAAGTCAAGGGGACTTGGTGATTTGGGATCATTGATTACAACTTGTAAGGGGGAGAGAGTTCTAGTGAGAGAATCACTTCTTAAGTGCAGAGTGTGTAATCATTGTGATAGTGGAAAATCCCAGAGAGTCTGGGGACTGGACGTAGGTCAAGTGGCTAAGACCGAACCAGTATAAATCTCTTGTGTTTAGCTTTTCTTCCCACACTCTGTTTATCCCTATTTTCATAGTTTAAAAACAGAGTAATTTACGAAATTTTGTAAAATACCCAATTCACCCCCCTCTTGGGTATTTGGCTCCGCTTTCAGCTCGAGCATGAATATATCGTGCTCGGGCAAAGCCTTGGAAATCAATTTAAATACCTTTTGTTTTTCTGTTGCTCGAGCGTGCTTTACAGCTTGCTTGCTTGAGCATGATTGTTATCATGCTCGGGCAATCTCTTTCTGAACCTTGAACAAATACATCGGATCGCTGTTGCTCGAGCATGCTTCCAACGCTTGCTCGAGCATATTGCTCGAGCATGATGTAAACCATGCTCGGGCAAGCTCTTTCAAAGACAAAGAAGTACTAGCTGGTCGACCTTGTTCGAGCAGCAATGCATTTTTCTATGCTCGAGTAAGAACTTCAGCAAAGCAAAAACACACAGGTTGCTTGACGTTGCTCGAGCAACCTTTTAAGCTTGCTCAAGCAAAGTGCTCGAGCATGCTTTTTCCTTCTGCCCGAGTATGCCTTATGCTTTTGCTTTGTTTTTGCCTAGCTCGATGTTGCTCAAGCAAGACTATATGGTCTGCTCGAGCAAAGTTCTATCAGATCACATCTGATATACTTTGTACATGATGTTGCTCGAGCAAACTTAATCCTTTGCTCGAGTAACATTCTAAAAATCAGATTGTCAAATTCTTTGCTTATTTAATTTCTCAACTTGGAAATTGTAATCATCAAAACATAAGAACTAACACAATGTATGACCGAAACTTCTCACAAGCATAGACTATGGCAAATAATTCCTTCTCGGTAGTGGTATAATTAAGTTGGGCACAATCAAGAGTCTTGCTAGCATAGTAAATGGGATGAAATAGCTTTTCCTCCTTTTATCCAAGAACAGCACCAACTGCATAATCACGAGCATCGGCCATAATGATGAAAGGTAGACCCCAATATGGAGCTATTAAGACAGAGAAGAAATAAAACATTATTACAACTCTCCCAAAGCTTGTAAGCACTCATCATCAAACTTGAATTCTACATCTTTTTCCAACAACTTGGAATGTGGTTTGGCAATCTTAGAAAAATCTTTCATAAATCTTCTATAGAACCCGACATGACCAAGAAAACTTTAAACACCCTTTACACTACTAGGAGGAGGCAACTGATCAATGATAGCAATTTTGGCTTTGCCCACTTCTAGAACCTTCTTGGAGAGGTGGGAACTAGGGCCGGCCCGACAGTACAAGGTTGGCCCTACAGTGCTCGGGGTAAGAAAAACATATGTTTTTCAAAGCCCAGCTAGATAGCACCAGGGCCAAGACGGCCCTACAGGGCCCGAAAGCTACTATTCCAAATTGTAACTATTTTTCTTCAATTTTTTTAAAAAAATATAATTAGTAAATTACAACAATTAAAGTTCTAATTTATCAAATAAATTTTCTTAACATTAATATCCAAACAACACAAGTTATCCAACAAATAAACACTTCCACTAATTTAGAATCAAAAGCAAACTATTGTCCGCAAATAACTCACATAAAACATAAGAAGCATACCTAGGTTTAAATTTAAACTATTATACAATATTTTTATGGCAAGATTGACCCTATGACTTGTAATGAAAAGGTTGCCAATATAAGAAGCAAGTTGACTTTCATTTTCAATGAATATTCGAATGTGGGGACATCTCTTCTAACTCAGATTGGCCTTTCCAAGTTCGATGCTCTACAGGGCCAGCCCTTCAGGGCCGATTTCATTTAACTCCTCAACTTTTCAAGCCCGGCCCTTCAGGGCTTAAACAGGTCGCCCAATAGGTTCAGCCTAATTTCCTAGCTCTATCTTGGACACCTAATGGCCAAGTAAAATGCCTTTTTTGCACCATGAAGCGACATTTCTCCCAATTAAGAATCAAATTTGTTTCTTCACACCTTTTAAGCACCACGTCCAAATTCTCCAAGCAAGAATCAAAAGATATACCAAACACAAATAAATCATACATAAATACTTCAATGGTCTTTTCAATCATATTAGCAAAGATGGAAATCATACACCTTTGAAATGTGGCAAGAGCATGGCAAAGTCTAAATTGCATTCTTCTGAAAGCGAATGTGCCATAGGGACAAGTAAAAGTAGTCTTTTCTTGGTCTTCTAAGGCTATAGCAATCTGATTGTACCTTGAATAACCATCTAGAAAACAAAAGAACTCTTGGCCAACTAGCTTGTCAAGTATCTGATCAATTATAGGCAACAGAAAGTGATCCTTCCTTGTAGCAGTGTTAAGCATTGAGTAGTCCAAACACACCTACCATCCAGTCACTGTTCGAGTGCTAGTTGTGGGAATTCTGGAAATTGTTACAAGGATGCGTAGTATGAGCTTTTTTATTTTTGGTTCAACTTGTGGTGCTTGAGCAACTATTTATAATGCTAAGTTGTATGCTTCTTCAGCTTCCTGTTTCATATTGTAGCTTTTGTGGATGACATTTTTTCCATGGATATGATGTGCCACAATGTGCCAATCACTATATATTCCTTTGAATGATCCTGTGAAGATAACATACCTCTTTTTTTTTGCTTATGTCAGGAAATATATTATCATTAATATAGTATCGTAGATTATAGGAATTGTATAGATTAAGGAATTGTATAGATTAGGGAATCAATCTACATAATTAGGCATTAACTCTCTTGTTCCCTCTCTTGTGTATAAATATCTAATATTACATACATGATAATACACATTTTTGAGATCATTCTTCTTTCTCTCTCTGGTTCTACATGGTATCAGAGCTTTAGGTTGCAAAGTTTTTTTCCTCCTGCTACTATCACTGTTTCTGTGTGGCGACACAGAGAGAGAGAGAGAGGGGAGGGTGCGTTAGGGATTTGTTCTTGGCTGTTTCTCGCTCCACGCGCCATGTCATCGTTCTCAGGAGGTGTCAATCGGCGGAACCCCGGCGTCCGCTCGCCATTCCGACTGCACATGGTGTCGCATGTGCCTCCCGGAGCTCCGCCATGTTTTCCATGCTCTGGCGCGTGACGGAGTTTTCCGGCGAGTTTTTTTTTGCCATTTGCTATTTCTAGATCGACTCGCTGATTCCGGTTGAACCCAGGTGGTTTCGTGGTCATATCTTGTGTTTTCACCATTTGGTTTGTTCAGTTTGCTTGCGGTTGGTCTGATTCAGATTTGTTGTGGTGTGATTTTGGGTTTCTGGTGGTTCTTTGGTCCTTGTGTGACCACTCATTTACTGCTTTGCATTGTTTCTACTGTTTGGTTCTTGGAGTTCAAGCTGGCTTTTAGTCCTTGGTGGTTCTTCATCACTGATTTATCGCTAATAGGTGATTTGGTACTTTCTTGGCTGTTCTTTTGCATTGGTTTGCCTCTTGTAGCTGGTTTGTTGGTTCTCTAGTTGTTGTTTTCTTTGGCTTCAGCACAAGACGTTTCCGAGGATGTACGTGTATCTTGGTTTTGTGAGATTTGTTTTCTGGTGGATATAGTATTTGGCTCCCTCTATAATTTTTTAGTCCAATACAGGGTTCATTAGTCTCTTTAGTGGTTGGTGAGCTTCCTTGGAGAGTGTGTTGGTTGCACTCTTGATTATTTGTTGTCTGGTGCTTCCTCAATTGTTTGTTGTGGAGCTCAACTTGCTCCCAGTGAGGCTCGATGGCTGTATCTACGTCTAGTGCTTCGATTGCTCTTGCTACAAGTAATATTGCCTCTAGTTTTGCTACTTCTTCCTCAAAGTGGATCATCGATTCCGGTGCTACTAATCATATGACAGGTAACCACCATTTGTTTTCCTCGTATACGCCTTATGCCAATCCTTCTAGTATAACAATTGCCAATGGTTCTTATTCTCGTGTTCTTGGTTCTGCACTGCCCAGCCTACCCCATCCATTTCCTTATCCCATGTCCTTAATGTCCCTGACCTTGCATTTAATCTTTTGTCTCCTAGCAAACTCATCCGACAATCAAACTGTTTCATTACTCTATTTCCTGACCATTGTTTGATTCAGGATCTCACGACAAAGCAAGTTATTGGTAGGGGCTATGAATCTGGTGGCCATTACTTCCTTGAGGATTAGGTACCGCGTTCAGTTGCTTGCTCTGGTGGTTCATCCCTGTTTGATATTCATTATCATTTAGGTCATGTGTCCTTGTCTTCTTTGAAGAGGATGTATCCTCAATTCCATACTGTCTTGTCTTTAGAATGTGAGTCATGTCAGTTTGCTAAATACCATCGTGTTCACTTGACACCTCAAGTTCATAAACGAGCTGCATCTCCCTTTGATTTAGTCCATTATGATGTTTGGGGTCCATGTCCTGTAGAGTCTAAGCTTGGTTTTAGGTACTTTGTTACTTTTGTTGATGATTTCTCTCGTACCACCTGACTTTATTTAATGAAAACTCGTTCCGAGTTGTTTTCTCACTTTTGCAATTTTTATGCTGAAATTAAAACTCAGTTTGGTATGTCTGTCAAAACCTTACAGAGTGACAATGCTAAAGAATACTTTTTTGCCCAATTTCAAACCTATATGCTCCAACATGGCATGCTTCATCAGTCCTCCTGTCCAGATACACCGACTCAAAATGGTGTTGCCAAACATAAGAACCGACACTTATTAGAAGTCGCTCGGGCTCTCATGTTTCAAATGAATGTTCCTAAGCCTTTTTGGGCTGACGCCGTGTCTACTGCGTGATTCCTTATTAATCGTATGTCCCCTCTTGTCCTCAATGGTGCCACTCCATACACTACCTTGTTTCCTTCCAAACCCCTGTTTCCTGTTGATCCTAAAATCTTTGGTTGTGTCTGTTTTGTTCGTGATGTTCGTCCTACTGTTATCAAACTTGATCCCAAGTCTATTCGGTGTGTCTTCCTTGGGTATTCTAGGGTTCAAAAGGGTTATCGTTGCTATTCTCCCACTTTTCAGCGTTATCTTGTGTCTACCGATGTCACATTCCATTAGTTGACTTCGTTTTTTCCTGTCTCTACTCCACCCCCTCTCCTGTCTCTACCGATGACACTTCTGATAGTCTTAATGATCTCTTGGTCCATAGGGTTCAGTTCCCACCAGTGCAAGCATCTGACTCGGTCCCTGCTTAACCACCTATCTATCATGTTTATTAGAAACGCCCTAGGGCGAGTAATGTTGTCGACCAGGTTCATGACCCACCAATGACTACTTTGATGCCTACTCCAGCATCAGTTCCTTCCGCTCCTACTTTTGAACCAGCAACAGTGCCTGAATTCTTGATACTCCTGATCCTTCTGCTTCTACCTCTGAACCAGATATAGTGTCTGATCCTCTTAATGACTTGCCTATTGCCTTATGCAAAGGTAAGTGTACTTGCACATATCCTATTTCTTCCTTTGTTTTGTATAATCATTTGTCTCCTCTATCTTGTTCCTTCATAACATCTTTAGACTCTCTCACCATTCCCACTACTCTCCAACAAGCCTTAACCTATCCTGGTTGGGGTGCTGCGATGGAAGACGAAATGGTGGCCCTTGATAAAGCTGGTACCTGGAATCTTGTTGATTTGCCTCTTGGCAAGAAGGCTATCTAGTGTAAGTGGGTGTTCACGATCAAAATGAAAGCTGATGGTACCTTGGAACGTTTGAAAGCTTGATTGGTTGCCAAGGGTTATGCTCATACCTATGGTGTTGACTATTCAGAAACCTTCTCTCCTGTGGCAAAATTGTCTTCTGTTTGCCTCTTCATTTCTATGGCAGCTAATTATGGTTGGAATCTTTATCAGTTGGATGTTAAAAATGCATTCTTGAATGGTGATCTTCTTGAGGAAGTATACATGGAGCAACCACCTGGTTTTGTTGCTCAGGGGGAGCGTGCGAAGGTATGTCATCTTCAGAAGTCTTTATATGGCTTGAAGCAGAGCCCTAGTGCTTGATTTGACAGATTTAGCTCTGTGGTTAATAAGTTTGGTTTGAGTTAGAGTAAGTGTGATCATTCTGTGTTTTATCAGCATACAGATGCTGGCATGATGATAGCATTCCTTTTGATGAGCTACCTGAGGATATAAGAAAGAAAGTTGATCCAGAGAAGATCAAACCATTTGCCTATCCTGAGAGATACCGTAGATTAATTGGGAAATTGAACTACCTCACGGTAACTCGTCTCGATGTGACCTTTCCAGTTAGTTTGCTTAGTCAATTCATTACTCACTAGTGCAAAAAAGGCTTTTAAGACCAGACAAAACAGGCTCGTAAGACCGGATGGACGGCCGGCCTTGTTCCAGCCGGTATTAAAAGTCTACATATAAGACCGGACTTTGATCCGGTCTTAAAAGTCTACATATTTTAGACCGGACATTTAAAAAATTCGGTCTTAAAATTTGTACTAAATGAACATGAAATAGTTTGATTTGGTTGGTCCAAAAACTCAACTTTTAAGATCGGCCTAAAATAGGCCGCTCTTAAAAATATCAGACTTTTAAGACTGGACAAAAATAAATACGTTCTTAAACTTAGCGACTTCTAAGACCGACTAATCATACGCGATCTTAAAAGACTGACTTTTAAGACCGGATGATAATTACGTCCGGTCTTAAAAATCTTCCTTTAAGACTGGACATCTAAATATAACATAACGGTCTTAAAAAGGCCAACTTTTAAGACCGGCTTAATATGACCTTTAAGACCTGTCATATAATTACATCCGGTCTTAAAAGTTAAACGTATAAGACCAGCTTATTTATTTCCAATCTAAATTTTCCCGAATTTTTCCCTGCTGTTGTTCCTGCTACTATATATATACACAAATCCACTACCCAATCCAGCACATAAAAGTCGATACTTTAAGCTACAAGCTATGAACAATTATTTGAATAAATTGAATTAGAAAAATGATACAAATATTATTCACCATAAGTTATTTGGCCTCTTAATTAATCTACAACACCTAAGTTAATTCATACAATAAGATAACTTACTTACAAATACAATAAGTTACAAATACAACATAGATGCGCCCAAAATAATATTCACCATGCCTTCATCTGATTCCCACCCAACAACGTAACATCCTCTTTTATAACATGATCGGATCTTGCCAAAAAAATAAAACAAGGAACAAACTTCATAGTCAAAGACATTTTATAAACATAGAAGGAATAATATATATAGTTAAAGCCTTAAAGTTGTCAAATAAATCTACATATATATGAATATTACCTTATGAATTGACTCTTTTATAAAGTGATATCTTCCCATATCCCTTCTTGATGATCACTTCTTATGCCGGGTTCATTATCCGCTTCATCTTCTTCATTCATGTCCGGTAGACCCCTTGAAAAAGGTGTACTCTCAGGAATACCATAATTTGAATTTTCCTCATCAATATCAATGACCCTCTTTCCTCGGAGAGCTAGAGACCACATTTTATTTTCTTGATCGGTGATATAGAACACTTGTTGCGCCTGGTCTGCCATAATAAAAGGTTCATCTCCAAAACTTCTACCATTGACATCGACTAATGTAAATCCTAGCCGATCGATCCGAACACCATTATTGACATCAACCCACTTGCATTTGAAAATGGGAAATCTAATTTTCACATAGTCCACCTCTCATATCTCTTCAATAACCCCATAATATGGCATGACTGCCAATAAAGGGCTCTTGTCTTTCGAACTGGAGAAGTGCATAGATTCAGCCTCTGACATAACACCACTATTCTGGACTATGCTCCTATCATCTAGGGACTTTGTGTAAAATGTATAACCATTGATCACATACGAATTCCAACTTATGACATCAACCTCAGGACCACGTGCTAACCATTTGAGGATATCAGAAACACATTCCTCCCCCTCGACCTTTCGTTTGAACTAGTGTGCAAAAGTTCTGTTATGCTCCCTAATCAACCTTTGCTCAGTCATTCGAGGATTTTCTTTCCTCATGGCTTCTTTATGTGCAGCTATGTTGGCTTGAACTTCATCAACATTATTCAAGATATATAAGTGGACTTGTGACAATTCATTAGGATCCACAGTCTTTACTGAAGCCCCTCGCCTACCCACTCCAGCATGATGACGTTTTGGAAGCCCAATATGTCTTACTTTGGCCAAATAATTTTGACAAAATTCCATGGCTTCTTCAGAAACATATTTCTGAACAATCGATGCTTCTGGATGGTATGCATTCTTCACGTACCCTTTAAGGAATTTCATAGATCTTTCAATTGGGTACATCCACCGTAAATGGATAGGGCCGCACAACTTTATCTCCCTCACTACATGAACAATTAGATGAACCATGATGTCAAAAAATGTAGGAACAAAAAGCTTCTCAAGGTGGCACAAGATAAGATGTCCTTCATTCTTCATTTCATCCAACTTTTCAATGTCGAAAACTTTAGAACAAACCGCATTGAAGAAGACACAAAATCTAGTCAAAACAACCCGAAGGTCATATTCAGCGATGCCTCGAATAGCTATTTGGAGTAGCTGTTGCATCAAGACATGACAATCATGCGATTTTTGGCCTACTAATTTCAAGTCCTTCATCGATACAAGCCTCTTAAAATTTGAAGAATACCCCGAAGGAACTTTTGTGCCATGTAAACACTCATCCTTGGATGTAGCTCTTCATGTATTCCCATTGCTTGCAAATCCAATCTTGCCTTCACACCATCCTTGGAACTGCCTTGTATGTTGAGAAGCATGCCAACAATGCTATCACATACGTTTTTCTCCACATGCATGACATCGATACAGTGTCTCACATCAAGATTGCGCCAATAAGGAAGATCGAAGAATACAGATCTCTTTTTCCATATATTTGTATCTTTTCTACTGTTGGCTGTCTTGCCGAAGATGACATTGATATTTTTCACCTTCTCATAAACTTGCTCCCCAGTCAATGGCACCGGAGCATCTTCATATTCTTGGCCACCAAAGAAGGCTTTCTTTAATCAACGATATGGGTGGCCCCGTCTAAGAAATCTCCTATGTCCAAGATAAACCGTCTTTCTTCCATGTTAGAGTTGATGGTAGCATGTGCCTTCTTCACAAACTGGACATGCTTTATGGCCCTTTACCCTGACAAGTTACCATATGCTGGGAAGTCGTTTATAGTACAGAATATCATGGCTCGCAATTTGAATACCTCATTCTTGAAAGAGTCAAAAACATCCACACCTTTTTCCCATAACTCCTTCAAGTCTTCGATCAAGGGCTGAAGGTAAATATCAATGTCATTTCCAGGTTGTTTTGGTCCCGAAATCAACATAGACAGCATGATGTACTTTCTCTTCATGCATAACATAGGAGATAAGTTGTAAATAATGAGGAGTACAGGCCATAAACTATGTACGCTGCTAAGGCTTCCATATGGATTCATGCCATCCGTGCTAAGGGCAAGCCTACGGTTCCTAGGTTCTTCGCCGAAGTTGGGAAATAATTGATCGATTTTCTTCCATTGAGCAGAATCGACTGGATGACGAAGCTTTCCATCAAAAATCCTCTCATCTGCATGTCATCGCAAATGTTTTGCATCATTTTCATTCGCAAACAACTGCTTGAACCTTGGTATGATTGGAAGATACCACAACACTTTTGCAGGCCCCTTATTTGACTTGTACCTTGGGGTTTCACATATCGGACAATTCTGCTTCTCTTCAAACTCTTTTCTATACAATACACAGTCATTTGGGCATGCATGGATCTTTTTGTACTCCATCCCCAGTGGACAAAGTATTTTCTTAGCATCATAGTATCGATGCGGCAACACATTATCATCCGGAAGCATGTCCTTAAAAGCCTCAAGCATTTCAGAAAAACTCTTGTCGCTCCATCCATGATGTGCCTTCAAGCTTACCAATTTCAATATAGCGTTCAACAATTGGTATTTTTGACACCCTGGGTATAGCGGGGTCTCCGCATCACTGCACATATTACCATATGCATGTGATTGTTGAAAGGCCTCTTCTCCTACATCACGAATAATGTCCTCTATGCGATCGTCCATATCCGTGTCATTATCATCAAAGGCCACTTCCCCATGTTGAGACCTACTTGGTATTTTTTCACCATGCCATACCCATACTGTATAGGTCTTACAAAATCCATGACAAATTAAATGTGTGCGTATAACTTCAGGACTTAGTCGCCTCTCATTCAAACATTTTACACAAGGGTAATAAAACTTCCCACTATCATCATTGGCATTTTGTTTAGCAAATTCAATAAAGTCCCTCACCCCATTCTGATATTCAACGCTCGTCCGTAAAGCATTTATCCAACTGTGATCCATAGTAGAATTCCTATGGACGGAAAGATTTAACATACATATAATAAGGCAAAATAAATGCATAACAAAGAATCACTTTTGATCATGAATATCACAGTGAAGCTAAACTAAAATACTCCCGAAGCAAAATAAATGCATGATGAGGAAATTTAAATGCTTCGCATGAAGGTCTTGTGGACTCACCTGTAGCATATAAATTCAAATGTCAAATAAGAGTCTTTCTCCCGCCACGAACGTTGATGTTGGAGACAGCAAGAGTATCCTAAAAACATTTGTTGGTCAGTTGGTTAGGTCTCAAGTGCAAATATAATCTTTAGAATAGAATATTCATTAACAACAAAAAAGCACACAAGAGCATTTCATCGATTTCGTTCAACTCAAGAAAAACCCAGAACGATAAGTAGGAAAACCATGAAGTTATATAATCGAAACACCTCTTACAGCTTGGTCTAAGTTTAGCTGAGGAACGAGGAAGTGATTGTCGAGAGAGCAACGCGAAGCACCGACGGAGCAACACACAACCACGGGAGACAGAACCTCCTCAGTAATCACTTTCGGCGCGACAAGAGAAATTCAGAAAGGGAAATTTAATTTTTCGCGTGACAGAGACATGGTTTTATGTTTGGATTTTTTAAGACCGATTAATTACAAAGCATCCGGTCCTAAATATTTTATATTAAATTTTTAAGTGTTACTATTAAGACCGAATTCTTATCCTGTCCGGTCCTAAATATTTAAGACCGCAGTTTTATAATACTCCGGACCTAAGTTAATTTTTCAGAGAAAAGAGTATTGACTTTGGGCCTTTGGCGAGCGCAGAAAGTTATCAATGCTATTAATTAATGCTACTATTAATTACTTGAAGAAAAAATTAAAAAGAGACAAGGTTATAGTTCTTAATTAATGCTATTCTTAATTAATGCTACTATTAATTACATGAACAAAAAATTAAAAAGAGACAAGCTTATGGTTCTTAATTAATAATATACTTAATTAATGCTATTATTAATTACTTGAACAAAAAATTAAAAAGAGACAAGCTTATGGTTCTTAATTAATGCTATTATTAATTACTTGAATATTGCTGTACACATTGCCAAAAAAAAAAAGCAGAAAATTATCAAAGCTTGTTATCCTTCAAAGCCCAGGCAATATCGGCTTGAGCAACATTAATTTCCCGCCGGATATCAGCAAGTTCCCGTCTTATTCGTATTAGGTTGTTAGAGGAAAGAGGACGAGGGTCAGCAATCGGCGCACTGGGGCCAACTGCTTGGAGAGGTGGAGCAGGAACCTCTTCATGGTCGGAAGGCTGGAGGGGGGGTGCAGCAATGTCTTTATCATCGGAAATAACAATGGATCCAACGACCTGAGACTCTTCTGTTTCAATCGAACGCACTCTCGATGGAGGATGCGCACCATATAACGATCGACGGAAGGCACGAGCATCACGAGTAAGAGCACCCCTACGAGCGGTTATCTTGTATCTAACCATGGTTTAAGCAGTACGTTGGCGCAAAGAGGTATGAGGCGTTTATTAATAAAGGCAGAGCTAGAGGTAGTTTGGAGTTACGAGGTAGTGCGGAGTTAATAAGGAGTGTTAAGGACAGAGAGGTAAGGAGCAGACGAATGGTCTACACTTTACAAGCAAGTTTTATAAATATTATTTAATTTTTAAGATGAATTAATATTAAGACCGACCTTTTATCATTTCTCCGGTCCTAAAAGTATATTATTTATTGATTTAACTGAATTAATTTTAAGACTGGCCTTTTATCACTTCTCCGGTCCTATAAGTATATCATTTATTTTTTTAGTCAATTAAATTACTTTTAAGACCGATCTTTTATCAGTTTTCCGGTCCTAAAATTCATTTATTCAAGATTTAATTTCCTAAAAAAAGTTCATCGTTTCAAATTCCGGTAGCAGAGTCGTATCCTTACACTCTATCAGAGGATCTCTTCGGCTTCCAAATAAACTTCCCAACGTAACTAGGCGTCTCCTCGTATTCTGATGAATTGTGCGTCTAATCAATACACCCCAACTACCAAGTCCCTTGACTTGTAGTTATCACAAACAATAAATGATTTCACAAGTGAAAACTCTCTCAAAGAGTAGATAGAATAAACACTGAAGTACAAAGTATCAAAATGATACAATACAGATGAAAGCTTGATACAATAAATGACTCAATAAATTTTCGCTCTAAGTTGTTGTATCATATTGAGAAGAAGTTAATGCACTCTATTTATAGGTAGAGAACATTAAATGACCGTTGAAAGATGATTCCAACCGTTGGAAGTGATTAGCTTGAGTTCTGGTCATCTTCTCTCTCTAAACTTCTGCTAATCCAAGTGTTAATGTGATCTGATGTGGCTCTCTGAGAATTTGCCCGTTGGAGATGACTTTACTTGTTGTAGTAAGCATTCTTTAACGTTTAGAAGGCGTGCTCAGATGGATTAGCTGAGAATAGGTTGATTTGCAGAAGTGCATTTAATGCACTGTACACTTTTTGCTTTATGGCTTTGACCTTCATTGATCTTCATCTGTGATTGCTGAATTCACTCAACAAACTTGTTAAACATAGCTAGGAATATGATTGAATGAATTATGGAAGCAATAAGAACAAACAATAATGATTTGCAAATTCGCGTAATTCAAAACTCAATTTTGACCGTTGTATACTGCGGTAAGTTCCTCTATACTGGAGTATGGCACTGTGCATAAGTGTCCATACTGCAGTATCCAAAGTCATACTGCGGTAACCAACTTCCAGAGACAAAAACATCGTGAATTGATTTTGAAAGATATGCTCTATACTGCGGTATGCAACTAACATACTGCAGTATGCTAGTTTTTGTCAAAGTTGAGAGTCCCCGTGATTGCCCAATACTGCAGTATGAAAACCTATACTGCAGTATGCAATAGTTATAAAATTTGAGAGCTTTCTGAATGAGCTTGTACTGCAGTATCCAAATACATACTGCGGTATTGACTTGGGTGAGAAAATTTGATTGCTCTCGGGTTGGCCCTATACTGCAGTATACATACCTATACTGCGGTATTGGCTTGTTTTGAAAAACACGGTTGCTCTCTGGAAGTCCAATACTGCGGTATGTCATCCTATACTGCAGTATTGACTTTACTTCAAAAATTTGCTTGCCTTCTGTAAGTCCAAATACTGCGGTATAGCATTCTATACTGCAGTATTGACTTAACTACAAAAATTGGATTGTTCTCTGGAAGTCCAATACTGCGGTATGTCACCCTATACTATAGTATTGACTTAACTTCAAAAATCTGATGACCTTCTGTAGGTCCAATACTGCGGTAAAGACACCTATACTGCAGTATCGATTTAACTTGAAAGATTATTTCCTTTCTGGAAGGCCCTTTACTGCAGTATGCAGACCCATACTGCGGTAAGCAACTATCAGATGATTTTTAAAGATCTTGGAAACTTTCAAAACATGTTTTACACTTGTTGTTAATCATCAAAACACATTGAGAACTAACAATAATAACCATATATAATCAAATATCATATTTTAATATCATTTATTTTCACTAAATATAAATTATTGATAATACAATATTTAGATAATTAATATAATGATTATTTTATATATATATATATATATATTTGTAGTGGTTAACAAACCGCTACAAATATGAACAAAAATTTGAAAACGTGGCAAAACTTTTTCAAAAAAATGATGGGAATATTTTGTATCAGTTTACAATCACTACGAATATCAAAAGAATGAAAAAATGCTGCGAAACTTTTTTCCAAAAAAATGGCAGGAATATATTATAGCAACTTACAACCGCTACAAATATGAAAAAGAATTAAATCCGGCAAGAATATTTTGTAGCGGTTATAATAATTTTAAAGTTTGGCACATTTTTTATATAATTAGTAGTGGTTTACTAATTGCTACAAGTTTGGTCAATTTCACTATGAAGCAGTTTGTTAACCACTACTAATGTCTCACACACGACATCAGCGCAACCTCATATAGTAGCAGTCATTTGAAAATGCTACAAATACTGTAACAGTCAAGCCATATGTAGTAGTGGTTTCTGTTAACTACTATAAATCGGCTTGCAACGGTGTATTTTGTATCGGCTTTTGTAACCGCTACGAATTGAATGCCATTTGTAGCGCCTAAAACCGCTACAAATACACAATTTTAACCACTACAAATGGTCTTTTTTTTTGTAGTGAAGGAAGATTAAGCAATGGTTAAATCAGTACTATAATTATCTCATGTCGCTTATATCACAAGCTTCTCAAGAAGCATTTGAGGAACAAGAAGAAGATGACATTCAAGGACTCAAGAGTAGCTCCTATGTAGAACTTGCAAATGGCAATAACTTTGAGGGAGTCAAAATTGAAGCTCAGGACTCATTGTTGTGGAGGAGCTGATAATGAGAATTCTGGGGATGAAGTATATGCTGGTAGTACAGAAGCTAAGAATTCATTGTTGCATGAAGAAGGTGGCTAAACAGTTGGATTTGTCCTTTGCACCTCACAACTTAGCTACCAGCCCCAAGTGTTCCTTAGACCTTGCCTTATAGAGGAGACAAGTAAGGAAACCATGAATCATCCTTTTGAAGATTACTCTTTATTAGGTGTGAGTTCCATTGACTTGGACATTGATGATGTGATTAATGATTGAGCTTAGTTTACACACTGATAATTGTGATCATGACTATGGTAGTGCATTGGATTCATGTGATGATAAATTTCTCTCTCCTTCTGTTGATAATTTTGATTCTCTTAGGAGTGAGATTTCCAACCTTAACTCATCTGATGATAATCTTGTATTCAATTGCCTTTGTTCAGGAGTACAAAATGTCTAAGTGTGGGGGAAGTGATCGAATCATATTTTTATATGATTTTTCATTATTCAATTAGAATTCTTAATGCATTTTCTAGTACATTATTGCATTATTAAGCACTAATTTAAGTTATGGACATTTGTATTGAATTAAGTGTAATTAGGGGTTAAACGGTCATAATTTGTTAATTATTCATGTAAATGATTTCTTTAACTTTTGATACTATCTTGTGTTTAATGTTACATTGTAGGTGTTTAAAAATAAAATTTGAGATATTGGAGGGTTGAGGACTCTTGGAGAATATATTATAAAGAGCAAGCTTGAAAAGAATACTCTCTTTTTTTCTTTTTGAAAAGAAGAATACTCTCTCTCTCTCTCTCTCTCTCTCTCTAAAACAGTTTGGATTTTGATACGTGGGCCATGAGGAATTAATGAAGCAAAGGAATTCAAGCCCAGTGACACAGCATTCCCGGCCCAAGAAGGAATTAAATGACCAAAGAGAGGCCTTGACCCAAAAAAAAAAAGAAAAAGACAGAGACTGAGAAACGAAAGGCGGCAGCTGGGAATTAAGAGAAGACAGACCCGATAAGAGAGGAATTTAGCATAACCAAATTAATACTGAAAATTGAAAAATATCACAACACTCGCAATACAATACTAGTCTTTGAGCGAAAAAAAACAATACAATACTAGTCTCTCAAAATGAAAGAGACACTAACCAACAGTAGTCTCTGTAGGGACTAATCACTTATACATACCCATTTTGATTGATTTTCTTGGGTTCTTTTTTTTTTTTCTGGACAACAAGTGCAGAGCCACATTAAGTGTCGGGGATCAAACCCTGGCTTGGGTCACTAAGAGCACATCTTGTGTCAGTAGATTAAAATTTTCTTTAGTTCATTGAACTACCACCACTGGAATGAATTATGTGGCCTTCTCACATTGTGGCCCCACCATGTTTGAGAAAGAATCTGATACATACCCATTTTGATTGATTTTCTTGGGTTCTCTCTCTCTCTCTCTCTCCCCTGGACAACACACGTAGAGCCAGATTAAGTGTCGGGGATCAAATCCAGGCTTGGGCCACAAAGAGCACATCTTGTGTCAGTAGATTAAAATTTGAGTAAGTCCCTATTTAGTCCCTGAAAAAAATTACAGACTCATTTTTGGTCCCTTAGTAAAAATAACTCATCCCGTAATCCTTGACCACATTTGAGACACTTTACTGCATGTGTCCGCTTCAACCTGAAAGGACTAACGTGGACAATTTTTGGATTTTGCAGGGATTACGGGATGAGTTATTTTTACTTAGGGACCAAAAAGGGGTTCGTGATTTTTTTCAGGGACCAAATAGGGTATTTACTCTTAAAATTTTCTTTAGTTCATTGAACTACCACCACTTTGCCAATGAGAGTTGGCATAGATGGTAAGGGATCCAGGACTAGGCCCTTAGGTCGTGGGTTCGATCCCCTCTGCCGTCGTTAGGACTCCTTTGGTAGGCGATCTCGTAAGTCCCCAGTAAGTGCTCATAGAGCCTGGGGCCGTGCCCTGGCCTTGGTGGGGGACTGATGCCGAACCCCTCTAAAACTTTTTTTTATCAAAAAAAAAACTACCACCACTTTCCGAGCAAAAAAAAAAAACTACCACCACTGGTATGAATTATGTGGCCTTCTCACATTGTGGCCCCACCATTTTTTTTTCCTCAAAGGATATATATATTAATACTACAGATTGATACAATACATAAAAATAACTACAAATAAATCTAAAACAAATACAACCAACATAACAACAACAACAACAACAAAATAAACTGGATACAATATTAACCAAGCACCGTACATTAAAATATAAGAGTAGAAGTAGAATTATGAACATAATCAGCCTCCTCGAAATCCAATGTTAGAAGTGACGAACAAGAGAGTGTTGGTTGGAAAATCCACCCTAAAGGGCACACAATCTTAAAAGCAATAGTTGCAATTAAATCAGTTAACTGGGTACCCTATCTTGGGGTAAAGAAACCAAAAAACCCAACCTTAGAAGAAAGAAGACTCTTGATGTCCTGAAGAACACTTTTGCTCCTCTAACCAAACAGATCCGGTGACATCGACCACAAACTAAACCACAACTCTTTAGATCTTCCCCCAAGATTACAGATCCGGACTACCAAGAGATAATCGGATCTCATAACGTCCAAACAACTATTCAACCAAGAGGATTTGAACTTAGATCTGACAGATCTGTTTATTTATAGAGACAAGAACACCCCCATAAAACCCCATACCACAAAAACAAAAGCAAAAACGAAGAAAACCAGAAAACTCTCACTTCGACAGATCAGATCTGAAGAAGGAGAGGGAGAAGCTCGCCCCAAGAACGAGAAGAGTGCTCACTGGCAGCGTGTATCACAAGCCATCAGCAAGAGAAGGAAGGCCACGAAGAGACGAGGCAAAGAAGAAGAGAGAAGTTGGACCTTCTCTCTCAACCTTCTCTCTCTGTCGGCAGCCTCATAAATCCGTGTTGTTGATGCCCCACCATGTTTGAGAAAGAAAATAATGATAGCTCATATTTTTGTCTATGTTACTATCACTAGCATTATATAAAACCATACAAGATCTCATTACTTCACTTCATATACTTGCCCACACATGAGTTATTATAATTACCATGGCAGCTGAAAAATCTAAAAATTTTAATGTTGAAGCTTTGCCACTCCTTTGGGATGGAGACGATAAAGGCCTATCCCAAGAGTGCAAGGACCTAATTGCAAACTTACCTGCAGAACCAGATTTGCCTATGAACAAACTCTACCAATATCAAGGTGTCTGGCTCCCCAAGAGGATAATTCAAGCCATTCTCAATTGTCAAAACCACTTCCAAGCCCTAGACTCCGATGTAATCCTTGTCACCTCACCAAAGTCAGGCAGCACTTGGTTGAAAGCCCTCACCTTTGCTATTCTTAACCGGAAGACCCATCATCCGAACCCGACCCGAACGTACTCTACTCACCCTCTCCTTACCGCCAATCCTCCTGCTTTGGTACGCACCCTAGAAACCGTCCTCTATAATGGGCAAGCCGAACCCGACCTGAGCTTTTTCTCATCACCAAGGCTTTTGTCGACTCATATGCCATATGTTTTGTTGCCAGATTCCATCAAGTCGTCGCGATGCAAGATAGTGTACTTGTGCAGAAACCCAAAGGACCAGTTCGTCTCTTCATGGCATTTCAGGAACAAGCTAAGACCAGAACTCCAAGAGGACAACAAGATCGTAGATTGGTTCAAGCAATTTTGCAGAGGAGTGACACCTTGGGGGCCATTTTGGGATCACATGCTGGCGTACTACAAGGAGAGTTTGGAGAAGCCAAATAAAATAACGTTTGTGAAATATGAGGAGATGAAGGCCGAGCCTGATTGGGTATTAAAGGACCTTGCTGTGTTTATGGGGTATGGATTTTCTAAGGAGGAAGAGGCTGATGATATTGTGGGTGATATATTGAGACTATGTAGTTTTGATAATTTGAGCAATTTGGAAGTGAATAATAGTGGGAAAATGCCACATGGAATAGAACATAAAGCATTTTTTAGGCGTGGGATTGTTGGAGATTGGAAGAATTTTCTCACATCTGATATGGCTGAACAACTCGATGTAGTTATTCAAGAGAAGTTGGGGATACATGGATTGAAGCTTTAGATCCATCAAGATGATCAGAACATCACGGTTATTGATAATAATAAGGTTTGTGTACAAACTTTTGAGTATTTATTATTACATTTGATACAAGTATTTGAAAATATTTTAGATTAATAAATAATAAATGTGGAGGCAAATTATTATATATTTTTCTTTCATATCTAGCCTCTCCTTTGAAATAATTATTTCTTTCTTTTTTTCAGGTGAATGTGAAAGTGTTCTCTCTCGATCGTTATTATTGCATTCTACATAAAGAATAATGGTTTTAATTTCTGATTCTAAAATTTGAAGTCTTAGTTGACTTCTTATGTTCAACTGATCCTCTTGATGAGGTGTGAAACAGTGTGAACGTGAAGAAGAGGCAGTAAGTAAAATTAAGATCATCAGCACTGAAGTCTAGATGACAGAGCTTTTGATTGATTATTTTCTGATAATGATATGTAAGAGCTGTGTTTCTTATGATGTAAAAGTTTCGTTTGATTAATGATGTCCTCTCCTGAATCTTTTTTTAAATGATGTCCAGTCTTCCCTCCCAAGGCTCTACATCAAGTTCTTCAGTCATATATGACTATGCTTCCTTTTTTTTTTTATATGGATTTATTATTCAATGATAATAATATAAACATGAAATACATTGTCACATGTGATTAATTGGAAAACTTGACAAAATGGATATAAAGAACTTGATCTAAGTATTTTCCTTTTAATCTTATAATCACACACACATATATACTCTCATACGTTAATTTATGAGTATAATAGAGCAAATGAGACAATCTTTGAACCACTTGAATCCATTTTATGCTATAGAATTAGTAAATAACTTGAGATTTAAACTTACTTTCCAAGGTTACTATTTTAATAATTACATCTTTAACCTTTCGTAGTCTTTGGAAAATCATTACTAATTATAGAAAATTCAAAATAGAGTGGTTCAAGACTCTATTTAAAGATATACACGCCCTCTACAAGGACAAAATATGAAATGGGTCATACTCACATCCATTGATTCCTGAAAGTCACGTAAGGCAACACTAATCATTTGGTCATTCTGCATTTTCAGAATATACCGCGACTTGGAAAATTGATAACTATTAATGCACAAGTCCAATTTTGACCAGATAAGACTTTCCATAATGCTTGGAATGTGTAATCTCATACTGGAAAATTTTGTGTTTACCTAATGTCATATGCCCTGTTTTTACTACATCCAAAGATTAGTGCTCGTGGAGGGTTTTAATCTTCCCTTACATCATAACTTGCATCCATAATCACTAATAGCTTTTTTTTTTTTTTTTGAACATTATCACTAATAGCTTACATACATGTTCCTACACATGCTAGACCCTATTAGTATGCTTGGTTACTGATTTACACATCATACTAAGGTCCATATATCACATACATATCAAAACTTAGTCATATTAGGCCTTCAAGTTTTCTTCATAATAAAACCCCATTAAGCTCTTTAGAGCTCTCATTCTTCATTCTTCTGCCTCTTTGCCCTTGTTCTTGGATGGATCTGGTCCTATGTTAATGTCATAGTAATAGAAGAGTGAGATTTATAGAAATCTCAGCAGCAACATTCCTACTCAAGCATTCAATCATACAAATATCAATACAATAATTCATAAATAATGCCATGAGAGAGTTCACATTCCATGAACATATATTCAATCAAGAAATTGTATACATGGCTATATCACAATTTCAAGCAATAATCCCAACAAAACAAGTATGACAAAATATCTAAGCTGCATCCTCAGCCTCATCTGCCTCGTTTTTTTAAACAGATTTGGGCTTCAGTTTTCATCTTATTTGATTGTCTGTCTACCCTTTTATTTCCCTAAGGAAATTCCCTTACTAGACTTGGAGTTTCTCTTTCTTTTTAACTTGAAATTATCATTTCTTCAGGAAATAATGACCTTCAAAGATGCAGCCTAATATCCTCAACTAGTTACTCCCCCACTTTATCTACTTATTTCATGCCCTCTCAAGAATTTTAAATAATTTGTTCTTGCTAATTTAAAGTAATTAGCAAAAATTCCTAAACTAAAATCGATAAATTTTCATATGAGAAACTTTTCTCATTTTGACTTCTTTTGGTCCTCAAATACAGAACAAAACATTTATCTGTCTTCCATGAATCTTCGAGAATTTGCTAGTTTCATTCATAGTTTTGAATAAACAGCCCTTATTCTCGTATTTGGCCATTCTAAAAAAGGTCGGTTAATATGCATACGCACAAATATGAAATTTTAAGATTCCAATCAAGGAGCCTGAGGGGAAGAGTGGGGGCTTGTGTTTTTGTTGGTGCAAGAGGAAGTAAACAATGAGGTTCTGTTTAGTTCAAAGCATTTGATTCAGGTAAAATCTGGGTCGGACTCTGTTGAAATGCCAGATTTCACATTTGTTTACGGACCAGTAAAGGAAAACGAAAGAAGGAAGGTATGGGGCAGTTTGAAGGAGTTTGCGGGACTGGCTCCCATTCACTTCTCTTCTCATCCTCTTCTTTATCTTGACCATTGGATTGAAATTAGTTCAGAATTAATCTTTTATAAAAATATTATTAAAAAAATAAATTATTAAAAAAATATAAAAAATATTTTATAAAAATATTTTTATAAAAAATTAAATATGAACCGTTGAAATTTAATCCAACTATTGAGATGAATAAAAAGATGGGAAGAGGATGGAAAGGGAAGTAAGTGGGAGCCAAGTCCATTTGCTGGGGAGGTGAATGAGGCATGGCTGTGTGTTGGAAACTTTAATGATGTTTCCATGCAAGAGGATAAGAATGGAGGTAATCCTAAAGCTTCTAGGAGAATATTAAATTTCTAGTTGCTAATTGCGGATTGTGAGCTAACGGATTCCAAGGCCAAGAGTTCACTTGGTGTAATAAAGGAAGAGATGAGGAGCACATCAAGGAGAGGATAGATAGGGCTCTTGGAAATGTGGAGCTAAGGGAAGGTTTCCAAGGACTAAAGTGTTTCATCTTGAGCCAATTGGTTTCGGATCATTGCCCATTTAGAAGTTGTTTTGTGCTTTAAAGGCATTAGAACACCGAAAACATTTAAGTTTGAAAACTTATGGACTAAGCATCCTGAATATAAGGGACTGTTAGAGAGGGGATGGAATGAAAATGGAGGAATAGGGGTGGATTGGGTGGAAGAGGTTATTGGGAGGTTGAAGAATTGTGAAAAGACATAGTTAAATGGAGCAAAAAGGTGTTACCCAACAATAGGAAAAGAATAAAAAAAAAGTTTAAAATAACAGAGTACGATGGGGGAAATTTTACTGAGGAAGTGGTGCAGAAGGTGCTGGAGTTGGAGGCTATTAGAGCATAAGTGTGATTAGTTCTTATAATCACGATTAGTGTCCATCAGCATATTCTGATATGCTGATGAATATGCTGTGGTCCCAGTAGCTGCAGCCTTGCACACCGTTATGCAATGTAATCTGTAGAATATTTTTCCCTTGTATACGTGTCTTCATATAATAGGTTATAGTACTGATTTCTGTAACTGTAAATATTCGCCCGTACACATTGTGGTGCTATATATATCAGTATACAGCTGAGCTCAATGATTGCGAGCTTCAGAATTGTTTCCTCCATATCCTTTCTTCTATTTTCTTAAGTTGGTATCAGAGCGTCTTTTTCCAGGATGGCTGATTCATCCTCCTCCTCCTCTATTTCAGCCGACTCTGTTTCGCATTCCACCACTCGTTCCTACTCGTTGTTTAGCTCGTCAAGCCAAACCACCGTGATCAAGCTGGATCGCACCAACTTCTTGGTTTGGGAATCTATCGTACTCCCTTTAATCGAAGGAAATAAGCTGGAAAGTCACATTGACGGTTCCCGGAATGCTCCGACGAAACTTCTGTTCGAACCAAGTGGCACACGTCCCAACCCAGCATATCATGAGTGGTTCTCTGTCGACCAAATGCTTGTCGGCTGGCTGAGGAACACGATGACTCAAGAAATTTCTGTGCAACTCCTGCACTGTCAGACCGCTCAAGAACTTTAGACAGGAGCTCGTGACCTTACCTGCGCTTCCACCAGAGCTCGGGTGATGGTCATCAAGAGTGAACTCCATAACACTCGCAAGAATGAGCTGCAGATGGAAGCATATCTCAATAAGATGAAGACCTTATCCGATGAGCTAGCTTTAGCTGGGTCCCCCATAGCTACTGATGATCTCATACTCCATACTTTGAATGGCCTTGATTCATAATACAATGCCATAGTTGTCAAACTCATCGACCAACCTGATCTGACGTGGGTTGATGCCTAGGCTGCGTTATTGTCATTTGATACACGTTTGAACCAGCTGACACATTTCTCATCCCTCAGTGCTCAGCCCTCGATCAACGCTGTCACAACCAACCGCGATGGTGGTCGCGGTGTCACCTGAGGCTTCAGGGGAGTGGAGGTCGCTTCCTTGGAGGTGGACGCCGCGGAAATGGTAGGCCCTTTTGCATCCACTGCCAAAGGCCCGGACACACTCTGGCAACCTGTTACTACAAGGACAATACTGGTTTCAACAACAGCCAACACTCCTTATCATTCCCACAGGCAAATTATCAGTCCTACACACCTCATCCACAAGCTCAGTTTGCTACACCTTACTCGGTTGTGGACCCTGCTTGGTATGTTGATAGCGGCGCTAATTATCATGTCACTGCAAATCCTAAGCAGCTTGAGGACCTAACCCCGGTTGGTAAGTCGAATCACATTACTACTTGCACTGGTATGAAAAACCAGATTCTAGGTGTTGGGTCTGGAACTCTTCTCTGCAATAATCCAAATACTAGACCTACTAAGTTACTTCTTAAGGATGTACTGTATGTCCCTTCGATCACTAAAAATCTGCTAAGTGTTAATAAATTGATTCGAGATAATCCAGTTCAAGTGGATTTTACTAATCATGGTTGTCGTGTGAAGGATCGAGTGATAGGAACACCTCTCATACAGGGAGTGCCAAAGGGAGGAATGTATCCACTGATGGAAAGAAAGCATGAAGTTCAACCCCAGACGATGATGGTGACACATACGAATCAGACTGAGGCTATGAGGTGGCACCACCTATTAAGACATCCTAGTGAAAGAGTCATGAAAAAAGTTCTTAATAATTGTAATAGCAATGCTGCTAAATTTGTCAGTACCTGTGTGAGTGGCAAATCTGTTTGTGAGGCTTGCCAGTTAGGTAAATCTAAATACTTACCATTTCCAAATTCTGTCTCTCAATCTAATTCACCTCTGGAATTAATACACACAGACCTATGGGGACCCTCACCCATACCGTCACATCATGGACATAGATTTTATATTCACTTCGTGGATGATTACAGTCGGTACACTTGGCTGTATCCACTAAAACACAAAGGGGAAGCCGTCCATGCATTTAAGATTTTCAAAGCACTTGTTGAAAATCAATTTGATTCACATATTAAAGCTTTGCAATGTGATAACAGGAGTGAGTTTAAACCTTTCATCCTTTTAGCAAATGTAGCAGGGATAGATATTCGGTATACCTGCCCATATACTTCAGCCCAAAACGGAAGGGCCGAATGCAAACACCGCCACATCGTTGAGATGGGACTCTCATTGCTGGCTTACTCTGGAATGTCGTTGAGGTACTGGGTGGATGCATTCCAACACTCTGTGTTCTTAATAAATCGATTGCCAACACCTACGCTGAACGATAAGATACCCTTGTTTAGATTAAAGAAAACAAAGCCTGATTATGGTAGCCTACGGTGTTTTGGATGCGCTTGCTATCCGTGCTTAAAACCTTACAACTCTCACAAATTCCAATTTCATAGTGAGAAGTGTGTATTTATCGGTCTTGCATCTCAACAGAAAGGATACAAATGCTTAAGTGCTGCGGGTAAAGTCTTTATTTCACGTCATGTAGTATTTGATCACAATCTGTTTCCTTTTCGAACAGGCTTTATACAGAAGCATTCAGCAGATACTGGGCAAGCTGGCGGTGTCCCATTCATAATCCAAGCTGAGCCACAAACTAATCTTGCTGCAGGTGGAAATGGCATTACAATTCCCTAGTTCGTACAACAATCAACTCCTGAGAAAGCATCAGGTGAACAAGAAATTTGTGATGTTGGACCACCTCTCGAACCAAATTCCACTGCAGCTGGTGTATCCAATGAACCCAACACCAATACAGCCCCTCAAAATGACGTTGGGCCATTAAATCATCACTCTATGGTGACCAAATCCAAGACAGGCATATCCAAGCCCAAAACTCCTTATATTGGGTCCATTAGTGCTGCCACTGTTCCAAGATTGACATCTCCGCCAAACACTGAACCTCGCTCCACCCGTGATGCCTTATCCTCAGTAACTTGGAGAAAAGCGATGGCGAAAGAATTCGAAGCCTTACAGCGAAATAAAACCTGGGTCTTGGTACCATATAATCATCAAAAGCTCATCGGGAACAAGTGGATCTTCAAGACAAAGCTCAAGGCTGATGGCTCCCTCTTGAAGCATAAAGCGAGGCTTGTGGTAAAAGGTTTTCAACAGACTCCTGGTATAGATTTCAACGAAACATTTAGTCCGGTTGCTAAATCAACTACCATTTGAGTCATTTTGTTGATTGCAGTGACCTTCAACTGGCCAATACGTCAGCTAGATGTCAACAATGCTTTTTTGAACGGGATCTTGCATGAAGAGGCATTTATGCACCAACCGGAAGGTTTCATCAATCATCGGCGGCCCAACCATGTCTACAAACTGGTAAAAGCAATTTATGGCTTAAGACAAGCTCCACGAGCTTGGTTTGATAGACTGAGATTCACCCTAATTTCTTGGGGATTTAGAAATTTGAGGAGTGACATATCTGTGTTCATGTTGCAAACTCACAATCTTACAATATTCATTCTAATATATGTTGATGATATACTAGTCACAGGCAATAATGATATTTATGTGGAAAAGTTTGTTAGTCAGCTGAACTCTGCTTTCTCGTTGAAAGACTTGGGTCCTCTCTATTATTTTCTCGGCCTGGAAGTCAATAGGAATTCTCAGGGTATCTTTCTCAATCAGTCAAAATATATAGTCGACTTGCTTAGTAGATTTGGAATGCTCGAATGCACGCCGGTCCCTACACCTATGGTGACAGGCAGACACTTGTCTGTGCAAGATGGCATGTTGTTGGATAATCCAACAGCGTATAGACAAGCAATAGGCTCGTTGCAATATCTCACAACCACTCGCCCAGACATTTCATTTGCAGTCAATAAATTAAGCCAGTTCCTGTCACAACCAAGAAGCAGCCATTACCAAGCTGTCAAACGGATTTTTCGTTATCTAAAAGGAACTTATAGGTATGGCCTACATATTAAGCCATTTTGCAGTACCCAGCCTCAGTTGACAGCATACACAGATGCGGATTGGGTGTGTGACACAGATGATAGAAGGTCAATGGCAGGTCACTGTGTATTTCTTGGCAACAACTTGATTTCATGGTCTTCGAGGAAGCAAAGAGTCGTCTCTCGATCCAGTGCAGAGTCTGAATACAGGTCACTTTCTGATGGAGCTGCAGAGGTGAAATGGTTGAATTCTCTTTTGTTTGAGCTAGGATTATATCTCAAAAGACCCTCCATTATTTGGTGCGATAATCTCAGTGCAAAGGCATTGGCAGCGAACCCTACAACATGTCAGGAGCAAACATATTGAAATCGATGTTCATTTTACCAGAGATCTTGTGTTGTCAGGCTTGATTGACATTATATATGTGCCATCTTCACAACAACTTGCTGATTGCCTCACTAAACCGCTTTCCCAGTCTAGTTTCCAAGCCTCCAGAAGCAAACTCGGGCTATTGGATATCACCCCTCGTTTGAGGGGGAATATTAGAGCATAAGTGTGATTAGTTCTTATAATCACGATTAGTGTCCATCAGCATATTCTGATATGCTGATGAATATGCTGTGGTCCCAGTAGCTGCAGCCTTGCACACCGTTATGCAATGTAATCTGTAGAATATTTTTCCCTTGTATACGTGTCTTCATATAATAGGTTATAGTACTGATTTCTGTAACTGTAAATATTCGCCCGTACACATTGTGGTGCTATATATATCAGTATACAGCTGAGCTCAATGATTGCGAGCTTCAGAATTGTTTCCTCCATATCCTTTCTTCTATTTTCTTAAGTGAGGCAGAATTAGATGAGGCACAGCAGAAGAGGAATGCTACTGGTGGCAAAGATCACGAGTTTCTTGGCTAAGAGCTGGTGACAGAAATTCAACATATTTTCATCTTTCAACAGTGCAGCAATGGCAAAAAATTCGATCTTAAGGATACAAGGAGAGGATGGTGTCTAGATAGGGGAGGAGGAGGCTGTTGCCAACAGTTTTGCATGGTATTATGAGGCCTTATTTAAACCATCTAATCCTAGATCGTTTGATGATGTACTGAAATATGTTCACAACTGCATTTCTGAGGAGATGAATGGAGCTTTAATGGCACCAGTTACAACGCGTGAGGTGAACGATGTAGTGTTTAAGGCTTTCAGCTAGGTGGAAACAAGGCGCCTAGGCCGAATGGGTTTAATGGTAAGTTTTATCAAAATTCATGGGATGTGGTAGAAGAGGAAGCTTGGCAAATGGTTAAAACATTTTTTGAAAATAAATGTGGTGTTTAAGTGTTAAATATAATACCCTAAAAATCTTATTTAGCATAACCACTAAATAATACCTATTAAAGTAGGTGAATATGTGGTCTCAAAGATATTATAGTTCATCTAGTTTAAAATTATAGAATTTTCTCCTAGAGTTAAATAAACCCAAACAACTCAAATACTCTAAGTTCATTTAGGGATCATAAAATACCCTATAATTTTCATATTGAAGCATAGTTTATATTTAAATTTTAAAGGGGCATGAAATGTTATTGAAATATCAAACAAATTAGAGGAAAGTGTCAATAATTGATTGGACAAATAATTGTACATTAATTAAAGTAATTGCATTAATTTTTGCAATTAATTATTGAATCCTCTTAGGAACCATAAAATATCATAAAATGCAAGTAATTACCAAATTAAATTATGGTTCACATGGAATTAAAAGGACCAATAAGGAATTATGGAGAATACTTAAACAAGATAGGAGAAAAATAATAAATAGTTAGGTATTCATTAAATTAAAAAAATTGTGCCAAATCTTTATCAAGGAATTGATTAAGCATCATTAACTTATTAAGAGGTGAAATTTACTAAAATATCCTTAATTAACACACTAATGCATAAAATCATAATTGACTCATAGAAAGCCCTAAGGAGTTATCATCACACTGAGCCCAATTAAGGGGTGAATAATAACAATTAATGAGCAATTGAAATTACAACAATGAGGACACTAAATTTAACTAAATTAAAATAGGCATAATTAAAGATGTATAATTCCAATTAAAAGTCAATGACTAATTAAGAGTTGTTTAAATGAATTTCTAAGGACTATAATTAAATTGGGGTTCCTAAAATAATATAAGATATCATGAAAATAAGAAAGTATGTTGTCTCCAAATTAGTAAGTATATTTATGCTAATTCTTGAATAAGTTGTCGGTAGGACTTAATAGGGCAAAATTCAACTCCCTAAATTTTTTATTAGGGATCATTAAATATTGTAAAATGCTATAAAAACCCCTAAACCAATTAGATGGAGTTCCCAACAATTTAAGAACAATTAAACTCACGATTAGTGATAAATTGTCATATAATTCACATATTGGCAAAATTTAGCCGTAAAGGGATAGGAAGAGGTCTAAAATAATTAGAGGACACTAAAAATAATTAGTAAACATCAAAAATTAATCTTAATTGAATTAACATGCATAATTAACTTAATGATAAATATTTACAAACAAGTTGCAATATTTTGGCTAAATTCAACAATAAAGTCTAACAAGGGATCCATAATTGTAACAATTGGACTTAGTAGGATCATAATTGAATTGATAATCAATAAAATCATTTCAAACTAAACCTAATTAAGCTTAATCCAATAGTAAACAAGAAGAAATTAATTTAGGGCTTTTGGCACAACAAAAACTCAATTGGACCATTTTTGGTAACCCAAATAATTGCCCAAACCACCAACAAAGCCCAAAACAACAATCCAACCTAGAGGACCAGGGGGCATTTCGGTTTTTAGAGGCTTCAAAGGGAAGAAATTGAGTTTCAACACATGTGTCAAAATTGGTCAAAGCTTCTAGATCACAAACCACTATTCATGGCTTAAAATGCAAGTTTGTCTTAGCTTCAAGGAGAAGGAAGAAGAAAGAGAAGAGGGGAGAGAGAGAGAGGGCAGATGAGTGTGTGTATGGTGAGGATTTAATTTTTCAATGAAGCCCTAGATCTAATGGTGGAGTTTTATCAAGAGGAAAGTTGCATTTTATTACCAAAATGTCCAACCCTTTTCCTATAAATAGGGGCCAAGCTCTTCACATTTTCCTCACACCAAGCAAAGCAACACTTGCTTATTTGAGAGAGAGTTGAGAGAGTTGGAGGAAGAGCTTGAAGAAGTCCAAGCTTTAGGTAAGCAAAGTTCTTTAGTTTTGAGTTTATATTCATAGATAGAAGTAGTTTTAATCTTTAAAATTCTAGAATAAATTTAGTTTCATGTTTTTATAGTTAAAAATAGCTTCATTTTGAAAATTTAGTGAAGGAAGTAGTTCTGCAAAATTTCCAGGTTAAGAACACTGAAGTAACGAAGTTCTGGCGAAAATTCGTCGGTTAGGCGATTTCCGAACGGGTCACAGAAAAACGCATATTTCATGTTGAAAATGTTATTGAAAAATTCTGAGAAAATTCATGATGAAAGTAGGAATATAGAGCTTTCCAAATCTGTAAATAACATGTTGAAATGAGCTCTGTACAGTGAGAAAGAAATTCACAAAGTTTAGGCTGCGAAAATGCTGGAAATTCTGGGCAGAGGATGAATGCGTGAAATCTGGGAATGAATTTTAAATTCTGGGCAAAGTCTGGTATTTTTAATGGAAAATATACATCCTAAGGAGTCCGGAACATTTTACGGATCTTCGTTTCGATTTTTCTAGAATTAGTTATGAATTTCCAAAGATAGGAGAATTTCTGCCCAATAATTCCAGCGGTTTTTCAATAAATTATGAGAAAATAAAATAATGGTTTAATATACCAAGGGTAGAATAGTCAATAGTGGCCAAAATATCTTTTAGAATATTATCTTTAAATTAATAGGACGATATTGCTCTGATAGGCTGTCCGAAAGAACGCAGACCGATCAATTACGTACCGAAGACTATCAACTCAGGTACGGACGCGTATTATAACACTAACTCTGATGCTTATGGTATGCTTATATGTGATAGATAGTCTGAAACCCTGTTTTGAAAAATTGATCATACACATACATCTTGATACGGGTTATAGTCGTGATAATGCCGTTATGTTTTCCTAGCGCTGAGGACACGAATGTACACCGTGGTACTGGAGATAGTGCAGACTGTAATAACATACATGTTGCAGTGGCCGTGTAATGTTATTATGTGAATATATGAATATTGTATGTGATTAAATGCTGTTTTGCCATGGATATCTGTCATACATATTTGATACATAAGCATGAGGTTAACCGTTACCTGAGGTTCAATGGTAATTGAACCTCAGCTCTTAACATAGCGTCAGGGACGGGAGGAACCAGGACCAAGGACAAGGATAAGGAGCCAGCGCAAGGACGAAGACAAAGAAATTTTTATTTCAACGTTATTTTGTTGATCCATTTTCAGACTACTATACCGCTGTGTAAGCAGCCAGATGCTACATCAGTAAATGTTTATCAGATACTCAAAATTTTGAAATTATTCCGATGCTCTACTCTGATCAATTATTTCAAAAACGCTTCTACTCTGGTTTAAATATTGTGAAAACAGATTTCAAAAATGAGGATGTTACATTAAATAATACCAATATTACATTGATCCCTGAGGTTGATAGACCGGAAGATGTAGGTCAGTTCAGACCCATAGGCTTATGAAATTGTGTTTATAAAGCAGTGTCGAAAGTCATGGCTAACGGGTTGAAAGTGTGGTTTATAACAAACCAGGAAGCATTTGTTCCTGGAAGATTGATACATGATATATAATGTGATTGTTGCGCATGAGGTGTTTCACTAGTTAAGAAGAATAAAGGGTAAGGAGTGAGTTTGCTCTAGAAATGGATATGAGCAAAGTATATGACACAGCATATGACACAGTGAAGTGGGGATTTTGTGAGAAAAATGGATTTTGTCGAAGTTTGGTTTTTGTGAAGCCGGAGTGAATTTGGTTATGCAGTGTATGTTGACTGTGAAGTTGAATTTGTGCTTGTCAGGGCGAAAGATTGCTGAGATAGTGCCAGGAAGGGGATTAAGGCAAGGGACCATTGTCCCCTAATATATCCACATCTTAGTAGTTGAAGTAATGTCATGAATGATTACAAAAATGCTGAGATGGGTTTATTAAAGGGAATTAAGGTAACATCAAGATGCCCAGTTTTGAAACAAGCTTTTTAGCCGATGACGTTTTATTCTTTATGAATGCGAAGAAACAAAAATGTCAACGATTGGCAGCACTGTTGGAAGATTATTACAGTATTTACAGATCATCGGAACAGCAGGCTAATTTCGCCAAGTCAGAAAATTTTTTCTCTAAAAACATCACAGAGGAGGTGAACAGAATGGTGTGTGGTGTGTTGGGAATTGCAGATATATAGAGGAGCCTGGAAAATACCTTGGAATTCCAAATGTTCAGGGCAAGTCTAAACACCAAGCCTTAGCCTATATTAGAGAAAGAGTGGGAAGAGAGATACAATGCTGGAGTGGAAGATTGTTAAATATCGGTGGAAGGGATGTGATGATTAAAGTACTAATTAAGTGCAATCCCAATCTAACATATGAGCTGTTTTAGTGATGATTAAAGTACTAATTTAAGTGTGCAGTCCCAATATAACGGGAGCACATAAGGTGCTTGTTACCTTTTGTGCTTTTTACATGCTCATCCCTCTAATCGGAGGGATGAGACATTTTTTTATTTTTTATTTTTTTTATATATTATATTTATTTAGATTTAAATTATATAGTACTTTCTGGAATGTTTTTTGAACTATCTCAAATTAATTAATTTCCATGATATTGGTATTAGAGGAGAAAATTTTTAAATACAGGACTGAAAATTAATTAATTTGAGATACTGGGTGTAAAAAAAAATCCTAGAAAGCCTCATATAATATAAATCTAAATAAATATATTATATTAAAAAAATTAAAAAAAAAAGTGTTAAACTGTTAATCTCTCTAATAAAGGGACAAGCACATAAGGTGCACATAAGACACCTAATATGAACCCCAATATAACATATGAGCTGTTTTAAGTTTCCTCGCCAGGAGTTCCATTGGAGAGCGTGGAGTGAAATGACGAAGGGTAAAAGAGAGGGTAGGCTTGGTTTTAGGATTTGAAAGCAATGAATCTGGCACTATTAGCTAAAACTTCTTAGAGGACCCTTAATGGCTCTGATGAGTTGTAGGTAACAGTCCTAAAAGGAATTTATTTTCCTGAGACTTTATTTATGGATGCTAAAAGAGGTGGACGTGCCTCTTGGATCTGGGCATGCATGTCTGCTGGAAGGGAGAAACCTTCTGTCTAAGGGTCTATTTTGGAAGATAAGGGATGGGGAAAACGTTGGGCTGTTGAAGGACCGACGGATTGATGAAGATGCTGGTAAATCTTGCAAATATTCCAGAGGATAAAGAAGATTGGACAGTAGCTGATATAGTGCATCATGGAAGGTGGAATTTGCAGAAAATAGAAGAGCAAGTAGATGAAAAAATGACAGTCATTAATTTCATCATTACTTGGAGTGGAAAAAAATGCCTACCATATGGATTTTATCTTGTTGAAACTCAATTTTGTTGTTTTTTAATCATTGAACCACCTAGTATTGTTATTTTCCTAACTTCAGAATGCCTTGGGAATGAGACACTGTTTTTGCTTTGAAATATGTTGGTTATATGCATGATTGCATGTTGTGAGATTTTGAGTTTCCTTTTTGTGTGGAGTCTGGTGTAGTGGAAGTATTAATTTGTCGCTACGTCACCAAAGATTCCCCAGTCTTAGATGATTTTTTTGTATTAAATGTTTCGAAAATCATCTCTAATTAATTATAGGTTACACTATATATCATACTACAGACTTTGCGTAGCCTGGCATTTTTAGGCCCTTCCACAGGTCTTGATATGGGTATATGTTGAAGGAAAGGATTAGTAATTTTGGGTTGACCTTCACAAAGTTATTTGTTCCTATTTTACTCTTCACTTTATTATACTATTTGATAGGTTTGCCAATATATAAAAACAAACGCTTACAAATCAAGAAAAGCTTCACAAGAGGATGCTCACCACCGTAATGATCCTCACAAATCACAATAAGAGACAAAGCTCGTAGTACACACACACACAATATATATATATAGCATTATCGGGGGGGGAAAAAAAGAACTCAGGAAGTCACAAATCAACACGTGAAGACAGCTAAAAGACTTCAATGATTAGACCCACATAGACCTTGGAGATAATCATCATTTACTGCAGAGAGCAGTTAGAACAGATCAATGACGCAGAATTATTTTTCAAGCACACACATGCATCGTATAAAAAGCATTAATTACAAGTTTTTTTTATATCATTAATAGTCTGATTAACATATTGTAATTGTTTATTATATAACATGTAATGATAAATATATAAGATATTTTTATTTCAATGAATGAAATATATGATAAAAACAACGAGAAAAAACGAAATAGATATCTTCATATGAAAAATAATTATCTGTGACCATACTTTTAAAACAGAATTTTTACCTGAACCTCGCTGCTCTCCATGGACTAGAGATTCCAATGAACTGATACGGATTTAAAACTTCAAACCATATTTTCCAAGTTTCTCTTGGGCAATATCATCAAGACGTTTGATCATGTCTAACGTGAGAAAATTCTTCCAATCTCCAACTTCTCCATTTCTAAAGAAACTACTATTCACTAGCCCAAATTGGGTTCTTCCGCTCTTATTCACTTCCAAATTACTTAAACTCTCAAAACTACATAGCTTCAATATATTTTCCACAACTTTACCATTCTCTTCATCCTCAGAAAAACCTGACCCGATAAACTTAGCAAGCATCTTCAAAATCTTGACTGGCTCATCCTTCAGCTCCTCGAACCTCAAAAACATTATCTGGTCTGGTCTCTCCAAACTCTCCTTGTAATACCCCAACACATGTTCCCAGACCGGACCAAAACCAATGACTCCTCGACAAAACTTATCGAATGAATCCTCAATCGAAAGTGACCCTTGAGTTTCTGATCTTATCTTGTTTGCAAAGTGCCACAGTGAAACGAACAGGTCCTTAGGGTTCCTACACAAGTACACAATCTTACACCCCGACTGGTTCACAGACTCCGGCAATAAGAGATAAGGGAGATGAGTTGCAAAGAGCCTGGGTGATGGCAGCAAGCTTAAATCAGGCATGGCTTTTTGGTAGTAAAAGTTCTCATCTAAGTAGGGCACAAGATCATGAGGGTTAGTTGTGAGAAGAGGATGAGAGTGATAATGATTGTGGCGATTGAGAATGGCGAAAGCAAGGGCTTTGAGCCACGTGGTGCCCGATTTCGGTGTAGTGACAAGGAGGATGTCGGAATCTTGAGCTTGGAAGTGGTTTTGACAGTTGAGGATACCTTGCAAGTGCCTCTTGGCAAACCAAAAACCGTTATATTGATGGAGTTGGACATTGATCCAACCTGATTCAGTGGGTAAGGTAGCAATGAGGTCTTTGCATTGTTGGGATAGTTCTTCGTCTTCATGGAGGTACTTGGGACGGACAGGTTGCTCAGAGAATGTAGACTTTTCTGCTGCCATGGTGATGGTGATAGATGATGAAGTGTGAAAGAAATGACCGAGCCCGAGCCATTGAAAGAGCAAATCACAATCTCAGTTAATTATGATTGTTAAAAATAATGGTTGAAATATCTAAAAATAAATTTTAAATTGTGATTTTAATAAAAGTTTTTGGACACGAGTGCCTATTACATTTTTTAAAAAAAAAAATCTTTGAGCTGGGAACAAATTTAAAATGGAAAGTTTCGCTTCACCCCTATTTTTTTGGTCCAACCATTTTTCACCATTTAAAATAAAATAGGTGTTAAAACGTTCAGAAATTTCACTATATCCCGTGAAACTAAACTGAAAATAAAATTTGTTGGTGAGAAGACAATTATGATATTACTTTATAGGTCAAAAATGATTATTTACAAGATATATGTAAGAATTTATTAGTCAAATATACTTATTTATAAGTCAAAAGAGTATTATGCCTTGGGATTTTAATTGTTCTCTTTAATACTCATCATGTCCTTAATATAACACATATATAAAGAATTTACCAAAGTTTTAAATAAAAGACATAGTTTTTATATTTGTTAATTATTTTTTCTATTTTATTTTTATCAATGTTCCTTTAACAATAATCAATGGAAGAATGAATGAGAGAATTAAAAATAATGAATGGAGTGTTTTAGAAAATACATATCATTTAAACTAACTCAGTTAACAACCTTAATCTAATCAAATTAAGTAAATATATCTTATATTAAAAACCGAATTGTATTTTGAAAATAGAGAAAAAGGGGAAGGAAAAATTTAGTAAATACAATTTATAAAATTTTGAGAAGTACATATAAAATCTTTGAATTAATTTTTTCACTTTTAAATTTTATATATTCTGGACTTTAAATTTTATAATGTCGCTTCTCCATTTTTTTTTTAAATTGAACTCATTGGAAAATTTTCCCCTTCCCTCCATTTCCCTCGTGCTGCACATGCTTAAAAAGTCAAAAGTCATTTTCAAAAGTAAAATTCAAAAGCCATTTTCAAAGAGCACTTACAAGATTCCCTACGATATTTGGCAATGATGAGCTGTGAGGACAGGAGTTCCACATCCTTACAAGATTCCCTGTTATCTTTCACATGGATGAGCTGGATATTGTACGATAGAAAGGACTAAAAGAAATAACGAAAATTAAATCTAAATAGTGCTACTCCTCATATTTTAAACTAGAGCTATCAATGTCCTCCAGGGCTCGTAATAAGAAAAATATCTGTTTTTCAAAGTCTGGTCCGAGAGCACCAAAGCCAGGGTCGGTTGCAGGACCTAGAAATTACTATTCCAAATCTTAACTATTTTTCCTCCATTTTTTTTTCAAAGAAATATAATTAGTAAATTACAATAATTAAAAAAAACTCTAATTTATCAAATAAAAGTTATCAACATTCATATAAAAAAAAAACAATCATCCAACAAATAAGCAGTCACCAATTTATAATCAAAAACAAATTTTTCTAATAGTAATTAAGTATTTTTAGAATGTGATTTATTAATTATTTTGAGGTTTATAAGAGATTTATAGGTATAAAATTAAGAGTTTTGTCTATATTATAAGATATATGAATTTAAAAATTGTTATATTAATTTATATTATATTTTATTTGAAAGTTGAAGTTGCTTGGGAGATGCTGGAGCCTGGAAGTAAAGAAAAAGAAGTATTAATATATTTTAATATTATACTATTATATCATATGATTATCATTATTATATCCAAAAAGGAAGGTAGCAAAAAAAGTGGAAGGTAGCACCGCTGGAATAAAATAATATTTTACTTTACTTTATATTATCTTATTATATTATATTACTTTATCATATTATATTATTTTATAATTTAAAAGTGGAAGTAGTGGAACGGATAGTGGAGGCTATGGAATATTGTTATATTATTATTATATTGCATATTATATATATATATATATATATATATATATATATATATGACGGGTCAAATGGGCCGGCCGGTAAAAGTCCATAGCCCTGCAGGGTCGGCCCTACAGGGCCTGACTTCACCTCTCTCTTCTATTTCTGAGGTCCGGCCTGTAACGGGCCAGAGTTAAACGAGCCGGCCCGACGAGCCCGACCCGTTTTGACGGCTCTATTTTAAACGTAGGAGACATTTATGAAATAGATTTTGATTTGATACATTTATCTATTTTATTTCTTATATTTATGACATTTTTTTAAATTATAAATATATAATTTAATCTTACACAAAAATATTTTAGTAACCTACCACACATGTTATAATTAAATAGTTTATAGCTAACTTAGTCTCTCAAATTAGATAAATGGTCTAACACTAAAAACTAGAGAAGTATAGGTTATGATATAAAAATATCCATAAACTTAATTATACCAATGCTAAAAGAGGTGGACGTGCCTCTTGGATCTGGGCATGCATGTGTGCTGGAAGGGAGAAACCTTCTGTCTATGGGTCTATTTTGGAAGATAAGGGATGGGGAAAATGTTAGGCTGTTGAAGGACCGACGGATTGATGAAGATCAGATGCTGGTAAATCTTGCAAATATTCCAGAGGATAAAGAAGATTGAAAGTAGCTGATATAGTGCATCATGGCAGGTGGAATTTGCAGAAAATAGAAGGGCAAGTAGATGAAAAAATGACAAAGGCATTAATTTCATCATTACTTGGAGTGGAAAAAAATGCCTACCATTTGGATTTTATCTTGTTTCAACCATTTGAAACTCAATTTTCTTGTTTTTTAATCATTGAACCACCTAGTTCATTATATTGTTATTTTCCTACCTTTAGAATGCCTTGGGATTGGGAATGAGACATTGTGTTTTTGCTTGGAAATATGTTGGTTATGTGCATGATTGCATGTTGTGAGATTTTGAGTTTCCTTTTTGTGTGGAGTCTGCTGTAGTGGAAGAATTAATTTGTCGCTACGTCACGAAAGATTCTCCAGTTTTAGATGATTTTTGTTTGTATTAAATGTTTCGAAAATCATCTCTAATTAATTATAGGTTACACTATATATCATACTACAGACTTTGCGTAGCCAGGCATTTTTAGGCCCTTCCACAGGTCTTGATATGGGTACATGTTGAAGGAAAGGATTAGTAATTTTGGGTTGACCTTCACAAAGTTATTTTTTCCTATTTTACACATCACTTTATTATACTATTTGATAGGTTTGCCAATATATAAAACAAATGCTTACAAATCAAGAAAAGCTTCACAAGAGGATGCTCACCACCTTAATGATCCTCACAAATCACAATAAGAGACGAAGCTCGTAGTACACACACACACACATATATATAGCATTATCAGAAAATAATAGAACTCAGGAAGTCACAAATCAACACGTGAAGACAGCTAAAAGACTTCAATGCTTAGACCCACATAGACCTTGGAGATAATCATCATTTACTGCAGAGCGCAGTAAGAACAGATCAATGAAGCAGAATTATATTTCAAGCACACACCTGCATCGTATAAAAAGCATTAATTACATTTTTGTTTATATCATTAATAGTCTGATTAAAATATTGTAATTGTTTATTATATAACATGTAATGATAAATATATAAGATATTTTTATTTCAATGAATGAAATATGATAAAAACAACGAGAAAAAACGAAATAGATATCTTCATATGAAAAATAATTATCTGTGACCATACTTTTAAAACAGAATTTTTACCTGAACCTCGCTGCTCTCCATGGACTAGAGATTCCAATGAACTGATACGGATTTAAAACTTCAAACCATATTTTCCAAGTTTCTCTTGCGTAATATCATCAAGACGTTTGATCATGTCTAACGTGAGAAAATTCTTCCAATCTCCAACTTCTCCATTTCTAAAGAAACTACTATTCACAACCCCAAATTGGGTTCTTCCGCTCTTATTCACTTCCAAATTACTTAAACTTTCAAAACTACATAGCTTCAATATATTTTCCACAACTTTACCATTCTCTTCATCCTCAGAAAAACCTGACCCGATAAACTTAGCAAGCATCTTCAAAATCTTGACTGGCTCATCCTTCAGCTCCTCGAACCTCAAAAACATTATCTGGTCTGGTCTCTCCAAACTCTCCTTGTAATACCCCAACACATGTTCCCAGAACGGACCAAAACCAATGACTCCTCGACAAAACTTATCGAATGAATCCTCAATCGAAAGTGACCCTTGAGTTTCTGATCTTATCTTGTTTGCAAAGTGCCACAGTGAAACGAACAGGTCCTTAGGGTTCCTACACAAGTACACAATCTTACACCCCGACTGGTTCACAGACTCCGGCAATAAGAGATAAGGGAGATGGGTTGCAAAGAGCCTGGGTGATGGCAGCAAGCTTAAATCAGGCATGGCTTTTTGGTAGTAAAGGTTCATATCTAAGTAGGGCACAAGATCATGAGGGTTAGTTGTGAGAAGAGGGTGAGAGTGATAATGATTGTGGCGATTGAGAATGGCGAAAGCAAGGGCTTTGAGCCACGTGGTGCCCGATTTCGGTGTAGTGACAAGGAGGATGTCGGAATCTTGAGCTTGGAAGTGGTTTTGACAGTTGAGGATACCTTGCAAGTGCCTCTTGGCAAACCAAAAACCGTTATATTGATGGAGTTGGACATTGATCCAACCTGATTCAGTGGGTAAGGTAGCAATGAGGTCTTTGCATTGTTGGGATAGTTCTTCGTCTTCATGGAGGTACTTGGGACGGACAGGTTGCTCAGAGAATGTAGACTTTTCTGCTGCCATGGTGATGGTGATAGATGATGAAGTGTGAAAGAAATGACCGAGCCTGAGGCATTGAAAGAGCAAATCACAATCTCAGTTAATTATGATTGTTAAAAATAATGGTTGAAATATCTAAAAATAAATTTTAAATTGTGATTTTAATAAAAGTTTTTGGACACGAGTGCCTATTACATTTAAAAAAAAAAAAATCTTTGAGCTGGGAACAAATTTAAAATGGAAAGTTTCGCTTCACCCCTATTTTTTTGGTCCAACCATTTTTCACCATTTAAAATAAAATAGGTGTTAAAACGTTCAGAAATTTCACTATATCCCGTGAAACTAAACTGAAAATAAAATTTGTTGGTGAGAAGACAATTATGATATTACTTTATAGGTCAAAAATGATTATTTACAAGATATATGTAAGAATTTATTAGTCAAATATACTTATTTATAAGTCAAAAGAGTATTATGCCTTGGGATTTTAATTGTTCTCTTTAATACTCATCATGTCCTTAATATAACACATATATAAAGAATTTACCAAAGTTTTAAATAAAAGACATAGTTTTTATATTTGTTAATTATTTTTTCTATTTTATTTTTATCAATGTTCCTTTAACAATAATCAATGGAAGAATGAATGAGAGAATTAAAAATAATGAATGGAGTGTTTTAGAAAATACATATCATTTAAACTAACTCAGTTAACAACCTTAATCTAATCAAATTAAGTAAATATATCTTATATTAAAAACCGAATTGTATTTTGAAAATAGAGAAAAAGGGGAAGGAAAAATTTAGTAAATACAATTTATAAAATTTTGAGAAGTACATATAAAATCTTTGAATTAATTTTTTCACTTTTAAATTTTATATATTCTGGACTTTAAATTTTATAATGTCGCTTCTCCATTTTTTTTTTAAATTGAACTCATTGGAAAATTTTCCCCTTCCCTCCATTTCCCTCGTGCTGCACATGCTTAAAAAGTCAAAAGTCATTTTCAAAAGTAAAATTCAAAAGCCATTTTCAAAGAGCACTTACAAGATTCCCTACGATATTTGGCAATGATGAGCTGTGAGGACAGGAGTTCCACATCCTTACAAGATTCCCTGTTATCTTTCACATGGATGAGCTGGATATTGTACGATAGAAAGGACTAAAAGAAATAACGAAAATTAAATCTAAATAGTGCTACTCCTCATATTTTAAACTAGAGCTATCAATGTCCTCCAGGGCTCGTAATAAGAAAAATATCTGTTTTTCAAAATCTGGTTCGAGAGCACCAAAGCCAGGGTCAGTTGCAGGACCTAGAAATTACTATTCCAAATCTTAACTATTTTTCCTCCATTTTTTTTCAAAGAAATATAATTAGTAAATTACAATAATTAAAAAAAACTCTAATTTATCAAATAAAAGTTATCAACATTCATATAAAAAAAAAACAATCATCCAACAAATAAGCAGTCACCAATTCATAATCAAAAACAAATTTTTCTAATAGTAATTAAGTATTTTTAGAATGTGATTTATTAATTATTTTGAGGTTTATAAGAGATTTATAGGTATAAAATTAAGAGTTTTGTCTATATTATAAGATATATGAATTTAAAAATTGTTATATTAATTTATATTATATTTTATTTGAAAGTTGAAGTTGCTTGGGAGATGCTGGAGCCTGGAAGTAAAGAAAAAGAAGTATTAATATATTTTAATATTATACTATTATATCATATGATTATCATTATTATATCCAAAAGGGAAGGTAGCAAAAAAAGTGGAAGGTAGCACCGCTGGAATAAAATAATATTTTACTTTACTTTATATTATTCTGTTACATTATATTACTTTATGATATTATATTATATTATAATTTAAAAGTGGAAGTAGTGAAACGGATAGTGGAGGCTATGGAATATTGTTATATTATTATTATATTGTATATTAAATATATATATATATATATGACGGGTCAAACGGGCCGGCCCATAAAAGCCCGTGGCCCTGCAGGGTCGGCCCTACAGGGCCTGACTTCACCTCTCTCTTCTATTTCTGAGGCCCGGCCTGTAACGGGCCAGGGTTAAATGGGCCGGCCCGACGAGCCCGGCCCGTTTTGACGGCTCTATTTTAAACGTAGGAGACATTTATGAGATAGATTTTGATTTGATACATTTATCTATTTTATTTCTTATATTTATGACATTTTTTTAAATTATAAATATATAATTTAATCTTACACAAAAATATGTTAGTAACCTACCACACATGTTATAATTAAATAGTTTATAGCTAACTTAGTCTCTCAAATTAGATAAATGGTCTAACACTAAAATCTAGAGAAGTATAGGTTATGATATAAAAATATCCATAAACTTAATTATACCAAAGTGTATAATACTTTTAAATTTGTTTTCCATTGTTAAAAACACCGATGAACTTTAAAAATAGAGCAAAAATGACAAAACTGTCAAAATTATCTAATGTCTTTTACTTTTTGGGAAAGAAAATCATGAAGCACAACCTTATCCTTAAAGTCATGACTTCAAGACTTAGGGATGCGCATTTGGGAATTTATTCCCGAGGCCAAATTCTTTTAGAAGAGGGAATAATACCTACCCTAGTGAGGGCCGAACCTTACTCTCCCACAATCGTGCTTTGGCAAGCGAAGTAAACGAGCTGTTATGTAATACCCTTAAAATAAAATTTTTTAAAAAAAACACAATAATAATAATAATAATAATAATAATAATAATAATAATAATAACAACATAACAATAACAATAACATTAAAAAAAATTGTGTATGTGTGTGTATCTTGTAGCAGGTATACCGTCGCCAATTTGGATATGGTGGCAATATCTTGCCATTGTGCAGGGGGGAGAGGAAAGATATATAAACATATATATATATATCCCGAACCACCTCTCCTTCCCCTATGTGTGTGTGTGAAATAGTGCATGTGTTGTTAGTTCTCCGTGTTTTTTATAACTATAAATCCTAAGTTATTGAATTAAGTAATATATGTTTAAGTTATGGTTTGTTTGAGCAAGGGTTAGCTCATGCCTGAGCATACTCAATCTAATAGCTTATTCAAGTGTTTTAGAGAGTCATGCTCGAGTAGAGTATTTGTGATGCCCAAGCATCATCGGGCTCAAAACGAAGAAATGCAAATTAGAGAGTAATGCTCGAGCAGAGCATTTGGCATGCCCAAGCATCATCGAGCTATACGAGGAAATTGTAAAGTTGAAGAGGCATGCTCAAGCACCATGCTCGACAGTAAAAGTGTGCTCGAGCAGCGCCAATTCTCTTCACATTCTTAGCCTCTGGATGACCTGTGCCTGAGATTGAATAGGTCATGCTTGAGCACCATGCTCAAGTAGAGAAAATGTCTTGCTCAAGCATCAGCGATAGAAATTGTTTTTTTCAAATGACACCAAGAGAAGCTTGCCCAAGCAAGCTTAGGATCTTGCTCGAGCATAAGGTGATCTCTGATTTTTCTATTTGCTTCTTATAATGATGCCTAAGCATACAGATAATCATGCTCGAGCATGATCACCCCTATTTTTTAAATCTTCGTCTTCGTAAATCTTAAATCATCGTGTGTGATCTTATTTCTATATATCATTATTCATTACTATTGCTAATTGCTTTTAATCAGTTTGTTAAAGAGTTTCAAATGATTAATTTCATGATTGATTAACAACAAAATTGCATAAAGCAATTTGTGTCTCAGAGAAGCATTAAATGCAGTGTCCATAGCAGTGATATCCTTGATAACCACTCTCTGATCAATGTAAAGCACTTACCGATATTCCGCTCGCGCATTAAATGTTATTTCACAACGGGTAAAACAAAAGGAATGAAGAGAATGTCGTGACTGCAAATCCACCTGGATTATTTGAACGACGAAAATATTAACCAAGCTCCATCTGTCTAACGGATATATTCATGACTTACAATGGTCAATCTTCAAGCTTCGCCAATGGTCATTAATTGCAACATCTATAAATAACCAAAGCATTGAATTTGCTACCTGCTGAAATGATGTGCATTTAATTCAAACTTACTGTAATTTGCTATTTCATCTGTTTCATTAATATCTTCGGATAACTTGTACTTCAGTGCTTATCACTTATCTACTCGTGAGGAGTTTAAACACTATTTGATTATCTGTTAAATATTAAGATTGTGGAACCTTAAGTGTGGGTATACGATTACAACTTGTAAATGGGAGTAAGTTCGAGTGTGAGAGGATCATCCTGAGTTATAGAGTGTATAATTGTACTTGTATTTGAAGAGTTAGTGGAAATCCCAAGGTGTGCTTGGAGATTGGATGTAGGTCGAAGTGTTAGACCGAACCAATATAAATCTTCTGTATTTATTTCCCTTCTCTATCTTTATTTTACTTGCACATGTGTGTAACTTGCAAAAAGTTTTTGAGACCACTTATTCACCCCCCCTCTATGTGATATTCTATCTTCATGTGTGTGAGAATGTGAGATCGGGAGAGAGCACATGAGAGAGAGAGAGAGAGAGGGAGGGGGAGAGAGAGAGAGAGAAAAGAGAGAAAAAAAGAGAATTTATTTTATTTTTTTAATGTAAGTTATTTATTTTATAAGATTATTTAGGTAGTCAAATTAATTTCTTTTCAATAAATTTTCTTTAAAAAGTTGTTCTACGTATTTTTCTTTTTCTAATGAAAGTAATATAATACTGATTATTAAAAATTTTGAAATTAAAATATTGACAAGTTTTAAGTTTTGATAATAGATTGCTATATCTTTTTTAGAGCATGATTAATAGATAATGTTAATCGGTTTAAATTTATTAGTTGGTAGTTGTAGGAATTTAAATTTAATTTTTCTATCTAAAGGAATTTAGGATTTATATCTTATATGATACGTTTACCAATTAAATGAGATTTAAGGCATCTATTTGGATTACTGGAGGTATTGTTGTCAAGTTAATTGGTTTAGTTTGTCTTAAGTCTTGAATTGTATAAAATTATAAGTTGGAATTTAGAATTTAAATTAAAGTTTAATAAGATTTTTATTATGTGAAGATTTGAAGATTTGCTTAATAAATTGAGTTATACTTATAAACTTAAAATTGAGTTATACTTATAAACTTAATATTAAGTTGAAAAATTGAGGTTTGTGATAATAAGTCCCTTATATCTGAATTTATAAATCATTTTTAACTTATTGGAGGATATATTGAGGATTAGATGGATTCGATTTAAGGTTTATAAGTGAATGTGGATATTTGATTTTTATTTTTATTTTTTTATGTGAAACTGCTATTATAGGAAATTGGGTATTTTTGTTAAATCGAGGAGATGGTGATATTTTGATAATCATAATTAGTGAAAAATAATTTATAAAGGAAAAAAGTATCATTGTAATAATTATTTGAGGAAAAGATAAATTGTTGTTTGCTAAGAAAATTAAAGTGAGAGAATTATAATTTAATTAATCATTTATTATTGCATTAGTTAGTATTTTTGTTAATTCTATTAACATATAGTTATATTTATTTTTAGAGTGGACTTGATTTCTCTCACGCTTAAATCTTGTATCAAAAACTTGAAGTAACCATTTTCCAATTTATTGTGTATACTTATTGAGGTGATTACAAATGTATGTTCATATTTACAAATGATATAAATACGTTATAGTATTTCACATATGAAAAATGAATGTGTGTGTGTGAGAGAGATAGTAAACTTCTTAGTTAAATGAGCATAAATTTCTTTTATTGTTATGATTAAACTATTTATATTGTTATTATGATGGATTTTGCATGGTGCTGAATATTGAATTTGAGTATAAATTGTTGATGTTGAAATTGTAATATTGCACTACATATTGAGGTGTATTGGATTGTGATGAGATGTGATGGTAGAAGATTTATTTCATACCACGTGGTACAGCCACCACTAAGCGCGCAATGCTTGGCTTTGTCATTTTCAGGGCCCTTGATATCACCATTTTTCTTTAGTCGGGATAAGGGTCATCCCTTGGGATGGTAACACCTTTCTGTTGGTTCTCAAAATGTGTTTTGATAATAACAATTTGAAAGTTTCCTTTATAATTTAGATTCTTCTAAAAAAGGTTTAGAGTTACAATTTTTGAGAATGGGAACTGATTCTCGAGAATGAATATCAAATGCAAATGGTTTTACAAAGCCTGATTCTCGAGAATATCAGGATGATTCTCGAAAATAGGAACTCTCGTCCAAAGATTTATTCCTTGAATCTAATTCTCGAGTATAGGTGCATTATTCTCGAGTATGGGCCTCAGACATTCTCGAGAATAATGAATTTGCTCTCGAGAATTCAATTCACTATTACGTTAAAGCCTCATGTGTTGATTCTCGAGAATTAAAGGTATGATTCTCGAGAATGCTCTCATTCACCTATACTAACACATCTTCACTATTAATTCTCGAAAATTGAGAATTAGTTCTCGAGAATAGCTCACTCATTTACTTCCCACTGTTCTAGGTAACTCTCGAGAATGACAGGTTAATTCTCGAGAATCTAGTTTATCACTTGAATGCAATTATACCTTGATAATTCTCGAGAATACTTACAGACTTCCCGAGAATGTAATTATGGCTAAGATATTCTCTAATAATGCATAAATGTAATTCTTGAGTTCTAATCCTAATCATGCAATTCTTGAGAATGGAAAAAAGATTCTCGAGAATGATTTAATGAACACTAAGGAATTCTCGAGAATGATTGTATAAGTGATAAAGCAAAACTTTAAGCCTATAAACTCCACAAGTGTAGTGGCTGTATCAAGTAATAAAAAGTAAGTAAAGTATCATTTCCACAAGGATTTAGTACCCACAACTTCAGTTAAGCATTAATTTTACATTTTTGGTTAAGTTAAGTAAACCAAATTGAATTTAATTAAAAGAAAATAAAATCAAAATAAACTACCTACCATAATTATTAAATGAGCAACCTAAAGTCACTAATCCCTTATTAGCTTCATAAACCTTGATTTCACTAATTTAATTAATCTTAATATCAATTTTATTAATCTCGAGTATAAATAGTTGTAAGTGCCTGTCAGTCCACATATAATCCTCTCCTGAATATAGCTTGTTATGTCTAACATAGTTACTCAAGAGGAAACATAACTCGGACTCACTCTTCAACAATTATATGGAGCCATTAGGTATATATCTATCCTAATTGTAAATTAAATGTTAATCTAATCCCATATTACTTAATCTCAGAGCCTAATTAAAATTCCCTTCGTCAAGGTAAATCTTAATGCTCAAATTCATATTTAATGATGATCAATCACTAAATAGATAGATCTACATAAGATTAAGTAATCAAAATTAATATCAAATTTAACTAATAGTGAAAACCAAATTTAATTCACCAGTACGTTCATAGCTACTCTAGAATACAAAAAAAATTAGCCATACATGGTTAAAACCAAACCCATGAAAACAAAATAATATTCATATTCAAGCAAGACCGGAAAAGGAAAAAGAAATTAAGACTCTCAAAGAACCCCTTATTTACTCCTTTACAGTGCGTGTCGTTCTCAATCTACGCTAATATTCCATTTTCGTTCTTGCGCCGATGCTAAGCCGTCTCTCTGTTGCTGCTCCTTGCGTCTTTTTCTGTGATTGCGCGTCTCTAATCCTCCTTTCATATATATTGCATGTTGGTTGCTTTTGTTCTAATTTTGTACGTGGTGTAATCTACCTTTTTTTTATTGGGTAAAGTAGCAAAAATACACATATATTTTATTCTCAGAAGCGTCCAGCAATTTATATTTTTTTTTGGAGCAAAAATACGCACGTGGTAAGAAAGTAGAGCAAAAGTCTCATTGCCGTTAATATCCCATTAAATTCCAGACGTTTGTTAGTGTGCTGGAATGGCGAAAGATTCAAAAGAGTCCCGAGATGCAACTAGGCACAGATTCTATAAAGTTTAAATTTTTCGACGACTAACACCAAGTATACTACACCTTATCGATCGAAACCAGTCCTTGTTCTCGAAACTCTCAGCTCTGTGAACTCCAACGGCGAATAGGATACAACCAAGTATGGATGCGACGAAATCACACGTTTAAACTATGGGGAAAACTCAGCATTATGACAAAACCGAAATCGAACAATTCATTATTTATCGAAGAACTCACTCTCAGAATCATCTTAAATGATCAACAGGAATTACGACCAACATTAAACTAACTCCATTGTTAGTTTAGCTTAGGATCGTAACTTAGAACACATGGAGATTAAAAGTAAATAAGCTAAATTCAGGAAACAAAAAACCAAAAATGACATGAAAAAACATGGGAGAAAAAAGCCAACAAAAGACAAAAAATGGAGGTACAAAGTAAAGCGAGATAGAGAAAAGAGAAAGAGTACCCCATGAGATTGACGCAAGCGGGCGCATTGTACCAGCTCAGGCTAAGAAGTTTGTTGCATACTCTGCAGAGGTATGTTTTAGTTGAAAGAACATGAGAGTATAGCTGCATGTTGCCCGCAAATATTCAACTATGATCTTGAGTTCATATTCAGCAAGCATGAAGATTGACGCAAGTGGAGAAAATTAGCTTCTTTAGTGCTAGACTCTAACAATGGAGAAAATTAAGGTGTATATGGTAACATTCCTAGAATGACTTTTTTCTTAATTTCTATGCCCCAGAACAAAAATGGATGAGAATTACGTTTGGTAAATCCAGTTTTTTTGGGCTCCCGGGATGAGCCAGTTTATTTTTTGTGCTGAGGAGTAAAAAAAAAAAAAAGAAGCTAAAAATTTTGGCTTCTCTATTCCAAGGCAAAAAATCAAAGTTTATTTTTCCCTCAAACGATGTAGAAATTTACCCTCGTTCACCACCACCATTGTCGTTGCCACCCCCAACACCACCACCACCACCACCCCACCACCACCGTCACCGCCACCACCACTGCCACCACCCCACCACTGCCCCTACCACCACCACCACCCCCCCCCCCACCACCACCGCTGCCTCCACCACCAGCCCCGCCACCACTACCACCACTGCCTCCCTGCTGCCACTACCACCACCCTACCAATACTACGGCCACGACATAAATACTTTTTTGAATATACAAATTACATAAATAATTTTTTTAGGAAATTTAAATTTAAGTTTATTTGTAAAGTATAATAATTACATTAATTATTAAAGAAAAGGACAAAATGGTAAAAATAACCCATTAATCCTTCATCGTCCTCCCTTATTATTATTTTTAACTCCCAAACAAGGGGAAGAAAAATGTGTTACCAAACGTAATTATGATTCTCAGAGTAAAATTAAAATGGGTTAACAAATGTAATTCTGATTCTCAGAACTCTTTCAAAGCACAGAATCAGAAAAAACTGTTTCATCTAAGAAACTGTTAGTTCTCTATGTGTTTTGATGATAATCAACAATTGTAAACACACATCGGAGTTTTTGCATTTGCTAAAAATCAACTGTCAAATGGAAACTCGAGTGTTGATATGAATACTCGAGTATTGACTTGACAGAGAGTTGTTCAATTTCTTTTTCACAAAGCAATACTCAAGTATTGGGAACAATACTCGAGTATTGGACTTACATAGAGCACTTCAAGTTTTCACATTGAGACAATACTCAAGTATTGGAAGCAATACTCGAGTATTGGTCTTATAGAGAGCACTCCAAGTTTTCACCTTGAGACAATACTCAAGTATTGGAAGCAATACTCGAGTATTGGTCTTACAGAAAGCACTCCAAGTTTTCACCCTGAGACAATACTCAAGTATTAATAAGAATACTCGAGTATTGAACTCACAGAAAGAATTTCAACGTTTTTGCTAAAGTTCTCAATACTCAAGTATTCAATGGAATACTCGATTATAGATCATTCAGAGAGCTATCAAAGTTTTACATCATATGAAAACTCAAGTATTGGTTTTACATACTCGAGTATTGGACTTTAACAAAGTTTTTCATACATAACATCTTCTTATGAATACTCAAGTATTCACTTGAATACTCAAGTATTGACATGAAAAAACTCCACAATTTTTCAAGTGAATGAATACTCGAATATTGTTTTGGAAACTCGAGTATTGGGCTTAGAGGGAGCTTTTCCCTCTTGTCAATGATTTGAATACTCAAGTAACGAAAGGAATACTCAAGTACTGTGGTTTTGAACTTAAACGCATCTTCCTACCAAAAAGTTCAAAACTCGAGTATTGGTTTGAATACTCGAGTATTGTCCTTAAGGTCCAAAACTCACTTCACGATGATTTCTCTTTGGATGATGAATACTCAAGTATTGACTTAAGTGCACAGTGACAAACTTAAGTATTGATGAACATACTCAGGTATTGAGCGCAGAAATTGAAAATCAAATCTGACGAATTTGTGAAAGTCTTTCTTTTGATCTTAATACTTCCATTTATCATTCTTATATATTATTAACTATGATTAACCACTTTGCTAAGTGAGTTTCAGATGATTTAAAGAATGATTAATGAAGTTCAAGGCAAAAAGTATAAAGTGGTTCAGTTCATTAAATGCACTGCTCAGAAAGTTGCTTAAACTTGACTAATCCTTCTGCGCACGGTTGCAAATCATTAAAGAATGTTTTCCACAACAAGCAACCTCATTTCTAACTTATTAATTTGCAGAAGAACAAGTCAGATTACTTGGCTAGCTGGATTAAGCTAACTATAGAGAGAGAAGATGCTTAAAACACTTGCTAATCACCTGAAGACTTTTCTGATTTCTCAACGGTAATATTGAAGATGCAACGGTCAATTAATACTTCCTGAGTATAAATGGGACTGCATTCAAGCCTCTTCAACAACTACAACATCTGAAAACGCACAAGCATTCAAGTTTCACAACTACCTTCAGTTTTCACTTATATTTTGTCTTTTGACATTAAAAGCTTCAGTGTTTATCACCATCTACTCTTAGAGAGAGTTTTCTTTGATTATTGATCATTGATTGCAAAGAACCACAAGTCAAGAGACTTTGTGGTTGGGTTCATTGATTACGACTTGTAAGGGGGAGTAAGTTCTAGTGAGAGAATTACTCTTGAGTGTAGAGTGTGTAATCATTGATATAGTGGAAAATCCCAGAGTGTCTGGGGACTGGATGTAGGTCAAGTTGATAAGACCGAACCAGTATAAATCCTTGTGTCCAAGCTTTCTCTTCCTTATCTATGTTAACCCCTGTTTTCATTGCACAAAAACAGAGTATTTAATCGAAAAATTTCAGAATACCCAATTCACCCCCCTCTTGGGTATTCAGCTCCATTTACAGAAACAGTGCTGGGCAACAGAATGGTTGCTATGCACACCCTTATTGATTCTGGATGTATAGTTTTTGTACCTTAATAAGCTTCATGCTTGTTGAATATGAATGCATGAGATTGACGCAAGTAGACTGTCACACGTTAAAAACCTAAAGGGGTGATCGGTACGGAATATGAGAGAACTCACATTCCTTAAGCCTTAAACTTATATACAAATGCTAATTAATAATCATAATACCATAATATAAATTATTTATGAGTTCCAAATAACAAAAAGGAGGTAGGGTCCTACCTATAGACTACTTGGAGCATCTAATATTAATAATAATACAAAAGGTCTAGGTTTATAATTACATCAACTAGTAGCATTCCAAAATGAGACCGTAAGCTTTAATGCACTAAGAAGGCTCTTCACCACTCGACAGGAGGTACAGGATCAGCAATATCATCTGAACCAAAACAAATTTTTCCAGTGAATAACGTCCCATTATTATAATTTAATAAATTGCAAAAGTAAAATAATTTAAACATCTTTTTATTTTAACAATAGAAATATATTAATAAATCTCAATTTCTAAACCATACGTTCAAAAATAAAAATAGAATTCTATATAAAATATCGGTAATAAGATAATTTCATGTACAAAATAAAACCTTTGATTTAATATAATCAATGTAAACCATAATTCTTTCATGTACATAATAAAACCTTTGATTTATAATCAATTTAAAACATAATTCACAAACATTATCTAAACATTATCTTTTCATAGCACTTTTTACAGAACGGATGACAAGCGTGGCCACACAGTTCACGAAGGTAATTAACCAAGTATGACTCAAAGCCATGAAACAAGCAAGGACACACAGTCCATGAGAGTAAACTAACCAATCATGGCTCAAGGCCATGAAACAAGCATGGACACACAGTCCATGAAACAAGCATAGACACAAAGTCCATTAAACAAGCATAAGAACAAATCCCATAAATATCAAGTGATGAGCTCAAAGTTAACCATGGTGCACCAAGGACTAACAGAACTGCTATTAGTAACCAGCGTTTTATATTCTGTCATCTAAAAAAAAAATTCTCAAGCATGTTTGGGATCAATTCATCAAAGAAATAAAAATTCTTTCTTCAAGATAATAACAGCTCTATCTCATACTTCATAATTAAATCCCTCAGCATGAAGTTTCACAAACAATATCTGAAAACTTTCCTTCAAATTCAATCTGTCGATAAAATGTTTTTCAAATAATAAATTCCAGCTTATAAACTTTCCAAAATCTAAAATCATTTCAAAATAAAATTTATGAAAAAATATCTCAAAAGTATCATTTCCCTTTAACTGCATAATCGTGAATTATGCTTTAAAACAATTGGAAGAAAATAAATAATTCTTTACTCATATACTATCAACAAACATTCCTTCACAAAATCATACTTTTAAATATGAAAATTAACATAAAAGCTCAACAATAGAAATATCATTTATAAAAATTAGGGATGCTATTTACTCACCTGTTGCTCCTTCCGAAACTATACCTTTACCAAAACTCCTTTTGTTCGCTTTTCTCTTGAGCTCTCTAGCAATCGCCAATTCCTATAAATTTTGAAATTCATATATCAACCTCTAATGAAATTTACCTTCTAAGTTCAAAAATCCTAAAGTATCAACACATCCTCCAATCACACCTATCACACAATTATCTATGTTTCTAAATCTCAAGTCTTCTAAGTTCAACTTCAAAAACACTGATTCAATCCTCCTCCCAAAATTTGAAATCATACCCCAATTGCTTAGATTTCTTATTTACAACAGTACTTGTATCGCACAAATAGGAACCATGTAAACACTCCTAAATAATCATAATAAGAATCCAAACAGTGGCCTTTTATTCAAGTGTGGTAAGCAAGCCTCCATAGCTTTCTGCGCCCTATTGATAAAGTAGCTAGCCGGAGAAAAAGGTGATCTATTATTAATCCCATGCATATAACATATATGCATATATAGAAATGACAACGGAGTCAAGGCTTTGCAGAGAAACTTTAATCCTTAGTTTTGAATGGGAATGAAGAAGAACATAGAAAACTGGCATGAGAGGAAAGGATTGATTAAATAAGAAAGAAGAATGGGAAAGAGAGAAGAGATTATCAAAATGAAGATGATAATGGTGGGAGTGTTGATGATAATTGGAATAATAATAATGGGTAAAGAGGTCGAAGCTCTGTTTCAGCTCCCATTAAAACAGAGCACACATGCATGCAACTTTAAGCTTTCAAAGTTTTGTTGTTGTTGTTGTTGTTTTGGTACCCCTTAATCAGCAGAGAAAATCATCATACAGAACCATAGAACAATATCACCTCACATGCAACATCAAATTTCATAAATATCAGTTTCAATTTATGGTTTTCCTACTAGTTTTCTCAAATGTCTCTCACTAGAAATCAGATTTCCAGCACCCTTACTGCAACAGAAACCACCCAATCACAAAAATAAAAGACTCAAAGAGGCTTAGGTGGCTCACCTAGTTGAAGATCAGAGTTGCATGTAGGATTGAAGATCACTTTCTCCGTCCCTCACCCTCACCCCCTCGGTCTCACTCTCTTCTACGCTTTCTCTGTCTGGCCGAAGAGAATGGAATGAGAAATAAATGAATGAGGCTGTTTGAATGTTGGCCGACAAGAGTTAACAGATTAACGGAGTATATACGCTGTGTCTTTGCTTCCCAAATGGTTCTTTTATTGGGCCGAATAGATATAATGACAAAGGGAGTGTCGTTTGCTGCTATTAAATTGACTTGGACCAAAATAGTTAATTGGTTTAGGTGATGCGTGGTTTACTCATTAGCATAGGAATAATGGGGAAATAAGGAATATGTGGTCTGTAAATATTAGGCCGATTGAGAAATGTATATTGAGAGGGGGTGAGTGTTATGCTGCCATGTTTATGTGGGGTTCACTCCACAAAATAATCTCATTTAACTCTCTAAAAGTCTCTTATTTGTAACTTCGTCCTTTACTCATTTAATTACAAAAAAAAAAAAAATGGATAAGTGTTAAAAACTAATCCTTAATTCCATACAATGATTTTTCTTTCTCAATTACCTTCTCTAAGCTATAAAATATTCACTCTAAAATTTTCTAGGCAAAAAATTATCACCTAACTATTTTTTCTTGATTATTTTTTTCAAGATCCAAAATAATATCTAATAATTATCTTAAGTTTTTCCTCATGAAGAGCTTAAGACTCTAGACTCTTACTCATTTAGTAATCTATTTATTTCAGTCTAATTCCTAAATTCTTTATCTCAAAATTTAAGATGTTACATGAACGTATTTAGTAGAGTATTCTTTTGGCTGGACTTCAGACCAGTAGTTTTTGAATAACCAATCCACACTACTTTTCTTTCACTACCAAAAAACCTATTTTACAAACACATACAGGAAAACAACAACAAATTAAAAAATACAATAAGAAAAACTTCTCAAGCATGGTAAAAAAAAAAAGCGCCTAATATAAACTCAAGAAGATATTAGGGGGGTCCGAAGAGTGGTGGTTTTTGATGGGGACTGAATTGGCCGCAAAGCAGGGTCCTTATAAGCAATGACCAATTTGTCATAAAACCCATCCATTGTAGCATCATTTGGGTCTTCTCTGTCCTTCTTGATCAGACTCTGGAAACACAAGCCCAAGTCAAGATCATAGGTGAATATTTGCAAGCAACATGCAGCTATACCCTCATGGTCTTTCAGCTAAAACATACCTCTGCAGAGTATGCAACAAACTTCTTAGGCTGAGCTGGCACAATGCGTCTGCTTGTGTCAATCTCATGGGGAACTCTTTCTCTTTTCTCTATCCCGCTTTACTTTGTACCTCCATTTTTTGTCTTTTGGTGGCTTTTTTCTCCCATGTTTTTTCATGTCATTTTTGGTTTCTGGTTTCCTGAATTTAGCTTATTTACTTTTAATCTCTATGTGCTACTCTATTTTCGTAAGTTACGATCCTGAGCTAAACTAACAATGGAGTTACCTTAATGTCGGTCGTAATGCCTGTTGATCATTTAAGATGATTCTAAGAGTGAGTTCTTCGATGAATAATGAATTGTTTGATTTCAGTTTTGTCATAATGCTGAGTTTTTGCCATAGTTTAAACGTGTGATTTCGCCGCATCCATAATTGGTTGTATCCTGTTTGCCGTTGGAGTTCACGGAGAGTTTTGAGAACAAGGACTAGTTTCGATCGGTAAGGTGTAGTATACTTGGTGTTGGTCGTCGAAAAATTTAAACATTATAGAATCTGTGCCTGGTTGCATCTCGAGACTCCTCTGAATCTTTCGTCATTCCAGTACACTAACAGACGTCTCGAATTTAATGGGATATTAACGATAATGTGATTTTTGCTCAACTTTCTTAACCACGTGTGTATTTTTATTCCTCAAAAAAGCATATGATGTTAGGCACTCTAGAGAATAAAGCACATGTATTTTTACTCATTTATCTCTTTTTATTAGATATGATATCTATATTAAATTTGCCGTCCTTTGCGTCTCTCTAGCAACAAATTTAATCCACTTGCTTTGTGTGGACCCCACGGTTTTATCACTTCTAACATAATATAATAATATATTATATTATATTCTTTTTAATTTAATTTACTGGCTCTCTTAGATCACATAATATCTCCTGTACAATAAAATAAGATTTCAATAGATTTTCTGTTATAATATTCTTTTATCCTATAATTAATTAAAAAATGGATAAATATATAAAAGATAATTAAATATGTATAGAATATTAGTAAATCCAACTAATTCTCATAAAATATAAACCTATTTAATCATAAAATCTGTACTTATCAATAAGAAAAAATCTAATTTAGAAAGATTATTTGAGGAGTATATAGAAGCATCAGAGAGATCTAGTAAAGAGCATAAGGAGATTGTCACTAGCATTAAGTCAAGTGTTCAAAATATTGGGGTAAGTGTTCAAAATATAGAAATATATACGAGTCAAATTGTTTCAACCCTTAAGACTATGAGGCAATATAATTCCTTAAGCTTGATGATCACTTCTTATGATGATAATGATTATTCTGAGCAAGTATAAGGTACGCGATTGTATGAGACTATGGATAATTTAGAAAGTGATTATGAGCTTGAAATTGATGTAGATATCTCAAAAGTTTACTGATGAGAGTCAAGTAGATTTTGTTGGATGCTCTAAATTTTTGGAAGTGCCTATATCTATTTTCAAGGATATGCATATTGTGCTTCGTTTGAATTCAGTGAATACTTGTACTTCAAGATTGTCTATGATTGAGGAAGTACATGTGATTAACTGGAATGATCAAGTTTTGTGTTTGACACCTTGTTGCTTGAAAAGGAATTAAGACAAGATAATTGAGGTATTTGATACTTATGATTAGTGGTTTGTATTGAGAAATCTGGTTGAAAACTATAAACCAAACACTTCTTGAGAGGTAAATCAAGGGTTTTGCTTACATTATTTATTATTATTATTTTGTTTCTCTTTTGTTTTTGTTTTTGTTTTTCTTTCAGTTTTATTCACATTTGAAGATGATCACTCCTCTTATGGCTACAAAGTCTTGCTTGTGCATTCTTTCCTCCCTCGAAATTGGAAACATTGTGGATGGTCCTAAAGGAAGCACTCCACATCAAAGTTAGAGACCTAAACTAAGGGAGTACTAGTTCCTTCCCCTCTTTATTGATTTTTACAACATTTAGGATAATATTTGATTTAAGTGTGGGAGCGGGATATGATTTCTTTGATTTTACTTGTCCTTATACAATTTAAAAGAATTTTTTTTTCTAAAATTTTTGCGTTGTTTAGGATTGACCTTAATTTTAAGCCTTTCCCATCTTAGAAGAATATTATCAAGTCAAAAATTAAATTAGAAAATAATCTTTCAATTAAGCCTCTAAGTCTTGAGTTTTTGTATCAATCTTGAGATTGACTATGAGAATAGAGATTATTTTGTAATATGATCAACAGATTATTAGTTTATAAATATTTTACTACATGATTTCTTCAAAAAAATTAGATGATGGCCTTTGCTAGCTAAGTCAAACTATTATTTGGGGAAATGACTTAGGTAATTTTTTAAAAAAAAACACACACAGACACACACGCACGCACAACTCCAATGACTCCTCTGGACTTTACTTAGTAACCGGTGGCACTTCATCACAAATATTGGCATTCGCGTCACACGGTAAAGTAAAAGAGAGTAATGAGTTAGACTAAAAGCCTTTTGAGGTGCCTATTGGAGTAACTAAATAACTGATGCTGCATTATCTATATGCAGGGTCGTGTCTAAAGGGGACCTACAATGGCTCAAGGGGGGAAAAATGAATTAAGTTATTTTCTACCTGAGAATCCTTATAAAATTAAATGAAAAGCTTAGTTTAGTGGGAGAATTTGAATTTTTCTGGAGAAATTGAGTAGCATAATATTGTTTTACTAATCTTATGGTTGAACTTATTGCTTATCAATCCTTTGATCATGAGATGTTAAGAGATTATTACAATTTTTTAAGGCTATTGGCTTAGTGACCTATTTTTATAAGACATTAACCTTGATAACATGATCTAAGTGTGGTGGTAAACTGCTTTCTGTTTAGGAATTTCATAAACGATGTGTTTTTCAGATAATGAATTATATTTCTTTTGCTTGAGGACAAGTAAATATGGGGGAATTTGATAAGTATATATTTTATAATTAAATAAGTATAGATTCTGAGATATATTGGATTGAATTTATTATTATTTTATACTTATTTAATTATCTTTTATATACTTTTCTATTATTTAATTAATTATAGGATAAAAAGATATTTTGAGAAAAAGAAAAATGGCGTCAGAACCCATAAGAATAAGATTTTTTGGCCAAACCTCAGAGACAAAAAAAATTGTTACTAGTATGGATTAGAGAAGGAAATTAAGAATGGCAGAGGCAGAAGAAGGGAAGGGAGTGAGCGTGTGTCTCACTGGTGAAATGAACTGCATAATAAATTTTTAAAGGAAGACGCATTTACTTGCGTGAGTAAACCGGTTACCTGAGTAACGTCGGATGATGTTTTAAAGCAGTGTGTCATGCGTCGTTTCCATTCCTTTCCATTGGAGGGAAGAAAAAATATTACTGGAGTGTACAGAGATAGTCTTAGGGGTAAAACGGTATTTTGCTTTATTTTTATACTTTATTTTCTTCCAACCAAACAAAAATTTTCCTATTGACCCTTTTTTTTCCACTATCAACTAAAAGCATCAAGGTAAAATATTTTTGGGAAAATCAGTTTCAGGGCCCCTATTGGTCAAAAATTCCAGAAAAGGCCTAAACAATCTGAAAATTCAAAAAAAGACCCCAAGATTCTCAAAATTCCAGAAAAGGCCCAAGAGTGAGTTGTTAATGAGACTGATATAGTTGTTAGCGGAGTACTAATATAGTTGTTACCCGGGCTGATTTAGTTGTTAAATTTTTGTTTAAACAACTAAATTAGCCTGATTAACAACTATATCAGTACCCCGTTAACAATTATATCAGCCCCATTAACAACTCCGTAAATTTTGAAGGGTCTTTTCTGGAATTTTGGGACCTTTTTTTGAATTTCCAGATTGTTTGGGCATTTTCTGAAATTTTTTAGCCAATAGGGGCCTTGAAACTGATTTTCCCAATATTTTTCATTCAATTCAATTGTTATTATTTTCATTCCTTTTCATTTCCACCTTTTCTTTTATTCAAACAGGGCCTCAGGGGCATGGCTTCAAGACTTGGGGATACGCTCTTGGAAATTTATTCCCAAGGACAATTTCTCTTAGAGGGGGAACAATAACTACCTCAATGAGGGGAAGATTGGGCTCTCCTATGATCGTGCTCGGCAAGCGGAGCAAGTGAGCTGTTGTGTAATATCCTTAAAATAAAAATTAAAAAAAAACCAAAAAAACATTAAAAAAACATAAGAAACAAATTTTGTGTGTTTCTTTTGACAAGTATGTTGCCGCCAATTTGGATGAGGTATAGCATCTTGCTACCGTGCGTGGAGGAGGGGAAAGATATATAAACAAAAAATATATATCTTAAACTGCCTCTCCTTCCCCTGTATGCGTGTGTGAAATAGTGTGTGTGAGAGTGTGAGATCGGGAGAGAGCATGAGAGCAAGAATAAAATCATTTAGGTAATAAAATTAATTTAATTTCAATAAATTTTTTTCATGATAGTTGTTATACATATTTTTTTTTTCTAATGAGGGTAATATTGTAATGACTATTGAAAATTTTGAGATTAGAATATTGAAACAATTTTAAGTTTTGATAATAGATGATTATATATTTTTAAGAGCATGATTAATAGATAATTTTAATTGATTTAGATTGGTTAGTTGTAGGAATTTAAATTTAATTTTTCTATCTAAAGGAATTTAGGATTTATGTCTTATATGGATCATTTACCAATTAAATGAGATTTAAGGCATCTATTTAGATTACTCGAAATATTGTTGTCAAGTTAATTGGTTTACTTTTACTAAGTCTTGAATTGTATAAAATTATGGATTTAGATTTGGAATTTAAATAAAAGTTTGATATATTTTTTTATTATGTGGAGATTTGAAGAGTTGCTTAATAAATTGGGTTTTACAAAAGTTAGTGTTAAGTTGAAAAATTGAAGTTTGTGATAAGAGAACTCTTATATCCGATTTTATAACTTATTGAAGGATATATTGAAGATTAGATGGATTGAATTTAAGGTTTATAAATGAATGTAGATATTTGAAGTTTTTTTAGATGAAACTTTTATTGTTGGAAATTAGGTATTTTTGCTAAATTTTCGCTTAGATTCTGTTCACCATGAGCCAATTTCGAATCTCGCCATTTTTTCACTTATCAGAGCTATTTTTTCACAAAAGTAAAACATAATTACAAGTGACAAAACCCCGCCCTTACATGTGTATGCTTATTATCATTTACTCTCTGTCATGCCACCACCTGAAGTCAAACTTCCTCCCCCCCCCCCCCCCCCCCCCAAAAAAAAAAAAAACTATTTAACGGTCAAAGTTTTTCAAGGTTAATAGCATTGTTTAAATTGCCACATTTTAAATTATTTATTAGTAATTTCATTTATTCTAAAATTTATTTGTGTGCTCCTCACCTAAACTTCGTTAGTAAAACTTTATTGGTAAAGTTGTACTCTCACCTATAAAAGCAATTGCAGAGAAACATCACGACTCGCTCAGTATCCCATGGCAACCATCCGAGTAGTCTCCACTACTATGATCCAAGCACCAAGTCAGGTTAATAATAGTGATTCACCTGAAAGAATCGAGCTCAATCCCTGGGATCTCCAGTTTCTGCTAAGTGAGTATGCTCAGAAAGGGATTCTTTTTCACAAACCAACCTTATCATCATCTCCTTCGGTTTCCATAGAGAAAACGATCCAGCAACTTCAGGACTCTCTTTCTTCCACGCTCGACTTCTTCCTTCCCATTGCCGGCCGTTTTGTTATCGCCCATCACTGCGGCAGTAGCGATGATGATGACACCTTCTCCATCTCCGTTACTTGCAACAACGCCGGAGCAAGCTTTGTTCATGCTATTGCGGAGAACACTACAGTTGGTGACATTATTGAATCCACTTACGTTCCACCATTTGTCCACTCCTTCTTCCCACTCTACAGATCCAAGAACATTGAAGGATCTCGGATCCCATTACTGGCTGTCCAAGTTACAGAGATCGTCGACGGCTTCTTCATGGCTTGTTCTATCAACCACTGTCTTGCTGATGCAAGGCCGTTCTTGAATTTCATGAAAACGTGGGCTGAAGTCTCCCGAAATGGTTTAAATTCCATCGGGTTGACCTCAAAGCTCGCTTCATTCGAACGGTGGTTTCCTCAGGGTAACACAGTGTGCCCTATACGAATCCCACTCAGAGTAATAAAGGAGACTAATATTAAGGCCTCTTCGTCCATTGATCCAGATGATCAGCCTTTTCCATTATCTCAGAGGATCTTCCATTTTAGAAGGGAAAAAATTCTCGAACTGAAAGCAAAAGCTAACTCAGAGAGAGAGGACGCTGTCATCAGCAACAAAATCTCCTCGTTGCAAGCTGTTACCAGCCATGTTTGGAGATCTGTGATTAGGAATCAGCATCTTCATCCAGAAGAAGTGGTCACTTACAGAGTGTTTGTAGCTATTGGACCCAGCAGAGTTTCTCACCCACCTATGCCCGACAACTATTTTGGACCTACAATACAATTTGCTTACGTGAAGATAAAAGTAAGGGATTTGGTGGGAGATGGAGGGCTTGGCAAGTTTGCTCTAGAGATGAACAAAATAATATCGTCATTCACAGAGGAAAAGATTAAGGGGGACTTTGAAGATTGGGCTCGAAATCCAATGATGCCTCCGAAAAGTGAGGTTACTGACAAAATTGGCAAGTTTATGGGAACTAGCAGCTCCCCAAGATTCAACTTTTACCCAATTGACTTTGGGTGGGGAAGACCAGTGGCTGTACATAGCGGCCTCTCCAATCCAAAGACATGGAAGCTAGTGTTTGATCCGGGGGCTGAAGAATATAGCTTTGATATTGAGTTGTATGCTTCTTATGAGATACTCGAAGCTCTAGCAAGTGATCCTGAGTTCATGCATTATGTGGGGTCATCCAATAACCTAGCACAAGCTCGGCTGTGACAGAAGCAGAGCTTCATGTGAGATGTTTAAGTTTTCCTACATAATGGTACCTTCAGTTTTGAGTCAATGAATATGCGTCAATGTTTCCATATTATATGTCTGGCCTCTTGGTATCTTGTTTAGGTGCTCCTTATATTGATGAGCACTCCCAATCCAACAAATTTGGATGGTCCATGTTTAATATAAGATTATCCAAATTTAAAATTTTCTTTGTCTAAAAAAATATTTTAATGAGGATATAACTTAAAAAATGCTTTTCAAAAAAGTGATTTTTTTTTTAAAGTCATCAATTAAAAATGAAATCAAAATTTTCTAAATCAAGGTTAACAATTTTCAGGGTAAAGGTGCTTATTACTCCGATAAGGACCCAAATTGGATCCGTGGTCATGAGGCCTAATGAATTTAACGAGGGACCATTCACTTGTGACGGATGTGGAGAGAGATGGATGTGGCAATAACAGGCCTCATGTGGTGAGAGAGAGAGAGAGAGAGAGAGATGTGGCAATAAGAGGCCTCGTGGGTCGCTAGCTATAAGATATGTAGTTGTCTTCCTAGAAAACTGAGACTCACCACTATTAATGTTGGGGTTAATAATCATTTTTATCTTGAAAGTTTAACCTAAAGAATATTAGTCATGTCACTTAAAATTTGTTTTAGTCTTATTTTTGTCATGGAGTTAATAAGATGGAGCAAATATGGTATGAAAGTCTTTTTTAGAAGCAAATTTACTTCAAAAGTTTTTTTCCTCTCATTTCATCATAGATTTCAAGATACTAAAAAAATACTTAAAAATACTAACTCGTATTGAAAAAATATTGATAATGGCAAAAGAGAAAGAAAAAATAGCTTTTTTTTTCCCCCAAAATTTAGGTTTTTGATACAAAACCTAAATTTTGATACAGAATAACTTCTGGACAATTTTGAAGTGTTTGACAAACCTTTGCTAAAACTTAGGTTTTGTTTCCAAAACCTAGATTTTGAAATTATCCAAATTGGCTCTAATCTCACTTAGCTTCTTTTGAGTTAAACATGTAATGTCCAATATGATTACTTAAAAGACATTACAATTCAAGTTTACTCTACAATTACATAGGGCTCCTTTTAGGTAGTCTTTCTAATCCTTAATACTCCCTTTGATTTTAATTATAAGACATATTTGATCAATTTTGGGGAGATTAAGGAGAAGAGTTAAATTACTTAATTTTACTCGTTTTTTGAAAATACCCTTATATAAATTTAAAATGATAAAAATAAAAGTGAATCAATAACCCCTACCATATACCTCTCAAACTTAAAATTTTTCTTTCTACACATTTTCTAATTGAAATAATGGTCTTATTATATATATATATATATGTGTGTGTGTGTGTGTGTGTGTGTGTGTGTGTGTGTATGTATACATATAGATCTATACATATATATACACACGCACATGTAAATATATGTATTTATATGTGTACAGACACATATATGCATTGACAGACACAAACACAGATATATATATATATATATATATATATACATACACACACATACACACATATATAGAGATATACATATATGTACACACACATATGTGTGTGTATATAGACACACACATACACACATATGTATGTGTGTGTGTGTAGACATATTTATATATATACACAGACACATATATAGACATATATGTATATATATAGACACACACACACACACACATATATATATGTGCGTGTATGTGTTTCTATATATATATATATATATATATTCGTAAATTAATGTCAACTGATCGACAAATAAATTAAAATTCAATAATTCAAAAGTTTTATTAACCGGAAGAATACACTTGAAAAAAATAAAATAGGGGTATTTTAGAAAGAAATTGATAAAAATTAAAATGTCCTATAATTAGGACCAAAACCAACTCCTAAAATATTGTTCTATGATTAGAACCGGAGGGAGTATACGGCACTAGCTTCTCACAAATTACTAAAAATTGTTAAAAACATTAAATTTGTCCTAAAATCATATTTAAACAATTTCTAATATTACACTTATTAATTACGCTAAATTCTAATATCATAATTATTATTCTCTCTCACTATCCTTATTAAATATGGATATATGTAAACAAAACAAAAAAAGTAATGCTCTTTAAAAACAAGGAAATTTTTATTTTAAAAAAAGGATAAAAAAACACTTATTATATAATACTTTATAATAAAAACCAGATGGAGTAAACAACATCCATCCTTTTTTTTTTTGGTCGAACAACATCCATTCTTATTGCAAATAAAAACATAATCCGGTCGCATATTACACACCTATATATGGTTGAATTAAGAGTTTCTTTTGTCAAGACAAACCCTAATCCACAAATTCGTACTCAATGATAGCCAACCATCAAGTTGCCAATAATAAGCAAGACTACGTAAGCAAAATTACTATTATACACAACTAAAGACAGTGACTGAAAGCTCTATTCCATAAGTAGGTCCGTAAAAAGAAAACTAGCCACACAATAATATTAAAAACTTAAATTAATCAAAATAGATCGAAAGGAGAGCCGAACTAGTTAATCGGAGTGATTTTGGCTTAAACACTACTATTTTTTTTAAAAAAAATTATTTCTCTAAAATATGTCCTTCTTATAAAAAGGAAAGTAAAAATTAGAGGTTGTGTTATTCTCGTAATTATTTGCTTAAATTTTGAGACTTAGGCATCCTAAAATAAGTTTTGGGACGCCTAAAATTAATTTTGGAGTCCTCAATTACTTTTGGGACGCCAAAAGCAGCTTTTTTGACATCCTAAAAGTTATTTTATGACATTAAAAATCATTTTTCAAACTTTTTTAGCGCTTGGTAAATTTTTTGCTACTAGGGGAATTTTATGACATTCTAAATTACTTTTGGGACGACAAAAATAGCATTTTTGACATCTTAAAAGAAGTTCAAGACGTCAAAATGAACATTTTTGGTGTCTTTAAAATTATTTTAGGACATGAAAAATCATTCTGGAAATTTTTTTCCCTTAACCAAACACGTCTCCCTATAATTCAGTCATCAGTTTTGCAAGCGAGAGAGCCTCCCGATCGACTTTGGCTTCCTCCTCCTTCGCCTGCCTACCAACTTTGTCTTCTTCCTCCTTCATCCCCATTCTGTATGTAACTTTTTTTTTTTTTTAGCAGCCAATACTCATGATTTTCTCAAGTTCAGACTTCAGATGCCATTTTTCTTCCCCAGCTTTGTCTGCTTAAGATTTGCTGCAAAAAGCAAAGCAAATCGAGACTCATGTCACATGTAACACATCTGCTGATACTTAACCTACAAAACCTCTCATTAACCTTTAACTATGTTTCTCAGCAAAATTCTAGTTGTAACGTTCTAGATTTTACTTAACATAATAACTGATTAAGGGTTGATCAATAGCTAAGCAATGCTTCATCACTTGCCAAAATATACACAAATAAATCAAATTGTGCAAAATGAGCCCTAACGTGGTAATATATAATCATCTAACATATATCCAAAACGGCAGAAGCGCTACTTTCGGCAGAAGTAGCCTGAGCTTTCGAGATCTTCCCTGATGGACCTAGACGGGAACTATCACCTGAAAAATATGGTAATCATCAATCTAACTTATTATGAATACTAATATGTGCCAGTGAGGTGTCAAGTGGAACAATTTATATAACAAAATAATTAAAAATATAATTCACCAATATCTACATCACAAAATTTCATATCATAAGTTAGGTATTACAATTTTTCATTAACACAATTCCCAAGATGCCTCCCATCAATCCAACCGAACTGCCTTATTTCCTCCCACTAGACCCATGGGCTAAGTTACATCAATGTTACTGGTTACTCAAAAGCTTATTGGTCATATGATGAGAACCGGCCAAAATGCTCAAAGTACATGTCACAGACCATGAGTTTTTTCCCCTCATTGAACTAGTGGGGTGTCGTAAGCCCTCTTTGAACTAATGGGCCAGTCCCTCATTGAACAGGTGGAACAATAGAAAGCCAACCATCATGCACCAATGGAGGCCTCACCACGTGGTGGAATGACTACTCCATTTCTTCCCAATTCAACCCTTTTCATAATTATCATAAATAACTCAAAAGGAGTTTTCCCAAGATTTTTACATTCATATCATGTTATTTAAATAATTCTCATGACCATGTCATAAAATCTCAATTCCCAATTTGTAATACCCAAAAATTATTAATTATCTTAAATGCAATATTTTGATAGATAAAACCTATTTAAAATAGGTGAATATGTAATATCCCAAAATTAGCAATTATCATAAATCCAATATTTTGTTTGATGACACCTATTTAAAATAGATGAATATGTGGTCTCAAATTTTGAGATATATTTGTTTTATTTATTAGGTTATTTTCCCTTAGAATTTAAGGTAGCCAATGTTTTATTTTTCTAAATTTTGTTTGGAATCATAAAATACCCTAAAAATACAAACAACTCCCAATTAAATAGGGGAGCATAATAGGAATTAGTAGACACTTAGATTTTCACTAAACCAAATGATTATGTAAATTTTTATAATTAATCAAGGGATTAAATAAAGAAGATATAAATCTCAAAATTCATAATTAATTGAGAAACTAGCTTTTCTAAAATCCTAGAATTAATACCTAGCTCATACTAAGTTATAAAATGCCATAATAAATTACCAAAACACTTGAACAAATAAAAGAAAAATTACCCACATTTAATGGGCAATTAATTAACACTAATGGAAGGTTTAGTTAATTATTTACAATTAGCACTAATAGTCTCCAACTAGAGGTGAGTTAAGCTAATTAAAACTCAAAGACCTATAAGGGCTTGAGATTAGCATTAAATAAATTGTCAATGGTCATGGAATATTCTAAACACTAAGTATGCAATAATCAAGAGACAATTAGGCTTTTAATTAGAATGTTCATTAAACTTTAATCAAGCTTTGAAAAGTCAATAATGCCAAATTAAAATCAAAGGTCAAGATTTAACCTTGAAAAGCTTATCCAAAGGCCCTAATTAATTCTAATAAAGCTTAATCCATGAGATAAGAAAACAACCAATGATAAATTTCCACATGAATTGTGTAAAAGCAACATAACATAAAAAAAATAAAAAACAAGGGGGAGGGGTTGCGGTTTTTAGGGGGGGAAAAAAAGAGGAGGAGGTGTTGCTTAATAAATCAAAACACACATGCAAGATGAGTCACCAAGCCTACATCAATGCATGAAGACTTCTAAGGCATGGTGGAAGAGGATAAAAAGTGAAAATGGAGGAGAATAAAAAGTGAAGTGGAAGAAGATAATGTACTAATGGAAGAGGATAAATAAAATAAGTCAAGTTGGCAACCAATGAGAAAATAGATAATTAGAATAACTAAATTGGTTCATAAAAAATAATTCTAGATATAAGCTAATGAAACCTATACAAATTAAATCATATCTTGAAATCCATGAACTAAGTTGTGATGCATAACAAGCATAAATCAAGCATGAAAACAAGTATAACCAAAGCCATTTTCATAATTGCTTAAGAAATGGAATCAATCGAAAAGATAGGCAAAATTGGTCTCAAAATGAAGCTAAAAATTTCTAGAGTTCAAAACTAATGAGAGAGCCTCCACATGCAACTAATAGGATCATCAAAATAGGGGGGAAAACTGAAAATAAGGGGGGGCACGGTTTTTGCAAGTTTGTAAGGGAAGGAAGAGAAAAAAAAAAGATTTAATATGCCTAAGACTAAATGAGTCACCACTCTAAGGGACGAATCATACTACAAAAAAATTGACTTTTGGCGACGACAAAAGTCACCGCTGAAAGTCCAAAAGTCGCCGCTGAAAGTGTTTCAGCGGCGACAAAAAGTCGCCACCAAGTCGTTGCTGAAACGACTGTCGCCAATACTTTTGGCGGCGACATTTTAATGTCGCCGCCAAAAGTTGACAATCAGTGGCGACAAAAGTCGCCGCTGAAAGTCAAATTTTTTTTTAAAAAAATCTTTCAGTGGCGACAAAAGTCGTCACTGAAAGTCACAATTTTTTTTTTAAAAAAAAGCTTTCAGTGGCGACTTTGTCGCCACTGAAAGTCACAATTTTTTTTTAAAAAAATTAAATGGCATTTTTTTAATATACTCTTGCAGCTAATGCTACCCCTCCCACAGTCATAATAAATGGCAAAAATTCCAAGGCAATTGTATCATAGTGGCAACAAATGCATTCCACAATAGGTAGTGTTTTGGAGCTAAGTTAAAATTAAGTTTTGGAGCTAAGTTAATGGCTCTTGAGCAAAACATAACACTTAACCAAGATTATGCAAAACATAAACACGTAAACTTACAATTCCACCATAAACATAGCCCAAAGCTGTCCCAGCTGGTATAGACATGTAAAACATAGCAAGCCATGTTGTTTTCTGCAATCAATAAAGCACTATGTAAAGCTGCAGCTTTGCTGCCATAGGAAAATAAGTTCAGCCAATTCTGAATGGGAAGGGGAAACCCGGACAAACCTGTGCAACTGGAGCATTATCATCTATAAATGGGGCAGCAAGACTTATGAAGGAACTACCACAACCAGCTACTGCAAATGTCCAAACAGATAAGACAACTCCAATAAGCCGAAATGGATTATGACTGCAAATACAATAGCAAAGTAGATCACTGATCATCATACCATTAAAAGGAAAACACAAATAAATCATTTTAAAACAGTCAACAAAAAAATGAATGGATAAGTAGAGTGTAAGAATATTAGGGAATCAATTAACATTATTAGGGTTCCTTGACTGTGTGCATTCAGATTAGGAAAGACATTAAGGTCCCCAGTCTATCTATGGTCTTCCTCTCACTTCCCTCCCAATCTCCCTATTTTCTCCCTCTTTCCCTCTTCAATTCTGTTTTCCATATTACCAATTTAGCTGGAACAAGTAAGACAAAAATAATAAACTATCATTTGTAATGATGTTTAAATAAAAAACTGACAATTTAAATATCAGGTAGTGTTTTGAAGTAAATGTTACTTTTTCCAAGTAGAAGTATAGGAAAGGACATCAGCAATAGGAAACATAAGAGCCACAAAACATGCAATATGCGACATGTGAGCCACAAGACATGTATGCCAAGGCTAAAAAGTAAGTAAAACACAAATCCAGATAACGTTAAATTTTTCTACCTGAAAGTCTGAAGCTAATGTGTATTTTAACCAATCAGAAAACATAACAGAGACTAGCTAGTAAAGATAGAAAACAGTTAGCAGAAATCAAGATAATCTCCTAATATTCCAAGTCCACACAGAGGCATCTGTTAATTCATTCAACACAACGCATTCTCCAGAAAAAGCAACCAGGCTCAGACATATGAAAACTACAAATAAGGCCATAGACTATTAGATGAAAGAGTACTAGACATTTTTACCTCACAAGCCCAAGGCAGAGGGTTCCGTTGAAGGTGATTTGTCCCACGACACACTCTGGAAGTGGTTTAGTCTGAGATTCTTCAACGCTTCAGTCACAAGGCTTAGAAGGTGAGATGTTCGACTTGCTTCGGAACTAGCCTCCTTGTTGACATTTGATTCGGTCCCTAATCCACCATTTTGAGGAATCGGCAGATTTTCTTGTAAAAAAATGATTTCACCTTCCCCCAACCTCCTATATCCATAATTGATTTCAGACTTCACCATCTCCGATTTTGATTTCGTCAATCCCGATCTGTCCGAGCCCCTTGGCCACACCATCCACAGATCAGCATCCTTCAAAACCCTAACGGTCATAGTTTCAGATCTCGCCTTTGATGCCTCTGCCTCACGCCCAAACCAACCCGAAGAGGAAAGCGAGGTTGAGCAGACGGGGATGCAAGGTCCAGAGGAGACGCTCCAGAATTTTTCGCAAGGAAAGGGATATGGGAGGGAAACAGAAAAACGCGTTGAACCAGGGGCGGGAGACTGAAAAAGGTTTTAGTGATTTAGGTTTTAGGTGGCGACAAAAAGTCGCCACTAAAACACATTTTCGGTGGCAACAAAAGATTGTTGCCACAGAAAATAGAACTTTCGGTGGCGACAAATATTTTTGTCGCCATCGAAAGTAAAATTTTGAAAAAAATTTATTTTTGAAGTAACTTAAATTAGTTTTTTTGTCAATAAAAAAAATGTATTGGAATATTATCAATTTCTAAAAATTAGCAACACTATATCACTCTCTTCCTACTTCTTTCCTTTACTGTTTTATGCACAACACAATATCTCTCAAACTAATAGAGACAGATTCTTTTATTTTATGAAAGGTAAAAGAATAAGAGAATAAGAATTAAAAGGATAAATCTTTATCAAATTATGAAATCAGAATCTAATATCATGATATGATAAATAATAGAATAAATCTTTAATAGAAATATGACAATCACTCCCTAAAAATACTCCTAAATTTATCCCATTAATCCACGATGCAGATAATGGAAGTAAATACCTAAATAAATATTATTTTAATTTGCAACTAACCAACCCACCAATCCTAAACTTAAGGACCACTAAAAAATAAGAAAATATCCTAAATAAAATAAGCAATATCTAAAATTATATTAATAAATATTGATTCCTAAAATCTCTAACTAATCTGTTACTCTATCACAAACTCTCTTTATCTCACAATAATTTAAAAAATTAATTTATTTTTCAAAAGAAATTACACCAATAAACATATTTATTGTATAAATATCATAAGCAAAAAAAAAGAAAAAAAAAAGACTTTTGGCGGCGACACGAAGTCGCCGCTGAAACACTTTTTCGGCGGCAACATATAAGAGTCGCCGCTGAAAACTATCACTTTTAGCGGCGACAACATAATGTCGCCACTGAAAGTATAACTTTCAGCGGTGATAACTTTTGTCGCCGCTGAAAGCCATACTTTCAGCGGCGACATTTAAAGTCACCGCCGAAAGTCACCACGAAAAGTCCATTTTTTTGTAGTGTCACAAGCTCTATGAATGAATCATCACCCTAAACAAGCATGAGTCATTAGTCTAGTTAAGAGATGAGTCACAACCCTAAACCATGAGTCATGTATCTAGTAGAAGACTTTCAAGACTTTGGAAGAGGATAAGATGATGTAAGGGATGATGTAGGGAGGGCATTATGAGTCTTTTTGCACATGGAGCTTCTAATATAAATAGGACCCTTTGCTCTTCACAATTCTCACCAATTCACAAAGCAACAACATCTGAAATCTAGAGAGAAACTGAGTGTGAGAGTCTTGAAGAAAGGAGGAGCAAAGTTCTAGGTAAGTTCTTGAGCTCTAGCTTTTAAGTTTTTAGTTATTTTGTAGTTTAATCTTTAAACCCTTTAGAAATAGTTGTTTTTATGTTTTTCTGAGTTAAAATTGGTATTATTTCGAAAAAATAATGAAGAAAGAGTTTTAGCAAAATTTCCGGAAGAGAAACACCGAAGTAATGAAGGTCTGGCAAAATTTCATTGGTTCTGGAATTTCTGAGTCAGTCATGAAAATGCTTATATTTTATGTTGAAAACATGGTTGAAAAATTATGAAAAAATTCATGGTTAAAGTAGACATATATGGATTTTTAAATATGTAAAGAACATGTCCAAATGATTTCTGTACAGGGAGATAAAAATTCCCAAAGCTAGGGCTACGAATTTCTCGGAATTCTGGGCAGAGGTTCAAACTTTAAAAACTGGGAATGAACCGTAGAATCTGGGCAAAGGCTGATATTTTCTCTTGAAAATAAACATCCTGAGGATTCCAAATAATTTTACGGAACCTCGTTTCAATTTTTCTAGAATTAGTTATGATTTTTCAAAGATAGGTGAAAATCAGCCGAAAAACTGTGCATCAGCGTTTTTCCGGAAAATAAGAAAACATAATTAAATTATGACTACACCAGGGGTAAAATAGTCATTTGTGGCTAGGATATCTATTGGGATATTGGTTGTGAATTAATAGATGCAATATTACCCTCATAGGAAACCTGAAATCGCCTCGCAACCGACAACGTACCGTGCTCAACAAGCAAAGGTACGGACGCGTACTGTAACACTTACTCTGATGCTTATTGTACTCTTGTATGTGATAGATATGCTCATAGACTGTGACTCTGCTTTAAAAAAATTATTTGAACATATACAGCTTTATAACGGGTTACAGTCTTGGTAATGCCGTTGAGTTTTCCTACCGCTGAGGACACGATATGCCATCGAGGCACTGGTGAATAATGCAGACTGGATTGTTGTGAATACGTAATGATTGTGTTGATATGTGGTTATGCTGTATTGTCATGAATATCTATCATACATAACTGTTACATAAGCATGAGGTTAACCGTTACCTGAGGTTCAATAGGAATTGAACCTCAGCTCTTACCATAGCCTCAGGTTCTGGCGGAGGCAAAGTTGCTGACAAGGGTAAGCAGGCCGCATGATGACTCGGATGGAGGATTGTCTTCTGATGTTTTTGTAGTTTCAATTTTGAATACTTGAAATTTTTGGATGACTATACTAGTATTAAACACACCAACGATGGATGATTATCAGCTACTCATTTTGTTTTAAAAAGAAAATCTTTTCCAATGCCACTCTAGTTAACTTTTTCAAAGCTCTGATAATTCCCTTTCAAAATCACATTTTAAAAGACGGGATGTTACAGAATATATGGTCTCAAATTTTTTAATGTGTTTATTTTATTTTCTAGGTAATCTTTCTTTAGAATTAAGATAACCAATGATTGAATTTTCTAAACTCTGTTGGGAATCATAAAATATCATAAAATGCAAATAATTACCATATTAAATTATGGTTCATGAATAATCAAAAAGAGCAAGAAAGTAATATGGAAATGCTTAGACAAATTAGGAGAAATCAATAAAATTAATGAGCAACTAGGTCTTCACTAAATTAAATAATTGTACAAATCTTCATAATTTATCAAAGGACTAATTAATGAGGACTTAAGCACCAATTTTCATAACTTATTAAGAAACTAAATTTTTAATTAAAGAATACCCTCTAATTAACAAACTAATACCTAGTTCATATTTAGTTCATAAAAAGCCATAAAGAATTATCAAAATACTTAGACCAATTGAGAGGCAATTACCAACAATTAATGTGCAATTAAATTTCCAATGATTAGAATAAAAACATTAAATTTTGAAATTAATAACAAAGTTAAAATAGGCATAATTAAGGATGTATTACCTTAATTAAGAGCCAATGGCAAATGAAGGACTAAGATTAGCATAAGTAGATTTCTAAGGGCCATAATTAAGCTAGGAACCAATCATAATTTGACAATTACACTTAACTACTTTATTAGGGATGCTAATTAAGATTAAATATGGAGGGCTAGGATTAAACCTCATAAAGTTAAATATAAAAGCTTTAATTAATTACCATAAAGCTTAATCCTTGTGAACAAAAATGAACCAATGAGAGGCCTCCCACTTGAATTTTGTGAGATAAACAAAACACAAAATTTTTATAAAAAAAAAGGATGAAGGGGGCGGTTTTTGGGGCAACATAGAAGAGCAAAACTTGTTTGATAATTAGCGAATCCCACATGCAAGAATGAGTCATAACCAAACAATAATACTTGAAGACTTTAGAGACAATTGGAAGAGGATAAGTGTACTAAGCAACTAAAGCTCTTAAATTATATGGAAGAGGATAAGATGATGAGAGATAAGAGAGAGGGAGTGTGTGTGTGTGTGTGTGTGTTGTGTGTGTGTGTGTGTGTGTGTGGCGTGTGTGTGTGTGTGTGTGTGTGTGTGTGTGTATGTATGTGTGTGTGTGTGAGGGAGAGAGTGTAACATCCTGAATTTTGAATCTAATATCTTGAACATAAACCTATTTTGGGAAGACTACTAGGCTCTATTTTCGGAAAGTGATAAATTTGAAATCAGTATTTTGTGGGACCCGTGAATAGTATTTACTATTCATGTATACGTTTTTACTATTCACAAATACGTATTTAAAAATATATATATATGTTATTCACAAAGACGTATTTAATACTTGAAAATTTGTGAAATATGAATAGTATTTACTATTCACAAATACGTATTTACTATTTAAAAATACGGTATTTACTATTCCTAAATACGTATTTACTATTCATGTGGGACCCACGCCAAATAATTTTCCCTCCAGCAGCCTCTCCCCTCGTGGTGCACCTCGTGTGATTAAAAAATTTCCGCGGGACCCACATTTACTTTTTATAATTTATTAAAAAACAAAAAAAAACAAGAAACAAGACAAAACAAAAAAAAAAAAATTGGAGCACGAGGAGCCGCCAGCAGCCCACGAGGAACACTACTTTTTATATTTTATAATTTTATAATTTTGGGAAAATTACACTTAAGGACCCATTTTCCAACTATAAATAGACCTTCCATTTCATTTCATTCTTCACAACTTCTAAAAGCCATAGAGAGAGGTAGAGAGAGAGAGAGAGTAGAGAGACATTTGCTTGAGAGTCTTATAATAGCTGGTTGGTGATTCGGGTATTAGCAAGTAACAGGTAACTCTGAATATTCCTCCTTATACTTGTGAATTATGTATGAATATAAATTTGTTTGTTTACTATTCTGGCAAGAATATTTAGAAAATATTTATGGTTTTAAGATCTGGTGTGGGAACTTTGATTTGCAAATCTGCAGAGGTACTATTTATGCGTACGTTACTATTCACGAATACCGTATTTACTATTCACGTATACCGTATTTACTATTCACATTTACTATTCACGTATACATACTGTATTTTCTATTCATTTTTACTATTCACGTATACATACCGTATGTACTATTTATTTTTACTATTCATGTATATATACCGTATTTTACTATTCACATATACGCATAGTATTTTACTATTCACATATACGTATAGTATTTTACTATTCATAAATACGCATATCGATGTATATAATGGTATAATAATGCATTACTTTTGATTAAACACATTCATCATGGCGGTTGTATTGTGATGGGTGGAGTAAGGAGGGATTTGAATGATAAGAATTGTTTATGCCACCACTCGGTGCACAGTGGATGGTACTTATTTCAGGGCCCCATCTTCCATGTTTTCCTCTGGCCGGGATTTCATTGGAGATGTGGGACATGTGACACCTCCTTAGTTGTTATCTTAAAGGAGGGGAGCCATAGTCCAGATTTAAGCTCTATACCTTTGGCCGGGTGTATCTTAAGATTTGGTGAGCTTGGAACAATTCAGTCAAATGAATAAGTTTCTATTGGACTATGTGTTAGCCTATGGCTCCAGTCAGCGGTATACGGATGGAGGTGGTATAAGGGAGGCTGCATACTGCATAATGCATTTCTGAACAGATCAAGGATTTGATAGACTGATGAATGATTTGTAAAGACATATGATGAGAACTTCTGAAATAATATATTTATATATATAAAGTCATATTTTATATTGATAACTACTTTTACAAATAATCTTTGTAAGAGAAAGTATGGTATATATTTATATTTATGAAATAAGTTTATGCCTTTTTATCATACATTATTTACTTGTATGCGGTGGAAATATTTAGTAGTTACTGAGATGTGTAATCTCACCCCATATTATCATTTTTCAGGTGAATAACTTAGTAGAGATCAAGGGAATGCACCCATGGAGTGAGCTTTGTAGGCTCTTCTGTACTCCTTTAGTTTATGTTGTGTTATTTTATTTGCCATGAACCTAAACGACTTCCGCATTTTAAAATAACTCTTATTTATTGGATTTATTTTGGCCCTGTATAAATGGATTTCTACCTTTGGCCATATTGTAAATATGTGTTTGAGTGTTGAATATCCTATATTTGGAGGTGTTACTAATATTGTGGCCAAGATTTTGGTATTGAAAATGAGGCGTTACAATTTTGGTATCAGAGCAAAGGTTCTGGCCAATCTGTAAATTTCCTATCAGTTTTCTAAATAAAAATTTTGAGGTCATGGCAAATTAAATATCATAACATGTGCATTTACCTTTATAGCTTTGGATTCTTTTTACCAATTTTTCTTGTGACATTCATGATAGGAGAAGAATGGGTTAATCAAAATATTCAAGTGATTGATAATGAGGATTTATGATTTGAGGATGTGATTGAGATTAAATTTCAGAGCTGCGTAGCGGAAGTTGGTAAGTAGAAAATTTATTGAATATTGGATTCTGTAGGCCCAAAATTACTTTCTAGGATGAATATTTTTATTGGTGTCTAGGAAAGTGATTGAAAGACTAAGCCCCTATTTGATGTTTATTCAATTAGTTGCCGTTGTAAAAAGTATGAAGAGATTTTCGCTAGATTTTCACTTACCTAGCTAATTTATATGAGTAACAGATGTCAATACCATAACAGAATACGGGCATAGTCTTGATTATACAGAATAACTGGCTTAAGTTTGAATTTAATATGATAAAGTTGAGTTTGGCAGGAAAACTCGAAAATCCTTATGAATCCTAGAATAAGAGATTACAAACATTAGCAAGAAGGCTAAGAAGAGTAGACTATATTAATTCAAGCATCAAGAACAACAGTTGGTACAATCCCACCGCAAGCTTCGACTATCTCAAGTTTAAGTCTATTAATTTCTTCCTGAGCGGCTGCTCTTGAGAGAGGACCATCAGAAGACATTGTTTTTCTCAATCTAGCTATTTGCCTCATAGTGCTTCGAATTTTTACATAAGGCCAATGCTTTATTCCTCCCCTATGGCATATTTTCATTAGAACATTTTTGCATAGACGAACTTGTTGAGCCGCTTCTTGTTGAGGTAAATGGAATAAGTCTCTAAGATCATTAATTGACATTGATGCAGCTCTAATATTTTGTTCAGCTCTTGATCGGTATGGATTACTAGGTATGGGGACTGAAGGATTATTATTTACAACCATGAGCTCTTTTCCTTTATTGGATATATTTTCTGTATTGGTTGGAAATGAACTATTAGGGAGTTCATTTTGATTTTTAGTCCATTCCAAACCAACACAGAGGGCCTCATAGTAGGCTGATAGGGGATCTGACACCAGGACATACCCTAAAGAATTTTGATTCAAACAATAATTTTCTAGAAAATGTTTGACATCTTCTAAATTTTTCTTACCAAAGTCAAATACTTGAGGATTGGAAGAACCTCCTTGTACGTCCTGGTGAAAGACAGCGTGGCATATCATACCAATCCTCCCATGAACTTCAAGTTTATGGTATTGAAGTCCATTGGTATGAATGATCTCTCGTAGAACATGGCAGCAACCACATGAGAATGGATTAGTAGTCTCCGTCAAGCTAGAACCAGGATTCCTTGGTTGAGAAGGTACCGTGGACTCCATAAGATCTGCCATATTACGACATCTTTGGACAGGTCGCCTTGATGGACCTGCTTCAGATTCCTTTCTGTTAGTAGTTGTAAAAATAGAATCTTGTATCCTTGGAGGAGGAGTAGGAATGTTAATCGTTGAGGCAGATGAATGAACATTCATACTTACGGGATTTTGGGGAAGTAAAGAAGAATAAGGGTATGATGCATTGTTTGACAAGTCAGACAACATGTTAGTCTGATAGTCATGAAGTAAAGCTTCAAGAAAGAAAGGGTTGAATGAATCGGAGACTGGAATAGAGTTACTTGAACCGGCCATGTTTAAGGATAAAGTGGAAGGTTATAGTGAAGGTTACGATCGGAGAGGAAATGAATATGTGGAGGTTTTGTGAAGTTTGAGAGAACGTGAAACATTTACTCTTTCTTTACTCGGTTTATAGCTGGGCTAGTAACGTCTAGATTTTGTTAAGCAGCAATGGATTCTCATCTGTCGCTGGCTCATAATTATGCAGACTTTGTTGTTATGTGGAAATTTTATGGCACCGCACCCTAGTGCACCCTAGCCACCGTTAGGGGTCGCAGTTTCCTAGACCTTTGCAGACAGAAATCGCTATGGCATTTATTGCTAGCTGTGTTTTCAAGAAATTAAGTTTGGACGTTTATACGCACATTTATCTAAGAAATCTGTCTTGGATGTGCAGCTGACTCAAGATGTCGGAATTGGCATTTGAAAATAGGATTTTAAGCGTAAGCGTGCTAAGGTGATAGTAATCTTGGGAAGGGTGACTTTCTAATAATATTAGATGAACCGGAGAGAATCCGAAGATTTGAAATGATGATGAGTTGTGCCAATTAACCCGAGAGCATTCTTCACTCTCTGAGTATCCGAAGAACTCTATGAATTTGTCACAGATAATTCAAAGACTAAGGTTTTTGGATAAACATGTTGGAAGATCGATGGAAAGGTATGAAATGGTGATCCTTAGGAATGCCAGAAAGATGTTAGAATGAATATAGTAAATATTGAGGATAGACTTTAATTTAATCTAAGCTGAAATAGAACTTAAGAACGAAATGAGCCTTTGTGATATTGCAGGTTGAGGTAGAATTAGAACCTTGTGAATGCTGCTGAGGTTGTAGATAGTCTTCGTATAATCCAAGAATTAGATTAGGAATTGTGAATCATGATCTTAGTATGTATAATGGGTATTTTTGGGGAAACATGAATTATCAGTTGATGTTGAGGTTATAAGAATCAAATTGTAAACTTGACTATTAATGTCTGGGAATATTTGAGAATAGACTTGAATTCAATCTGAGTTAAGATAGTATGTCTAATTATGAAAGTATGAAATCCGGTGATTTATGTTACAATATTAGTATGTTATTTGGGTGTGATTAATAGATAACTATGAGAGGAACAGATGATATTTAGTATATGTCTTTGAGATACTAAGGATTGAATTCGAATCATGTGAACAATGCTGAGATTGTGAGAATAATATTTGAATGTTTTAGATCTTAGTCTAGGAATTGTGAAACATGAATGTTCTATGGATATTATTGAGGACACATGATATCTCTGTTTTGCTGATATTGAAGTTCTAAGAGTTGATTTGTAATTTGACAATTATCATTTTTGGGGAAAGTTTGAGGATAGTTCTTAAATGATATAAGCTATGGAGTATGATGAATCTAGTATGAATAATCGGGGTTTTAGAAATAGGATGATGAATCTGAAAGTTGGTAGGGGATCTAGAGGGTTGCTACTAGAAGAAATGTAATATAACAGTTTAACTTAACAGTTGTATTGATTCTTTAGGAGACTGAATTGATTGAATAAATTGAGATATTAGAATATGGTATTAATTGATTTGAGAGAAATAGGGAACAAAATGTGATACCAACATGTGTAAGGTGTTCAGAGAATTGCCAACTGTTTATCTAGCATAGAAAATGATCTTGATAATAGAATCTTTCTTTAGAAATAATGAATTGAGTGTTTCATGGATGAGTTGAGTAGAATAAGTTGGAACCTGGAATGTATTCGGAGTTGGTGACTATTTAAAATAGTTGCTAGGTCCCTGAGTATTTGAATTTTGAACTTACCAATGCACTTGCTGTGTTTGGAAATTTTTACGCAATATTTACAACAGGATTTAAGACCAGTTTGTAATCGACATTTATAAACTATGATGTCTCATGGAATGAATCTTTGCGAAATTCGAACAAGAATTGACTTTTACATTATGATTGTGGTGGAAGGTGTACAAGCTAGAAGAGGTTGGAAACTGTTGTGGATATACTTAGTTTGCGGAATCTTGCCAAATGTACTTGTTTTTGAATTATTTGCCATTGGTGAAAGCTAGATTTAGTAAGTGAGTGTTTTCTTAAACTTGAATTGAGGAAGCACGGGTATAGGATAGACGAGCAGAGGCTTGAAGCGGTAAGACCCGTTGAGCTAGTTTGCATATGGTGGTATCTCTAGGCTATAAGACTTATGTGCCTAGTATTGTGTTTGTTGCCTATCATGGTAACATTAGACCTGTATGTCTAAAGTTTATCTTAAGGTTGGCAGAATAATCAGATTATATCATGTTGTGGTTATTATGGCCTGAGGGTAGCTTCTTAAGCTGTAAGATCTGAATATCCAGTGTCGTGGTAATACAATGAAATAAGCAGAAAGGAAGAATGAACTGGCCTGTGAGGCCAGTGTAACCAAGCGCTCAAATAAGGAACTAGTGGATCCTGTGTCTGAATATTACTTTGGGTACAGGATGAACGAAAATTGTGTTGTGTGCTTGGTGAGCATGTTTGGGAAAGAGATAGGACTTAGGGATAATATGATATATAAAGCTGAGTCGGAGCGGATTGTTGATGCGGGGGATAAGTAATTGAGGAACAAGGCTATTAGCTTGTAAAGGTTGTGTGTAAAGGAATGGCTCCCGGAGATGCTACTTGGGAAACGGAGGGGAGCATGCGACAAACCTATCCTCATTTATTTAAATAGGTTAGAATTCTTATTATAGCGAAATTTTGAGGACAAAATTTTCTTTTAGGAGGGGAGAAATGTAACATCCTGAATTTTGAATCTAATATCTTGAACATAAACCTATTTTGGGAAGACTACTAGGCTCTATTTTCGGAAAGTGATAAATTTGAAATCAGTATTTTGTGGGACCCGTGAATAGTATTTACTATTCATGTATACGTTTTTACTATTCACAAATACGTATTTAAAAATATATATATATGTTATTCACAAAGACGTATTTAATACTTGAAAATTTGTGAAATATGAATAGTATTTACTATTCACAAATACGTATTTACTATTTAAAAATACGGTATTTACTATTCCTAAATACGTATTTACTATTCATGTGGGACCCACGCCAAATAATTTTCCCTCCAGCAGCCTCTCCCCTCGTGGTGCACCTCGTGTGATTAAAAAATTTCCGCGGGACCCACATTTACTTTTTATAATTTATTAAAAAACAAAAAAAAACAAGAAACAAGACAAAACAAAAAAAAAAAATTGGAGCACGAGGAGCCGCCAGCAGCCCACGAGGAACACTACTTTTTATATTTTATAATTTTATAATTTTGGGAAAATTACACTTAAGGACCCATTTTCCAACTATAAATAGACCTTCCATTTCATTTCATTCTTCACAACTTCTAAAAGCCATAGAGAGAGGTAGAGAGAGAGAGAGAGTAGAGAGACATTTGCTTGAGAGTCTTATAATAGCTGGTTGGTGATTCGGGTATTAGCAAGTAACAGGTAACTCTGAATATTCCTCCTTATACTTGTGAATTATGTATGAATATAAATTTGTTTGTTTACTATTCTGGCAAGAATATTTAGAAAATATTTATGGTTTTAAGATCTGGTGTGGGAACTTTGATTTGCAAATCTGCAGAGGTACTATTTATGCGTACGTTACTATTCACGAATACCGTATTTACTATTCACGTATACCGTATTTACTATTCACATTTACTATTCACGTATACATACTGTATTTTCTATTCATTTTTACTATTCACGTATACATACCGTATGTACTATTTATTTTTACTATTCATGTATATATACCGTATTTTACTATTCACATATACGCATAGTATTTTACTATTCACATATACGTATAGTATTTTACTATTCATAAATACGCATATCGATGTATATAATGGTATAATAATGCATTACTTTTGATTAAACACATTCATCATGGCGGTTGTATTGTGATGGGTGGAGTAAGGAGGGATTTGAATGATAAGAATTGTTTATGCCACCACTCGGTGCACAGTGGATGGTACTTATTTCAGGGCCCCATCTTCCATGTTTTCCTCTGGCCGGGATTTCATTGGAGATGTGGGACATGTGACACCTCCTTAGTTGTTATCTTAAAGGAGGGGAGCCATAGTCCAGATTTAAGCTCTATACCTTTGGCCGGGTGTATCTTAAGATTTGGTGAGCTTGGAACAATTCAGTCAAATGAATAAGTTTCTATTGGACTATGTGTTAGCCTATGGCTCCAGTCAGCGGTATACGGATGGAGGTGGTATAAGGGAGGCTGCATACTGCATAATGCATTTCTGAACAGATCAAGGATTTGATAGACTGATGAATGATTTGTAAAGACATATGATGAGAACTTCTGAAATAATATATTTATATATATAAAGTCATATTTTATATTGATAACTACTTTTACAAATAATCTTTGTAAGAGAAAGTATGGTATATATTTATATTTATGAAATAAGTTTATGCCTTTTTATCATACATTATTTACTTGTATGCGGTGGAAATATTTAGTAGTTACTGAGATGTGTAATCTCACCCCATATTATCATTTTTCAGGTGAATAACTTAGTAGAGATCAAGGGAATGCACCCATGGAGTGAGCTTTGTAGGCTCTTCTGTACTCCTTTAGTTTATGTTGTGTTATTTTATTTGCCATGAACCTAAACGACTTCCGCATTTTAAAATAACTCTTATTTATTGGATTTATTTTGGCCCTGTATAAATGGATTTCTACCTTTGGCCATATTGTAAATATGTGTTTGAGTGTTGAATATCCTATATTTGGAGGTGTTACTAATATTGTGGCCAAGATTTTGGTATTGAAAATGAGGCGTTACAGAGAGAGTGTTGTGAGTCTAGTGTGTGAGAGAGAGAAAAGTCAAAGCATCCACCAATAAGAAAATTGAGCATAAATCAATTAAATTAATCAATGGAATTAATTCAAGACATAAGTAAATGAGAATTCATACAAAATAAATTGTATCTTGAGATACGTTAATCATAGATCAATTTGTGATAGGTTGAGATTAACAAGCATAATTTAAGCTTGAGATAGGTTATAACTAAAATCTTTTCCTCTATTTGTGAAGTTTGATTCCAAATGATAAAAAGGAAATTAGAGGTTTTAAATTAAAGCCATAAGTTCCAAAATTACAAAACTAGTGAGAACACTTGAATAAAACTTCATGAAGACCCCTAAGTATATTTTCATCTAGTGAAATGCAAAACAAAGAATAGATGAAGGGGGAATTGTTGGCTTGAAAAGGAGGCAAGAATTGTTTACAATAAACAAAACCACACATGGGATAGTAACCTTCAAACTTGGAAGAGGATAATGTACCTTGGGGATGAGTCATAAAGCAAATGGATGTGAGCTTGAGAGGTGAAGGGTGAGGATGTGAGCTTCCCAAATACCCTAGATCCAATGGCCAAAATGCAAGATGAGTTAGGTTTGAATTAATTACCAAAGTTGTCATAGCCTTTTACTATAATAGGGGCATTCGGTCTTCATATTCTTCACACCCAAAACAAGTATAGCAAGCTGATATAGAGTGTAGAAAGTGAGAGTGAGGAGCTTCTTGAAGGAGTAGCAAGGTTCTTCAAGGGTAAGTTCTTTGGTTCTTAAGTTTTAGTTCTTAAATTCTTAGATAGAAGTAGCTTAGATTTTAAATATTCTAGAATAATTTTATTTTCATGTTTTTATGGTCAAAATTAGCTTTATTTCGAAAAAAAATGATGAGGAAAGTTATAGAACAAAATTTTTGGAAGAGAAACATCAAAGTAACGAAGTTCTGGTGAAATTTCATCGGTTAAGTAATTTCTGGAATCAGTGATATAAATGCCAATATTTTATGTTGAAAATGAAGTTGCAAAATTATGGGAAAATTCATGGTTAAAGTAGACATATAGGGCTTTTCAAATATTCCAAGAACGTATTAAATTGAGCTCTATACAGTGAGATAAAAATTCTCAAAGTTTGACTACAAATTTCTGGAAAAATTCTGGGCAAAGGCTCAAAACGTTAAAACTGGGAATGACTCAAGTGATATGGGAAAAATTGATTATTTGTACATAAAACTAGACGTCCTAAGGATTTCGAGGAATTTTACGGATCCTCGTTTTCATTTTTTTAGAATTAGTTATGATTTTTCAAAGTTAGACGAAAATCTGCCCACAATTCTGGACCAGCGTTTTTTCAGAAAAATAAAGGAAATAAGTTGATAAATAATTCCACCAAAAGAAAAATTGTCATTAGGGACTAAGATATCTACGTACTAAGATATTATTTGTGAATTCATAAATGTGATATTACCATTATAGGATAAACGTGATCACAGACCGACCGACGAACGTACCGAAATCACCAACGAAGGTGCGGACGCGTACTGTAACACTAACTCTGATGCTTATTATATACTTGTATGTGATAGATATATTCATAGACTGAGACTCTGTTTTAAAAGTTGTGCATACACATACAGCTATACACGGGTTATGGTTTTGATTATACCGTTGAGTTTTCCTAGCGCTGAGGACACGAATGTACATTGTGGCACTGGTGAATAGTGCAGACTATAATAATATGCATAGGCAGTGGCTGTGTCCTGTTATTATCTTTCGTATGTGATTATTGCTGTAATGTCATGAATATGTGTCCTGTTATTATCTTTCATATGTGATTTTTGTTGTAATGTCATGAATATTTGTAATACATAGCTGTTACATAAGCATGAGGTTAGCCGTTATCTGAGGTTCAATGGGTATTGAACCTCAGCGCTTACTATAGCCTCAGGTTTCGGAGGAGCCAGGATCGTGGACAAGGGTAAGCTGCTCGCGTGAGGTCTCAGACAGAGAATTTCTTTTTGATTTTTGTATAACCGTACTATTGAATATTCGGATGACTGTAATAGCAACCAGACACACCGGCAGTGAATGTTTATCAGTTACTCGCTCTTTTAAACTATTCCGATGTTCTACTCTGATCAAACTATTTCGAAAATGTTTTAGAAAATTGGGATGTTACACAATTCTTATACATAAATAAATATATGCATATATTTCACAATTCAAATCATAAAGTTCCTTAAGGAAATTTCTATTAAAATAATCATAATTATTATATTTCACAAAATATTCACAAACAACATATCAATACACATAATAAGTGGAAAGTGATTATCTCTTGCCGAAGCTAATTATTATCACACTGCTCCTAATCCAAGAGCTCAAACATACGTCAAAATTCAATCTACAACAACCAATTTACGAACCATTAATAATATTCTAAAACTCTACATGAAATTATAACTTATAGTTTCATAAAATTTAAAATATACAATTTTTAATAACAAATTTGGAATGCTTGAAGTAGGCAAATTATGAGGTACTGAAAAATAAATGAAACCATTGTAACTATTAATTTTTTTATTTATTACTAATTAATAATACCCTTTCTAATAATTAATTGTTATTTATTTATCTTATTTCATTACTTATTTCCTTTCCTAATAATAATACTAACTCATTCATTTTATTGTTGTTGTTGTTGTTGTTGTTGTTCTTCTTCTTCTTCTTTACCCAACAGTGTGCTTGTATGTGTATACTTGTGTTAGTTCTTTAAGGGTTTTGATGATTTCCAATGATTGTAAACAAAGCTTGAAGTTTTGCTGTTAATTGTGAAAAACTCACTGTGAGAGCAAAACTCGAGGTTTGCACAGAAACCTCGAGGTTTGGCCTTACAGAGAGGAACTCAAGTTTTCTGAGACAAGAGAAAAGTCGAGGTTTCCAGAGAAAACTCGAGGTTTCCAAACACAGAGACTTCTCAACTTTTTCTGAGAAATTGCAAAACTTGAGGTTTGTGGGAAAACCTCGAGGTTTTGTAATACAAAGAGTCTCACAGGTTTTGAATATTTGAAAACCTCAAGTTTTCGCTTCAAACCTCAAGGTTTGGTTTTAAGTTGAAAATTTCAGTTTTCAAAAGTTTTTGAGATAACTCGAGGTTTGGCAAGAAACCTCGAGGTTTTGGACTGACAAAGAAACTTAGATTTTAACCAAGTTTGAAAACCTCCAGTTTTCCATAAAACCTCCAGTTTTGAATTTAACAAGATTTTCTCAAAGTTTTCACATTGAGTGAAAACTCGAGATTTTGGGAAAAACCTCGAGTTTTGTGGAGGCAGAAAACAGACTTTTTCATCTCTCAAAACCTCCAGTTTTATTTGAAAACCTCCAGTTTTGGAATCTGACTGAAATCTTTATAAGTTTTCACAAAATGTGAAAACTCGAGGTTTGGGGACAAACCTCGAGTTTTGTCCAGACATAGAGCAATTGAATTTTCTAAAGTTTCAAAACCTTGAGTTTGGTTTTGAAACCTCGAGGTTCCTGTCTTGACGCAAAATCTCAAAGTTTTTACATTTGAACAAAACTCGAGTTTTGTATAGAAAACTCGAGGTTTTGACAAACAGAGAGCAGATAATGGGTCTGTTTGGGTTGGCGGTAGGAGCGGTGGCTTAAAAGCTATCTGACTTTTTTTTAAGTCCGGTAGGAAAAAAGTCAAGTTGTAAATGGTGAGTTGTGTTTGGATTGTCAGTGTGGCTTTTTGCAGAAGCAGCTTTTTTCTTAACTGATGAGTGTTTAGATTATTATTTGAAAAGTCAGTTAAGATAGAAAATGACTGAAAAGAACATGAATCATATTGAGTACTACTATACTTATTAGTTGTATATATTAGGATAATAAAAATTTTAATTTTAATTTTAATTTGGAAAAAAGTTAAATGATTATTAAAAAAGTTAATAAATAATAAAGTCCTTAATTATATATAATTAATGGATAAAACTCTTTATAACACAAGAGATCTAGCAAAAGATTAATTTCTTCGGAAGCTTCACTTTTAACTTCACTTTCTTAGGAAGCATCGATCAAAAGATTAATTTCGATTTCAATAAAACATAAAAATCTCAGATCATGAAGCGTCATAGTTTATTAACTTCATAGCTCCTCTCCCAGCTTACTTTGAAGCTAAACAGGGAATTTGATTCAATTTAGTCCAAGAAGTAGGAGCGAAACCATTTTGGGAACTTAGAGTTCGTGAATTGGTCAATTTGGGATTCCGACATTTCAGGATTTTCCGATCGGACCAAATTAGAAAAATGGCTGCAACAAAAAAATGAAGTTAATACTATAATACTTACAGTAACAGTGAAAAGAAAACAAATCTTACTTTAAGTATGGGGCGGCCTCTTCACAATTGTTTAGAATGTACCACTCCGCTACTCGCTTATCTCTTGCTTCAAGAGTTGATCTCCAACGTTTTCCCACGACTCGGCCTGGAAAATCAAATATTGATTTTTGATCGCTCGTATTATCGCCATCATCGTTGCGAGGTACCCATCTCCATCTTGATGTCATTTCAAGGGGATAATAGTATTGCGCAAATTTTGTGGCCTCTTCGACTAGATACGCTTCAGCGATAGATCCTTCAACGTGGGTTGAATTTTTGATTTTTTGTTTAAGAATGCGTAAAAACATACAATGGACAATTAGAGGGTATTTATAAACTAAAGTGCGCGAAAGAAATAACTGTACGAAAGAAATATATATATTACCTCTCGAACGGATACATCCACCTATATTGTTGGGGACCTCCTACTCTTGCTTCGTAGGCCAAGTGAACAGGTAAATGTTCCATTGAGTCAAACATGCTAGGAGGAAACACGATCTCTAACTTGCATAGTGTTATTGGCATGCTCTCCTCCAGGTGCCATAAGTTTTCCACATTAAGCTCATAAGCACAAATTTCTCTAAAGAACCTGGAAAATTATGCTAGAATAGACCATATGTGGTTCAGTAATGCTTTGAAGGCCCACGGCAACAACCTCTGGAAAAAAACATGACAATCATGACTCTTCATCCCGAATAACTTCCCCTCGTGCAAGTTGACACATCTTTTCAAGTTTGACGCATAACCATCCGGGAGTTTCAGCTCTTCAACCCATTGCAACAATTCGAAATTCTGCTGTTTGTTTAATGTGTACGGTGCTCTAGGTTTGGAAATCCGTCCCCTGCCATCCTGCACCAAATGCAAAGCAGGCCTTCTACAAATCGCTTCTATGTCCCGTCTAGCATTGATTATGTCCTTCGTCTTGCCTTTCGTGTCCATCACGGTGTACAAAATATTGCAAAACACATTGCTCTCAATGTGCATGACATCCAGGTTGTGTCTTAACAATTGATCTTTCCAATATGGTAGTTCCCAGAAGATGCTGCGTTTGTTCCAATGATGATCAACACCATATCCCTCGGGTTCGTTGGAAGCAGCACCCTCTTCGACACTTTGAATATACTTGACCCTGTCCCATATTTCTTGGCCACTTAAACGACGAGGTTGATCTGCTCGTTCAACCACATTTCGCGTGAAGTCTTTTCTATTTGTCCTATACAGATGGTCCGGGGGTAGGAATCGTCGGTGCCTGTCAAACCAACAGACTTTGCGACTGTGTTCCAAGCTAAAACCCATGTTCTGCTCAAGACATACCGAGCATGCAAGCTTTCCCGACGTTTGCCAGCCACTCAACATCCCATATGCAGGGAAATCATTTATCGTCCACATTAAGGCAGCACGCATTGTGAAATTCTGACTCAATGATATATCATACGTTAGAACCGCTTCACTCCACAACATCTTCAACTCGTCTATCAAAGGCCTGAGGTACACATCTATCTTCTTTTTGGGGTTGGATGGCCTAGGGATTAACGCGGTGAGGAACAAAAACTCCCTTCTCATGCACATAGAAGGTGGGAGGTTGTACGGTGTCACAATGACAGGCCAACAGGAATAATTTCTACCTGATTTATCGAAAGGAGCGAACCCATCCGAGCATAGACCAAGACGGACATTACGGGAATTCATGGCAAAGAAAGGGTTCACCTCGTCAAATTTACGCCAAGCTTCGGCGTTGGATGGATGCGTCACAAAATTTTCATCCCTGTGATGCTCCCGGTGCCATCTCATGTGAGCAGCTGTTTGTTCTGATGCATACAATCTCTGAAGTCTGGGCACCAGAGGAAAGTAGTACATCTTGCTTAACACTTGACGGGTCATTTTCCTTCCTTTCCTCACAACTTTATATCTGTCATGTCCACAGAATTTACAATTGATCAGCTCAGCATCATCCTTGTAATACAACATACATCCTCTAGGGCAGCAATGGATTTTTTCACATCCAAGCCCAAGCTCTTTCACCTTTTTTTTTGCTTGGTAAAAATCCTTCGGCAAATTATTGTCTTTGGGAACAACTTTGTTTATGATGTGCATCATTTCGTTGTAATTCTTCTCACTCATATGGTGATCAGTCTTCAAGCTTAGTGTTGCTAGGGTAGCCGAAAGCGATGAATATTCACTAGTTCAAAGTGTTCGCATCCTTCCCATAGCGGACGTTGCGCTTCTTGAAGCATTTTATAGAACCTATTGGCGTCCAGATGAGGATCCTCTCCCATGTATGATGGTTGAGTATGTGTACCGGTCTCCTCCCCCATGTATGACGATTCGGCATGATTAACGGGATCAAAATATCTGCCGATGGACGGTCCCGCGGCATCCATAACCAACTGCTCATATGCATTAAGGTTTTCTCGATGACTACTCGCCCCATAATAACCACTCGGTCTCTGTCGGACTTCGCCATGACATTCCCAACACTCATAATCCTTCATGAATCCATTTTGGCACAAATGAATTTTGACCCTGCTCGGATTTTTAAACCTTAAACACTTACATTTGGCACACGGACACCTGATCTCCCTACTGGAATTATTTGAATGCGCCAAAGCAAATTGGATGAACTCGTTCAAACCCGCCCTGAATGCTGGATTTAGTTCTCTTCCAGTTAGGCGATTGTACATCCAACTCCTATCGTGATTGTCTTCCATACTTCCTAGCTACTTCAGTTACTAACCTAATTAACATCTCAATTTGCCACAAATACAATTATAAGTAGCCAATACAACTAGCCACTTATGCCAACCAATTGCCACTTAATCAAGAAAGCGTAAAAACAAACACATGCATTGAACAAAGAACATATCCCAGCAAGCAACCAGAGAATGAGGATAGCACACCAGAACATGGGGACATGCTTGTGGAGGGGGCAAACAAAAAACAGAATACTATAAGTATTTTGGATTTTCTAACATATAAAGATTAAATAAGACTACTTCAAATTTATATAATCTGCAAAAAGAACTTTATGTTTTGTATTTATAATTACATATTTATCTAAACAACTTGTTATTTATAATTACCTAATTAACCCAACTTGTTATTATTGTTTGATATATGAACACACACTTTCTCTCTCCCGTTGAGTGTGACCTATGCATGATTAATGAGATTTTTTTTTTTATGGTGTGGATTTTGTAATTGATGCCTCGAATAAGAATAATTTAGCACATTTATAAACTCAACCACGTGCAGGAATCAGTTTAATAATAATTAGCCTGATAAGTTGTTCAGACAACTTGCTTCACATAGAGAATATGATTCAACTTTCTGGTTCATTACTATTAACATTGAAGTTTAGACCATATAGCTTTATTTTTTATTTTTTAAATATTTTAATGTGTATAAAATATAAAATAAAGATAAAATCATTAATAATCATTATTTTTTCCAAAAAATTTTAATTTAAAATATCATCAATTGTTAATTTTAAATCTCGACCGTTGAAAATTTTAAAGATAATCTCTTCAAATTTCATGAGCAAATGACTAAAAGAAGTAAATTAGGAACATATTTTACCAATTGCTGTTTATCTTTGTTAATCTTTCACAAAGTCATAACAATCAGTCATACAAAAATTTGCAAAAAATCTTACATGATTTAACATAATTATCAAATATTTACTGTAATGCTCATGGGTCTAGTTTGTGGATAGATCTTGCCATGAACACAAAGTTTTTATATCTAATATTTATCAATTTTTCTCAAACTAATTTATCCAAATCATAAATAATGAATACATAATGTAATGTTATACTAGGTTTTTTTTTAAAGAAATCATGTTACACATGCTATAATTAAGTTATCTATTCAGTTTCATTAATATTTTTAAATTAAATAAACTGGCCTAATATTAGAGATCTTATAAGTATTATATTTTTGTTAAATACATGTATCCTTCTATTAGAAGTAATCATGTTTGAGGTATTACCGAACAATAAATGTAAGCACCTCTCTTTACAAAATTTAAAATTTTGGATTACTATGTTATGAGAGACTAGCCCATTTTATCAGATCAATCTTTAGTTAATGCTGGAGAGAAGTGGTCACGGGGGCATTAAAATGAGCATATTCAATAATGGTCAGAAAAGGAACAATCGAGAGGCTCTTAACAAATGATAAAAGAAGGGAAAAAAAATCACAAAGTGAACATTGTGTTTGCTTTGTTATTAACGTGCAATCAAAAATTTTATCGATCATAAATAAAGAATTCAATATTTGCAGCAAAAAGAAAATCGATCATATTCTATACAAAATTTAATTTTATTGAAACAATGAACTAAAAGCTGAGTCAAATTCAATTTAAATTTTCACAAAACATAAAAAAGACCTTTAAAGTGAACATAATAATTAATTTGGTGAAAAAAAAAGAACAAAATAAAGGGAACTTACCGGATGAAGAGGGTAGCCGGACGGCAGATAAGAGCACCGGTGACTAGAGAACGGCGACTTTTGAGACCTATTTATTCATGAGCAACAAATATGAGCAATTTTTTTTCAATGTTTATCTAAACTTATTTCTCAAAAAAAAAATAATGTGATTTAAAAAAAAAAAACCAAAATCTTACCAGTGGGGGAGGGGGAGCGCAGCAGAGCTGGTGGGGTGGGAGCTGAGGGATTGGGAGCTCAGGGTTAGGGCGTTGGGGTGGGGGCGGTGGAGCTGAGGGGGGACCGGTCCAGGTGGGGGACGGCGGAGCTGTGGGGTGGAGGGGATCTGGCGTTCGAGCAAGCTGGGGGGTCAAGAGGAGCTGGTGGACGGCGAGCTGGGGGCGAGCTGAGGGGTGGGGTAGAGGGGAGCTGGGGGCGGGCGAGCTGGGGGCCAGTTGCCGACGGCGGCGAGCTGTGGGGGCGCTGAGGGGAGCTGTCGGCGGCGAGCTGTGCGCGGGGAGCTGTAAGTCCGAGCTGTGGGAGAAGCTGCTAGCTGCAGCTTTTTGCTGCCAACTAGCGACGGAATTTGATTCCGTAGCTATAGTTAGCGACGGAATTAACTGGCGGCCTTTTTGGCCGCCAGTTAGCGACGGATTCAAAATCCGTCGCTAAGGTTAGCGACGGATAAAATATCCGTCGCGAATTTCCTCATTTTGCGACGGAATTCTAATTCCGTCGCAAAATACCGTGAATTTGCGACGGAATATTTTCCGTCGCAAATTCCGTCGCTAAAACACATTTTTTTAGTAGTGATTTTAGGGAAAATTCCACAATTCAAATTTCCCATAAAATATTCAATTTTCCAAATCCCAAAATTTGGGATATTACACTAATCATGAAAGAAGATCCGGTTGTATTTAACTGTGTTCTTCTGCTCTGTTTTTACTCAAACTGACAAATTTATGTCTGTCAATAGTGTTTTTGACTTATATTTTTTAATCCTTTTTCCATTCTTCAAGTCCAAAACAAGAGTAATTAGGATGATTTTATATTTAAAGGTTCTGATTGTTGCAATACAGGGATATATTGCAAGATAGGCAAGTTTTTCTCCCAAACTCTTGAAATGTAATGCGGAATGCTGGTGCTAAATATTCAAAGCTATGTGTAATAATATTGGGTTTGGTTTATGAATATTTTTGTTTGCTTCACTATAAATTAAAATTTTGCCTATGGTGTTTAAATTCCTTAGTCTAGTTCTACTCAGATCTATGATGTTTTCATTATTGATGATTGTTAAAAGGTCTCAGCAATAATAGCTAGTTTTCTATTGTTTCTGTTTTATGTGAATTTTCCCCTTTGTGGCTGACCAGTTTTATGACCTAAGGCAATAAAATAAGTTGAAACTAAAGTTACCATGTTTATATGGTTTCATACTACAATATTGTCTATAACTTCTCATGGATTTTTAGAATGGTGAATCTGATTTTTCAAAGTCATTGTCTTATAATTTGTAATTTGTGTATACTTAACTCAAGAAGGGGAAAAAAAGTACTTAGCTCAAACAGAATGCAAGACTAACTAGTGCTCATGCATGGACACATGAATTACAAGACTAACTAGTGCTGTTGCTTTTTGTCTACTGATATCATAAATAAGCATACACATACTATAGAGCATTACACACGAAAAATAAGAACTGAAATGCAAAGTTCAGATGCTTTCTCTTGGAGGGCTAAAGTTTTTATTTCTTAATCAGTGATGTCAACAAAAATTAACAGGATTTAGAGGCTGTTTATTGGCTAGTCATTAAGTTAATATTGTTTAGGTTTTCACCAAGCTATGCATTGGGGATTATGCAACATTGTTTTATCTAGGAGTAGTGGTGTAACCTTCGATTGTATTCTATATAGATTTTGTTGCCCATGTTGCTTATTGATTTTAGTCAGAAGCAGGGCCTGTTTGAGTTTTGTTTTGTATGCATGAGTCCATGTAAAAATCTGCATTTATTCTTTGTTCTAGAACAATTTTGGCTTCTGCGGTTTCCGTATTGGGTTTTCCAAGAGATAGTTTAGCGGCGGTGAAACAAGGTCTACTAACAGGAAGGATCCCTGGTCTATCCGAGTTGACGAACAAGGTTCTTACATTTTTCCTTTTCCTTGGCTATATATATAGCCCCTTGCTGTTGAATATTGACATAAAATAGAAGTCAGAAATTGTGTGTATCTGGAGAGTTACAAACTAGTATATTAGTTCTTGTCTGTAGTTCATGATTAATAGAGAAATAGATACTTTTTTAATTGGTCGAATAGAGAAATGAATCTATAGATTCTTTCCTGTGATTTTGATTGTTCTAATTTCAATGAGTTTTGTTTCTGATTTAAGTTTCCTTAAAGAACTATCTTCACTTTCATCATTGTTCTTCTTCACCTTTGTCACCCTTATTAGCCATATGAGAGATGTGAGAGGTTTTTTTTTTTTTTTTTTTAAAAGGCACCTATGACATATGAAATCATGATTTGAGAAGCCAAAAATCATACTTATGGTGTCCCTAATCATGATTTGGGACGCCATAAGTATGATTTTTGAAATCCTAAGTAATGATTTGAGCACCAAAAGGCATCAAGCCATGACTTTTGGCATCCCAAATAATTTTTGGGATGCTGTAAGTATAAATTTTTGACATCCGTTATTTTTTGAGGGCGCCGTATCGCTCCTTTTTACTGCATCCCCTCAAAAGACTTTCCTAATAAAAGGAACTTAAATTTAGGTCAAATTTAGAACGTTAAAAACATTTTTTGTAGTAGTGAAGTCTTCAATCTCTCCTTGAATCTAGCTCCATCAAGCTTCTCTAGTGCCTCTTTTGATCCCTTATGTTAAGTTTTCTTATTCAAAACTTCAAATACGCACATTATTAGTTCTTCATACTAGATTCAAACACCCAGTCATGGAAATAACCACTTGACAAATGAGATTAATGATAAAGATGGAAAAATGCTCGGTAATAATGGAATAGAGCCAAAGGAAAGCCGCTGCAGCTAGATAAAAACCAGAGAAACTCATCGATGGAGATGAGAGTGTGAAGGTGGCCGACGATGGAAGAAGAATGGCAGGATAATGGCGTTATGAAGGTAAAACGTGAATGGAGTGAAGAGAATGTCACTATGATGATGAAAGAGTAAAGCTATCCAACTAATTTGCGTTTTTTAAAAGTTTTAAATATGCACATTTTAGTTAAATGCGCACATTTTTTATCTTGATTTACATGAACGTTCTTTTCTAACACCAACTCAAACAATGTTACTTACACTTAGACAATTTCAGAGCTTCATTGTAAGAACAGAGGAGCAGCTGCGAGACATCTTCCACCACCTTCGTTCTTAATCCCATCCACCATCTCATTGCACCTTCATCATCAAATCCACCTCACCATCCGCCTTCACTATCGCATTTTTCAGCCTGAGCATTTTAAACGATGGCAACAGCCTTCAAAACGTTTATTAAAAAAATCAAAAATCAAAAATCAAAAATTCTGTAGTGCAAAAATACCATAAATTTTAACAACTGAAGAAAAAATCACACGAATGTTAAAAGCACTTGACGTTCATTACTTTTTATGGTGGTACCCACCATCTTCTTTTGCAAAAAGCAATAGAGATTAGATAATTTTAACAGTTTTGTTATTTTTGTTTTGATTTTTAAAGTTCATGCATACTTTTACATTTGAAAAAAGTTTATAAGTAATTTTACATCTTGATATAATTAAGTTTATGGATATTTTTATACCATACTTCATACTTATGTGATCCCTTAGTGTAAGACCATTTATCTAATTTAAGAGACTGAGTGAGCTAGAAACTATTTAATTATAGGGTAAAAGAACGAAAATGTACATATGTTTAAGAATGCCTAACACTAAATGCTTTTTTTTTAAGCAAAAATACTCATGTAGTTTTAATTTTAGGGCAAAAGTCGCACTTACCGTTGGGTCACCAAACGTCCGTTTGAAGGTTTGAAGAAAGTTAAATATTCCCCAGTGTGCCAAGCCTTCCCTCTCGAACTGGGTTTAGTTTTGGTAACTACTTCACCAATTGTGAATGATATAAAATTATAAATACCACTGAGCACTCGAAATATATCAGAAATGGAAGTTCCACAGATGAGGAAGATTCGCTGAAGGTGAACAGCAGACCCACTCTGAGTAGAGCGGCCCTGGTTTTGGGGTTCTGAAATATATCAGAAATAACAAGTGTTGGAGTCGCGGTTTGATTTGGAGTTGCAGGCGTAATGGATTTTGAATGGGAAGGGCACCAGAAAGTTATCGGCAAGGTGATTTTCGAATTGCAGTGAAGTTTTGGTGAGAATGAAGCAACCACAACCATGATTAGATTGGAGTTGCAATGGAATTGGGGGCTTCTGGGAGTTATGCTATCAAACCACCACCTGCCAATATGATCATGAATGAGAAGACAAGCACGATTTACTTATGATATTTATCATGGCTTCAATAATGCATTATAAAGCTCAGAAAGTAAAGCTCCATGATCCATCCTAAGAACCACAAAGTTCAACCAATGGACACACTCTGTTTCATGAACATCATTGCTTATGCTCTTCTTATATCTTGTTTCAAAGCTTCCATGGCAGTTAGTTCTATTGGTCAGTCCCAAATCCTCAGTGACGCCTCAAGAACAACATTAACTTCCAAAGGTGGAAACTTTGACCTAGGTTTCTTCACCCCAGGAAACTCCAACAAACGCTACCTAGGAATTTCGTACAAGAAAATCCCAAAAATAGTTGTCTGGGTAGCAAATAGCGTCAACCCAACTAACGATTCCACCGGAGTAGTAACGGTAAACGCCAGCAGCAACCTCGTCCTCACACAGAACAACACCGTCGTTTGGCACATGGATTTAACAAGGCAGGCTCAGAATCTTGTTTCAGAGCTCTTAGATTCTGGAAATTTTGTGGTGAGAGATGTAAATGAAGCAAACCCAAAAGCTCTAAGAATGGTGTGCTTTGGAGCTCTGCGAAAATGATATAGAACATTTGACCAAAAACAGGAAAATGAAATAGAACAGACGGATAAACTGATCGACGTTCGATGAGTTAACAGTAGGTGTGACTTTTGTTCTATAATTGTAACTATATGAGTATTTTTGTACTCAAAAAAAGTATCTATTGTTGGGCACTTCTGAAGCTAAAACACAGATATATTTTTATATCTTTACCCTTATTTATAATATATTTGGGAGGATGTATCTTAAATATCTGTGTAAAATATTAGATTCTATATTTATAATTTAGGTAAATTAGTTTAGAAAAATAATAAATATAAAAATATAAAATGAATGAAGGTTTTACATTTAGTACAAAACTTATGTCCCGCGTTTTAAAACACGAGGAGTAGCATTTAGGTTTAAAAAGGTTGAAGTGAGATTATAACTAATGTCTCGCTCTCCCAGCTCATCAATGCCAAATATCGCAGGAAATCTTGTAAGTACTTTCGAAAATGACTCTTGAATATTTGAGCATATCTTTGGTACGATAGAAAGAGGGAAGGGGGAAAAATTTCAAAGAGCCCAATTTTATAAAAATGTAGAAGTGAGATTATAAAATTTTAATAGATAGAATATATAAAATTAAAAAGTAAAAAAATTAATTAAGAGTTTTTATCTCTACTTTTCAAAATTTTTTAAATTGTATTGTTTCTTGTTTTAAATATAAGACATAGTTTATAGCGTAATTTGTATTGTAAACTATGTTCTTTATTTAGAACCGAAAGAGTATTTACTAAACTTTTCCTTCCCCTTTTGTCTATTTCCAAAATAATATCTATGATTCTTAATATAAAATATAATATAGATAAAAGTCTTACATTTAGAGGCATCATTTGCTTGTCCCATCTGAACTGTCTAGATCAGATCTAGATGGTCCTAATTTGATTTTTCAAAAACTAGTGATTTTTAAATAAAAAGTATTTTTAATAAAATATTAATTAAAAGATTATTTTTATTTTAAATTTTCTACCTATTAAAATAATTTTTTAAAAAAAGATAAATATTAAAAAACAAAATCAAATCCAAACCATCTCGATCCCATCAAAACGGTCCATACAAAACCAGCGTATGGTGTCTATTATTTGTACAGGCGTTCCCAAAATCTACCTAATGACTATGTCCTGCATTTAAAACATGAGTGGCATTTAAGTTTAATTTTCCCTCTTTCTCCTAGTCCTTTCTATTGTACAATATGCAGCTCATCAATGTAAAATATAACAGTAAATTTTGTAAGGGATGTTGAACTCTCGCTCCCCTTTTTTTTGTTTTTGTTAAAAAAGATTCTATTAATAAATTATAAAGAAGTGACGATTACAAAGAAAAGAACAAGAACAACCTGAATATCAAGCAACAAGCATAACAAGAACAACAGAAACAACTAGGAACAAAACAAATACAACCGAAACAAACAAGACAACAAGAAAAATAGAAACAATCAAACTAGCCACCATCCAATGAAAAACTGGAATGCAAAGGATTATCACTACCAGTACAAGTCTTCTGAGCCTCCAGATTTAGAAGAGAAAGCAAAGCAGGTGTTGGCCATGAAACCCACCAAATATGGCATACTCATTTACAAGCATGAGCTACAAGGAGATCCACAACACGGTTTTCTCCTCTCGGAGTAAAGGATAAAGAGAACTCAATCTTAAAAGACAGAAGACTAAATAACATCCTGTATAATACTTCTATACCTCCAATTGTACAAATCTAGTGACTTGGCCTCAACACAAAAAAGGAGAGAAAGACAATCTGTTTCAAAGATCACTTTATTATGAACAAAGTCCATAGCAAGAAGTATGGCCCTTTTCAATGCTAAGGCTTCTTATATAAAGGTAGAAATGTACTTAACTCTGTCCACAAATCCCCATCTAAAAAAGCCAACAAAATCGAGACAAATTACCCTAATAGCAGCAACTTTCTCATAAGGTGAAAAGTGTAACATCCTAAATTTTGGGCTCTAAGAATTGAGAATAAGCCTAAATTAGGCTAACGATTAAGCCTAATTCAGGAAGAGTCCAAAGAATGTCGAGAGATAGGAAGTTTCTCAAGGATTAGGTAACTTGGTTATACAGGTCAATGGACCTAGTATGTATAAGCTATAGAATTAAAGGGCTAGTTAAAAAAGGCACATAAGACCTATACGGTGTTAATTAGTGGATAGAAAGATGTCAGTCAACTATTTCCTAAGGTATGGGACGATTAGTTGAACGTAAATTTGTCAGTATAAGTAAATATACGGCATTTCTAGGATAGTAAGGTATGCCCTATGTTTTTTAGAAAACACCGACATGTGGCATCGGTTGTCGAGTCGCGTTATTTGTGTCGCAATCATGAGTAAAGCCTGAGGAAGAATTTCAAGTACGCCGTGTATGTAATACCCCAAAAAATTATTATTTCTCATAAATACAATATTTTGATAAAAGACACCTATTTAAAATAGGTGAATATGTGGTCTCAAATTTTGAGATGTATTTATTCTATTTCCTAGGAAATCTTTATTTAGGATTAAAGTAACCAATTATTAAATTTTCTTAGGAATCATAAAATATCATGAAAAAATACAAAAATTACCAAATTAAAGTAGGGTTCTTATATGATCAAAAAGAGCAAGAAAGTGTTATGGAAAATACTTAAACAAATAGAAGAAATTAATAAGAATTAATAAACAACTAACTCTTCATGTAACTAAACAAGTGTGTAAATTTTCATAATGAATCAAGGGATTAATTAATAAAGACTTAAGGCTCAATTTTCATAATTTATTAAGGCACTAAATTTTCTAAAGCCCTATAATTATCAAACTAATACCTAAGTTCATATTTAGTTCATAAAAGTCATAAAGAATTATCAAAATACTGAAACCAATTAAGAAGCAATTATCAACAAATAATGGGCAAATAAAATTGCAACAATTAGAATAGAGGCACTAAATTTAATAGCAAAATTAAATAAGCATAATTAAGGGTTTATGACCCTAATTAAGAACCAATGGCAAATAAGGATTAAGATTAGCATAAGTAGAGTCTCTAAGGGCCATAATTAAGTTAGAGACCAATCATAAATTGACAACTTCACTAAACTACTTTATTAGGGATACTAATTAAGATTAGTAAATGGAGGGCTAAGATTAAATTTAATAAAGCTAAATCTAAAGGCCTTAATTAAGCCTCATAAAGTCAAATCCTTGTGAAATTGGATTAGCCAATGATAAATCAAGGAAGTGTTCTTAATCCTCATAAAATTAATTGGACCAATAAGAGATTAACACAAATTGAAGGTTTGGCTTAAATCTAGTAAAGATAAATCCTAAGGCTTAAATTAACTCTCACAAAACACAATCCTTGTGAACCAAAATTAACCAATGAGAGATTTTCTTCTAAATATCATGAAATAAATAAAACACAAATTAAAACTTAAACTAAAGGGGAGGGGGTGGTTTTTCTATGGGAAAAAGAAGAATAATAATTGTTTATTTAGTCAAACAAACACATGCAAATATGAGTCATGAACCAACATAAATACAATGAAGACTTTCAAGGCCAAATGGAAGAGAATAAGATGAGGTGTAAGAGAGAGGGAGTGTTGTGAGTGTGTGTGTGTGTGCAATTGTTGTGCATGTGTGTGTGTCTAGTATGAAGAAGGAAAGAGAAGTCAGGGTAATAGCCAATAGGAAAATTAGATAAATGAACAATTAAATAAATCCATGAAATTCATTCTAGACATAAACAAATGAAAACCTATACAAACTAAATTGTATCTTGAAATCCATTAACCATCGATTAAATATAAGAAAAGATTATGAACAAGCATAATTCAAGCTTAAGAATGAGTATAACCAAAGCCATTTCCTTAACTTTTGAAAATTTCTTCCAATTAGGAAAATAGGTGTTTATGGTCTCAAAATGAAGCTAAGAACCTCAAGACTTCAAAACCAATGGAAAGATTTGAATAAAACTTCATTGGGATCCTCAAATATATTTTCATATAGTGAAAAGCAAAGCCAAGAAGATAAGGAGGAGGAAATTATGACTTAAGTCAAGCATTGTTTAAGTCATCAATGACATAATCAACTTGTCAAAGAAGGAGGATGAGTCATAAAGCAATAGAAGAGGCTAGAAGGAAGAGGTGTAGGGCTAGGATTAGTGCATCCAATTAACCTAAATCCAAGGGATGAAAATGAACCAAAGTTGTTAGAAAGTTAACCCTCAAAATCACTATAAATAGGCACCTTGGGTCTTCACATTCCTCACACCAAACCAAGCTTGAACAAGCTAATATAGAGAGTAGAGAGTGAGAGGGAGGAGCTTCTTGAAGGAGTAGCAAGGTTCTTTGTAAGTTCTCATGCTCTAGCTTTAAGTTCTTTAAGTTTTAGTCTTTCAATTCTTAGATAGAAGTAGCTTAGATCTTAAATATTCTAGAATAATTTTATTTACATGTTTTATGGTTAAAATCAGCTTTATTTCGAAAAATTGATGAAGAAGGTGTTTTAGCAAAATTTCTGGAAGAGAAACATTAAAGTAATGAAGTTCTGGCAAAATCTCATCGGTTAAGCATTTGCTGAACCAGTGATGAAGATACCCATATTTTATGTTGAAAACGTGGTTGGAAAATTCTGGGAAAATTCATGGTTAAAGTAGACATGTAGGGATTTTTAAATATGCCAAGAACATGTTAAAATGATTTCTGTACAGGGAGATTAAAATTCTCAAAGTTGGGCTACGAAATTCTGGAAAAATTCTGGGCAGAGGCTCAAAACTTAAAAACTGGGAGTGATTCGTGAAATCTGGGCAAAATTGATTATTTTTACTTGAAATTAGACATCCGGAGGATTCCATGGAATTTTACGGATCCTCGTTTCAATTTTTCTAGAATTAGTTATGATTTTCCGAAGTTAGGCGAAAATCTGTACAAAATTTTGGACCAGCGTTTTTGAAGAATTAAGGGTGATAGGTTGAGAAATAATCCTACCAAGGGTTAAAAGGGTCATTAGTGACTAGGATACCTTCTAGAATATTATTTGTGAATTAATAAATGCAATATTACCATTATAGGATAAACGTGATCACGGTCCGAACGACAACGTACTAATATCGCCGACGAAGGTACGGACGCGTACTGTAACACTAACTCTGATGCTTATTATATATGTCTATGTGATAGATAGTCTGAGACTCTGTTTTTGAAAAGTTGTGCATACACATACAGCTATAAACTCTGTTTTAAGAATTGTTCATACACATACAACTTTATACGAGTTATAGTCATGATAACGCCGTTGAGTTTTCTTAGCGCTGAGGACACGGATGTACACCGTGACACTGGTGAATAGTGCAAACTAGAATAACATGGATATGTGGTGTTGGCTGGGTTCTGTTTTTATCTTGAATATGTGAATATCGTATGTGAATATTGTTGTATTATCATGAATATCTGTCATACATAACTAATACATAAGCATGAGGTTAATCGTTACCTGAGGTTCAATGGGAATTGAACCTCAGCTCTTATCATAGTCTGATATTATGAAGGAACCAGGAACAAGAACAAGGATAAGCAGCACGCTTGAGAACACGGGCGGAGGACTTTTTCTCTTATGTACATACTGTATTCGGATAATTGTACCACTGTATAAGTACCCAGACTCAACAACAGGGAATATATATCAGATACTCGCTCTTTTAAATTTTTCTGATGCTCCACTCTGTTTAAAATTTTTTGAAAACGAAATTCGAAAATGAGGATGTTACAGTGTAAATAGAGGAAAACACGTAAACCAAGACAATAACACTGAAGCCCAAACATGTAAACCGAGGTAAAAACCCAAACACACCAACACGCTCGTACACTCACACACCAACACACACACAAATCAAGACACATGGCAAGATGCATGTATAGACACATGTCAATATCTTATCCTCTACAAGACACATGTCAACATTCATGATTTACACTTGTCATTTCTTCCCTTACCCTAGTGACACATGTATTCATGCATGTGTGATGACACATCACACAGACTAAACTCATTTTTATAAATTTAAAAAAAAAATCAGATTAGTCTCCCTTTCCCTTCATTCTCATTCTCGGTCAACTCCTCTCCCTCCCATATTCTCCATTTTCCTCTCAACCTCCCAAGTTCCAACATCAACTCCTCCTCCTCCTCCCTTCACGGCAACCCTCCCCCTCCCAACTCCACCGTGACCTCCTCCCAACACCACCAACCTTCCTCTCCTCCTCCATCTCCACAATCATCATCAACCTGATACTCTTCACAGTTTGAAACAAGAAAAAGAAGCTAAGATGTGTTGTGAAACCTTCTTGCATGATGATTATGTGAGTTTTAACTCACATGCAAGGGATTTTATGGTTCAAGTTGAAGGAAGAAGAAGGAAAAACGAAGAAGAAAACCCACAAGAGCTAGAGCAAGCTTAGTGGTAAGAATATTTACTTCCTCTTTAAGTTTTGAAAGCTTTAAGTTAGAAACCCAGATTTTGTAATCTGTGGTAAACTTAAAGAACTACTTGGAATTTGCAAAATATGAGACCGCCAACTTATTCCTAATGGAAAATGGAGTGGGAATATGTTGGTGAATGAATTAAAGGGATTTTCAAACATAAGATAACAAGCTCTTTAAAGAAGTAAAAATCACCAGCTCTGAAAACCCTGAGGTCAGTAGCTTGTCTGTGTGGTTTGACCAAGTGAATGTCCTCTAAAAATTATGAAACTATTTCAAGCAATAGAGGACATTCATATCTTTAAAATGGTGGGTATTTTGTATTTTTTTTAAGCTCTGGTCAGAGAGCAATAAATTTTAAAAAATGACCCTCAGTTTTGAAAACCAATTTGAACAGTCTAGATGCTTTCGGGAACTAGGAATTAATGGAGAGTGATTAAATGCTAGAACCAATTTACCCAAAAATTAGACTTAGTAAGGAGTTCATAGGTTTTTGAACCACCTAAATTAGACACCTAAAACTTGACATATAAATTTTTTAAAATAAGTTAAGTTTGTAGAAGCTTAATTGGACACACTACAAAAAAAAGGGTTAATTTGTAGTGGTTCATGAGTAGCGGTTAAAAATAAACCGCTACAAATATGCACATTTGTAGCGTTTTATACCGAAAATGCTACAAATTTGTAGCGGTATGACTCGCGCCAAGTGGCGCGCTAGTTCGTAAACAACATTTGTAGCAGTTATCATAAACTAACCGCTACAAAATATGGCACCAAATTTGTGGTGGTTATTTTGTAGCGGTTTAGTTATACAAACCGCCACAAATATGGCGCCTTATGGCGCGCCATTTAGTGGCGATTTATTTGTAGCGGTTTATATCAAAAATCCGTTACAGAATGCTAAGAATCTGAACTTTTGTAACAGTTATAGAAAACTACTACAAATTTTCAATTTGTAGCGGTTTTTTTAGTTAAGTCGCTACAAATGTGAAGTCTTTCAACATATCACAAATAGAAGTTATGAAAAAAAAAATATCTTTTAAAAAAATGCATTTATATTTGTAGCGGTTATTTAGCTAAACTATTACAAAATGTGATATTTTAAAATTTATTATTATTTATTTTTTAAAAAATACCAATGAATTTTTGTAGAGGTTTTTTAACCACTACAAAACGGAAAAAAACCGCTACAAACGCAAACCGCTACAAAAACCATCGCATCAACCACTACAAAGTATGTAATATTGAAATTTGAATATTTCGAATCCCGCCAACGTTCATTAATTTGTAGCAGTTTTTAGTATAACCGCTACAAAATGTGATATTTTGAAATTTATTTATTTTTTAATAAATACCAATGAATTTTTGTAGAGGTTTTGTAACTGCTATAAAACCGAAAAAAAACTGCTACAAACGTCAACCACTACAAAAACCGTCACATCAACCGCTACAAAGTGTGTAATATTGAAATTTGAATATTTCGAATCCCCCCAACGTTCATTAATTTGTAGCGGTTTTTAGTATAACCGCTACAAAATGTGATATTTTAAATTTTTTTATTTTTTAAAAAATACCAATGAATTTTTGTAGAGGTTCTGTAACTACTATAAAACGGGAAAAAACTGCTACAAATGTTAAACTGTTACAAAAACCGTCACATCAACCGCTACAAATGTTGTTACACACATTCCTATAAATACCCCCACCACACCTCATTTCACACACTCTCAATCATTTCTTCCCACTCTTTCTCTCTCGTGTTCTCTCATTTCTTCCCACTCCTTACAAATTCTTTGTTTTTAATGTTTTATTTTTTTCCTTGTTATAATATTAATACTATTTTTTTTCTTATCCAGAACTTGAAGAATATTTCCTCAATATTCCTTCTATCATCATCAACATCCTTTCCATAATCAAATATCATCTAATAGACAACATAATTTTTTTGCTCAGAGGTGGACAACACAATAAATCCTTATTATCTACACATTCTCAGTATTATACCTACATAATATTTATACTTATCTAACTTGAGTTAATCATTTTTCTTAAATATTAACTATTATCATTTAATTTGTCACTTAAATAATAAAAATATTGAACAAAATATTATAATAATGGACTCAAATTTTAATGATTTTTTTAAAAAAAAATTGTAATATTTTGTAGCGGTTGTAAAACCGCTACAAATTTTAATTCAAATTTGGTTTAAATATTTGGCGCAATTTATAAAATTTTATCCAATATTTGTAGCGGTTTTACAACAACTACAAAATTTTGGCACCATTTTTTTTAAATTCGTCATCTTGTAGCGGTAACTCAAAACCACTACTAATTCAGTAGCAGTGTTATTACATGAGTAGCGGTTTTTGAAAACTGCTATAAAACATATTGTTTCAGTGTATTTTGTCGCGGTTCTTTAAACCGCTACTAATGTCATTTGTAGTGGTTAAAACGACTACAAATACGTAATTTCAACCGTTCAAAATGTCATTTTTTTTGTGGTGACAGTAAGGGCAATTTTGGAAATTGGGACTGACTTAACATGTTCTGATCTTTGATAATATTTTTCCATGAAAGTGGACTGGTCATACAGCACGTGTGAGTTGAAAGAACATTAAAATGATTTTTGTGCAATTTATTAAAAATGATGAAATTTTCTGGATTTTAAGGGCAGTGAAGGTTAAAGGCTTAAAGTAATTTGTCTAATTTACCAAATTGTACCCTAAAGCAATAAGGATTAAAAAGGTAAATAAACATTCATTTTCCCTGGTTATAAAGGTATGGTAATGTCTTTAGGGCCAAAAGGAGAGGGAAAGAACTTCAAGCAACCTGACAGTTGATGAAAGAGGAACCCGAGTAAGGATAGTAGTCCTTAAAGGTAATGGGCTTACCTTACTTGCATGTATTTGATATTATTGCTTATGCGTATATGTTTGATTGCTATACTTAATTACTATACTTGCTTGCTATATTTAACATACTGGAATGATTGAAGCTCTGTTTATGATAATGTTATGGTTATGAGTATGATGCATGAAGCATTGAGCATGCAGATATGTCATTATTGCTTATGTGTATATGTTTGGCCTTTGCTTACCCACTGTATCTTTCTATGATATTGAAAATTTGAATCCCTTGCTTTAGGTGCAAGCAACCATCTCTCAAAAGATCTAGATTACAAGAGTCTTTTACTTGATGCTTGAGAGATCCTCCTTTTTGTATTCTCCTCAAGATAATTGAATAGTACTCTATGATAGTCCATTCTTGAGGTAGAACATATTCCTCTTACCGGTGTTTGTTGCTTCTTATGATTTGATCATAAAGTTGCAACAATAGATTCTCCATGAGTTCTCCCTTTTAATATAGATTGTATGAATCTCTTTCTAGAAGTATGGGAAACTCTTGGAATCTTCACCTTACTTGTACCCTTATGTCCATTGATTTTCGAATTAAACTGTACACATAGAGCATCAAATGGACATTTTGGTACCCACTTACAATTGGGTCCTTGTATATTAGTACTGGACCTTACATGCCCTTTAGAAAACCAAACAAATTCATTTCTTACATAATAATTTCTCCTAATATAGCATATGTGAGAAATATGGCCAAATTTTTCACAATAATTGAAAATAATATAATGATGCTTGTTATGACCATTTTTGCAGGTATTGTGATGGTCAACTGGAAGCAATATCAAATGACCCATATCTGCAAGTTTTTTCTTCCCACATGATTTTCCAACATTATTGAAAACATTTTTACTTTTCATTATAGAATCAATAATTGGTTGGAAAATAGTTTTATGCAGTTTTTCAAAATCATTTTTTGTAAATACATGAGAAATTGGAATTGTTTGCTACACGTGTATCATTAGCTCTAGATAATGATTCATCATAATCATCCATGATGAACTCTTTTTGGGAATCCTTTTTCTCTTATTCTTTTGTGTTGATTGGATTGCAGAAGCATCCTATGATTTCACCTTCTTCCATCTCGTCTTCCATTTGTTCATCAAGAGTACATATGAAACTTTAAGTTTGTGATGAACCGTAAACACTTTTGGCTTTAATAAAATTATTAGAAGTATAAATAGAATTAAGAGTATCCCAAATATCTTGGACACAAGAACAAAATTTGATTTTCTGAAGATCACTTTTAGTCAAAGCACTATAAAAATTTTCATTACTCTAATAGTCAAAGAAAACAACTTCTTTTCTTATTATGTACAATCCTTACTCAGTTTGAAATCAAAATCAATTGTAAAAACATTCCACATATTGAAATCAAATGCTTTAACAAAACTAGTCATTCTAGATTTTCAAAACCAAAAATCAGTGTCATTGAAAAATGGTGAAACTATATAATCAGATCCTTCAAAAAACGAGTAACACCTAAAATCAACCATTAAAACTCTTTAGACGGTTATGTCCTTTAAATAAGAAATCTGTTATAATACCAAATGTTAGAATCGACTGACACGTAAAAGGGGTGAATTGGGTGTAAAATAAAAATTTAGGAACTTTGAACATCTTTTCGCATCTTAGTGAAAACAATAAGTATGAAGATAATGAACCATAAAACTTGAATCAATTAAACAAATCAAGTATACTGGAGATAAAAGAAATAAAGGAAGAGAATATGCAAACAATGATTTCTACTGGTTCGGTCCAATCTTTGACGACCTACATCCAATCCCTTGGCTCCACCTGAGATTTTCATTCAATTATCTTCTTGTTTAATCTGGACACAAGAGAAGTCTCTTCAATCTCTAAAGCTTCACGGTCAGTTGAGAACCTTAACACCTCAAGCTTAATCTATGTACTTGAGAATCACTCCCCCTTATAACTTGTAAGGTTACAATCTATTTCTCACTAAAGATTTCCCAATCTTGAGTAACTCTCATAAAGATAGAATGATTACAAGAAAACTTCTATATTTTATAAGTAGATAATGTTTAACACTGAAGTACAAAGGTGGGAGTATGAATATAGAGTATCGTTTGGTTGAGATTCAGAGTTTTGGCATATTGACGTTGTAGGCATAAACTCTCTATCTTTCAGTTTTTAATGATCTTCTAGTTATAATTGATGAAGAGTAGTTAACCATTAGACACATTCTTCCCGTTGAGCTCTTCTTCTGCCCATTGAGAATATGACTGTTAGAAATAGCCATTGGAATCTCTGACAAAAAGTGCTTTTTCACCATTGAGCTTCAATCAATGTTTAATCACATGTAATATTGATATAAATTTGATTAGTAATTATTAGTAATTATATAATCAAGGTTTATATGAGTTTGGAAGAAAATCATGAATCTGATATGGTGATTAGAAACTGGGTAGAACTTCACTATGAAGGATCACCGCGGTGATGTTGTAGTGATCATCACTATTAAAAGTGAATAGTGGCACTGTAAGTGACATGCATCACTTTCATATCATTGGAGTGATCTTTACTAGTGATAAACTCATTTTGAATTAAAATTTGGAAAATTACCTATCATTAGAAATCTCTTAAGTCCACATTCCAATGCAAAAATAATAAGCTCAGAATTCATGATATTCTAAAAGTTATGATCAAATTTATAGTAGCTGGTCTGAAACAACATCTTTATACGACATGCAATTATGAAAATCATATCTTTTCTAGATGACCTTTGTCGAGCTTGATCTTGATGTTGTTGAAACTCCTCTTGAGTCTAGTTTTATAAGCAACATGTTTCAATCCAACACTCATTGTCTTGCGAAAGTTATGATTTGAAGAATGACTGTTGTTCTAGAACATCCTGAGAACTTTGAGCGCCAACTTTTGAGATATATATCTCTTTCTTATGAAAATATTTAAACTTTATCTTAGCTTTTGTGAAACTAATTTTGGATTTTGTTTCATATGCAATAAGTTTCATCTCATTTGAAGTTGTGGTATAGGAGCTATATCCAAATTACTGAACCTCATTTGGAACAGTGTGAGAAATTACAACGTCAAATTCTGAGACTCATGGTTTTCATATGAAATCCGTTGAGTTTGATCTTGGTTTCTATGTGTCGCATTTGGAGTTTATCTTCACATGAAATAAGTTTCATCTCAATCAGATGTGTTGTTTGAGAGATATATAAAAGACACTGAACCTTTGTCACGTTAAACGAAAACAAAGTACAACAGAGAGGTCATCACTACAACATCACTTGAGTGATGAAGAACATCACTCGAGTGGTCACAACTCTGGAGGTGCCACTCGAGTAAAGTTGATATAACTTTTATATAAGTTATTTTAGCTTCAAATTGACATTTTCCAATCGCCATTTGAACATAGAGACCTCCAATATCACATCTAAGAGCTTGAATCTTGATATTCCCATTAGACCTTGCAAGTTCTTCTTTTTTCAATCTCTTTTTCTTCTTCTTTTTAGTCATTCTCCATAATCTAATTATAGAGTTTCTTTTCTTTGACTAATATGATGAAGGCTCTTCTTTCTTTACTATTCCTTCAATTTTTTTCTCTCTCTTGTTGGTCATTCTCCACAATCTAGCTCAATAACTTCTTTCTTTTCTTGGCTTCTTCTCCTCATATTTAATAACTTCAATCTTGAATATCTTCTTAATCTTTTTCTTGATTATTCACCATATAATCCAACTTGACATCTTCTTTCTTTGCTGACTATTCTACAAGATATTTCAAATTAAATATACTAGTTAGTCATTTAGGAGATAAATACATTATGCAAACTTTTTGCTCTTGATATTTTGCATATATATTTGATATCATCAGAACTAATTATATCTAACAGATTGCCCATGTCCTAATGCCCTTACAGTGACACAATTGCTGACACAAACATTTTTACAACTATTAATCACTAGAACGCCTTTGGGAAGGCCAAAGAGAAAAAGGATTGAATCTCAGTTTCAAAACAAACGAGTTTATCATTGTAGTAGATGCAATAAGCTGGTCACACTACCAACATTTGCAAGAATCCTAATCCAAGCTAAGCAATGTTAGTGGCTTGTGTATTTTTGAAAAATGCATACTTTTTTTTGTAAATGTCATTAGACACACTTAAAGTTATGGTGTAATTGGATAGAAATTCAAACCATATGGTTTTTTTAGATGGGCTGTGAAAATAGAGTTACGACAATATAGATGCATTTGAAGTTGTAAATGAAAGTTGGATATAATATGCTATTAATATAACAATCGGGTTAAGGTGTAAAACTGCACTTTGTTTTACTCAGAGGAGCGCCCAACACCAAGTGTTTTTTTTTTAGGTGCAATAGTGACTATATGGTTACCTAATCGGTGCAAAAGTCACACATGTCTTTAATGGAGAAGACTAACGCTGTAAACTTGGAAGGACGTGTAGTATTCTTCACACTTGGTTTTACCAGATGATGGATCTAAAAAAATGACTCCTTTTTCGATTTGGAGTTCACTATTTACACACATGAAAACGACAACAGCAAAATCTACCTCAACCCAAAAGACAAGGTAAGAGAAAGCAAAGACTTTGAATCTAGTAATGATCAAGTTTCTAAGAAACTCATCTCTTCTCACCCGCCTAATAAGTCTATTTCCAACCAATCGAGCATGTTTCTAAGCCTTAATCTGCTCCAAGCTTCAAAATCTTCATGTCCAAGAAGAACAAGGAAATGTCGGCTCACAAAACAGAGGAAATGGAAAATTCTCTGTTTTCTCCTTCACTTAGCAGAAGTGTGAGTACGTTGAGAAGCCATGGAAGCAAATTAGAGAGGTTCTTGAATGAGGTGTTGCAAAAGTACTTGAAGCTGATAAAGCCTCTATATATGAAGATTTCAGGGAAGAATGGCAAGAAGGTGAAGCTCTTTGGAGATTTATCATCCTCTACTTCAACTACGTCATCTCCTTCAGTTGCCTTTGTTTCTTTGAAAAAAGAGAAACAAGGGAATATTCTGATGGGGTTTTGTGGTGCATGTAAGCATATGGGGAAGAGCAAATCAGCGTCCATGGTCACCAGGATCGGGTCTCCAGCAAGAAAGAGCGATAATACGCTATAATTGCAATATGATGCGATTCAAAAGTGCCATTCTTCACTGTAAGAGATCGTTCAACTCTAGAGGTAAAAAATCTCAGAATTTGTTTTGATAACTTCTTAATTTAGTATTATTTCTGTCTTGAAAAGGGACTGACTTTATAGTTAAATTTTATAACACTACAAAAAAAGTCATTTTTTGCGACGAAAAAATTTCGTCGCAAAACACGTTTGCAATGGATTTTGGTCCGTTGCAAAAATAATCGTCAGAATTGCGACAGAAGACGAAAATTCCATCGCAAATCCCAATATTTGCGACGGAATCACTTTTCCGTTGCAAATTGTGATGGAAAATATTTTTTGAATTTGCGAGAGAATTACAATTTCGTCACAAATTTGGAGGATTTGTAACAAAATTCTAATTCTATCGCAATTTTTTACTTTTTTTAAATTTTTTATTCCATCGTAAATTTTTATTTTTAAAAAATTAATTAAAAATTATGAAAATGACATTAAAAAAATATATAAAAAAGAACCTGTATATCAAAAAAATATATAATAACAATTAGAGAGAATTTACATAGAGAAAACAAAATATAAATAATATTGTTGCGAAAAATATGTACTAAAAATAGTCTAAACAGCATCATCATCATCATCACCAGGAGCCGACCCTTTACCCTTGTCTTTCATTAGAGATAGGAGTTGAAGCTGCATCTACCTCATCATCTCCTATTGCTGACTCATCTACTGCCTCATCATCTCCTATTCCCAACTCATCTGCTGCTTAATCATCTCTTGTTGCTGACTCAACAGCTATTGTTTCTCGCTAAGCTCATTTATTATCTGACTCCAGAGGTGCTTTGTCTAGCTCAGCTTAACTGCTTGCTAACTCATTTGCACTGCTTGCTCCTTCACCAACACCTTCATCTTCTTCAACTCATTTGCAAAAACATTAGGAAGTACATTTATTTTTTGTACTTTATTTAAATGGACAAGGAAATGAAAATTATCAATATCAAATGTATTACATTTACCTGCAGAAACTCATTCACTGCCGGATGAGGAGCACTTCGTTTGCTTCAGTCGATTGGCAGAGGCACCAAACCTGAACACTCTCCCTTTCTTATTAAATCCACTTGCAGTCTCAATGAACAGACTCTCGTTATCAGAATGAGAAGATGCGGGGTTGGTCTTACTCTACGAGTCTTTCTCCTGTTATTGCTTTTGAAAGGTTTCCTACAAACACAAAAATATATCACAAATAAGTCATATAAAATAAAATAAATATGTTGGTGCGTGAAACAAATAATAAATGCAATAAATGTCTCACCGCTACTTGTTGTGCCTTGGCGTTAATCCAACGCCTCCCACTACCTTCAGACTCTTGGGAATGGGTCCACTCAAAGGTAGCCCGATCTACCGATTCTGCAGGAACTTCCGCAGACTCTGTATGCAAACACAAATGAAGACTGTTAATTAATTACTTTAAAATACAAAATATTGAGAGCTGAAATAGAAAATAATGTGTACTCACAATTTTTCGTCGATGTTCACTAAATGGAATGGAGCCGCCAGTATATGACAGTCCATCCATTTTGGCCCTATTTATTTTATTTTTCTCACTTTTGTCCTTAAATTTGGGATTGGCGACCCATCTTTCAATTAATTGGTCTACAGTTTCAGGTTGAATCCAATCTTGTTTGCCTTTATGCTTTCTTAATTTATAAAATTTCTCAAACAACCACCGGCTTCCCTTGTGGTTATAAGCTTTTTTCAAATTTTCCCGATGCTCAGGCAACCAGCTAAACTTTCCTTGAAAATCAATAACGAACAATTACTTCTCCAAATTATATAAGTATTTAATCAGTTTGCATTCGGATAAGAAATTAATAACCGTAAAGGACATAACTTACCAAGAACTCAGTGAACCAAGCATCCCGATCAGCCTTAGGAATCTCTGTCCAAGTGGCCCAAGGTTGATTGAAATTACGGAATATTTGGTTCGATATGAAATATGTCACTTGATTATAAGGATCATATCTGAAGACAGAGGAAATGATAAAAATATTAGCATACAAACTATAGGTAAAAAAATCGTAACATTACTAGTAACTTTATAAGACGTAGGATCAACTGTTCCCCAGACTGGTCCATTGGATGAACTAGCTTCCTTGATCGGACTCCGAGGCGACGCAGTGTACTAAAGGAAGAAGTGTCAAGTATTGAAAATGTTAGTATATAGATGCTTAAAGAAAACTAAACATATGTAAATCAATCAAAAATCGTAAAGTAAACCTGCTTTGCCCCGGTCTGTGGGTCAATGGAAGTTCTTGGCACACTTATATTGCCCATAAAAGAGTCAGTAGTAGACAATGAGGATGACATATAAAGTGATGGTGAAGATGACATATAAATTGACGGTGAAGTGGACATATTGAGTGGCGGCAGCTCTGGGGAAGAGCTAAGCCCTCTGCCTACAGAGGGGCAGATGGTGTCGCCTTGCCCCCTCTGATAGGACAGGGCCGTGCTCGACCACTACTATGACCATTACCTAAAGGCTCTCCTGGATGCTCCATCTCTGAACACTTATAAACATTATGTCAATATATATAAATATAAGAAAATTACTTAACATGACACTAGCGAAGTAACAGAGTAATTAGTATAACAGATCGTCATAAACCAAGAACACGAAAAACAAAACAAAACAAAAAGGGAAAAAAAAGGAAAAAGAAAAGGAAAATAGAGATCTAAGAAAAAAAATTGTTGAGGTCAAAGGAATAAAGGTTGTTTGTAGATAGTGTTAGTCAGTTTGTTTTCTTTTGATGGGTATTCCTTCATTCTTCATGAATTTCATTAAATTACTTGGCACTAATTAAAGTATTCTCTCATACCATTTGACCACTTTCATTTCATTATCCTACCTTGGTCATTAAAACCTTGAGAAAGTCCTTTTGACTTGAGTGTGCAATTGGATAATATGTAGTGGAGATTGAGATGATAAACAAGCTTATGGTAGATGGGTTGCAATAGGTGGAATTGAGTGAAACACAAGCCCTTGAATATCTTGAGAAATGAGTGTAAGCACTTGACTTGTGAGGGACATTCTATTGTGATTTATCTTTGCCAAATTAATTACCTTGCTACTTGCATTTTTGGAAGGTGGAAAAGATTTTTGAGAAAGTTCGAATTAACTTCAATTTTGTAGTGCTTCCATTAAAAATTTTGCTTCCATAGTTTTCTTGAATTTGGTTGTTTTAGAATTTAAAATCTTAAGGACAAGATTTGATGCAAGTGTGGGGGTGTGATGACTTCCCATTTTTAGAAGATTTGAGGGATATTTTTATATATTTGGGATAATTTAAAGAGATTTTATCGAGATTTTAAGAGAAATCAATCTGGATACTTCATTTATGGGATTTCAATTTAAAATAAAAAGTTTTTTTGGGTTTAGGCAATAAATAATGGTAGTTCAATTTATTAAAAAAAAGAAAAGAAAAAAATATATAGTTTTAGTTTTTTTATTTTTATTATTATTTTTATTATTGTTGTTGTTGTTGTTGTTGTTGTTGTTGTTATTGTTATTGTTATTGTTATAATATAATTTCTTTTGTTTTTACAATAAGGAGCGCACCGTTTAAGCAAAGGGGAATCAATTGAAAAAAGAGAGAGGCGGACAAAGAATTGGATCATTCTCGCTGGAGCAATCGCAGACACAAAGGTGACTATTCCTATCGATTGTGAAGGAGGCTGTGCAGAACAAAAAGAAGAGAGTAGAGGCAGATTATTTTTGGGAATCATTCTCGCTGAAAAAAACAGGGTCGTTGAGCAGAAGAAAGAACAAAGGAAGCAGAGGCACAGATAGGGGCTGTTGTTTATCTCTACTCATTTGCCCTTTGATTTCCATTATGAATCTGAACTCTGGAATTTTTGCTGCTGTGATGTTGATTAAAGCCATGTGTGGCTAACTTTTTATTTGCAACTTAGAGTATTATGAACTTGTTTGAGACTTAGTATTTGTTCCCACTAATTAATTTTGCTTAATTTTAATTCAGTTTATTTAATCTTGTTTGATTATTCATTGTTTAGTGATTGGCCACCATTAAACATGTTTGGAGATTTAGGATTAAACTTGACGAAGGAAATCTTAAATTGACCTTGGATTAAATAGTGTGGAATTAGATTTTAATCTAATTTGCATCTAGGATAGACATATACCTAGAAGCTCCACATAATCAAATTAGAATGAGCCAGATTTAAATTGCATCTTAATTAATTGTGTGAGACATTGCATAATTAATTGAGGTAGATGTATAAGTGGACCGATAGGCACTTATAAACATTAGTACTCTAGATTAGCTGATTAAGCTAAGTTAGAATTAATTTAGTTGGAATAAAGTCTAAAAAACAAACAAGGAATTAATATCTCTAAGTTGTCCTCCTTGATATTTGAATTCACTCTTTCTTTGAAAGTTCTTGTTTTTATTAAAATTATTTATTTTCTTTGTTATTATTGGATACAATTCTGATGTGCTTAACTTGAATGACAAAAGGAAATTTAACACTTAATTACTAGTTTGACTGAGTCTCTGTGGGACGACCTTGATTTACCACTCACTATTTTCATGACCTGTACACTTGCGGTGCTTAATTAAATTTTGGTAGCATCAAGTTTCTGTTTTTTTTTTCGTTTTTTTTCACTATCCACACATACTCTTTTAATGTTGACTTCCTAACTCCTTCACTCTTTTAAATTGGTTCACTTAGTACTTATTAAAGTAACAAAAATGAATGAGGCGCAAAAGATATAAAAATTGCATATCTCAAACAAAGGGCTATTTATTCTATGCAAATTTCTTTTCTTTCTTTTAAAAAAAAATTAAGGCTCAAATGGGGTAAATAAATAATTTTCGTGTGATAAGGATGGACATTTGGCCAAACTAGCTATGAAATGAATGCCTAGATCATCTTTGTGCATGCAAAAGGATTTCAAATTTCAAAAGAGATTCAAGACAAGTTCTAGAGATGAAATCACAATAGGTGTACTACTTCTTGAAAGAAATGAAATTTAAGGCTCAATTTCCTCACAGGTTTTTTGACATCCTAAAGTAAAGTACCAAAACCAAATCTTTACTTCTTTACTAGCATTCCAAGAACATAGAATCAATTCCTAACCAAATTCACTCCTTTTCATGTTCAAATCAACTCAATTATGATAATGCTCACAAATAAAATTCAAACTTCCACAAATTTTTTTTTTCAGAAAATCTGAGGACAAGAACAGTCATGTAAAATCCAGGATACCTTCAACCCCACACTTAAATGTCACATTGTCCTTAATGTGAACAAGTAACAAAAAGTAATGGAAGTGAAGAACAACCATCGAGTGTAAGGGTAACACCAACTTTAAAGATTTCAAATTTTCACCAATTAAACAGCTCAAGTGCTAACAATCACTCAATAATCATCACAAATAGTCATCACATGCAAATCCAACTAATACCAGCACTCATTCCCAAGCAATATATCATCAACAATCAAATAGAACAAATCAAAGAAAAAAAGAAGAAAACTCCCCTATTTGTCCTTGACTTGCACTCTCAATCCTTACTACCAAAGTGGAACACCTAATCAGGGGCTTTCAACAGTCCTACAAAAGCAAACAAAGCATCAAATTATTCCTTGGGTTGCCTCCCAAGAAGTGCTTGGTTTATAGTCCTCAGCCTGACTAAACCAACAATCTAAGTAGGTGATGACAAGTGGTGAACCATTTTTTGCCGGTTCACTTCACCACCATGGTAGTTCTTCAATCTTTGCCCAATCACTTTGAAGCAATCTCTTGTTCTCTCATCTTTGACTTCAATTGCACCTTTTGATGACACCGAAACTACTTTGAAAGGACCAAACCACCTTGACTTGAGCTTCCCAGGAAATAATTGAAGTCTTGAGTTGAAGAGAAGCACCAACTGCCCTGGTTCAAAAGAGCGCTTCAAAATATGACTGTCATGCCATTTCTTTGTTCTTTCTTTATATAGTCGTGCACTATCATATGCTTGAAGTCTGAATTCTTCCAACTCATTCAGTTGAGACAACCTTTTAGCTTTCGCTTGATGAGGGTCCATGTTTAGCTTCTTGATTGCCCACCATGCTTTATATTCCAATTCAAGTAGTAAATGACACGCTTTTCCGAAAACCAAATGGTATGGTGACATGCCAATGGGAGTACGGAAAGCTATTCTATAAGCCCATAAAGCATCATCAAGCTTGTCAGACCAATCTTTTCTAGTTGGACTCACAGTCTTCTCAAGAACCCTCTTAATTTCCCTGTTAGTCAACTCACACAAACCATTAGTCTGTGGATGGTATGCAAGTGACATCTAGTGGTGCACTTTGTATTTTTTCCAAGAGAGCCTTGAAATTCTTGTTGTTGAAGTGGGTCCCTTCATCAGTAATGATTGCTCTGGGGGTGCCAAATCTTGTCAAGATATACTTCTTCAAGAATCGAACCACTGTGTTAACATCATTAGCTTGGCAAGCCATAGCTTCAGCCCATTTACTCACATATTTCACAGCAACAAGAATGTAATTGTTCCCTCTTGAAGATGGGAAAGGACCCATGAAATCCATCCTCCAAACATCAAACAACTCCACCTCAAGGATTCCAGATTGAGACATCTCATGTCTCTTAGAAATATTACCTGTTCTTTGACATCTATCACACTTGGCAACAAATTGGTGAGCATCTTTAAACAAAGTAGGCCAATAAAAACCAGATTCAAGAATCTTTGATGCAGTTCTTTGCCCTCCATAATGTCCCCCATATGCAGATGCATGACATGCATTCAAAATTACCTCTTGTTCTACCTCAGGTATACATTTTCTAATAATCAAATCAGCACATCTCTTAAAAAGAAATGGTTCTTCCCAAATATAGTAGGCAACATCATGCAAAAACTTCTTTCTTTGATAGAAATTCAAATCAGGAGGTAATACTTCACACACAAGATAGTTCACAATATCAGCATACTATGGCAAATCACAACTACTTACAACAAACAATTGCTCATCAGGAAAACATTTATTCACCAACAAATCATTCACATGATCAGAAGGGTTCACAATTCTAGACAAATGATCAGCAACTTGATTTGTAATTCCTTTCCTATCAACTATATGCACATCAAATTCTTGTAGCAACAAGACCCATCTAATCAATCTAGGTTTAGACTCTTTCTTCCCTAACAAATACTTAATGGCAACATGATCAGTGTGAACTATAACCTTAGCACCCATCAAATATACCCTAAACTTTTCGAAAGCAAACACTATAGCAAGCATTTCTTTTTCAGTTGTAGAGTAATTTACCTGAGCTGCTATTAGGGTCCTGCTCGCATAGTAAATAGGATGGAAGATCTTCACACGCCTCTGTCCTAACACAGCTCCAACAACATAGTCGCTCGCATCACACATTACTTCAAAAGGTAGTGACCAATCAGGAGCTACAATGATAGGAGCTGAAGTCAATCTTCTCTTCAATTCTTCAAAAGCCTTCATACACTCCTCATTAAACTAAAAAAGAGTATCTTTCTCCAGTAACTGTGAAAGGGGCTTTGAAATCTTGGAAAAATATTTAATGAATCGGCGATAGAAACCAGCATGACCCAAGAAGCTTCTCACAGCTTTGACATTAGAAGGAGGAGGAAGCTGCTCAATCACAGAAATATTGGCTCTGTCAACCTCCACAAACCATTTTTAGAAACTTTATGACCCAAAACTATGCCTTCAATTAACATGAAATGACACTTCTCCAACCTAAGGCACCTTTGTGGCTCTTGAGAACTTTCAACAACTGTTCTTTTTGATCTTCAGATAAGGAAGAAGAGATGATAATAGGTAGTGTCTCAGATTCACCCAAGTATGCATATTCAAGATGCGGTGGTAGGGGTTTAAGCTCTAGAATCGGTGCTTGTTCAATAGAAGGCTTCAAAGAAGTAGTTTGCCTCGATTCCATCTCTAGCAACTCAAACTGCTGTGATGATTTCCTGTAATGAGGAGAGGCTTCAAGTAACTTCTTACATTCAACTATATGCTATTCTTCAATTTCATCAGTCCCAAGTAAAACAGATTCTAACGGTTCTTTTATAGAAAATGACTCTAAAGTCTCTTGAATCATCTCATCAAACATGTCAACCTTGAAGCAATCTGCAACATCCCTAGGATACTTCAATGCCTTGTTCATGTTGAATATAACTTCTTCATCATTCACCCTCAACTTGATCTCTCTCTTTTCAACATCAATCAGTGTTCGAGCTGTAGCAAGGAAAGGTCTTCCCATAATGAGCGGTAGATCTCTATTTTCATCACAATCCAAATAAAGTCAGCAGGGAAAATAAACTTATCAACTTTGACCAAAACATCTTCAATGATATCCTTTGGAAAAACTAAACTTCGATCAGCTAGCTGAAGTGTCACAGAAGTTAGTTGAACTTCACCCAGTTGCAATTTTTTGAACACAGATAGTGGCATCAAGTTGACACTTGATCCTAGATCACATAATGCTCTTCTCTAAAACTTTTCTCCAATTATGCAAGGTATAGAAAAACTACCTGGATCTTTCTATTTAAGGGGTAGCTTGTTGAGAAGAATAGCACTACACTCTTCAGTTAAGGCTACGGTTTCATAGTCATCGAACCTCCTTTTCTTACTCAACATCTCCTTTAGAAACTTCACATATTGAGGCATATGCTATAACGCTTCAAGGATAGGGATGTTAATGTGTAGTTGCTTGAAAATCCCCAAAAACTTCTTATATTGCTCCTCTAAAGCTTTCTTCTGAAATCTATGAGGGAATGGTAAAGCCGGCACCCATTTAAAATTCTCCTGGTTTGCCTTCTTTTTCACTTCACCCGCTTTAGACTCAATCTCAACTTTCTCTTCATTGACCTTTCCATCCACCTTCTATAAAACCTCTTCATCATCATCTATAGTGATTGTAGGATTGGGTTGATCAGTAGAAGCTGAAGGTTTCTTCTTTGGTTAAGGAATCTCAGGTAATTCCTTTCCACTTTTCAATGTAAGAGCCTTGCATTCCTCTTTCCCATCTCTACGAGGATTAGGCACAGTATTGCTTGGCAATTCTCTTTGTTGTAAAACATTCACAGCATTTGCAAGTTGTCCCACTTGTAGCCTAAGATTTTTGATAGATGAGTTTACTTCTGCAATAGATAAATCTACTCTTGCATTAGTAGCAGCTTGCTCCTGAGCATTCTTTAATTGAAAGCTTGCCAGTTGTGATATCGCTGCCTCTAGATCAGATTTAGGTTCTTGGGTAGGAATAACTTCCTTTTCAAATTGATAGGACCCAGGAGGCTGCCCTTGCTTTGTGGTAGAGGTTGATGCCTCATTAAGTGTTGCACCATATTTCCAAGAGAGGTTGGGATTTTTACGCCACCCAGAGTTGTATGTATTTGAGTATGGATTGTTCTGGTTATTGCCCCAGTAATTTCCTGCATAGTTCACTGGCTCCACTTGTTGAGATATGAGGCATTGTCCATTATCATGGCCATGTCCACAGTAATCGCAAGAAGCATGAATAGCATTGACTCCCATCTGTCTACCATTAGATCGGTTTACTTGAGCTTCTAAGTGATCAAACCTCTTATTGATTGTATTCAACATTGCCATCAACTTTGAAGAAGGTTCCTCACTAATTTTGTCAACCGATTTCACTAGTCTTCTTTCATTGTTGTTCTGTATAAAGTTAGCTGCCAAGTCATCCAAGCATTTCCAGACACGATTCACCGGTTGCTTTGTAATTCCCCAATTAGTAACAACATTTAATTCTGATTTAGATTTAGAAGTCAACCGAGTACTGAAAATCTGAAGTAAGACCCACTTCTCTAGATTGTGACCAGGACTCTGCCTAACAAGCAACTTGAACCTCTCCCAAGCTTCATACAGATGTTCCCCAAATTGTTGACAGAAATTAGTAAGAGCGGCTCTTGCATCCACCATCTTGTTATGTGGAAAAAATCGTGATCTGAACTTCTCTTCCAATGTCTCCTAAGAAGTTATACTGCCCTCTTCTAAATTGTTGAGCCATTCTTTGGCTTTCCCATGTAGAGAGTAAGGAAAAAGCCGAAGACGGATCACAGCATTAGGAACTCCATTTTGCTTGAATGAGTTGCAAACATCAAGGAATTGTATCAGATGCTGATTTGGATCCTCTGAATCGTTTCCTGAATATTGTCCCTGTGGCTCAAGCATCTTTAGTATAGTTTGCTTGATTTCAAAATTGTTGGCTTGAAAATTAGGCACTCTGATTCCTGACTGATAGCCTTGAGGTTGTCTTCCCAGAAAATCATGGATACACAAATTATCATTCTCATCCTCAGCCATCTCTTTAGCTTCAGTATATATTACTTCCTCCTCTTGGATCTAAGGTGTTGTAGCTTCCAAAAGCTCTTGGATACTCCTTGTTTTCTGTGGTGTTTTAGTTGCTTTGGCTTTACGGGTCATATATCAAGGTACCTGCAGAACCCAAACAAAGCTCAAAGTATCAAACTAACACCAAAAGCTTAACAGAAAGAAAAATAAACAAATAAAAAAAATACTCAAACTAAAACTACTAAAGGATTTCTAATACTAATCACCAGTTGCCTTGAATCCCCAGCAACGGCACCAGAAACTTGATGCTACCAAAATTTAATTAAGCACCGCAAGTGCACGGGTCATGAAAATAGTGAGTGGTAAATCAAGGTCGTCCCACAGAGACTCAATCAAACTAGTAATTAGGTGTTAAATTTCCTTTTGTCATTCAAGTTGAGCACATTAGAATTGTATCCAATAATAACAAAGAAAATAAATAATTTTTATTAAAAAAAAAGAACTTTCAGAGAAAGAGCGAATTCAAATATCAATGAGGACAACTTAGAGATATTAATTCCTTGTTTGTTTCTTAGATTTTATTCCCACTAAATTAATTCTAACTTAACTTAATCAACTAATCTAGAGTATTAATGTTTATAAGTTCTTGTCGGTCCACTTATACACATACCTCAATTAATTATGCAATGTCTCATACAATTAATTAAGATGCAATTTAAATTGGACTCACTTTAATTTGATTATGTGGAGCTTCTAGGTATATGTCTATCCTAGATGCAAATTAGATTAAAATCTAATTCCACACTATTTAATCCAAGGTCAATTTAAGATTTCCTTCATCAAGTTTAATCCTAAATCTCCAAACATATTTAATGGTGGCCAATCACTAAACAATGAATAATCAAACAAGATTAAATAAACTGAATTAAAATTAAGTAAAATTAATTAGTGGGAACAAATACTAAGTCTCAAACAAGTTCATAATACTCTAAGTTGCAAATAAAAAGTTAGCCACACATGGCTTTAATCAACATCACAGCAGCAAAAATTCCAGAGTTCAGATTCATAATGGAAATCAAAGGGCAAATGAGTACAGATAAACAACAGCCCCTATCTGTGCCTATGCTTCCTCTGTTCTTTCTTCTGCACAGCGTCCCTGTTTTTTTCAGCGAGAATGATTCCCAAAAATAATCTGCCTCTGCTCTCTTCTTTTCGTTCTGCACAACCTCCTTCACAATCAATAGGAATAGTCGCCTCTGTGTCTGCGATTGCTCTAGCGAGAATGATCCAATTCTTTGTCTGCCTCTCTCTTTTTCCAATTGATTCCCCTTTGCTTAAACGGTGCGCTCCTGATTGTAAAAACAAAAGAAATTATATTATTATAATAACAATAACAACAACAACAACAATAATAATAAAACTAAACCTATTTTTTTCTTTTCTTTTTCTTTTTTTTCTTTTTTTTAATAAACTGAACTACCATAATTTATTGCCTAAACCCAAAAACTTTTATTTTAAATTCAAATCCCATAAATGAAGTATCCGGATTGATTTCTCTTAAAATCTCAATAAAATCTCTTTAAATTAGTAATAATAACTTCCCAAATATATAAAAATATCCCTCAAATCTACTAAAAATGGGAAGTCATCAATAACATATCGTCATAAACCAAGAACTAACACAAATCAACCAGACGATTCTTGTTCTTCGACCTCTGCTTGCACACCTTCCTCTAGAGTCTCATAGTCGTCGAACTCAGATTCACTATCAGAGTAAATCCCTTCTGTTAGTTCTCAAAGTGTTTTGATGATTAACAACAAGTATAAACATGTGTTGAAGTATTTCAAAATCAGTTAGAAATTGCTTAACAGTTGTTTACTCGAGTAAGGGTAAGCTTACTCCAGTAAAGGACTGTTGAAGGATTGCTCAAATGCGTTTTGGGAAGTCTTTACTTCAGTAAAGAAGCTTTACTCCAGTAAAGGACTTACAGAGAGGAATCAAAGTTTTTGAAGTAGTTGCTTACTCCAGTAAAGGTAAGCTTACTAGAGTAAAGGCCATCCAGAGAGTAACCAAGTTTTTCAAAGACCAGTCTTTACTCCAGTAAAGAGTTTATTACTCGAGTAAAGAACCTCTACTCCAGTAAAGGTAAGCTTACTAGAGTAAATAACCTCCAGAGAGTAAAATGAATTTTTTGAATTTAAGTTACTTACTCGAATAGAGAGTTGTTTACTCCAGTAAAAGGTCTTACAGAGAGCAAACCTTTTTAAAGAAGTAGCTTACTCGAGTAAAGCTTGGCTTACTCCAGTAAAGAACTCTTAAGTTGTTTTTCAAACATAGCACCTGTTCTTCTTTACTCAAGTAAAGGTTCGTTTACTCCAGTAAAGACTTAGAGTAACTTCTTTTTTTTTTTAGGAACAAAGTTACTTACTCAAGTAAAGGATAGTCTACTTGAGTAAAGCCCATACAGAGAGGTTACTAATTTGTCTAAGTCTAGCTTACTCCAGTAAACAAATCCTTACTCCAGTAAAAAGGCATTTCGAACTTAAAATGTTTTCACATGAACAGTGTCTTACTCGAGTAAAGTACTAACTTACTCCAGTAAAGATCTTGGATTTCAAACTCAAGCCTCGATGGTTTGTCTCTGGTAAGAGCTTACTCCAGTAAACTTTGTTTACTCCAGTAAAGACACTTTTGCACAGTGCCTTACTCTAGTAAAGAGGAACTTACTCGAGTAACCAACGGTAACTTTTGGTTTTTGAATTTCACGAATTCACAAATCACTGTTGTTTGATCTAATTGCTTTCATATATCACTCACTCATGTTCCCAGATATGTTTAACAAGTTTGTTGAGTGTTTTTCAGTTAGCACAGATCAAGATTATTGAAGATTAGTGAGATAAAGTAAAAAGTGAACAGTGCATTTAATGCACCTCTGCAATCTCACCTACTTTCAGCTAATCTACCTGAGCACGCCTAATGAATGTTAAAGAATGCTTACTACATCAAGTAAAGTCAATTTCAACGGGCAAATACTCAGAGAGCCACATCAGCTTCAATTAACTCTTGGATTAGCAGAAGTTTAGAGAGAGAAGCTGACCACACTTAAGGCTAATCACCTACAACGGTCTGATTGATTCTTCAACGGTCATAAACGGTCACACATTATTCTCTACCTATAAAAGACATGGACTCAAGCAGAAAAACGTGGAGACACAAGATTACAATGCCAAAATGCTGAACCTCTGCTTCTTCATCTATTTCACTCTGTTTTACTTGTCTAGATAGCTTTGTGAGTGAAATGAATTGTGTCTGTACTTCAGTGATTATCTATCCATTCCTTTGAAAGGAAATTTATTGTAAACACATTATCTTACTGAGTGCAACTCAAGATTGGGTAATCTTGAGTGGGTTATACATTGTGTTGATTACAACTTGTAAGGGGGAGTGAATCCTAGTGAGAGGATTACTTCGAGTACAGAGTGTGTGATCAAGCAGTGTATCCTTACAGTGTGTAAGGGGGAGTATCTCTGTAAGAGATTTGTAAAAGGCTGCACAAGTGCCCGGCTAAACTTGTGGGATTGTAGCGGTTCTCAAGTACCCGATTAAAGCTTGAGGGAAATAGTGGATTGAAATCTCAGGAGGTGCCTGGGGACTGGACGTAGGTCAAGGAGGGCCGAACCAGTATAAATCTGTTTGCATATTCTCTTCCCTTATCTCTTACATTTCCAGCACATATATGTTTGAATGTGTTTACATATATAAATGTGTGGTTATTGCTTTCTAAACTGATTTCTGGGAGTTACGAAAAGAATTTTCAAAGTAACTAAAGTTTTTATACTTCACCCAATTCACCCCCCCTCTTGGGTTCAGCCGGAACTTACACCTTCTGCCTCATCATCTGATTCCTCATCGTCAATTTGGATAGGAATCAATTCTAACTCTGCGGAGAAATCAAATAGATTGCTTGGTACATCGTCCTCGACAATATTTATGGGCAGTCCATGTTCCACATCAGCTTGGAACGGTTCAATCATATAGTCAATTGTTTCTAACTCTTTCGACTTGGGTATAATATTCCGTGCTTTGGTTTTGATAACTCCCTTCTACCCTTGGCGGAATGTGGGGTATAATGTATGTTAGTTATGATTAGTTTTGATGATGTCTTATGTAGATGCCATTGTTATAAGCAAAAAGATTGAGTAATATAGTTATCTCCTACATTGACTAATTGTTGTATTTAATGTAGATTAATCTAAGTTTAGTTATGGAAAATAAACAAGAAGGAGATAAGAGATTACAAGAAGAAGAAATTGAATCAAAGAAGATGTGAAGTCAAATGATATGGAGTGATCAAGAGAAGAGAAGGAAGAAAGAATTGAGTTATGGAAAATGATCAAGAGGAGAAGAAAGAAAGAAGAACTTGCTAAATGGAATGAAGATACAATTATTCAAGTTCTTATATTGATGCTAGAAGGCTCCAAGATCATATGGAAGTTCAAATGGCTCAATTTGGAGTTAAAGTCAGCAAAAATCAGCGGCTAGAAGGCTCCAAGATCATATGCAACGTGATAAGCTCTTCTACTCCACTCTGTCCACATTCAGCATGGGCGACGTCTGGTAATTCGATAATATCTCACAAACCAAATATCGGATTGAGACGAAACCAAAAGCATTGGAAACTAGACATCAAACACGTATTGGTGACAAAAATTCATGCCCAAAGGAGTTCAAATGAATCATTGATGAATTTTACAAGTTGACAGAAAGATCAGCGTCACAGTCAGGAACAGCCTTCGGTATTTTGAGTATATCTCACAAACGACAAATCCGATTGAGCTGAAATCAGTGGCATATGAAAGTAGACTCATAGAGCTTTCCATCAAGAGTTGAACAGACCAAAACAGAGCTCGGACCAGAGAGATATGGCCCTTAGAAGTTGATAGTCAGTTCAAGTATTGCTCAATTGCATTTTATAAGTCAATACTGCAGTATAGGGTGCTATACCACAGTATTGGACTTCAATACTGCAGTATAGGGTGCTATACTGCAATATTGGACTTCCAGAGAGCTATCAAATTTTTTTAGTAAAGTCAATACCGCAGTATAGGATGCTATACCGCAGTATTGGACTTCCAGAGAGCTATCAAATTTTTTTAGTAAAGTCAATACCACAGTATAGGATGCTATACCGCAGTATTGGACTTCAATACCGCAGTATAGGATGCTATACCGCAGTATTGGACTTCCAAAGGGCAAGCAAATTATTTCAGTCAAGTCAATACCGCAGTATAGGATGCTATATCGTAGTATTGGACTTCCAGAGGGCAAGCAAATTATTTCAGTCAAGTCAATACCGCAGTATAGGATGCTATACCGCAGTATTGGGCTTCCAGAGGGCAAGCAAATTATTTCAGTCAAGTCAATACCGCAGTATAGGTATGTATACTACAGTATAGGGCCATCCAGAGAGCAACTAAATTTCTAAGTCAAGCCAATACCGCAGTATAGGTATGTATACTACAGTATAGGGCCAACCAGAGAGCAATCAAATTTTCTCACCCAAGTCAATACCGCAGTATCGATATGGATACTGCAGTATAGGCTTATACAGAAAGCTCTCAAATTTTATAACTATTGCATACTGCAGTATAGGTTTGCATACTGCAGTATTGGGCAATTACGGTGTCTCTCAACTTTGTCAAAAACTCGCATACTGCAGTATGTTAGTTGCATACCGCAGTATAGGACATATCTTTCAAAATCAATTCACGATGTTTTTGTCTCTGGAAGCTGCTTACCGCAGTATGACTTTGGATACCGCAGTATGGGCACTTATGCACAGTGCCATACTGCAGTATGGATGAACTTACCGCGGTATACAACGGTCAAAATTGATTTTTGAATTACACGAATTTGCAAATCACTGTTGTTTGATCTTATTGCTTCCATAATTCATTCAATCATATTCCTAGCTATGTTTAACAAGTTTGTTGAGTGAATTTCAGTAAGATCAGATGAAGATTATTGGAGGTCAAAGCCAAAAAGCAAAAAGTGAATAGTGCATTTAATGCACTTCTGCAAATCAACCTACTTTCAGCTAATCCATCTGAGCACGCCTTCTAAACGTTAAAGAATGCTTACTACAACAAGTAAAGTCATCTCCAACGGGCAAATTCTCAGAGAGCCACCTCAGATCAAATTACCACATGGATTAGTTGGAGTTTAGAGAGAGAAGCAGACCACACTTAATGACAATCAACTACAACGGTCTGATTCATCCTACAACGGTCAAAAACGGTCACACATCATTCTCTACCTATAAAAGACATGGACTCAAGCAGAAAAACAAGGAGATACAAGTTTATAATGCAAAAATGCTGATACTCTGCTTCTACATCATTCTCACTCTGTTTTTCATATCTAAATAGCTTAGAGAGTGAAATGAATTGTATCTGAACTTCAGTGATCATTTATTCATTCCTTTGAGAGGAAACTTATTGTAAACACATTATCTTTCTGAGAGTTACTCAAGATTGGGCAATCTTGAGTGGGATATACATTGTGTTGATTACAACTTGTAAGGGGGAGTGAATCCTAGTGAGAGGATTACTTCGAGTACAGAGTGTGTAATCAAGCAGTGTGTTGATTACAGATTGTAAGGGGGAGTGAATCCTAGAGAGAGGATTGCTTCAGTTACAGATCGTGTAATCAAGAAGATTAAAGATAGTGGATTGAAAATCCCAAGTGAGGCTTGGGGACTGGATGTAGGTCAAGGATAAGGCCGAACCAGTATAAATCTGTTTGCAAACTCTTCTACCTTATCTCTTACATTTCCAACATTTACATTTGAGTTTTTACCAATTGTTTGTGAACTTACTTTTGATATCCAAGATGAATTTACGGAATTGCGAAAATACTTTGATGAATGAAAATTTTTATACTTAACCCAATTCACCTCCCCCTCTTGGGTTCAACCGGAACTTACAATGTATAGTAAATTTGTTCCGCCTGTTGCGCAAGGATGAATGGGTCATAACCAACTATATATCTCCTTATCCAGTGTATCTCAATATTTCTATATTTGTCCACTTTTGTCCCACGCGGACTGCTATCAAACCACTCACATTTAAAAAGAGTCACCACCTTGTCCCATGGGTAACTTAAATGAATTATGTCAATTAACTTCCCGTAATAGTTGCCCTGCACCCCATCAACTTGGCCACCTTGACAACATACACCGTAATTGCAATACAATGTATTTGCGTGCGCTTCAATAGTTGAAAAATCGATAGCCATTGATTACATATTTTTTAGACCGAGTAACACTAATTGCAACTCCATAAGATAAACTCCACGCAACTTTATTGGGATTTGATGTATTTTGCACGAAGTAGGATTGAAACCATTTTGGAAACTTAGAGTTTGTGAATTGATCAACTTCAAAATACGGAATTGAAGGATTTGTCTATTGGATCTAATTAGAGAAGTAACTATGATTTTAAAAAAATGAAATTAATACTTAAATATTTACCGTAACAGTAAAAATAAAAGAAATCTTACTTTAAGTACTGGGCGGCCTCTTCACAGTTGTTTAGAATGTACCACTCCGCTACTCGTTTATCTCTTCCTTCCAGAGTTGGCCTCCAATGTTTTCCTACGACTCGGCCTAGAAAATTAAATATTGATTTTTGGTCGCTCGTATCACCGCCATCATCGTTGCGAGGTACCCCTCTCCATCTTGATATAATTTTTGGGGGATAATAGTATGACGCAAACTTAGTGGCCTCTTTGACTAGAAACGCTTCAGGGATAGATCCTTCAACGTACCTCGGATTTTTTTATCTTCTCCTTAAGAGTGCGTAAAAACCTACAATAGACAATCAAAAGGTATTTATAAACTATAGCACCATGTTGGTGAATTAATAACTGCAAGAAAGAAATGTATATTATCTCTCAAGCGGATACATCTAGCTATATTGTTGGGGACCTCCTACCTTTGCTTCGTAGGCCAAGTGAACAGGCAAATGTTCCATTGAGTCAAACAAGTTATGAGGAAACACCATCTTTAACTTGCATAGCATTATTGGCATGCTCACCTTCAAGTGCCCTAACTTTTCAACATTAAGCTTAGAAGCACAAATATCTCTAAAGAACATGGAAAATTCCGTCAAAATATATCATATATGCTTCGGTAATGCTTTGAAGGCCTGCAACAATAGTCTCTAAAAGATTAGGGCTCGATTGGTCAAGAAAGGCGCAAAATTAACACTTTAATGAGCATCCAAAGACAAGGAACGTGTTATGGTGACGACAATGTTCAGACCACAGTCTCACGACAGCGAGCATCTTCAATCTATGAGAGTGATCATGCAACGGAGTTTTAGGGCTTGATGGTAAGAGAGAGAGGCGTCATATTCGTTTTCTATTTGGGTAGGGTAAAGTTTGAATCTGATTGTCATTTCTTTGTGCTTTTCTAAGGGTAATTGGGTCTTTGCACAATTCAATTATATTACCTTAAGGTCCCACGAGACTTGCCAGCAAAATGGAGTTTCAAGAGACCTCGGAGTAGTACTTCTCTTACTTGGGACTCAATACAATTTTGCCAAAACAAATTTGAACCTACATCATGGGGAGCCTGGCAAGAACGGAAATTGTTTTCGAACTTAAGGATGGTCATAAGCAAGCCTAGGGCAAGTTTTTGGTTTCAAAAGCCTTCAAATCCTTGTGGGTAAAAATAAAAACCTAAAAATTCCTTTTTTGATACAAAAAGTTTAGATGGGGTAGATACAGGTAAACCGACCAGGGTCAGGACAAGCCTCGAAGCTCAAAGAACGCCTACAAAGATACTTACAGATCGCCCACTAATGAAGCTCTTACATCGACTAGTAGGTATCAAATCTCTTTCTTTTTGAAGTGAAAGTCGACACCTTAGCCAACTATGTCATTCCTCATTTGCCTAAAAATTCCTATTAATGTGATAGCTAGGGTTGAAAGTTTTGTAACTACAAGCCCATACGGTAGAAGTTATTGGGCCATCCTTTCAATATGTTCAATTACCCTGCCCTCTACTTAATGGGCATTTTTGGGCCCAATCCAACCCTTTTTTTTTGTCACAAGGCCCAATCCAACCTCTATCAATAGCACTTCAATTTTTTCTTCTCTACGTAGAAGTGACAAACATTGCATCTATGTTTTCCATATGTACGTAAAGACCATACAGAATGTAACAATAACTTGCTAGACTATATTAATTATTATTATCACATTTAACAATAAGTCTTTATACATACACACATTGACACACATATATTTTCCTGAACTATATTGGGAGTCGGAGAGATAAAGAAATTAAAAGAGATAAAAAAACATAAAAACTAATATAAGTCCTCAAATTTTGTAAATTCTCGTGATCATATAATTGATAGAAGTATGAATGTATGATAATTATCCATATTATGAGGATCTATGGGGATATTTCTTCCGTACGAAGCAAAGACTCATTCATAAAGAATAGTGGGGCAATGGGAAATACTTTAATTAACAATAATTTGATAATTAATATATATAGATATATAGATACCAGTAGTTGATATCGGTTAGATCAGTTAGGTGAGAGACACCAAAGGGTGTGAACAGTTGGGGTGGTGAGATGTACATGTGCTTGTATATGTAGCTAGCAATAGCTTGGTTGTTGTCCACTTGTCTTTTTTTACTGGCATTGGTGTGCCGTTGGGCCTGTTTGGAGTAGCTTATTTTTCAGTGTTGGAATGTAAAAATTTCAGTGGCTTTTAAGCTACCGACCCAATAAGAAAAAAGCCTATTTGAATTACCCATTGCGTTTACTTAACTTTAAATCAAAAAAGCTGAAAAAGTCAGTCAAGGATAAAGCTCCAGAATCCAGCTTTTTCTATAATACTCTCAGCTTTCTGACGTGGGCCTCACCATTTTTACCACCATCAATCCTAACACAAATCATTATCTATAACCGACTTTTTTCCTACCGAGTTTTTTTTAGAGTCAGATAACTTTTAAACCATCGCTCCTATAAGATTTTGTGTTTAGAGAGTTAAAGTTCCTCTTACTAAGACCAATATCCTCTGATAGTTGAGGCTTCAATCTACATCCGATCTTTAGTTTGTCAGTGATTATTTCCTATTAATATTCTCTTCTCTCTAACGACTCTCACTTTCACTCCTATTTCGAAAAATCATTTAAACACCTATATATTGTATATCATATGCCTATAGTATTCATAAGTCTATAATTTAGATCATATATATTAAATTAGTTTAAGATATCGAGTAATATTGAAAAAATATTTCAAAATGTTAAAAAATACAATATTATATATATATATATATATATATATATATATATATATATATATATATATATATTTTTTTTTTTTTTTATGGAAGATGCATCCAGCGATACATCCCACGATATATGTAAATGTGTGAATATATATATATATATATATACTTTCTTTTTATTTACTTTCCAAATCATTCATATATATATATATATTCATACGCACAATAATCTCCCTCTCTTTCTTTCCTGTAAGCAACGCATACATCACTTCATATATATATATATACATATATATATCATCAAGCTTTTGTTTTGTTTTGTAATTTCCATGATACTCCTAAATATATGGATCAGCTTCATTGTTCACGGCACTTATAGGTATTATAATACAACCCAAGTTTTCCCATATCATCCCTAAAGCTATACGCACAAGACCGCAAGCTTCTGAGTTTTAAAAAAAATAACGCAGTAGATTTCCTTTTCTGGGGTATATGCTATGTTAACACCTATATATATAAGCAACGTCCAACAGTATATATATACAGTAGCAAGCTTCAGTTTTCAGATCTTGCGTTGGTAAATGATGAAAACCGAAGGAAGACAAGCTTAATAACTTACCTTCAGTTTCTGGCTTGTGCACATTCTCAATCTCGTTCATGGCTCTCTGCTTCTTACCGTCGAAACTCACCTCTGTTTTTGGCTACTCAAAACAGGGCAAAAGAAACTATAGGATACTCTCTCTCTCTCTCTTAACTACTCTCTCTCGGTTGCCCTCCCAATTAGAACTTTTACTGGGCAAAGTGATGGCATAGAAGACGCAGAGCACTGGTGATATACATATATGGAGTAGTTGGCAGTTCTGGTTCGAGAAGAAAAAGAAACAGACTGAAGGGCAATAGTTAACGTGTTCGGCGTGGTTGGAGCAAGGTCAATGAAAGGAAGTTCAAGGAAGCTGGGATTAAATAATACTCCAAGGGTCTGGTTTGAGAAGAACTAACGACGTGGGTTTGGGTCTCGAGAAGCATGGGTGTTGCTGGTCTGCACTTGCGTGAATAGGTGGACAACCGAAAGCCAGATTTGGAAGAACGGCGTCCAGCTGATTTGTTGACTGTGTTACCAGTGTCTTTACGTGTTCAGATTGAAAAAGAGGAGGAATAAATGAATTAGTGGATATTGTTTGGGTTATGGATCAGGAGGCGAAATGGACTTAGAGTGGTTTAGTTGGTTTGATTATAATGGGCCTTTAAAATTTGTTATGATCCCTCTTTGCTTTTACGTTGAGACCGAGAGGAATGAGTTTTAGGCTTGGAGATGGAGATGAAATAGTATATGGACTGATGGATGAATTAAAATTGTGAGACCACTAAAATTAACTCACTTAATTCTCCTTAAGACTCTTATTTGTAGAGCACCGAGGACAGCAGTGTAGTGGCACAGTTGGTGGTATTGAGATGTCTTATATCTTCCCTCAGGTCCCGTGTTCGAATTCCCCCTCCCCTCGCCTTGTACCAAAAAAAAAAAAAGACTCTTATTTGTAATTAGGCTTATTACTTATATAATTGCAATTATTTGAGAATTATTAAAATTTAAATCCTTAGTTCCATTTAAGGATTTTCTTTCTCAATTAAATTTCTTTTAGCCTTAAAATATTATCTCTAAAATATTTGTGACAAAAATTATTCTCTAATTATTTGTTCTTAATTTATGGGAAAATATACCTTAAATTCCAATAATTATCCTTATATGTACCCAAAAAAAAAAGACTCTTATTTGTAATTAGGCTTATTACTTATATAATTGCAATTATTTGAGAATTATTAAAATTTAAATCCTTAGTTCCATTTAAGGATTTTCTTTCTCAATTAAATTTCTTTTAGCCTTAAAATATTATCTCTAAAATATTTGTGACAAAAATTATTCTCTAATTATTTGTTCTTAATTTATGGGAAAATATACCTTAAATTCCAATAATTATCCTTATAATTATCTTAAGTCAAAATTTTAAAATTAATTTTTCATATATTATTCAAATTTCAAATCCCAAAATTTGGGATGTTACAAGGTTTCTCCCATTTATCTTAGCAAATCAACAACATGAGATCTAAATTGTCCAATTTTATTTGAATAAATATCTTTTGTTTAGTTTTCATGTTAAAATTTCTTTTTTTTAAAAAAAAAAAAGATGTACCAATTAACTTAGGTGGGTTCTAATTGGTAAGGGTTTTAACTACTTTACCATGAAGTTTTGAGTTTAAATCCGTGTTAATATAAGAAACGCCTTTAAGATAGTTACATCCAATTGAGTTTGATAAATGCTTAATTTTAACCCAATCGTATATGCATATTAAAAATTAGGATTTTATTTTTATTTTTATTTATCATTTTTAACTTAAATAAAATAAAGTTTTAAATCTTAAAAATGAGCACGAAATTCAAGTTAACGAGGTTTATCACTTAACATCAAAGACCTCTTTTGGGCTTCCATGCCTACATTATTTCTAACTACATATGCACCGCCAATGGGAAAAAAACTCATGTGTTTACATTTAAAAAATACTGAAATTTAAATTGGAAATATAATATTATTAAAAAAATATTTTACTTATTTTCCATATGTTACATTAAATTTAAACTGAGTTTATAACAAATAGGGGTTAGGTATAATAAAGTGGGTTAGTTTTTTGTACCATCGTGAATCAAAGTTTGAATCTCATTTGAGAAAAATGTCCATATTTAATATCGTATCTTATCTCAAATAGCTGTCTCCAATAAAAAACACACATACGTAAAAATATTGAAGTGAGCTTACTATATATTTTATATTTTCATAATAATAATAATAATAGCATTTATGTGAATAATTATATGAAAATATTTTCTTTCAATAGTATTGTTTGGTTCCATTTAAAATGAAAAAGAAATGCTACAATCAAGTGAAGAAATAGAAGTGTAATAGAGGAATGTGAAATAGAAGCAATCAAGTGAATAATTAATCGCACCCCCAATGCCGTTTTGACCTTTCTGACATGGACAATGAGCTGGCAACGTGTGATCTTTCCTATAGCTGAAGGGTCTTTTAAAAAAAGAGCCTTTTATATATTTATTTATTTATTTTAGTTGTTGATAAATATGTATAAATAAATAAATAATGTAAATGAAAAAAGGTCACGTTATGATCCCTCTCGACGACCTAGTGCTTGGGTCGTGACTACCATGCCAGCTATCCACTGACAAATCTGTCCTCAAGTCACGTGCATCTGTGTCGTTCCCAAAAGGTTAATTAAAGATTTAAAAAATAAGTATTAACAAAATGTAAATAAAAAATATACTTTTTCTTTTACTGAGATAAAATATAAGTAACTTTCACCGTCATTGATTTCCTCATTACTTTAATCGGAAAACAAAAACTTAAGCGGGTTGGATCTGAGTCTTAATCGTGTTTGACAACTCAAATAGCGTTAATATGAATTTATAAATTACCTATCACTATTCACTAACTAACTCCGATATATTATTTTACTCATTTTGACCACGCATGCCGCTTACATGGGACGCAAGCTACTTAGCCTATTAGTTTATATAGATGAATTTTAGAAAAAAGTAATCAATTGATTCTTTTACTTTTTGATTCGATTACTATTCAATTTCTAAAGCTTAATTCGATACACCTCAATTCTTATAATCGTTACTTAATTAAAACTCAATTCCTAAATTTTAATTTAATATAACTCAATCTATATAACTTTTTTTATTTAAAAGTTTAATTATTCCTTAATTTAATTTAATGCAACTCAATCTCTATAAAGGAAGGGTCATTTTATCTTCTATAATATATGATTAATATTTAACATGGTTAAAATTATAAGAACAGACTTGTATAAAGTCAAAATTAAGGGATTGGATTGCAACCGATTTATAAATATAGAGAATAAGTGGTACTGACTCAAAATTCAGTGATTAAGTTTTTTTTTTTCCCGATAAACTTCAGTGATTAAGTTCTTTTTTTTTTCGATAAACTTCAGTGATTAAGTTCTAACTATAGCTATAAGGACCAGATGATTAATTTTTCCTTAATTTTAATTTTTATATCAACATATGAATTATAAATAACTGTTCCAATCAAGATGAAATAAACATGTTAATTTTGACCCCAAAAAAATAAACATGTTAATAAATTATACTCTCTCCGGTCCTAATTATAAGACAACATTCTAATTTTTATCAATTTCTTCTTAAAATATCCCTATTTTATTCTCTCAGGTATGTTTGGTTTTTAGTGAGTATATGTATGTGGATGCGTAGACTTTTCTAATCAATGAAAGTTTATATATATATATATATATGCATGTGTGTGTGTGTTTCTATATATGTATATATGAGTGTGGCTACACGTGTACGCGCGCGTGTGTGTCTATATATGTATATACACACAAATATATATAGACACACACATGTGTGTACATATATGTATGTATATATGTGTGTTTCTGTGTATATCACTACAAAAAAAAAAAAACAGTTTTTTGCGGCAGAAAAATTCCCTCGCAAAAAAGCCATTTTCCGTCGCAAAACTAATTTGCGGCGGAATTTGCGATGGAAAAAATTCCGTCACAAAAATTGCCCTCGCAAATCAATTTTCCGTCGTAAAAATGCTATTTTTCCTCGCAAATCTTGGAATTTGCGAAGGAAAATCCTTTCCCTCGCAAAATTTTGAATTTTGTGAGGGAAACTTGTTCTCTCGCAAATTTGAAATTTGCGAGGGAAAGATTTTTCCTCGTAAATTTTAAAATTTGCGAGGGAACAAGTTTTCCTCGCAAAATGAAGGAGTTTACGAGGGAAACACTTTTCCCTCGCAAATGTCAATTAATTTTTTTTAAAAAAAAAGTAAAAAAATAAAATAATTACATAAAAAATATTAAAAATTAGAAAATAAAAAAACTTGTATATTATAAAAATAAACGGTAACAATTATAAGAGTTTACATAGCAAAAACGAAATATTACAAATTATAATGTTGTAACCAAAATAAACTAAAAAAAAAAAAGTCTAAACAGCAACAGTTTGGTCATCATCATCACCAGTATTAAAAGTCTTCAATCTTACATTTGCAAAAGACGCAGCACTGCAAAGGAGAAGCAACCAGATATGAAAATGGAAAGATTTTTCAGATTAAATATATTTTACTATACTTTTAATTTCAAGATTCAGATGATACCTCTTACGAAACTCTTTCAATTTCATTTTAATTTTGTTGCCTGACGAAGATTCTTCATCATACGAAGGAGCAATATAACCATGGTCTCCTTCAAAATTCCAGCATAGTCCCAATTGAACCATCAATCAGTAATACCTGAAACAAAGATGAATTTTAATGTTTAGAATATTCACAAAGGGTTTGTTATTTGGCAGCTTACTTATATACCTTATAGCCTCATATGAACAGGAATAGAGACAGAAATATTGTTATACTTGTCATCTACTAAGGACTGATCAAAATCTAAAGCAATCTTGTAACTTTCATACTAATGCTCCCACTCCATAATTGCAGTGAATATTAAATATTTAATGATTAATAACTGGTTTAACAAAGGGTCAACAGTGAACATGCCTACCGTTAAAACAACTATAGCAGTAGTTGCAGTGAATATGATCTGTCCATGTCCTTCTAGAAGATCAAGAACTGATTGCAGAGCAAGGGCAAATGCCATTGCCCCTCGAAGCCCTATTTCATGGCATCCAAATTTAGGCAAATCAGCAAAGTACAAATCAAAAGCAAAAGGCATTCTTTTGAGTCAAACTTTCCAGTAGTGAAGGTATTTAATATCCAAAATGCACTTTTCATATAAGTTTGAAGGAGTCATGTCTACTTTGCCCAAGATTTCAACAAAAGCATCAACTATATGATGTCGGAGCACTATGGATTGCTTAGTATGGAAATGTTCTTGACCAGCGGTGTCCCACTATATATACTATAGAAAAAATTCAAGATAATAAACACAAGAAACATTACTGGAGGTTGATTTCCTAGTTTTCAAACGTTAAGTTTTAATTGAAATAGTGTTTTTCAAATGAAATTTAGACAATTCCAAGGCAGAGCAATAATTAGTGCTGAAAGGAAAAAAATTTCTACCAAAACAAATTTTAGCATCTAATTAACTTTAAAGATACCATGGAATTACTATTTGAAGTTTGATAGTCTTCCCATCTTGTTCCACTATTCGAATTTTCTGCAAAAGAGGGCACATCAAATAATTATTCACATAGTAGTATTTCAATAACTAGAACTTAACCTTAAACGGGAAATATAAATTCTTACAAAGTCAACTCCTATTGTACTAATATAGCTGTCAAGGTATGAATCACGGTTCAATTGTCAAATGAAGGCTTCCATTGAATTGAAAGCTAATCCAATCAAATGAAGGCTTCATTAAACCTAGTTTCCAATTGTACATGCAATTTAACCCTCTGGAAGAGGAGTTGAGGATAAAAATAAATATTCTTTCAATCAAAAAATCAGAACAGGACACAACTAACGGCTTAGCAAAGGTGAACATTTCTTTTTAAAGGAAATAAATAAATAAATAAATAAAGATACCAGAACAGTCATTTTTGCATTATCTTTTGAATAAGAAAACGAGTATTGGAGATGATGGTCGGTTTTGCACCTGGAGCATACACCAGATTCAATTCTCAGTACAACATAAGCATTAACAAGTATGACAGGTGCACTAATTGAAATCCACCCATTTTCTAAGTACTCATGTGGGCTTGGTTTATAGCCACTACGGTACCATTTTGCTTCAACCAAATATGATTTACAAAGATCAGCCCACTGAAAAGAAAATAGGAAAAATAATTAACACTTGAAATAAGAGAATATAATTAATCACTGCGATTTGCTAATTTTGATGATATATATGCCAAACTATATCAGTGAATCGAATTAAAACATACCACTTTCCTAAGGTATGGAATGACATTGTGTTCATTCTCTTTAAGGACATCAAAAGCCACTTCATTGACAAAATTATAAAGTGCAAGGAAGCATATTTTCATCTATTCTGGAAGGGAATCGATGGCATTTATATCCCATCTACAAAATGTTAATCAACGCATTAAGAAGATTACAAAGAGAGGAATTAATTAAATTAAAGTATATACGATAAAAAATGTACTCAAAGCACTAACCTATCAACGACTTGTGTGAAAACTTCCAATTCTTCTAATTCGCCATAGGTATCATAGATATGACAGCATAAAAAACTAGACTTCAAAACACTTGAAACTTTTCAATGTCTTTTAATCAAACCGATTGATGAACTCTGAGTATGAAGAACAGGGTAGGTGTTTCTGAAATTCAACATTCCTAGAAAAATGAACAAAACCTAGACATAGAAATTAGGAAAGAATTACCCATCCGTGAAGAAAGCTGTCATGACAGATTGAGATAAACAAGGAATTGTTCAAAAATTACGGAGAAATCAAACCCCAAAAGAATCTAAACACTCGAAAATCAGAAAACCCTAAAATAATCCACTCACCAAACGAAGGCAATCCCAAAAAGAAAATAAGAACCATACCTTGGAGTGGAGGCAGAGACAAGACTCAGGAATATAGAGAGAAAATCAAACCAAGACTAAGGAATCGATCCGGTGAGACAGTCTTTAAACGCGAGGGTCTGGGTCTGGCGGAGCGGCGAGTGGCAGCGAGACAGTCTTCAAACGAGGTGAGCAAGGGAGGCGGCCACGGCTGCAGCAAGAGGAGCAGCTACAGGAGGAGGAGCGGCTGAGAGATCGATGGAGAAGAGAGAAATCGAAGATATGGAGAAGGGAAATAAATATCATAAGCCAAAAAAAAAAAAAGACCTTCGGACGTGCTTGCTGGACGTGAGTAAGGGAGTCCGGTAAATTAAACTAAATTTTGCGGGGGAAAAGATATTTCCCTCGCAAAATGTTGATTTTTGCGAGGGAAAGGATATTCCCTCGCAAAATGTGTTGATTTTTGCGTGGGAAAAATAGTTCCCTCGCAAAAAATGGTCATTTTGCAAGGGAAACCTAGTTCCCTCGCAAAATGAAGGGAAATTGTTTTTTTCCCTCGCAAAAAATGGCCATTTTGCGAGGGAAACCTAGTTCCCTCGCAAAGTGGAGGGAAATTGTTTCCTTAAAATTTCTCCTAGTTTTGTGATGGAACAAGGTTTCCCTCGCAAAATGACCATTTTTTGCGAGGGAAATGTTGTTCCCTCGCAAAAAATGGCCATTTTGCGAGGGAAAACTGGTTCCCTCGCAAAATGAGAGGAAATTGGCGAGAATTTTCCCCCCAATTTCCTCCAATTTTGCGAGGGAACCAGTTTGCCCTCGCAAAATATGACAATTTTGCGAGGGAACTGTTTTTCCCTCGCAAAAATCCACCATTTTTTTCCCTCACAAAAATCAACATTTTGCGAGGGAAAATTTTTTCCCTCGCAAATTTACCTAAATTTGCGACGGAATTTTTTTCCCTCGTAAATTCCGTCGCAAATTTGATATTTTCTAGTAGTGATATATGTGTGCGTGTGTGTCTACATACAAATATATATAAACACACATGTGTGTGTGTGAATATAGGTATAAATATGTGTGTGTGTCTGTCAATAAATATGTGTGTTTATATGTGTGTGCCTATATATGTGTGTGGATTTATGTACAATACGAAATTATATATAGTAAGATCATTATTTTAATTAAGTAGTGTGTGGGAAGGAAAATTTTATGTTGGAAAAATATGCGGCAAGAGCTATCATTTTAAATTTATATAAAGGCATTTTAGGAAAATGAGTAAAATTAACTAATTTAACTTCTTTCCTTAATCTCCACAAAATCGGTTAAATATGTCCTATAATTAGGACCGGAGGAAATATTATTTACAAATCTGGGGCAGCATTGGCATGCCTTATTTCTCCAAAATTCATATAATATTCAAACTCCATTAATATATGGTTGTCTCCCTAATTTTTAAAAAAATGTTGATAAAGTTTCTTTAAACCGAAATAATCAAACAAAATTATGGGTCACTATTCATCCACGACTCATCCACAAAATGATGGAGCATTTCTCATTTTCTTTTTAGTAAATATTTTTCTATGTTCCAAACATTATATTAGTGTTAAAACCTTTGTCATTACTCAAATCAATCAACGTGAAAATTAGCTTAATTAAAAGTAATTAATTTTTTGATAACCAGCTGGCCAAGTGATAAACAAAAATGCCTCACTTTGCAGAGATACCGAGCTTAAGTCCAGCATTGACATATTTGTATGCATGTATTTATAATGATTGTCATTTAAAAAAGGAATTAATGTATTTTTATTAATACTATTTGTTGTCCTTAATATGAGATCCATTATTTGACTAATTTGAGAAGAATAAGGAAATTAAATACTATATTTGGTCTTATATATAATACATAATTGACTTTTTTTGAAGAAATTAAGGAAACTAAATAAGTTATTTAATTATATCATATTTGTGTATTCTTAGATTATATATCAATTTATAAATTAGGTAAAATAGTTTTTACAAAATGATAAATATAAATATTTAAAATTAATTTAATTAGCTTTATTAATATCTTCAAAAAAGTTAACCATGTCTTAAATTTTGGACCAAAGGGAGCACATTACTTTAAAAAATTTATATTTATTATTTTTCTTTAAAGTAATTTTACTAACTTACAAACTGATATATAATCTAATTATATAATATTTCATAAGGATTATGGAACATATATTATAATTAACATTTTTAAAATAGTAAGCTTGACATGGGTAAATTTTAGTGATGTCGGTCCAATGAACTAGAGTAAAGAAAGTAACTAACTAGAGAGGTTAAAAGGGGGGAGTGGATGATAGTTAGCAAAGTTGTCGGTTGTTTTTTTTTTTTTTTGATACATTAATTTTAAGAAAGGGGTTGGGTTCACCAACGATCTAAAGGTAGAGCGAAATCTCCCTTCCTCTTAGGTGATACCGATGTTAGGCAGGGCAAGCCGTCTATTACCCTCAAGCGTTAATCTAGACATCCTAGCTCCTGGGTGCCTCCGCCAGTGCTTTGACCAACTCCAGGATCGAACTCCCTACCTTTAGTGAGAATGTCTGACCCCTTTATCAATTAAACCCAAAAACGAGGGGTAAGTCGTCGGTTGTTAACAGATGGATGGGGGGTCGCAGGTAGGAGCACGTGGTGTCGACTTGGTTAATGATAGGCACGTTGAGGCCCAATTTTATTTTCTTTTTTGTGTAAAAAAAATAAAAATCCAAAATTCACACGAAGAGTATATTTGAATTCAGAGCACCAAGGGCTTGTCAAATGCCCTATCAAATATGTCATTGTTTTAATCTTACCTTTATTTTGAATGTTATATATACTAAAATAAAGAAATTATTTAAAATATTAAAATTAAATTAAATTAAATCTGAACTGTCCAAAATTAATCTAGACAGTCCAAATTACCAACAAGCACACTATGCTCATGAAAATGATGATGAGCACAAAATGTGCTCCCCAAAAACTCATTGCAAATAACTTTACAAGTAAAATATGAACAAATAATTTTTGAAAGGTCATACTATAACTATTAATCTTCTATTAGATTTAATGAAGGGTATGATTTATTTTGAGGCCTAGAATTACCTCTTCTAACATCAGCTTCATGCGATTTCAACTTATACTTTCCTCTTGATGGAGTGAAATCGCTTACTATTTCAACCAATAGTTTATTGGTTATTTATCCTCTATATATTGGTACCATTTTGATGAACAATCCAAATCAAATCTTGAGGATCCAGATCTGATGAGTTTTGGGTGCTCATCATGATCACCTAAACCGGTCCCTTGAGACACTAATAAATTAGAGTATCCGTCCCTTTACTTGACACCTACCCTTTGCCCTTTGCACGTTGTTTTACATAAAAGAAAAGGCATGTTGAAGGGATGTGATTGGCATCTTGTAGCATAATGCAAGATCTGATCAATCTCTCGGCTCTATAACAATGTCGTTTTTCATTAGCCAGAGATGTAAATCATTTACAACATTTATGTAATGCCGTCTTTCTTACAATATATAATACCTAATACTTGTGCTTACATCTGATTTAATAATATAATTACAAATTGCCCGGTTGTTTATCCCATATGTCGCAATCAACTATCATCTACCACGCTAACGATTAAGTTCAATTTAAATTATACTTTTGGTACAACTACCATTTTGGTACAATTTTGAAAAGATTAATCCGATTTCCACTAACCTCCTCGTCCTCAGTTTATGTACCCAAGTTTAAGCATTAATCTACCTCTATAAATGTATAAATGAACCATAGGATTCTATATTTGCTATCAAAACCAGGAGGAAGCAGAACTAAAGAAGTTCAAGCAAGCAAAACTAAAGAAGATCAAGTAAGAAGAGGTAACTTGGAAGAAGAGGCAACAGGTAGAGAAACTTACTCTTATATAGTTTGTGCTTGGTTGATTATATGTTCATTTACCATGTATGCCGTATTAGGCTTTTGAACATGTAATATCGTTGCTTGGATTTGTACTATGGCCATGTGTATTTATTTGCAAGATGTTGTTCTTATATGGCTATTTACATGCTTAATTAATTATCACTGCACCTTTTTTTTTTTTTAAAAAATAATAATAAAATAAAGAGGCAAGCATAAATGGCCTGACAAGATTGAGCCCATAACCTCCCATTTAAATGGGAGCACTCATGCCACTAGGCTAGGCTACAAAGCCTTTGGCATTGCACATTATACATTGAGCTGATGTTTCGCTATTAAGATTCCCTTAAATCTCACCCCTTTTCTTCCACGTACAAACGATAGGGGCATGCAATTCTAAGGGCAACAACAAGCTAGCAGAGATCTGATAGGGTGAAAAAAGAATCTAGATTCTAGAGTCTTCTAAAACAACCTTGTCCTTCTCTGATACAAGGGTGCCGTTCTGCTACTCTCTCAAGGAGGTCTGTGGGTGGGTTATTAGCTTCGATCTACTTCTTCTCATTCCTAATTTCAGCATATTTCCTCCTCCTTTGTTCTAGCATTGTCGTTTTATGTGGGGGTGAGGGAGTTTCAATCATTCCTCTTCCCTTGCGGTGATGGTGTGACTTGGGTATGTGAAATCTTCTTGTTCCTCTGCTTCTGGTGCGTGTGTCAGAGTGTTGAACCTGTTCGTCGATGCCAAGATTTTGTATGTATGTTCATCTCCCTCATCTCCATTTTACGTTCTGCACCTTGCTGCTTTATATGTGTGCTCAAGAGCCCCCAATCCTTCTTCTCTTTCTGGTTGTCGTGATTTGTGGAGAAAAGAATTCAAGTTCTTTTATTTTCCTGTGGCTGGACATTTAAAATAAGAGTGGAATTTGAGAGTGTATTATTTGATGGTATTTATGAATTGAAGCCTTCGTTGCATGAGTTAATCTTGATTGCCCATAAGGTGTTTGATAAAATGTCTAAAGGAAAAGAGACATGTTTAGACGTGCTTCTAAAGTATTTTTGATGGTGGAGAAGGATTTAGATTTTATTTTGGGTTGTGAAAAGTTATTAACATTGCATCTAAACAAAGTGAACAAATTACCCAGCCAACCAGAATTGATTGGTCTTTCTCTTATTTATATGAAATAGTATGTATACAACACAACAATGGGCTTACAAGCCCAAACTATATAAGCCCAAACTGTACAAACAACATATTTAAATAACATATTCTAACAGGTTGATTATGATTTATAACCTATTTAATGATAAAATTTGAAAGTCTTGCTATTATAAAATTACCTTGGAAAGAAGGGTGTTGGGAGACTATAGTATTCTTTTCATTTGGTGTTTGGGGGTTACTGTTTCACATTTAATGTTTAGATATAAATTGATTTATGATGAATGTGTGATGATTTGGTGATTGTAATTGCAGAATGAATACTCTGTTGGTTCTGATTAGTTTTGATGATGTCTTATATTAATGTCATTATCTAGAGCAAAAAGTTTGTATACTACATTTATCTTATATTCTGACTAATTCTTATGTTTAATCTAGATACAAAGTTTAATATAATGAAGAATGAAGTTTGAAGAAATAAGAAAGTGTAAAATATCAGGAGAATATTAATATTCAAGTCTCCAGGATCAAACAGAAGTTGGATCAGCTCAATTCGGAGATAAAACAAGCAAGTTCAAGATACTTGGTTGATGGAGGGCATTTATGTAATTTTAGCACCTTGAGTTTGAAGAAAGAAGAAATTGTTGATTATCATGGAAACATCAATATTCAAGTTTCTGTGATCAAATAGAAGCTGGAACGGGTCAATTCGGAGTTAAAATGAGCAAGTTCAAGCTTCTGGAAGAATACTAATTTGTTTTGGGGCATTTGTGTAATTTTAGCATTTTCTCTCACATGAACAGAACCTTGCCCGAGCACACTTGATTTCATGCTCGAGCAGAAGCATGCTTGCGGGAGCCCAAAAGCATGCTTGCGGGAGCTGGAAAGTATGCCCAAACAGTACCTTGCCCAAGCAACAATTGAACCATGCTCGAGCAACATGTTTCCAGGCCATATTTTCGCCCAAACAGTACCTTGCTCGAGCAAGGTCAGAAGCATGCTCGAGCAAGGCCATACTTTCAGCAAAATCCGACCTTGCCCAAGCATGAGTGGCAAGTATGCTCTCCTGTAGCCTCCTCTGTTCAGCTCTGTTTCTGGCGACCTTCAGTAAATCGACAATATCTCTCAAACCAGGAATCGGATTGAGACGAAACCAACGGCAAATGAAACTAGACATCCAACACGAACTTCGGACAAAAATTCATGGCCAAAGGAGTTCAGATGAATTATTTATGAATTTTACAAGTTGGATCAAAAATCAACGTCACTGTCCAGACCAAGCTTCAGTATTTTGAGGATATCTTTCAAACGACAAATCGGATTGAGATGAAACCAGAGCTATTTGAAACTAGGCTCAAATACCTTTCCAGAAACATCAAGAACACGGAAAAAGAAGATCAATTGAAGAAGTTGTGATGATTTGAAGTTGACAGACTGCTCTGAATAGATGAAAAACGCTGAATAAAATCAACCTCCTTTGATCTGATGTTAATGGACGAAATACATCTTGCTTGGAGCTGATTTTTATTGAAATGGAAGGATCATTTGAAGAGCTTTCTGAGATGGGTTGATTGGCTAAATTTGGATTTATATCGAAGACGTTATCCTCGCTGGAAACTGCTGCCAATGTGATTGCTTCTTGAAAGTCTCTATACTCTGGAAGTTGAAGCTCTGTACTGGAGAATAGCAAGCTTATTCACATATAATCAGGAGCTTCAAAGAACATAATGTCCGAGCAAAAGGTATGGGTTTGGATCTGGAAGAACTTTGCTTGGGCAAAGCAAAGATTATGCTCGAGTAATAACGGGAAAAGCACTGGTAAGATACCGTACTCGAGCAAGGCTGAAATCTTGCTCGAGCAAAACATGCCCAAGCATGTTCAGAAAGTATGCTCGGGCACCCCCAAGAAAAGGCCCAAGTACAAGCTTACTCGAGCAAGACTGAAACCTTGCTCGAGCAACCTTCCCCGAGAGAAGCCTACCCGAGCAAGGTCAGGACCTTGCTCGAGCAGGCTTGCTCGAGCAAGCCGAAGTGCTTGCTCGGGCAAGGGCGTTTCTTCGCCCCAGGAATAGCTTGCCCAAGTATGAATTTGGGCATGCTCAAGCAGCAGCGAGCAGAAGCCATTTTCTTCGGTATTTAACATGCTTACTTGAGCAACCTATAAATCATGCTCAAGCACAGTCAACCTCTGTTCTCCATATCAGTTTGGAAGCTTTCCGGCTGTCTTGAAAAGTTTAAATTTCTCATCTGAATATTTATGAGTAAGATTACCAAATGCTTTTAACGAGTTTATTCATGAGTTTACAGAAGCCAGAATCAAATGAGGAAATACGCTGGATGCAAATTGCATTATTTTACTTTATCCTCTGAAGCAAAGTACAGACAGCAAATTATGGGCAGCTCTCACGCCAGACATATACAACGAAGCTTCCACTATTTCTTCAGCGTTATGGGACCAATCACAAGAATCAAAACCGATGCATTATATTCTGCCAGATATCACGCTCCATCGTCAGCGCACTTCAACGGCTATGAAATCAAGCTTCAACGGACATACTCAAATATTCAAACGGACAAGTCCTTAAACCGTCCTCATTCTTCAACTAGTATAAATACCTGAAGGACTGAACTCAGCAGAACACAACAAAAAAACAAGAACCAGCGCATACACAGAGAAAGCATACATAGAGTTCAACTTCTATATCTTAGGATATTACTGAGCTTCAGTGTGTATCATCATCTACTCTTAGAGAGAGTTTATTTCCCTGTATATCATTCATTGTAAGGATCTCAAGTCAGGTGACTTAGAGATTGGGAAAATCAGATTACAACTTGTAAGGGGGAATGTGTCCTTCGTTTACATAAGGTGTATCTGATTACAGAGTACAACTTGTAAGGGGGAGTGTGTCCACGTCGGGAACATCCTTCGTTTACAGAGTGTGTATCTGTTGTAAGCAATTACAACTTGTAAGGGGGAGCGAGTCTCAGGTTGGGAGCGTCCTTCGTTTACAGAGAGTGTAATTGTTCTTGAGTGATAGTGGAAAATCCCAGAGGTACTGGGGACTGGACGTAGGTCAAGGATTTAGACCGAACCAGGATAAATCATCTGTGTCAAGCTCTTCTACTCTATCTCCACTTTGCCTTGATATTTTCTGTGGTGTGGGTGAACCGAAAAGAATTTTGAAATCCCCAATTCACCCCCCCTCTTGGTGATTTGCTTCTCTTTCATTTGGTATCAGAGCGCAGGTTTCTCAGTTGGGCTTAACAACCCGAGATAGATCATGGAAGGAATATTACCTGAGGGTGCCTCAATCAACCTACCGCCTGGCTTCGATGGTGAACACTATACAATCTGGAAAGAAAAGTTCAGAGTGTTTGTTTTAGCCACGGAATATGGTCTCTGGCAAGTCATAGAGAATGGGGATTATGTTCCCACAAGAGTAGAAGGTGGAGTTAATGTTCCAAAGGCCGAAGACGAATTCAATGAGGATGACAAATGGAAAATAACTCTTAACAGCAGAGCCATTCTAATGCTCCAGAGTGCCCTTAGTCAAAAGGTGTATTTCCGTATCTGCAATCTATCTACTGCCAATGAAATGTGGAAAGCTTTGGAAAATACATACATGTCTGCTATATGTGGAGATAACTGTTCAGACGAAGAAAGTAAGGAAGAAGTTGTGAACGTGTGCTTAATTGCTGAAGAAGAAGATCATTGTGAAGATGATGATGAGGTATATAATTCTGAACCTTCCTATAATGAATTATTTTCTGAATACAATGAATTATATTCTGAATATGAAAAACTTGCAAAAGAATTCATTGCATCAAAGAAGAAAATAAAATTGTTGGAAGAACAAGTTCAGAATGTATCTTCATCTGTTTTGGTTTGCGAAAACATTTCTAAAAACACTTCTGAAAATATTTCTAGAAATGATTGTGAAAAGGTTTGTGACAATTGCTGTATCGTGGAGAAAAGAAATTTACATCTTACAAAAACTCTTGAGAAGTTCACCAGAGGTAGTGAAATGCTCAAGGTGATTTTAAAACAGCAAAGGTTCACAAATGACAAATCAGGAATTGGTTATAAACCTGATTTTGATAAGAAGAAAGGGAAGAAGAAACATGGACATAAATCTTACTTGAATTATTTTCAAAAATCTGTTCATACCTCAAATCCTTTTGCTTATTGTAATTACTGTAACCGAAAGGGGCACAACACTTCATCTTGTTTTCATATGAAAGAAAGAAGAGATAAACCTGTTGGTAATTATCAATGGGTACCAAAGGGAACTTGTGTTTTCCTTAAGGCTCGAACTAACCCTGAAGGACCCAAGTATAAATGGGTACCAAAATGTGCATCTAGTGGTCTGTCTGTGCAGAATGATTTGAAGATCAATGGACATAGGGGTACAATGAAGAAGCCAAGAGTTTCTCATGCACCAATGAGAAACAGCATAGCACCTATATCAAATAGGAGAACTTGTGGAGAAATCATTGCTAGAACTACAAGGTCTAAACATCAAAAGAAGCAATGGATACAAGCAAGAAGAGCATGTTCCATCTCAAGAACAAACTACCATAGAGTATCGTTCAACTATCTTGAGGGGAACAACAAAAGAAGAATCAACGGGCTCAAAGAAAAAGCTTCTCAGGAATGCAACTATATAGAGAAACAATTTGACTCGTGAGGAAGCCAAAGAAGCAATGGTTGAGGTTGATGGTGAATGTCAGAAAAGGAGTTATCTACATCAATCCATCTGAACCAAGCAAGATACTATAAGGACAAGAGGAATTACGGTGATATCTACTTCTTACCCTATTTTACATTTAAATAAATTCCTTATGTGGGTAATGAATACTTGTCAATCTTTGCATTTCATTAGCAATCAATTATATATGATTTTCAAAATATTTATCAGGTTGCTAAATGGACCGTAAATAAATGTGTGCATAACTTTCTGAGTTCATGTTTTTGAAGTCAACAACTCTAAAATTTGTTTCAAATTTCAGTTCACTCTGCTTCTGAGAAATACATATATATTTGAAAAATAGTCATGCTCTCAATTGCATTCAACTGATGTTCTCAAAATTGGAAGTCAAACATTGCTTACTGAATGTCAGATATGTCTTAAATTTGTCCAGCTAATTTCCCTTGTCGTTCACAAATTGATCTTTAGCAATTAGTGTGATTCTCTAACTCTTCATCCTTTTTGGACGTTATGTCCAGCAAATTAATCGTATAAAGAATTTCAAATCTATCAAAAAGGGGGAATTCAATTTGTGAATCTGTTTTACTTTAAGCAGAAATTCTTAGTTGGCTGGGTTATTCCAAGATTTAGAAATGTTCATTAGTGCATTGAATATTGATGCACTAACCATCAGTAGAATAGCTTATAAATTGTGTTTTAAAAAAAATTATGGCGTCATTTATTCATTGACTTGTATGTTCAATGTCATGAATCGATTGGATATCATTTTTGCTGTTTGTGATATACTCTTTGCTCAAATATCATATGTCTTAGCTATATAAGAGCACAAGAGTTGTTTTGCCTAATTTCATGTGGACCCAAGAAACATCGGGTACCAAAAAGCACATATTTGTTTTGTAGGATCCTCTGTTTCATAGCTGGATAACAGAGAGATTGGTGCTTGAGCACACCTAACAGCCTGCCCAAGCAGAGTGTGAAAATTAGCAAAGCAAAGGGTCTACTCAAGTATATAACGACATCTGCTCAAGCAAAGATGGCAAAAGTATCAAAAAGAAAAGAAAAGTGTGAATATCTGAGTGGCTTGTTCATCTCAAAAATATGTGGGCGATCACCTTACCCGAGCAAGGATAAATCTTGCTTGAGCAATAACGAGTTCAAAAAGAAGCATACTTGCAGCTCCTGCCCAAGCAAAGGCAAAATCTAGCAAAAGCATAACCTTGCCCAAGCAAGAAAATATCTTGCTCAAGCAAAGACGGGCTCTGAAGTCTGAAGTGAAAGCATACTCTCTGCTGTTGCCCAAGTAAGGAGTAAAAAATGCCAAGAGTATGACCTTGCCCAAGCAAAGAAATTTCATGCCCAAGCAACGTCGGGTGCTCTCATGGTATTTGGAAAGTATACTCGCTGACTTTTCCCAAGCAAACGTTAAAACCTCGAAAGCAAGAGTCTTGCCCGAGCAAGAAAAATCCTTGCTCGAGCAAAGTCGAGCGTTAAGAGAAGTATACTCGCTGATTCCTGCCCGAGCAATGAAAGAAAATCCCAAAAGTATGCCCTTGCCCGAGCAAGAGAAACACCTTGCTCGAGCAAAGTCGTGTGCTGATGATTTTTTTTTAAAAAGGGCATACTCGCTATTCTTGCCCAGGCACACCCTCAAATCACGAAAGTAAGCTCTTTGCTCAAGCACAAAAAATCTTATACTCAAGCAAAGTCGGGAAATCAGCACTTCAAGAGGCCAAACGATAGTTCTTCTCCTGACACTATTTTCTTATGCATCAAATCTGGAGATCTTCAATATTGATCACATTATCATACAGTGGCTAGCCAGTGATGCATCAATGAACAACCGAGGAATGTGGCTCAAGTAATTACGATATTACTTGAGTAAGGTATTGTATTATGAAATAATATATGTATTGCTAGGCTAAATTGATCTTATTCTTTCAATTCTATTTCATGAAATTTAGTCTGATGACATTCATGTTCAAAATGATTTTTATGCTTTTAAACTTTTTTTTATCATCATAAAAAGCATAAGTTTTACAATTATGTGGTATCATTTTAAGGGATCTTATACTCTTTCAGTCATGCATTCATTAAGGGGGAGCTTCACATTCACATGTGTTCTATATCTTACAAGCTCATCTCCTTTGTTTGAAGAAAATTCCTTTAAGTATACTCATCTGCATCTACTATGTCGTATTAGTTTTGATGATGAGTTAATTTTATATTTGAAAATATCCTATATTCTCCTTTCGTTGTCTTCAGTTGAAAATATCATATCGAAAGGAATACTTTGATATTTGGTTGCACTGACAAATCTCTCTTGCAAGAAAGTTTTTCAATTTGTAGCAGGAGATTTCATTCTGTATACGGATATCTCAATACACCTCAAGGAGAAACTATTAAGTTATGGAAAGGTGCCGGTTGAAGCTGAACTATGAGAGTCTACCATTGTTTCATGTCAGGCCACAAAGATTCAACTGAATTGCATACTACAAGCAAATGAACTTCACAGATCCCTCATCAATATGACGAATCCAAATGAGCATTTCTGAACTTTATCTCTTTATATTCTGTGAATATTTTGTATGTGTTTGATATCTATATGCTTTAAATATGTTGGATCATATTAAAAACCTCTCCGAATTGTTCTCAAACATATTTACATGAAATTTTTTTTTCTGTTTGGATCATATTAAAAAGAGGGGTTATAATACTTTCAAAAAGGGGAGAGAAAAATTGTTTCTTAAAACATGATTGAAGAAAGACAATCATTTCTAATTAGACTTCATATTTATAAGTATTTCTTCATTACCCCAACTTTTTGCTAATGACAAATAAGGGGGAGAGAATGTCAAGAAAAATATGTTGCATTTAATATATTTATTATATATACATATTTTTCTTAAGGTATTTGCCATCATCAAAAAGGGGGAGAATGTTGGTTCTGATTAGTTTTGATGATGTCTTATATTAATGTCATTATCTAGAGCAAAAAGTTTGTATACTACATTTATCTTATATTCTGACTAATTCTTATGTTTAATCTAGATACAAAGTTTAATATAATGAAGAATGAAGTTTGAAGAAATAAGAAAGTGTAAAATATCAGGAGAATATTAATATTCAAGTCTCCAGGATCAAACAGAAGTTGGATCAGCTCAATTCGGAGATAAAACAAGCAAGTTCAAGATACTTGGTTGATGGAGGGCATTTATGTAATTTTAGCACCTTGAGTTTGAAGAAAGAAGAAATTGTTGATTATCATGGAAACATCAATATTCAAGTTTCTGTGATCAAATAGAAGCTGGAACGGGTCAATTCGGAGTTAAAATGAGCAAGTTCAAGCTTCTGGAAGAATACTAATTTGTTTTGGGGCATTTGTGTAATTTTAGCATTTTCTCTCACATGAACAGAACCTTGCCCGAGCACACTTGATTTCATGCTCGAGCAGAAGCATGCTTGCGGGAGCCCAAAAGCATGCTTGCGGGAGCTGGAAAGTATGCCCAAACAGTACCTTGCCCAAGCAACAATTGAACCATGCTCGAGCAACATGTTTCCAGGCCATATTTTCGCCCAAACAGTACCTTGCTCGAGCAAGGTCAGAAGCATGCTCGAGCAAGGCCATACTTTCAGCAAAATCCGACCTTGCCCAAGCATGAGTGGCAAGTATGCTCTCCTGTAGCCTCCTCTGTTCAGCTCTGTTTCTGGCGACCTTCAGTAAATCGACAATATCTCTCAAACCAGGAATCGGATTGAGACGAAACCAACGGCAAATGAAACTAGACATCCAACACGAACTTCGGACAAAAATTCATGGCCAAAGGAGTTCAGATGAATTATTTATGAATTTTACAAGTTGGATCAAAAATCAACGTCACTGTCCAGACCAAGCTTCAGTATTTTGAGGATATCTTTCAAACGACAAATCGGATTGAGATGAAACCAGAGCTATTTGAAACTAGGCTCAAATACCTTTCCAGAAACATCAAGAACACGGAAAAAGAAGATCAATTGAAGAAGTTGTGATGATTTGAAGTTGACAGACTGCTCTGAATAGATGAAAAACGCTGAATAAAATCAACCTCCTTTGATCTGATGTTAATGGACGAAATACATCTTGCTTGGAGCTGATTTTTATTGAAATGGAAGGATCATTTGAAGAGCTTTCTGAGATGGGTTGATTGGCTAAATTTGGATTTATATCGAAGACGTTATCCTCGCTGGAAACTGCTGCCAATGTGATTGCTTCTTGAAAGTCTCTATACTCTGGAAGTTGAAGCTCTGTACTGGAGAATAGCAAGCTTATTCACATATAATCAGGAGCTTCAAAGAACATAATGTCCGAGCAAAAGGTATGGGTTTGGATCTGGAAGAACTTTGCTTGGGCAAAGCAAAGATTATGCTCGAGTAATAACGGGAAAAGCACTGGTAAGATACCGTACTCGAGCAAGGCTGAAATCTTGCTCGAGCAAAACATGCCCAAGCATGTTCAGAAAGTATGCTCGGGCACCCCCAAGAAAAGGCCCAAGTACAAGCTTACTCGAGCAAGACTGAAACCTTGCTCGAGCAACCTTCCCCGAGAGAAGCCTACCCGAGCAAGGTCAGGACCTTGCTCGAGCAGGCTTGCTCGAGCAAGCCGAAGTGCTTGCTCGGGCAAGGGCGTTTCTTCGCCCCAGGAATAGCTTGCCCAAGTATGAATTTGGGCATGCTCAAGCAGCAGCGAGCAGAAGCCATTTTCTTCGGTATTTAACATGCTTACTTGAGCAACCTATAAATCATGCTCAAGCACAGTCAACCTCTGTTCTCCATATCAGTTTGGAAGCTTTCCGGCTGTCTTGAAAAGTTTAAATTTCTCATCTGAATATTTATGAGTAAGATTACCAAATGCTTTTAACGAGTTTATTCATGAGTTTACAGAAGCCAGAATCAAATGAGGAAATACGCTGGATGCAAATTGCATTATTTTACTTTATCCTCTGAAGCAAAGTACAGACAGCAAATTATGGGCAGCTCTCACGCCAGACATATACAACGAAGCTTCCACTATTTCTTCAGCGTTATGGGACCAATCACAAGAATCAAAACCGATGCATTATATTCTGCCAGATATCACGCTCCATCGTCAGCGCACTTCAACGGCTATGAAATCAAGCTTCAACGGACATACTCAAATATTCAAACGGACAAGTCCTTAAACCGTCCTCATTCTTCAACTAGTATAAATACCTGAAGGACTGAACTCAGCAGAACACAACAAAAAAACAAGAACCAGCGCATACACAGAGAAAGCATACATAGAGTTCAACTTCTATATCTTAGGATATTACTGAGCTTCAGTGTGTATCATCATCTACTCTTAGAGAGAGTTTATTTCCCTGTATATCATTCATTGTAAGGATCTCAAGTCAGGTGACTTAGAGATTGGGAAAATCAGATTACAACTTGTAAGGGGGAATGTGTCCTTCGTTTACATAAGGTGTATCTGATTACAGAGTACAACTTGTAAGGGGGAGTGTGTCCACGTCGGGAACATCCTTCGTTTACAGAGTGTGTATCTGTTGTAAGCAATTACAACTTGTAAGGGGGAGCGAGTCTCAGGTTGGGAGCGTCCTTCGTTTACAGAGAGTGTAATTGTTCTTGAGTGATAGTGGAAAATCCCAGAGGTACTGGGGACTGGACGTAGGTCAAGGATTTAGACCGAACCAGGATAAATCATCTGTGTCAAGCTCTTCTACTCTATCTCCACTTTGCCTTGATATTTTCTGTGGTGTGGGTGAACCGAAAAGAATTTTGAAATCCCCAATTCACCCCCCCTCTTGGTGATTTGCTTCTCTTTCATACTCTTGAAGCTTGCTAGATTATTTGCACGTAAAGTGTTTGGTAAAAAGCTCACAAGAAGGAAGAGTTAAAAGTAGGTGTTAAGGGACTTTTTAATTATGTTGGAAAGAGAATTAAATTAAATTATAATTCAAACACTAAGCGTGCTTTTTTTTTTTTTAATGCTAGCCTTTAGGATCTATCATTTCCTTCACACTTCATCATCTATCATCAAGACCATGGCAGCAGAAAAGTCATCATTCTCTGATCATCCTGTTCATCCCAAGTACCTCCATGAAGACGAAGAGCTATCCCAACAATGCAAAGATCTCATTGCTACCTTACCCACTGAATCAGGTTGGATCAATGACCAACTCCATCAATATAACGGATTTTGGTTTGCTAAGTGGCAATTACAAGGAATCCTCAACTGTCAAAACCACTTCCAAGCTCAAGATTCCGACATCCTCCTTGTCACTACACCGAAATCGGGCACCACGTGGCTCAAAGCCCTTGCTTTCGCCATTCTCTATCGCCACAATCATTATCACTCTCACCCTCTTCTCACAACTAACCCTCATGATCTTGTGCCCTTCTTGGATGTCGACCTTTACTACCCAAAAGCCATACCTCATTTAAGCTTGCTGCCATCACCCAGGCTCTTTGCAACTCATCTCCCTTATCTCTTATTGCCCGAGTCTGTGAAACAGTCGGGATGTAAGATTGTGTACTTGTGTAGAAACCCTAAGGACCTGTTTGTTTCAATGTGGCACTTCGCAAACAAGATAAAATCAGAAACTCGAGCGTCACTTTCAATTGAGGATTCATTCGATAAGTTTTGTCGAGGAGTCATTGGTTTTGGTCCGTTCTGGGAACAAATGTTGGGTTATTACAAGGAGAGTTTGGAGAGACCAGATGAGGTAATGTTTTTGAGGTTCGAGGAGCTGAAGGATGAGCCAGTCAAGATTTTGAAGATGCTTGCAAAGTTTATTGGGTCAGGTTTTTCTGAGGATGAAGAGAATGGTAAAGTTGTGGAAAATATATTGAAGCTATGTAGTTTTGAGAGTTTAAGTAATTTGGAAGTGAATAAGAGCGGAAGAACCCAATTTGGGGTAGTGAATAGTAGTTTCTTTAGAAATGGAGAAGTTGGAGATTGGAAGAATTTTCTCACGTTAGACATGATCAAACGTCTTGATGATATTGCTCAAGAGAAACTTGGAAAATATGGTTTGAAGTTTTAAATCCGTATCAGTTCATTGGAATCTCTAGTCCACGGAAAGCAACGAGGGTCAGGTAAAAATTCTGTTTTTCATATGAAGATATCTTTTTAGTTTTGTTCTTTTTATTTTTAATTATTATTATTATTATTGTTATTATTATTTTTTATTATATTTCATTTAGTGAATTAAAAATATCTTATATATTTATCATTACAAGGTATATAATAAACAATTAGAATATTTTTATCATATTATTTTTTTGGTGTCATTTTAATCAGACTACTAACGATATAAAAAAAACTTGTAACTAATGCGTGTCAGATTTTATTTCATTGAGTCGTCTCTTTTTTGACATTAATGCTTTTTTTATGATGCAGGTATCCTTGAAATATAATTCTTCTTCAGTGATCTTTTCTTACTTCGCTCCGCAGTAAATAATGGTTATCTCCAAGTGCTATGTGGGTGTAAACATTGGAGTCTTTTAGCTGTCTACACTTGTTGATTTGTGACTTCTTGAGTTCTATTATTTTCTGATAATGCTATATAGTATGTACTACGAGCTTCGTCTCGTATTGTGATTTGTGAGGTTCATAAAGGTTGTGAGCATCCTCTTTTGAAGGTTTTCTTCATTTGAAAGAGTTTGTTTTTATATATTGGCAAACCTATCAAATAATACAGTGCATGTTTGAATTAATATTAGAAGCTATTTTTTCAATATGACTTACGGTATATGAGGTAATTGTTAGGAGAATTTTGTCTCGATTTATATAAATATGTTTTTTAACTCTAACTCAAACGGATCCATAATAAAGTGATGATGAGTAGAATATTTTACCCAAAAAAAAAATAAAGTGATGAGAAAAATATGAACAAGTAACTTTGTAAAGTTCAATTCAGAATTACTAGTTGTTTCCTTCAACATCTACCTATCAAGACATGTGGAAGGGCCTAAAAATGCTTGGCTACACAAAGTTTGTAGTATAATAGTGTAACATAGAATTAATTAGGAATGATTTTCTAAACATTTAATACAAATCTGAGCCAAAAAAAAAAAAACATTTAATACAAAAGAAGTCATTTAAAACAGGAGAATCTTTGGTGACATAGCGCCAAATTAATACTTCCACTACACCAGACTCTATGCACATAGAAAACTCAAAATCTGACATCATACTGTCATTCATATAACGTGTTTCCAAGCAAAAACACAATGTTTCATTCTCAAGGCATTCTAAAGGTAGGAAAATAACAAGGGCGAAGGGGCAAAAATACACACGAAGTTTGCTCGGGGGAGCGTCCAGCACCACCAAGTTTTAAAAGGGGCAAATGTACACACGAGGTTAGCTTTTTGGGAGCAAAAGTAACACAACCCGTTAGTTTAGGTGAACTGTGGTTAACTTTTGCCACCTGTACCGTTAAATGCTGACTGAGATTTTTTTTTTTTGTTAATTTGGAAATGCCACAGCACCATGGTTGAAAGGAAAGAAAGAACTTCCGATCGGGATGAGACCAGAAAACCGAACCTGTTGGCAAATCGAGCAAGGAAACTCATATGGGCAAATCGAGCGAGGAAGAGATTTGAGTGAGCGAAGAAGAAAATGGAGAGCTAGGGTTGTTTGTGGGTGTTGGGTGAAGGTCGATCGATTCGGTAGATGGTGAGCTAGGGTTCTGGAAATGCGAGCATAGCGACGGCTTAGATCGACAATAACGGAGGTCGGTAGCTTCCATTCTTCGAGTTTCCTGCAGCTACACCAATTCGACAGTGTGTTTTCCTTAGACTGCTCATCACAAATTCGACGTTCTACCCTGAGAAAACAGAAGTTGAACTTCAAACACCACCAAAATTTGTAAGCTCCTAGACATTCTTTTCTCGTCTCAGGCAATGTCGATAACACCCTGAGGGCCATTTCTTGCTTCCGTTGGAATTCAATATGAAGAGCGTCAAATACATAGTCAAGAAGTTCTTCCCATCTCTCGAATACAAAGATTTTGGAGGCTACTTGAGACAAATTAGGCAATTCAGGTATTGATTTATCAAGGTTGTTGATAACGTCAAGAAGCAGGGGTTTGAGACTAGCAAGAACGCGTTGATTAAATCTGGGCGCATCTTGACTGTGAAACCAGGTTAGAGTGTGGTGGAGCAGATCAACTACCAAACCTTCCCCTTCTCTGTTTGCCACGAATAACGGTGGTGTGGTGATTGTCGATGACGGACGACGGAGGAGAGGTTCGGTGAGGGAAGATCGGTGGTCGGCGATACGGTGGTCAGAGATGATGAACACCGGTGGAAAAAGTTAGGGTTTCTGATTGCTTTCTAATTTTCCCAAATTGATTTCTTTCCCAGCGTGTTTGTAGATCAGCCCGATAATGACAACTTCCGTTTTATGTTGTTGTTTTTTTTTTATTTACTTTGCACTGAATCCAGTCAGCGAATCTAGTCAGCATTTCCTCTGCTCAGTTGGCTTCTTTTCAGTCCTATTCATCGGCCACGTCATCAAAGCTTCCACACTGACGTTGACCGTTTGGTCAACTGACGGGTTGTGTTACTTTTGCTCCCAAAAAGCTAACCTCATGTGTACATTTGCCCCTTTTAAAACTTGGTGGTGCTGGATGCTCTCTCGGGCAAACTTCGTATGTATTTTTGCCCCTTCGCCCAAATAACAATGAACTAGGCAGTTTAATGATTAAAAAGTATAATTTAGGTGTATATGATATTAATGAGTTGTAAATATTATTTATTTTATAAAATATATATGTGTATTATTAAATTATTATTATCTTTAATTATTAATGAAAAAGTATAAATAAGGGTATTATAGGAAAAAATTGACAAAAGTTAAAACTTGCTCTTATAATTAGGACCAAAACCAACTCTAAAATTTGCTCCTAAAATAATTAGGACGGGAGGAAGTACTATCTCAACCAATAATTTATTGGTCACTTATCCTCCACATGTTGCTACCATTTTGATGAACAATCCAAATCAAATCTTGAGGATCTAGATTCTGATGAGTTTTGGGTGCTCAAAACCGGTCCCTTGAGACACAAATAAATTCGAGTGTCCGTCCCTTTATTTGTACCTTTTGCCCTTTGCACGTTGTTTTACATAAAAGAAAAAGGCATGTTGAAGGGATGTGATTGGGGTCTTGTAGCATAATGCAAGATCTTTTTTTTTTTTGGTCACCGCATAATGCAAGATCTGATCAATCTCTCGGCTCTATAACAATATCCTTTTTCATTAGCCAGAGATGTACGTAAATCATTTAGAACATTTATGTAATGCCGTATTTCTTAAAGTATATGTGATGAATACAATTTATATCATGTTTTTCTCTATATTTCATGACTGAATTGTATAATAAGTATAAGCTTAACTGCAAACAATCTAAACAAAAAGGTATATATTCATGATATAGGAAACTGAAGGATAGAAACCATTTTACATCCTAAACATGTACTAAGAAATGAGCAATTTGCATGATTTTTAAGAAAAAACGTATAATAAAGCTGATACTATGTTATAGCATTCTGACAACAACTCGAAGTGCAATAAAAGGCATCACGAAAGCTATAGCAAAGTAAAGGACGCAATACTATGTGACATATTTTCTGACCTTTTTATCTAGATAATTTCAGGAATAAAGAAAGTCGAGAACGACAGGTAGATTGCTGACGTAATAAAATAGAAGATGTGGAGGATCAAAACTGAAAGATTTGAAGAATCTCGCAGAATCAGCAAAATCAATCTAATAAGGGAAGAAGATGCGATGGACCTCGACGGATTTAGAAAGCCCAACTCGCTAGAACTTGCGCCACAAGAAAGGCTGATTATAAAAGGAAACAGTAAGACAACCCTAGGAGGAGAGTCGCACAGAGCCCAAATGAGATTGCACATTCGGCAGACTCAAAAGAAGAGTGAGAGATTTCACAAGGCACGAGAATTCTAGGATAACCCAGCATCCTTCCTTGTAGTACGACGGAAAGAAGAAGATGTGGAGTGGTGACGTGACAGGGCTTCTTCCACGCCGTCGAAACTTCATCAAGCTTTCTGTTTTCTCCTTTTATTTTAGTAATTAGATCATGGGTTATTCTGTTACTATCTGTTTTGTGTTTTCCTCATCAGTCATGAACTGATTTTCTTATGGTTGAACGAGGATGAATCCTTAAGTGTTAAATGAACCCAGTTGCAAGTTTTTAATTTAATAGATTCAGTTTGCTTATCAGTGAATTAATTATTAGTCGATTAGTAGAAGATAAGGGCTAGATTTGTGACCTCAGCTTACTGGTAAGGAGTCGAGGTTAGACCTCTGAGAAACAGTGTTTGTTAGGTAGCCAGTGCAATGTTTGACCTATTATTGTTGGCTTCAGGAATGAGTCTACCTCTCATAACCATGACACCCTATGTATAATGCAGATCTAACTAGAAAGTTGCCATAGGAATATGAAAGGAGTATAGTTAGTATCATATGTATCGGACGTGGAAGCTTTGATAGATTATAGTGGTGGGTTAACCAAATAACATTGTAGTTAGTAGCTATGCTGTAGCATTGCGGACGCTATGCAGCATGGATGCTATAGTAATAGGTAGAGCAACTGGGGGATTGATGCACTTAAGGGTGATTCTGAGTTCAGCCTAACTTCTACTGATATCTTCTTGAAACTACGATACTCTGTTTATTTCTGTTATTAGCATAAATACAAAAACCTCTCAAACCAATCATATTTACTTTCTGTTTGCACAACTATCATAACAATTGAGCGTCACTTCTCGGTATCTTAGTCTCTGTGGGACGATACTCTACTTACACTTTATTACTTATTCGACTGGTTCACTTGCTATCAAGAAAATCGACCAACAATATGATACTTAGTACTTGTGCAGAGTGAATTAAATTTGATTTTCGTTAATAATGCATACTTTGTGGATATAGAAAAATACGTTAAAACCGCTTTCTACATTAAACTTGACAATGCTTTCATCTGATTTAATAATATAATTAGATATTTCCCGGTGGTTTATCCCATATGTCGCAATCAACTATTACCAACCACGCCAATGATCAAGTTCATTTTAAATTATACTTTTGGACCCTTTCTCAGCCAATGGCTTTACGTACAACCATTTTGGTACAATTTAAAAAGGTGTTTACCCTGTAAAATGCACGGATCTCGCTACCATCCTCTACCTTTCGTAACTTCTTCCATCCTCCTTTTGATTTGAGTCGTTGGATGAAGTTTTGAATGGTCTAGATTTTTTTAATGATTAAATTTTTACCGCATGCGGTAGCATGTACCACATGTGGTAAATTATTTTTTAAAAAAATCTGGACCGTCCAGATCTTCATCCAACGACCTAGATTAGGAAGATGATAAAAAAGGTTGGGAAAGGCAGAGGATGGTAGCCAAAACCGCACAAAGAGAAGGTTTACGTGAAAAACTTATGTGGAGCCCAAAGAAAAAATAAATAAATTATATTAAATCAGCAGCGACCCTTCACCTCTCATTTTGCGATATGAACAGAGAAGAAATATCTGAAACAGAAAAGAAAGAGCGAAGGAGAGTTGGAGTCGGAGGAAGAGGAAAAGGAAGAAGAAGGAGAAGAAGATTAGAAGGCCAACACTCACACACAAGCTTAGATTTGAGTTATGGTAAGTCTCCTAAACACCATCTCAATATTATTTCTCGCATTTGTGGCGTCTTGGGGTGAAAAGATATATGATGATGCTAGAAATCTGGTTCTAGCAAGTGGTGAATGCCGAAACAAGTGAAGTAATCATAGAAGGATATGGAGTAAAGCTTACCTGGATGATATAGTGTTGCATGTGATTTAACACCATTATTTGGTGCTGTGAAAATTGTTGGGGACGAAATTATTTGAATCTGGAATTTAGTTTCAGGGGGCTGTTGTCCGATTAATCTGATAACATTTGTGAACAAGTGTTTAAATGCTAAGGTGGATAGGTTATGAAGAGGGGGTAGTGATCTTTTTGTTACTTCTATTCAGTTTTGGGAGCTCAAACTTATAGGAGAAACTGTGTTCCTCCGCTATTTGACCCTGAGTTGTTAAATCAATCTCTAAATTATTAGAATGTGTCTAAGGGCTCCAATATGATGGTTAGGATGACATTTATGAATCTGGAAAATTTCCAGATTGAAATGGAATGTTGTTCAAAACTCTTAAAGGGGTTAGAGTGTTTATAATCTAATGAAATGGTATGGTTTGAATAATGTTTGTGAAGAAAGGTGGTAATGCTCATAGAATACAAGTTTTAAGAGTATGTTGTGAGGAAGACTCCATTGTCTGAAGCATCCAAATGCTAAATAACTATATTAGATGATTAAATCATACATAAAGGCTCCAAAATGATGGTTAAAACAATGTTCTTGAAGTTGGAAACTTTTTTACAATGTTTACGGTGGGGCTGTCTTAATTTTAGAAGAAACTGAATGAGCAAATGCTAATGAAAAAAAAGATAAAAGTGTGGTTTGATGTATGAAGACAAGTACTAGTTGGGCTAAATGTTAATTAAGCTGAAGAAAACCAAGAGGAAGCAAAGCTGAAGAAGTTCAAGTAAGAAAAGGTAACTTGGAAGAAGAAGTAATAGGTAGAGAAACTTACTCTTATATAGTTTGTGCTTGGTTGATTATATGTTTATTTAACATGTATGCCGTATTAGGCTTTTGAACATGTAATATCCTTGTTTGGATTTGTACCATGGCCATATGTATTTACTTACAAGATGTTGTTCTTACATGGCTATTCACATGCTTAGTTAATTACCACTATACTTTTTTTTTTTTTTTTAATTAATTGAACCCATGATCTCCCATTTAAATGGGAGCATTTATGCCACTAGGCTATAAAGCCTTTGGCATTGCACATTATACATCGAGTTGATGTTTTGCTATGGAGATTCCACCCCTTTTCTTCCATGTACGAACCATAGGGGCATGCAATTCTGAGGGCAACAACAAGCTAGTAGAGATCCGAGAGGGTGAAAAAAGAATCTAGATTCTAGAGTTTTCTAAAACAACCTTGTCCTTCTCTGATACAAGGGGTACCGTTTTGTTACTCTCTCAGGGAGGTGTGTGGGTGGGTTATTAGCTTCGATCTACTTCTTCTCATTCCTAATTCCAGCATATTTCCTCCTCCTTTGTTCTAGCATTGTGGTTTTATGTGGGGGTGAGGGAGTTTCAATCATTCCTCTTCCCTTGTGGTGATGGTGTGGCTTGGGTATGTGAAATCTTCTTGTTCCTCTGCCTCTGGTGCGTGTGTGTCAGAGCGTCGCACCTGTTCGTCGATGCTAAGATTTTGTATGTATGTTCAACTCCCTCGTCTCCATTTTACATTCTGCACCTTGCTGCTTTGTATGTGTTTGATTTATATGTGCGCTCAAGAGCCCTCAATCCTTCTTCTCTTTCTGGTTGTCGTGATTTGTGGAGTAAAGAATTCAAGTTTTTTTTCCCCCCTGTGGCTGGACGTTTAAAATAAGAGTGGAATTTGAGAATTGAGAGTGTATTATTTGATGGTAGTTATGTTGCATGAGTTAATCTTGATTGCCCATAAGGTGTTTGATAAAATGTTAAAAGGGAAAGAAACATGTTTAGACGTGCTTCTAAAGTAATTTTGATGGTGGAGAAGGATTTAGATTTTATTTTGGGTTGATTATGATTTATATCCTATTTAATGATAAAATTTGAAAGTCTTGTGACCTTGGAAAGAAGGTTGTTGGGAGACTATAGTATTCTTTTCATTTGGTGTTTGGGGTTACTCTTTCACATTAATGTTTAGGTATAAATTGATTTATGATGAATGTGTGATGATTTGGTGATTGTAATTGTAGAATGAATACTCTTGAAGCTTGCTAGATTATTTGCACATAAAGTGTTTGGTAAAAAGCTCACAAGAAGGAAGAGTATTAAATTAAATTATAATTCAAACACTAAGCGTGCTTTTTTTTATGCTAGCCTTTAGGATCTATCATTTCCTTCACACTTCATCATCTATCATCATAACCATGGCAGCAGAAAAGTCTCCAAACTCTGATGATCCTGTTCATCCCAAGTACCTCCATGAAGACGAAGAGCTATCCCAACAATGCAAAGATCTCATTGCTACCTTACCCACTGAATCAGGTTGGATCAATGACCAACTCCATCAATATAACGGATTTTGGTTTGCTAAGTGGCACTTACAAGGAATCATCAACTGTCAAAACCACTTCCAAGCTCAAGATTCCGACATCCTCCTTGTCACTACACCGAAATCGGGCACCACGTGGCTCAAGGCCCTTGCTTTCGCCATTCTCAATCGCAACAATCATTATCACTCTCATCTTCTCACAACTAACCCTCAAGATCTTGTGCCCTTCTTGGATATGAACCTTTACTACCAAAAAGCCATACCTGATTTAAGCTTGATGCCATCACCCAGGCTCTTTGCAACTCATCTCCCTTATCTCTTATTGCCCGAGTCTGTGAAGCAGTCGGGGTGTAAGATTGTGTACTTGTGTAGAAACCCTAAGGATCTGTTTGTTTCAGCGTGGCACTTTGTAAACAAGATAAGATCAGAAACTCGAGGATCACTTTCAATTGAGGATTCATTCGATAAGTTTTGCCGAGGAGTCATTGGTTTTGGTCCGTTCTGGGAACATATGTTGGGGTATTACAAGGAGAGTTTGGAGAGACCAGATAAGGTAATGTTTCTGAGGTTCGAGGAGCTGAAGGATGAGCCAGTCAAGATTTTGAAGCTGCTTGCTAAGTTTATCGGGTCAGGTTTTTCTAAGGATGAAGAGAATGGTAAAGTTGTGGAAAATATATTGAAGCTATGTAGTTTTGAGGGTTTAAGTAATTTGGAAGTGAATAAGAGCGGAAAAAACCAACTTGGGGTAGTGAATAGTGCTTTCTTTAGAACAGGAGAAGTTGGAGATTGGAAGAATTTTCTCACATTGGACATGATCAAACGTCTTGATGATATCGCTCAAGAGAAACTTGGAAAATATGGTTTGAAGTTTTAAATCCGTATCAGTTCATTGGAATCTCTAGTCTGCGGAAAGCAGCGAGGTTCAGGTAAAAATTCTGTTTTTCATATGAAGATATCTTTTTAGTTTTGTTCTCTCTCTTTTTTTTTTAATCATACTTCATTTAGTGAATTAAAAATATCTTATATATTTATCATTACATGGTATATAATAAACAATTAGAATATCTTAATAATATTAATTTTTTGGTGTCATTTTAATCAGACTATTAATGATATAAAAAAACTTGTAACTAATGCGTGTCAGATTTTATTTCATTGTGAGTCGTCTCTATTTTGACATTAATGCTTTTTATATGATGCAGGTGTATACTTGAAAAATAATTCTTCTTCATTGATCTGTTCTTACTGCGCTCCGCAGTAAATAATGGTTATCTCCAAGTGCTGTGTGGTTCTAAACATTGAAGTCTTTTAGCTGTCTACACGCGTTGATTTGTGACTTCCTGAGTTCTATTATTTTCTGATAATGCTATATATATATGGTATGTACTACGAGCTTCGGCTCGTATTTGTGATTTGTGAGATTCAAAAAGGTTGTGAGCATCCTCTTGTGAAGGTTTTCTTCATTTGAAAGCGTTTGTTTTTATATATCAGCAAACCTATCAAATAATATAGTTTATGTTTAAATTAACGTTATAAGCTGTTTTTCTAATATGACTTACGGTATACGGAGCAACTTTGTAAGAGGAGTTTTTTCTTTTGGACTTGTGCGAACGTCTTTTTTCAACCCTAACTCAAACTGACACAGAATAAAGTGATGATGAGTAGAATATTTTACCCCCCCCCCCCCCCCCAAAAAAAAAAAGTGATGAGAAAAATATGAAAAGGTCAATTCAGAATTATTAATCCTTTCCTTCAAGATCTACCTATCAAGACATGTGTGGAAGGGCCTAAAAATGCTTGGCTACACAAAGTCGGTAGTATAATAGTGTAACCTAAAATTATTTAGGGAATGACTTTCTAAACAATTATTACAAAAGAAATCATTTAAAACAAGATCATCTTTGGTGACATAGCGCCAAATTAATACTTCCACTGCACCAGACTCTATACTGGAGTCGGGAAATCAAGTCAAGCCCGTCGGGTCGGTCCTTTTAAGCCCTAGCCCTTCAAGGGCCAGACTTAAAAATTAGAGAAATCAAATGAAATTAGCCATGGAGGGCCGGCCCTACAAGGCCTCAGACTGGCCCTGTAAGCCTTTTTAATTTTTTTTTATTATTTTTTGGATGCATTGATTCATATATTATGGTAATTTGCAAATTTATATGTATTTTATATTTGTTGTAGAGTTATTTATTTATTTAAGTACAAATACATAAATACATAATAATTATACTCTGATTTTATGATTTGGTTTATTATTTGTTATAGATAAAGATTATGAATGTGTTCATAATGCAGAAGAAGAAATTCATGATATTTTTACTCATGAAGCAGAACTTACTACTCAAGTGAAGCACAACTAAATGTCTTTAAAATTGATGATAGTCGCGAAGAAGATGAAATGATAGTCATCATACTAATGTTGCTTAGTGGTATGCTTCTTATGTTTTATGTGAGTTATTTGTGGACAATAGTTTACTTTTGATGATTTTTTCCAAATATTTCATAATAAATTGGCAAAATTAGGTCTAGGAGTGTAAATGAAAAGTAAGGCCCAAAAAATATATATATTTTGACATTCAAAAATTAAAATGAACCTTGAAGAGTTAATGCAGGCCCAATAGCCTTACACTAAGCCTAATGCCATGACGTTATAAATTATGAAGAGTTTGGGCAAATAATAACATGCCGTTTGTAAATGTATATTTATAGGACGCGATAGTCGCTGAGACAATTAAATGGACGTAAAACCAGTTGAAGTTTTCAAAGAAGTCAAGTAGCAACCTTAATCCTCATATACTCTGTGTGACTTATTTTTGTATGTTTTACCATGTATATTACATACATTGGGTTATCATTCATTTCCAAGCCCTATGGAACCAGAACATGTTGTATGCATAAAGGGCTTTGTTGTGTGCTGTGCTCGATGGTCTATGTTGTGTGCTATTAAGACCACTGCAGTCTGTGCTATGAGCTGTGAGGATTGCTAGTTCTGGATTTGGCTATGTGCCTTGATATTGAATGCTTTGTGGTTTGTGTTCTTATTCATGGTTTTCTTACATGTATTGCATATACATTTTATATGAGATTAACGGTTACTCTGGAATTTAATTTTGAATCTCAGCCCAATTTAAGCCCTCAAGCATTACATCTAGGTCTGAGCCGGGAAACCGAGGTAAGATGGCGGAGCAAGGTTAGGGTTTTACAATGCTGGTTGTCGGAGACTTATTTTTGGATATTTTGGTGTCCCGGATGACTGTATTATAATTATTTTCTGTATCATTATTCAGGAGAACTGTATATTTGATCCCTCTGGGGAAATTTACCTTTCTGTATTATATCTTACTAGTATATTGTTGTCCAAACCGGTGTATGCTCTGCTGCTAATACTCTGAGGAATGAATTAAATTAACATGGAAAAAAATTTTAAATTGCATAAAAGTAAATGATCACACTAACCGCCACCCAAAAGGACAAGGCTGGAAGGTGTATAACACTAAAAAGAAAACTCAAAATCTCACAACATACAATCATGCATATAACGTATTTCCAAGCAAAAACACAATGTCTCATCCCCAAGGCATTCTAAAGGTAGGAAAATAACAATGAACTAGGTAGCTCAATGGTTAAAAAAACAACAAAGTTGAGTTTGAAATGGTTTAAACAAGATAAAAATCCATATGGTAGGCATTTTTTCCCACTCCAAATAATAATGAAATCAATGCCTTTATCACTTCCATGCAAACAAATGCTATATGCCATATGGTAGGCATTCTTGTTTTTTATTTTTAGCCAAACAAGTCAATTTATTAATAACAAACAGACAATTACAACCACCGGTAGCCAAAATCAAAAAAAGAAAAGACTCTCCAAAACCTGACAGTACAACTTAACACACAATTCATGAAGTAAACTAAACACAACCTATAACAAGAACACAAATCTACCTCAACTCAACCAATACAACTCTCCAAAACACTCAAGCCAAAAGAAGCTATGTTGGTACACCTGATGAAGACCTTCTGTCATTAGCCTTGGGGTCCACAATCAACAATAAACCAAGGATTGCGTATAGGCAAACCTAGGATCGTTCTCTCTTTTCGAGGAGTCTTTTTATTGAATCCTGAGTAATCTAAATGTCATGCAAATGCAATGAAAACAAGGGGGGATTGGGTTTTGGATTTTTAAATTAATAAACTAAAATAGAAATGCAATTTAAATGAAGCAAAGATAAAATAGAATATAAGAAAACGAGAAGAAACAGATTAAAATCGATCAACCCAACATTCAGATTCCAGAGACTTCCATCATTGAACGAAATATAAATAACCCACGTTTGGCTCTGGACGAACCGAGATCTCTGCATTTGCCTAGAAAATCCCTCGACTAGACCATCGCCTAGAATATGTCCGAACAGCGGCGTCTCACTGTGCGATCGCACAGCAAAACTTAAAACCTAGTTCGAACTTAGTCCTTGGGATGAACCAGACCGAATATTAAATCTAATATTCGAACTATTTTCAAAAATCGGATCCGATAAGATGAAAATAGAAACGAGTTAAATTATCGATAAAGCACAAGTTCTCTAGATGAATCATGGAATCCTCAATGTTGGATCAATCAAAGAAGCTTAGCCAAGCATGGCTAGAAAAAACGCAGAAGAAAAGATGAAGAAGAACATGAAGAACAACTAAGAACATAAAAAGCTTTTAATTTAATCTGAAAATCCCCTACAATGTAATTGAGAATATGTTTGTAGCCACCATCTAATTTTTCTTATATAGGAAAGATGACTAAAAATAGGAAACCTCTAATCAATAGGAAATCCCTATAAAAAAAAGGAAACCTCTAAAAATTAGTCTTTTATTACAAAATTCGAGCAAAATAAAAATCCAGAAAAATGCGTCTGTCTTTAGCTCCGATTTCGTCCATCTTCTTGTCCAATCAGCCTTCCGAGTCTTTATAACAATTGTAGCTCTCTGAATCATCTAAAAAAAGAAAGAAGAATCAGGCTAATCGGATATCTAGATCAAAAGTTATGGCGAAAATACTAAATCACTGTAAATCTGGAATTTAATCATAAAAAATGAATTAAATCCAATTAAAAGCTCAAAGCTCGATTAAGTAATAAAATCCATTATTTATTAACTAAACAATCCTAAATTTAATCACCAAGAGATACAATTAAGTGTAATAATATTCAATCATCAAATTCCCCCACACTTATCTTTTTGCACTCCTGAGTAAAATTCAAAGAAAAAGACTAAAATGAAAAATTCTTCCTTTCTAACAATTGTTAACAATGGAAAATCTAACAAATGACACCAATCTTTAAAAGACCAATCAATCAAGACCAAAATCCTTTTATCTCAAATTAAAAATCCTGGCAATCTCAATCAATGATGCTAATCACACAAGATGGTCTCTCAAGGGATGACCTCAATCAATCTCTCAAGTGTATAGGATAAACAAGTGTATCGTTCAAATTCTGCTCAAGAAAATAGTCCTACCATAGGCTTACTCAATTTCTACTTCTCCACCACTTATGACACATGCATGCAAAAATCAAGAGAGCTTGTTATTGAAGGCTGTAATGGGGCTAGGGTATAGGTGTGAATAAGTATGGATATGATAGGTTAAGCACCCAAAAAATTCAAAGAACATCAGTTAATAATAGCAAATCACCTCAATAACATTCCTTTTTATTTCTCCTTCTTTACATTGCTTCCTCTCTCTTTCTTTCTTTCTTTCTTTCTTTCTTTCTTTTCTTTTCTTTTTTCTCTTTTTTTTTTCTTTTTTTTTCTTTTTTTTTTGGGGTACTTTTTTTTTAGAATAACAATGACCAAAATCAATGCCAAATGATGAATGATACACAATCAAATACTCCCCCCACACTTAAAATGTTGCACACCTGGGCAACCTCCACACTTAAGCACAAAACTAAGGTGAAATCAATGCTCAATAAATTTCCAAGGTGCAGGATAAAATGGTTTTACGCTTAGGCTTGTAATGTGGCTTAGAAAAGAATGAGTCAAGAAGGCACAAAGGGGCTAGCAAAGGAAATATAATATAAGGGAAAGGCTATTTGGCCAAAGTGAGAAAATGAAAGAAAGAAAACAAGCTTCCATCATATTTATGCACGTAAGTGAAAAATTAGCTTCAAAAAGAAAAGGAGCAAGTTCTAGAGAACACAAATCATGAGCAGATGCACACATGAAAGAAAGAATGGTAAAAGATGAATTCCATTCATGCAGGCCCAAAACCTCACAAAGGTTAATACCAAATCATGTAACCAACATCCCAAAATTAACTACCAAGAAATATAATCCAAGAGTCCAGAAATTCAGCCTCAAAAAGAAGGATCCATCAAAACCAAGATGTCAAAGTTCACAAGAGGTAGAGCAATCATAGAAAGAGAGTATGTTATTCATAAAACTTTTTTTTTATTTACCTACGAAACTACATTATTTCTACTTTTTCTAATGAATTGTGTCCCTCTCCCACACTTATCTTCCTCATACAACAATTATGCCCAAGTAATCATATGAATTAGGAAGAAAATAAGTAAGGAAAGAGACAACCTTTGTTAGAGTATCTTGAGTCGCTTGAAGAAGAAGTTCTCATCTTTGATGAGAATCATGAATTTTTCCCTTGAAACTTCTTCTCCCACAATGAATTTCCTTGGTGGAGGTGGCTCAGGATCTATTGGAAGAGGTCCAAGAATGTACGGTGGATGTTGGTTCCATCGACAACCTTTCCAAGAATGTGCCTGCAAATAAGACAAGCAAATAGCAGTATCCCATCCAAAAATAGAGACATGGAGAGATTTCAAGTGAATTAAGGTCATGTTAAGTTCCAAACTCTCCAAGTAACTATCACATCCAAGGAAATCAATGATACTCCCATCAGTAGGAGTCAAGCAACCAGTCATATTGTGAAAATTCTCTTGTGCTTGTAAAATGGAAGGTGTCGAATCCAACTTAGTGTTGGAGTACACCACAACATCGTTGCAATCACAAGAGATGGAAGGGAAAAGAGTGGAAGAATGAAGCGAAGTTTTCAAATCATCACCACCTGGAATGTGTAAAGATTCAAAACAATTATCTTGTTTTTCTAAATAAGGTGGCAAATCAGAAGAAAGTACTTGTTGGAAAGATTGATCAACATGCAGGATTTTATCAATCAAAATTTCAGAATCTTTGTCACCAACAAGACTACAAGGGGGTAATCCAATGGGAATGTTATGCATTTGGTATTCTAGGCTATGATCTTTCTCATTCACATCAACAACAGAATCCACAAGTAATGTAGAATCACTAAGCAAGTCAGAATCACCAAATAATGCAGCATTAATCTCAGTGCAAATAGAGCACCATTCATTATCATAACATGCACAATTGGTAGAATTACCCGTCCATGCAAAATCAGGATAATCAACATACCATTGAGCAAGAACATCATCAACAACATTGTCATCCATGCTTAATTCAACCTTTTCAAAATTGACATGCTTACTATCATCAATAGTACAAGAGGGTGCATTTTGAACAATGGTAGAATCAACCACTTCATTAAATGCTTTCTTTTGAAGCTCAACAAGTAAATGACATTTTTCATGATAACAATCTACACATATTTGATATTCTTCACAACAGCATGAAAATATGTCATTCAAGTTATTGCAATCATCACTAGTACTATGAAGAGAAGCATTTTCATCAGTTAAAGCATCACATGAAGAAATAGGAACACACTCATCAACAAGTACAATTGAATCACTACTACTAAAGCCAATTGGTTGAGCAATTACATTTCCAAACAATTGAGGGGATTCAACAATGATTTCCTCGTCCACCTCATTATCACTCAAATCATGAATTGCTTCATTGGTCAAAGTAGTAGGAGAGTCTACTTCTATAAGGATATGATCATTACCAAATGGGAGAGAGGACTCTTCATTGCACTTTTGTAATTGTCTCACTTCTTGTGCATGTGTGCCCATGATAGAAGGAAACTTCATTTTCAACACTTGTGCCTCCTGCTCAATTTCCTTTGCTAATCTCTCAGACCATTTCACTTGTTGTTCCATTATTCTACAAAGAGATTCCATTTGTTGATGAAGGTTCTCCTTATGTGACCACTCTTCATTTACAGCCCAAGCCATTTGATTTTGGTGATATCCAATGACTTCACAAAATGAAGGATCTTGGTTGGGCATATATGGTTGAGAATGAGGTTCATAAGGTGGGTCAAATGGGTATTGGGATTCATGAGATGGATGGCATGGTCTTGAAGTGGGATGGAATGAAGGATGGTATGGTAAGTGAGAGGGTTGATGATATTGTTGAAATGGGTGGTGGTATGGTTCATGTAATGGGTGGTGGAAAGGACCATGACATTCTTGATTGCCTACGAAAGAGTGAGAATTGAAAGGTAGATTATGATTGCCATAAAACCAAGCCATGAAATTTCAAAACAATTAATTTCCAAAGAATTACAAGAAAACTGTCTAACTATAAACTATAAAAACTAAGAAAAGGAATCTAAAAAAATACAAATGCAAGTGAAAAAGAAAAGAAGTTTTTTTTTTTGGAAAATGATTAAAGATGCAAGTATGCTATGAATGAACTTGGAGACATGGTGAGTTCAAACAAATACGCCCAAAATCATATCGAATCTGATACAAACACACCACACAGAAGCTACCAAGTCAAGACAATGCAATAAGTTATATGCAAGCTACCTAAATGCAAAAATCCTAAACTATATGCAATAAACAATCAAAAATGCAAATCTAACAAGCTTCACAAGAGAAACCCCTTGTCAAAAGTGAATTTGACAATTAAATCACCTAGGGAGCCAATTACTTAGCTCCCCGGCAACGGCGCCATTTGATGAAGACCTTCTGTCATTAGCCTTGGGGTCCACAATCAACAATAAACCAAGGATTGCGTATAGGCAAACCTAAGATCGTTCTCTCTTTTCGAGGAGCCTTTTATTGAATCCTGAGTAATCTAAATGTCATGCAAATGCAATGAAAACAAGGGGGGATTGGGTTTTGGATTTTTAAATTAATAAACTAAAATAGAAATGCAATTTAAATGAAGCAAAGATAAAATAGAATATAAGAAAACGAGAAGAAACAGATTAAAATCGATCAACCCAACATTCAGATTCTAGAGACTTCCATCATTGAACGAAATATAAATAACCCACGTTTGGCTCTGGACGAACCGAGATCTCTGCATTCGCCCAGAAAATCCCTCGACTAGACGATCGCCTAGAATATGTCCGAACAGCGGCGTCCCACTGTGCGATCGCACAGCAAAACTTAAAACCTAGTTCGAACTTAGTCCTTGGGATGAACCAGACCGAATATTAAATCTAATATTCGAACTATTTTCAAAAATCGGATCCGATAAGATGAAAATAGAAACGAGTTAAATTATCGATAAAGCACAAGTTCTTTAGACGAATCATGGAATCCTCAACGTTGGATCAATCAAAGAAGCTTAGCCAAGCATGGCTAGGAAAAACGCAGAAGAAAAGATGAAGAAGAACATGAAGAACAACTAAGAAAATAAAAAGCTTCTAATTTAATATGAAAATCCCCTACAACGTAATTGAGAATATGTTTGTAGCCACCATCTAATTTTCCTTATATAGGAAAGATGACTAAAAATAGGAAACCTCTAATAAATAGGAAACCCCTAATCAATAGGAAATCCCTATTAAAAAAAAAGGAAACCTCTAAAAATTAGTCTTTTATTACAAAATTCGAGCAAAATAAAAATCCAGAAAAATGCGTGTGTCTTTAGCTCCGATTTCGTCCATCTTCTTTTCCAAATCAGCCTTCCGAGTCTTCATAACAATTGTAGCTCTCTGAATCATCTAAAAAAAGAAAGAAGAATCAGGCTAATCGGATATCTAGATCAAAATTTATGGCGAAAATACTAAATCACTGTAAATTTGAAATTTAATCATAAAAAATGAATTAAATCCAATTGAAAGCTCAAAGCTCGATTAAGTAATAAAATCCATTATTTATTAACTAAACAATCCTAAATTTAATCACCAAGAGATACAATTAAGTGTAATAATATTCAATCATCAACACCCTATCCCATTCCTTCACTCTAGCACATTATTTTCTAGCACCATATATTTACACCAATCGCCAAACCGAAGGGATAGATCACAGCCAAACCAAACACGTTCTACCCATGGGCATGGAAAGATAGCTTGCTTGAGAGATTCAGGTTCATTTTCACAAATAGGATACATGACAGGCACTTTGCATTTCCTTCTAACTAAAGCCTTTCTAACTGGGACAGCCTTCGCAAGATATCTCAAAAAGATATGTAGAATTTTAGGTAGGGATTTAATTTTCCATACCTTATTCCAAAGTTCAGTAGGTATGATTGACGAAGAACCAGCTCTCTTCCTTGCCCCCTTTTTGTCCTCCTTAGCTGTCAAATCACCCTTCTTCACTAATTAGGCTCCCCTTCCTCATCATTTTCCACACCACATCATCTTTGATCTATTCAAGTATTGAAGCGTGACAACCTGAATTTTTCTTAGCTAGTTTTCATCTACTAGCCCTTCTATTTTCTGCAAATTCCACCTGCCATGATGCACTATATCAGCTACTTTCTAATCTTCTTTATCCTCTAGAATATTTGCAGGATTTACTAGCATCTTCATCAATTCATCGGTCCTTCCACAGCCTAACATTTTCCCATCTCCTATCTTCCAAAATAGATCCTTAGATAGAAGGTTTCTCCCATCTAGCAGACATGCCCAGATCTAAGAGGCACGTCCACCTCTTTTAGCATCCATAAATAAAGTCTCAGGAAAATAAATTCCTTTTTGGACTGTTACCTACAACTCATCAGAGTCATTAAGGACCCTCTAAGAAGTTTTAGCTAATAGTACTAGATTCATTGCTTCAAAATCCTGAAACCCAAGCCTACCCTCTCTTTTACTCTTCGTCATTTCACTCCACGCTCTCCAATGAAACTCCTTGCATGTTTTGCGAGGAATTTTTTTTTTTATATATATATAAATTTTAGGAAAGGGGTTGGGCTCAACCACAGTCCAAAAGCAAGGCGCTCGGAGCCCAATCCACAGGAGATACTGGCTAGAGAGTACACATACCTCTATCTCTACCAACATTACTATTGCTTCCTAGACTCCTAAGATGTCTTCTCCAGCGCTTTGACCAAGGCAGGGATCGAACCCCCTCCCTTAAAGTGAGGAAAACCAACCCCCACGCCAGTTAAACCCAAGGACGAGGGGTTTTTGTGAGGAAACTTAAAACAACTCATTTGATATATTGGGACAACACTTATGTTCAAACAATCAGATGTCATAGGCCCAATACATGTAAACTGAAGATTATATAATAACAGGGCCCATTGTGTATATTAGCCCAATAGGCTTTTATGTAAAAGCTAATAGTGTACAGATGTCATTACAATGTATATTCTACGATAAATATCACAATAGAATGTGGTTACTGTACGCCACTTTTACACAAATTCGTTACCCTAATATTTTATCTACTTATTACTACTTTAATCATCACTTCCCTTCCAGCATCATTCAACAATCTTCCACTCCAGCCTTGATTTTTTCTTCCCACTCTTTCTCTAATATAGGCTAAGGCTTGGTTTCTCGACTTCCCTCAAACATTTGGAATTCCGAGGTATTTTACAGGCTCCTCTATATCTGCAATTCCCAACACACCACACACCATTCCCTTCACCTCCTCTGTGGTGTTTTTAGAGAGAAAATTTCCTGACTTACACTAGTGCAAAAAGGGCTTTTAAGACCGCCTCATTTAGAGCGGACTATCGACGGCCCGGTCTTAAAGGTATGACTGGTGGCAGTTTTGTAAATATAAAGAACTTTAAAGTTATAAGCGGTGGCAGTTTTGTAAATATAAAGAACTTCTTGGACCGAATCGTTTAGCAATGGGTCTTAAATATATTATTCAGACTGCTTAGAAAAACGACCGGTCTTAAAAATGTTATTAAAAAAATTGAAATATAAAAATTCTTTATAGAGAAATCTCAAACAGGCCGACTTATTTTTTCTACGGTCCAAAATAATAAGGAAAAAATTAAATTAAACTTTTAAGACCGGATATATATAACAGGAGGTCTTAAAGATTATACTTTTCAGCCGGACAAAAATCGCGCCCGGTAGTAATACTTTTAAGACCGGAGTTTAAAAGAGGACGGTCTTAAAACGTAACCTTTAAGACCGTCGTTTTTGTTCATCCGGTCTTAAAAATGAACCGCCAAATATATCTTCGCGCGAAACGTTGCCTTAAGACTTACGTTGTATCTCTGAACTCTGAAACCCCTATATCTTCACGCGAAACCCATAAGACTTACGTTGTACCTCTGAAACCCCTCTTGTTGTTGTGAAGCCACTCTTCCTGTTGTATTACTACTCTTCCTCACCCACGTACCAGTAGCCTCTCTTACTCTCTCAGTTGCTCAGGCATTCCTCTCTTACTGTCTCAAAAATGAACGGTGAAGACGATTCCATTCGTGTTCCGGGATCGCCAGTTAATGGTGTGGGTTAGAACAAACCCTCCTCCACTGACAATGTGCCTCCTAACCGCCCTGCACGCCGTGGTAGAAGAGGCACATGAATGATGGATGTATCTCTAAGTCGGACTTCTGGGTCAAGGCTCGAGATTCAGTTCGATGAAAAGTTGCGGCCTTACGGTCCTAATAAAAACAAATATAATAGTTTTGTCGGCTATCTTGCACGCAGCAAGGTTAGCATCTTGGAAGATGAGTGGAAAAGTGTTCACTCTGAAAAAGTAAAGCAACCTATTTGGGACACTATCTGGCTTACATACATTGTCCCTGACTCTGAGGAGTTGAAAGTCAACACATTGTCCTATTGTGCTGATCAGTGGAGGAAGTTTAAGACCTCTCTCGCTAACACATATATTTTTTACGAGGTTGCGCCTGCCAAACAGCCTTGGGAACAATACACATTTATTGATGAACGAATTTGGCAACAATTTGTTCGGCTGCGGACCACTCCTGAAGCTCTGGTGAGTCTATATTTAGTTTTGTTTGCTTATGTAACCTGTGAGCTTATATTTGTTCATCTAATCCTGTTAGTTAAATTACATTGTTTGGTGTGTGAATAGAAGTATACATTTCCTGTCTTTGTCTATGCTATGTAAACCCTGAAAAGGTAAAATACTAAGGAGGTAATTGTGTAATGGTTTGTCTTGCAAAGGAGGAAATGAATAGTCTTAAAAGGGGGAAACTTTATATACCCAATTGTTACTATCTAATGTGGACGTACTGATGATCCCACTGGATGCCTTAAAAAGGATCAAGTTGGTATTATTCTGTAAGCATAATCCTCTGTTTTTTCTTCTTCTATCTACCTATCAGTACAAAACATAGCTCTTTTGTAAGTATAATTCTCTTTTGTTTCTTAACCTATCTACATCTTCCTTAAATAATAAAATGTTGAAACTTGATCAAGTGAATTCGACTAGTGTTTGAGGTTCATATCAAGCAGAAGTTCTCTAATTTCTGTTAGTGAGATGGCTGGAATTCATAATTAATAGTTGTTTTCAATTCTGATTCACAACAAAGAAGGGCAAAAGCACAAGAGATAGGGAGAAAGAATGATTGCCCGCATAGGGCTTCTCGCGGTGGATATGAAAGGGCTGAAAAGGAATTGATGGCGGCCAAGCGGAAGAGATTGGAAGATGAAGCAGAATCCAATCCTGAGGCAGTGCATGGACCGCCATCTCCAATACGTCGCGAGGATTTGTGGTTGCACATTTGGCAAAAGCCAAGCGGCTCCTACACGAGTGAACAAACTCGTGTAGTTGCTGAAAAATTGTAAGTATTGTTATTGTTGTTATTTTTTAGTTAACATGATTAATTACTAAGCTTCTCATTATCTGTACCTTATAGGAAGATCTTAAGAAGAAAGAGGCAGAGGGATCTTTTGTGTCGTCTGGTAGGAGTGATGTTCTCACGGCTGCCACCGGAAAATCAGACCACGGTGGGCGTGTAAGGGGGGTTGGAGGACGAGTAGGCCTGAAGGTATTCTTTGGTTCATCCACCAAACGCCATAGGAAAGAGGTGGTTACCCGGGAGGAGATGAATCAGACAGTGGCCAAATTAAATGAGGAGGCAGTGGCTAAAGAAGCAAGGCATCAATCTGATATGAGCAAGTTGAGGGAGGAACTGAATCAGGTGAAGCTGCTTTTGAGCTCTCGTCCAGAGACCAGTGTTCCCTTCACACACTCACCTGCAACTGTGCAACAGAGCACTCGAGGGAGCTGCATTGTTGGACAGTCAGAGCAACCTTGTGACCTTTATGTGGATGATCCTAATCATCATGATAGACTACTATTGGTTGCAAAAGGGACTGTCCACAACTTATTGGGATCAACTGTACACCACCAACAAATGTCTGATGATGAAGTCAGAGTGTCAGTTGAAAAGGTGATCATTGATGCACCCCTCCCTCTCTCAACTGATGAGATGAAAATTGTGAGTGATGTCAAGGGAACCTTCATCTCTTGGCCAGTGAAGCTTGTACATGTTTGTACTCCTCCCCAAGCTTCAACCCCTCGTCCTCAAGTTCCATCCCCTTATAGAGCTCCATCCCCTCCTCCTCAGGCTCAATCCCCTTCTCCTCAGGCTCAATCCCCTACTGCTAAGTTGACTGGCCGCGAAAAAATAACCGATATGGTGAAAAGTGGATGTTTTAAAACTAAATCATGGTCTGTCAATGAAGTAGTAGGCGACGCAATTCCCCTACCAGTCCAAGTTGACTCCATTGATATTGACTCCCTGCTGCTTCCTCGACAGGAGCTTACTGATGCAATTATTCAAATTTGGATGAAGTAAGTATGTTCTTCTATGGTACATATAATTTAGGGATAAGGGTCTTAAATGCCACGGAAGTTTTCGTTCAGGAGCACTGGTAAGACGGAAGTTTTTTTGGGACCAAAAATGCCACGGAAGTTTTCGCTGAGGAGCAATTTTGCCCCAAAAGTTTTCACTAAGGAGCAATTTTGCCTCGGAAGTTTTCACTAAGGAGCAATTTTGTCCTTCTGTCCCCAAATATTAAATTTGACTATTAAATCAGTCAAAGACCACACATATTATGCCTTGAAAATGTCAAACTTAGAGCCAGAGAAGGAGATCATTGAGATGTTGAGCTCAAGACGACCAGAATTTTTGAAGCCAAATTGGTCAAAGGGACTGAAAGGTCGATTGTCACAAAACCCAAAGGAAGCATCATTTATGATCTAAGAAAATGATCAGTTTATACAAATGTAAATATTATCACTATTGATTTGTTATACTGAACCAATTTTTGGAACAATTCATTTTTCGTTTTACGTTTCATTTGCGTTTTGTGACAGACCTTTCAGTCTCTTTGACCAGTTTGGCTTCACAAATTTTAGCCTCTTTGAGATCAACATCTGAAGGATCTCCTTCTCTGACTCCAAATTCGACCTTTTCAAGGCATGACCTGTGTGGTCTTTGATTGATTTAGTAGTCAAATTTAATATTTGGGGATAGAAGGGAAAAATTGCTAGGAAAATTGCTACATTTTGTAAACTTCCAGGGCAAAATTGCTCCTCAGTGAAAACTTCCGGGGCAAAATTGCTCCTCAGCGAAAACATCCGTGGCAAAAATGATAATTTCGGGGCAAAATTGATACTTCCTGTGAACTTCTGTGGCATTTTTGGTCCAAAAAAAACTTCCGTCTTACCAGTGCTCCTGAGCGAAAACTTCCATGGCATTTAAGACCCTTATCCTTATAATTTAAATGCATCGTTTAGACACACATACATATATATACTAATTCCCTGATCGATGTAATTATTGTAGGTTCTTGCATCAAGAATTGGAGAATGAGGGCAGGTTGGACGATTTTGGATTCTTGTGCCCACAGTATATGAGTCAAACAACCATGGTGCAAAGACAAGAGTACATATCAAGGAGGTTGTGTAATGTGAGAAGAAAGGTGTACTTGTTGCCATTCTTCCACAGGTACATATCACAAATCTTGGCTACAAGTCACTTAATTCTGCTACATGCCTACATATATCACTGAGTATACTTTAGTGCTGTGAATTTTCAGCCGCCACTGGCAGTTGGTCATCATGTGCATGGAAGAAATTAAAGTTATCTTCTTATGCTCCATTCACAGCATGCCAGTGCACACGTTGGTCTAGACCATCAACGCGTAAGCATGTCATTTTGATTCTCTTGTTAGAAATTTCTGCTGTGAATTTTCAGTGAATTGATAAATATGCATTTTTTATGATAGTGCCATGAGGACCTTCCAAATCGATGCACTCAAAAAGCGTCCTTCAAATGCCAAAGAGCCTAAATGGCTCAGACTAGAGGTTGGTACAATATAATATTAATAAACTTGTCAATTGCCTTGTGAACTTAGTCAAAAGATATATATTACTTATATATTTCTTTTTCTTTTTAGACTCGTCAGCAACCACATGAGTCCAACCTATGTGGCCAATACATCATGAAACACATATGATATTGTCACTAAAGGAGAAACTAAATTATTTGCAAAGGTAAATATTTGATGTTACATATATTATACACGCAAGTTAATTCAGTTTCTGGCTTAATGAATTACATCTGAAATATGGGTGCAAGTTATTAATTCAGTTTGTGTCTTTGATGTTACAGATGTTTCAATGCCCTGTCCCTTTCTCGGATGCTGAACTCGAGCACATATGCGAATTGTTTTGTCAATATCTGTATGACCTGATCTTAAGTAGTGATCAGGGACAATAATTAATGATGTTATTCATTTGTAAATATTTTGTAAAATTTGATTATTTTTTCGATCAATTTGTAAATAATACACAGGCAATGTAAAATTCAATAGATAAATTTGTTTAATTTTTCGAACAATTTTCTTGTGTCCATTTTGGGGTATCTGAAATTGGATGGTGGATATAGCTATTTAGTGCACTTGAAATTTGAGGTTCAGGATGATGTAGCGAGTTCGCGACTTTAGGACCGATTATGGGTAAACTTCCGGTCCTAAAAGTTTTCGGTTAAATAATATGAGACTTTTAGGACCGTATGTTTTATACTTCCGGTCCTAAAAGTATTGACAAAATATTGGTGAGACATTTAGGAACGTATATTTTAAAATGACGGTCCTAAGTATTCGACACTTTTAGGACCGTATCTCCTTTTTCCGTCCGCTCCTAATATTCTTCCTTTAAATAGAGTTGATTCGCTTTTCGGACAAATTAATTAGAAAGTTCTGGCTTCATTTAGGACCTTATGTTTTAAAATGACAGTCCTAAAAGTATTCGATACTTTTAGGACTGTATCTCCTTTTTCCGTCCGCTCCTAATAGTCTTCCTTAAATAGAGTTGATTCGCTTTTCGGACAAATTTATTAGAAAGTTCTGGCGTTCATTTAGTACCGTATGTTTTAAAATGACGGTCCTAAAAGTATTCGACACTTTTAGGACCGTATCTCCTTTTTCCGTCCGCTCCTAATAGTCTTCCTTTAAATAGAGTTGATTCGCTTTTCGGACAAATTAATTAGGGTAATTAAAGGCAACCGAGGTTCTGGCGTTCTGCTCAAGCTAGGACCCTCATTGTAGTCGATGTTATCTCTCCAGATTTAGATTATCGGTTTCCCTTTTCTTTGTCCCTTTTCTTTTTGTCAGAAAAATATGAGAGATATTGAAAAGGACACTTTGTTTCTAATCTGGCGAGGTCACACCGAGGACAACGATGGTCCAACCTTGAGAAGAATTGTCACTGTTTGTTTTTATTCAAATAAGGTAAACGTTCTTTTTGTTTTGTTGGTTTGGTCTTAACTGTATATTGTTGGATATTTTAATGTGCGAGTTTTTAATGTTGATCATACACACGAGGACAATGTTTTGTTTTTTTCCTCCTTGTCGGAAAAAGAAAGAATGTACTGATCAGAAGGATAAAGGTGATCGAAATAGGAAAGTAACAAATTTATTATATATTTTTTAATTTACATGATTTAAAAAAAACAAAAACAGTAAAATATTTACTCCTCCCCATCGTTGTCGGAGGGGAGGGAGTCGTCACCTAACGGATTGTACTCAACGTTGTGGGCGTCGAGTATCGCGTTGATCTTGCTGTTGACGGCGTGGTAGACCTGAAAAAGTTGGCCCTGTCGTCGATCTATATGATCGATGCAGGCCAGGAGGTGCCGCGGCAGCTGTTTGGTGGTCGGGTTCGGAGGCAGAGGAAGAGGGTAAGGATTGTTATGCCCAGCGGGAGGAGGAAAAGGAGGACCTGGTGGTGGTGGAGGACCTTGGGGCGGTGGAGCAGCCATTGTGGAAGTGATGATGAAGAATGTGAAGAAAGTAAAGTAACAACGGCTTTAAATAGAGAACCCATCCAGAGTGAAACGTCGGAACCTTTAATGAGCAGACGCATAGTTCATCAGAATATGAGGAGACGCCTAGTTACGTTGGGAAGTTTATCTGGAAGCCGAAGAGATCCTCTGATAGAGTGTAAGGATACGACTCTACTATTGGAATTTGAAACGATGAACTTGTTTTAGGAAATTTAAATTTTGAATAAATGAATTTTAGGACCAGAAAACTGATAAATGATCTGTCTTAAAAGTAATTTAATTGACTAAAAATATAAATAATATACTTATAGGACCGGAGAAGTGATAAAAGGTCGGTCTTAAAATTAATTCAGTTAAAAAAATAAATAATATACTTTTAGGACCGGAGAAATTATAAAAGGTCGGTCTTAATATTAATTCATCTTAAAAATTAAATAATATTTATAAAACTCGCTCGTAAAGTGTAGACCATTCGTCTGCTCTTTACCTCTCTGTCCTTAACACTCCTTGTTAACTCCGCACTACCTCGTAACTCCAAACTACCTCTAGCTCTGCCTTTATTAATAAACGCCTCATACCTCTTTGCGCCAACGTACTACTCAAACCATGGTTAGATACAAGATAACCGCTCGTAGGGGTGCTCTTACTCGTGATGCTCGTGCTTTCCGTCGATCGTTATACGGTGCGCCTCCTCCATTGAGAGTGCGTTCGATTGAAATAGAAGAGTCTCAGGTCGTTGGACCCATTGTTATTTCTGATGATGAAGACATTGCCGCATCCCCCCTCCAGCCTTCCGACCATGAAGAGGTTCCTGCTCCACCTCTCCAACCTGTTGGCCCCAGTGCGCCGACCGCTGACCCTCGTCCTCTTTCCTCTACCCAACTGACCAACAAATGTTTTTAGGGTACTCTTGCTGTCTCCAACATCAACGTTCGTGGCGGGAGAAGAAAGACTCTTATTTGGCATTTGAATTTATATGCTACAGGTGAGTCCACAAGACCTTCATACGAAGCATTTAAATTTCCTCGTCATGCATTTATTTTGCTTCGGGAGTTTTTTAGTTTGGCTTCATTGTGATATTCATGACCAAAAGTGATTCTTCGTTATGCATTTATTTTGCCTTATTATATGTATGTTAAATCTTTCCGTCCATAGGAATTCTACTATGGATCACAGTTGGATAAATGCTTTACAGATGAGCGTTGAATATCAGAATGGAGTGAGGGACTTTATTGAATTTGCTAAACAAAATGCCAATGATGATAGTGGGAAGTTTTATTGCCCTTGTGTAAAATGTTTGAATGAGAGGCGACTAAGTCCTGAAGTTATATGGACACATTTAATTTGTCATGGATTTTGTAAGACCTATACAATATGGGTATGGCATGGTGAAAAAATACCAAGTAGGTCTCAACATGGGGAAGTGGCCTTTGATGATAATGACACGGATATGGACGATCGCATAGAGGACATTATTCGTGATGTAGGAGAAGAGGCCTTTCAACAATCACATGCATATGGTAATATGTGCAGTGATGCGGAGACCCCGCTATACCCAGGGTGTTAAAAATACCAATTGTTGAACGCTGTATTGAAATTGGTAAGCTTGAAGGCACGTCATGGATGGAGCGACAAGAGTTTTTCTGAAATGCTTGAGGCTTTTAAGGACATGCTTCCGGATGATAATGTGTCGCCGCATCGATACTATGATGCTAAGAAAATACTTTGTCCACTGGGGATGGAGTACAAAAAGATCCATGCATGCCTGAATGACTGCGTATTGTATAGAAAAGAGTTTGAAGAGAAGCAGAATTGTCCGATATGTGAAACCCCAAGGTATAAGTCAAATAAGGGGCCTGCAAAAGTGTTGTGGTATCTTCCAATCATACCAAGGTTCAAGAGGTTGTTTGCGAATGAAAATGATGCAAAACATTTGCGGTGGCATGCAGATGAGAGGATTTCTGATGGAAAGCTTCGTCATCCAGCCGATTCTTCTCAATGGAAGAAAATCGATCAATTATTTCCCAACTTTGGCGAAGAACCTAGGAACCTTAGGCTTGCTCTTAGCACGAATGGCATGAATCCATGTGGAAGCCTTAGCAGCGTACATAGTTCATGGCCTGTACTCCTCATTATTTACAACTTATCTCCTATGTTATGCATGAAGAGAAAGTACATCATGCTGTCTATGTTGATTTCGGGACCAAAACAACTCGGAAATGACATTGATGTTTACCTTCAGCCCTTGATCGAAGACTTGAAGGAGATATGGGAAGAAGGTGTGGATGTTTTTGACTCTTTCTAGAAGGAGGTATTCAAATTACGAGCCATGATATTCTGTACTATAAACGACTTCCCAGCATATGGTAACTTGTCAGGGTATAGTGTAAAGGGCCATAAAGCATGTCCGATTTGTGAAGAAGGCACATGCTACCATCAACTCCAACATGGAAGAAAGACGGTTTACCTTGGACATAGGAGATTTCTTAGACGGGGCCACCCATATCGTCGATTAAAGAAAGCCTTCTTTGGTGGCCAAGAATATGAAGATGCTCCAGTGCCATTGACTGGGGAGCAAGTTTATGAGAAGGTGAAAAATATCAATGTCATCTTCGGCAAGACAGCCAAGAGTAGAAAAGATACAAATATATGGAAAAAGAGATATGTATTCTTCGATCTTCCCTATTGGCGCAATCTTGATGTGAGACACTGTATCAATGTCATGCATGTGGAGAAAAACGTATGTGATAGCATTGTTGGCACGCTTCTCAACATACAAGGCAGTTCCAAGGATGGTGTGAAGGCAAGATTGGATTTGCAAGCAATGGGGATACGTGAAGAGCTACATCCAAGGCCGTATGGGACGAGAACTTATTGTCCCCCAGCTTCTCATACTTTGTCTAAGGATGAGAAACGTAGTTTTTGTGAGTGTTTACATGGCACAAAAGTTCCCTCGGGGTATTCTTCAAATTTTAAGAGGCTTGTATCGATGAAGGACTTGAAATTAGTAAGCCAAAAATCGCATGATTGTCATGTCTTGATGCAACAGCTACTCCCAATAGCTATTCGAGGCATCGCTGAATATGACCTTTGGGTTGTTTTGACTAGACTTTGTGTCTTCTTCAATGCGGTTTGTTCTAAAGTTTTCGACATTGAAAAGTTGGATGAATTGGAGAATGAAGGACATCTTATCTTGTGCCACCTTGAGAAGCTTTTTGTTCCTACATTTTTTGACATCATGGTTCATCTAATTGTTCATCTAGTGAGGGAGATAAAGTTGCGCGGCCCTATCCATTTACGGTGGATGTACCCAATTGAAAGATCTATGAAATTCCTTAAAGGGTACGTGAAGAATGCATACCGTTCAGAAGCATTGATTGTTCAGAAATATGTTTCTGAAGAAGCCATGGAATTTTGTCAAAATTATTTGGCCAAAGTAAGACATATTGGGCTTCCAAAACGTCATCATGCTGGAGGGGGTAGGCGAGGGGCTTCAGTAAAGACTGTGGATCCTGATGAATTGTCACAAGTCCACTTATACATCTTGAATAGTGTTGATGAAGTTCAAGCTAGCATAGATGCACATAAAGAAGCTGTGAGGAAAGAAAATCCTTGAATGACTGAACAAAGGTTGATTAGGGAGCATAACAGAACTTTTGCACACTGGTTCAAACGAAAGGTCGAGGGGGAGGAATGTGTTTTTGATATCCTCAAATGGTTAGCACGTGGTCCTGAGGTTGATGTCATAAGTTGAAATTCGTATGAGATCAATGGTTATACATTTTACACAAAGTCCCTAGATGATAGGAGCACAGTCCAGAACAGTGGTGTTATGTTAGAGGCTGAATCTATGCACTTCTCCAGTTCGAAAGACAAAAGCCCGTTATTGGCAGTCATGCCATATTATGGGGTTATTGAAGAGATATGGGAGGTGGACTATGTGAAAATTAGATTTCCCATTTTCAAATGCAAGTGGGTTGATGTCAATAATGGTGTTCGAATCGATCGGCTAGGATTTACATTAGTCGATGTCAATGGTAGAAGTTTTGGAGATGAACCTTTTATTATGGCAGACCAGGCACAACAAGTGTTCTATATCACCGATCAAGAAAATAGAATGTGGTCTGTAGCTCTCCAAGGAAAGAGGGTCATTGATATTGATGAGGAAAATTCAAATTATGGTATTCCTGAGAGTACACCTTTTTCAAGGGGTCTACCGGACATGAACGAAGAAGATGAAGCGGATAATGAACCCGGCATAAGAAGTGATCATCAAGAAGGGATATGGGAAGATATCACTTTATAAAAGAGTCAATTCATAAGGTAATATTCATATATATGCAGATTTATTTGACTACTTTAAGGCTTTAACTATATATATTATTCCTGCTATGTTCATAAAATGTCTTTGACTATGAAGCTTGTTCCTTGTTTTATTTTTGTGGCAGGATCCGATCATGTTATAAAAGATGATGTTACGTTGTTGGGTGGCATGGGAATCAGATGATGAAGGCATGGTGAATATTATTTTGGGCGCATCTATGTTGTATTTGTAACTTATTGTATTTGTAAGTAAGTTATCTTATTGGATGTATGAATTAACTTTGGTGTTGTAGATTAATTAAGAGGCCAAATAACTCATGGTGAATAATATTTGTATCATTTTTCCAATTCAATTTATTCAAATAATTGTTCATAGCTTGTAATTTAAAGTATCGACTTTTATGTGCTGGATTGGGTAGTGGATTTGTGTATATATATAGTAGCAGGAACAACAGCAGGGAAAAATTCGGGAAAATTTAGATTGGAAATAAATAAGCCGGTCTTATGCGTTTGACTTTTAAGACCGGATGTAATTATATGACAGGTCTTAAAAGTCATATTAAGCCGGTCTTAAAAGTTGGCCTTTTTAAGACCGTTATGTTACATTTAGACGTCCGGTCTTAAAGAAAAATTTTTAAGACCGAATGTAATTATCATCCGGTCTTAAAAGTCAGTCTTTTAAGACTGCGTATGATTAGTCGGTCTTAGAAGTCGCTAACTTTAAGACCGTATTTATTTTTGTCCGGTCTTAAAAGTCCGATATTTTTAAGAGCGGACTAATTTTAGGCCGGTCTTAAAAGTTGAGTTTTTGGACCGACCAAATCAAACTATTTCATGTTCATTTACTACAAATTTTAAGACCGAATGATTTAAATGTCCGGTCTAAAATATGTAGACTTTTAAGATTGGATGATTGTCCGGTCTTATATGTAGACTTTTAATACCGGCTGGAACAAGACCGGCCGTCCGCTCTTACGAGCCTGTTTTGTCCCGTCTTAAAAGCCTTTTTTGCACTAGTGTTAGCAAAATTAGCATGTTGTCCCGGTGCTTTGTAATAATCTTCCAACAATGCAACCAATCGTTGACAGTTTTTTTTTATACACATAGTAGGGGAGGGGGGCAGGTTCGAACCCTGGACATGGGGGAGAGGAGCCAAGCTCCCATGTCACTGCGCTACTAAGGCGCTGGCGCAATCGTTGACAGTTTTGTTTCTTTGCATTTATAAAGAATAAAACGTCATCGGCGAAAAAACTTGTGTCAAAACTGGGCATCTTGATGTTACCGCTACCAAAAAAAAATATAAATTAAAAAAAAGACCTTTTATAGCTGTTAAAATGACGTGTTTCGGTTTTAACCACTACAGAAGACATTCGTAGCAATTGGAGGACCCGCTACAAAACACACCAGCGATTCTTAAAACCCGCCACAACATATAACTTAACCGCAACTGTAACTATAGCAGTTTGTGGTCACCAATACTAGATGAGGCCAGGGTAAGGTCATGTGTGAAGACTTTGTAGTGGTTCAATACCCACTACAATCAATTCTGTAGTGGTTATATAACTGCTACAAAATAGAGTAAGAAATTTTTTTAAAAAGGCAGTAAAAGTTGTAGGGTTCCTTAACCGCTACAAAATTAGATGAAATTTCAAAAAAAGGCATCAAATTTTTCAAATTTTTGTGTCATGGTCACACAACCGCTAGAAATGTTTGCCACCCTTTTTTTGATAAAAAAATTTGCCTCCTTTTTTTGAAATTTTATCCAATGTTGTAGTGGTTTTCAAAACCTCTACAAACTTATGGAGAAAATTTTTATGTCAAAATCTATAGCAGTTGGATAAATGACTTGGCTTTTGGCATTTCCTTCACTTCAACATCTACCTAACTATTACATATATGTTTAGCATAACCGTGGCAGAAGAAAAGTCTCCATTTGCTTACTACTAGAAAAAAGACATTTAACACTGGTTGAAATTGGCTTTTTATATTAGGTTTAGGTCTGGTTAGAGCTAGGAATCAGGGTCGGCCCGGCCTTACAAGGCTTAAAAGGGCTAGAGTAAGGAAAACACATGTTTTTCAAGGCCCAATCCTACAGGGCTTAAAAGGGTCGAATGTAAGAAAAACATATGTTTTTCAAGGCCCAACCTTAGAGGGCCATAAGCCATTTTTTAAATTCTAACTATTTTTCTTGCATTTTTTCAATGATATATAATTAGTAAATTATAATAATTAAATTTCTAATTTAACAAATAAATATTATCTAACATTAAGGTCTAAACAACACAAATCATGCAATAAACAAACCAATACAGTCACTAAGTCATAATCAAAGGTAAACTATTATCCACATACCACAATTACAAATAATTAATGAGAAGACTTAACAAAATTAAAAATACTTCCTATAAATATGTTTTGAAAAGTGTAAATAATCAATAAAATAAATGGTACAAGATATGAACAAAACAATCACAAGAAAATAAGTCAAAAAATACAAAATTAGTAAGAATATTTATGAAATAAGAAATATCTTTTATAATTTTTAAATTTTGGGGAATTTTAATACAAGATGTTCTTTTGAAACTTAATTCTAAAAAAGATCATAACAATTAAATATTTGCAAAATCATTAATAAAGTATAACTCAATAATATTATTATCATATAAATAAATATTTTCTTAAAAAAAAAACATACAGGCTTAAAAGGGCTAGCCCTTTTAGGCCCTCTGCCCTACAGGGCTGGCCCTTTTAGGCCTACTTTTACTTTTGAGGTTAAACCCAGCTCTTATAAATTTAAGGCCTAAATGAGCCGGCCCAACAGGTTTGGTTTGTTTTTCTGGTTCTAAGTTTGGTCTTCTATTGACCAGGTTAAGAATTTTGTCATTATTAAGACTAAACATACAGCAGGTCTTAAAAGTTACTTTTCATACCGATTGGTTAGATGACCAATGTTAAAATGTTTTTAAGTTATAATTAACAAAGCCCACTCTTTAGACCAAGTAATTACCCGATTTAAAGAGTGGGCTTTTTTTTAAAAAAAATGTACGATTTATTTTGTTTTACGGAAGCCCTATTGGATATTATGATTATATCTAAAAGCTATATTATGCAATGTAAATTCTATAGGCAGCCCTAAAAACAAAAATGCAATCAACATAAAAAAAATAAATATTAACTAATAACCATGAATCTAAAGCCCTATCCTATTAGATAATTAGTGAATCTTAATTCTGGTATTTGTTTTTTCAATGTTTACTTTTTTTCACTTGCATTTTCCTCACCTCCAAAGAAATTAGATGATTTTTTTAGTGTTGGATTTAGTTGATGCAATTCTAGGCCTAGCATCTATATGCTATTGACACATGATTTATATCATAAGCATCCTTACAGTTGAATGCAACTACCTATGGATTAGCTAGTAAGTTACCATACTTATGCATTTTGATCTTTTTAGACCTTAAATATGAAATGGCTTAGCCTACCCCAGTATCAGGTGATAAATTAAAGGAGGATATTCTTATTTAATGAACCTGATTATATTATAGTTAATATACAAATATGAGGATTTGATTTTATATGTGTGAATGTGATCTCGTGGGAAGGTCTTGGTTGAGAAGGAAACCAGACTGAAAGCCAATAATAAGGAAGTAATAACCGACTAGGTGGAAATACTAAGGACGGAGTGAGGATTAATAACTCTAAATTGGAGGATAAAAAACATAAGGCTGGTATCTAGACTTGGAAGGACAAATTTGTTGACATAAATGACCTAGAATTGATTGTAACAATTCACTAATTTAAAAGTTGATTTAACTATTATCATCACTAGGTTATCTAACTTAATGAATTTTTCCTTTGAAGACTAGATTATTGGCCCTACCTTGTTCATCGTCTAATCTAGATGTCTTAATCATCAACTTGCCACTAGTAAATCCACCTAGTCGAGTAGCTCCGTATTATTGCTCTTTACTTTGATTTCCATCTCAACCAAGATCTCATCACACGGCTATATTCAACTATATAAAATAGAATTCTCAAGTTTGTATATCAACCATGTTATACTCAGCTTCATTAAATAAGATACTCCACCTCTATCACCTAAAATTGAGGTAGGCTAGAGCCATATTCAATCTGAAATCTCCAAAGAACCAAAATACTTATGATTAGTAAACTTAGCACCCAATCTAAGGTGGCTACATTCAACTCTAATGATGGTCCATAATACAAACCACAAATCTACAACTCCCATACGTCAGGGTTAAAATTACAATTGTCGTTCCCACCGAACAATCAATAGGGCATCCAAAAAAAAAAACTTGAAAAGAACAAAGGCATCACAAATAAGATTCAATTAACATAAGTGTACGCAAACTTTTTTCCATTGAATTCATAAAGATTAGATTTGTGAAACTTGCTATTATGAGAATGATACAATGAAATTGCTTCATTGTCATAATAACAAGTTTCACAATCCCAACCATGATGAGTTCCATGGACAAAAATCGCATATAATAACTACAACAACCACAAAGATTATACAACCAACAAAAAAAATGTAAATTTTCATTATCACAAAAATAACATACAAGAAGACAAAAAACACAAAAGAAATAGCATATTTATACCTGTGGAAGGAAGGACTTGCATGTATCTGCAACCTCCAACTGTGTTTATCCAATCCCCTGTTTTCAATTACACGGAGTTCCATATTAGATCAAATTATTTAATGCTCTTCACATGTGTACAAAAACATAAGTGATAACTATAGAAAAACACCCAACTTAAAGCTCTTCACATGTCTTTTCAGTGCTCTTCATACTCCTTTCTGTAATTGAAAAGAAAAAAAATTAGTAATAAGCATATTAAATAAAATACATTGTAATGAATGTTGAATGTTGCCTATGTGCAAATGTCTTTTTGGCGCTCTTCATACTCCTCTCTGTAACTAAAATGAAAAAAATTTGTAATAAGCATATTAAATACAAATTCATTGTAATGAATGTAGAATATTACCTCTGTGCAAATGTAATGAAGCTCATCAACATGTTACTACATAATAGAATTACTATATATGTAATGTACAATATATGTTGACGAACTGCAATGCATTTGGAGCAAGCAGCAAATGAAATAATACTAGCCTCTCTTTTTGGCACTCATCTACCATTTATGCTTTGTGTGGTGGTGTTGATTTCCAGAATTATCACTCTTCACTTCAAATTAAATGTATTACGTACAAATCATATATTCATGAGCTACATTGAACATGAAGCAAGCATGAATATACTAGCCTACTCACACCACCACATGTATCACATATTGCGCACTCCTCAACTCATGAATATATGGTCCATTTGGCTCTCACCAGCCTCTGTGCTATATATGCTTGTCTTGTGCAGATTTTCATTGCATGTTGAACCTTGTGATATATGTGGTGATGTTGGTAGGACTAGATTAAGTACAACCAAGTGATTAGGGCATATGCCCCAATCAGCACCACTACACATATCACAAGGTCACTTGCCATGCAAAATTGCAAAAATAAATAAATAATAAATAAAATCACAACCAACCAAAGAGAAAATCGTACAAGCACACCTTGTACATTCATTTAATCTCTTTGCAGTATACGCACACCTTGTATGTTAGAGGACACAAGGTGTGTGTGCATTGCTAAGAGGAAGAAAGGTGTATGCATCAGTGTTTTTTCCAATAAATAAAAGGAGTGAGCATTAGGGTTTCAACACATAAAGAAAAGTAGTATCGAGGGTTTGTGAAAGACAATGATTAAAACTTATATGCAAGAAAAGACAACAAAAGAGAACACCAACAGAAAGCAACAACAAAACATCTATCAAGGGTTTGTGAAAAGCAACGATTTTTACCATACACAAGCAAAATGGTGATGATAGAGAAGGAGAGCCCAACAGAAAGTGAGTATATATACTTAATTAGCACTACAAAAAAAAAACCATCTTTTGTCGCGGTTAATTTGTTGTGGTTACAAATAACCATTACAAAATCATGAATTTGTAGCGATTTTTTAAGAAACCGCAACAAATTAGTAGCAGAAGCATTGGCGCCAAAAAGCGGGCATGTTTGTTACAATATTTGTAGTAGTTACATTAAACTGAACCACTACAAATTTGGTGCTAGCTTGGTGGTAATGGCGCGAAGTTTGTTGTGGTTTTTTAGGAATAACCACTACAAATTTGGCGCCAACATTAGCGCGTAATGGCGTGAACTTTGTCTCAGTTAATTTGTAGCTGTTATATGTAAAAAACCGCTACAGAAAAGCGAAATGACACAGTTTTGTCACAGTCAATGAAAGCGACATCTTAACCGCGTCAAATCCTATAATTTTGTCACGGTTTTTGTCTAAATCGCTACAAATATTTGCCCTATATATATAGCATCTCAGTCCGTACATCAATTATAAATATTCAAACAATTACTAAATCTACATTGTCACTGAATGAACATTCTCGGCTTCATAATTGAAGACATGTAAATATCTGCAGCTCTGATCTTGGGAGATAAGTGCTGCAGATATTTGCCTCCCTTCTCATCGTTGAAGTAGAGGAAGTTCCTTCACTAACTATCCAGATTTAATTATATATTCCTTTTACTTGAAGACTTCTACTCTCTTGAATATAGTCCAACATGTGACTGAAGATTGGGTCCAATATAGCCACCTTTCTCTCTGGGAAATATCTCTAATCAAAATGAGTCAGTGAGTTTTTCTTGGGAGATCGATGGCTATACTGATTCCGAATCTTCACGGGTATGTTGGACTATTTTCAATAAACTTATTATTCTTAATTTATTAGTCTCAACTCTTTTAGGGAAATTAAAGAAAATAATTAAATTAATTGAGAGTGTTTTAATTTTAATTAACAAAAAATCCAAACTCATAATTTTACTAGTAAACTTTTTTTTTTCTTGAAAAAATTTAAATTAGTAGCGGTTTTTTAGAATAACCACTATAGAATTTCAAAGGACAAACAATTTGTAGCGATTCTTCACTATAATCGTGATAGAATAGCAAAGGTCTGTCATTTTGTAGCGGTTAACCAACCACTACAAAGATTCACGAAGAACGAGGCATATTTGTCGCAATTGTTGAAGTGGTTTAGACAAAATGATCTACTTTGTTGCAGTTAATTAGGAAAACCACTACAAAATGTAGCGGTTTTTTAACAGCAGGCGTCATTTTCAAAATATCACACACAAGGTTTTGATTTTTCACCTTTTAACATTTCAACTTGTGCCTTTGAACATCATGGTTTCTAATGATAAGGGAAAAGGGAAAGCTGTTGAACGGGATAAAAGGCCTATAAGGGGTAGTGGTAGTAGAGGGGTCCATAGGAGAGGGCGTGGGCCTCTAAATATTCCCCCTCCACCCCTTGAGATGGGGATCGAGTTTGAACACCTCTTCGCCGATGAGCCAATCTCGAACCCAAAGACCCTAGAGACCGTAAAGGGAGAACGAGGCGCAAGTTTGTCATTCGACGATATCGTCAATGAAGATGAGGAGATCCATATTGACATTCCCATAGCGGAGGCGAAGCAGTTTATCGACCAGGAAAATGAGCGGGACCAGAGGAACCCCCAACCATCGTCTTTGTGTTCAACCGGATTTCTAGTGGATGTCCAAGGTAAATATAATTAATTTTTTGGCCCAAAAAAAAATTTAATTCCTTACGTATAATTAAAATTTATTTAAACACAATACAATTTTATATATATATAATTATGCAGATACACATGGGAACACCAGCAGGAGGATGCTGGATGTTGCCGGGGTTACTCAGATGGACAGGTATCGCATCATAGTCACCTGGAACACAGACACGGACCAGCCGATCGGCAACGGTGGTCACCTATTGAACCGATTCCTGTCAGAATTTGGCATGGTTCCTGATCTTTTTCCACAATTGGAAAAAGATTCCAAAGGAGAACAAGGACAAAGCATTTGAAAAAATTGTGCTGGTAAGTTATGTTGTTTAATTAAATTCTACATGTTAATAGTTATAAGTTGTGTTTTATTTATTTATTTCTTAATTAATTATTACTGAATTACTAATTACACTATGATACAGAAAAAGTTTGACGTGCGAGCTGGCACGAAGAGGTACGTACTACTGAAAATGGGGGAAGCGTGGAAGAGCCAGAGGGGTCATCTATACAACCCGTAGAATGGAGATGCGACTATGCCTCTGCAACAACTGATCGAGAACGTCCTAGATGACATGGACCCAAATGACTGGGTGGGTTTTGTCCAATATAGGAGGAGTGCAGAGGGACAGGTACGTTTTTTAATTAATCATAGTTTAAGTTTTTTTAAACGTGTGTTAATTTATAGTTTAAAATTTCTTTAAATTAATTTTGTTTAAATGTAGTTTAAAATATAAATATAGATTAAATTAATTTATTGTTTACATTTGGTTTAAATTAATTAATAGTTTAACTTAATTTATAGTTTAAATGCACTTGAAATATAGTTAACATTTTGTTTGCTCCTCCTTGCAAGCTTTGCCGTAGAGGAACACCAGAAACTGGGCATAACAGAAGGACCATCACACGGCAGGAACCAAGACATTTGCTGTGACCTACAGTGAGACAGTCTGTTGAAAGTTAAATTAATTTTAGGTTTAAATGATGTTTGTTTTGTTTTTGAAATAACAAAGTTTATATTCTTTTAACTCATTTAGCAAGAGAAGGCTCGGGAGGAGAACCGTCAGACGGACTACGGGTAGTTGTGGACATGCACTCATAGACACCGTAATGGGACACCGACCTCTAATGTAGCAAAGAAAATAATAGTGAGTTACAAAAATATTTTTGTATAGTTAATGTACTTTATTTAAATAGAATTAAATTGTTTGATTAATGTTTTTTGAAATCTTTGCGTCATGCTCGGATTGACCGGAGCCAGACAGAACTGCGAGCGTCACAGCCCCCAGAGTCACAGGGGTCAATGGATCCTATGACCCATTGAAAGCTACAGTGGGCCCAGTCGAGCATCCTGGCCGCGTTAGGGGCTTTGGGCTAGGTGCCAGACCTAGCATGGTCTATGACAAGGCCTCCTGCTTTGACGCTGGAACCTCCGGCTCATGAATGCCACCATGGGAGGAGATTGATGCTTTGATTGCCGAGAAAGTTGTTGCGCAGGTTGCTGCACAGAGGGCTGCGGATGAGGCCAGGAATAGGCGTATGTAGGACAGATACGAACCAGGCAAGTCAAAAGATCATCTTTAAGCGAGGAAAGATTTACGAGAGATGGGAGTTCGTGGAGACGCGTGGGCACTTGAGCATGACAGATTTCAACTGGCAAAATCCACCCTGACAAAACCGAATTAGGAAATCTTCCTTGCGACGTTGAAGAAAATAAATGTTCCTGGTGGGTATTCAAGCAACATTTCACGATGTGTTGAAGTGGAGGCTCGAAAGGTTACTGGGCTGAAGAGTCATGACTCACATGTGCTTATGCAGCAATTACTTTTACTGGCCATAAAAAATACGCTGCCCTCGATGGGTCAATCGTTTTGGTCGAGCTTTTTACTTTCTTTCGGAAGTTGTGTTCCAAGGTTTTGATCGTGGAGGAGCTCGACCAGCTGCAATACAAAATCATTCTTATGATGTGTCATTTGGAGATGATCTTTCCTTCGTCATTTTTCACGGTCATGGTACACCTGACAGTACACCTTGTTCACGAAACCAAGCTTATTGGCCTAGTTCACAACCGATGGATGTATCCTATTGAGATGTACTCATTTAAAATTAATTACTTTAGCATTAGTCCTCTGGTCGCACGTTTAACCATTGATGTAACAATATTTTTCCTTCATTACTTTATAGGTTTCTTGGGAAACTGAAATCTTATGTGAGGAATAAGGCTTGACCTGAAGGTTCAATAGCAGAAGGTTATATTGGGGATGAGGTCTTGTATTTTTGTTCCAGGTACTTTGATGACATTGAGACGTCATTCAACCGACCACCTCGTGTAGACAATTGTCCTGAGCCAGAGCCATCAGCAACAGAGTTGTTAATTCCTCGTGTTGGTAAACTAGTTGGAGGAACTGAGAACTTCAAACTCACGACACTTGAGAAGATTCAAGCATATAGACATGTCCTGATTAATTGCACTAAAGTTGAACCGTACCTTCAATAAGGATTGCAAACATATATATATATATATATATATATATATATATATATATATATATATGTTGTCCTATATATTTTCGTACATTTTATACTCACATTTCATGCTCGTCATCGCATGTTTAATTGCAAGGAATTCAGGAGTCATGTGAAGCGTCAACTGCGGATCCATACACAGACATCCTCTGAGATTGATAGAAAGGTCCACAGAGAATTCCTAGCTTGGTTTAGGAGGAGAAGAATGAATGACTACAACCTGCCCTCACCAGAATTCACAGCTCTTGCATTCGGCCCGCTTGACCACACCCAAAGATTTACGACATACAATGTCAATGGTTTCAAGTTTTGCACCATTTCACGAGATCAGGGATTGCTGACCCAAAACTCAGATGTATATGGCACGTTTGGGACGAAGAGTTATGCAAGCAGCAATGACAGGAACATGCAGTTCGGTGATGACCCATATTATGGAAAGATGCTTGATATGGTCAAGATAACTTACCAAGGCCTTTTCTCGATTACACTGTTCAAGTGTTTGTGGGCAAATACAACGACGTCCCGGGGACTGACAACTGGCGACTTAGGCATCACATCCGTGAATTTCTCCTGGCCCATCAGGTTTATTATGTTGCTGATGAGAGGCACATGGATTGGAATATGGTGGTACACTTAAAGCCTCGGGACCTTTACGACATGTGCAATGGTGATAACGTCGCCTATGATTGTGAGCCGTTCCAGCCCGTCAATTTCGAAAAGCTTCTTCCCAGATGGCAATAACAATTTACCTATAGTTCAGTATGGTTTTTAATATACACTTTATGAAATAATAACATTTAACTAAAGTTTTATTTGTTCAAACATATTCAACTCACACGTAACATTTTATACAAACTTTCTTTGTAGGGATGGTGACGAAGATTGAGAGCTAAAATTATGCTACGATGTAATCTGTAATCTTATTATTTTTTAAAAAAAAACCATAATAATATCTGTAGCGACGTATAACCGCTACAAAATAACCAAAACTGCTACAAAAAGCATACTACTACAAAAGGCGAAACACTAACCACTACTAATTAAAACCGCTACAAAAGGCGATCCCTTAACCGCTACAAACTGATGCGCATATGTCAAAATAAATACCCCTACCAAACCACATTTATTATACTTCGGCTTTCCTTTCTACATATGTTTTCTCTCCATCTTCTTTCTTTTTTTTACGTTTTCTCAAAGAGATTAAGTGTTGGAAGGGGGTAAGTACCATTCAACTGAATCAAATCTACTAATTATCGATTTTTTTTCCTTCTAGCCTGCTGATACTAACTATTGTTATTTTACAATTGCATTACGTCTATTTTTCAATTTTCTTTCTACTTTCACATACATTATTTGACCACTATTTCACACATTTTTTTTTTCAGAATTAATTTTATTTTAATTAATTCATAATTAGTTGTTTTTAAAAACTTACATATTCTCATTGTTTTAACTCTATAATAACCTTATATAATCAAATATCATATTTTAATATAATTTATTTTCAATAAAATATAAAATATTAATAATACAATATTTACTTAATTACTATAATCACTAAAAAAAATTCATTTTTTATTCAATTTCATCCATTTGTAGCAGTTGGTTAACCACTACAAACACGAACATATATATGAATTAAACGGGAAAATTTTGTAGCGGTTTGACACCGCTACAAATATAAAATACTAAAAAAATGGCGGCAAAATTTTTTTCCGAAAAATGGCGGGATCTATTTGTTAGTTCTCTATGTGTTTTGATGATAACTGACAATTGTAAACATAAGTTGTAGTTTGTCTTTGGTAAGTTGAAAACTTACTGTCAAAGGCCAACTTGATTTTTGACTTGGCAGAGAGTGGCTCAATTTTTATGAACTAAAGAAAACTTCAGTTTGCGTAGGAAAACTCGAGTTTTGGTCTTACAGAAAGCACTCTAAGTTTTTCACATTTACACAAACTCCAGTTTTCATTAAAAAAAAAAACTCCAGTTTGCACCATATAGAGACTCTTCAATATTGTCTAAAGTAAGTAAAACTCTAGTTTGCAATAGTAAACTCGAGTTTTGGTCATACAGAGAGTCTTCAATGTTTTCAACTTATGCAAACTCCAGTTTTGATATGGAAACTCCAGTTTTCAGTTTGTCAAGAGTTTTCTAAGTTTTCCAAGTTTTGAGAAAACTCGAGTTTAGAATTGGAAACTCGAGTTTATGCTTGACAGAGAGTTTTCAAGTTTTACCCAGATTGAGAAAACTCCAGTTTTGACTTGACATAGATTTTTCAAAGTTTTTCACATTTAAATGAAAACTCGAGTTTGTGCCAAGCAGAGAGCTTTGCTCATTTTAGTATTTTTGAAAACTCCAGTTTTGAGCTTTTGGACTTAAATATGTTTTTCACTATAAAAGTCCAAAACTCGAGTTTGTCATTAATCAACTCGAGTTTTGCTCGTGCTCCAAAATGTGCTTCAAAGATAAAATCACGGTGTTTCTCTCTGGAAGAGGAAAACTCGAGTTTCAGTTGGAAACTCCAGTTTTGTCTTCTGAGCATAGTTACAAACTCCAGTTTGGATAAACAAACTCGAGTTTGTGTCGTTGAGTTTGAAAAACAAATTGCTCGAATTTGTGAAATCTTCTCATTTGATCTTAATACTTCTTATCATCACTCATTACTATTCCTAGCTATGTTTAATCAGTTTATTAATGAGTTTCAGACAATTTAGAGAACTTTAAATGAAGATTTGAACAAAAGCAAAAAAGTGATGTCAGCACATTAAATGCAAAATTCAGAAAACTTGCATCCTTTTGGGCAATCATTCTACACACGTTGCAAAGGGATTAATGTGTCCTTTCCACATCCGGTAGCTGCTATTCCAACGGATTAAAAGTCAAGAAGTCAACCATAAACATCTGTGCAGCTGGATTAACCAAAGAGTAGAGAGAGAAGAAAACCAAAACTTAACCTAATCCTTCCTTATTGAAGGCAACAGTCACATTGAAGATTACAACGATCATTTAATGCTTTCTTTGTATAAATAGAGCTGCATTCAATTCTTCTTGTTAGTTCTCGATGAGTTTTGATGATGATTGAACAATTGGAAAGACTTGAAAACTAAAAAGATAAGTTTTAGGATGCAAAAATTAGTTTTCCTTGCTATCAGAGGAAAACTCGAGTTTTGGGATTCAAAACTCGAGTTTTGGTTCGTGGCAAAACTGCTCAAAAGCCATCACCGCCAGTTTTCGTAATCACTGCCAGTTTTGAACTTGTGAAAAGTTCAAAACTCGAGTTTTTGAATCCAAAACTCGAGTTTTGGCCTGGCAGAGAGGTTTGCAAATCTTCTAAGTTTTTCACATCTCAAAACCTCCGGTTTTCATTCATCACTGCCAGTTTTGAACTTCTCTTATTTTGGAAGAAAGTTCAAAACTCGAGTTTTGGGAACCAAAACTCGAGTTTTGAAGAGACAGAGAGCAATTGATTTTTCTCCAGTTCATCACCGCCGGTTTTGAGACCATCACCGCCAGTTTTCAACTGTACGTGTATTTTCCAAGTTTTCATAAAAAATGAAAACTCGAGTTTTGGAATCCAAAACTCAAGTTTTGCCAAGGCAGAAAGCCTTCAATCTTTTCTGATATGAAAACTGCCAGTGTTGCTTCAAAAACTCCAGTTTTGATGTTTTGAACTCAATTCTTGTTTTCACATGAATAGTTCAAAACTCGAGGTTTGAGAACCAAAACTCGAGTTTTGGGCAACCCGAGAGCATCTGAATTTATAAACCTTCATAACTGCCAGTTTTGGTTTCATCACCTCCGGTTATGAAACATGAACAGTTCAAAACTCCAGTTTTGATCTTCAAAACTCGAGTTTTGGTACATCGACAGAAAAATGCTGATTTGTTCCAGAACTGCCAAATTCAATCTACACTTCAAGTTTAAGTTACCCATTGATCCTGAATGTTATATACATCGTTTATCATTGTAACTGAGCTATTCTAATGTGTTTATTCCTGAGATTACAGAAGATTCTTGAATTTGGATGAAATTCAAATAAAGAGCCACTTTAGGAAACTTGCTGAAATCATGGAGAAACGCTATACCGAATCACTAGCCGTTGTACAAAATCATCTAGCCGTTATACAAGATCATTTGTCCGTTATGAAACATCTTCAACGGGTGAATTCATTAAGAGGGAACAAGAATCAAGCATTCAGAGCAGCAACAGCTATATTTCAGATAGGGAACAATTTCAGCAGCTTAATCCATGTTATAACTCCAGCAACAGCTATAATTTTGAATTGGAAGAAGGCCCAACGGATCTATAACGTTCACAAGCCTCAAACCAGTATAAATAGCTAAAGAATTCAACCTGGAAAAACACAGAACTGAGTTACAACCACTCTACTCGAAAAAGAGCTGTTTCTATCTTTTGATTGTAACTTAGACACATTGTACTTCAGTGATCATTGAAATCCACTCTTCAAAGAGAGTTCTTTCATTGTAATTTCTTTTTCTCTAAAAGATCTCAAAGTAGTGGGACTTTGAGATTGGGTTATTCAATTACAACTTGTAAGGGGGAGCGAGTTCAAGGTTGTGAATCGTCCTTCGTTTGCAGTGTTTGTAATTGTCAAGAAAGTTAGTGAAAATCCCAGAGTGACTGGGGACTGGACGTAGGTCATTAGATTGGACCGAACCAGGATAATTTCTTTGTGTTCTGCTCTTCTTCTCCTCATACTCTTTTCAATTTTGTTTCATCAAGTTTTTTTTTTAAACAGAGCAAACTCAGAAAAGAATTTAAAATCCCCAATTCACCTCCCCTCTTGGTGATTTAGTTGCACTTTCACTTCTCAACAACCAATTTGCTGAAAATGAAAATTATTCAAGTTTCTGACTACTCTTTGAGTTTTATTGAGCAAAGTATCGTTTGATACATTCTATACTTCAGTGTTTATATTTATCCACTCTTAGAGAAAGTTCATTTATTGTAAATCATTTCATTGTAAGAATCTCAAGTCGTGGGACTTGGAGATTGGGTTATTGATTGCAACTTGTAAGGGGGAGTAAGTTCTAGTGAGAGAATTACTCTAGAGTTATAGAGTGTGTAATCAATTGATATAGTGAAATCCCAGAGTGTCTGGGGATTGGACGTACGTCAAAAGGTTGGACCTAACCAGTATAAATTCCTTGTGTCTTGCTTTCCTTTCCCATACTCTGCTTAGCCCTGTTTTAGTGTTCAAAAATAGAGCCTTAGAAGAATTTTTAAAATCTCCAATTTACCCCCCTCTTGGTGATTTGCTCCACTTTCACTATTTGTAGTTGTAACCAACCGCTACAAATATTCTAAGGAATTGGCGAGAAAAAAAATTTCCAAATTTCGGCAGGAATATTGTAGCAGTTAGTTAACCGCTACAAAATATTTTGAAAAGTTTGGCGCTGCTTTTTCATATAATTAGTCACGGTTAAGTAACCGCTACAAATGTGATCAACTTCAATTTGTAGCGGTTTTTTTACCGCAACTAATGTTCACACAAGAAGTCAGCGTGGCCTCATATAGTTGTGGTCATGTATATCGCTACAGATACAGTAGCGGTCAAGGTTTATGTAGTAGCGGTTTTTTTAACCGTTACAGATACTCTTGCCACGGCTGATTTTGTAGGGTTTATCTAACCACTACAAATGTCATTAGTAGCGCCAAAAGCTACTACTAATATGCCATTTTAACCGCTACTAATGGTCCTTTTTTTGTAGTGTAGGTTAACATTTTCTAGACTACTTCTCATTAAAGACCGATGTTAATATGTTAATAACATTTTTAATTCATAATGACACTCCATTTCAAATTATCTGGTCTCAGATGTAATTTTTAGAACAAAGAATAAAATTTTAGAAACAATAACTTTCTCCTAAAGGTTGAAAATTTTTCATCAACAACAAATTAATAACACGATATAGATAATTATCATCAACAAGAACTACCAAAAGACATAAAACACAAAAAAATAAAAAATAAAAAATCAATCAATAATTATCGCCTAAAGGCAGCAATATACATGCATGAAATCAAAATTACAACAAAATATTATATATGATGATGATCGACCACAAATTAGCAACTACATCAAAAATATTATAACAATGGGGGTTCTTGTAACCTAGGCCTTTAGAAAATCATCATCATTTTAGGAGACTTAGCATGCCTAGTCCAAACGATCAATAATGTCATTCAACACTACTGCCAACTCCTCTAGTCACTCGAAGAAGCGATCTTGCCTCGCCATGACCTCCAAAAAGGTACCTTGGATGTGAAAGATGACCTTATCGATTTCCTTCAATGTCAAAGGTGGAGGGGGCTATGAAGAGGAACTGCCGGTAGCTTTCGCTAGAGGAGGAGAAGAGGGGGAATGATGCCTCTTTGTTCTGGCCATTTGAAGTGTTTCCGCTCGAGAAGAAAGAGACAACTAGAAAGGAAATTTGGAATTTGAACTTCAGAACTAAATGCGCTTTAGTATTTATAATCATGATTGATGGCCGAAAACAGACGATATTGACGAGACATGATGATATGTGTTGGAAGTTGGAATTTTACATATTTAAACAAGTCATATTTGAAAACAAGGTCTAAATAATAATTACAAGACCATATGCACATCTTATCTAGTGTAAATAAAAAGTGAACGTTAGAAAAATAAACAATAATTGCACCAGTTAAGAGTTAAACAATGGTTGAAATTAACATATTTAGACCTTGTGCTACTACAACTTGTCTGAATATAATCAAATTATATATTTAACATCCATGAACAATATCCTAGATAAAATAATAATTTACTGATATTGTGTGTGTGTGTGTCTGTGTGTTCTATCATAAAATTAACCATGCCATAAACATGGAGAACCAAGTGAGCTCTAATGGCCACCACCATTTACCTTCCTTCACCCTCACTTCGCCCACAGTCACACCACCTTTGTCATCTATCACCACTAGTGAGCAGTGAACGAGAAAAGCATCATGATGAAGAGCCCGACTGTTTGGAGCTCGACACAGCGCCATGGAAAAGAAAGTCATAGCCTTCACCTTCTTTAACCTCTCAACTCCATCTTGATAGTCAAATGTCACACCTTCATTAACACTTGTCCTTCACCTTCCTTTAAAATAATGAAGCCATTAGTAGAATATTTGACAAATTCCTAATTTGTTATATATTTTCATATTTTATTTGGGGGTTTTTTTCATAATAATTAAGCTTAAAATTCCTTCTTTGTGATTAATTGGGACAAAAAAATAAATACATTAAATTAAAACTAAAAAGGGCAAAATACTTTTTTAAAAAAATTGTAAATGCTCTTAATCATTAATTTTTCTGAAAATATTTGATGTTGGATTAATTTTTTATATTGTAGTTGTTGGAAGAAATAAGACAAAATTTGAAAATGGAAGCATGGGCTCAAATTACAAAAATTAAAGTTTAGCCCATAAAAGTTTAAAATTTGCAATTTAGCCCCTCCACGAACTTTTATATTTTGCTGTAACATCCCAATTTTCAAAAGCGGAATAATTTTTTTTTCCATCAGAGTGGAGCATCGGAATAATTTCAAAAAGGCGAGTATCTGATAAAACATTCACTGTTGTGGTATCTGGCTGCTTATATAGCGGTACAATAGTCTGAATATAGTTCGAAGGTATAAAGTCAAATAAAATTCTCTCCGTCTGCGTCTTCACGCTGGCTCCTTACCCTTGTCCTAGGCCCTCAGTCTTCCAGACCCTGAAGCTATAGTAGAAGCTGAGATTCAATGGCCATTGAACCTCAGGTAACGGTTAAGCTCATGCTTATATATGACAGTATATGACAGATATTCATGGCATTACAGCAATATTCCATACATAAGCACACAGTAGATGTATGATTACAACAATACATAAGCACACAGCAGATGTATTCCAACAACACACAGCACATGTATCTCATATTCAAGATAATAACATAACACAGCCACTACAATATGCATGTTATTATTGTCTGCACTATTCACCAGTGCCACGGTGTACATCCGTGTCCTCAGCGCTAGGAAAACATAACGGCGTTATCAAGACTATAACCCGTATCAGGCTGTATGTGTGTGATCAATTTTCAAAATAGGGTCTCAGACTATCTATCACATATAAGCATACAATAAGCATCAGAGTTAGTGTTACAGTACGCGAACGTACCTGAGTCAGTGATCTCGATACGTAGTCGGTCGGTCTGCGTTCTTTCGGATAGCCTATAATAGTAATATCGCCCTATTAATTTATAAATAATATCCTAACAGATATTTTGGCCACTAATGACTATTTTACCCTTGGTACATTTACTTTTCACTTTATTTCCTCAAAATTCATTGACGGACGCTGGAATATAGTTGGCAGAATTTTGCCTAATTTTGGAAAATCATAACTAATTCTAGAAAAATCGAAACGATGATCCGTAAAATGTTCCGGACTCCTTAGGATGTGTATTTTTCAGAAACAATATTAGACTTTGCCCAGAATTCAAAAATAACTCCCAGATTTCACGTGTTCATCCTCTGCCCAGAATTCCCAGCATTTTCGCAACATAAACTTTGAGAATTTCTGTCTCACTGTACAGAGCTCATTTCAACATGTTCTTTACATATTTGGAAAGCCCTATATGTCTACTTTGACCATGAATTTTCCCAGAATTTTTCAATATCATTTTCAACATGAAATATGAGCTTTTCTGTTACTAATTCAGAAATCGCCTAACCGACGAATTTTCGCCAGAACTTCGTTACTTCAGTGTTTTTCTTCTGGAAATTTTGCTTGTAATACCCCAAAAATTATTATTTCTCATAAATACAATATTTTGATAAATGACACCTATCTAAAATAGGTGAATATGTGGTCTCAAATTTTGAGGTATATTTATTCTATTTTCTAGGAAATCTTTATTTGGGATTAAGGTAACCAATGATTAAATTTTCTTAGGAATCATAAAATACCTTAAAAGTACAAATAATTTCCAAATTAAATTAGGGTTCTTGTATGATCAAAAAGAGAGAAAGAAAGTGCTATGGAAAATACCTAAACAAATAGGAGAAAATGTTGTCTCCAAATTTTGTAGTTTATTTTATTTATTGGGTAAATTTTCTCTAGAATTTAGATAGGGCAAAACCCAATTTTAAAACTTACATGATGGATCATAAAATATTATAAAATGTGCCCTAAAGTCTCTAAAACTAAATATAATCCTAATTTAATCATGAGAGATAATTAAATGGCCTGAAAATGCGTATACCAATTAGAAAAAATTACTAACAATTAGGGAACAATTAAATTTACAATAACTGAACTAATTGTATTAAAATTCATAATTAATTAAGAAACTATATTTTTCTAAAACCCTAGAATTTATTCCTAGCTCACAAAATGCCATGAAGACTTACCAAAACACTTGAACAATTAAAGGGCAATTATCAACAAGTAATGGACAATTAAATTACACTAATAAACTATTTATAAAATTATTTACCTTTAATATTAATAATCATCAATTAGAGGTGTATTTAACTAATTAAAAATCAAAGGCCAACAAGGGGGATGAGATTAGCATAAAATGGATTAACAATAGTCATAAATTATCCTAAGAACCAATAACACAATAATCAAGGGGCAATTAAGTATTGGATTAAGATGATAATTAAATTCTAATCAAGCTTTGAAAAGTCAATAAAATCAACTATGATCTAAGGGTCAAGATTTAACCACATAAAGCCAATCTAAGGGCTTAAATAAATTATAAAGCTCAATCCTTGTGAAATTGGATTAGCCAATGGTAAATCAAGAAAATGTTCTTAATCCTCATGAAATTAGTTGGACCAATAAGAGATTAACACAAATTAAATGTTTGGATTAAATGTAGCAAAGTTAAATCCTAGGGCTTTAATGAAGTGAAATCCTTGTGAAAGTTTATCAACCAATGGGAGGACTTTCTTCTTGATTTTGTGAGATGAATAAAGCACATATTGAACATTTTAAAAAAAAAAAGATGAAGGGGGGAGGTGGTGAATGTGTGTGTGTATACGTGTATGTGTGTGTGTGTAGGGAAAAAGAATGAGGTTGTAATATTTAGGTATTATTAAAGCATGCACATGGGATAATAAATTAGGGGACAAATTAGAAGAAGGAATTTAATGCAAGGAAGAGGATAATGTGCTAGAATTAGTGAGTCATAACCCTCAGCCATGAGTCACAAACCTAGAAATGAAAGAGTCATGAATCTAAGCCTTGAGTCATCAATCTACTAATTGGTGAGTCATGAAATTCCATAAATGAATGAAGACTTGCAAGGCAAAATGGAAGAAGATAAGATGATGCATGTGATGATGTCATTGTTGTGTGTGTGTCTGTGTCTAGTATGAAGAGGGAGAGAAAGTCAAGTTGAGGGCCAATGGGAAATAAGATAGTTGCATAATTAGGAAAATTCAATAAAACAAATCCTAAACATAAAATAAATGAAAATCTATACAAACTAAATTGTATCTTGAAATCCATGAACTAAGTATGAAAACTAAGTTGAGATTCATAACAAGCATAAAACAAGCATGAAAACAAGTATAACCAAAGCCATTTTCATAATTGTTTAAGAAATGGAACAAATAGAGAAGATAGGCAAAATTGGTCTCAAAATGAAGCCAAGAAATTCTAGATTACAAAACCAAAAAGAAAACTAGCATAACACTTCATTAGGATCACCAAATGAATTTATAACAACACAAAAGGATAGAACAAAACTTGTTAATAACACTTAAGTCTTGATTATGTCATCCAAATGACATCATGTTTTATAATGAAGGGATGGGACGAAAACTTCTATGCTAAGTTTAGATCTAAAGGATGAGAGGAAAGATGAGACTTTGGTTCTCTTAGACAATGACCATTTTAACCCTTGAACTTTGCCTATAAATAGAGAGCTCCTCCCTTCACAATTCTTCACACCAAAACCATTCTAAACAAGAGTGGAGTGAAGCAAGAAGGAGGAAGATAAATCATGTTTTTATGGTTAAAATCATCTTTATTTCGAAAAATTGATGAAGAAGAGGTTTTAGGAAAATTTCCGGAAGAGAAACACCGAAGTAACGAAGTTCTGGCAAAATTTAATCGGTTCTGAAATTTCTGAATCAGTCATAAAAATGCTTATATTTCATGTTGAAAATGATGTTGAAAAATTCTGGGAAAATTCATGGTCAAACTAGACATATAGGGCTTTCTAAATTTGTAAAGATCATGTCCAAATGATTTCTGTACAGTGAGATAAAAATCCTCAAAGTTAGGCTACGAATTTATGGGAAAATTCTGGGCAGAGGATCAAAACTTAAAAACTGGGAATGAACCGTGTAATCTGGGCAAGAACTATTATTTTTCCTTGAAAATAGACATCCTAAGGATTTCAGGGAATTTTACGGATCCTCGTTTCGATTTTTCTAGAATTAGTTATGATTTTTCAAAGTTAGTCAAAAATCTGTTCAGAATTTCAGAACCAGCGTTTTTTGAGAATTAAAGTGGATAAGTTGAAAAATAATCCTACCAAGGGTAAAAAGGGTCATTAGTAACTAGGATATCTTCTAAAATATTATTTGTGAATTAATAAATACGATATTACCATTATAGGGTAAACGTGATCACGGTCCGAACGACAGCGTACCGATATCACCGATGAAGGTACGGACGCGTACTGTAACACTAACTCTGATGCTTAATGTACACTTGTGTGTGATAGATATGCTCATAAACTATGACGCTGCTTTGAAAATTATTTAAACATATATAGCTTGATACGGGTTACAAGCTTGGTAATGCCGTTAAGTTTTCCTAGCGCTGAGGACACGATAGGCCATCGTGGCACTGGGGATAGTGCAGACTGGTTGATATGAATATGTGATGAGACTGGAATAATATGGATATATGATGGTTATTTTTTTATTGAATATGAATATTGTTGTTTTATCATAAATGTCTGTCATACATAACTGTTACATAAGCATGAGGTTAACCGTTACCTGAGGTTCAATGGAAATTGAACCTCAGCTCATAGTCTCAGATACTGGTGGAACCCGGGACAAGAACAAGGATGAATAGCATACGAGAGGACACAGGCAGAGAAGTAATTAGGGGTCATTGTAATCGTAAATATTCAGAGGATTGTACCACTGTAATAGCAACCAAACTCAACAACAGGGAATGTATATCAGTTACTGGCTCTTTTAAAATTGTTCCAAAGCTCTACTCTGATTAAACTATTTTAAACTCTGATAAAATATTTTGAAAATGGATTTCGAAAGTGAGGATGTTACATTGCTAAACCACTTTCTTCACTAATTTTTTGAAATAAAGCTATTTTTAACCATAAGAACATGAAAATAAAACTATTCTAGAATTTTAAAGATTAAAACTACTTCTAGCTATGAATTTAAAACTCAAAACTAAAGAACTTATTTACCTAATGCTTGAACTCCTTCAAGCTTCTTCCAACTCTCTCACTCTCTCTCAAATATTCAGATGTTGCTTTGCTTGGTGTGAGGAAAAGTGAATGACCCATGGCCCCTATTTATAGGATTTCTCTATGGCAATTGTGGTAATTAAATGCAACTTCACTCTTGCTAATTTTTGACCATTAGATCTAGGTTTGAAATTAAATCTCACATCCTCACCATCAATCCCCTCAACCGAAATTCCCCCTCTCTCTCCTCCTTCATCTTTTTTTTCCTTCTCCTTCTTCAAGAAGTTAAAGAACTTGGAGACCAAGTAATGAATAGTACCCCTTCTTGCACAAGTTGTTGACCACCATTTTAGCATGTGTTTGAAAAATCCTTGCACTCCAAGACTCTACAAAAACCGTGGCCCTCCTCAGATTTTTTTTTTGTTTGCCTTGGGCTTTGTTGTTTTGTTTGGACAATATAATGGTTGGGCTACAAAAATTGGTCCAATGATGATTTATTGTGACAAAAAGCCCTTAATTAAATCCCTCTTGTTTACTACTTGATTTAACTTAATTAGGTTTAGTATGTAATGATTTAATTGATTACCAACTCAATTATGATCTTACTGAACCCAATTGTTATAATTATTGATCCCTTGTTAAGCTTTAATATTGAATTTAGCCAAAATATTCCAAATTGTTTGTTAACATTTGCCACTAGATTAATTATGAATGTTAATTCAATTAAGATTAATTTTTGGTGTCCACTAATTATTTTTAGTATTCTCTAATTATTTCAAGCCTCTTCATACTACTTTACGGCTTATTTTTGATAATATACGAATTATGTGTTAATGCATCTTTTAGTGTAGATTTAATTGTTCTTTAATTGCTGGAAATTGTCCTCTAATTGGTTTTAGGGATTTTCATGCTATTTTATGATATTTTATAACCCCTAATTTAATCATAGATAGTTTTATCTAATTGATTTTGAGTATTCACAAGTCATACAGGTATTTTAAGATCAATTATGAATAATTATGCAATTAATTCCATTAATATAAATTTAATTGTCTTTCCACTCATTTTACTGTTCTTTAATTATTTTGATCACTTTTATAACCTTCTATAACTTATAAATGATTTTATAAGATTTAGAGGTTAAGATATGAATTCTAGGACATATTATGATCTCCTAAATGTAAATAAATAAACCATGACATCCTGAGATCACATATTCACTGATAATTTTCCTTTTAATTAATTCAAGTAGTTTCATAACACTCCTTGATTATTTTGATTACATAAGAACCATGTTTTAATATGATAATTTTATCATATTTATATCCCTTAATCATACTCTTAAAATTAAATTGGCCTTTCGACTTTAATTAATCTCTCTTAATTAATTTTAGTATCTCCATGGCATTTTCTTGCTCTTATGGTTATATAAGACTAGGCTTTAATATGGTAATTTTGTGGTATTTTATGATCTCAAAATAAAATTAGAGAATTTGGTTTTTAATTACCTTAATTCTTAGAGAAAATTCCCTAAGTTAACAAAAATATGTTACTCACTTTTGAGACCACATATTTACCTACTTTTAATAGGCATTATTTGCCAAAATATAACATTTATAATGATTATGAATTTTAGGGTATTACATTTGCAGTGTAGTCCCAGGTCAAAACTTGATTTTCAATTCTGGGGCTCAACTTTCAAAGTAAAGAAGAGCATCATGACATAATTGAATCTTCAAACCTTCCCTCTCTCATCACCTCCACCCTTCCTCATCCTTATTGTCACTAGCGGCCTTCATCCATCACCATAGTCGCTAGCAACTTCCATCCTTCCTCTCTACCATGCCTTCTTCCAATGTTAGCCATCTTCACTACTTAGGCCTTCATCGCCACCACCGTCGTCTGGTTTAGACACATCGAGATTGGAAGGAGGGAGAGCTCCAGTGGTAAACTTTTGACCTTCATCCCCATCACCTTCTTCCACCGCATCGGTCTCCATCTTATCCTTCTTCTGTGATTTCTAGCGAGCTCTATGATTTTCATTGGTCTTCCTTTGTAATTTTAGTTTCACAATTCTTCCACTCTTGTTCAATGGATTATTTGAGTTTTGTAGAAGTTGTGATTGTTGTTAATATATGAATGACTGAAATTCTCAATCCTTTGTAGCAAGTGGAAGTGGCATGAACTTGGGGCTTCAATAGGAGATTTTTGCTCTTCCATTCCTCTATTTCTACATTGTATTTGTGATTCCTAGGTCTTAGATGAATTTTATAATGTTGGATTGATTTAGTTTGATGTATTTGGAGATTTGTTGTAGCTCAAACCTTTGTTAGATACTTGACATTGTGTTTAATTAGCTTAGTTATCATTTCTTTGTATTGATTAGTCATCAAATTGATGATTTCATGAACATTTTGTGCTAATTTCAAGATGGCTTGATTAGTTGATCAATAGTGTCATCTATTTACATTGGTTTATTGAATATGAATTTATTACTTGTGTTTAGCATTAGGCTTTAGTATCATTAATATTATATTGAAGCATATGGTAATTTGTCAGGACATAGCATTAAAGGCCGACTTGGATGTCCAATATGCGAAGAGGATACACATTCAATTAGACTAAAGAATGGCATGAAGAAATCCTATGTGGGACATCAAAGATGGCTGCTATAGGATCATTTTTATCAACGTTTAAAAAAATATTTCAATGGGAAATCAAAAAATGGCATGAAACCTCAATCTTTGACCGGTAAACAGGTATGATCAAAAGGTGAAACATATAAAATGTCTTCTTGGCAAACCTTTTACAAGGGATGTTGGGACTGACTTGCCTTATTAGAGGATCCTGGATGTGAGACATTTTCTTGATGTTATGCATGTTGAGAAAAACCCGTGTTAAAGTATTATTGGAACATTACTCCATATGCTAGGGAAGACCAAAGATGGCATAAATGCTAGGCCAGACATGGTTGGTATAGGAATAAGGGAAGAATTAGTACGAAAGGAGAAAGGAAGTTGTACATTTCTTTGTCCCGTGGCTCACACACTACCAAGGGAAGAAAAAACTAGTTTTTGTCGATTCCTTACTTCAGTCAAGGTGCCAGAAGGTTGCTCTTCAAACATTAAAAGACTCATGGCAGTAAAGGACTTGCAATTATTGGGATTAAAATCTCATGACTGCCATGTCTTGATGGAAAACTTGATTTCGATGCCTATACAGGATATCTTGCATTATAAGATACGAGCTACAATCACCAAATTATGTTTCTTCTATAAGTCACTTTGTAGTAAAGTGATAGACCCTAAAAAATTGTCAAGGTTCAAAACCAAATTGTACACACATTCTGTGAGCTTGAGATATATTTTCCTCCTGCTTTCTTTGACATCATGGTCCTCCTGACAACTCACTTGGTTAGAAAGGAACAACATTGTGGCCCAGCTTATATAAGGTGAATGTACCTGGTTGAAAGTTTTTCATGAAGATAATGAAAGGGTTATTAGCTAGAAACCGTAATAAATGTTTCAAAATTACTTAGCAGTTTCTTACAATAACTTTTATATGTGTAATAATGAAGAAATACATTACGAGTATAGCCGAGAAATCGAGCCGACCTGACCGTTTAAGCCTTGGCCCTACAGGGCTCAGGCTTGAAAAATAGGCCATAAATTTGAAATTGGCCCTGCAAGGCGGCAGGGCCAGCCCTGTAGGGCCTCGGCCTTAATCAGGCCAGCCCATTTGGCCCGTTTAACTATAGCTTTTTTAAAAAAATTAATTACTTAGACTTCCACTTAATGAATGTGTTTATTTGTAATTACTTAGTTTTTTTTAGTTTGAACTATAACCCTTTTTTATGTTTATTATTATTCTGTATTAAAACACATAATTAGTTATTATAAATTTTAAAGAAGGGATGTTTTCATATTAAATAAACACATACTTTGGTATTATAATATTATATAAGTAATAAATTATAAATATATTTTGTGTAAAATAAGTATAATTATTTTTACCTGTTAGTAAAATCATACATGAGTCGAAGGAATCTGCAGACACACACAAAATTATGAGAGGGAAAGACATTTTGTCGTGGGCATACATAAAGCAATTCCTTTATTTAATATTTTTTTGAAAAAAAAAGGAAAAAAACATATTCTTTGTGTTTATTTGTTTTTTATTACGAATTAATGAATGTGTTTATTTGTTGAATGATTTATATTGTTTAGATATTAATGTTGATAACATTTATTTGATATATTAGAACTTTAATTGTTGCAATTTACTAATTATATTTCTTTGAAAAAATCGAAGGAAAAATATTAAAATTTGGAATAGTACTTTTCAGGCCCTGTAGGGCTAGCTCTGGCCCTGGCCCTGGTACTATCGGGCCGGGCTTTGAAAAATAGATGTTTTCCTTACCCCAGGCCCTATAGGGTCGGCCCTGTCGGGGTGGGCCGACCCTGATTCCCAGCTCTAATTACGGGTGATATATTTAAACTATTATAAAGTTAAACTTCTCCTCTATTTAAATATCTCTGTGGTTCTCCATTTCATTCATTAGCACTCTCATATTAGCCTCTTAGGTCAAATGTAAACTACCAACCCACCAACGTCAGAACCCCACTACTACAGTCGTCTTTTTCGGTTGTCATTGACCATAATTTTCAGTCGAACCACACCATCTACAAAGCCTTCTCTGTGAGTCTCGACAATAACTGCTCGAGTTGTTATGCAAGCCCTAATACGCATTTTCATTCATATCTCGTGTTTTCGTTCTTAGCCCTAACCATGTCACATTTCTTTGCCTAGTCTGTTCTAATCATATGGAGATATGACTTCTATTCTTCATTCTGCATTCCCCATTATTATGCACTTTGTATTTTGTAGCTAGGTTTTGACCTAAGTCATGCTCTTTTTTTTTTCCTTGAAAAATCTTTGATTGAAGATTCCTCTCTTGTTATAAGAAATTGTTAAATATTTACAAAGATTTTGCTATGTCAAGTTTGTGGAAAATAGCCCTAAGTGGTATACAGTTGATATAGGCCACATATATAATTTACATAGGAAGGACATGATTAATAATTGTTTCTACATGCTACATGTGTAACCTATAGGGGGATAACATGATTCACAACTCACCTCCTCCCCAGAATCATGTTAGCCTAGAGAACTAAAGGCCGCCGTCGATCTAAGTTAGCTCTTCCAATGTCCACCATAGAATGCTCGTAGGAAGAACTATGTGATATGTGTGCTTGAACTTTTTGGTTGGCCTAATAACCACCTTATTGTCATACCATCTATGACAAAAAAGGTATTATATATATATATATATATATAGTTTCCGCTTTAGCTTCGCTTGTTGGATTTGACTGTATAATAAAACAGAAGCTCACACAACCAATATAGCCATGTAATTTGGGATTCATCAAGACATTCCTAGATTTGTTGCTAGGCTCAATGAAACTCCCTACTGTAAAGGGCTCAAGGGGTATCTAGCCTCAAGCAAGACTTGATAGAGAAGGAAAGATTTATCTATAGAATGCCATATGCTTCCTAACAAGAAGGAGCAAATGGCGTACTATAGATCTAACCCCTCATTCTCTATCAAATCTTGCTCAAGGTTGCTTACCCCTTGAGCCCTTTATTGTAGGGAGTTTCATTGAGTCTATACACAAAATTTAGAATGTCTTCATCCATTCCAAATTGTATTGCTATACTCGATGTGCGAGCTTTTGTAATAAACAAATTTGTGTACAATTTCATTCTACATGCAGAGGCATAAGGAAAATCCCCATTTTTAAAAAAATTGCCTCAAAAGTTAGCAGTTATTAAATAAGAACCATTATATATTTATACACTATATATGAATGTTGTTTCATTAAACCCATCAACATTTTATAGCAAATAAAGAATGGTTATTACATAGCGACCGTTATGTATGCTAAACTTTTATGTAACGATTATTTTGAAAGTACTGTTACATATGTTACAGAGTTTTATAACAGTTATCTATTTGAGACGGTTATTTATTATGATAGAATTATGCACAACATAGCCTCGCCACATTGAAATGCATAATGGGTGTTGTATTACAATCATTATAATAGGTCCATAATAAATAACGGTCCACCAATGTAATTTATCAACGTTGAGCTTTTTAAGTGCCCACTATGTATGGCAGTTAATAACTATCATATATCATGATTTTTATAGTAATGAATCTTGATTTTTCATATGGGTGGCCATTGTTAAATTTAAAGTAATGAGAAAACCAAGTGGTAATTTGAGGTGGCTCGGTTATTATTGGATTAAAAGCTAAATATAATTTTAAGTTCATTAATTGATAGAGTACTGCTTAATCAAACTAGTTTAGAGAAATTAATATTTAAGGTGGCTTGGTATTAATTAATCTAAGCTAGGCCTAGTCCAAGGAATCTTTTAAAGCTAGAATATTTAATTTCCCATAATTATTCAAAGTGAGGATTGTTTGTGCCATTGCTATTGCTATGAAGGATTGCTCATTCCATCATTGATCTTTTTGCTTCTCTCATTTCATCAATTCCATCACCATTCCATTTCATATTTCAACAAAGAAAATCCCCAAAAGAAATATCATAGAACAATTTAATTTTCGTTTGCAAAACAAGTAGTTATTAGTAAAAAAGATCAAACTCTTTTCTTTTTAATTGTGATATGTCAATCATTGCACTTAGCTTCTTGATAATAAAAGGCAAAAGGCTCCTCAAGAGATGATCCGTGTTTGCGCCTTATATTGCAATCCTTGGTTACTTTTTGAAGAAGTTAACAAGGCATAAACTGGGCACATTATCTTCAATATTATTCTAACAAAAGCTCGGATTCACATTCATTACACATCACAGTTATGAGCTCCGAATGCTCATCTTTGTGAAGAGATTTGCACCGTTCAAACTATCCAAATTTAAGGTTTTTATTTTTTTAACTAATAAATTCAATTTTTTTAGAAGTTAATGTTTTTAGATTATCTATATTTTAAATTTCATATATACTAAAATAAAGAAGATATTTAAAATATTAAAATAAATTTAGACTGTCCAAATTAATCTAGACAGTCCAAATAACCAACAAGCACACTATGCTCATTGTAACATCCCGTCTTTTCAAATGAGGTTTTCAAAAGGGATTATCAGAGGGTTGAGAAAATAATCAGAATGGCATCGAAAAAAGTTTTCTGTTTAAAACAAAACGAGTAACTGATAACCATCCATTGTCGGTGTGTTTGATATTAATACAGTCATCCGAATATCTAAGTATTCAAATTAACACGAAAAGACAAAAACAACATCAAAAGTACAATCCCCGTCCGAGTCATCACGCGGCCTGCTTACCCTTGTCAGCAACTCTGCCTCCGCCAGAACCTGAGGCTATGGTAAGAGCTGAGGTTCAATACCCATTGAACCTCAGGTAACGGTTAACCTCATGCTTATGAACAGTTATGTATGACAGATATTTCATGACAGTACAACATAACCACATATCAATTCAATCATCACATATTCACATCAAACCAGTCTGCACTATTCACCAGTGCCACGATGGCCTATCGTGTTCTCAGCGCTAGGAAAACTCAACGGCATTACTAAGACTGTAACCCGTATAAAGCTGTATATGTTCAAATAATTTTTAAAGAAGAGTCACAATCTATGAGCATATCTATCACATACAAGTGTACAATAAGCATCAGAGTTAGTGTTACAGTACGCGTCCGTACCTTCGTCGGTGTTCACGGTACGCTGTCGGTTGCAAAGCGATCTCAGGTTTCCTAACAGGGTAATATTGCATTTATTAATTCACAACCAATCTTCCAATAGATATCCTAGCCACAAATGACTATTTTACCCCTGGTGGATTTATCAATTAATTATTTTCCTTTATTATTTTTAAAAAAACGCTGATCCTTAAATCTGGACAGATTTTTGGGCTAACTTTGAAAAATCATAACTAATTGTAGAAAAATCGAAACGAGGATCCGTAAAATTCCTCAGAATCCTTAGGATGTCTAGTTGCAAGGAAAAATAATAGCCTTTTCCCAGATCCCACAGTTCATTCCCAGGTTTTTAGTTTTGAACATCTGTCCAGAATTTTCCAGAAATTCGTAGCCCTAACTTTGGGAATTTTTATCTTCCTGTACAGAAATCATTTGGATATGTTCTTTACATATTTAAAAAGCTCTATATGTCTACTTTAACCATGAATTTTCCCAGAAGTTTTCAACCATGTTTTCAGCATAAAATATAAGCATTTTCATGTCTGGGTCAGAAATTCCAAAACTGATGAAATTTCGCCAGAACTTCGTTACTTCGGTGTTTCTCTTCCGGAAATTTTGCTAAAACTCTTTCTTCATTATATTTTTGAAATAAAACTGATTTTAATCATAAAAACATGAATTTGAAATTATTCTAAACTATTTAAGATCTAAGCTACTTATAACTAAGAATTTAAAAGCTAAAAACTAAAGAACTTGCTTACCTCTTCTTGAACTCCTTCAAGCTTCTTCCACTCTCACTAATATTCAGATTGCTTGGTTTTGGTGTGAGTTTCGTGAAGGGCCAAGGACCCCTATTTATAGTAGAGGGGTTGGGCAAGTTTGGTAATTAATTGAATCTTCCTCTTGGTCATTCTTGGCCCTTGGATCTAGGGTATTTTTAGAGCACAAATCCTAGCCCTCTAAAGCTCCCCCAACCGTCCCCCTCACTCTCTCTCCCTATCCTCTTCCATTTTACTTTTTGTGAATTATCCCATGTGTTTTAACAATTTGTTTCTTCCATTTTTGCTTTTGTGTTGCACTTTACTAGGTATAAATTCATTTGAGGATCCAAATGAAGTTTGATTCAAATTGTCTTTTTGCTTTTGAACTCTTGGAATTTTTAGCTTCATTTTGAGACCAATTTTGCCTATCTTTTCTATTGTTTCCATTTCTCTAACAATCATGGAAATGACTTTGGTTATACTTGTCTTCATGCTTGATTTATGCTTGTTATGAATCTCAACTTGGTTTTCATACTTAGTTCATGGATTTCAAGATATGATTTAATTTGTATAGGTTTTATTAGTTTTTATCTAGAATTATTTTTATGAACCAATTTAGTTATTTTAATTATCCTTTTCCTCATTGGTCCACCTCTTATTCATTACATCATCCCTTTCATCATCCCCTTACATCATCTAATCTTCCAAAGCCTTGAAAGTCTTAGTTAGGGTTGTGATTCATCATGTAGGTTTGTGACTCATCTCTTGCTTAGGTTAGTGACTCATGTTGGTTAGATTGGTGATTCATTCTCGCTAGATTAATGACTCATGCTATAGGATCATGACTCATCTTGTGTAGCTTCCTGAATATTTTTTCCCTCTTCTTTTTCCTCTCAAAACCGCACCCCCCCCCCTCCCCTTTTATTATTATTTTTTTGTTTTGTTGCCTTTACACAAGTCTTGTGGAACTTTGTCATTGGTTGGTCTCTTATCTCATGGATTATGCTTTATTAGATTTAATTAGGCCCTTTGGATAAGCTTTATGGGATTAATTCTTAGCCTTTAGATCATAGTTGAAATTGTTGACTTTTCAACTCTTGATTAGCATTTGATTAACATCTTAATCCTAAGCTTAATTATCTTTGATTGTTGCCCTATTGGTTCATGGAATGATTTATGATTGCTAACCATTCTTTTAGTGCTAATCCTAAACCCTTGTTGGTTCTTTACTTTTAATTAGCCCTCATCCCTTTAATTAGTGATTGTAATTAATTAACTAAACCTTCCATTAGTGTTAGTTAATTGCCCATTACATGTTGGTAATTATTCTTTTATTTATTCAAGTGTTTTGGTAATTTATTATGGCATTTTATGAATTAATATGAGCTAGGTATTAAGTCTAGGGTTTTAGAAAATATAGTTTCTTATTTAATTATGAATTTTGAGATTTATATCCTCTTAATTTAATCCCTTGATAAATTATAAAAATTTACATAATCATTTTGTTTAGTGAAAATTCATGTATCTACTAATTCCTATTATGCTCCCCTATTTATTTAATGTGTTTTCCTAATTTTTCCTTGCTTTCTTTGGGTCCTATGAAATCCCTAATTAAGTTTGGGAGTTGTTTGTATTTTTATGGTATTTTATGATTCCAATCAAAATTTAGAAAAATAAAACATTGGCTACCTTAAATTCTAAGGAAAATTAACCTAATAGATAAAACAAATATATCTCAAAATTTGAGACCACATATTCATCTATTTTAAATAGGTGCCATCAAACAAAATGTTGTATTTATGATAACTGTTAATTTGGGGTATTACACTCATCAAAATGATGATGAGCACAAAATGTGCTCCCCCAAAACTCATGAAAATAAACTTATAAGTAAAATATGAACAAAATAACTTTTAAAAGGTCATCCTAGAATTATTAATCTTCTATTAGATTTGATCAAACTATATGATTTATTTTGAGGCTTAAAGCGCAAAGGGCTTTTGTCTCTCCCGAAAATGTGCTTCTTGCAATTCTAACTTGTACTTTCCTCTTTACAGGGGTGAAGTTACTTACCATCTCAACTAATAGTTTGTTGACTTATCCTCTATATGTTGGTACCATTTTGATGAACAATCCAAATCAGATCTTGATGATCTACATCTGATGAGTTTTGGATGCTCATCATGATCACCTGAACCTGGATCCTTGAGACACAAAAATTAGAGTGTCCATCCCTTTACTTGACATCTACCTTTTGCCCTTTGAACGTTGTTTTACAAAAAAGGAAAGGCACCTTCAAGGGCTGTGATTGGGATCTAGTAGCATAATTAAAGATCTGATCAATCTCTAGGCTCTATAACAATGTCGTTTTTCATTAGGCAGAGATGTAAATCATTTACAACATCTATGTAATGCCGTATTTCTTAAAATATATAATCCCTAATACTTGTGCTGAGTGAATTAAATTTGATTTTTCGATAATAATGCATACTTTTGTGGATATGGAAAAAATGTTAGAATCGCTTTCTATATTAAACTTGACTATGCATACTATGTTGCAATCAACTATTATCCACCATGCTTATGATTAAGTTCATTTTAAATTATACTTTTGGACCCTTTCTCAGCCAATGGCTTTACGTACAACCATTTTGGTACAATTTTGAAAAGATTAATCAGCTTTCCACCAACATTCTCGTCCTCCATCCACTATTAAGTCTATAAACTCATTTCTTTCTGAATTGGAGGATTATTTTCATTCATCCAATCGTGTATGTGTTTTGATATGGTATAGCTTCATGAAACGAACCAACTTCTTCTTATGACTTGATCGAACAACCACCTAATATTCACCAAATATGCAGAGACCTCGCAAATTGGAACAGTTTGTGTACCATTCCAAATTTTGAATACTAGTTAAATAAGTTAAACTGGCAAATATATATATATATATATATATATATATATATATATATATATATATATATATATATTCAGGGTCAAATTTCAAGGAGATAAAGGAGAAAAATAATTATTAAAATTATTTAGTAGCCCTATATATTGAGGAAAGATTATAAAATGCTATTTGGAGATTTAGAAAAATTATGAAGAGGTTTAGTTCCTCAAAAGTGGTTTAAATCATTCTAAAGCTAATTTATGGGAATTAAGGGCTATTTTCCTGAAAACTTCAAGAAAAAATATAGAGAGGATGATTTTTAGCCCAAAAATTATTTTTTTAAAAAAAATTATTTTATGGGCTAAACATGCTAATTGAGAAGTGTAATACCCCAAAAATTATTATTTCACATAAATACAATATTTTGATAAATGACACCTATTTAGAATAGGTGAATATGTGGTCTCAAATTTTGAGGTGTATTTATTTTATTTTCTAGGAAATCTCTATTTAGGATTAAGGTAACCAATGATTAAATTTTCTTAGGAATCATAAAATATCATAAAAATATAAATAATTACCAAATTAAATTATGGTTCTTGTATGATCCAAAAGAGCAAGAAAGTATTATGAAAAACACTTAAACAAATAGGAGAATTTAATAAAAATTAATAAGCAACTAGGTATTCACTAAACTAAATAATTGTGTAAATTGTCATAATTAATCAAGGGATTAATAAATAAATACTTAAAGCTCAATTTTCATAATTTATTAAGACACTAAATTTTCTAAAACCCTATAATTATCAAACTAATACCTAAGTTCATATTTAGCTCATAAAAAGTCATAAAGAATTATCACAATACTAAGACCAATTAAGAAGCAATTATCAACAAATAATGGGCAAATAAAATTGCAACAATTAGAAAAGAGGCACTAAATTTAATAGCAAAATTAAATAAGCATAATTAAGGGTTTATGACCCTAATTAAAGAACCAATGGTAAGTAAGGATTAAGATTAGCATAAATAGAGTCTCTAAAGGCCATAATTAAGTTAGAGACCAATCATAATTTGACAACTTCACTAAACCACTTTATTAGGGATGCTAATTAAGATTAGTAATGGAGGGCTAAGATTAAATTTAATAAAGCTAAATCCAAAGGCCTTAATTAAGCCTCATAAAGCCCAATCCTTGTGAAATTGAATTAGCCAATGATAAATCAAGAAAGTGTTCTTAATCCTCATAAAATTAATTGGACCAAAAAGAGATTAACACAAATTAAAGGTTTGGATTAAATATAGTAAAGTTAAATCCTAAGGCTTAAATTAACTCTTATAAAACACAATCCATGTGAACCAAAATTAACCAATGAAGAATTTTCTTCCAAACATTGTAGGAGCAAAAATTGTTTAATTAATTAAACCAAACACATGCATGAATGAGTCATAAGCCTAAAGATGAATGAGTCATAAGCCTAAGTATGATGAATCAATACTCTAAACATTAAAGCTTAAAGACTTTGGGGCAATTGGAAGAGGATAATAGTCCTTTGTCATAAAGCCTCTTGAAAATATTGGAAGAGGATAATGAAAGAGAAAGATGAGGTGTGTGTATGTGTAAGAAAGAGAGTGTTGTGAGTGTGTGTGTGTATACAATTGTTGTGCATGTGTGTGTGTCTAGTATGAAGAAGGAAAGAGAAGTCAAGGTAATAGCCAATAGGAAATTAGATAATTGAATAATTAGATTAATCTATGAAATTAATTCTAGACATGAGCAAATGAAAATCTATACAAACTAAATTATATCTTGAAATCCATTAATCATAGATCAAATGTAAGAAGAGATTATGTACAAGTATAATTCAAGCTTGAGAATGAGTATAACCAAAGTCATTTCCCCTAATTTTGGAAATTGATACCAAATGAGAAAGTAAGTGATTATGGTCTCTAAATGAAGCTAAGAACTTCAAGATTTCAAAACCAATGGAAAGATTTGAATAAGACTTCATTAGGATCCCCAAATGTATTTTTATCTAGAGAAAAGCAAAGCCAAGAAGAGAAGGAGGAGGAAATTGTAACTTAGATGCCAAGAGTTGTAGGTCACCAATGACCTCATCAAGGAGGTGAGTCATAAAGCAATAGAAGAGGCTAGAAGGGGGAGGTGTAGGGCTAAGATGAGTACTCCCAATTACCCTAAATCCAAGGGCTCATGTTCATGAAGATTAGGTTTGAAAAATTTACCAAAATTGCCATAGCATTTTACTATAAATAGACACCTTGGGTCTTCACATTCCTCACACCAAACCAAGCTTGAACAAGCTGATATAGAGAGTAGAGAGTGAGAGGGAGGAGCTTCTTGAAGGAGTAGCAAGGTTCTTGGTAAGTTCTCTAGCTCTAGCTTTAAGTTCTTTAAGTTTTAGTCTTTAAATTCTTAGTTTGAAGTAGTTTTAATCTTAAATATGCCAGGATAATTTTAAATTCATGTTTTTATGGTTAAAAACAGCTTTATTTCGAAAAATTGATGAGGAAGGTGTTTTAGCAAAATTTCCGGAAGAAAAACATTAAAGTAACGAAGTTCTGGCGAAATCTCATCGATTCAGCTCTTATTGAACCAGTGACGAAGATGCCTATATTTTATGTTGAAAACGTGGTTAGAAAATTCTGGGAAACTTCATGGTTAAATTAGACATATAGGGCTTTTTAAATATGCTAAGAACATGTTAAAATGATTTCTGTATAGGGAGATAAAAATTCTCAAAGTTGGGCTACGAATTTCAGGAAAAATTCTGGGCAGAGGCTCAAAACTTAAAAACTGGGAGTGATTCGTGCAATCTAGGCAAAAATGATTATTTTTACTTGAAATTAGACATCCTGAGGATTCCAGGGAATTTTACGGATCCTCGTTTCGATTTTTTTAGAAATAGTTATGATTTTTCGAAGTTAGGCGAAAATCGGTCCAAAATTCTGGACCAACGTTTTTTAAGAATTAAGGGTGATAAATTGAGAAAAAATCCTACCAAGGGTAAAAAGGTTATTAGTGACTAAGATACCTTCTAGAATATTATTTGTGAATTAATAAGTGCGATATTACCATTATAGGATAAACGTGATCACGGTCCGAATGATAGCGTACCGATATTGCCGACGAAGGTACGGATGCGTACTATAACACTAACTCTGATACTTATTGTATACTTATATGTGATAGATAATCTGAGACTCTGTTTTTGTGCATACACATGCAGCTATAGATTCTGTTTTTAAAAATTGTCCATACACATACAGCTTTATACGGGTTATAGTTATGATAACGCCGTTGAGTTTTCCTAGCGCTAGGACACGGATGTACACCGTAGCACTGGTGAATAGTGCAGACTAGAATGACATGAATATATGATGGTTGATTTTTTATCTTTGAGATGTGAAGATCAAATGTGAATATTGTTGTATTGTCATGAATATCTGTCATACATAACTGATACATAAGCATGAGGTTAACCGTTACCTGAGGTTCAATGGGAATTGAACCTCAGCTCATAGTATCAGATTCTGGTGGGACCAGGAACAAGAACAAGGATGAGCGGCAGGCGAGAGAACACGAACGGAGGACTTTTTCTCTTGAGCCTTTATGTACATACTATATTCGGATAATTGTACCACTGTATAAGTACCCAGACTCAACAACAGGGAATATATATCAGATACTCGCTCTTTTAAATTATTCTGATGCTTTACTCTGATTAAAATATTTTGAAAACGAATTTAGAAAATGGGGATGTTACAAGAAGAAAATCTCTATAAAGTTTTAAGGATTAATTTATGAAATTTATTTGGTAAATCATTACTAATAAAGAAGGGGTAGAATGGCAATTTCATTGATTTTGGTCAAGTTTAAGCCTAAAATATGAAGCCGAAATGTTCAATATCAAACCAAGAAGATGGCTTTAGTTAGCTGTTTACCCCGTAAAATGCACAAAGGTTTGTGTGAAAAGCTAATGTGGAGCCCAAATAAAAAATAATAATAATAATATAAAATCAGTAGCGACCCCTTCACCCCTCATTTTGCGATATGAAACAGAAAAGAAAGAGTGAGGGAAAGTTGGAGTCGGAGGAAGAGGAAGAGGAAAAGGAAGAAGAGTGAAGAGGAAGAAGGAGAAGAAGAGAAGGTGGAAACTCACACACAAGATTAGATTTGAGTTAAAGTAAGTCTCCTAATAAACACCATCTCAATATTATTTCTCGCATTTGTGGCGTCTTGGGGGGAAAAGGTGATGCTGGAAATCTGTTTCTAGTAAGTGGTATGTAAATGCCGAAACAAGTGAAATAATCCTAGAAGGATATGGATTAAAGCTTACCTGGATGATATATAGAGTTGCATGTGATTTAATGCTATTATTTGGTGCTGTGAAAATTGTTGGGGGAGTTATTTGAATCTGGAATTTAGTTTCAGGGGGCTGTTGTCCGATTAATCTGATAATATTTGTGAAAAAGTGTTTAGATGCTAAGGCGTATAGGTTATGAATATGGGGTAGTGACCTTTTTGTTACTTCTAGGGGGCTCAAACTTGTAGGCGAAACTGTGTTGCTCCACTATTTGATGCTGAGTTGTTAAATCAGTCTCTAAATTATTAGAATGTGCCTAAGGGCTCCAATATGATAGTTAGGATGAAATATATGAATCTGGAAAATTTCCAGATTGACATGGAATGTTGTTTAACAATCTTAAAGGGGTTAGAGTGTTTATAAGCTAATGAAATGGTATGGTTTGAATTATGTTTGTGAAGAAAGGTCCTACTGATCATAGAATACAAGTTTTAAGAGTATGTTGTAAGAAAGACCCCATTGTCTGAAGCTTCCAAATGCTAAATAACTATATTAGATTATTAAAACATGCATAAAGGCTCCAAAATGATGGTTAAAACAATGTTCTTGAAGTTGGAAAAAATTTTAGAAAGTTTACGCTGGGGCTGTCGTCTGAATTTTAGAAGGAATTGAATGAACAAAGGCTAATGAAATGAAAGATAAAAGTGTGGTTTGATGTATGAAGACAAGTGCTAGTTGGGCTAAATGTTAAGAAGCTGAAATCCATTAAGTAAACGCCTACTGTTTAAGGTACCTTAATATGAAATAAGTCAATTGATTTTCTAAACCACGCTTAAAATATATTTAAAGTCTCCTAATTTATGTTTCGAAGCACTACACTCATGAAATTTCTTTTCCTCCCCTGTTTTGGCCAACTTGTTTAAGAGAGTTAGAGTAGAGACTAAATTAAAAATTAAGGAAAAAGAAACAAGCTGAAAAGCTAAATGAGAATTTGGGGTTGGGAGATATTTATTAGGGTTAAATACCAATTTTGTCATGGAAGTATTGGTACGGGGGCACTCAGGACCAAGAAGTTTTTTTGGTATCATTTTTGCCTTGGAAGTTTAAAAACTTGTAATCTTGCCGATCGGTTCATCTTGACCGTTAGATCGTTGCTTTCTTTGTAAACTTCCAGGGTAAATTTGCTCATAAAAAAAACTTCCGAGACATATTTACTCTCTTCTGTAAACTTCCAAAGCAAAAATAATACTAAACAAACTTTCAGGTGCTGAGTACCCCCTTACCAATACTTCCATGGCAAAATAATATTTAACCATATTTATTATGCAATGGAAATGTACCAAAGTCTAATTATTAATCTACCCCTATAAATGTATAAATGAATTACAGGATTCTATATTTGCTATCAAAACAAAGAAGAAGCAGAACTAAAGAATTTCAAACAAGAGGAGGTGACTTGGAAGAAGAAGCAAAAGGTAAAGAAACTTACTCTTATATAGTTTGTGCTTAGTTGATTGCATGTTTATTTGCCATGTATGCCATATTAGGCTTTTGAACATGTAATATCCTTACTTGAATTTGTACCATAGCTATGTATAGTTACTTGTAAGATGTTGTTTTTATATGGCAATTTACATGCTTAGTTAATTACCATTGCACTTTTTTAAAAAAAAAAATTAAAGGGGCAGGTACAAACAACCTGAAGCAAGATTGAACCCATGACCTTCCATTTAAATGAGAGCTGCAACACCCCACTGTTCTGAGCCTAGAACAGAGTGACATCTTCACCTATTATGAATTCTGATGTATTATTTAATAAAAATTTAAACCACTGAGTTAGATTTTTCCTGAAAATAAAAGCCCTTTTTAAAAAGAGAGTTCAAAATAATACTAAAGTTCAAATGGGCTTTTCTAATACATTTAAAACATTTAGAAACATTTTAACAATGGTTCAATCTTTCATTAAAATTACATCACACTTAAAGTTCAATCAGAGTATTTCCTTATTTCTCCATTTAATCTAGAGCTCTACCAAAACATTCACCATAATGTGGGCTTGTTATATACATGCCCGTCCCTGCAACAACTGTTAGCAGCATATATATATATATATATATATATATATATATATATATATATATATATATATATATATATATATATATTATCTACTTCTACGTAAACATATGTATCTAATTAAATATATACATCCCAGTAGCTACATACAGCTATCTCAAAATAATATCTAAGTCATAAGGAAATAGTAAATTCATAGACAAAAGTGAAACTAAATGTTTCATTTGCAACCTCTTCACCACCTTCTTCTCAAAATCAAGCAATTACTATGCCCTTACCTCTTCCTCCTTGCTTACTAGCCTACCCACGTCCTGGATTTAAGGAAGGATCTGAGATTCAAATAAATGAATCCCAGAGTAACAAGTAAATCTCAAATTCTAGCATATGCAATATATGTAAATCAACCAAACAAAGTAGTCCACACAGCATATAAAGCATTCAAATTCAAACGACAAGTATTACATATCAAATATAGCTTGTAATACAAGTAAATCATAAAATGATTTCAAATACCTTAGCGCTAGGAAATTCATTTTGGTATATTGAAAACTAAAAATAACTGAATGCACTAAGCCCTGCCTAGCCACCAGGAAGTTGGCCCCATGGTTGGCCCTTCCGCTCAATCGAGCCACGAGTGGTGCTGGCCCCATACAGGCAAGATATACAATATGGTTTACAAAAACATATATAGCTATGCAAAGAATGTGAGATTATAGTTACTACATGTTGGTTTTATCGATAAGACCCCTTCCACCAGATTCTTAACACTACGCTTGTCCCTCAGGCACGGCGATTCTTAGGTCCTATAATCAACATTTACATATATAGATGGGTCACTTAACCAATTAAATCTTAATAACATAATTAAGATTTAGCTCCTTTAGACCTACCCCAAAATACTCATCCTTTCGTATCCTTATGAATAGGGATGTATACAAATTGAGACTTATATGAAGGTGGAATATCACCTAGAGGGGGGTTGAACAGGTGATCTCAAAAATTCTTTCGACGTACGATGGATAAACGATGAAAGTAGTGAGAAAGGTAAAGAGAAATGACATAGAGGAATTATACTGGTTCGGTCCAACTCTTGACCTACGTCCAGTACCCAGACACTGTGGGATTTTCTACTATCACTCAAGAACAATTACACACTCTGTAACTCAGGATGATCCTTTCTCCCTAGGACTCACTCCCCCTTACAAGTTGTAATTGTACACAATCAAATACACACTCTATACTCGAAAGTTATCCTCTCTCTAGGATACACTCCCCCTTACAAGTTGTACTCTGATTACCCAATCTCCAAGTCCCACGACTTGAGATTCTTACAATGAATGATATACACGAAAATGAACTCTCTCAGAGAGTAGATGTTGATAAACACTTAGGCTTAATAATATCTGAAGATATAAACAAAATAAAGATTGATCGCTTTGAGTGCTTTGTCTGTATGCGTTTTTGTTCGTACTGATAAATTCAATCCTTCGAGTATTTATAGTAGTTGAAGATTAAAGACCGTTGTAGGATCTGAATTCGTCCGTTTGAGATGAAGCAGAAGGGTCAGTTGCCGTCATTATTCCCATAATTGTGATTATGACCGTTGTATAATCTCCGTCATTATTCTTGTAATTATGATTATGACCGTTGTAGCCCAGCAAAGGAAATGAAATATTCTTGTCCAGAATGTTGCAAAGTATGTCTGTTGGTTGAGTTTCTTGAATAGGCAGGTTTAATGAATGCTAGATTGCTATAGTCAATATCCTGTGTTGATTCTCATTCTTATAATCTGTAACTCATTAACAAATTGATTAAATGCAATTAAGAATAATAATGAATGATAATATGAAGTAAAGAAATCACACCGAATGATTTTTGATTTCCGAAGATGGTTATTTTGAAAAGTTGACGAGTTAACTTGAAATAAGAAATTAACTTCAAATGTTATCTTGAAAGTTAACTTGGGTTCTTGAAAAAGTTAACTTGATAAGGTGTTGAAAGTTAACTTGAGATATGGAGAAAGTTGAAATCTCAAGTTCAAGAGAAAAAGAGTTTAACTTTATATGTTCAGAAAGTTAACTTGATGTGAAGAAAGTTAAACCTGATAAGTTGAAGAAAAAGCTTAAACTTGATATATGATTAGAAAGTTAACTTGAAATAAGAAGTTAACTTGATATAGGCTTTTTCAAATTCAAGAGAAAGTTAACTTGAAATAACAAGTTAACTTGATATTTGCTTTTCATCCAACAAGAGAGTTAACTTGAAACAAAGAGTTAACTTGATATTGCCGAGAGAGTTAATAGGAAGTTGACTCGATGAGAAAGTTAACTTGAAATAACAAGTTAACTTGATATTGCTTTTTCAATTCATTCAAGAAGAAAGTTAACTTGAAATAAAAAGTTAACTTGACATTGACTTTTCAAGTTCAAAGAGAAAGTCAACTTGAAATAAGAAGTTACATTGAGAAAGTTAACTTAAAATAAGAAGTTAACTTGATAGTTAAAATCGATAACCTCATGCTTAAGTTCAAAGAGAAAACTTGAGAAAGTTAACTTGATAATTAAAATCGATAACTTCATGCTTTAAGTTCAAAGAGAAAACTTGAGAAAGTTAACTTGAAATAACAAGTTAACTTGATAGTCAAAAACCATAGTTTCAAAATCTTTAAGATTACAGCATATGACTCGAGGCAACCAATGCAAAACTTCCAAAAACATTATAGATTCACATTAACTATATAAAACATAATTTAACCATGAATCTATTAACTTATTTACATTATATTTGTTATCATCAAAACATCAAAAACATAGAGAACTAACATTATATAATTAGATACTATTTACTATAAGATAATTATCATCTCAGCCATTTAACCTTTCATTTTATCCAAAGAAACCTTAACTTTAAAGGTTAAGCATAATTAACAACTTATATAACTATTTTAATACTTATAAAAAAATCAACCTTTAACTTTTCTGAGAATTTGGAAAATTCATAACTTGACCTATACCACTCTAAATGGAGTGATTCCAATTTTTACTTACTCTTTGATAAGTCTATTTCCATAAATTAAAGTCACCAAATTGTTTAACGGCTGAAAAAATTCCCAAATTTAAAAAAATATGAACATTGTCCACCTGACACCTTTATTAAAAATCAGCAACGTTTCCTTCAATTTAAATTCCTTAACTTCATCACGCTAACACATATATAACCAAATGACATTATTAGAACCTTCCTACTTTAGCATTTGAACATCTCTCAAAGATTTTCATAAAAGTAGACACACAAGTTTCACCTAACAGCCCAAGAAAATTCACAGAGCATCACATAATTGTCATATTTGACATGATTAACTCTTTCCCATTTAAGGAATCTGGCACAAAGCTCTAATTACTTAGACAGAAATACACATGGTTACACATGTATCTCACTTTCATAATTTTGGCTTCAACTACTCAAACTTGCATGCTTAAATTACCACCATAACCGTATTGTATTTCCTCTTACCTTCTCCTTAAAGGGGTCACAGCCATGCTCATTAAAACAAAAAGGTTCGATTCAGTTATCACAAGAAAAACAGAACCCAATGAGACATGCAGCAACTCGATAAACATCTAAACAATAATATTGTTCTATTATGAGAATAGGATTTATTGGACTTGACTAGGAGTCAAGCCTAGGGCCTACGTACCCTGTGAAGGGATCAAAGTCCACGTAGTTGAGACACACCCAGGCGTTTAGCCAAAGGAGGTGGGGTGTGTGCTCTGTGTGACTGTATGTAAATAGTCTAGGGTTAGAACGTAGAACCTGTAATGTGATCTGTGTACCTTAGGGCTTGATCTCTTTATTTATAGAGTTTACCTTAGGTAGGATATGTCGGGCCTTACATGATCTCCGATGCGAGTCTCCAGACCGCTATATCATGTATGTATCTTGATTATCAGCTTTAATCTTAACTCAGCTTGCATGTTTTCAGTGGTTTCTTTTTTTCCAAGCTTAACTTCGATCATACCTCACACTCCCAAACTAACCCCAACTGAAACATCTAAGGTTAGAAACAGATTTAGGGAACTTACCTTGCTTAGTTTCTTGGTTTGCATGAAATGATCGATCCTTCTCTTCCTCTCAGACTCTCCCTTTCCCTCACGGACTCAGCTCCCTCTTTCACGCTCTCGGTGTCTCTCTTCTTTGCGTCGACCGAATGAGGAGAATGGAATGTGGGAGTGGATATTAGCAGAAATAATTAATTATGTAGATGGTGTGGTGTGCTGTCGAAAGAGCAATGAAGGAGGGATGAGGTGGCGAAAGAAATAATGGAAAGGAGAGTGATTCGCTGTGACCGGAGGATATAAAAACACAAAAGAGGGAATTAATTGGATATTAAAGTGTGTGTGTGTGATGAACCCGCTGGATAAAAAAAATGAGAATAATTGGTAGTGTGAAAAGGGTTCGGTTTATGCCCAAGAAATATAATGGTTAAGTGATGGAAGGTGGGCTGAATTGGTTTTGTCAATATGGGCCGAAAGAATTGATGGATGGAGGGAGTATTATCTGTATACGTGGTGTCATTTTGGAAGAGGGAAAGGAAAGTGTTGTTCTATCATGCAATGGATGAAGCAAATAAAAATGATGGAGACGTGCTCCACATGTATAGAAAAAGAGGGAGAGTTGTGGGGCCCATTCACAAAATAGTCCCACATAATTCTCTACAAGGCTTTTGTTTGCAATATAGTCATTGCCTAATTTAATTGCAAATATTAGTTAGGTGATAGAAATTAGTCCTTAATTTCATCTAAGAATTCTTCTTCCTCAAATAATTTCTTTAGGCCATCAAATACTGTCTCCAAAATATTTAGGCAAAAAAAAAACTATCCCTTACAATTTGTTCTTAATTTATGGGAAAATATGTCTTAAATTCTAAATATTAATCCTTAAAATAATTAAGGCCAATCTTCCATAATTAATCCAATATCATATTTTTAATTCTCTTGATAGGGCAAAACTTTATAGCTTATACACTCTACAAGTGCACGGGCCGTATCAAGTAATAAAGTGATAAGAAAAGATCGTTTTCACGAGGACTTAGTATCACAACTTTAGTTAAGCATTAATCTCACAATTTCATTTAAGTTGACCAAAACAAATTGAATTTAATTAAGATAAAGAAATTTAAACTAAAACAAAAATAAGAAAACTACTACAATAATCAAATGAGCAACCCAAAATCACTAATCCCTTATTAGCTTCATAAATCTTATTTTCATTAATTTAATTAGCCTTAATATCAATTTTGTTAATCTCGAGTATAAATAGTTATAAGTGCCTGTCGGTCCACTTACAACCCTCTCTTGATATAACTTGTTATGTCTAATATAGTTACTCAAGAGGCAACAAAAATCGAACACACTCTTCAACAATTATATGGGGCCATTAGGTATATGTCTATCCTAATCGCAAATTAAATCGTAATCTAATCCCATATTACTTAATCCCAGAGCCTAATTAAAATCCTCTTCGTCAAAGTAAATCTTAATGCTCAAAATCATATTCAATGACGGCCAATCACTAAATAGATAAAACTAACTAAGATTAAGTAACCAAAATTAATATCAAATTTGACTAAATAATGAAAACAAAATCCAATTCACCCACAAATTCATAGGTACTCTAGGTTGCAAAACAAACTAACCACACATAGCTTTAATCAAATCCATAACAAAAAGATAAGAATTCATGTTCAAAGAAGAAGAAGAGAGAGGAAAGAAAATTTCTTTGTTGCCTCCACAGTCCTTCCGTCCTTCCGTGGAGATGATGAAGAGAATTGAAACGCTTAGCCGCTATTCCTCTGCTTCTTTGTTCCTTCTCATTCTGCGTCTTTCTGATCTCTTCTGTCTATGCCTCCCTATTTATAATTTAGGTCTTGAGTCATTGATTCTTCTTTTCTTATTAAAAAGATATTTTATATCTTATAATCAACTCTATCAGATCACACAATTGATTTTGTTTCTATTTTTCTTGTGGGAGGCCATTGAGTTTAGCTGATTGCATATCCTTTTAATTTCTTTTTCTACTTCATTCCAAATCAGCTAATATTTCCTGCATAATAAAAAATAAGATATGAGTAGATTTTATGTCAATTTATTCTTTGATCCTAAGTTTAATTCAATGATAGAAAAATCAATAAAAGATAATTAAATAGGTATATAATATCAATAATTCCAATTAATTATCATAAAATATACACCTATTTCATCATAAAATATATACTTATCATCTCTAATTCCAAATTTTGGGATGTCACAAGAGCACTATGCCACTAGGTTAGGCTATAAAGCCTTTGGCATTACACATTATACATTGAGTTGATGTTTTGCTACTGAGATTCCCTTGAATCTCCCCCATTTTCTTCCAAGTACGAACCATAGGGGCATGCAATTCTAAGGGCGACAACAAGCTAGTGGAGAAGGTTTGAATGTGGAGAACTAAAGAAGCCACTGTTGTGATTGTTATTTTGCTTAAGTTATTATAACTCGTGGCTGTCTATATTTTTATATCTGCTTGTGTAAATTAATCATGTATCTAACGTCCATATGGAGGAGAATGAGGGTTTTTCTCAAGCCCAATGTAAGTGTCATGTGAAGAACATAATAAGTATGCATGAAAGTAGCTAGTAGATAGATAGCTAGATTATATGCTAGTATGAGCCACGAATATGTGAATTCTTAGATACAAGGCAAACCAGTGAAATATAAAATTTTTTAGGGAATAGTAGACATCTAGATTTTTAAAATGAGTCGTCATACACAATTTTTTGTTGTGTGGATTAAAAGATATAAGCTTTCAAACTTGACCTAGGAAAGCTGAAAGCTATTGCGAAAATCACTGTACAGATTTTAGAAATGAGAGGTTTTTGACTAAATGAAATAGTTTTTAACCAGGGTCTTATTTTTCTATCGGAGAAATTTCCAAGATCCAAAAATAGAGCTTTGAACTACTAATTTTGGAGTTAAAATAATTTACTTATGAATTTTCTAATCTTCAAGAAAATTCTTTAATCTATGGTGCCTAAGATTTGAACATAATATTTAAGTTTTAAATTCTCTAAACGTAGCTATTGGGTCACATGTGATTCTTAAAAGGCTTAATAATAACTCTGATAAGTGACCTTAGTAAGGTGTTGCAGTTTGGGTGCTCATCGGTTTAATAAGCAGCCAAACCTCATCAAATCGATGCCATCTAAATTTGATTTATTATCTTTATTTTTTAAAAATATTTTAATGGATACAGATTCTACAATAAAGATAATTTTTTAATTATTGTTTTTCCATTTTTTTTTTTCCCATTTAGAAATAATCAGTTAAAAGTCATCAAATTCTGACCTCCAGATTTAATGAGTTTTGGGTGTTTATCAAAGTTATGAGCACCCAAAATGGTTCCTCGAGACACAAAGTGAATTCATACGTCCCTTTGCTTGACATCTAAATTAAGGTGACCAACAGAGTAATACTCACCAACAACCACCACCTTGTTTCATAGAGGCATAGACATTAACCTATTTTCATCGCCCATGTGTGATAAATGCCTCGGCTTCTGGCATTTCCTTCACTGATGCATGTTTGTATAGTATGCTTTAACAATGGCCGCAGAAAAGTCTCAGCCTTCTGATCTTCCAGTTCATCTCAACTACCTCCATGAAGATGAAGAACTATCCCAAGAATGCAAAGACCTCATTTCTACCTTACCCGCTGAATCGGGTTGGATCCATGAACTCCATCAATACAATGGTTTCTAGCCTTCCAAAAAGAAGTTGCAAGGAATGCTCAATTGTAAGAACGACTTTAAGGCTCAAGACTCAGACATTCTCCTTGTTACTCCACCCAAAGCAGGCCCTAGCATTTGCCATTCTCAATCGCAAGACTCATTATCCAGAACCTAATCCAACTTCTCAACTTCATCATCACCCTCTTCTAATAATGAACCCTCATGATGTTGTACTTACTTAGATATGACCCTTCATGAAGATGCCATGCCTGAGTTAAGTTCGCACCCTTCGCCCAGGCTCGTCGCATCCCATCTCCCATATTCTATTGCCGGAGCCTGAGAAGCAGTCAAGGTGTAAGATTGTATACTTATGCAGAAATCTTAAGGACCAGCTTGTCTCCATGTGGCACTTTGCAAATAGGCTAAGATTAGAAAGTCAGGGTCCAATTTCGATGGAGGATTCATTCGGTAAGTTTTGTCGGGGAGTGGTTAATTTTGGGCCATTTTGCTATCATATGTTGGGATACTATAAGGAGAGTTTAGATCATCCAGACACGATAATGTTTTTGCGGTTTGAGGATTTAAAGAATAAACCGGACAAGATTTTGGTGAAGCTAGCTGAGTTTATAGGGGCAGGTTTCTCTAAGGATGAAGAAAATAGTGATAATATTGTTGTGGGAAATATATTGAAACTATGTAGTTTTGAGAATTTGAGCAATGTGGAAGTGAATAAGAGTAGGGAAATATGGAATGGGGTACCCAATAAAGTTTTCTTTAGATGTGGAGAAGTTGGAGATTCGAAGAATTTCCTTACATTTGACATGATCAAGCGTCTTTACGAAATTGCAGAAGAGAAACTTGGGAAATATGGTTTGAAGTTTTAAATCCTTAGTAGTTCATGGGAACATCTCTAGTCTACCGAAAGCAGCGAGGTTCAGGTAAAAATTTTCTAGTGTAATGTCTATCTCTTTATAATCTTTCTTAAAAGTAAGAATTTATAATTATTTTTCTCATATGTAAAATCTCTCTTTCGTTCTGTTTTCTATTTTACTACCTCCGGACCTTTAATTAATTTTTGTAAGTTACATTTTTCTTAACAGATCTAGTTGCACTTTGAATATGTTTAAATTTTAATAAAAATTTTTCTATTTTTACCTCTAACTGATTACATATCTCTACATTAATTTTAACCGTTTCTCTCTCACTCATCCTCTTTAAAAATACATATTTACTAGGGAAAAAAATACATTTCGTACACGTTCAATACCCTCAACCAATTTTAACCGATTACATAATTTATGTAATCGGTTATTTGTAACTGATAAAACAGATCTGAGGGAGAGTATTATACTTCATTTTGTGAATAAATTTTTTTATATATTTATCATTACTTGATATAATAAGCCATTATAATATATTTATCAGATTATTAATGATAAAAAACATGTAACTGAGATGCGTTGCACTACATTTTCTTTCGTCGTGACTCTCTCTTTTTGACATTAATATTTTGGAAAAATATCAAAAAAATCCCTAGGAACTTTTTTGATATGAATTACGGAATTATAATATCAAAAAAAGTCTCATTGTCAAAATGACTTTTCATATTGTTAAAATTTCCCTATAAAAATATTGTTGTCAAAAGGACTTTTCCTGTTGTCAAAAATTTTTCGAGTTTTTCCTCCGGCGTGTAGAATTTTAGAAACCTGGAAAATTTTTAGCAACAGGAAAAGTCATTTTAACAATATAAAAAGCCATTTTGACAACGAGACTTTTTGATATTAAAATTCTATAATTAATATCAAAAAAGTCCTTAAAGACTCTTAATAGGGAATTTGGGGTTAGGATTTTTTTAATATTTTTTCCCTTCCTTGAAACCTCACTGGTATTTTCCCTAATTGGAAAATATTTTTATATGATGCAGGTGTATGTATACTTGAAATTCTTCTTCAATTCGTTGATCGGTTCCTACTATGTTACACAGTAAATAATGGTCGTCTCTAGTCTCTACAGGGTCTTTGTGTGTGTCTACGCATTGAAATCTTATAGCTGTAGTCTTCATGTGTCGCGTTGTGACATCATGAGTTTTATCATTTTATATGATGGTGTAATAATAATGTACGAGCTTTGTCTTGTATACTTTGAGCTTCGTAAAGGTACTTTGAGCTTCATAAAGGTCTAAGCATCCTCTTCCGAAGCTTTTCTTCGCACATGTGTTTCCTTAATATAAAACCTACTTTATAGTTTAAATATCTTATATTAAATACCAAAGGGAGTATATACATATTGGCAAAACTAGCACTACTCAATTGTATTAAATAATAAAGTGATTAGTACCTAGAATATTGTTCTTATATGAACTCAATACAAATAAGGCGATTGAGTATTAATTTTACATACGTTCACTTAACGAAATCTTGGTGATCTTCTCTATCTAATAAATGGGGAGTCTATTTTGAAATCATCCACCCCCCACCCACCCCCTATATGCTTCAACAGGAATCAAGCAAGGGTAGATTGATACAATAGAAACCTCTAGTAAAATGCCTACTTGTAACCTAGTGGATAGTTCCTGGACAAATAACGTCATTTCAACCCCACTGGCTGGGATCAACGGTGTTAGGTCATGATTAGGTGGCGACAATCTTAATTATGGCAAAAAAAATCGTGACACTGCAAATGCTTGTAATATGGCACACAGTAAACCCATATTTTAAAAAAAAAAAAAAAAAAGGGAAGAAAAACAATTAGAATTCGAAAACCCACATAACAAAAGCCTCTTTTTTTATTTTCCTTTATACCGAACAAAAGGAAAACTATGTTTTTCACGTTCTACAGTGCTTCAATCTTCTCTCTCGGTACCTAGCCTTTTCCAATCAATACAGAGATCGCTCTTGTTGTTTTGGAAATGCGTGGTGGTGGTTTTGTTGTTAATAAGTTAGAAAAATAGTTTGTTTGATGAGGTTAATCATGTTGATAGGTAAAGTATTTGAGTGATAACTTGCAGGGTGTGATTAAATTGTTATTTTGAGCTTGGAATTTATGCCCTATATCGTTGTGTTGATGTGTAGATTTATTGAATAATTGTGGTATTAGGCTTGCGGACTTTCAAATGCGTTAAGCTTGGAGTTAAGGTAGTCATGATTCAATTCCCTCTTATGCTTGTGTTTTATGTGTTTATGCGTTGTTTTCATATTATAAATTATTGCTATCTTAACTATAAATTTTTTTTTTTTTTTGGGTTAAAGGGCACGTTTCCACTTGAAGTTTTTGTAAAAGAGTGCTAGGTGCCCCGAAGTTTGTTTAGGAGAAATGTCACCCCAAAAGTAATGAAATTGTAGCAATGTGCCCTAACTGACTCAAACAATCAACGATTAATTGACTAATATATGATTATGTGGCTTTGCCATGTGGATACTCCATTTGTTCTTTAATATAAGACCCAATTAACTTTATTTGAAGAGATTAATGAAGATAAATAAGTTAGTTTATCATAACATGTGTTGTGTATTATTTGATTATATATCAATTTATAAGGTAGACAAATTAGTTTGGATAAAAAAAATATAAATATAAATACTCTAAAATATTTTATTTAGCTTTCTTAATCTCTTCAAAACAGTTAACTGGGTCTTATATTAAAAATTGGAGGAAGTATTTTGCCACTGTGTTATTCCACATATTATGCTATGTCATAGTCATCCTTACTTGGGGGGAAAAAAAATCCCTTCCCCTTCATTGACTGTTAGAATCAATTGACACTCAAGAGTAGGTGAATTTGGTGTAAGATAAAAACTTATGAACTTTGAATATCTTTTCGCATCTTAGTGAAAATAATAAGTATGAAAACAATGAGCCATAAAACCTCAATCAATTAAACAAATCAGATATAATGGAAATATAAGAGATAAGGAAAGAGAATATGCAAACTGTGATTTATACTGGTTTGTCTAATCATCGACAACCTACGTCTAATGCCCAAGCTCCACCTGAGATTTTCAATCTATTATCTTCTTTTTTAATCTAGGCACAAGAAAAACATCTACAATCCCTCAAGTTTCATGTGTACTTCAGAACCTTAACACCTCATGCTTAATCTCTATACTTGAGAATTACTCCCCCTTACAACTTGTAAGGTTACAATATGTTTCTCATTCAAGATTCCCCAATTTTGAGTAACTCTCATGCACAAAGATAGAATGATTACAACAAAAGCAAACTTCTCTCTCTTAGAAGTAAATAATGTTTAACATTGAAGTACAAACGTGGGAATATGAATACAAAGCATCATTTGGTTGAGATTCAGGGTTTTGGCATATTGACGTTGTAGGCATAAGCTCTCTCTCTTTAATTTTGAATGATCTTCTATTTATAATCAATGAACAATAGTTGACCATTAGACACATTCTACCCGTTGAGATCTTCTTCACGTTGAGATTATGACCATTAGAAATAGCCATTGGAAGCTCTAACAAAAAGTTCTTTTTCACCACCATTGAACTCTAATCAATGTTTAATCACCTGTAATCTTCATATAAACTTGATTAGTAATGCTTAGGAATTATATAATCAAGGTTTATATGAGTTTGGAAGAAAATCGTGAAACCTGATATGGTGATTAAAAACTGGGTAGAACTTCACTACGAAGGATCACCATAGTGATGTGGTAATGATCATCACTCGATTTGTCAGTCGAGTGATCTTAAAATTGAATAGTGCATCACTAGAAGTGATGTGTGTCACTTTCATATCACTTGAGTGATCTTTGCTAGTGATAAACTCATTTTGAATCCAAATTTGGTAAATGACCTATCATTAAAAACCTATTGAACTCTAAATTCCAATATAACTAACAAAAAGAATCAGCTCAAAATTCATTATATTCTAGAAGTTATGATCAAATTCATAGTAGTTGGTCTGGAGCAACGTCTTTATACAACGTAACCATGCACTTACAAAATTCATATCTCTTCCAAATAACCATTGTTGAGCTTTATCTTGATGTTATTGAAACTCCTCTTGAATCTAGTTTTATATGCAACAAGTTTCAATCCAAAACTCATTTTCTTCCGAAAGTTATGATCTAAACAAGGACTATTATTCTAGAATATCCTTAGAACTTTGAACATCAACTTCTCAGATCTATATATCTTTCGTCGAAAAATATTTGCACTTGATCTTAGCTTTTGTGAAGCTCATTATAAGTTATGTTTCATATGTAGCAAGTTTGATCTCATTCAAAGTTGTGGTGTAGGAGATATATCCAAATTACTGAACCTCGTTTGGAACGACATGAGAAATTCCAGCATCAACTTCCAAAACTCATGGTTTTTATCTGAAATCTGTTAAGCTTGATCTTAGTTTTGTGTGTTGCATTTGGAGTCTAGTTTTACATGAAATAAGCTTTATCTCAATCAGATATGTGGTTTGAGAGATATGTTCAAAATATCTAACCTCTGTCATGCTTAGCGAAAACAAAGCACAATAGTGTGGTCATCACTACGACATCACTTGAGTGATGCTTCTAGTTATGAAGAACATCACACGAGTGGACACTCGAGTGATCATCTTTGGAGGTGCCACTCGAATGATCACTCGAGTGAAGTTGGTATAACTTCCATATAAGTTATTTTAGCATCAAATTCAATCATTCCAACCCCCATTTGACCATAGAGACCTCCAGTGTCACATCTAAAAGCTTGAATCTTGATATTTCCATTAGATCTTGCAAGTTCCTCTTCCTTCAATCTCTTTTTTCTTCTTCTTTTTAGTCATTCTCCATAATCCAATTAGATAACTTCTTTTCTTTGACTAATATGATGAAGGCCTTTCTTTCTTCACTATTCCTTCTTCTTTTTCCTCTTGATGGTCGTTCTCCACGATCTAGCTCAATAATTTCTTAATTTTCTCGACTTCTTCTCCTCATAGTTGTTAACTTCAATCTTCAATATCTTCTTAATCTTTTTATTGATCATTCACCATAATCTATCATGGTCTCTTCTTTCTTTGCTTGACTATTCTATAAGATATTTCACATTAAATACAATAGTTAATCAATGTGGGAGATAAATATATTATACAAACTTTTTGCTCTTAATATTTTGCATCTATATTTGACATCATCAAAACTAATTATATATAACATATTCCCACGTCCTAATGCCCTTACAGTGACATAGATGATGACATAAACATTTTTACAACAACCAATCACTAGAAGGTCTCTAGGAAGGTCAAAGGGAAAAAAGGATTGAATCTTAGTTTCAAAGCAAATGTGTTTATTATTGTAGTAGATACAATGAGGCTAGCCACACTACCAAGACTTGCGAAGAATCCTAATCCAAGCTAAGCAATGTTGGTGGCTTATGTTACACACCTAGCGGCCTTACCTTTTCAGGTGGCAAGTAGTGTGGTCCTTTATCTTAAACCAATTTTTAATTCAAGTTCTCAGGTTAACTACGACATGCATTAGAGTGTTAGCAGCAGAGCACACATCGGTTTGAACAACTATATACTAGTAAATTAAAAAAAATACTGAAGAGTAAATTTCCCCAGAGGGTTAATGATACAGTCATCCAAATATAATACCAACTAGAGCCGGGAAATTAGGCTGAGCCCATCGGACCGGCCCGTTTAAGCTCTGGCCCGTCAGGGCGAGGCTTGAAAAGTGGACTAGATTTTTGAAATTAGCCCTGGAGGGCCTCGGTCTTAAACGGGCCGGCCCGTTAGGCCCTTTTAACTGTAGCGTCTGAAAATAAAAAAAAATTCATATAAAAATGATGACAAGTGAAATTACTTTAATTTCAATATATTATAATTGAGATAATCGAAAACAATAAAATAATAGAAAATACTGAGTTTTTTTAATTAGATTCATGAAAACATTCCTCACTTTAATTAAGATAGAAGACCAATAAGCTTAATATATATATATAGGGTCGAACAACTAAAATCTCTTGAAAGAATCGTAAATATTGTTTACAGTGTCCATGTTAAAATGATCATTCAATGATTAACGTCTTGTATATGTGGAGCTAAACTAACACCTACCACTTACTTATATTGCTGTCAATTCTGTCTTGACCCAATTACATTTTTGTCCATACCTTACATTATACGGCTTGCTAAAGTTGAATGAGATGTTTTTTAATTTATATTTTTTCCCTTATTTTTAATCTTTGAGATTACCTCAACATACAAACATACCCATCGTCTTTTTGTGTATTATCTGGCCTAATCAATCCGACTTGTGAATATATGAGGCTCAAGACAATTTCTACAAATAAATAAATGAATCAACTTTGTTCTTGATGTGATAAGCAAAGTGTGAGAGGATAAGCAAAGCTAGTTAATTTATGCATACCTTTTATCCTTTCTCATTTTCTATTTTTTTGTGTAATTAATCAAAATGATAAAAAATGCTTGAATATATTTGTAATACCCAGATTTTATTATTGATTATTATTAATAATGTAATACCCCATATTATTATTATTGGTTATTAATAATGATGATGGTGATGATAATAATAGATTGAAATAATACTAATAAAATAATATTGATTAATAATAGAAAAAGAAATAATAATAACAGTAGATTAAAATAATAATATAGAAAAATAAAAATAAAAATAAATTAAATTAATAATGTTGTATTGTTTCTGTGGTAATCATATTATTTTGTAAAAAGTATTATTAGATTAGTCAAGACTAGATCCAAGAATCTAGAAGTTAGTTAGATCAGATTATTTTTTTAATTTTTTTTGAATTCATCATCGGACTCAAAATATAGCTAATAATAAAACTCTACAATTTGTTTTAATTCATTTATTGGGAATTGTAATACCCTGAAATTAATATTTTCATAAATACAGTGTTTTGATTAATGACACCTATTTAAAATAGGTGAATATATGGTCTCAAATTTTGAGATATAATTATTCTATTTTCTAGGAGATCTTTCTTTAGGATTAAGGCAACCTAGGATTAAATTTTCTTAGGAATCAATAAAATACCATAAGGTGCAAATAATTACCATATTAAAGTATGGTTTACAGGAAATTAAAAAGAGCAATAAGGTACTATGGAAAATTCTTAAACCAAATAGGGGAAAATAATAAAATCAATGAATTATTAGGAATTTATTAAGTTAAGTAATTATGCCAAATCTTTATAAATAATCAAGGGATTAATTAAGCTTCATTTAACTTATTATGAGGTTAAATTTACTAAAATACCCTTAATTAACACACTAATGCTTAAACTCATAATTAATTCATAAAAAGCCATAAAGAATTGATATTACACTGAGACCAATTAAGGGGCAATTATTAACAATTAATGAGCAATTAAAACTGCAACAATTAAGACACTAAATTTAATAACTAAATAAGCATAACTAAAAATGAATAATCCTAATTAAAAGGCAATGGCTAATTAAGAATTGTTTGAATGAATTTCTAAGGACTATAATTAAATTAGGAATCCTAAAATATTATAAAATATCATGAAAATACCTAAAACAATTAGAGGGAATTTCCAACAATTAAAGAACAATTAAATCTACATTTAAAAAGATATTAACATTTAATTCTTATATTTTCAAGAATAAGTCATAAAGGAGTATGAAAAGGCTTAAAGTAATTAGGGAATGCTAAAGAATAATTATTGGGCACCTAAATTAATATTAATTGGATTAACATTTATAATTAATCTAGTGGCAAATATTAATAAGCAATTTGGGATATTTTGGCTTAACTAAATATTAAAGCCTAACAAGGGTTCAATATTAGTAGCAAATGAGTTTTGAAAGATCATAATTGATTTGGTAAATAATTAAATCATTACAAATAAACATAATTAAGCTAAATCTAATAGCAAATAAAAGGATCGAAATTAAAAAGTATTTTTCCATAATTAATCATCAAAGGGCCAATATTATTGCTCCAAAACATTATCCAAGTAATTAAATAAAATACAAAACAAATGAAAAAAATAAAAGAGAAGAGGGGAGGACGTATGAGTGGTGAGGTGTGAAGAACAAGGAAATGTTTAGCCACATGTGGAATCAAGAGCAAAGGCTTGATGCTCAAGCCTTCAAATCTTCATGCGCAAGCCACAATTCTTGATGACCAAGAAAAGAAAAAGAGTGAAGAGGAAGGAGGGTGGAGGCACGGATGAGGGGGGATGGAGAGTGAGGATGAGAGTTTGAAAATTTTCCCCAATCCAATGGCCAAAATTCAAGAGGAAGAAGCTTGTTGGAGGTGTTGGATTTTTCCTATAAATAGGAAGCTTTCCTCTTCATTCTCCTCACACCAAATCAAACTCCAAGAGTTGATTTCTAAGAGGAGCAAGAAGGAGGAAGGAGAGCAAGAAGCTTCAAGAGGTAAGCTTGTTCTTAGTTTTATAGCTTTTAGTTTTTAGTTGTTCTTAATAGTTTTAATATAGATGTTAGTTTTAATCTAGTAAATAGGTAAAGTAATTCCCCATAATTGTTTTCAAGCCTTATTGCATCAATAGATGCCTAACAAGGTGGAAACATGTTGGGGAGTGACTTTTAGGATTAAGGGAACAAGTTAGAGTAAGATAAAAGAATTCTGAAATTTCCGGGTTTTTAGAGTCAGCTGGATTGAGAGCGTTATTTTATGTGCAAAAGTATCTTCAAAAATTCTGACATAATTCATGGGTATAGTAGACATGTATAGATTTCCATTTATATAAAATATGTGTCATTTAGAGTTCTGTAGAGGGAGATAAAAATTCTGGAAATAAGGCTACGTTTTTCTGAAAAAATTCTGGGCAGCGTATGAACACATGAAAACTGGGAATGACTCGTGTAATCTGGGCATGAACAAGTATTTTTCCTTGAAACTATACATCTTAAGGATTCCGGGAAATTTTACGGATCTTCGTTTCGATTTTTTTAGAATTAGTTATGATTTTTCAAAGTCAGGTGAAAATCAGCCCAAATGTTGACTAGTAGCGTTTTTTACGAAAATGAAGGAAAAGAAATTGAAAAATAATTCCACCAGGGGTAAAATGGTCATTAGTGACTAAGATATCTATTAGGATATTATTGGTGAATTAATAAATGCGATATTACCCTTATAGGATACACGTGACCACACTCCGATCAATGAACGTACCGATATCACCAACGGAGGTACGGACGCGTACTGTAACACTAACTCTGATGCTTATGGTATATTTGTATGTGATAGATATGTTCGTAGACTGTGACTCTATTTTGAAAATTGTTGATACATATACAGCTGTATACGGGTTATAGTCATGATAACGCCATTATGTTTTCCTAGCGCTGAGGACACGGATGTACACCGTGGCACTGGTGAATAGTACAGACTGTAGTAACATGCATATGCAGTGGCTGGGTTTTGTTATTACCTTGATATGTGATTATTGCTGTATTGTCATGAATATCTGTCATACATAACTATACATAAGCATGAGGTTAACCGTTACCTGGGGTTCAATGGTAATTGAACCTCAGCTCTTACCATAGCCTCAGGATCCGGAGGAGGCAAGACCGGGGACAAGGGTAAGCAGGCCACATGAAGTCTTGGACGATGGATTTCCTTTTGATTTTTGTGTTCCCGAATTTTTAATTATGCAACTATTCGGATGACTATATTAGCAACCAGATACACCAACGATGAACGTTTATCAGTTACTCGCTTTGTTTTTAAAAAAAATATTAACTCCGATGCGCCACTCTGATTAAACTCTGATCGAACTATTTTGAAAACGCTTTAGAAATTGAGATGTTACATTTTTGGTATCAGAGCAGGCATCCTGGCATGAAGTTAACTAAGTTACTCCAAACAGTCTGGTGTCTAGAAAGGGGTTTTGTGGTTGGCAATCAGTCCCCGTGAATTCGACGAGCCTTCCACAAATACACCTGCCTGGCCAGATTGTTTAAGTAACGAAGTTAGGTTCTAAGCCTTCAAAAGCATTTTTATCTGGTATGAACCCGCCTCAGTTATAATCAACCATTGGTGCCGAAGGTAGGGCTAGTCTATGTGGATCAGCCAATCAGTCGCCGTAAAGTCGGTGAGGCTCCCATGATATGAAAGTGGAGCCAAATACCCAAGAGGGGGGTGAATTGGGTATTTTAAAATTTCTTATCACAAACTCTGTTTTGGAATACTAAAAACAGAGATAAACAGAGTAAGGGAACAAATAGCTGAACACAGGAGAATTTATACTGGTTCGGTCTTAATCACTGACCTACGTCCAGTCCCCAGAGTCTCTGGGATTTCCACTATATCAAAGACTACACACTTTACACTCAGGAAGTGATTCTCTCTCTCTAGAACTCACTCCCCCTTACAAGTTGTAATCGATGATTTCCCAAATCACCAAGCCCCCTTGACTTGTGATTCCTTTACAATGAATAATAATTTGAAAAACTCTCTCACAGAGTAGATGTAGATAAACACTGAAGTTCCTTTGTCAAAAGACACTATACAAATGAAAACTGAAAGAAAAGAATGAGAACTCGATTGTAATTCACTCTTCAGTTGTTGTTTCTTGTAAAGTCTTGAATACTTCTATATTTATACTCAAGGATCATCATATGACTGTTGCTCTTCAAATAGATCCGTTGGAGAAGTTGTACCAAGGTTGAAAACTGGTTTTGGCAACTTCTTTCTCTAATATTCTTCCTGATTCAGTTGTCCAAGTAGCCAGTGTTATCTCTTTGTGGATTTGACCGTTGGAGAGATGATTTCCTTTTATAGAAATCAATCTTTGATGATTTGTAACCGTTGTGTAATTGATTTGGTCAGAAGAGATAAGATTTCTGGATAGCATTTAATAGTTTCCACTATTCTTGCTTTCTGTTTCAACTCCTAATAAACATCCTTTGATCCTCTGAAATCCACTAACAAAGTCGTTAATCATAGCAGGGAATATCAGAGAGTAATATGGCAAAGCATTAGGGTCAAATAAGAGTGATTTCTCAAATCAACAATTTTGAAATTCTGGATCAGCGTCATGAACTCGAGCTTAGTTCTTCCAGGTTCGAGTTTAGAGCTTCAGTGTGTGAAAACATCTAAGTTCAAAACTTATAAACTGGAGGTTTGTAATCCAAACCTGAGGTTCTCAGCTTATCTAAAGATCACTTGCTCTCGGGTTGATTTGAACTCGAGTCTGCTATGTTTAAGCTCGAGTTTAATTCATCCAGAGAAAGGTGTCTCGATTTTGAGTCCTAGAGAGTTTTATGTTCAAAAGGCAAACTCGAGTCCATTAGTGACAGGCTCGAGTTTGGCACTGTTTAAGATAAACTTAATTTTAGTTCTCAGAAGATAAACCTGAGGTTTGTAAACCAAACTCTAGAGTTTCCTTATTTTGAAAACACACTTTGCTCTCTGGAACTTTTAAGCTCGAGTCTAAGATCTTAGGCTCGAGTTTGGCTTACTTTTGAAATACTCTTAAAGTCTTTGTCCAGAGATGAACCGGAGGTTTGTGAAATAAGTCTCAGGTTTACTTTGGTTTGAAAAACTTCTGATCAAGTGTAGGCTCGAGTTCATAAAGATGAACTCGAGTTTACATGCTTTGTAAACTTCTTGTGTGATTTCAAACTGGAGAACTTTGTTCTTAATGAAACAATGCAGAGTTTATAAAAATCTTTAATTTAAAAATACTTCCCGCCAAAGATGAACTCGAGTTTGCCATAACAGGCTCGAGTTCATAGGTTATAAAAAAAATATGAAGGTTTTTCTTTGGGAAGTGCAAACTTGAGGTTTGAAAAGAGAGGTGTCGAGTTTGAAACAGTCTTTTAGAAGTGCAAGCCTCTCTGTCATTGGTGAACTTGAGTTTGACAGTTGTCAACTCGAGTTCACTCAAACTCTTGAAAAAGTCTAAGTCCAAACTTCAGGTTCAATCTCAAGTTTGAGGTTCATCTTGGCATGTTTACCTACTCTGTCAAAAGCAGGCTCGAGTTTACACATAGTAGGCTCGAGTTTGTTTCTGACAAGATGTTTTTGTTTGATTTTGACAAGTTTGAAACATTTTGATCTAGAACAAAAACATCTCCACTTTGTTTACAATTGTTAGTAATCATCAAAACACATAGAGAACTAACATGATAGACATCTACCTCGCCAATCGGTTTGACTAACTAAGTTAGGCTCTAGGCCATTGTTTTAGAGAATATCTTGAAAACAAGTACTAATATAACGTTTGGTGTGATGTTGTAGAGATGGACAGAGAAGGTTCCCCTTACATGAATTACCATGGGAAAATGAGACGAACTGCACGTAAATCGGCAGTTCCCGAGCTAGTAGGGATGAGACTGAATCCCGATCCGATTTACCCTCTGCCCGCACCGAAACCTCAGGTTATACCGTTGTACCCCGCCCCTGCAAACAACCTTGAACTACCATACAACCTCGACTACCCTGTTGAACATCTAAATGACCCGGAGCCTGAATACCACCCGACACCAGACTATCCTGATAATCTGTACGACCCTAACCCTATACCAGCTGTACCCCTAAACGTAGTACCTGCACCAGGAAGCCCGGCAGGATCGCATCACTCCTCAGTTGGGGATAATTTCGATTACATCGAGATAGCAAACCTGGTAGGTGAAGATGACCTGGTAGGTGAAGATGTTGACATCGGTGATGATTTCATCGAGTTAGCTGACCTAGAAGGTTAGACTGGAAGGGAAGGGAGACATAACCAAGAACCAGTTCAAGAAAGCAGTGGAGATACGTATGACGCATAGTAGTAGATATAGATGCTATTATAGTACTCCTTTAGAAGACCCTAAGGAGATAGTCAAAGTAAACAACGGGTTGTAATATAGTAACTACGCTGATAAGTGTATTTTGACATTGTGAAATATTCATTATGAATATATATATAAATGATGTGTGGTATCTAAATTTGTTTTGTCTTTCTCTAATGTTTTTATCTATTAACCTTTCGAATTAGAATATGGCAACTTTAAGAGGAGCCGGAGCTCCCAGAGGCCAAGACCGAGGCAGAGGTCGTGGTAGACAACCTCAAATAGTACCAATACATGAACTTGACCAACAGGAACCTCTACCACCACCACCTCCAAATGAAATCCAAGAAATGAGGAGAATCGTACAAGAGCAATGAGTACTCATTGATACGCTCCTCGTTAACATACAAGGAGGAGGAAACAATGGACAAAACAAGGAACAACAAGCTGAAGGTGAACAACAGAATGCTGAGGAAGAAGAAGACAACCACGAACAGGATGACGAACAAAGCAATGCATCTGAAGGGTCCAATCGATCTCAATCGCCTCCCCAACAGGAGAGAGCGATCACTACAAAAAAGCAGGATATTTGTAGCAGTCAAAATCGCACATTTGTAGCGGTTCTTGACGCGACTAACGACATTTGTCGCGGTTAGACAAACCGCAACGAAAATCACCGAAACAAAACCATTTGTAGCGGTTTAAAAAAGCTACTACTACAAGCACATAAACCGCTACTATAACTGTAGCGGGTAAAGCTAACCGCCACTATATAAGGCTAAGCTGACTACTTATATATACACAATTGTGGTGGTAAAAAAACCGTTACAAAATGAAACAAATTTGGCGCCATTTTTCATTTTAAATTTGTCACGGTTATATAACCGTTACTAAATTGTCCAAATATCTGAAAAAAAGTTTATCGCCATAATATTTGTGGCGGTTAATAACCGCCACAAATAATTCCCGCCAATATTTTTACAAAAAAGTTTTGGCGCCATTTTTTATTATTTTATATTTGTGGCGGTTTGGAAACCGCTACAAAAATTCACGTGATTTGTTTGAAAAGTAGTTTTAGCACATTGGTATTTGTAGCGGTTTTATAACCGCTACAAATTGGTGAAATTTTTTTAAAAAAATTATTTAACAATTGTTATTGTAATTAAAAAATGTTGAATTATTACTCATTTACGTTTTTACTGAAAATAAATGATATTAAAATATGATATTTGATTGTATAAGGTAGTATAGATATGGAAAATAATGAGAATGTCTAAGTATAATAACAATAATTTATGAGTTAGTTAAAATAAAATGAATTATAAAACAAAAGTATTAGAAAGTGGATCGATGAATAAGCATGTGAAAGTAGAAAAGAAGTTGAAAATTGAAAAATGTACCGGTAAAATAAAAGAAGTTAATATCAAGAAGGTAGAAGAAAAAACAAATATTTCGATAATCACTAGATATGATCAAGCTGAGTGATACTTACCCAATTCAAACACTTTGCCTCAGTTGAGAAAACTTAGAAATATGAGAGAAGAGGGAGAGAAAATGTGTGTAGAAATAAGCATATTGAATGTGATTTGGCGAGGGTATTTATTTTGATCTCAACTTGTCACTTGGTAGCGGTTGTGGTTGCGGTTTTTGTAGCGGTTTATATTAGTAGCGGTTTTTTTGATGTTTTGTAGCGGTTCATGTCAGCAGCGGTGTATTTGATAATTGGTAGCGGTTTTAAACCGTGACCAAAAAATTTTTTGGGTTTTTTTAAAAAAATAAAAGTGAAATGAAGAGTAGGGATAATTTTTCTTCTCAATCTTCGCCAGCCTCCCTACAAAGAAAGTTTGTATAAAAAGTTACATGTGAGTTAATATAGAATAAGACATAGAAAAATTTTGTGAAGTGATATTTTTATATTTCATGTTGCAGATATTAAAAAACGTACCGAACTATAGGTAAAGTGTCATCGCCGTTTGGGAAGAAGTTTTTGAAACTGGCGGGCTGGAGCGGCTCACAATCGTAGGCGACGTTCTCACCATCACCCATATCGTAAAGGCCCCGAGGCTTTAAGTGAACCACCATATTCCAATCCCTGTGCCTCTCATCGGCGACATAATAAATCTGATAGGCCTCTATGGCGAGAATATACGACTCGTCATCTTCAGATTGACCAGTGTGAATAGGCCAAGAGAAATTCACGGATGTGATGCCTAAGTCATCAGTCGTGAGTCCCCGGGACGTTGTCGTATTTGCCCACAAACACTTGAACAGCGTCACAGAGAAAAGGCCTTGGTAAGTTATCCTGACCACATCAAGCAGCTTTCCATAATACGGGACGTCACCGAACTGCATGTTCCCATCACTACTGCTTGCATAACTCCTTGTCCCAAACGTGCCATATACACCCGAGTTTTGGGTCAGCAATCCCTGATCTCGTGAAACCGTGCAAAACTTGAAGCCATTGACATTGTATGCTGTAAATCTTTGGGCGTGGTCAAGCGGGCCGAGTGCAAGAGCTCTGAATTTTGGTAAGTGGGGGTTGTGGTCATTCATTATTCTCCTCCTAAAACAACCCTGGAATTCTCTGTGGACCTTTCTGTCAATTTCGGAGGATGTCTGTGTACGGATCCTCAGCCGACACTTCACATGACTCCTGAATTCCCTGCAATTAAACATGTGATGACGAGCAAGAAATGTGCCTATAAAATGTAAGGAAACATATAGGATAACATATATATATATATATATATATATATATGTGTGTGTGCAATCCTTACTGAAGGTACGGTTCAACTTTAGTACAGTTGATCAAGACATGTCTATGTGCTTGAAACTTCTCAAGTGCCGTGAGTTTGAAGTTCTCACGTCCACCAACTGGTTTACCAACACGAGGGAATAACAACTCTAAAGCTGATGGCTCTGGCTCTGGCTCAGGACAATCGTCCACACGAGGTAGTCTGTTGAATGACGTCTCAATGTCATCAAAGTACCTAGAACAAAAATACAAGACCTCATCCCCAATATAACCTTCTGCTATTGAACCTTCAGGCCACGCCTTATTCCTCACGTAAGATTTCAGTTTCCCAAGGAACCTATAAAGTAATGAGGGAAAATGTCGATACATCAATGGTTAAACATGCGACTTGGAAGTAATGTAATGCTAAAGTAATTAATTTTAAAAGAGTACCTCTCAATAGGATACATCCATCGGTAATGAACCGGGCCAGAAAGCTTTGTTTCATGAACAAGGTGTATTGTCAGGTGAACCATGACCGTGAAAAATGAAGGAGGAAATATCATCTCCAAATGGCACAGCGTAAGAATGATTTGCTGTTGCAGCTAGTCGAGCTCCTCCACGATCAACACCTTGGAACACAACTTCCGAAAGAAAGTACAAAGCTCGACCAAAACAATCGGCACATCGAGAGGCAGTGTTTTTTTTATGGTCAGCGGAAGTAACTGCTGCATAAGCACATGTGAGTCATGACTCTTTAGCCCAGTAACCTTTCGAGCCTGCACGTCTACACATCGTGAAATGTTGCTTGAATACCCGTCAGGAACTTTTATTTTCTTCAAAGTGGCGAGGAAGATTTCCTTATTCGGTTTTGTCAGGGTGAATTTTGCCGGTTGAAATCTGTCATGCTCATCCAGCCACGCGTCTGCACGAACCCCCATCTTCTGTAAATCTTTCCTCGCTTGAAGATGATCTTTTGACTTCCCTGGTTCGTTCATAATCGTGTACAAGACATTGTCGCACACATTCTTTTCAATGTGCATGACATCCAGACTGTGTTGGAGCAAATTATCTTTCCAATATGGAAGAGCGAAGAACACGCTTATCTTCCACCATTGCTGGGTCGTAGAACCAGAAGCCCTAGCCTTCTTTGTCCCGGCCTTTGCTGGGTCGTCTTTTTTCCCATACTCAAATTCAACATTCACAATTTGCTCTATGATATCTACACCGGATAAATTCCGAGGAGGTCCTCTTCTTTCCTGTTGCCCATTGAAACGATTGCGCTACAACCTAAACCTGTGTGTAGCATCGAGAAACCTCCGATGACCCATGAAGCACCACTTATGACTGTGGGGAAGGCGCACTGAGTCAAAGTCAAAATTGCAAGCCGGACATGCAAGACCGGTATGCACATTCCACCCAAATAATGTTCCCAGTCCAGGGAAGTCACTGATAGTCCACATCAACGTCACACGCAAGTTGAACAGTGTCTTCTCGTGCGCGTCATACGTCTTGACGCCTACATTCCACAACTCCACCAACTCGTTGATAAGCGGTTGTAGATACATATCGATGTCATTTCCCGGTGCCTTTTTGCCCGGAATGGTCATGGACATAATGAAGGAGCTCTGTTTCATACACATCCAAGGGGGCAAGTTGTAAGGTATCAAAACAACTGGCCATATACTATAACTTGTGCTAAGATTACCAAACGGATTAAAACCATCGGTCGCCAAAGCAAGACGAACATTTCTAGGGTCCGCCGCGAAATCAGGAAAGTCTGAGTCGAACGCTTTCCATGCTTCACCATCACATGGATGTCTGAGTTTACCATCTTCGTTCTTGTCGGCTTCATGCCACCTCATATGCTCAGCTGTCTTAAACGACATAAACAATCTTTGTAAGCGAGGTTTTAAAGGGAAATACCTTAGAATCTTTGCGGGCTTCTTCTTCTGCTTTTTTCCCTTCTGAATTGTCCTGAACCTCGAAGTGTGACACTTCTTACAAGTCTCCCTCCAAGCGTCCTCCCCCCAATAAAGCATGCAGTCGTTGGGGCAAGCATCGATTTTTTCGTAGTTCAATCCTAATCTGTTGATTATCTTCTTGGCCTCATAGAAGGTTGAGGGAATGTCCGCGTCAGGGAAAGCATCTCGTAATAATTCCAGCAGCATCGACATCGCCTTATCAGTCATCCCACACATGCACTTGATATGGTACAATTTAATCAAAAAGGATAATTTTGAGTATTTTTGACAACCTTGATACAACGGACGATCGCTCTTATCCATTAGGCTGAAAAATTCTCGAGCTGCTTCATTCCTGTAGAAAACTGGTTGAGCACCTTGCACTTCTGCCGTGAAGTTGTTGTCTTGAACACCAAAAACGTCGCCAACAGCTTCATTAACCGGATCATCTTGATCTAGTTGATTTCCTACTTGTGAGGTTTGAGGAAGATGATCCCCATAGCTCATACCACGTTTCTCACCATGAACACCCCAGAATGTATATGCTTCTAGGAAGGGCTTATTAAGAAGATGTTCCATAGCACCTTCTCATGTTTGCCACTTCTTAAACTTACATCTACAACAAGGACACACAATCTTGCCATTAATGCTAGCGTGAGAGAAGGCGAAATCTAAGAAATTTTTCAATCCCGCTAAATACACAGGAGAACTGCGCGGCATCTTGATCCATGACTTATCCATTTGTAGTAATCAAAGCAAGGAAAGTATACAAATGTGTAGACAATGTGTAATAAATTTCATCTCAGTACTTGAGATCTTTAAATGCAATCTGGGAGCGACATCAACCGCTACTATTTTGTAATTCAATTTTGTAGCGGTTATAAAACCGCTACCAATTCGAATTGTAAAATAGTCGCGGTTCTATAAACCGCTACAAATTTGCATTGAAAATCCCGCGTAAACTAGTCGCGGTTATGAAATCGCTACGACAACCGGTACCAAATGATGATGGTTTAAAAAATTGGCGGTTATTTAATACAAGTTGTGGCAGTTTTGCTTGTAAACCGCTACAAAATTTATAATCATATATTTTTTACCACAAATTATAAACTCCGTTTATTATTTAATAAAATTTAAATTTAAAAAATCTACAGAAAAAAATAGATAACAAATATTTAAATTTTAAAAAGCTAATGGAAAAAAGTTGATAACAAATATTACAATTTAATAACATTGTCAACAAACATCCGGGGCGTACAAAATGAACTATTAAAGAAAATAATAACTAAGTATCAGGAGCTCGATGATCAAGTCCTGTCTCAGGGGGTCTCTCTCAGGGGCGACGCGGGCCCGACCAGAGGTAACATCGTCCTCGTCTTCACCAGCAACAAGTTCCGGACGGGGAGGCGTGGGAGGCGGGTGATCCGGGGGGGAATCCTCGAAGATGAACGAAGGGGGAGGCTCAGGAGACGGAAACCGTCTGTTCGGCAGCAACTCTGTCAAGGCCCCGGCAAGTGACTGCCAGCTATGCCTTTGAGTAGCGAACCAACTGTTGAGACTGTTAGTTCTCTGATGGTTTTGATGATTGCCAACAACTACAAACAATTAAAGAGGTTTTGCTCTTAAGTGTTAAAATCTTGTTGAAGAGAAAACCTCGAGGTTGGTTTTTCAACCTCAAGGTTGAGCCTTACAAATGGTTTTAAGGTTAAGTGTCAAAACTTGGTTTCACAAAAGAAATACGTGAAACCTCGAGGTTGGAAAGTTAACTTCGAGGTTCAGGCCTTATCGAAAACCCCAAGTTTTACATTTAGACTTATAACCTCGAGTATCAAGAGCTAACCTCGAGTTTTGATCCATCCAGAGAAGTCATGGTTTTCATCAAGCATGGAAACCTCGAGGTTCATGTTTCAACCTCGAGGTTGGACACTTTGGTTTGAAACTTAAGCTTGAAGAAAAACACATTGACCTCGAGTATGAGTTATCAACCTCGAGTATTATGACTTACAGAGAGCAACAGGTTTTCAAGTCTTTATGAAAACCTCGAGGTTAAGGTTGTAACCTCGAGGCTAAGCTTTATGATTGAACACTGAACTTCATTTTCTCAAAGGCTAACCTCGAGTATGGTTTTCTGACCTCGAGGTTGTCGAGTTTCTATGAAAACTGAAGGTTTGAAAATAACTTCAAACCTCGAGGTTACCTTTGGAACCTCAGGGTTTGTGAGTTTATGAAAGGTTTGAAAAGGTTTCTTTTTAAGGGAAACCTCGAGGTTCATATTGCAACCTCGAGGCTGGACGTTTTAAAATCAACAAATTGCCTGAACCTTTCAAGCTAACCTCGAGGTTGGATGAACTGACCTCAAGGTTAGTGACCGTTGGTGCTTTTTCAAATCTGTGAAATCTGCTATATCTTGTTATTTGATCTAATTGCTTTCATACATCATTCACTCATGATCCCAGATATGTTTGACAAAGTTTGTTGAGTGATTTCAGTTAGCACAGATCAAGATTAATGAAGAATTGAAAGAAAAAGCAAAAAGGTGAACAGTGCATTTAATGCATCTGCACAATCTCACCTACTTTCAGCTAATCCTTCTGAGCACGCCTAATGAACGTTAAAGGAAGTTTACTACATCAAGTAAAGTCAATTCCAACAGGTAAAAACTCAGAGAGACACATTAGACATCATTAGCACTTGGATTAGCAGAAGATATAGAGAGAGAAGAAGCTTAAACTTGCACCAAGGTTCTGCAAATGATCTCAAACGACTAGAATTATTTTTCAACGGTCATTTAATGTTCTCTACCTATAAATAGAGAGCATTAACTCCATTTGCAGTGGATACACCTACTCTGAGCGAAATTCTACTAAGTTCATTTATTGTGTATTAGCTTTCACTTGTAAAGTATCATACTTGATACAAGCACTTCAGTGTTCATCATATCTACTCTGTAAGAGAGTCAAATACTTGTAAATCATTTATTGATTGAGATAACTACAAGTCAGGGGACTTGGTAGTTGGAGTGTATTGATTACAACTTGTAAGGGGGAGTGTGTTCTAGTGAGAGAACAACCCTTAGTGCAGAGTGTGTAATCAATATTGTTGAGTTAGTGAATTGAAAATTCCAAGTGAGGCTTGGGGACTGGATGTAGGTCAGGAAAGGACCGAACCAGTATAAATTGCATTGTGTTCAGCTTCTTCTCCTTATCCTCTCTGTTGTGCCCTGTTCTGAGTGATCAAAAACAGAACAAGTTTCGAAAATTTTAAAGATACCCAATTCACCCCCCCCCCCTCTTGGGTTTAAAGATACCCAATTCACCCCCCCCTCTTGGGTATAAAGCTCCTGCTTTCAGAGACTTTCCTGCATGCGCCTAGTCCTGGCCTCATTCCTGGCCCTCTCTGCAGCAACCTTCTCGGTAACCTTCTCGTCAAGCTGCTTGGCAACCTGCACGGCAACTTTCTCGGCAATCATCGTATCAACCGCATCAGGTGGTAGCATGCTCAAGCTAGAGGTCCTGGCGGCAGAGGAGGAGGAGGCCTTGTCGTACACCATACTAAGCCTGGTGCCTAGCCCAAAGCCCCTAACACGGCCAGGATGCTCGACTGGACCCACAGCAGCTTTCAATGCGGCCGTAGGATCAATAGAACCCAGTGACTCCGGGGTCTACGACGCTCGCAATTCCTACTGGCTCTGCTCAATCCGGGCCTGACGCATATATTTCATAAAATATTAATCAATCAATTAAATTAAATTTACATATACAACATTAACCATATAATTAGTTTTTGTAAATTACTATTATCTCCTCTGCTTCCTGAGAGATCGGCGTCCCATCACGGTGCCTATGGGTGCGTGTCCACAACTGCCTATAGTCCGTCTGGCGGTTCTCCTCCCGAGCCTTCTCTTGCTAAAAGAATATAACATTTGTTATGTCTAAAACAAAACAATAGTCATTTAACGTGCCATTAACTTAACTTTTAACATACCATCTCACTGTACGTCACAGCAAACGTCTTGGATCCTCCCGTGTGATTGATCCTTTGAGCTGCCCTGCTTCTGGTGTTCCTCTGCGATAGAGCCTGCAAAATAAATGAGTTGTTTATGCAATTAAGGTAAAATATAGGTGTAGTTAATTAAAACAAATTTTAAACTATACAATACCCTCATGATTAATTCAAAAACAAAACTATGATTAATTAAAAAACGTACCTGTCCATTTGCACTCCTCCTATATGTTGGAAATTATGCCCTAGGGGCAATTCATTGTACTTTGGATATTTAAGTTATTTAAAGCATTCTCTTTTGTTATCATTTTCGTTTGCATGTTCGTATTGATAACTGCATCTCTGGGTAATCTTACAGATTATCCTAAATGTCCCTGGTCGGTCATCTACACGGGAGTGAAGATGAAATAAGACCAGTATGACTTTGATGAGGTATGGAGATACGAGTCAAAGTCATGGGCACTTGTAAGAGTACAAGGTGCTCGACCGACCCACTATGAGAAAGCTGCATGGATTAAGTCATAAGCTTATCTCATGTATAACCGCGTCACGACGCTCTATGACCTGAGATCATCATGGATTCCTAGATGATGAGTCACTAATCTTTGACCTGGTCAAAAGTCACCTTTGACCGGGTGATGATAAAGGCTAGGATCAGGATCAGTGGTTTTCATGCGGAGGAATGTGAGTGGTCAAGATGGGATTTGTCCCTCACATATGTAGAGAGATAATGTTGGGCCCCTCGATGAGTGAGTCTAAGAAATGTATGGCCATACTGTGATGGAAAGGTGTTTCCATTTCACTTATTAGACTACTCGAGAATCGAGAAAGCAATGGTCAAGAAAAGGAAGTTGACATTATCCATGCCTCATCCTTGACCAAATTATCGCGTGACAAAAAGGGACGTGACATGGTTGTACGATAGGTAGTATCGTGTCATCGATCCCATGTGAATTGGGTAGTTGCAATGTCTTGCTAGAGGCCGCTTGCGACTTGTGGGCTGATACAGTGTTGGCCCACTGCCAATCTCATATGGGCCTGCAGGATCGCACACAAGAATAATCCAACACGGGTGAAAGTGTCCAGGTTCATTGAATCTCAGACTAATCTGAGATTAAATGAATACTAAATTTGATCTAGGATTTATATATATATATATATATATATATATATATATATATATAATTCGAAATTAATATATATATTATAAATTGAGATTATAATATTATATATGATATTTGTTTAGTATTTAATTTATTTGATAAATTAAATATCTGAAACAAAAAGAGATATTGTATCTCATTTAATTTCGAATAAAGATATCGTATATCTGTTTAATATTAAATTGAGATATGGTATCTCAGATTTAATTAAATAGATAGATATCATACCTCAGATTTAATTTATGATGATAAATTAAATCAAAAGGCTTTAAATTTAGATTTGATTTAAATTCAAAATTCGAATTTCCAAATCTGGCTTTTAATATATTCAATTACATTTATGAGATGGATGTGATTGATATGTTGACCAGATTCAAAAATCCAAATTTCCAAAATTAATAAAGGATTAATTTTGGTTATATAATACGCCTATCGGGTTTAGAAAAACCTACGGGATTTTCAGTCGAGCGTATTCAGAAAAGCCGCGAGAAACCTTAGAGCAACTTGAGAGAGAGACGCACAAGAAGCGCTAGCACGCTGCCATAACCGTGTTTGTCGATTGTTCGTGTGGATACCAGTAGAGGAAGCCGATCCAAGAGTCGACTTCTGCTGATCGAAAGAACCAGACGCGGACGTGTTGTTCGAGATGGTAGCCCACCTGATCAAAGGAACGGAACGCGGACTAGTTCAACACAAGGTATGATTCGGTTTCCTTAACTCTGATTTAAACGTCATTGAGTGATCCTTCGGAAGGATTCGTAAGAAATTTTAATCCGCTGCGTGTACGAATCCCTACAGTGGTATCAGAGCCAACTCAGCGTACGTTTAAATTGGGTTTCTCTACATGCCGATATATATGAAATGTATGTAATAAACCGAATTTTGAATCAAGAAATTAAATCTTGAATGCTCTATTTTGATAATTCGCGTTAGGGTTTCACGGCCGTTATTCTTGTGGTTCTGAATCATAGAAGTCGGATGATCTTGATGAGATCAGAAGACGATAACACAGGGGTCAATCATGATCGGAGACGTCATATGTTTTTGGTCGCATAGATCACGTTCTGAAAGGTTCGAACGTCGATTACGCATCAGAGACCTATGACGACTCGGACGTTCATGACGGCGGATGGAAGAATTCGATTCAGACATCGCTTTTGGGGGTTAAAATTTGATTTTATGAAAGAAATTTCCTTTTAAAAATATGCTGTTTTCAAAATCTCCAGGGGGCGCTGCCCCCCTACACCCCCCGCACGGGCGCTGCCCCTTGACCCCGCCCACTAACCGGCTAGCGGGACCGCCGTAGGGACCGGCTGATTGTCGTAGCGCGAGTAATCAAATCAAAGTGATATAAATTAGAGAATTTTATCATGAGTAATATTTTATTTCATAAATGTATGAATTAAAATATGTTTATAATTTACCTTTCAAAGTGTTGTTTGGGTATGGTGAACAAGATGGCTCTAGGGTTGAAAGTTTTGTATATGGCCTGCGTGCCATGCCTCTCTCTAAATATTCTTGACGTACATTCTCTTCTCATCTCACTCCCCTCGTATGTGAAACGAGGTTTCTAACTATGTACTTTCTTTTATATTATTTAGAGAAGTCCTCTCATTGGCTTGAGGGGACTACAGGTTAGATGAGCCATGTTGTTCACGAGTTTTAATTATGTTTTGATATGATCACTGCATGATTAGTTTAGACCTTATATGATATACAATAAATGATTGCATTCATATAGGTAGGAATAATAGGAGATTTAGTTCACAAATGGAATAATACCCTCTAAATAAAATCTTAAGTCACAATGCTGTCAATTAATGAATACTTGCCAAAATCTCGATCACCCATTTGTATGTTCCACCAAAGTGGATGCATTTGAGTAATCATGGTGAGGCAAGAGAGTAATGGTGATACTCAACATTCATTGTTGTCTTGACTTAATTGAGATCATCAAAACGGTTTTGGATCTCAAGGCATTAGATGGGATTAAACATGCCAGATCATATGATGATCGAATCCCATAAAGATCTAAGAGTTACATGTGATGTAATTGGCAAAGCAGTTGCCTACCTAAATAACTTATTTTAAGCGTCCTGCCAAAGCGGACTTAAATTTAAGCCAAATATGGATCTTAGCCCACTAATTATAATGAGGGTTGTTAATTTAGTGGGAGAATATTAACTGACTTTGCATATCTTTTAATTGTAGAATCATGTCGACCACTAACACCGCAACAACATCAATGCGATCACTCCTTGAGAAGGAAAAACTGAATGGGACAAACTTTCTTGACTGGTTTAGAAACTTGAGAATTGTTCTCAAGCAGGAAGGAAAGCAATATGTCCTTGATCGACCCATTCCTGAGGAGCCTGCAGCCAATGCTCCAAGAGCTGAGAAAGATGCTTACACGAAGCATACTCGTGACTCTGTGGATGTAGGATGTTTGATGCTTGGCATCATGGTTCCAGAGCTCCAAAGAGATCTGGAACATGTGGAGGCTTTTGAGATGATTGGTCATCTCTGTTAGTTCTCGATGAGTTTTGATGATGATTGAACAATTGGAAAGACTTGAAAACTATAAAGATAAGTTTTAGGATGCAAAAATTAGTTTTCCTTGCTATCAGAGGAAAACTCGAGTTTTGGTCTATGGCAAAACTGATCAAAAGCCATCACCACCAGTTTTCGTAATCACTGCCAGTTTTGAACTTGTGAAAGTTCAAAACTCGAGTTTTGGCCTGGCAGAGAGGTTTGCAAATCTTCTAAGTTTGTCACATCTCAAAACCTCCGGTTTTCATTCATCACTGCCAGTTTTGAACTTCTCTTATTTTGGAAAAAGTTCAAAACTCGAGTTTTGGGAACCAAAACTCGAGTTTTGAAGAGACAGAGAGCAATTGATTTTTCTCCAGTTCATCACCGCCGGTTTAGAGACCATCACCACCGGTTTTGAGACCATCACCGCCAGTTTTCAACTGTACGTGTATTTTCCAAAGTTTTCATAAAATATGAAAACTCGAGTTTTGGAATCCAAAACTCGAGTTTTGGCAGGACAGAGAGCCTTCAAACTTTACCCAGTTGAAAACCGCCAGTTATGAATCAAAACTCCAGTTTTCAAAGTTTTGAACTTTGTACCAAAAGTTCAAAACTCGAGTTTTGACAGACCCGAGAACAATGAAGTTTTGCCAAACTGAACACTGCCAGTTTTCACATCAACACCTCCAGTTTTGAACTAAATCATGTTTTGCCATGAATAGTTCAAAACTCGAGTTTTGGATGTCAAAACTTGAGTTTTGGGCAACCCGAGAGCATCTGAATTCATAAACCTTCATAACTGCCAGTTTTGGTTTCATCACCTCCGGTTATGAAACATGAACAGTTCAAAACTCCAGTTTTGATCTTCAAAACTCGAGTTTTGGTACATCGACAGAAAAACGCTGATTTATTCCAGAACTACCAAATTCAATCTACACTTCAAGTTTAAGTTACCCATTGATCCTGAACGTTATATACATCGTTTATCATTGTAACTGAGCTGTTCTAATGTGTTTATTCCTGAGATTACAGAAGATTCTTGAATTTGGATGAAATTCAAATAAAGAGCCACTTTAGGAAAGTTGCTGAAATCATGGAGAAACGTTATACAGAATCACTAGCCGTTGTACAAAATCATCTAGCCGTTATACAAGATCATTTGTATGTTATGAAACATCTTCAACGAGTGAATTCATTAAGAGGAAACAAGAATCAAGCATTCAGAACAGCAACAGCTATATTTCAGATAGGGAACAATTTCAGCTGCTTAATCAATGTTATAACTCCATCAACAGCTATAATTTTGAATTGGAAGAAGGCCCAATGGATCTATAACGTTCAAAAGCCTCAAACCAGTATAAATAACTGAAGAATTCAACCTGGAAAGACACAGAACTGAGTTACAACCACTCTACTCGAAAAAGAGTTGTTTCTATCCTTTGATTGTAACTTAGACACATTGTACTTCAGTGATCATTGAAATCCACTCTTCAAAGAGAGTTCTTTCATTGTAATTTCTTTTTCTCTAAAAGATCTCAAAGTAGTGGGACTTTGAGATTGGGTTATTCAATTACAACTTGTAAGGGGGAGCGAGTTCAAGGTTGTGAATCGTCCTTCGTTTGCAGTGTCTGTAATTGTCAAGAAAGTTAGTGAAAATCCCAGAGTGACTGGGGACTGGACGTAAGTCATTAGATTGGACCGAACCAGGATAATTTCTTTGTGTTCTGCTCTTCTTCTCCTCATACTCTTTTCAATTTTTGTTTCATCAAGTTTTTTAAAAAAAAAACAGAGCATACTCAGAAAAGGATTTAAAAATCCCCAATTCACCCCCCCTCTTGGTGATTTAGCTGCACTTTCATTTGGTATCAGAGCCAGGCTTCTCAGAAGAGCTTAACATCTCGAGAAGAATCACAATGGAAGGAATTTTGCCCGATGGAGCCTCTATCAATCGTCCACCAGGTTTTAATGGTGAGCATTATTCTTTCAGGAAAGCTAAATTCAAAGTTTTTGTTTTGGCTACAGAATATGGCTTGTGGAGAGTTTTTGAAAAGGGAGACTATGCTCCAACAATTGAGAGGGAAGGAATAAGGATTCCAAAACCTGAAGAAAACTATGATGAGAATGATAGAAGAAACATCACTCTCAATAGCAAAGCCATACTCATGCTACAAAGTGCCTTGAGCCAACAAGAATACTTCCGTGTATGCACTCTAAGCTCAGCAAAAGCCATGTGGGATGCTTTGGAGATAGCACATGAAGGGACAACTGGAGTCAAGCAGAATAGAGTCAACACCCTTATGACAAAATATGATCTCCTTCGCATGAAACAAGGAGAAACCATTGGTGAGTTCCAGTTAAGATTTACTCATTTGATTAACTAACTTGCCTCCTTAGGAAAAGTATATGAACAATCTGTTCAAGTGAGGAAGATCCTAAATGTCCTCAACAAAGAATGGGAGGCAAAAGTCACTGCCATTGAAGAAGCACGTGGAGAATCAATGACATCTGTAGCAGCCCTCTTCGGAAGTCTTTCTGAATATGAAGCTAAACTAAAATTCAAGAAAGGTCTTGAAGAAGTGCATGGGAAGAGTAAGAGCATAGCACTCAAAACCTCTAAAGAACCTAAATCTGATGACGAAGAAGATGAGGATGATGATGAAGAAATAAGCCTGATGGTCAGAAAATTCAAGAAATTCTTCAAAAGGGATCAGGCCAACAGAAAGTTTCACAAGGGTAGTTCAAACACAGAAACAAAGAAATCCATCACATGCTACGAATGTGGACAACCTGGTCACTTCAAATCTGATTGCCCACAGCTCAAAAACAAAGAGAAGAAATCAAACAAATTCAAGAAAAGAGCCTATGTCTCAGGCATATGGGGAGATAGCTCATCTGATGAAGATGAAGCTAAAGAAGAAGAAAGAACCAACATCTGTCTTGTAGCTCAAGAAGAATCTGATAATGAAGAGGTAAATATTTCTGACTCATCTTATGATGAATTATCCTCTGAGTACAATTTGCTCTTTATTGAATTTAGAAAAATAGCCAAAGAACTTTCATCTACAAAGAAGAAAATCAAACTTCTAGAAAAACAAGTTCAAGATACTTCTTCTACTTCTGAAAATATTTCCAAAAAGAATTTTGAGAAAAGTCCAGAAAAGAATTGTGAAAATTGCTGTATTTTAGAAAAGAAGAATTTACTTCTTACTAAAACTCTTGAAAAATTCACCAACGGTAGCGAAATGCTGAATGTTATTTTAAAACAGCAAAAATTCACAAATGATAAATCAGGAATTGGTTATCAACCTGATTCTGATAAACAAAAAGGAAAGAAGAAGTTTGGACAAAAATCATATATGAGTTATTTTCGAAAATCAGTTCATTCATCTAACCCTTTTGCTCACTCTAATTATTGTAATCGAAAAGGGCATACCTCTTCCTCTTGCTTTCATTAAAAAAAAAGGTAAAAGCAAACCTATAGAAAATTATCAATGGGTGCCAAAAGGAACCTATAAAGGTCCTAAGACACAAACTAACCCAAAAGGACCCAAGAAAAAGTGGGTACCTAAGACTTGATATTTTATGTTTTGCAGGTTTGTCTTAGAGCATCTAAATCCAATAAGTGGTTCATTGATAGTGGATGCTCAAGACACATGACAGGGGATCAATCAAAGTTTGCAACAATCAAAACTAAGGATGGAGGCAAGGTAACATTTGGTGGAAATCAAACAAGCAAGATTGCTGGAATTGGAAACATTGGAAACACCGATGGACCAAAAATTAAAGATGTGTACTTAGTTGAAGGCTTATGCCACAATCTCCTTAGTGTAAGTCAAAGCACAGATAAAGGTAACTTAGTTATCTTTAATTCAGAAGAATGTTTGATTGTTAGCAAGGATATTCTTCCCCTAGAGAATATTAAGTCTAAAGCATTGTTTAGAGCACCTAGAGAAGGTAATTGCTATACACTTAATCTTTCTAACGATTATGAAATTTCAGAAAAATGTTTTGTAAGTAACTCAGATGAATCTTGGCTTTGGCACAAAAGGTTGGCACATGTTAACATGTCTCAACTTGACAAACTAGTTAAGAAAGAATTGGTTATTGGCATTCCTAAACTTGTTTTCAAAAATGACATGATTTGTGACTCTTGTCAAAAGGGAAAACAAACCAAAACTTCTTTTAATGCCAAAAATGAAATTTCAACTCAAAGACCTCTTCAATTACTACACATGGATTTAGTTGGACCTGCTAGAGTTAGAAGTCTAGGTGGTAATTTATATACTTTAGTTATAGTTGATGATTTTTCCAGATTTACATGGACCATATTTTTATGCTCTAAAGATGAAACTTTTGATCAATTTGTTGCATTTGCCAAAAAGGTCCAGAACGAGAAAGGTCTTTCTATTTCAGGTATTAGAACTGATCATGGAGGAGAATTTGATAATCAAGCCTTTGCTGAGTTCTGTGAAAGCATAGGTATTAATTACAACTTTTCAGCTCCAAGGACTCCTCAGCAAAATGGAGTAGTTGAAAGAAAGAATAGAGTCCTCACTGAGATGGCAAGAACAATGCTAAATGAAAACAAAACATCTCAAGCATTCTGGACTGATGCAATATCTACGGCATGCTACATATCAAACAAAGCCTATGTACGAAAGAAATTGAACAAAACTCCCTATGAGCTGTATAAAGGAAGGAAGCCAAACTTGGCACATCTACATGTGTTTGGATGTAAGTGTTTCATCCACAACAATGGTAAGGATAACTTGGGTAAGTTTGATGCTAAATCAGATGAAGGTATTTTTCTGGGATACTCTAATAGAAGTAAAGCATATAGAGTATTTAACATTCGAACACGTTGTGTAGAAGAATCTGTTCATGTAGTATTTTGTGACTCTTCTTCTAACAAGCCTTTGGAAAATGATGATGATGAACCAATTTCGAAAAATCAACTTCATTTAAAAACTACTTCTGATTCAAAAGAACTAGATGTTTTCGAAACTGATCCTCAAAACCATTTTGAAAATCCTGAATCATCTCAGCCTAAAGCTTGGAAATACATTAGAAATCATCCTTTAAACCAAGTAATAGGTGATGTCAATCAAGGAGTAAGAACCAGAAAAAGCACTTTGAATGAAGTAACATTTTCTGCATTCATATCTCACATTGAACCTTCTAAAATTGATGAAGCCCTTTCAGACAATGATTGGATGATAGCAATGCAAGAGGAGTTACATCAATTTGACAGAAATCAAGTTTGGGATTTGGTACCTAGGCCTAAAGACCATCGGGTCATTGGCACTAAATGGGTATTCAAAAACAAACGAGATGAATCTGCAATCATTGTCCGCAACAAGGCAAGATTGGTTGCTAAAGGCTATAATCAGGAAGAAGGGATTGATTATGAAGAAACTTATGCTCCAGTGGCAAGATTGGAAGCCATAAGAGTTCTTCTAGCCTTTGCTTGTGTTAAAGGACTAAAGCTTTTTCAAATGGATGTAAAAAGTGCATTTTTAAATGGTTTTATACAAGAGGAAGTTTATGTTGAACAACCTCCAGGATTTCAAAATGAAAAATTTCCAGATCATGTTTATCATCTCAAGAAAGCATTGTATGGTCTTAAGCAAGCTCCTAGAGCTTGGTATGAACGTTTAAGCAAATTTCTTCTTGATCAAGGTTTTGTTAGAGGAAAAGTTGACACAACTCTTTTCATTAGAACTAATAAGTTAAATGAAATTTTAGTTGTTCAGATATATGTGGATGATATAATATTTGGTGCTTCTAATGATGGTTTATGTGAAGATTTTGCAAAGAAAATGCAGGGAGAATTTTAAATGTCTATGATGGGAGAACTTAATTACTTTCTTGGTTTACAAATTAAGCAAAAGAAGGAAGGGATCTTCATATCACAAACCAAGTATCTGAATGATCTGTTAAAGAAATTTAGAATGGATCAATGTAATGGTGCTGACACTCCTATGAGTACAACTACTTCACTGGATGCTGATGAAGAGGGCAAGGATTTCAACATTACAAAATATAGAGGAATGATTGGATCGTTGCTCTACCTAACAGCAAGCCGCCCGGACATCCAATTCAATGTTGAAATGTGTGCAAGGTTTCAATCAGCCCCAAAGGAGTCACATGCTGAACATGTGAAAAGAATTTTTAGATACCTTGCTGACACTAAGACTCTAGGATTGTGGTTTCCCAAAGGTCAACCTGAACATTTGGTAGCATATTCAGATTCAGATCATGCTGGATACAAAACCGATAGGAAAAGCACAAGTGGACAGTGTGAATTCTTTGGTGGGTCACTTGTGTCATGGTTTAGCAAGAAACAAACAACGGTAGCTGTATCATCTACTGAAGCTGAATATGTAGCTGCTTCAAGTTGCTGTGCACAAGTTTTGTGGCTGAAACAACAACTCTCAGATTTGGGAATCAACCTCAAAGAAGTTCCAATATTGTGTGACAATACAAGCACAATAAGCTTGGCAAAAAATCCAGTTCAATATACTAGGACCAAGCACATTGATGTGAGGCATCATTTCATAAGAGATTATGTTCAGAAAAAGGAAGTCAAGGTCATGTTCATACCAACTGATCTCCAATTGGCAGACATCTTCACAAAACCACTTGCTAGAGAACAATTTAATTTCATAAGAGAATTGGGAATGGTAAATCCCAATGAACTGTAAGTATTTCTCACTTAATTCAATGTTAGTTTTGGTTTTGATGATTATAAATTACTGACTTAAGCATCGGAGTATCTAGTTTTTCTCTTTTGCAGGATATTTTAAAAATTAGTTTTTACTGTCAAAAGATGAAAACTCGAGTTTTGGAAACCAAAACTCGAGTTTTGGTGGTATAATATCAAAGCCAGAGATACCTGCAAAGCTGAAAACTCAAGTTTTGACACTGAAAACTCCAGTTTTTGAAGATTCCAGTATCGGGGTCAGAGAATGAGCAGAAGTTTTCACAACAGTTGAAAACTCGAGTTTTGGGGTTCAAAACTCGAGTTTTGGACTCGGAATGTCAACAGTTCACGGTACACCAGTGACAACCAGATAAGTAACTAAAATTCATCGAAACTCGAGTTTTGGTGATGAAAACTCGAGTTTTTGACTGTGTATATATATGTCTGTGTGTGTTCTTCAAAACCGTTCTCAAAACTGTCGGTTTTGCCCTAGTTACTGTTCTGTTCTCTCACTCAGTTCTTTCTCTATTCATCGTGAATCAACCTAGAAACACTCGAAACCCACTCAAATCCACAAAATGACCTCAAAATCCACTCAACCCTCTCAATCCGAAGCTCACCCACAGTCTGAAAGATCTCAATCACAATCATCTCCTCCACAAGAGCCACTTCATCGGTCACCAAGAACAAAAATGATACCCGAAAAGCTTCAGGAAGGAATTGACCAGTTTATCCCAGGAGTTAGTAGCAACATTCCTCAGTCTACTTCGAAGGCAACCTCGGCTACTCCATCTCGGTCCAAAGGTGTGTCGTTTCAAGAACCCATCTCTACACCATTGAAGAAACGAAAGGAGCCAGAGGCTGTGACGAAGCCAAAGAAGAAGGTTAGAGCAAAGAGAGCTTCAAATTATGAATCTGAGACAGCTCCACTTCCAAAAAGGCAGAAACCTTCCACCTCAGAGCCTCAAACTACTCCCTTGGCAGAGTCATCGAAAGCTGAAGCTTCAACCCAGTCTTCTCCAGTTATGGTAAATGCCATTAAAGACATTTACCACATTCAATCTGCCCCTCAATCTTTTGATGTTGCTACTGTGAATATGAAGTCTCTAGATAACTCTTTCAAAGAAAAATTTGCCTCTAGGGAATTCTGTGCCATAGTAGCTGTAGATTTTTATCAATTAGAAAGAGAGAACAACTTGAACTTGAAGCCCTGGCTTAGTTTCTATGAGAATTTTGTTTCCATAGCTTGCCCATATTCCCCAAACCTTGTCCGGTTATTCTATCACAATATGGTCTATGACAACAAGTTGGGTCCTGAGGGTACACTGATTGAAGAGAGGATTTCAACTACTGTGAGGGGTACCAAGTTCACCTTGTCTACATCAATTCTAAACAAAATTTTACAGCTAGACCAATATCCTATTCATACCTCTGAGTATAGTAACAGAACAATTTGGTCTGTACTGATGCCACACAAACCCTTCCCTGATAATCAATCACAGCCTCTCTCTCTCAGTCCAAGCTCTATGACTCCTAGAAATAGAGTTTTGTGGTACATATTCTCTAGGAATTTCATTCAAAAGGGTGGAAATTTCACCCATTTTGCCCAAAGAGACTACCCCCTGTTTACCTCCTTTGTGAATAAGACTCCTTCCAACCTTGGTCATCACATTCTGAAAGAGATGATCAAATTCAAATTCCCCACTCGAAAGCTTTCTCACATGCCATTTCCTTCTCTGATCAGTTATACTATTTTATTTTAAGATTTGGTATGTTGGGACAGCAGAAACCTTGAAGTACCCTCCTTACTTTGGAAAGGGTCAGTTGAATTTAATGAATCTGACATTTGAGGGAGAGGCATCAGGTCAATCAAAAGCTCCCATAAGGTCCAAAGCTCTAGTTAGATCAAAAGCCTCTCAGTCTCAGTCTCAGAACCAAGAGGCTCAGTCTGCACCTCCTCCTCCTTCCTCTGAGTTTGAAGCTCGAATAAAAGACATTATTGACTCAGCGGTTCAAGATATGGGTATAAGAATTGGGTACGAGATTGGGACACTGAAAGGTGAACAATTTAAAAATTCCAAGCAACTGGCTGATGTCCAAGATGATATGAAACAAGATTTGGTAGGTATGAAGCATGAGTTGGAAGAACTCACAAATCAAAATGCCAAGATGGCAGACTTGGTCAACAATCACGATATTCTACTTACATCTCTCAGCATATCACACTCCAGCCTGCAAGACAAGGTTGATCTGTTGTTGAAACACTTCAACATCAGTCTCTCTTCAACCTTTGGGACTACCTCAGATCCATAGCCTTCTGGCACTGTACCTAAAGCTTCTACTTCTCCTATGCCTTCAGCCTACACACCACTTGCACATTCTCCTGATCCCGAGCACCATGATCCACATATTTCAGAACCCCATGATCCTCTAGCCACACCAGTTATAGAGCCTATTGATCCTAACCCTCTAGCCATTATACCTTATATTCCTCCTATCTTTGTCCTTAACCCAGATTTTGTTGATGACAAAGGGGGAGAAGATCAAAACTAAAGGCAGAAAGAATTTGAGCCTTTTGATTGAAGTCTTTTGATTATAGTTTTTGATTTCTGGTTCTATAATTCTGACTCTTCTGTGTTGAATGTTTTTAAGCTTATAGATGAAATTATGCTGTTTACTTGTTCTGATAATTTATACTTCTGATAATTCATGTCTTTACTATATATATTAGTTAGTATGTTTTTCAACAGAAATTCAAATAAGCAAAAACAATTTGACAAGTTGAAAACACTTTTGTTGCTCATCAAGATTTCATAAATATCAGTTTTTGAAGCCAAAAGAATTTTCATGAATTCAGAATCCAAATTTCCTCAAATTCTTCAAAGTTTGGTTTTCAAGTGTTGTCATCATCAAAAAGCGGGAGAATGTTAGTTCTCGATGAGTTTTGATGATGATTGAACAATTGGAAAGACTTGAAAACTAAAAAGATAAGTTTTAGGATGCAAAAATTAGTTTTCCTTGCTATCAGAGGAAAACTCGAGTTTTGGGATTCAAAACTCGAGTTTTGGTCTGTGGCAAAACTGATCAAAAGCCATCACCGCCAGTTTTCGTAATCACTGCTAGTTTTGAACTTGTGAAAGTTCAAAACTCGAGTTTTGAAATCCAAAACTCGAGTTTTGGCCTGTGGCAAAACTGATCAAAAGCCATCACCGCCAGTTTTCGTAATCACTGCCAGTTTTGAACTTGTGAAAGTTCAAAACTCGAGTTTTGAAATCCAAAACTCGAGTTTTGGCCTGGCAGAGAGGTTTGCAAATCTTCTAAGTTTGTCACATCTCAAAACCTCCGGTTTTCATTCATCACTGCCAGTTTTGAACTTCTCTTATTTTGGAAAAAGTTCAAAACTCGAGTTTTGGGTTGAAATCCAAAACTCGAGTTTTGGCCTGGCAGAGAGGTTTGCAAATCTTCTAAGTTTGTCACATCTCAAAACCTCCGGTTTTCATTCATCACTGCCAGTTTTGAACTTCTCTTATTTTGGAAAAAGTTCAAAACTCGAGTTTTGGGAACCAAAACTCGAGTTTTGAAGAGACAGAGAGCAATTGATTTTTCTCCAGTTCATCACCGCCGGTTTTGAGACCATCACCGCCAGTTTTCAACTGTACGTGTATTTTCCAAAGTTTTCATAAAATATGAAAACTCGAGTTTTGGAATCCAAAACTCGAGTTTTGGCAGGGCAGAGAGCCTTCAAACTTTACCCAGTTGAAAACCGCCAGTTATGAATCAAAACTCCAGTTTTCAAAGTTTTGAACTTTGTACCAAAAGTTCAAAACTCGAGTTTTGACAAACCCGAGAACAATGAAGTTTTGCCAAACTGAACACTGCCAGTTTTCACATCAACACCTCCAGTTTTGATGTTTTGAACTAAATCATGTTTTGCCATGAATAGTTCAAAACTCGAGTTTTGGATGTCAAAACTTGAGTTTTGGGCAACCCAAGAGCATCTGAATTCATAAACCTTCATAACTGCCAGTTTTGGTTTCATCACCTCCGGTTATGAAACATGAACAGTTCAAAACTCCAGTTTTGATCTTCAAAACTCGAGTTTTGGTACATCGACAGAAAAACGCTGATTTATTCCAGAACTACCAAATTCAATCTACACTTCAAGTTTAAGTTACCCATTGATCCTGAACGTTATATACATCGTTTATCATTGTAACTGAGCTGTTCTAATGTGTTTATTCCTGAGATTACAGAAGATTCTTGAATTTGGATGAAATTCAAATAAAGAGCCACTTTAGGAAAGTTGCTGAAATCATGGAGAAACGTTATACAGAATCACTAGCCGTTGTACAAAATCATCTAGCCGTTATACAAGATCATTTGTATGTTATGAAACATCTTCAACGAGTGAATTCATTAAGAGGAAACAAGAATCAAGCATTCAGAACAGCAACAGCTATATTTCAGATAGGGAACAATTTCAGCTGCTTAATCAATGTTATAACTCCATCAACAGCTATAATTTTGAATTGGAAGAAGGCCCAATGGATCTATAACGTTCAAAAGCCTCAAACCAGTATAAATAACTGAAGAATTCAACCTGGAAAGACACAGAACTGAGTTACAACCACTCTACTCGAAAAAGAGTTGTTTCTATCCTTTGATTGTAACTTAGACACATTGTACTTCAGTGATCATTGAAATCCACTCTTCAAAGAGAGTTCTTTCATTGTAATTTCTTTTTCTCTAAAAGATCTCAAAGTAGTGGGACTTTGAGATTGGGTTATTCAATTACAACTTGTAAGGGGGAGCGAGTTCAAGGTTGTGAATCGTCCTTCGTTTGCAGTGTCTGTAATTGTCAAGAAAGTTAGTGAAAATCCCAGAGTGACTGGGGACTGGACGTAGGTCATTAGATTGGACCGAACCAGGATAATTTCTTTGTGTTCTGCTCTTCTTCTCCTCATACTCTTTTCAATTTTTGTTTCATCAAGTTTTTTTTAAAAAAAAACAGAGCATACTCAGAAAAGGATTTAAAAATCCCCAATTCACCCCCCCTCTTGGTGATTTAGCTGCACTTTCAATCTCAAGGAAATGTTCCAGCAACAAGCAAGGCAAGAAAGGTATGAAACCATGAAGGCCTTGAATTCCTGCAAGATGGCTGAAGGTGCGTCAGTTAGCCCTCATGTTTTGAAGATGAAAGGCTACATTGATCATCTTAAGAGGCTGGGATTTCCCATGCTTCCGGAGTTAGCCACAAATATGATCTTAAACTCACTCCCGGATAGTTATGACCAGTTTGTCATGAACTATAACATGAACAACATGGAGAAATCAATTTCTGAACTGCATGGGATGCTTAAAACGGCTGAGCAGAGCATTAAGAAAAAGCCTAGCACTATTTTGATGGTTCAGAAAGGAAAGGGTATGAAAAAGAAAGGCAAGGGCAAGAAATGGGGTAAAGGCTCAGCTGGTAAGACCAAAGAGTCGAACAAACCTGAATCTAAGCCTGTAGCCAAGAAGGCAAAGCCTCCGAAGGATGGGGTCTGCTATTTCTGCAATGAACCGGGTCATTGGAAGAGGAACTACAAACTCTATCTAGAAGGTCTGAAAAAGAACAAGAAGGATAGCGAGGCTATCGCTTCAGGTATCTATGTCATAGATATTCATTTTTCTACTTCCTCTACATGGGTATTAGATACTGCATGTGGATCTCACATTTGTACCAATGTGCAGGGTCTCAAGGAAAGTAGAAGATTGAAGAAGGGCGAAGTTGACCTACGAGTTGGAAACCGAGCAAGAGTTGCTGCTTTAGTCGTAGGCACTTATGAATTAGTTCTGCCCAATGGGCTTTTGTTAATTTTGAACAATTGCTTTTATGTTCCTGCTTTGAGTAGTAACATTATTTCACTTTCTTATTTGGATAAGGAAGGTTTCACTTCCATTATTGGGAACCGTAAATGTTCAATTTATCTTAATGATGTTTTTTATGCTCATGAAGATTTGCATGCTGGTCATTATGTATTAAATTTAGAACATCCTAATAATGGATGAATCTATGACATAACTACTAAAAGGTTCAAGTCAAATGACTTGAATCCAACCTACCTATGGCATTGTCGTTTAGGCCATATAAATGAGAAACGCATTTCGAAACTCCATCAAGATGGATTTCTAAATTCATTTGATTTTGAATCATTTGATACATGTGAGTCTTGTTTATTGGGCAAGATGACAAAGGCTCCTTTTTCTGGACTCAGTGACAGGGCCACTGATTTATTGGGCCTCATTCATACTGATGTATGTGGACCAATGAATATCTCTGCCAGAGGAGGTCATTTGTACTTCATTACATTCATAGACGATTTTAGTAGATATGGCTATATCTATCTAATGAAGCATAAGTCTGAATCTTTTGAAATGTTCAAAATATTCCAGAATGAAGTACAAAACCAACTTGGCAAAACAATTAAGGCACTTCAATCTGATCGAGGAAGTGAATATTTGAGCCAAGAGTTCATTGACCATCTTAGGAGTTGTGGGATTATCTCACAACTTACTCCTCCAGGAACACCTCAATGGAATGGTGTTTCTGAACGGAGGAATCGAACTCTACTAGATATGGTTCGATCTATGATGAGTCAAACAGACCTTCCACCTTCTTTTTGGGGCCATGCCCTGGAAATAGCTGCATTCACACTAAATCGTGTTTCGTCAAAGGCAGTTGAAAAGACACCATATGAGATATGGATAGGGAAGAAACCCAGTTTGTCATTTCTTAAGATTTGGGGATGTGAGGTTTATGTTAAACAACAAGCCTCTGATAAATTATCATCTAGATCCTCAAAATGCCTTTTTGTGGGGTATCCTAAGGAAACTAAAGGATACTACGTCTACAATCCCACCGATCACAAAGTGTTTGTCATTTGGAATGGTATCTTTCTGGAAAAAGAGTTTATCTCTAAAAGAACCAGTGGGAGCAAGGTGAACCTCGAAGAAGTTCGAGAGTCACAGGACAATGTAGAACCACAGATGGAAACTAGAGAAGACTCATAACAAGTTGTTGAGCCTACTCAATTAACACAAGGCCCACGAAGGTCTGATAGATCACGACTACAGCCTCAGAGATATGGATTTCTGATTACTGGAAGTCGTGATGTTTTGCTCATTGAGCAGAATGAGCCAACAACCTATCGAGACGCCGTAGTGGGACCTAATTCCGAAAAATGGCTTGATGCCATGAAGTCTGAAATGCAATCCATGTACGACAATAAGGTATGGACCTTAGTCAATCCACCTGAGGGTGTAAAAACCGTTGTGTGCAAATGGGTTTTCAAAGAGAAAACCGACATGGATGGCAAAGTAAATGTCTTCAAGGCACGGCTGGTTGCAAAAGGATTCACTCAAACTCATGGTGTGGACTATGATGAGACCTTTTCCCCAGTTGCAATGGCCAAGTCAATCAGAATCCTTCTTGCCATTGCATCATATTATGACTATGAGATATGGCAGATGGATGTCAAAACGGCCTTCCTTAACGGAAAGCTGCTTGAGGATGTGTACATGACACAACCTGAGGGTTTTGTGCGTCCAGAGGACACTGGTAAAGTATGTAAGCTTCAAAGATCCATTTATGGATTGAAGCAGGCATCTCGGAGCTGGAATCATCGTTTTGATGAAGTAGTCAAAGAGTTTGGCTTCATTCAGAACATGGATGAACCTTGTGTTTACAAGAAGGTTAGTGGGAGCACAGTTGTGTTTCTAGTGCTTTATATTGATGACATCCTACTCATTGGGAATGACATTCCTACCTTGCAGAATGTCAAGTCTTGGTTAGGAAAGTCTTTCTCAATGAAAGATTTAGGCGAAGCCACTTACATCCTTGGGATTAGGATCTATAGAGATAGATCCAAAAGGCTGTTAGGCCTAAGTCAGAGCACATACATAGACAAGATACTGCATAGGTTCAGTATGCAGGATTCTAAAAAGGGTAACGTGCCCATGTCTCATGGCATTCATCTCAGTAAGGATCTGTGTCCTAGTACACAAGATCACAGAGATCGCATGAGTAAGATTCCATATGCCTCTGCCATTGGATCTATCATGTATGCCATGCTATGTTCTCGACCGGATGTGTCATTTGCCTTGAGTATGACCAGCAGATATCAACAAGATCCCGGTGAGGGTCATTGGACTGCTATCAAGAATATCCTTAAGTACTTAAGAAGGACTAAGGACTTATTTTTGGTATATGGTGGCTTGGAGGATGAGCTCTGTGTGACTGGTTACACATATGCGAGTTTCCAAACTGACCAAGATGATTCAAGATCGCAATCAGGATATGTATTCCTGTTGAATGGTGGTGCGGTGAGTTGGAGAAGCTCTAAGCAGAGCACTGTAGCTGATTCTGCAACGGAAGCTGAGTATATAGCAGCATCGGATGCAGCTAAGGAAGCCGTTTGGATCAGAAAGTTCATCACTGAACTGGGGGTGGTTCCTACCATCTCAGATCCAATAGACTTGTTCTGTGACAATAACGGCGTCATTGCACAGACAAAGGAGCCTAGGTCACATCAAAGGACCAAGCACATACTCAGGCGTTTTCATCTCATCAGAGAAATCAATGAAAGAGGTGATACAAACATATGCAAAGTATCAGGAGAAGACAATGTAGCAAATCCTCTCACTAAGCCACTTGCACAAGCAGCACATGAGCGTCATGTTAGGGCAATGGGAATTAGAGTAATCAATGATTGCACCTAGTGCAAGTGGGAGTCTGTTGGAAATTATGCCCTAGGGGCAATTCATTGTACTTTGGATATTTAAGTTATTTAAAGCATTCTCTTTTGTTATCATTTTCGTTTGCATGTTCGTATTGATAATTGCATCCCTGGGTAATCTTACAGATTATCCTAAATGTCCCTGGTCGGTCATCTACACGGGAGTGAAGATGAAATAAGACCAGTATGACTTTGATGAGGTATGGAGATACGAGTCAAAGTCATGGGCACTTGTAAGAGTACAAGGTGCTCGACTGACCCACTATGAGAAAGCTGCATGGATTAAGTCATAAGCTTATCTCATGTATAACCGCGTCACGACGCTCTATGACCTGAGATCACCATGGATTCCTACATGATGAGTCACTGATATTTGACCTGGTCAAAAGTCACCTTTGACCAGGTGATGATAAAGGCTAGGATCAAGATCAGTGGTTTTCATGCGGAGGAATGTGAGTGGTCAAGATGGGATTTGTCCCTCACATATGTAGAGAGATAATGCTGGGCCCCTCGATGAGTGAGTCTAAGAAATGTATGGCCATACTGTGATGGAAAGGTGTTTCCATTTCACTTATTAGACTACTCGAGAATCGAGAAAGCAATGGTCAAGAAAAGGAAGTTGACATTATCCATGCCTCATCCTTGACCAAATTATCCGTGACAAAAAGGGACGTGACATGGTTGTACGATAGGTAGTATCGTGTCATCGATCCCCATGTGAATTGGGTAGTTGCAATGTCTTGCTAGAGGCCGCTTGCGACTTGTGGGCTGATACAGTGTTGGCCCACTGCCAATCTCATATGGGCCTACAAGGTCGCACACAAGAATAATCCAACACGGGTGAAAGTGTCCAGGTTCATTGAATCTCAGACTAATCTGAGATTAAATGAATACTAAATTTGATCTAGGATTTATATATATATATATATATATATATATATATATATATATATATATAATTCGAAATTAATATATATATATATATATATTATAAATTGAGATTATAATATTATATATGATATTTGTTTAGTATTTAATTTATTTGATAAATTAAATATCTAAAACAAATAGAGATATTGTATCTCATTTAATTTCGAATAAAGATATCGTATATCTGTTTAATATTAAATTGAGATATGGTATCTCAGATTTAATTAAATAGATAGATATCATATCTCGGATTTAATTTATGATGATAAATTAAATCAAAAGGCTTTAAATTTAGATTTGATTTAAATTTTGGAAATTCGGATTTTTGAATCTGGTCAACATATCAATCACATCCATCTCATAAATGTAATTGAATATATTAAAAGCCAGATTTGGAAATTCGAATTTTGAATTTAAATCAAATCTAAATTTAAAGCCTTTTGATTTAATTTATCATCATAAATTAAATCCGAGATATGATATCTATCTATTTAATTAAATCTGAGATACCATATCTCAATTTAATATTAAACAGATATACGATATCTTTATTCGAAATTAAATGAGATACAATATCTCTATTTGTTTCAGATATTTAATTTATCAAATAAATTAAATACTAAACAAATATCATATATAATATTATAATCTAATTACAAACTTGTATTCGGCCATAGCCCCAGTCCATGTTTGTAAATATAGGGCTCTACTCAAAATTTTCACCTTGGTGACACTATCTTTTGCAAATATAGGGCTCAATGTCTGCATCTCTTGAGCTATAAGGGACTCTATATCCGTGGTGACACTATCAAATTTTCCGTGGTTCGGGCCATCAATCAAGTCTGCAACTGCATATGGATTGCTATGGTCCACAACATTTAATCTTTTGTGTTTCTCTGAATTAAATCCTGTTCTCAGAAAATGACAAGTATCAATGGTTTTATCACCATCCATTGATGCATTACAATTCACAAACTATAATTCACTAATCCTGATTTAGAATTTTTTTGAATATTTATAGTTGTTGTACGGACGCCTATTTATAGAATATATTTTGTAGCGGTTTTAGCTTTAACCGCTACAAATTTTAAAATTTGGACACGGTCAAGGTGTCGGTTTCTCCTCTCCGTGACAAAACTGTGTCGTTTCGAATACATGTTGTAGCAGTTACAGTCGAAACCGTTACAAATGTTGAAATTTGGTCGCGGCTAAGGTGTTGGTTTCCTCGAACCGTGACAAAATTGTGTCCTTTTGAACCTTTGTAGCGGGTAGTTTGAGAACCGCTAGTAAATAATCGCAACAAAATTCGCGCCATAACGCGCCAAGGCTGGCGCCATATTTGTGGCGGTTTGGTTTTGTATCACCGCTACAAAAATCGAAGCAAAATGGTCACCATTTGGCGCCAATGCTTCCGTTACTAATATGTGGCGGTTTTGCTTAAAACCGTGACAAATTAACCACGGCAAATGACCGGTTTTTTTGTAGTGGATGGCGGTACTACAGCAACCTAACAGAATAGTCGAAAACACACAATACTGGGTGACTCAGTTCTGTAAGCTGAAACCACCAGCTTTCCGAGGCAAGCTCAACTCGGCAGAAGACTGGTTGATGCGTCTGGACAAGATCTTTGAGGTCTTGGAATGTCCGGAAGACAGAAAGGCTCAGCTAGCAATCTACAAGCTAGAAGGTGATGCTGACCGATGGTGGAAGAACACTGTGGTAACACTCCAAGCACGTAACTATCCCATTACATGGGAGAAATTTCAAGAGAAGTTTAACGAGCAGTACTTCCCACCCTCCGTGCAAGTGATCAAGGAATCTGAGTTCCTGCACATCCGTCAAGGCCAGGAGGAGTCCTTCGACGACTACTTTGCTCGCTTCACCAACTTGTCCCGATACTCAATGCATCTGAGACGAGACAACGACGAGAGCAGTATGGCGAACATACTGATTTATGGGTTGAAGTACGACATAAGGGAGAGGCTGGTGTTGCGGCAATTCTCTGAGTTGATTCAAGCAGTGGAAGCCTGTCGACTCATCGAACGAAACCTGAAGGAACTTCGCAAGACCAAAGTTTCAACAGTAGTGGCCCCAGTCATGGCGGTTTTAACCGCAGCAACTCATCACAAAAGAGGAAGGCGCCCTGGGGAAATTCCCGAGAAGGAAACAAAAGGCCGTTCCAATCTGGACAGCAGAATTTTCCAAGGCAACAAAATTTCCCAAGGATGCAGGTGTCCCAAGCCTGTCCAAAATGAAGGAGGTACCATCAGGGCACCAATTGCGAGGGGAAGCCCGTTTGCTACAAGTGTCAGAAGCCAGGACACATCAGTGTGAACTGTCCTCAAAGAGCTCTGGAGGCGAGGCCGCAAAACCCAGGCCGGGTTTTTGCTCTGACAAATGAAGAAGCCAGAAAATCTCCAGAAATGATCAAAGGTACTATCTCTCTAAATGGGAATCTACTCCAGGCATTGTATGATTCGGGTGCTAGTCACTCGTTTATTTCATATGATTGTGCAAAGCGACTAGGAATGCATGCCTATAAATTACCTTATGATTTGATAGTAGCTACACCACTTGGCGCGAAATCTTTAGCTTCTGATGCATGTCTAAATTGCATTGCGAGTGTAAATGGTCGAGATTCAAACATAGATCTTATCCGGCTACCACTTCAGGGCATCGACGTCATCCTCGGTTTGGACTGGCTGACGGCAAACAACGCAGTGATCGATTGTGCCAGAAAGGAGATATCATTCTCACCTTCACGCAATAGAGGCAAGGTCGACGTAAGCCTAAACTTTCTCTCGATCGGGGAAACTGAAAGATGTATGAAGCAGGGCTGCCAAGCATACATGGTGTTCTTTTCTGTCAAGGCAGATGCCGAACCCACACTTGAAGACATTCCCGTTGTGAACGAATTTCCTGATGTTTTCCCAGAGGATCTCACCGAGTTACCCCCTAAAAGGGAAGTTGAGTTCGCCATTGAGTTGATGCCTGGAACAGGATCGATATCAAAAGCACCATATCGTATGGCACCGAACGAAATGCAAGAATTGAAGAAGCAACTCGAAGAACTACTGGAGAAAGGGTTTATCTGTCCCAGCATGTCACCGTGGGAAGCCCCCGTGTTGTTTGTAAAGAAGAAAGACGGAAGTCTACGACTTTGTATCGACTATCGTGAGTTGAACAAAGTAACTGTCAAAAACAAATATCCACTTCCTCGAATCGATGATCTACTCGACCAACTATCTGGTTCCTGTGTATTCTCAAAGATCGATTTGCGCTCAGGATACCATCAGCTTCGAGTAAAGGCCAGTAATGTTCCTAAGACAGCTTTTAGAACCAGATACGGGCATTACGAATTCCTTGTGATGCCTTTCGGATTGACAAATGCACCTGCCGTATTCATGGATTACATGAATCAAATTTTCCGTCAACACCTAGATAAATTCGTAGTGGTGTTCATCGATGATATCCTGATCTATTCAAAAAGCAGAGAGGAGCATGAGGAACATCTGCGACTCATATTGAGCATACTACGTGACAAACAACTTTTTGCTAAGTTAAGCAAATGTGAATTTTGGCTGCCAGAAGTGAGATTTCTGGGTCATGTCATATCTCGCGACGGAGTTGCTGTTGATCCCAGCAAGGTGGAAGTAGGTCTAGACTGGAAGAGACCAGAAACAGTAACGGAGATACGTAGCTTTTTGGGTCTAGCAGGATACTACCGCAAATTCATACAGAACTTCTCGCGTCTTGCCTTACCATTGAAGAAGCTCACGAGGAAAAATCAACCGTTCGAATGGGACGAGGACTGCGAGATGAGTTTCCAGACACTAAGGGAGAAGTTGACTACAGCGCCAGTATTGATCATCCCAGATCCGAGCGAGACTTATGTAGTCTATAGTGACACCAGTGGGCATGGGTTGGGTTGTGTTTTGATTCAGCAAGGTAGAGTAGTAGCCTATGCCTCTTGTCAATTGAAACCTCACAAGTTGAACTACCCTACACACGATCTAGAGCTGGCGGCTATCGTGTTCGCTTTGAAGATATGGAGGCACTATCTCTATGGTGCGATCGTAGAACTGTACTGCGACCACAAGAGCCTGAAATACCTTTTTGACCAAAAGGAACTCAACATGAGGCAGCATCGCTGGATGGAATTACTCAAAGACTACGACCTGGAGATCAAGTACCATCTGGGGAAAGCAAACGTCGTTGCAAATGCTCTCAGTAGAAAGACGGTGCACGCGGTATATATGATGATGCAGGAGCAGAGACTACTTGAAGATTTCAGAGACTTGAACCTGTCAAATCAAATCTGCATGAATTACGATACGCCTGATGAAGCCTATCTTGCAAGCCTTCTTGTTAGCCAAGGGGCATACGACCTGAGAGATGAAGTTGAGGAAGCCCAAAAGTACGACGACTGGGCTATTGAAGCACGCAAGATGATCTCACAAGGCGAGGCTCAAGACCTTGACCTATCACCTAATGGTTTGGTTAGGTATAAGAAGCAGATCTACATACCGAAGGATGATGAATTGCGCCGAAAAATACTAGATGAGGCTCATAAGAGTAGGTATACACTACATCCCGGAATGGTCAAAATGTACTAGAACTTAAAATCTGAGTTTTGGTGGCCTAGGTTGAAGAAAGATGTAACCGAGTATGTGGCCAGATGCTTGACTTGCCAGAGAGTTAAGACTGAACATCAACGACCTCCTGGTCTGCTTCAAGGACTAGAAATTCCGGAATGGAAATGGGAGAACATCACCATGGACCTAGTAGTAGGATTACCCAAGATCAGGAATCACGACGCGATTTGGGTGATTGTTGATCGATTGACTAAATCGGCACACTTTCTTCCCATTAGTATCAATTACTCACCAGAAAGACTGGCGGAAATTTATATCAAAGAGATCGTGAGACTTCATGGCGTAACCAAGAGCATTGTCTCTGATCGGGACCCGCGATTCACATCCCAATTCTGGGACATGAAGCGATGGGAACTAAGCTGAGACCTAGTACGGCTTATCACCCTCAGACCGATGGCCAATCTGAAAGGACAATACAGACGCTGGAGGATATGCTTAGAGCGTGTGTATTGGACTTCAAGGGACATTGGGACCAACACCTACCTTTAGCTGAGTTCATCTACAACAACAGCTATCATTCGAGCATACAGATGGCTCCGTTCGAAGCATTGTACGAGCGAAAGTGCTGATCGCCTATATGCTGGACGGAACTATCTGAACGAGAATTTATTGGGACAGATATAGTTGAGAAGACTTCCGAACAAATTGCACTAATCAAGCAGAGACTCCTAGCAGCGCAAAGTAGACAGAAGAGCTACGCCGATAAGAGAAGGAGACCATTAGAATTCGAAGTCGGAGACCATGTGTTTCTGAAAGTATCTCTGGTAACTGGTGTCGGTAGAATGCTTAAACGACGAAAGCTAAGTCCTCGTTATATAGGGCCATTTGAGATTTTGGCAAAACGTGGACCAGTTGCGTATCAAATAGCTTTACCCCCGAACCTGAGCAACCTCCATGACGTGTTCCATGTGTCTCAATTGAAGAAATATCAACCAGACCACGATCATGTTATTCAGTATGAGGATGTCGAATTTCGGCATGATAACACTTTCGAAGTCGAGCCGGAATGAATTCTCAATTACCAAGAAAAGCGGCTTCGACACAAAAGTATCCCTTTTGTGCAGGTGGTCTGGAGAGGTTTATCTCCTGATGAGGCAACATGGGAAACGGAAGAAGATATGAAAGAAAAATATCCGGAGTTCATGGCTCAAAGTTAAGCTAGTATAGAATAAATTTTGGGGACGAAATTTTATTTAACGGGGGGAGAAATGTAATACCTTGAAATTAATATTTTCATAAATACAGTGTTTTGATGAATGACACCTATTTAAAATAAATGAATATGTGGTCTCAAATTTTGAGATATAATTATTCTATTTTCTAGGAGATCTTTTTTTAGAATTAAGGCAACCTAGGATTAAATTTTCTTAGGAATCAATAAAATACCATAAGGTGCAAATAATTACCATATTAAAGTATGGTTCACAGGAAATTAAAAAGAGCAATAAGGTACTATAGAAAATTCTTGAACCAAATAGGGGAAAATAATAAAATCAATGAATTATTAGGTATTTATTAAGTTAAGTAATTATGCCAAATCTTTATAAATATTCTGGAAATAAGGCTACGTTTTTCTGTAGAGGGAGATAAAAATTCTGGAAATAAGGCTACGTTTTTCTGGAAAAATTCTGGGCAGCGTATGAACACATGAAAACTAGGAATGACTCGTGTAATCTGGGCATGAACAAGTATTTTTCCTTTAAACTAGACATCTTAAGGATTCCGGGAAATTTTACGGATCTTCATTTCCATTTTTCTAGAATTAGTTATGATTTTTCAAAGTCAGGTGAAAATCAGCCCAAATGTTGACCAGTAGCATTTTTTACGAAAATGAAGGAAAATAAATTGAAAAATAATTCCACCAGGGGTAAAATGGTCATTAGTGACTAAGATATCTATTAGGATATTATTGGTGAATTAATAAATGTGATATTACCCTTATAGGATACACGTGACCACACTCCGATCAACGAACGTACCGATATCACCGACGAAGGTATGGACGCGTACTGTAACACTAACTCTGATGCTTATGGTATACTTGTATGTGATAGATATGTTCATAGACTGTGACTCTGGTTTGAAAATTGTTGATGTTAGTTCTCTATATGTTTTGATGATTACTAACGATTGTAAACAATATGGAGATGTTTTTGTTTAAGGTTAAACTGATTTCAACTTGTCAATTTTAAGCAAAAACATTCTGGCTGAAACAAACTCGAGCCTATAATGCTCAAGCTCGAGCCTGGTTCTTGACAGAGAGCACAAACCTGCCAGTCTAACTTTCAAACTCGAGACTAAACCTGAAGTTTTCTTTTAAACTCGAGCCTAAGTTTTCAAACTCGAGCCCACCAATGGCAGAGAGCTTTTGTTTTTGAAAACAAGTTCAAACCTGACACTCTACGTTTTTTTTTTAAACCTCAGGTTTGTAACTTCCAAAGACAATCTTTGAAACTTTCAAAGCCTTTGAACTCGAGCCTGTTATGGCAAACTCGAGTTCATCTCTGGAGGGAAGAAACTTTTTCAAACTTAGGGATTTTCCCAAACTCTGCACTGTTTCATTGACTCTAAAGCCTTCCAGTTTAAAAAGTTTACAAGATCTTTAAACTCGAGCCTACCTTTACAAACTCGAGCCTATCCTTGGTCGAGAGCTTTCAGAATCTTTCAAAGCTAAACAAACTCGAGCCTAAGCTTTTAAACTCGAGCCTAAAAGTTCCAGAGAGCAAACGCGTTTTTCAACTTAAGAGAACTCTAGAGTTCAATTTATAAACCTCAGGTTTGAGCTTTGAAAGAGCAAATTTTGACTTGGCAAAAATAGTGCCAAACTCGAGTCTAGTACGTTAAGCTCGAGTTCAACTCTTACAGAGAACAAAGAAGTTTTGAATATGTTTTAAACTCTAGAGTTTGCTCTACAAACCTCAGGTTTGTCCTTTAAAGCTAAAACTAAGTTTTGCCCTGAACAGCTTTAAACTCGAGCCTGTCACTAATAGACTCGAGCCTGTCCTTTGAACTTAAAGTCTCCATTTTACAAAATCGCGATAGTCTTCTCTAGATGAAACAAACTCGAGTTCAGAATTAGCAAGCTCGAGTTCATTTCAACCCGAGAGTAATATGTCTCTTCAATGACTTAAGAACCTCAGGTTTAGAATACAAACCTCAGGTTTACATATTTTAGACTGAAATGATTTTGAACACTGAAGCATCAAACTCGAGCCTGTAAGAGCTAAGCTCGAATTCGTGACGTTGTTTCAGAAATTTGAATTTGAGAATTTCAGAAATCAGTATTGTTTGGTCCTAATCTCTTTCAATATTATTCTCTGATATTCCCTGCTATGTTTAACGTATTTGTTAGTGGTTTTCAGAGCATTAAAGAATGTTTGGTAAGAAGTTAAAGCATAAAGCAAAAAGCAACTCAGAGCATTTATTGCTATGTCCAGAAAGTTGCTTCTTCTGCCCAATCCGTCTGTACACAACCACAAAGCATTAAAGAATGATTGCTGCAACAAGTAAACTTTTCTCCAACGGATTAATTTGCAGAGAGTCAACTCTGATCATCTAGTCAGCTGGATTAAGAGCAATTAAGAGAGAGAGAAGGTCCCTAAACCACTTCAGAACACTTGGACAACTTCTCCAACGGATCTATTTGGAAAGCAACGGTTATTTAATGATCTCTGAGTATAAATAGAAGAGCATTCAAGTCTTTCAAGCAGGAACAAAAACTGAGAGCGAATTTCATTAAGTTTCATTCAATTCTTTCAGTTTTTTCTGTACAAGTATCTTGTGATACTTAAACTTCAGTGATCATCATTATTTACTCTAAGAGAGAGTTCTTTCTTTAACATTGATTGTAAGAACCACAAGTCTGGGGACTTGGTGGTTGGGATCATTGATTACAACTTATAAGGGGGAGTGAGTTCTAGTGAGAGAATCACTTCTTGAGTACAGAGTGTGTAATCTTTGATATAGTGGAAAATCCAGTGAGGCTAGGGACTGGACGTAGGTCAAGAGGTTAAGACCAAACCAGTATAAATCTTCTCGTGTCATGCTATTCTTCTTCTACTCTGTTTTGCCATGTTTTCACTATTACAAAACAGAGTTATTTGCAAGAATTTGTAAAATACCCAATTCACCCCCCCTCTTGGGTATTTGGCTCCTCTTTCAGTTGATAAATATACAGCTGTATACGGGTTATAGTCATGATAACGCTATTATGTTTTCATAGCACTGAGGACATGGATGTACACCGTGGCACTGGTGAATAGTGCAAACTGTAGTAACATGCATATGCAGTGGCTGTGTTTTGTTATTACCTTGATATGTGATTATTGATGTATTGTCATGAATATCTGTCATACATAACTGTACATAAGCATGAGGTTAACCGTTACCTGGGGTTCAATGGTAATTGAACCTCAGCTCTTACCATAGCCTCAGGATCCGAAGGAGGCAGGACCGAGGACAAGGGTAAGCAGGCCACATGAAGTCTTGGACGAAGGATTTCCTTTTGATTTTTGTATTCCCAAATTTTTAATTATGAAACTATTCGGATGACTGTATTAGCAACCAGATACATCAACGATGAACGTTTATCAGTTACTCGCTTTGTTTTTAAAAAAAAAAAGAAGAAGAATTTACTCCGATGCGCCGCTCTGATTAAACTCTTTCAAACTCTGATCGAACTATTTCGAAAACACTTTAGAAATTGGGATGTTATAGGAATAAGTAACGAGCCCAACCCCATAGCTAAAACCCTAGATTTTCATTATAAATTTAGGTTTAGCCGCTTAAACCTAAAAAAACACCCGATACTTTTCTCTGCCGCTATTTTCCCCGCTCCTATATCATATCCTCGTTCTGTACTCTCGTCAATTACTCTTCTAGGAGGCTGGCAAATACGGAGACCAGGTAATTGTAATCCCCATGAGTAATTCTAATCTCCATGAGTAGTTCCAATCCCTATGAGTAATTCTAATCCCCATGAGTAATTCTAATCTCCATGAGTAGTTCTAATCCCTATGAGTAATTCTAATCCCCATGAGTAGTCCTAATCCCCATGAGTACTAAGTTAATTTTATATTTTGATAGGTAATCCTCTCCCTAGGTTATAGAAACCAATTGTTCTTTGATTTTTGTACGTATAGATATATATATATATATATGACGTAGGTAAGCGTCTTGCCTCGGCCTGCGTGTTTCAACTCTATGCATATCCCTGTGTGTTTTCTTCTTTATGAATTGCACCCAATTACTTGCCTCGGCCTTCGTGCATGAGTTATATATAGATTAATACAATTGCCTGGATGAAGTTCCCTGTACGTTGTGTGTCCTCTAGGTTTTAAATTTTAGCCTTTTAGGTGTTGAATATATATATATATATATATATATATATATATATATATATATATATAATTCTTTTCTCGTTCTACGTATTAGTTTCTCGTTGCAAAGTCCTTTGACATTAAATGTGAGATGTTGTGCGTTGCTATTGCTCTGGGCCGGGGAATATTATCAACTATAATATATTATGATAATATAACATACTATATTATGTTAGTTGCGCATGTTGTATTATTTGATATTTCTTTTAATTATTCCTTTCATATAATATCTCATAATAAAATAGATATGAATAGATTATATGTAAAATATCCTTATATCCTATATTTAATTAAGATAATAGAAAAATACATAAAAGATAAGTAAATAATAGAAATAATTTAGGATGAGAATTTACTTTATAGGTTAATTTGAAAAATCCATTTTGTGTATGTTGTATATATAATATCTTCTGCACAATAAAATAGGATATGAATAGATCCTATATCAAAATGTCTTTATATCTTATATTTAATTAAATAATAGAAAAGTATATAAAAGATAATTAAATAATAAAAATAATTTAGGATTTTATTATGCGTGTATATATCCTATATTTGATTAAGTAATATGATTATTTATAAATTAATTAAATTATTTGGAAACTTTAATGGGTTTTAGCCCTTGGAAATAATAGGATTAATTATATAATTATATATGAGTATTATTGGAAGCTTTATTGGGGTTTAATTCCTAGAAAATAATCATATTAATTATTTCTTTGATGTTGTTATATAACAGATTATAGTACAAATTTTACTATTGATAAAATTGTGGAAAATTGATTATGTGTGATAAATGTACAATGTGAGTCTTATTGAATAATTGAAGAATATATGATCTTGATACCGTATAACTTGTAATGATTGAAATGATAGTTGAATTTGGACTTTACTCAGATAGATATTTGAATTATAATAATGAATATGAGTTGGATTTGATATGGAATATTTGAATTATTATATTCTTGAAGAGTTTGGAAAGTTATGATGCCCTTGAACAACGGATATATGCAATGAAGGAATTTTTAAATAAGATAATTGTGACAATATTGATTGAATTTTCTGATTGTGTGTGATTGTAATGAATTAATGGTGGGAGGATAGCTTTGGGATGGTACCTCCCAAAGTGATGAACACAACTTTTGGGCTTTATGCCACCAATGTGAAAAGATAGTATCCGTTCTTCCGAAAGTGGTGTCTGGCAGGTTTCCGGGACACTAGTAGCAACTTTGGGAAGAGGTGTGCATACTAGGAAGAAAATGTTTATGGCCAAATTTGATGATTTGTGACTGGCAGGTTTCCGGGTCACAGGGTAGACTGGCAGGTTTCTGGGTCTACCATGGTTCTCTTCCCACTAAATAGACTGGCAGGTTTCCGGGTCTATATGAAATTAATAAAGATAATGAATAATATTTAATCACGATGAATAGTGGAATTGATAGTTGATTCAATCACTATGTGATTATATATTTGATTTAATTAATATATATGAGTTGTATAAATTGTGTTTTGATTAGGATTACCGGCTTTTGCTGATGTTTGTGTTCATGAGCTGCGACGATCATTTGGGGGAGCAGATTTTCAGTGAAACAGGTATCAAAGTTGGGGCTGTTGGGGCTAGCAGTAAAAAGTGAGGAAGATCATTCAGTGCGTCTAGCTAGGTTTATTTTATTTTCGGAGTAAATCACATTTATTTCAGTCAGATTTGTGTTAATGTAATAAGGTAGCCTTGCACTTGTCCCAGTACAAGTGCGGCGGTAACACTTCCCCAAACTTAGTTATTTTGAATTACAATAATGTTCATAAAGATTATTACAATTTTATATTATTAGATTTGTTAGAAATTTGGGGGTGTTACAATATTATTTAAATAAAAATATCCTTGACACAAAAGAAAATAAAAACAAAGAAAAGACCTGCAATATCATATTATATTTCTTTAAAAAAACGGAGGAAAAATAAATAAAATTTGGAATAATAACTTCCAGGTCCTGGAGGACTGGCACTGGCCCTAGTGCTATTGGGGCGAGCTTTAAAAAACATATGTTTTTCTTACTCCGGGCCCTGGAGGGCCAGCCCTGTTAGGCCCTGGTCCTTTACAAGTCAGCCCTGATTCCCAGCTCTAATACCAACACAACTAAAATATTGTACAGTCATCTCAAGAATAATAGATAGCCAAAATCAAGTCACCCTTGGCCTCCACTGTCATCACTTCAATCCAGCTCCACAGACTCACCTTTATCACCAGACACCGCCCTAGCAACACTACCTAAAGCTTTACAATAGCGTGGGATTCATAATTGAATCCCAGAGTAACCATTAATTTCATATGTGAAGTGTATGCAATGCATGTATGCCACCATAATCAGGAAAATAATAAAATTCAAGCATTCAGTATTAACGCGCAGCAATTAAACCATACCACACATATGTAATATTTACCACAGAAGGACCTCAAGTCCTAAAAATAAAAACAAGACTACTCCACAAAGCAAGCTCCGGATCCACAGCGCTAGGAAAAATACAGTAGTTGGGCTCCGAACCCAGACCACACTGAATGCACACAAACACATGTCCCTCACGAAACACAGGTCCACAATTATGGAAAATCAAACATACAATGTAACACAAAGCATATGAAGATTAAAGTTGCTACCTGTTGGTTGACCACTCTTATAAATACTTCCTCTGGTCCTAATTATAAGAGCTATTTACCAGAATTTGGAGGGATTAAGGAAGGAAGTTAAATTAGTTAATTATGTGTATTTTCCTAAAATACCCTTATCTATTAAGTTATTTTTGTAATCATTCTTTGTTTATCGGGTTCATGAAGTCAATTACAAAACTATGCCCTGACCATTCACATGGAAACTGGAAAAATGGATTATCCATGTCAGGTATGCATTAAACACCCTCAATCTTTTTATTTTATTCTTTTATGCTTTTTGAGTTAATATTTTTGTTTCTTTTTAGGGAAAATGACAGTCAAGTCCCAAGGACCATAAAAAATTACCCCAAAAAAAAAAGTCCCAACAAAAATTGATATTTTCCAACAATTTAAACCCGTATCAAGAGAGTATCTATTTAATTGGGCATAATACAAATACAAGTTTATTTTTTTATTGTTGGAAAAAAGATAATGAAATTAATGTTTTATTAGGTTATTTTATAGGAAAAAAATTAATCACTTTGGACATATAGTTTTAAAAAAAAAAATCTTAAAGAAACATTAAAATTATTTTATTTAAAAATAAAAAATAAGTAGAATATCTCACTTGATAGAATATAAGCGTGTTGTTAAATTAATTATTGTGGAAGAAATATTAGTAAGGATGATATGGGAAAAATGTGACAAAAATTGCTCAAAATTATTTTATATAAAAAAGTATAATTGAGGTGTATATGACATTAATGAGTTACAAACATTATTTACTTTATAAAATATATAGGTGTATTATTAAATTATTATTGAGAAAGTATAAATAGGGATATTATAGGAAAAAATTGATAAAAGTTAAAACTTGCTCTTATAATTAGGACCAAAACCAACTCCAAAATTTACCCCTATAATTAGGACCGGAGGGAGTAATAATTTTCTTTCCCAATGCAATTTTCCTCAAACAACCCTAAAACAATAAAATATAAATACAATTAATTTCCTTCTCTAAAAAAAAAGTATGTTTCTGTCATAAAATAAGCCCCCTTTGTAAGTGTTCATATTTATTAGATTCCTTTTCTTGTTAAGGAATTAAATATGGGCTTAAATTCCTTTCATTTTCGTCCTTGTACAGAAAATTCTAGAAATAATTGTCAAACTTCAAAAATTTATAATTTACTCTAAAAAACTCCTTTTGGGTTGGTTCCAAAGCTTATTTAACCCTTAATATGTCTAGTTTGAACCAAAAATACTAGTTTGGGCCAGCCACATTCGAAAGTCCATTTATAGCCCAAAACATCTCTGATGTCTGAAATAAAGTCTAGAAACAAAAGCTATTTTTCAAAAATTAATTTCTCCCAATCCATAACTCCAAAAATTACAAATTATATACCAAAATGATCCTTGAGATGTATAATTTCTCCATGTAAAATTTCATAATTGTAAAAAGTTGTTTACTAGATCAAAAACCATGAGAAACCCAAATGACTCCATAGGAATTCCACAAATCAGCAACGTAACCCAACGTTTTTTCAACTTTCATCTAGGGTTCCAAAAATTTTGATCCAAGTTCACCCTTATGCAAAATCTTATTTTAAACACTTTAAAACCCTCAAAAACACCAAAATCAATTTATATCCACATTAAAAACCAGCTACAAGAAAATTATTATTTAATCACAAAATGTCAAGCTTCCATTCTAACCTCCTATCTTCAATAAACTATGTTTGTTCTATCATTTTAAACCGTAAACCTTATCTTTAAACCTTTGTTCCTTCTTTTCATTTGCTACTCAACCAACTATACAATCATACTCAAGGAGATAGACATTTCCTAACTCAAACAACCAAGAAAAATGGTAGAAAGGTTCAAAAATGCCTTATTTGATAGCTTCCTAACGCCTTTGACACACTTACTCCTTGAGTCTCCCTTCTTCAATTTCAAACTACACCTCAAAAGGCCAAGGAAATGATGATCTTTAATGTCTTAGTTGCATTATAAGAAGTAGAAGGGAGTGGTTTAAGGTTCCAATGTCAAAGAACTTACCTTAGCTTCAACTCTCTTCTCCTACTTGAGCTTCCTTTTGCTCTCTTGCATGGAACCACTTGCTCTCCCTCTTCCTTCTTTCTTGTATGTGTCAACTTTAGAGTGCTTTGGGTCTTAAATAATGGTTAGATAACATGTAAAAATATCCCCAATATCATATTACCAAATTACCCTTACATTTCCTTCACTTTTCATGGGTTTTTATGTCCAAACTTGAACTTTTCCTTGGCTCTTTAAATATGCACAAATTTTGCTACTTTTGCGCACAAAATATGTTTAATTTAATTTTCTTTCTTACTACTGGTTGATGGTCTGACTTTAAACTAAGATATTTTAGGCCTTCATAAATGCCTTTTGTACTTTATAATCATGATAGGACACGTGTCATAATCTTATTAGACCAACACAAAAGTATGTCATCGTTAGTCATCATGACCTTACTTTATTAAAGTTACTTTAATAAAGCTACTTTATCGGTGCTTGCCCGGAATTCTGCTCCAGTTTTACTCTCGGATTGCAACACGCATACCAAGACCCGACAAACAATGTCACACACCATTGTTTTCTCAAAAATGCGAGGCATACCCAACTGTCTTGAAAATGTCGTAAACTTACTTATATCGACATATTTTTACTCAACTAATTGTTCTATACCTCAGGTCATAGTTGGGTAGCATCCTTTCCAATTGGATTTTTACCGTATAGGTCTTATGTGCTCCTTTTTCATTGGCACTTTAATTCCACAGCTTGTACATACTAGGTCCACTGACCCGTATTACCAAGTTGCTTAGTCAACGAGAGGTTTCCTATCTCTCGACATTCTTGGAACTCTACCCGAACTAGGCTTAGTCATTCGCCTATTTTAGGCTTATTGTCCTTTCTCAAGGTCCAAAATTCGGGATGTTACAGCTTATGTATTTTTGAAAAATGCACACTGTTTTTGTAATACCCTAAAAATCATATTTAGCATAACCACTATATTTTGATAAATGATACCTATTAAAATAGGTAAATATGTGGTCTCAAAAATATTATAGCTTATATAATTTAAACTAGGGAATTTTCTCCTAGAATTAAATAAACCAAAAAGACTCAAATATTCTAATTTCATTTAGGGATCATAAAATACCCTATAATTATCATATTAAATCATAGCTCGTATTAAATTCTAAAGGGCCATAAAATGTTATTAAAATACCCAAACAAATTACAGGAAATTATCAATAATTGATTGGACAAATAATTGTACAATAATTAAAGTAATTGTATTAATTTTTGCAATTAATTAAAAGACATAATAAAAGTCAACAGTTAGGAATGTTTTAACTTAAATAAAAATCAAGGACCCATAAGAAGCCAATATTGGTATAAAGTGAAGTATTAATAATTATAAAATGCCAAAAAAATACCTAAAACAATTAGAGAAAATTACCAACAATTAATGAACAATTAAACTTACATGAATTAAAATATTCACATTTAGTTTTCATATCATAAAAATAAATCATAAAGGAGTGTGAAAAGGCTTAAGGTAATTAGGGAATGCTAAAAATAATTATTGGGCAACTAAATTAATATTGACTTCATAATTAATCTAATAGCAAATAAAATGATCTATTTAAGAGTATTTTACCTTAATTAAAAACCAAAAGCTACCAGAAGATCAAGTTTAATAAAGCTTATCTAAGACTTGAAAATGAATTTCATTAAACTTAGTCCGTGTGAAATGTTAATAACCAATGAGGACTTATCTTCTTCATAATATAAGACAACTAAAACACTATTAAAGAGTGTAATTGGGAAGAGTATACACGGTTATAAGGTTGTGGAAGAGAGTAAATGATTGTTTAGTATTAAAATCAAAACACATGTCAAAAACCCATGTAACAACGTGTGCAAGAAGTGGAACCTTCCAACTTGGTTGGCAAGTTTTCAAGACTTCACATGCAAGTTTGGAGACTTATTGAGCAAGGTGAAACAACTTGGTGGGCAAGTTGCCAAACTTCATGAGCAAGTTGCCAAACTTCATGAGCAAGGAAGGAAAAAGATGCCACACCATTTTCCTATAAATAGGGGCCTTTGGCTCCACAATTCTCCACACCAACTCAACCAAATAGGTGAGTTCTTAGAGAGCAAGAGTAGAGAGAGAGAGTAGGAAGCATGAAGGTGGAGTGGGAAGTAGCTTGAAGGAGTTCAAGCATTGGTAAGCAAGTTCTTGAGTTTTGAGTTTTTAAATTCATAGATAGATGTGTTTTAATCTTAAAAATTCTAGAGTAGTTTTATTTTCATGTTTTTATGCTTAAAAATAGCTTTATTTCGAAAAATTGATGAAGGAAGGGTTAGGGAAAAATTTCTGGAAGGAAAACACCGAAGTAACGAAGTTTTGGCGAAATTTTGTTGGGAGGCGATTTCTGAAATCAGCGATAGAAATGCCAATATTTCTTGTTCAAAATGATGTTAAAAAATTCTGGAAAAATTCATGGTGAAAGTAGGCATATAGGGATTTTCAAATATGCCAAGAACATGTTGAACAGAGTTTTGTACAGTGAGATAGAAATTCCCAAAATTTAGCTACGAAATTCTGGGAAAATTCTGGGCAGCATATGAAAACGTGGATACAGGGAATTGTTCTTGAATTCTGGGTAAAAGATTATATTTTTTTCTCAAAAATAGACATCCTAAGGAGTCTTGGGAATTTTACGGATCTTCGTTTTGATTTTTCTAGAATTAGTTATGATTTTTCAAAGTTTGGCGAAAAATCTGTCCAAAGATGCTGAACCAGCGTTTTTTTTTCCGAAAATTAAGGAAAATAAATTGAAAAATAATTCCACTAGGGGTAAAATGGTTATTAGTGACTAAGATATATATTAGGATATTATTGGTGAATTAATAAATGCGATATTACCATTATAGGATACACGTGATCACAGTCCGACCGACAAAACATACCGGTATCACCAACGAATGTACGGACACGAACTGTAACACTAACTCTGATGCTTATTGTATACGTATATGTGATGGATAGTCTAAGACTCTGTTTTTAAAAGTTGTACATACACATTCGGCTTTATTTATACAGGTTACAGTCTTGGTAATGCCGTTGAGTTTTCCTAGCGTTGAGGACACGATAGGCCATCGTGGCATTGGTGAATAGTGCAGACTAGGGGTGACGGACATATTGCAGTGGCTGTGTACCATTATCCAGATGAATCTGTTATGAGTTTTTATGTTGATTATTACTGTAATGTCATGAATATCTGTCATACATAACTGTTACATAAGCATGAGGTTAACCGTTACCTGAGATTCAATGGGTATTGAACCTCAGCTCTTTCCATAGCTTCAGGGTCCGGGAAACCGTGGACCGAAGTCAGGAGTAAGCAAAGTAAACAGAACGCTAAAGATCCGACTGAAGATCCTCTTCTTAGATTTGTACCGTTATGACATTACTCAGATAAATGTACTTTATATTATGAACAGATAGATACGGCACAGTTAATGATATATCAGTTACTCACTCTTTTACTTGCTCCGATGCTCTACTCTGATGAAAAAAAAAATATTCCACTTTTAAAAATTGAGATGTTACAGTTTTTTTGTAAATGTCATTAGACACACTTAAAGTTATGGTGTGATTAATTAGATAGAAATTCATACCATACAATTTTTTTAGATGGGCTGTGAAAATAAAGGTTAGCACATTATAGAGGCGTTTGACGTTGTAAATGAATGTTGAATATAATATGCTATTAATATGAAAATTTGTATGCTAATGTAAATTTAATTGTTAATGGATACCCAAGAACTTGTCAACATTAGCCTATAAACTTGTCAATGAATGCCCTTGCACTTGTTCATGTCAGCGCATATAACTTCATGTATGTTTACATAATCTTGTCAAAGTGCAATTAGGCTATATACAACTTTTTTCATTATAATTTCATATTATATGGACATTATTTTGACAAACAAAATGATTTGTCATTGTCTTCTCCCTAACTTGTCAACGTAGGCCCATGAACTTGTGAACCTATATCCATAGACTTGCCAGTACAATCCCTTATAATTGTTAATATAGGTTATTGTCTGTTTACATTGTCCGGCTAGAGTGCAATGATGCCATTGAGTTGTCAAATGTTGTTATAATAATAACCAATCATATACAATCACTTTGATAGGCTTAATTAACCACTGGCTACGTGTCAATATAATGAGGTACTAAGTTTATAATCAATTAAGTTACAAAATATATTTTATAAATAAGTTGTCATTAATAAGTTTACCACCTATATTAACAACTGTCGTTGAACATATTAACAATACTAGGTAGGTCCATCAATATTCAACCTGCATGCAGTTGTCAATTAACAAGTTCACCACCCATAGTAACACCCATTAACAACGCATTTTGTCTTCACACACTAAGTGTTCTAACCATAAAATTTTCACCTCATTTTGATTCATACCCACTTATCAGTCAAATTATCACAAGCACTCTCGCTGATAGATTCGCCTCGTGAAATGACTTGAACTCATCATCCTCCTACCCCTCCTTTCCCTTTCCCTTCCCAATTTCCTTCTCCATCTTCTTTAACTGCAAAAAGAAACAGACCACTTAAATAATTCCAATGCCTATATTTTATTAAAACAAACTAGAGATTCCTTCTACAATGAATCACATCAGAGGACAGCCAAGAACTATTGTTATAGCAGTTAGGCGGCCAAAAGAGAAAACCCACAAGATAGGATTTCATTACATCACACGAATCATTCACTCATGATTAACTAACTGCGTATATATATGTATGGTGAATATAGTCAACTTAAGGGCAGAGCTGAAGAAGAAGGAATATAATAGAGAAATAATTAAGGATTTTTTAAGAGTCCTAGCATTCACATACCAAAAAAATGTAAGACAAGAATGATTAAGAAGAAAAAAGACAAGGGGATGAAGTTAACTAAAATGGGGTGACGTACCTAGCCAGCAGCAGACGGAATCAACGATATTCGTCAACGGCAACGGTCAACAAGTTCAACCTATAGGAGCAAGAGATAGATGCCGAAGATTAGGGCTCGATCGGTCGAGAGAGGCACCAAAATTAACACTTTAATGAGCATCCAAAGACAAGTAACATGTTATGGTGACGACAACGTTCAGACCACAGTCACGCGACGGCGAACATCTTCAGTTGATGAGAGTGATCAAGCGATGGAGTTTTAAGGCTTGATGGTCGAGAGAGAGACGTCATATTCGTTTTCTATTTGGACAGAGGAAAGTTTGAATCTGATTGACGTTTCTATGTGATTTATTAAGGGTAATTGGATCTTCTCACAATTCAGTTATATACCCCTAAGGTCTCATAAGACTTGCCAGCAAATTAAAAATTTTCAAGGGGCCTCAGAGTAGTATTTTCTCTTACTTGTGAGTTGTGACCTTAGTGCAATTTTGCCAAAATAAATTTGAACCTACATCATGGGAGCCTAGCAAGAATGATTTTTTTTTTTTTTTGAAAATTGTAGCAAAAATTGTTTTTGCCAAGAATGAAGATTGTTTTCGGACTTAATGATAGTCGCCAAGCCTAGTCCCCCTTTTTGGTTTCAAAAGCCTTAAAATTCTTGTGGGTAAAAGTTAAAAGTTATTGGGCCGTCCTTTCAATATGTTTAATTACCCTATCCTCTACTTAATGGGCATTTTTGGGCTCAATACAACCTCTATCAATAGCACCTCTTTTTTTTTTTTTTTTAATCAACGTAGAAGTGACAAACATTCGATCTATTTCTTTCCATAAATACTTAAAGACCATACGGAATTATACCCAAAATAATAATAATAATAATAATAAAGACCATACAGAAGGTAACAATAATTTCCTAAACTATATCAATTATTATTATCACATGTTAACAATAAGTATTTATACATATACACATATATATATTTTCCTGAATTATATAAGAAACTCGGAGTCAGAGAGATAAATTGAAAGAGATAACAAACATAAAATCTAATATAAATCTTCAAGTTTTGTAAATTCTCGTGGTCATATAATTGATAGAAGTATGCAATGTTGTCAAACTAGCGAGTTGACTCTCCGAATTTTTCGTTTTTACGCTTTTAGCTTACAAAAACGAGTCGAGTCAGTGGTAAACTCGTGCTAGTATTAAACTTGGTAAAACTCATGAGTTTATATATCGAGTTTACTGTTTTTATGTTTCTATCTTATAAAACCGTGTTAACTTACTTTTAAACTCATGGTAACTTTTTTAATTTGATTATGCTTAGCGGCTTTATATAGAAATTGTATAGAAATTTCTTTATTAAATATGACAAATGATGAATGTTGATGGATTTAATTTCAATTATTTGGATTTAAAATATATTTAAATCAAATTTTTGTCATTTTTATATTTTAATTATTTAATTATACACTAGTAATACCTATTTAATAATAAAAATAAACTCTTACGAGTTTACGATTTGAATTCACGATACGAGTTTACGTCACTATCACGAGTTTGCTTAAACTCGTGAGTTTGACAACCTTAGAAGTATGATATGAACGTATGATAGTTATTAATATTATGAGGATCTATGGGGATATTGCTTCCGTACGAAGCAAAGATTCATTAATAAAGAATAGTGGGGCAATGGGAAATACTTTAATTAACAATAATTTGATAATTAATATATATATGTATATAGATACCAGTAGTTTTTTTTTTTTTTTTTTATAATAGAGAAGGCTAGAAGCCAGGGGTACATAACAAAATTGAAAGGAAGGGGAAAAAATTCCCAAATTATTGGTCGAGCCAAGTACACAAGTGACCAGAACATCCTGTAAAATATCAGATCGAGAAATGCCCATTTTTGTCAAGGCATCCACTATCCTATTGAGCTCTCTTGGGATATGACAAATAATCACCTCCCAATCACGGTTCTGCATTTCCTTGATCAGATCCATAATAAGATCGCCATAGTGGAAGTGGGCGTCACTGCATTTCCAGTAGTTGATATCAGTTAGGTGAGAGACACCAAATTGGGTGTGAACAATTGGGGTGGTGAGATGCACATGTGCATGTATATAAGTTAGCAATAGCTTGGTTGTTGTCTACATGTCTTTTTTTTTTTTTTACTGGCACTAGTGTGCCGTCATTGGAGGTAATTTATGTTCGGGATGTTTTTATATAAATTCAAATTTAAGATTTTGTTTTTAAAGAGTTAAAGCTCCTTTCACTAAGACCAACATCCTCTAATTTAGTTTGTCGATGATTATGTCCTATTACGATCTCACAATAACAAAAATATTTAGAGGGAAAGATACATGTATGGAAAAACCCTAATGGTTTAATTAATTAGTATTCTCTTCTCTCTAATGACTCTCACTTTCACTCCAATTTCGAAAAATCATTCAAACATCTATATATTGTACTACCTCTAATCTTAATTATAAGATCTAGTTGACATTTTTTAGAAAAATTAAGGAAGCTAAATAAGGAACATAATCATTTCATATGTTTTGTATCCTTAAATTATGTATTAGTTTATTAGTCAAACTAAATAGTTTTAAGAAAAAAAATAAAAATAAAAATACTCTAAAATAATTTAATTAGCTTTCTTAATCTATCTCTCTAAAAAAGTCAATAAAGTCTTATAATTAGAACTGAAGGGAGTATATCATATGCATGTACTATTCATAAGTCTATAATTTAGATCCTATATTAAATTAGTTTAAGATATCGAGTGCTATTGAAAAAATATGTTAAAATGTTAAATATAACTTAAAATAAAACAAAACTTTTTTTCCCTGAAAAAAGACATATACTTTAAAACCGAGGGAGTATAAAATGCTTTAACAAATATAACTTAAATATATTCATGAGAATTGTACGTCTTGTGTAGTCAAAGCTTTGCACCAAACTAATGTGTGTGCCCTACATGCATAATTATATAATGCCGATATTAAGGTATAGAAGTGTGGTTAGTTGATACAACATTTATGTGGAAGCAAGAAACGTTGGATAATTACTAGGTTTGTCCCATTTATCTTAGCAAATCAACAACATGAGATCTGAATTGTCCTATTTTATTTGAATTAATATTTTTTGTTTAATTTTTATGTTAAAATTTCATTTTTTAAAAAAAAATATAGGATGTACCAACTTTGGTGGGTTCTAATTGGTAAGGGTTTTAACTAGAAGTTTTAAGTTTGAATGCGTGCTAATATAAGAAACGCCTCTAAGTCAGTTACATCCAATTGAGTTCAATAAATGCTTGATTTTAACCCAATCGTATCTGCATATTAAAAATTAGGATTTTATTTTTATGTTTGATTTTAACTTACTAAAATAAAATAAAGTGTGACATCTTAAAAATCAGCACGAAATTCAAGTTAATGAGGGTTTTTTTTTTTCGTCAACAAGTTAATGAGATTATCACTTAACATCAATGATCTCTTTTGGGCTTCCATGCCTATATTATTTATAGTTACATATGCACCGCCAATGGAAATAAAACTCACGTGTTTTATTTATATATATATATATATATATATATTTTTAAGTTTCAAAAAACTCACGTGTTCTTAGGCTCAACTGGCAAAGAGGTCGGATACTCTTATCAAAAGAAGGGAGTTCGATCCTGGAGTTAGTCAAGACGCTGGGGAAGGCATCCTAACTCCTAAGTGCCTAGGTTAACGCTTAAGGGTAGTAGACAACTCGCCCTACCCAACATTGATATCACCTAGGAAGAAAGGAGATTTTCACCCTGCCCTTAGATAATGTTGAGCCCAACCCCTTTTCTAAAATTTTTATTATCAAAAAAAAAATCATGTGTTTTCATTAAAAATTATAAAAATATACTGAAATTTAAATTGGAAATAGTGAAATACAATATTATTAATATATATATATATATATATTGTACTTATTTTCCATATGTTACATTAAAGTTAAACTGGGTTTATTACTAATAGGGGTTAGGTATAATAAAGTGGATTAATTTTTTATAACATCATGAATTAATGTTTGAATCTCATTTAAGAAAGATGTGCACATTTAATGTCATATTTTATCTCAAATAGCTGTCTCCAACAAAAAACACACATAGTGAGCTTACTATATTTTTATAGTTTAATAATAATAATCATCTGAATAAATATAATTTATATGGAAATATTTTCTTTCAATAGTATTGTTTGATTCTATTTAAAATGAAGAATAAATACAACAATCAAATCAAGCAATCAAGTGAAGAAATAGAAGTGTAATAGAGGAATTTGAAATAGAAGCAATCAAGTGAATCATTAATCGCACCTACCAATGCCGTTTTGACCTTTCTGACATGGACAATGAGCTGGCAATGTGTGCCCTTTCCTTTAGTTGAAGGGTCTTTTTCTCTTGTGGCCCAAAAAAAAAAAAAAAAAAAAGGAGCCTTTTATAATTTATACATTTATTTATTTTTTTATTTTAATGATAATGAAAATTCAAAAAGGTCACGTTATGATCCCTCTCGACGACCACGTGCTTGGGCCGTGACTACCATGCCAGCTATCCGCTGACAGATCTGTCCTCGCGTCACGTGCGTCTGTGTCGTTCTCGAAAGGTTCATTATTAATTTAAAAAACAAGTAAAAAATATACTTTTTCTTTTACTGAGATAAAATATCATAAGTAACTTTCACCGTCATTGATTTCATTATCACTACTTTATTAGAAGAAAAAAACGTAAGTGGGTTGGATCTCACTCTTAATCACGTTTGACAACTCAAATAGCATTTATGTAACCCTGGTTGGTCCAACGGAATGTAACGCTGGATTCTCTTAAGAGGTCTAAGATTCGAATTACAGTAAAACCACTCGTAATCCGCCTTATATGGAGCTACCACTGTTAGGAGGATCGTCCTTACTACTGCAGAATCCGGAGTGGTTAAACACTTGCCACCATTTTTAAGTAACAAAAAAAATAGCATTTACGTATTTATAAATTACCGATCAATAAACATCTCGTATTGAAAACATCTGAACAATTGAACTTACAACCTTATCAGTTATGGGTACTGTTCCTCTCCTCATCAACCCCCTCCCCATCCCTCATTAGCAAATCTTGGCCGTCCAATCTAAAATCCAACGGTCCAGATTTTTTTTAAAAAAATTATTTTTTGTCTTTTTCGAAAAAGACAAAAAACCAATTTTTTTTAAAAAAAATCTGGACCGTTGGATTTTAGAATGGACGGTCAGGATCGCGATGATGAGGGATGGGGAGAAAAAATGATGAGGAGAGGATCTATTTCCATCAGTTATAAGTCAACTCCTTACCAACTAAACTAATATTAATTATCTTCTTTTTCCTTTATTCAAGATATCCGATGTATTATTATTCTACTCATTTTTGACCATGCATGCCTATTGCATGGGATGCAAGCTACTTATACCGTAACCTATTAGTTTATAGGTGAATTTTAGAAAAAGGTAATCAATTGATTCTTTTTTTTTATTATTTATTTGAATATAACCCAATCTCTAAAGTTTAATTTAATATACTTCAATTCTTATAGTTTTACTTAATTAAATCTTAATTCTTAAATTTTAATTCAACGCAACTTAATCTCTATAATTTTATTTATTTAAAAGTTTAGTCCCTAAGTTTAATTTAATGCAATTGATCAATCTCTATAAAGAAACGTGTAATTTTATTTTCTAAAATATATTATTAATATCTAAAATTATTAAAATTGTAAGAACTGATTTGCACTGAATCAAAATTAAGGGGTTGGATTGCAACCGATTTAGAACTATTCATCCACGACTCATCTTTTTAACCTTTATATTACGTGAAAAATGTTTTCTAAACAATACAAAATATATATAAAACATGTGAGGATCATTTCTCGATCATTTTCTTTTTAGTAAATATTATACTATGTTCCAAACATTATACTTATAGGTGCACAAGGGGATCTATTTTTGTTCATGAGAAAATTGTAGTGTATATAAACTAAAATAAAAATGCATGATAGTTAAATGGAAGCGAGTTGTTGTAAATACGCGTTTTGCATTGCAAGTGATCATAACCAGCTGGCCAGGTGATAAACGAAAATGCCTCACTTTGCAGAGATATTTGTATGCACGTATTTATAATGGTATTTATAATGATTGTCATTTAAAAAAGGAATTAATGTAATTGTATTAATATGACTTATTATTCTTAATATGAGAACTATTTGACTACGTTGAGAAAAATAAGACATAGTTTTTTTTTGAAAGATTAAGGAAACTAAATAAATTATTTAATTATATCATATATTGTGTATTCTTATATTCTATATCAATTTATAAGTTAGGCAAAATAGTTTTAAAAGAAACGAAAAATGTTAACTATATCTTCAATTTTAAACCAGAGGGAGTACGTTACTTTAAAATATTTATATTTATTATTTCTCTAAATTAATTTACTGACTTACAAACTAATATATAATCTAATAATATAATATTTTATAAAGATTATGTAAAATATATTATAATTAAGTATTACCTCCGATCATAATTATAAAATCTAGTTGAATTTTTTAGAAAGATTAAGGAAGTTAAATAAGTTACTAAATCATTTCATAGGTTGTGTATTTTTAAATTATATATTAGTTTATTAGTTAAATGAAGGGGAAAAAAAGAATAAGAATACTCTAAAGTAATTTAATTAACTTTCTTAATCTCTCAAAAAAGCCAAATAAATCTTATAATTAGAACCAGAAAGAGTAATTTATTTAACTTTATTAACACTTCTAGAATAGTAAGCTTGACATAGGTAATTTTTAGTGATGTCGGTCCAATAAACTAGGGTAAAGAACCTTGGTTAAGTAACTAACTAGAGAGGTTAAAAGGGGGGAGTGGATGACAGTTAGCAAAGTCGTTGGTTGTTAACAGATGGGATGGGGGGTCGCAGGCAGGAGCACGTGGTGTTGACGTGGTTAATGATAGGCACGTTGAGGTCCAATTTTATTTTATTTTATTTTTAAAAAAATCCAAAATTCACATGAAGAGTATATTTGAATCCAAAGCACCACGGGTTTGCTTCACCCACGATTGCCTCGTTTTTCTTGATGCTTTGCAGCACCCCCACTAATCATTGTCTTCATCCATTGTTTTCTAACATTTTCATTATTAATTGGCTCAAGAAGAAGATTTGCCAACCAACTATTACTCGAGGAGTGTCTAGGCCAAATAACTATTGAGGGGACCAAAATTGTCAACCAACAATTAAAAAGTGAAAAAAAAAACACACAATTTGGAGCAGATTCGCCAACGAACTATTACCCCGTCACTGTCTTGGTGTCTCCGTCTTCCATTGACTGTCATAGTGTCAGTGACGTCGGCATTTCCAAAGCTTCTATTCTTGCTGGATGTTCCACTCAGCCTCTTGAACTCATCAGTAGTCCACAGCGTTCGACTGACACACACCTTTCACCCTGGTTCCATCCCTCTGATGCCACAAGCAGCAACCGCTGCTGCCACAATGCCTACTCCCATGGGTCTCATCTCTATTAGTGTTTTCCATTTCCAACAAGAAGGCTTAACCGCTTTTTTCTCCAGCGTTTCCGCCACCATCCTACGCCAGTGCCTCACATTTTAGCTTAATTGCGATGTAGTTTTTTTTTTGTATTAGTTATTTGGTATTTTTTTTTTCACTTTTAATAGTTATTTGGTGTTTTTTTTCACTTTTAAATTGTTGATTGGCAATTTTGGTCCCTTCAATAGTTATTTGGCCCAGGCGCTTCTCGGGTAATAGTTGGTTGGCAAATCTGCACCTTCACCCTTATTAATTTTTCATTTAATTTATAGCTTGATATATGATGTTATTATTAGGTAAAACAATTTCTCATTAAATATTTATAGGAATAAGGGTCTTATTTATCATGAAAGCTTTCGCTCAGGAGCATTGGGTGGACAAAAGTTTTTTTGTATCGAAATTGCCACGAAAGTTCACAAAACGTAGTAATTTTACCCCTCTGTTAATTTTGACCGTTAAGTTTAACTGAATGCACACGTGGTATGCTACCTCATCAATCAAATAAGAGTTAAGTATCATTTTTACCTCGGAAATCTTTGTTGAGGAGCAATTTTGCTCCAGAAATTTACAAAACGTAGTAATTTTGCCATTTTGTCCTCAATATTAAATTTGACTATTAAATTAGTAAAAAAAAACACACATGTCATGCCTTAAAAAGGTTGAACTTGGAGTTAACGAGGGAGATCCTTTAAACGTTGAGCTCAAAGCGACCGGAATTTGTGAAGCTGAACAAGTCAAAGGGACTGAAATGTCTATTGTAAAACCCAGAAGAAGCACCACTTATAATCTAAGCAAATTAAATGCAAAACAAGAAATGAATTGTCTCAAAAATTGGTTCAGTAAGACAAATCAATAGTGATAGTATTTTACCTTTATATAGACTGATCTAGGTCACTCACCCTATCACATAAGATAAATCTCTAACGATTTTAAGTGATGTTTACTGAACCAATTTTTAGGATAATCATTATTGATTTGTCTATATCAAACCAATTTTCGGGACAAATCAATAATGAATTGTCCCAATAATTGGTTCAATAAGTATCACTTAAAATCGCTAGAATTTTTAGGAGCAGTATATATTTACCTTGTGGGACAGGGCGGATGGCCTAGATCAATTTATACAAAGGTAAATATGATCAGTATTGATTTTTCTTATTGAACCAATTTTTAAGATAATTCATTTCTTGTTTTGCATTTAATTTGCTTAAATTATAAGTAATGCTTCCTTTGGGTTTTGCGACAGACCTGTCAGTCCTTTTGACCAGTTCAGCTTCATAAATTTCGACTGCCTTGAGCTCAACATCTTAGGATCTCTCTCTCCGACTTCAAGTTCGACCTTTTCAAGGCATGACATGTGTGTTTTTTGACTGATTTAGCAATCAAATTTATATTGGGGGGACAGAAAGGAAAAATTGCTATGTTTTGTAAACTTCCTGGGCAAAATTGCTCCCCAAGGAAGACTTTTGGGGTAAAAATGACACTTAACTCTTATTTGATTGATGAGGTGGCATGTCACGTGTAATGAGGTGGGATGCTAAGTGTGCGCTCAGTTAAATTTAACGATCAAAATTAACTGAATGGCAAAATTGCTATGTTTTGTGAACTTCCGTGGCAATTTTTATAGAGATAAGGGTCTTAAATGCCATGGAAGTTTTCACTCAATAGCACTGGTAAGATGAAAGTTTTTTTTTTGACCAAAAATACCACGGAAGTTCACAAAATGTAGCAATTTTGCCCCTCCGTTGATTTTGACCATTAAGTTTAACAAAGTGCACACATGGCATGCCACCTCATCAATTAAATTAGTTAAGTATCATTTTTGCCCTGTAAGTTTTCATTGAGGAGCAATTTTGCCCTTCTTTCTCGCAATATTAAATTTGACTATTAAATCAGTCAAAGACCACACACAAGTGATGTCTTAAAAAGGTCGAACTTGGAATCAAAGAATGAGATCCTTGAGATGTTAAGCTCAAGGCCGCCAGAATTTGTGAAATCGAACTGGTCAAAGGAATTGAAAGGTCTCTCGCAAAACCCAGAGGAATCATCACTTATGATCTAAGCAAATGAAACGCAAAACGAGAAATGAATTGTTCCAAAATTGGTTTAGCAAAACAAATCAATAGTGATAATATTTACGTTTGTATAGACTGATCATTTACTTAGATCATAAGTATGCTTCCTCTGGGTTTTGCGATAGACCTTTCAGTCCCTTTGACCAGTTCGGCTTCACAAAATTCTGGACGCCTTGAGCTCAACATTTCAAGGATATCCTTTTCTGACTCCAAGTTCGACCTTTTCAAGGCATGAAATATGTGGTCTTTGACTGATTTAATAGTCAAATTTAAGATTGGGGGAAAGAAGGGCAAAATTGCTACGTTTTGTAAACTTCCGGGGCAAAATTGCTCCTCAGTGTAAGCTTCCGGGGCAAAATTGCTCCTCAGTGAAAACTTCCGGGGCAAAAATGATACTTATGATTGATAAGATGACATGCCACGTGTGATGAGATGGCATGCCACATGTGCACCCAATTAAACTTAGCGGCCAAAATTAACGGAGGGGCAAAATTGCTATGTTTTGTGAACTTCTGTGGCATTTTTGGTCCAAAAAAAAACTTTCGTTTTACCAGTGATCCTGAGCGAAAACTTCCATTGCATTTAAGACCCTTATCCCAATTTTGATACCAAAAAAAAAAAACATCTATCCAATGCTCCTGAGTGAAAGCTTCCGTTGCAAATAAGACCTTTATCCCGATATTTATACATCATGAATGTTAGATTTTTCATATTTAGTTTCACACATTTTATACTGGTTAGGATGTATGGATATTTCTTACTACTTCCGGTCCTAATTATAAAATCGAGTTGATTTTTTTGAAGAGATTAAGAAATTTAAATAAGTTACTTTACCAATATGTTGTACATCCTCAGACGATGATATATTAGTTTATTAGTCAAACTAATTAGTTTGAAAATAAAATAAAATAAAAATACTCCAAAGTAATTTAATTAGTTTCCTTAATTTCTTCAAAAAGAACAACTCTGTCAAATAATTAAGACGGGAGAGAGTATATGACAAAATAGATTTATGACCAAGAAAATTAATAAAGATGAAAGAAAAAGGAAATTGAGGTTTTATATTTATTAATTAAAAAAAATTAACCAACTCGTATATTGATAGGAGAAAGTGTATGAACTATGAAATCTTATACATTGTCATAAATCCCAATGTTCACAGGATAAATGTATTATTCATCACTTATAAATAAAATTGGTATTTATAAATTTTGAAATATATAGGACAGGAGTATTGATTATCTTAAGTTTTTGTAATATTTGTTTAATTAAATTTGTGTAAGACTCAATGTGTTATCTTAAGTAGGGTTTAATGTGTACTTTTACTTTGCAAATAATCACTCAAAATGTAACATCCTCATTTTCAAAATCCATTTTCAAAATATTTTAATCAGAGTAGAGCATCGGAATAATTTAAAAGAGCGAGTATCTGATATACATTCCCTGTTGTTGAGTCTGGTTGCTATTACAGTGGTACAATTCTCTGAACATTTACTAATACAATGATACAATAATTCATAACTATCTTCTCCGCCCGTGTCCTCTCGCGTGCTAATTATCCTCGCCCTCGGTCTTGGTTCCTCCAGAATCTGAGACTATGAGCTGAGGTTCAATTCCCATTGAACCTCAGGTAACGGTTAACCTCATGCTTATGTATCAGTTATGTATGACAAATATTCATGACAATACAACAGTATTCACATTTGATATTCACATCTCAAAGATAAAAACACAACCATCATATATTCATATTATTCCAGTCTCACCACATATTCACATCAAACCAGTCTGCACTATTCACCAGTGCCACGGTGTAACATCCGTATCTTCAACGCTAGGAAAACTCAACGGCGTTATCATGACTATAACCCGTATATAACTGTATGTGTATGCCCAACCTTTTTTAAAAAACAGAGTCCATAACTTTTCAAAAACAATGTCTCAGACTATCTATCACATATAGGTATATAATAAGCATCAGAGTTAGTGTTACAGTACGCGTCCGTGCCTTTGTCGGTGATATCGGTACGTTTGTCGGTCGGAGTGTGGTCACGTGTATCCTATAATGGTAATATCGCATTTATTAATTCACCAATAATATTCTAATAGATATCCTAGCCACAAATGATTATTCTACCCCTGGTGTATTTATTTTTTAATTATTTCCCTTTTAATTTCGGAAAAAACGCTTATCAACAGCATTTGGGCTGATTTTCATCTAACTTCGAAAAATCATAACTAATTCTAGAAAAATAGAAACGAAGATCCGTAAAATTTCCCGGACTCCTTAAGATGTCTATTTTTAAGAAAAAATATCATATTTTTCCCAGAATTCAAGAATAGTTCCTAGATTTCAAATGTTCATACATTGCCCAGAATTGCCAGGAATTTCGCAGCATAAACTTTGAGAATTTCTATCTCACTGTACAGAGCTCATTTCAACATGCTCTTTACATTTTTGGAAAGCCCTATATGTCTACTTTGACCATGAAGTTTCCCAGAATTTTTCAACATCATTTTCAACATGAAATATAAGCATTTCTGCCACTGACTCCATAAATCGCCTAACCGACAAATTTTACCAGAACTTCGTTACTTCAGTGTTTTTCTTCCCGGAATTTTGCTAGACCTCTTTCCTCATCAATTTTTCGAAATAAAATGAATTTTCAACTCAGAAAAACATTTTAAAAAAACTATATCTAGAAGATTTAAATATTAAACTATATCTACATTAAAAGCTACTAAGAACAACTACGAACTATGAAACTAAGAACAAGCTTACCTCTTGAAGCTTCTTGCTCTCCTTCCTCCTTCTTGCTCCTCTTAGAAATCAACTCTTTGGAGTTTGATTTGGTGTGAGGAGAATGAAAAGGAAAGCCTCCTATTTATTGGAAAAATCCAACACCTTCCACAAGCTTCATCCTATCAATTTTTGGCCTTTGGATCTAGCTAAATTTTCAAACTCTTATCCTCACTCTTTATTCCCCCTCGTCCGTGCCCCCACCCTCTCACTTCCCTCATCTTTTTCCTCCTTGCATGTTAAGTTTCTAAAGCTTGCCCACCAAGTATCAAATAATGTCCATCTTCTCCAACAAGTTTTTGACTTTATTTAGGCATGTGTTGATTTAATTTTCTTGCCCACCAATCCACCCAAAAAGACGCCCCTTAATTGGTCTCAGTGTTATGATAGTTCTCTATGGCTTTTTATGAACTAATTATGAATTTAAGCATTAGTGTGTTAATTAAGGGTATTTTAGTAAATTTAGCCTCTTAATAAGTTAAATGATGCTTAATTAATTCCTTGATTATTTATAAAGGTCTGACACAATTATTTAATTTAATGAATACCTAGTTGTTCATCGATTTTATTATTTTCCCTTATTTTGTTTAAGTATTTTCCGTAGTACCTCATTACTCTTTTTAATTCCATGTAAACCATAATTTAATATGGTAATTATTTGTATTTTATGATATTTTATGGTTCCTAAACGAAATTAGAATATTTGAGTCTTTTTTGTTTATTTAATTCTAGGAGAAAATTCCCTAATTTAAATTAGATAAACTATAATATCTTTGAGACCACATATTCACCTATTTTAATAGGTATCATTTATCGAAATACAGTGGTTATGCTAAATAGAATTTTTAGGGTATTATACAAAAATGCTAAATAACGTGTCTTTAATCTGAACTATAATGTCGACCAAAAAACAAAAAATCTGAACTACAGTGAATGAAATGTGAAAAACGTACATAGTCTCTCAAATGTCTAATAACCTCTTTAAAATGTCTAAAGTCTACACTGCGTCTTGTCTTAAAAAGGCTGTATGTTCAATCAAGATTAGAACCAGACAAGAATATGGTAATAATCCAATCAACCCATGTGCATTGTACTTAGTACTTACCTTTGTAAGGGGGGGAAAAATTACATTGAGAGAAAAGCCGAGAAAAACTCCAACCTTCAATTTTCCCATTTTATTTGTTCCACAATTAAGTTCATCTGCTCATATCATGTCACACTCGAACTCAATGGTCCATTTGCGTGATAATGTGAGCAATATCAAACACTAAGTGCCTATTTCGGGCTTGGTTTGTCTCATTGACTTTTCTCTTGTAATTAGCTTGAAATCTTGACTGGACAATTGTGGATATTGTATGATGATAACCGCAATTAAAAGAAGAACCGGCTTTCCTCCTATATCCTTATTGTCGCTACCCTCCTTTTCTACAAAACTGAGTCATTTTAGAGCAAAACAGTGAAGTTAGTGCCTTTTTTTCACACACACACATATATATATATATATATTGGGTACTAATAGATATTAAAAAATACTTCAGAATACTAACCGATACTAAAAAAATACTTTATTATCTTAAACAATTATTTTAAGATATTGAAAAAATATTTCAGAGTATTAGATGGCACTAAAAGGATACTTTAGGATACTGACTGATACTAAAAAAATATTTTATGATCTTGAAATATTATTTTAGGATCCTAAAAAAATATCATGAAGTATATTTCTAGTACCGATTAGTACTTTGAAATATTTTTCAAGATCCTAAAATAATTTTTTATGATCATAAAGTATTTTTTAAGTACCAGTCAGTATTCTGAAGTAATTTTTTAAATACCTGTCAATACCCTGAAATTTTTTTTTTTTAAAAAAAATTCTCTCAACATTTGCAAAAGTTTAAGCATTTAAGGAGTTAGAAATGAGTTTTAAAAATATAAAATGAAACGAAAAAATTAGGTGAAATCAATGGTATAGATTAACTTATAAGGAATGACGAGAAACTTGGATCATGAAAGGATCCATCTCACGTATTTGGTTAAGCCACGGAAGTTCATATAATTTATTTTGAATTAAAAAGGAGATTTTAAAACCCATTTATATTATATTGTTTGTATGTTTTCTCTAAAGGTCGGATCAATTGTGATTTTATTTTCGTGCTGCACTTCAAGTAAAAGTGACAAGGAAGATATTTATGCATTGAAAAAATTCTAATAGTTTTAATAATGAGAATTTATTTTATATATTTCGCATCCCTTTCGTTTTCATTTATTCCTTATTTAATATATGATGTCTTTTATTTAATATTTGTATTTCACATAAATTTTTAAATTATTCTTAGTAATGATTTTTTCAAATGAAAATTATATTTTAATATTCGTGTCATTTATTATAGTATATTCAATTATTATTATTAGATATAATTATGAAAAATTAAACCAACTTCAAAAAAATGTAGACAATTTTTTAGTAATTTTACATACTTATGTTTGATTTTAATAAATGAAATCCAAATATAATCAAATTTCTCAAAACCATTGGAAAAAAAAAGTATCCAAACAGAAACCATGATTAATCAGCATAACTTCTAATTAATGTCAATTATAAAAATCGTAATGATCTAAAATCATATTTGTTCACCACTAAACCAAACGGATAATAATATTGCTACACAATTTTCCATTTCTCCATCTTCTAAGATTAGTAACGAACACAAAGTAGGTGATGGTTGTGAAATCCACCTTAATGGGTACATTTCTTTATAAGTCCCAGCTGCAAAACAATTAGCTACACGGTTACCCCTTCTGAAAGTAAAAGAAATAGAAAACCCTACATTAGTAGATAGGAGACTAATAATATCATAAACAATTCCTCTACTCTTTCAATCAAATAAATCAGGAGACCTGTCAACAACACGGGTATGAAGAAAGAGACAATCAATTTCAAAAATTACTTTGTCACGAGTCACGACCCAAATCCACAGCAAGCATCATAGCCCTTTTCAACGCGAGTGTCTCAGTCATAAAAGCAAAGATCAGATAGACTTCAATTTATCAACAAAACCCCATTTAAAACATCCATAGTTGTCTCTACCAACCACACCGATATACTATGGTTTGCCATAATCTTTATAATGTTAATGTTGCATAATTGGTGTGAGTCGGTGAAGGTGCTACACATACAGTTATGATATTGAAATTGTGACGTGTAGAACAATTATATAACAGTATGTAATAGTACTCCGATATTGTTCACATCAAATATCATATATACATGGAATATGATCTGGAATGCATAATATATTTTTTTAAGAAAAAGTTAAAAGAGGCCAAGAAAAATCCATATGACAAATTTAATGAACCGTAAAAATATTATAAGATCATATTCTATTACAAATTATATGGCTAAGGTTGATTCAACAGTCTAAAGTATTTTTTTCAGTTGCTTCCGACAATGTAATGTATTTTGTGATGTATTTTATATTTATAGTATTAATTTTTTTAAGTTGTACATAAATTTTTTTTTTGAAATAATTGTCGTTAACCTCTAACGAAAATAGATTCAACATCCTAAAGTAATTTCGATATCTTTTAGGGTGCTAGATATAGGAGAGGAACCTCTTCTTTCCCCTCCCGCCTATCCTCTTACTACAATAAAGAAAGTAAAAATATATTTTGTATAAACTAAATTTGAACTACTCAAATTTTCATCTTATCGATAAATAAAAAAATAGAAGAGGGAAGATGGCGAAAAGAAAAGAGGTTCTTCTTGCTTCCAAAAAAATAAGCTAGATAAATCTCAAAATAATTTAGGGTACTATATGCTCTTAAAAAAAATACTTGAAAATATAATACTGGACGTGTATGTATGAAAAAAATACTGAGTTTCTGTTTGTTGGGAAACAATTACACCATAGTTTTAACAATCATTTTTTTAAAAACCGAAACATAGTTCATCTTACATGTTTATCTTATAAATCATAAAAACACTTCCAACAAGCTAAAACAAACCGGCACTTAAACGGCGCTTTGAAACAACTCCACCCTTAAATTATATTCATAATTAACACTCATAAATAATGCAACTCTTTATTTATTTTGGTAATGGAGAATGTAATCGTAATGTAAGAAATAAAGGCGATTAATTTGAGAGGTATTTGTAAGGTGATAAAAAAATTTCCTAAAAAGGCCAAGTAGGTGATGAGGACAGCACTTGGGGGCTGGGGCTGGGGTAGGAAACTTCACTGATTTCTAAGCAGTTGGGTCAAAGTCAAACAACGGGAGAGACAATATCGCCGCGTCTTTGGCAACGCCCCTATTTTCTTCCGCTCCGCTGACCTACCTTCTCCCGTTGTCTCTTTCACAGTCTTCCTTTTTAATAAAAACAAAAGGGAAAAAAAAACCTCATACTCCCTTTAAGTTCTAGTGAGGAAAAAACCCATACTCCCTTTAGGTACACATGCGTAAGGAGATAATGTACATATTTGGTATAACTTTTAGGACGGATAACCGGGTTTATTTACTATTTCAATTGGATTTATGAGGTTTTTTTTTAATTTTTCATTTGAATGAAAAAATTTTCAAATCGGACTTATGAGGTAAAAGCAGCTTATTTGAAAAGCTAGGTTTCTTGACTTATGAAGTAAAAACTCCTTATTTGAACCTAGCTTATTTGATCTTTTCTAGCATAGTCTAGACAGATTAGAACCAAAATGGTTCCCCGGCCCCCTTCCTAGGATTTGTGGATGTGGCTGGCTCCTATAATGCTAGATGCTAGGTAGTTTGTGGGGGAGTGATTAGAGATCATCAAGGCAACTAAATTTGTGGATTTCAATAGAAGTTAGAGTATATTACCCCAACAATTGCGGAAATCCATGCTATCCATAGGGCCTTCTACTCTATAAGAAATTAGAGCTAAGTGGGATCAAACTTTATACCAATTCTTTGGTAGCTATGCTTTTGCTCTTGATTGATGGTGGACATGTAAGATCCCTTATCTTATCAAATTGGAGTCTTGAGATTATTTATGTGTATAGGAAAGGACTAAGACGTATGTACAGACAATTGATCTCAAATGGCTTTTAGAAAAACAACAAGGATTTTTGATGTCTTAGTAACACAACATTTTGCTTGTTTGAAGCTATTTAAACTGAATATGACGAAATTTCTTAGAACCACAATAGTATTGTATAATTAATAAACTCTTTGTATTCTTTAAGCTCCATGTTTGCTGTTTGAATTATTATTATTTTTTTTAAAAAAAGATATCATAACTATTGATACTTTTATCGGTGAAGTGAGGAAAAAAAATCAAATGGTTGAAATTTGATTTGGGACTTGGTTGTAATAGATATAAGCAAATGGACCTAACTCTTTTTCTTTTAATTATATATATATATATATAGACACAAACTAATATATTAATAGATCAAATTATGTGATATAAAAATTTAAAATTAATAAAATAAAAGACATGGATCTTGGAGGAGCAAATATTGCATTTTGTTTTTATAAAAGAGACATATGGTCAAGTGGCGGTCACGTAGACTAAACACTAGCATATGTCATTAATTACCACATGCATCACTTCGCACCAAATCTTATGGCCTTGTTATGCCCTGTTTCTTTGTTTCCATTGTATTCTTAAATAAGATTTTTTTTCCCTTGTATATCATGTGATTTTTAATAAATAAATATATGTATATTATTATAGATTTTACATTTTATTGTTTTGAAAAAATACAATTAATTATAATTAATTTTCAAAAATCACCTGTAATTTTTTTTTATTTCCTAAATAAATTTTAGTGAAATACAGTCAATTTATAATTCATTTAAAACAAAAAATATTTAATCATCCCATAACATCATATTCTATTACAAATTATAGGGTTAAGGTTGATTCAATACTCTAAAATATTTTTTTCAGTTGCATCCAATAGTCTAATATATTTTGTGATGTAAATTACATTTAAAGTATTAATTTTTTAGGAGCAATTTTGCTCATAAGTTTTTCTTTTAAATTATCATTAACTCCTAAGTTAGATCATATATCCTGAAATATGATTTTAGAATTGGAAAATTTAAGTTGACTATCCCTCATTTAATTCTCTCCCTTGATCCCTACCTCTCCCTCCAAACTGTAGCTATGGGTATCCTCATCAAGAACCCAGCTCATCTCCTCACATTATAAAATTGGGATTCAAAGTGCTCATTTGGTTCTATTTATAGAGTGGAGATTAGGGAGAACTTTTTAGTCTTATTCATAAGTCACATTATTAAGTTTTTCATATAAACTATAATTTTACTATTCATTTTTTATTTTGTTGATTTTTTCATGTATCAAGTATAATGTAAATTAAATATGGATAAAGTTAACAAGATGTGGCTACATTGCCATGAACAGTGCTACAGTTTGGGGGGGAAGGGAATTCATTGAGGGGTAGTAAAGTAAAACTATCCAATATTCAAATCCTGTTTTAGAATATTTGATCATATTTAGAATTTGTTAAATTTAATAACCTAATTTAAAATTTAGGTAATTCAATTGTCTTGTTATATAGAATTTTTCCCTATTCTTTTGAGTAATGATTCACTTGTTCATTAAAATTAATTATCTACGTTAGATTTGGAGCCTAACGCTCTAACCTGACTCAAATATTCCTTCAATCTTAAATATGAGACATATTTATTTAATTTGATTAGATTAAGAAAGTTAGTTAAGTTAGTTAAATAATATAACATATATTTTCTAAAATACCTTGTCATCATCCTTAATTCCTTCTCCTTCTTAATTTTTGTTAAATAAACATCAATAAGGGTAAATTAATAAAAAGTTGACAAATATAAAAAATATCTTTATACTTAACAACTGGAGGGAGTACAAATTAGTCCAAGTTAATGTGATGACTTTTGGACACACTAAAAATGGGTTAATAAAATCTTCCATTGTACCAACATTACTCCAATAATGCCGTCTTACCAAATGGTTGTATAAATATTTTATTTTTATAGAATATAAAACATTTAAAGTCAATCTACTAGCTATGAAGAATATGACTTATCTTCATATGAGTACACAAGTCTCAAGTTTGATTGGATAAATAAATATTTTGTTATTTTTATTTACTAATATTTATTAATTGAATGGATATAAAATTTATAAAATATTTTTAGAATATAAAACTAGGATTCAAAGTGCTCATTTGGTCCTATTTATAGAGCAGAGATCAAGGAGAACTTTTTAATCTTATTCATAAGTCACGATATTAAAGTTTTCATATAAACTATAATTTTACCATTTATGTATAATTTTGTTGATTTCTTTCATGCATAGAGTATAATGTAAATTTAATAGGAATAAAGTTAAAAAGTTGTTGAATTTTAAGGCAAAGATAGATGATGAAATTTAAGATTTTTGTTTATCTATATAAAATATATTAAAAGTGACTCTCTTTTTTGCCAACGAAAAAGTGACTTATAAATAGAACTAGAAAAATATGTATACAACGCCACACTAGTGCAAAAAAACGTTTTAAGACCGCGTCATTTAGATCGCACTATCGATACCCCGGTTTTAAAGGCATGATTGGTGGCAATTTTGTAAATATAAAGAACTTCTTGGAGTGGACTAGTTTTTCGTAGGTCTTAAATATATTATTTAGACTGGAAAGCAAAAACAACCGGTCTTAAAAATGTTATTAAAAAAATTGAAATATCAATTACATTATTAAAGAAATCTCATACAGCCCGACTTATATTTTCTGCGGTCCAAAAAAATAAGGAAAAATTTAAGTATATATTGTAAAAATTTTAAGACCGGATATAAATAAAAAGACAGTCTTAAAGGGTATACTTTTAAGACCGGACATAAATAGTGCCCAGTACTAAATATTGAAAATTTTTTAAGACCGGACATTAACAAAGGGAGGTCTTAAATTGTATCCTTTAAGACCGTTGTTTACTTCATCCGTTCTTAAAACTAAAGCGCCAAATAAACATTTCTTCGCACGAAACCTGGCCTTACGACTTAACGTTATTCTCTCTAAACTCTAAAACTCCTGTTGTTGTTGCGAAAGCCTTCTTCCTATTGCATTACCTCTCTTCCTCACCCACCACCACCATCCTCTGTTACTCTCTCACTCTCTCAGGCATTCCTCTTTCACACCACCACTCTCAACCTCTCTTCCTTTCTCGAAAATGAACGGAGAAAACGGTTCTTCTCCTGTTCGTTCACTACCAGTTACTGGTGTGATTGGTGTGAGTCGGAACGAACCCTCTTCATCTCACAATGAGCCTCGTAACCGCCCTACACGCCGTGGTAGAAGTGGCACACGAATGAAAGACGTATCCGTAAGTCAGACTTCTGGGTCAAGGCTCGAGATTCAGTTTAATGAAAGGTTGGAACGTTTCGGTCCTAATAAAAGCAAATATGTCAGTTTTGTCGGCTATCTAGCACGCAGCAGGGTTAGCATCTTGGAAGATGCATGAGTGGAAAAGTGTGGAATTTGGCACAGTAAAGGATCCTATTTGGGACACTATTCGGCTTACATACACTATCCCTAACTGCCCGAGGTTGAAACCCAAGACATTATCTTATTGTGCTGATCGGTGGAGGAAGTTTAAGACCTCTCTAGCTAACAAGTATATTTTTTCCGTCGTTCCGCCTGACCACTATCCTTGGGACAAGTACACATTTATTGATGAACAAACTTGGCAACAATTTGTTCAGCGTCGGACCACTCCTGAAGCTCTAGTGAGTTTATATTTAGTTTTGTTTGCCCTTTTGTTTGCTTATTAACCTGTGCAGATATGTGAATGTTATTGTACGTGTTCATCTAATCCTATTAGTTAGATGGTTTGGTGTGTGAATAGAAGTATATATTTCCATCCTTTGTCCTGCATAAGAGGAGCATGTCTTAGTTGTATGCAAGTCTAATATGTAAACTTGCAAAGGTAAAAATTGATGCCAAACCATTATTATAGTCTTAGCTAGTTCTTTTATAGAAGGTAGTAGTTAGACATTGCTATTAGTTAGTTAGTATGTTAATTTTGTAAAGGAGGAAATGAGTAGTCTTAAAAGAGGGAAACTTTATATACCCAATTGTTACTATCTAATGGGGACTGCTGATCCCACTGGATGCCTTAAAAAAGATCAAGTTTGTATTATTCTGTAAGCATAATTGTCTTTTGACTAGTGTTTGAGGTTGATATCAAGCAGAAGTTCTCTAATTTCTATTAGTGAGATGACTGGAATTCATAATTAATAGTTGTTTTGAATTCTGATTCACAGACAAGAAGGGAACAAACACAGGAGATAGGACTGGATATAGATACAAAAATTCTTAATATACAAAAATTAATAGTTGATAAAAAAATAATTGACTTTTAGGACTGGATATAGATACAAGGTCGGTATTAAAAGTAATTGAATTATTTGAAAAAAATAAATAGTTGACATTTAGGACCGGACATATGATAAAAGGACGGTCTTAAAAGTAATTTAATTGAAAAAATAAATAATATACTTTTAGGACCGGACAAATGATAAAAGGACGATCTTAAAGTAGAACACAAATATCATAATCAATTGCTTGTCGATCTCTCTCTCTGTCCTTATTAACTCATCACTCCCCCTCCTTGTTAACTCCTTATCCACCGCCTACATTGCATATCCATCTCTCTCTCTCTGTCCTTATTAACTCGTCACTCCTCGTAACTCCTCTTTGCCCCAACTCCTCGTAACTCCTCTCTGCCCCAACTTCTCAAACCATGGTTAGATACAAGAGAACCTCTCATAGGGTTAGACTTAATGGTGATGCTCGTGCCTTCCGTAGATCATTATACGGTACGCCTCCTCCATCGAGAGTGGGTTCTATTGACTCATAAGAGTCTTGGGTCGTTGGACCCATTGTTATTTCAAATGATGAATATGTAGCCGCACCCCCTCCAACCTCTTGGCCCCAGCGTGCCTACTACTGACCACTCTCCTCTTTCCTCTAATGATGCATTGTCGCTGATGTGAGTAAGACAGGAAATTGTTGATATCGGGCTGGAAATTAATGCAGCTCACGCCGATATCGCCAAGGCATTGGAGGATAATAAACTTTAGAATGTTTAGTTAGATTCTTGTCGTTTATAATGTAGTTATTGTTTTTCTTTCTCTTTTTCTTGTGTACGTGAATATTCTCCAGTTATGAATGGAAGCAGTAAGAACTAAGCTTGTTTCTTTTTTTCCTTTAATTTATTTTTATTAATTCAATTTCTCTGCTACGCTCGCCAAAGGCAAACCTCTTTTTAAAAGTTTCGTTAATTAATAAGCGAAATACTTTTAGGACCGTAGTTTTATAAAAATCTGGTCTTAAAATTAAATGAATAGTAAATGTTAGACCGGAGTATTCTGAACCGCTAGTCTTAAAAATTAATTAATAAATATTTGAATTTTAGGACCGGACATTGTGTAAATCTACGATCTTAAAATTAAAAACAATTTAGGACTGGAGTGTAGTTAACCACCGGTCTTAAAATTAATTAATAAAATTATATCTTTAGGACCGGATACTTTATAATTGACCAGTCTTTATAAAATCTAAAATACTTAAACATGTCTCTGTTGTGGGGAAAATTAAATTTCCCTCTCAGAACTTCTTTTCTCACGCTGAAAGTGATTACTCAGGTTCTATCTCCGTTGTGTGTTGCGTCGTCGCTGCTTCGCGTTCCTCTCCCGACAATCACTTTCTCGTTCCTTAGCTAAGCGTATGTAGACCAAGCTGGTTCCTTAACTTTATGATTTCCTTACTTATGGGTTGGGGTTTTTCATGGGTTGAACAAAATCGATGAAATGTGTTTGTGGGTTTCTCTGTTGTTAATGAATATTGTATTTTGAAGAATATATTTGCACTTTAGACCTACCGTACTGACCAACTAGTGTTTTTAGGTTACTCTTGCTGTCTGCAACATCAACGTTTGTGGCCGGAGAAGAAAGACTCAGCAAACGCATTTGAATTTATATGCTACAGGTGAGTCTATAAGATCTCCATGCGATGCATTTAATAACCGCCGATCATGCATTTATTTTGCTTCTTGCATTCACTGTGATACATTTATGACCAAAAGTGATTCTTCGTTTTGCATTTAATTTCCTCGTCATACATTTATTTTCGGATTATGTATGTTAAATCTTTCCATTTGTATATATAGGAATTCTACTATGGATCACAGTTGGATAAATAATGTTTTACGGACAAGTGTTGAATATCAGAATGGGGTGAGGGACTTTATAGAATTTGCTAAACAAAATGCTCATGATGATATTGGGAAGTTTTATTTCCCTTGTGTAAAATGTTTGAATGAGAGGTGACTAAGTCCTGAAGATATACACACACATTTAATTTGTGAAGGATTTTGTAAGACTTATACGGTATGGTCATGGCATGGTGAAAAAATGCCAAGTGGGTCTCAACATGGGGAAGTGACATTTGATGATAATGACACGGATATGGATGATCGCATAGAGGACATTATTCGTAATATAGGAGAAGAGGCTTTTGAGCAATCACATGCATATGATAATATGTGCAGTGATGCAGAGACCCCGCTATACCCTGGGTGTAAAAAATACCAATTGTTGAATGCTGTATTGAAATTGGTAAGCTTGAAAGCACGTCATGGATGGAGCGACAAGAGTTTCTCTGAAATGCTTGAGGTTTTTAAGGACATGCTTCCGAATGATAATGTGTTGCCGCATCGATACTATGATGCTAAGAAAATACTTTGTCCACTGGGGACGCAGTACAAAAAATTCATGCATGCCCAAATGATTGCATATTGTATAGAAAAGAGTTTGAGGAGAGGCAGAATTGTTCGATATGTGAAACCCCAAGGTACAAATCAAATAAGGGGCCTGCAAAAGTGTTGTGATATCTTCCAATCATATCAAAATTCAAGCGGTTTTTTGCTAATGAAAATGATGCAAAGAATTTGAGGAGGCATGCTGATGAGAGGATTTCTGATGGAAAGCTTCGACATCCGGCCGATTCTTCTCAATGGAAGAAAATCGATCAATTATTTCCGAACTTCGGCAAAGAACCAAGGAACCTTAGGCTTGCTCTTAGCACAGATGGCATGAATCCCTATGGAAATCTTAGCAACATACATAGTTCATGGCCTGTACTCTTCATGAAGGACTTTAAATTAGTAGGCCAAAAATCTCATGATTGTCATGTCTTGATGCAACAGCTACTCCCAATAGCTATTCGAGGCATCGCCGAATATGATCTTCGGGTCGTTTTGACTAAACTTTGTGTCTTCTTCAATGCAGTTTGTGGTAAAGTTTTCGACATTGAAAAGTTGGATGAATTGGAGAATGAAGGATATCTTATCTTGTGCCACCTTGAGAAGCTTTTTGTTCCTACATTTTTTGACATCATGGTTCATCTAATTGTTCATCTAGTGAAGGAGGTAAAGTTGTGTGGCCCTATCCATTTATGGTGGATGTATCCAATTAAAAGATCTATGAAATTCCTTAAAGGGTACGTGAAGAATGCATACCGGCCAGAAGCATCGATTTTTCAGAAATATGTTTCTGAAGAAGCCATGGAATTTTGTCAAAATTATTTGGTCAAAGTAAGACATATTGGGCTTCCAAAACGTCAGTATGCTGAAGGGGGTAGGCGAGGGGCTTCAGTAAAGATTGTGGATCTTGATGAATTGTCACAAGTCTACTTATACATTTTGAATAATGTTGATGAAGTTCAAGCCAGTATAGCTGCACATAAAGAAGCTGTGAGGAAAGAAAATATTGAATGACTGAACAAAGGTTGATTAGGGAGCATAACAGAACTTTTGCACACTGGTTCAAACAAAAGGTCGAGGGAGAGGAATGTGTTTCTTATACAATTCAAATGGTTAGCACGTGGTCCTGAGGTTGATGTCATAAGTTGGGATTCGTATGTGATCAATGGTTATATATTTTATACGAAGTCCCTAGATGATAGGAGCACAGTCCAGAACAGTGGTGTTATGTTAGAGGTTGAATCTATGCACTTCTCCAGTTCGAAAGACAAGAGGCCTAAATTGGCAATCATGCCATATTATAGGGTTATTGAAGATATTTGGGAGGTGGATTAAGTGAAAATTAGATTTCCCATTTTCAAATGCAAGTGGGTTAATGTCAATAATGGTGTTCGGATCGATCGGCTAGGATTTACATTAGTCTATCTTAATGGTAGAAGTCTTAGAAATGAACCTTTTATTATGGCAAACCAGGAGAAACAAGTTTTCTATATCACCGATCAGGAAAATAAAATGTGGTCTATATCTCTCCAAGGAAAAAGGGTCATTGATATTGACGATGAAATTCATTCAATTTACGGTCTTCCTGAGAGTACTCCTTTTTCAAAGGGTCTACCGGACATGAACGAAAAAGATAAGAGGATAATGAACCCGGAATAAGAATTGATCATCAAGAAGGGATATGGGAAGATATCCCTTTATAAAAGAGTCAATTCATAAGGTAATATTCATATGCAGAAATTCTTTGAAAACTTTCTTCAGGTTTTAACTATATATATTCCTTCTATGTTCTTAAACAATAATGTCACTAGCGCTGACTGTTAAGCTTTTTTTCTTGTTTTATTTTTGTGGCAGGATCCGATATATATGTTATAAAAGGGGATATGTTACGTTGTTGGGTGGGATCAGATAAAGGCATGGTGCTGTATTTGTAACTCATCATAATTGTATTTGTAAGTTATCTTATTGTATATATATATTCATTAAGATGTTGTACCATAGTATAAATTAAGAGGCCACATAACTCATGGTGAATAATATTTGTATTCTTTCCCAATTCAATTTATTCATAATGGATTGTTCATAGCTTGTAGCTAGTATCGACTTTTTTGTGTTGGATTGGGTGCTGGATGTGTGTATATATTATATATGATCAGGAAGAACAGAACAGGGAAAAATTCTGGAAAATTTAGACCGGGAATTAATAACGCCGGTCTTAAAAGTACAAATGTTAAGATCAGATGAATTTATATGTCCGGTCTTAAAAGTAAATGTCGATCTTATAACAATTGGTCTTTTAAAACCGCTGTTTATTAAGATCGGTCTAAAAGTTCAATTTTTAAGACCGGATATAGAAAGTACCCGGTCTTAAATTTAATTACTTTTAGAACCGGATTAGTTAGGTGTCTGGTCTTAGAAGTTGGTATTTTTTAGACCGGAGTTGCTTTTGTCCGGTCTTGAAAATTTCGATGTTTTTAGACCGGTCTCTGTTTTGGACCGGTCTTAAAGGTTGAGTTTTAGGACCGACCATAATACGTATCAGGACTATATACTGTGAATTTTAAGACCTAACTTTTTAAATGTCCGGTCTAAAAAAGTTTCTTTTAGACCGGTTCGAATGCGGTCTTAAAAGTTACAGATTTTTAATACCGGCTGGAATAAGACCAGTGTCGTGTCCGGTCTTAAAAGCCTTTTTTCCACCCGTGTCAAGTGTACATTAATCAATGCCCTTTGTTAAAGGAGTTAAAATTAAGAAAAATAAAAAGAAAACATAATTCAAGAATTTTTAAAAAAATACTATGAAGTGTTTATTGATTAATTATAGTATTTATTTATATTTAATCATCAATGAATTTTGAAGATATTTGATTAAGATTCAAAAAAAATATTAAGAATTACTAATATGTTAAAATATAAAGGGTTAAGGTACATCCAAAATCCTAAAATATTTGTCTAGGTGTATTAAGTATCTTAAAGTATTTTTGTGCATATAGAACCAAGGCATAAAAAAACTTTATGATGCTAAAAACACCTAAAAAAAGCATCAAGAAATTGGACACACACAAAATACTTTGTAGTGTTGGATGTCCTTATCCCAAATATAAATAATGTAACACCCCAAATTCCATACTTCAAATTGTGTCTGCTGATACTTAGTTTTAGAAAAATGATTAGGGTTTGAGGTGCAACGACTGAGAGTAATGCGGAAACGGAGAGCATGCACTGACATTTGGACAATGAGTAACTGATACAAAATGCCCGGACATATGCCGATGCCCTGACATAAGTTGATATATTAAAAATTTTCTCGGAGGAGTAATTCATGTGATACAATTACAGAGCTTTGTATAATTACAAATCTTTATGATAACTATACAACCTTAAACCAAGCCTCAGCTAGACTTGGGGCAATGAACCTAACTCAGTTAATCAACCAATTCGGCCAAGTAGATGTCTATCATAGAAGTCTCACCGAGTTTATGGTGACTGATTTACTGAACCACATAGACTAGCCCTGCCTTCGGCACCGAATGGTTTAAAATAACTTTGTTAAATCCGTGCCAGGATGAATGCTCTGATGACGCTCTTCCGGAATTTGCTTTGACCGGTGCCTCTTATCGGCTCCTTCCTCCGTTGCCTTTTCACAGCTTCATCTACCGGTGCCTTCTTCGACCCTGGTTCCTTTCCTGAACCTTAGACAGATCTGAGGTCCAATGTCCATTGGACCTCAGGTAACGGTTAACCTCATGCTTAGATATGACAGTATATGTGTGACAGATATTCATGGCGTTTCAGCAACAATCAATACATAAGCACACAGCAGATGTATCCTAGCCGTACATAAGCATACAGTAGATGTATCCCAACAGTACATAAGCACACAGCAGATGTATCCCAATAGTACATAAGCACACAGCAGATGTATCCCAACAGTACATAAGCACACAGCAGATGTATCTCATAAGCACACAGCAGATGTAAAGTTATCTATCACATATAAGCATATAATAAGCATTACGCGAACACACTTTTCACCGTGTAGTTAGCAATATGTTCAACCTTTGAATCCGGTCCCGGACTTTCCGGATATCCTAACATATCACCATATCACTTAGAATAATATCCTATGAGATATTTCCACATGTATTTACCTCTCTACCCTTGGTGGATTTTCTATTTACAATTTTGCCCTTACATTTTATTAAAAACACAGTGCAGTATTTTCTGGGCAGATTTTTCGGTAACTTTGAAAAATCATAATTAATTCTAAAAAAATTGAAACGAGGTTCCGTAAAATTTCTCAGAATCCTTAGCATGTCTATTTTTGAGGAAAAATACTGGTTTTCATCCAGAATCAGTGAATCATTCCCAGTTTTAATGTTTCTAAAAGCTGCCCAGATTTTCATCCAGAAAAATAGCTTAACTTCAAAAATTCATATCTCCTTGACCGGAGATCAAAACGGTACATATTTTTCTCATACATGTTGTATGAGAAGAAAAAGATTTCTGCACACACATGAAATGGTAGGACCCACATAGATATATATACTCTTTTTTTTTAAAAAAAAAAAACTTATGCATGGAAATCATTGTATCTATGATATGAGGATACACTTCTCCTACAACATGAGAAGGGCAGATTGACCAAAATAAGAAAAAAAAATACCGGATTGATGCACTTTGGAAACTATTTTCCAAAGTGATGCTAGCGTCACCAAAAGCGTGAGAGGGGCCCATGCCACTGGTAGTGGCGTGAGGCTCTGTCACGCTTCTGGTGGCGTGAGACTGTTTCACGCCTCTTCACGCCATTAATAAAAAATTAATTAATTAATTAAAATATTTTAATTAAATATATAATTAATTATAAATAATAAAAAATTAATAATAATTTAAATTAATAATTAAGAAAATTAAAATATCTAAAATTTATTATAAACTTTAGAAACAAAATTAATTAGTAAATTAATTAATTAATTATTATAAACCTCAAGATAGATGACTAATTATTTAATATTTTATTAATTAAAAATTTGATATATAAAGTATCAATCTTAGATAAGATAAGTTTAAATAGAGAATAATAATTAGTCAAATAATTAATTCACTAATTAAAAATTTACAATAACACAATGGATGATCCACGCTTTACGCTTTGTTATAAATAAATTATAACAAATAACAAAAGATTACGCGGTATAATTTAGTTAAAAGATTATACCGCGTAATCTTTTATGCGTAATGGCTTAGAAAAACAACAAGGATTTTGATGTCTTAGTGACACAACATTTTGCTTATTTAAAGCTATTTAAGCTGGAATATGATGAAATTTCTTAGAACCACAATAGTATTGTCTAATTAATAAACTCTTTATATTCTTCAAGCTCCTTGTTTGCTGTTTAAATTATTACTATTTTTTTTTAAAAAAAAGGATATCATAATACTATTGATACTTTTATTGGTGAAGTGAGGAAAAAAAAATCAAATGGTTGAAATTTGACGTGGGACTTGGTTGTAATAGATATAAGCAAATGGACCTAACTCTTTTTCTTTTAATTATATATATATATATAGACAAACTAATATATTAATAGATCAAATTATGTGATATAAAAATTTAAAATTAATAAAATATTAAGACATGGATCTTGGAGAAGTGCATTTTGTTTTTATAAAAGAGACATATGGTCAAGTGGCGGTCACGTAGACTAAACACTAGCATATGGCATTAATTACCACATGCATCACTTCGCACCAAATCTTATGACCTTGTTAGGCCCTGTTTCTTTGTTTCCATTGTGTTCTTAAATAAGAATTTTTTTCCCTGTATATCATGTGCTTTTTAAAAAATAAATAAATTTAATTATTCGTAATTTGTCTATATATATATATATATATCATTATAGATTTTACATTTTATTGTTTTGAAAAAAAAATTAATTATAATTAATTTTCAAAAATCACATGTAATTTTTTATTTCCTAAATAAATTTTAGTGAAATACAGTCAATTTATAATTCATTTAAAATAAAAAATATTTAATCATCCCATAATGAGTTTTTGTTTCTTTGCTTAATAGAGATCAAATAATTATAATACATATATTTCAAATGGCAAAAACGTATATTTTCTTGAAAAAAAGTATGTAGTACATGAAAGAGAGTTTGATTACATCTTATTCTTATAACTTATTATGATAAACATGTTTATCCAATTTGAGATAAAACTTATCTCATATACTTAACTCATACATCATAAATTATGCTTAAAAAAAACAAATATTTCATTTTTGTAAACTAAAGTTTTTTTTTATCCTTAAAAAAAAAAGTTCTTGATGGAATCCGATTTAAATTAAATGTTCTCCTTTTGGCCAAACATCATCTAGTCTTAGACTAACTTGCCTTGATGATTAAATTGATTTCTTTTGGGATCTATGAACAATTTCAAACAGTCCAATATATAATACATGGATGATGTATTAAGACAAAGGGTCAAAGATCTCTCAATTTTCTAAGCCATTCGTAAACTAATTGTCATATTTTAATCAAATTTTCCATGCCCACATGCAATAATGAAGTTGTTAATCGTCATTTTTAATTAAAAATGTCAATAAGTCAATGACCTTGACCAGAAATCCCGCATTCACATACCATATCCCAAGAACCAGACGGTGGATTTGTTTTGTTTTGTTTTCTAACTAAATGTTGGATGTTTGAAATTAAAGTATAAACTAAAAATAAAATAAATTTAAATCACTCAAATTTGAATTGAATTGTTTTAATTAAAAAAGATAAAACGAATAAATTTCCAAAAAATAGTTGCATGGCTCATTAAAAATTAGAGATATCATAAATAAAATTTATTATATTACTACCTCCGGTCCTAATTATAATACATAGTTGACTTTGTTTGGAGAGATTAAGGAAGCTAAATAAGTTACTTAATCATTTTATATGTTGTATATCTTTAGATTTTATATTAGTATATGAGTCAAACTAATTACTTTGAAGAAAAAAATAAAAATAAAAATAGTCTAAAGTAATTTAATTAGTTTCCTTAATTTCTCCAAAAAAGTCAACTATGTCTTATAATTAGGACCAGAGGGAGTATTGACTTTTTTTACATTAGAAGGATTTCAAATATTTCTCGAATTCTATGTCATCCTCATCATGATAATAATTGTTATTATTATTATTTTTTTATGTTGAATGTTTATTATATTCTCTTATTATGAAAATAATTATTTTGAGTTGTACCTCTATGAAGTTTTCGATCCCAACGCTTCTAAACATTTTTATTACCCCTTTTATTTCTAATATAAGGAATTCTTATGTGAAAATCCTCAATTTCAATATATAATATATTTGATGGGATACTAATTAAAATCCATATTTTTTAAACCAAATACCTCTAAGAATATACTGCATTCAATCTTAACATACAGCACGTTCTATAAGGTTTCCATCGTGTTATATATAAGACATTTTGCAAAAAGGCTATAATATTAAATTCTCTTTTTCACAAATGTTCTTATTATTTGAGTTGTAGAGATATGATATAATAAAAAAAAATTAAAAATAGCCAGTACCTTAGTAGCACAGTGGCATGGGAGCTTGGTTCCTCTCCCCAATGTCCAAGGTTCGAACCCTGTCCCCTCCCCTACTATGTGAATAAAAATAAAAATAAAAATAAAAATAATCAAGACATGTCGATTTTTTTGACACAATAAGATATGTCGATTTTAATTCGACGGTTATATGGAAAAGTATTGTTATTTTATGCAATTTCAACTACACGTACAAACTACTTCTAACTATATATCTATACTATCTTACACTAGTAACTATTTTCGTCCTCATATTATTTACTTGTCGAGGTTTAAATTTTCATTATGTCCTTAAATCTGTCTTGTTTCAAATTTGGAGTTATAATTATTATTTTCTTTGGTCTTTAATACAAGACATCTTTGTCTAATTTAATTAGATTAAGAAAGTTAGTTAAGTTAATTAACATGTATTTTTTAAAACATTCTAATCATCTTTCTTAATTCCTTCATTTCCTCTCCTTTTTGATTATTGTTAAGGAAGTATCAATATGGGTCAACTATGAAAATATTAACAAATATAAAAATTATGTCTTATATTTAGGACAAGAAAAAGTACTTGTTTTCAATAATCCCCCTATTATTAGATGAAGGTGAAAGACTGAAGCAATGGCGGAAGACTTTGATGGCCGCCCCGGTTGATTTTATAAAATTTGTGAGAATATATATGTATTTATTATATGATATTTTATCTGGCCACAAATTTAGCCCCAGCTAATCTTTTACGTAGTATCTTCTCTGTAAAGATAATGTTTGTTTCATTACTCATTGAGCTGTGAGAAGAAAGTAAAATTCTTATTTGAGATACCGAAAAAGTTAGTATCATCTTACATATTGTTTTGATTTATAATTATCAGTTATTATTTATTTGTATTTTCAATATTATTTGATATTATTTAGTAAATACTGCCTCTGGTCCTTATTTAAGGAACCGACTAACAATTCTCACAAGTCAATAAAAATAGTTAAAGTCATTAAGTTTGTCTTAAAATTTAAGTAATTTTCAATATTATCCATATTAATTGTACTAAACTCTAATATTATATTAATTATTACTCTTTTTTTGATCGGAAAAAAGAGTACTTTCACTCACTACCTTTTTAATTATAGGTATATACAAAAATATTTAATGCTATTTAGAAACAAGCAAGTGCCTTATAAAAAGGACCAAACTTATTAGTTGGTGATTTATAATTAGAACTAAAGGAAGTAGTTCAATATATTTATTTTTTGGCATGAGAGCCAGTATTAACTGGCCTCCCTCCCAATTAATTAAAACTAAAGGTATATATTAAATAGGGTTACAGTGGAAAATTTATTAAATTTTGAGACAGTATTGATGAGAGTCAATGTTCTTCTTGATCTTGAGACCTGTAAACCATAATGAAAGTGATCTAAAAATTAGGCCAGATGAGCACATTAGATCATTAAATAGAGGGCAAAACTAAAAAATAAAATTATTCATACATAGTATATTTTGTCTTTTGTTGAATTGTTGGTATGTCTTTTTTCTCAATGAGGAAAAGTAAATAGGAAATATTTCCTCCAATTCAATATATAAGATGTTATTAACTAATTTATATGAATCAATAAATGCTAGTTAAGTTATTTAATATGTCTTAATTAAATTGATAAAATTTAACTATTTTACCCATATTAAAGAATGTAATTCTCAAATATGCATTTAATATCTATTATCTATCTTTCTCCTACAAAAGGTAAAAGTAAAAAACAATTATTAATCACCCCATAAAACCTCTTATATTTTTTGACGTAAAATTTCCTTTTAGATGACTTCTTTTATTTTGGGCCAAAGGAAGTACATTTAATTATAAAGCTATACTCCCACTAGTCCATAATATAACTCACTTGGATAATAATTAATACCTATTTGCTAATTCCTGTAATTAATATTTAAATATGACTAATTATATTTTTCTTTCTCCTTTAAAACTGAATTTAATATGTGTAAAGTTGAGAAAAATTCAATTTAAGACATATTTAATGAGTTAACTACATTTTTTAGGTATGATAAATTAGATGGAGCCACTTATATTTTAGATCAGAGAGACCGTAATCCTTCACTACTCTTCTTAATTAATTTGTATAAACTAGTTAAAATTTTCGTATATCAAGGATGAAAAGGAATATAAAATCACTCATCTCCTGTTAAAAACAAATAATTAATGGGCTAAAATTTAAAAAAAAATAATTAACTAATTCTTTCTATCGGTGCTTTCAATCAATATTATAATTTTTTCATCAAAAAAAGTTCAATGAATATTTTTTTTATAAACACAATTATTCTTTTATGAGAGACAATCATATTTAATTTAAGGCTTGGTCGAATATTAAATATAGGTACATTCAAATTTTGCTTAGCTATATTATAAAAAGGGTTTATCGTTTGTCATGTCACTTGACATAAGGTTATGTCAAGTAACCCCAAAACTACATCGTTTTAAGAATTAAGATAATTAATAAACGGTGTTTTTGTATTTTTGTTTTTATATTTAGTAGATGAATTTTACCAAGCCTTCATTGATTTTCTTAACCTTAAAATTATATCGTTTTAAGAGTTTATTAATTTCTCTAACTCAAAAATGATGTAATTTTGAGGTGATTTGACGTAACCTTATGTTAAGTGACATGGCAAACGATATTAAAAACTAGCCACTTTCATTCGACCCAAACCATTTGGTAAGTACAATGAATATTTTTTTAAGGGAAAACTATTTTGTAGATAGCTATATTTTTGTCCGATTTTTAGTTTTGATATTTATGTATTTTTCTCTCTTAATTAAATCTTTAGAGCTTTACTCTTCCAGCACAATTAAATCCTGTACATAGGTTACCCTGCTAACATAGCAATGTCACAAGGGCTAACGGTAACATAGCAAAATTAAAGGATTTGATTAAGAGAGAAAAATATACATCTCTCATATTAAAAATTGAGGAAAAATATTTATACCTCTTAAATGGTTTTTCCTATTTTTATATATAACATTTTTTTTAAAAAAAAAATTCCATTTGATTAAATTGGGGAGAGAGAGAGAGAGAGAATGGAAGCTAAGAAGACGGGGAAGGAGAGGAGAAGGAAGGGTGCATGTGGGACCACGTGAGAGGGACATAAGGGCCGCAATGCAGCATGAGACCGCAAGACACGCGTGTGTGCCACCGCCACCTTCCTACATCATTCATCTCCACTTTCCCCGCATTTACTGTGCCCCCATGTGACTTCCCCCCTCTTACATTTTTCTGCCGCTTTATTTTTTTCAATTATCTCTTAAAATTGAGGGAAGATGCAAAAGTACATCTAATATTTTTTTTTTTAAAAAAAAAAAAAGTGCCCCTAGAACCAAATATCTTTTTAAAGATAAAAGTAACTATAAACTTTTGAAATAGGTGAAAAATACACATTAATTGTAAGTTAACCATTTATTTGAATTTTTTTAAGGGTTAAGGAGGAAAAAAACATGCAAAATTTTTATAAAAGTGCGTCTAACCTAAATGATTTTTTAGAGACAAAAACAACTATAAACTTTCAAAATATATATAAAAAATACATAACCATTTAACTCCACTTTATTTCTTTATCTCCACCTATTTTAAAATTCATAGTTATTTTTACCTTTCAAAAAAGTATTTTGTGTTAGCCACATTTTTAAAAATATCTCACTTATACTTTTGCATCCTAACCCTTTAAAGGATTACTTTCTTCTATCATAAATTGAAAAAAAACCACATAATTAAATTTTATTTATTAAGAAAAATTGTTAATTTAATTATTTATAAATTATGTAAATTTTCTAAAAATATTCCTCATATTCCTTGCTAATTTATTTTATAAACTATGTACACATATTACATACATTTGGGGGAAAATGATAATTATGGGTGAAAAAAATATTGAAATTTTGTTAGACCCAAACGAAGTTCCTTAACTAACACTTATATATATGTATATTTAAAATCAGTGGGAGTATTCAATAAACCACTAGGTGGGAGTAAGTGAGTTATGACCATGAGATAAAATCAACTCCTAAGTTTAAGCGAGTTTAGAATGATCACAAGTTTACTAGTAATTTAATTCAATTTTTAAACTAGAAAAGTAAAAATAGTAGATTTAAAAAGTCAACTCGCGAGTTTGATAATAATTCATTTTGTTAGTACCAAGACCTACTAGTTTATTAATACTTCCACCGATTTTAAATGTACACATATACAAATGTTGATTAAGGAACTTTGGTTGGTTGTAACTAAATTTCAATATATTTTTTTTAAACTCGCGAGTTAACTCTTTGAATTTATCGTTTTTACATTTCTAATTTATAAAAGCGAATTGAGTTACTAGTAAATTTGTAATTATTCTAAACTCAGTTAAACTCACGAGTTGATTCTACCAACCCATGGTTTCAAAAGTATTTTTTCACAAATCAAGACAAAACTTTTGCCACATACTTATCTCGTAAATCGTAAAACACTTCTAAAATGCTAAAACAACCAAGTAATAACACAATCCCAAAACGTTTTTGTTAGTTGCGACTTCTTATTAGTTTAGGATACATATCCCTAAAGATCCTATTTTCAAAAGGTTCCGGAAGGAAAAAGGCTGGCATTATGTCCCGGAGGATTAGAAGCCATGCTTTGATAAGATGACAATATCATAATAAGCAATGTAGCATATGTTAGTTCGCAATGTTTTGATGATAACAGGACTTAGAAGTTTTAAATCAGATTTAACCTGTTTTGCATCTATGTGAATAAATGATTCTCAAGTATATGGTAAGGATTTCCGAGAATGGGTAAGTAGTTCTCGAGAACCCTGAAGTTATACTTGAGAACCATTATTCTAATCTTTCTGCCTTAAGTGTTCAGGTATCAATTCTCGAGAATTGATCAAGGATTCTCGAGAATGGTATGACAAATCCTCCATCGCAAGCCTTTTCTGATATGACTCTCGAGAATGAACTCCTGATTCTCGAGAATGGATGTTCACCTACAACGTTTCTCCTTTCATCAGAATAACTCTCGAGAATGAGTAAGTGATTCTTAAGAATGGTACTCGAGAATAGATAAAATAATTCTCGAGAATGCTTTGACAGATTCACTATTGCATGCTTTCTTTGATATGAATTTCGAGAATGAACTCTTGATTCTCGAGAACAGAACTTGTTCACCTTCATCATTCCTGTTCTCATTGGAACAATTCTCGAGAATGATCAAGTGATTCTCGAGAATGGTACTTGAGCATAGGTAAGTTAATTCTCGAGAATGCACGATAAAAGCTCTCTGGGTGTATTATTCTTAAGTATTGATATGTTGATATGATTCTTGAGTATTAGCAAAATGATTCTCGAGAATGCTTAAACATTTATGATTAAAATCTCTCTGAACGTATCATTCTCAAGTATACATATTTTGACTCTCGAATATTATCAAGAGATGACACTTGCAAAGCTTTTCTTTAAGGGATACTCGAGAATGATACGAGCAATTTTCAAGAATATGTTCTTAGATTATTGTCACTCTCTTTGTAGCGTTTAAATCGTTCTTCACAAATCTCTGGGTCATTCTTTATTCTTCTTTAATCATACTCAAACTTGTTCATATTATATTTAATCATCTCATTGAGTGTTTTTCAGTTGATTAAGTCTGTTTAAACTGAGATTGAGCGAAAAGCAATCCTATGTGTTAGTAGCATTAAATGTGCCTTAGAAAACAAAGCAACAATCAGAATTAAAGTTCGTGATAGATGAAGATATTCCTTCTAGGCATGCTTATTCCGGCTATTATTCTAAGTCAACCTCTACACAAAGTACAATCAACGGCGAAGCATTTATGAAGCAACGATCGATTAATTTCAACGGAAATCATCTGTGCCTAACGAATTTATGAAGAGACTCAACGACTATATACAAAGTCTCACAACAATATTAATAGACGAATGATATAAAAGCTCATTACATTCAATTCCGCCAACCACCAAAACTCTACGCATTCAATTCTGTATTATTGATATCAACTGTTTCATTAACTTCACTTAAAATCTTCAGATATTTCTTGTACTTCAGTGTTCATCTATTATCTACTCGTGAGGAGTTATTAAACACTCATTTCATTTAGTTTTTAAATCTTAAGGTTGTGGAACCTTAAGTGTGAGTGTACGATTACAATCTGTAAGGGGGAGTAAGAGGATCATACGAGTACAGTGTATAATTGTAATTGTTTTTGAAAGATAGTGGAAATCCCAGGTGTTTAAGGGACTGGACGTAGGTCGAAGAATTAGATCGAACCAATATAATCTCTTGTGTCTTTCTGCTCTTCTCTCAGTCTTTGTTTTTAAGTGTTCTTGAGCAATCAACGAAAGAATTTTATAATCACCTATTCATCCCTCTCTAGGTGATATTCCATTTTCAGAGTAGTCATATGTCATGTGTCTTCGTTGTCTTTCTTATCTAAAAGTGATTTTTTTTAATTTAAAAAAAAAAGAGCCATGTGATTAAAAACAAGAAAAAGAGAGACATGAGTATTTTAGTCCAAAATATATAACTTAATGATGGGCTAGTAGTACCCGATAATGCTGATAAAACACACACACTGAAGTTTAAACTTACAGTATATAATATATATTCATTAGCCTTTATAAAATTGAAGTTTAAAATTGAAAATGTCAAGTTATTTTTTCCTTAATGACCTAGCCTGCGTTCTCTTTTTTTGGTTAACAAATCATTTGGCACATCTGAATATTTGAGCTGCATTATGTTAGCCCTAAATCGGGAACCTCTTTATTCTTCTCCATTACATTTTCCACTCATTAAGTAATACTCTAACCATATATTTATGACGCATTGACATGATTTACATTTATCAAGTAACCCGCATAATTTAAATTTATCAAAATTTGGAATTTTCAAATTGAGGATCATAGTATTATTTAACTTTGGGATAAATATCATTTTTGAACTGGAAGTTTTCACTGAGGAGCTATGGATATCCGAAAGTTTTGTTTAGGAGCAATTTTGTTTCGAAGGTTTACAAAACATAGCAATTTTACCTTTCCGTTCACCAATATTAAATTCGATTGTTAAATCAGTCAAAAAACATACATGTCATGTCTCCTCATTATCCATAGCACATAGCCCAATATGACATAGCTTCACACCTCGTCATCTCTTTCTTGTTGAAGGAATAATTGATATTTAGGGCATCACTTAGCCCAATACAGCAAACATAAAGAAATAAATACAGAAATATATCAATCTCGAAGGAATCATCGGTATTAAAGGAAGTAAACAGATAAACAAACTCAACAAGATCAGACTGAACAACGCAAGAAATTTTGTCTTTTTTGAGTTGTTGAAGGACACAGAGCCAGGAATCGAGGGTGCAAAGGAAGAAATCTACCTTGGAAAGATTAAACTTGGAGTCGGAGAGGGAGATCCTTGATACTTTGAGCTCAAGGCGGTTGAAATTTAATTTGTAAAGCCAAATAGGTCAAAGGCATTGAAAAGTCTGTTACAAAACCCAAATGAAGCATCCTTATAATCTAAGTAAATGAAACACAAAATAAGATATGAATTGTCCCAAAAATTAGTTTAGTAAGACAAATCAATAGTGATAGTATTTACCTTTATATAAATTGATCTAGGACATCCTTCTCTAAATCGTTGAAATTGCTATATTTTGTAAACTTCCAAGACACAATTGCTGTTAAAAAAAAAAATGTATACCCACTGCTCATCATCTAAAACTTCCACGGCAAAAAAGATACTTAACCTTATTTTGACTGACAAGGTGGTAAGGATTGGTGCCACGTATGCATATCATTTAAACTTGATATCAAAATTAACATAGGGGCAAAATTGCTACATTTTGTTAACTTTCAAGGCAATTTTACTCCAGAAAAAACTTCTGAGTACTCAGTACTCCTCAGCCAAAACTTCTAGAACAAAAATGATATTTATCCCCTTAATTTTTACAAACTTCCATCTGACGACAACGAACGTGCGAGGATGCAAAAATCCATTACTACCTCCTGTTTTCTCTTGCAGTTCAGAGATAACATTAAATACACAAAAGACCTGTTCTCCTTGTCGTATACTTTGACCAAAGAAATTATTTTTTAAGAAAAAGTATTTAAAAAAATGAGCAAGTTGTTCTCTTCCGCTACAAACTTAGAGTAAACAGGTTAATGTCGTTTCTCTATTATATATTTTTTTAGGTGTGACAAGATTTGATTTTGGTCCAACAAATAACCTACTTTGTTAACCTTTGTTTCAAAACATTCAATAGTAAAATAATTATATATACACTTAACATTTTTTTACCAAAAAATAACATTCAATTACAAAGAATAGTTTGTTTGTGCTTTTGACTAAAATAAGTATGTTTTTAAAAAAGTATGCTCCACCAATCTTAATTATCTACATAATTTAATTAGATTAATAAAGTTAGTTAATACTTCCTCCAGTCCTAATTATAAGAGCTAATTGACTTTTTTAGAGAGATTAAGGAAGCTAATTAAATTACTTTAGAGTATTTTTATTTTTTCTTGAAACTATTTTATGATTAATAAACTAATATGTATAAAATGATTAAGTATCTTATTTAGCTTCCTTAATCTCTCCAAAAAAAATCAACTAGCTCTTATAATTAGAACCGGAGGTAGTATGACATATATTTTCTACTGTAAAATACCTTAGTCATTTTCATTAATTTCCTCATCATCTCTCTTCCTTGATTATTATTGAAAGAGAATAATAGAGGTAAATTAGAAAAAATTGACAAATATGAAATATTTATTTTATATTTAATATAAATATCAACTTCTCAAATATATCATATATTAAAAATCGGAGGGAGTATGATTCAATGAACCAGCTCATTTAACCCCTGAGTTGAACAAGCCATCCTGTTAGTTAAGTGGGTAGGGCTGTCTAAGTTTCGCTCCCTCCCCCTATATATATATATATATAATGCAACGTCTAGTCCTTAATCTAAGAGTTTTTTAGAATAATTTAAGCAAACTTGGAATATAGTTATATTAGTTATTTTAATAAATATATGTTAGTTTTCATAAAATAGTCAGTTCATCTAACTTATTTGTATAACCCGTTTTCAGGACTCTTCGATTCCTAGAAACATGGCTAAACGGAAGGAGAAATAAATTTATTTTATTTATATATATCTGATTACTTTTTTATTGTAGATATGACCGACCAATCTATAAATTAAATAAAATGTGTGTATGTATATTTTGGGGAGAAAATACACAACGAGAAGAATTAGCGACATGAAACACAGAAGCAGATGATTCTTCATAAAGTTCTCGTATATATGGCAAGAAAATAGCACTAAATGACATACTATTCCTTGAAGTAATTAAGAATCTCTTTAAGAGTCTTTTTTTTATTATTATAATATTCTTATAAATCTTTTTTTTAAAAATCACACAGAATAATTCATAAACATGTCACGTAAGGGTGTTTCCTCAATTCTGGTGCTGAATCTTTTGTGTACAAAACACAGAATGGCCTTCTCAACAATTCCATGTTTTCTTGCTACCTTGTCTCTTCCTCTCTTCTCTCCATTTTTCTCCACTTATCCATCTCTCAACTATTTTATATGATAGGATTTGTATTTGTTGATGTACTACAAAAAATATTTTTTTCAATTTTTTTTAAAGTTTATTACGAACTCTCAGTAATTTCTTTCTTTAACAAAAGCTAATTAATTCTGCTCAAATTAGGAATTGGGAAATAATTAAGTATGGAACATTGCTCAAGAGAAATGAGTATTGAATAATCTAAAGTCTAAACTATTGTTGGTAGTATGTCATAATTTTATTTTTGGTAGAAGGTTCACTTTTTAATTTTATTTTGGGTGGTAGAGCTATTAATAAATAAAGATGATAATTAAAAAAATGAGAAAGTGATGATACATAATACCTATTTGAAATATTCTATCAAAGATACAATGATCACATCATCGATTATAGAATAAATTTCTAAACTATAAAAGAAGGAAAGTATGCTTTTAAATGAAATTTAAATTTAATATTTCAATATTTATACATATTCAATACAATTTCATTTAATTAAACAAACTCGTTGCAATTAAAAATTTCCAATATTATGCAATACGCGTATCATCAACATTCGGATAATATTTCAATATTTATACATAAGGGTTTACACTTCTCATGTTGTATGAGAAGAAGAAGATTCCTACACATATATGAAATAGTAGGACCCACATCTTTTTTTATATAAAAAAAACTCAAATATGGAAATGGTGGGACCAGGGACGGAACCAGGAATTAAAATTAGGAGGGGCGAAATTTATAAAATAGAACCCAGGTGTTTATAAAATTATACTTCAGCCCTGTAATAATTTCAATGTTTTCCTTTTAGTCCTTTTATCAAACACTCAATGAGGACTAAAGTGAAAAAGCTGAAAATTTTATGAGGCTGAAGTATAATTTCTAAAAAATTTGGGTTGGATTCTATAATTTTAGGGGGCGGGGGCCACTCCTAGCCCCCCTAGGTCCGTCCTTGGGTGGGACTCACATCGTTTTATATCTTCGACATGAATATATACTTCTCCTACAACATGAGAAGTGTATTTCCCAATATTATACATATTCAATACAATTTCATTTAATTAACAAACACGTTGCAATACAAAAATTTCCAATATTACACAATACGCGTATCATCAACATTCGGATAATATTTATTGTTTGTCTTTTGTTAATTATTGATCATAAATCATATAACTTACATGGGGTTTTAGTACCACTTGTAGATTAAGAAACTTAGCTTAACAACTCTTTTAACAAAACCATTTTTTTAAAAAAAAGATATCTCGATATTTTGTTAGATTCTTTTTTTAATATATCTTTTGCATGGTTTTCTAAAATCATTTTATAATTTGATTAATTCAAATTGGATTAAGACGGAATTTTATATATACACATTTATATATATGCACTCACACTATATACGCAAGTTTAAGTCTAAAATGAAAACCAATTGATGAAGAAGAATTAGTCATTAAACCCATTTGGTGGCAAATGATCAAAGAGTCGAAAATTTAATATCAAAATCAAACACGAATTGTTAATTGGAATTTAAAATTAATTATTTCATTTTTTGGGATAGATAAAAATAATATATATATATATATATATATATATATATATATCTCAATCAGAATTGACTTGTGTTCATCAACAAATAATTAGATACAATAATTATAAAATTAAAGGCGTAGCTCACTTGACTAAGTTTCAAAAATTTATTCATGTTAAAATGTCTGCTTTTGTTTTCTTCTAGGGTCTTAACACCACGTGAAGCAAATAATTTAATTTACATTTAAATTTATTAAGATCAGATCAATTCAAAGCTTCTGTCACTACAGATTAATTCGGACTTAAGCCAAATTAGATCCTAATTATAGTGACGTGTTCCCAACTGAGAGGATGTTTGAGATTTTAATTATTTTTTTTGGGGGTCTGATCTCAATATTGCATTATTGCATATTTTAATAAAGGGACTTTTAAAAATATAATATATTTTTTCATATTTATTGTTTTAACTAATTTTTTTATTTACGTAATTTTTTTTTTGTATCTTATATATAAAATAGGAGGGAGTATTTTTTAAAATATAAGGTTCAAACTAGAAGACTTCGGGGATATAAAGATCTCTTGATGTTATATATAAATTTGATTGGCGAGGCACTTGATTTTTGGGTACTTGTATCATTTTTTTAGATAAATACATTGTTTTGTTCCTTCCATAAAAATTCAACGAAATCAATTATAACAACCTTATAATTGGCAAAATTTGTCATGCGTTGTCTGATATACTTCTCAAGCACATAGTCAACAAAAATTTCATCAATTTCTTTATGCAAAGGACACACAAGGAAAAATTGATCTTCTACCTAGTGAAGAGTAAATAATTTTAAAGGTTAAAGCTATTACTTCTTTCACACTCAAAAAGTGTGGGAATATTCATGAAAAAAACAAATTAAAATGTATCACGTGGAACACATTTATGTATCATCATGTGAAACACATGATCTGACTAGTAAGTTTCATTAAATGTTTATTCATTAATTACACATTTTTGTAGCAATTAATTAATAAGGAGTCTATTTTTTTTGAACAAAATTAATAAGGAGTCTATAATTTCAAGTGTTATAGCTTGCAAATTAAAGGAGCATCATACGTACCTTCTCAATACATTTTTGTTATTGCAATTTCAATACTTTTGGTGTGAGACTTGTTTTTCATCCAAAAGGTGTGAGATAATCATGAGAGATATTAATGTATAAGGAACATACCGTGTTATAAGGCATAAAATCCTATTTATTTGGTATTTCTCTTGAACCAAATAATTTAGCCCACAATTTACTTCAATTGGTTGAGAGTTTAATGTGATTTTGTGATTTATTAGTCATTTTTGTGCCATTTTTGTCTTATATATTTTGATGGTTTAATTTCAATCATTTTTGTAAGTATATACTCCTTCTGATTCTTAATATGAGACATTTACCTACTTTGATTTGATTAAAATAGTTAATATGTTATGTATTTTTTAAAACGTCTTAGTCATCTTCTTTAATTCTCGCATTCCCTCTCTTCATTTATTATAGTTAATGGAGTATCAATAAGCTGGGTAAATTGAAAAAAGATTGAATCAACTTTCCTCGAGTAAGGATTAGAAAAGGATGGAGAAAGGAAAAGACGATACTCCGCCACTAGCGGAGGAGAGTCTCCGATCGACCAAGAAAGTACGGATCCGACCGGATGGGGACGATGGAGGCGGCAGTGGCGACTTGAAGGGGAAAGACGTAGCGATGGAGGACGAGGGAGCCCCAAGGATGGTTTCGTATTGGACGAAACTCTTGAACCTGGATCGGCCAGGAGGAGACCAACAATCTCATGAGGAGGTGGTGGTTATTGAGGAGGACTATCGTGTCAGAAAGGATGGTGATATGCCGACGATCGATTTCTCAAAAGCAGTAAGGGATGTTTTGGTGAAAGGAATGGAAAACACGCTCATTATCAAACTATTGGGACACTCTGTTACCTACCGAGACTTCTTAATGAGAACCTAGGCCCTTTGGCATTTAAAAGGGGCCTATCAACTTGTAGACATGGAAGGCAGTTTCTTCTTCGCTTCTTTTGATCTAGAGGAGGATTACACAAAGGTGCTCACTGCAGGCCCATGGATGGTCTTTGGCTTGTACCTTATGGTGCAACCTTGGTCTATTGATTCCGATCCTAGTTCCACGAAATTATCTAACGTGGTGGCATGGGTACGCATCCCGGGTCTCTCATTCCGGTTTTATCACAAGAGCACTTTGAGAGCAATTGGGAAGTTGCTGGGCGATGTCGTTAAACTGGACTATGCGACGGAGACACGTGGGCAAGGGAAGTACGCTCGTATTGCGGTGCTTATTGACTTGCAGAGACCACTAATCCCTTGGATAAAGGTTGATGGTCAAACGTATGGGGTGGAATATGAATGTTTACCACTCATCTGCTTTGCCTGTGGGAAGTACGAGCACACGAAGGAGAAATGCAATGATTTCAAACCATCGAGCACTCAGGATGATCCCTCGACACTTGTTGTAGCTACTCCAACCTCGTGTATCGTTGTTGGAAACACACCGAAGCCAGGAGCTTCGCAATATACATCGTGGAATGCAGGTATTCTACCCTAAAAGAGGAAACAAAAATCAGTGGGGGGAGGAGGTGAAGATTGGGGGTGGTTATAATAATGGAGGATCTCGTTACAATATTTTGTCTGATTGTGACGAGACGAACACAAATTTTAAGCCCTCATTGGGGGCAGATAATGTGGCAATTAATGTGAATGGAGTGAATGGCGGGGTGCATAATGGAGTTTTAGGCCAGAAGGTGGGCCAAGGAGATAAGCAGAAAGATGCTAGACCCAGCAGGGTTAAGAATGGTAAAGCAAAGCAAGCCCAAGAGTACAGACGTAAGGTGCCATTGAGTGAGAAGCCCAATGAGGCCCCTAAGGTGTTGGAACCTTCTCTTCCCTAGCCGTTGCTAGGTCAAATGCCTCAACCCAGTGCCCTCGATGTTGCGATGGTAGAGGTTAGGGTAGAGGGTGGTGGAAAGGAAAGCTTCGCCACAGGGACGGAATGCCCTAAGAAGCTCGCAGGAGATGTGCCCAGTGAATTGATCGGCCAGTGTATGGCTGGTGCCCCTATCCAGACCACGTCCTCACTCGACAGCAGTAAACATATAGTGGTGGAATTGCAACGCTGTCGAACGACGCTAGAGGAGGTTAAGCCTCAACTCACTGATAACAATATGGAGGTGACCGTGTGTGTTGGTGTGCGTGGTGAGCCAGGGAAGGGCAAGGAGAATGCAGCCAAACAGTTGCGAGGGAAGACACAGGCGCAACATGGCATTAAGCTCTACTCACCTGTGGTGTCTAATTTGAAAACACGGAAGAAGCAGGTTGGGGCACATATTTCGAGAGATGTACGCACGCTACTTAAGGATGAATTGCAGAAGTCTTTGGTTACTTCAGGAGAAAATGGATGTGCTTTGAATTCCTCCCCAGTTCAGCAGGCGGACGTGGATGACTTCGCAGGTGCGAGTATGGTTTTATGTCACTCACCCCTGTTTATCTATGACCATGCAAATTTTCATGTGGAATTGCCAGGGGCCAGCCAGTGCTAGCTTTTTCAGGACTTTTATGCAGTTTGTTAATGACTATAGACCAGTAATGGTGGCTCTTGTCAAACCTCGTATCTCGGGGCATAAGGCGAATAGATTCATAGCCAGGTTTGGCTTCGATTGTCTTATCGATTGGAGGTAAGGGGCTTGTCGAGTGGTATCTGGCTGTTGTGGAAAGATGCAATTCAGGTGACGGTTGATAGGTGCCATTCACAGTTTATTCATGTTAGGATTGTGGCTCAGGACTTGCCTAGGCCGATACTTTTCACTGCAATTTACGAAAGTCTTAACAACACCTTGCGTAAAGGATTATGGGAAGCACTACAGGATGTTGCAGCAACTGTGTCGGAGCCTTAACTGATGGCAGGCGATTTTAACGTAATACTTCACTTAAGTGATCGGCTGGGTGGATCGGAGATACGAGCGAAGGGATGTGAGTTGTTTTGAAAGTTTATCTTCCAATATGGCTTGATAGATCTCGGTTTTAGTGGGCCTAAATACATGTGGCGGAGAGGCACGTTACTTCAACGTCTAGATTGGGCTCTTGGGAATGAGCTTTGGTTGTCCAACCTCTGCGTAACCGTTGTGAAGCATTTACCAAAGCTTAACTTAGATCACCGTCCTCTCTGTATTCAGTTTAATAGAGCTGGTATTCGACCCCCATAGCCTGCACAGTTTCAGTATATGGCAGCTTGGGAGACGTGTGATTCCTTCAAACGCGTCATATAGGATGCGTGGAATGCCTCGGATCTGGTTTACGCTAACATTCAAAAACTGACAGCCTTGGTTAGGAAATGGAACCATGAAGTTTTTGGTAGTATCAATCTCCAAAAGAGAAGAATACTAGCTCGGTTAGGGGGAATTCAAAGAGTATAGGAAGCTAATAGTTCTGATCGTCTTGACCACCAGGAAAAGGAGCTACGAAGAGAGCTTGAACTTATCTGTGAACAGGAGGAGCGCTGTGTCATTGGCTCAAGATGGGTGATCGAAATATGGCATATTTCCATGCCAAGGCAATCCAACGATACCAACGGAAAAATATGTCTTATATTTATGAATAATATCAACTCTCTCTATATATCTTATATCAAAGACTGGAAGAAGTATATTGAGAGAACAGATTTAATCTTGCTTTTAGCAGTATCCCATGAATTAAATGATTTAATTTAAGTTACTTTCAAATAGAGAGTTTCACGTGACGGTCTAATTTGAGTCATTTTTCGATCACTTTTGTCAGTTTCTTGATTGAAAGAAAAGATCAAATCTTGTTGTTTGGTGCTAGTTACGAATCAAATAATTTAGCATACATGCTATTTCAATTGGTTGAGAGTTTTACGTGATTGTTTGATGGGAAAAAGACAATAAAATATCTCATGAATTATCAAATCCACAAAAAGGTCACTTGATCATGCAAAAAGATAGAGAGGTGAGAGGGTAGGAATATGAGACTTTATAAAGTTTGGTGTTTCTACAAAATTACCCCTAATTTTTTTTAAAAAAAAATTAGAGAAAAAGCAACCTTGTCGAAGCACTGCCAACGGCAAGCTGCCGCCCTCTGGTAGTCAAAGCTTCGGCACTAGTGGCTTTTTTGGTGGCCCATAATTTATTTTAAATTTGAGGTAGTCACTTTAGTTCCCAAAAAATTGGTAGCCCAAAGCCATTTGATAATAAATTGTATAATATTATATTATATTTGGTTTTAATTATAAGACCACTTTTATAATGCAAATTGCATTATAAGAAGTGCTTCTATAATTAGGTTCAAAGCAAGTAATATATATGAGGGAGTAATATATATTACATGCAAGAGTCTAACATTTTAAATTATTAACTACACTTATAATGTGAATAACCAACATTTATAAAATTATTTACTATTTTAATAATGGCATCTACTGCTACATTTAACAAGTTTCACCTTTGAGAAATTCAACTATATTGTGTAGGAGAGTGGGAAATTGACTCCACTTGTCAATTTTTTACAAGTAAGAATGTATTGTTTTAATCATTAACTACACAAGTATAACGCGAATGACAACATTTGTAAATATATTTCATCGCCAATTCAATAAAGTCATTTAATATTATTTTTAACAAGTTTCACATTTGGGGAAATTCAACTAGTTGGGGGAAGGTGTAAGAAATTGACAAGTGTCTAGTTAAAACGCTCCGATGGCCAACCGACAATGTTCTCAAGTGAGGTGACTATTTCTCTCTGTTTTTTTAAAAAAAAAAAATAAGGGAAAATTTTGTAAAAACTAAACATACAAACTATTTGGTTTTATCTAACATTTTTGTCATATATTTTGATTGTTTGCAATTAAAGTTTTTTATTTTTTATTTAATTGAGATAAAGGATCATATCTTGCTTGTTCAGTTCCCATCATAAAATCAAATAATTTAGCTTACCTTTCACCTTAGTTGAGAGTTTAACGTAACTGCATGATTTGATAGGTCATTTTTCTCTGTCATTTTTGTTAGTTTCTTGGTTAAAAGAAAATAACAGATCTTGTTTATTTGGTGTTCTTCGTGAATCAAATAATTTAGGTTACATTTTAATTACTTGAGTGGGTTGAAATTTTAACGTGACTATTTGATTTGATGAGTGATTTTTCTCTGTCGCTTTTTTTTTTTACAGCCAGTGAGGGGAGGGGGAGGCAGGGTTCAAACCCTGGACAATGGGGAAGGCCAGCTCCTAAGGCTGGCTCTAGTGCTATCGCGCTACGAGGCGCTTGGCATATATATTTTAATGGTTCTTAAAAAAGATTTTAAATTTCTTGATTAAACAAAATAACAAATTCAAATAATTTATCTTAGGTCTCAGTATTTGGTGCATGACATGTATAAAATAATTTAATTTATATTTTAGTTTTTTTGACACTACTTTAGCCTGTGATTGTTTATTTGTTTAGGTCATTTCTCTTTGTTGTTGTGGTTTTTTTTTTTTTTGGGTTTATTTTGAATAAAATTTGTGTGCCTCTTAATTGGAAGAGAGAAAATCAAGATACTTCTAAGCTTCTCTTTAGACATTTTCCCCATACTTACAAGCATTTGTATTATTTAATCCGTTCTTTATGATCCATTGAAAAAATGTCAAACTTTTTTTTTTTTTCAATACAAGTCAAATTAACGTTATTTTCATTTTTGTTTGGTTGAATTGATGTGTCTTGAAGCACATAATAAAGTCAATTTATTTGAAGTCTAATTCATCATGTACTAATTAATTTTGCCATTTATTTATTTTTCTAATAATAAGATTTTCATAAGTTTCTAGGATCAAAATATATTTAAATATCGTTAAAGTTCCCTCAAGAAATCTATAGTATAAAGGGATTAGTCACTGTTATTGGTGGTGAATAATTGACCCCTCATCTCTCTCTCTCTATATATATCTATATCTATAAACATGTTTTTAAAAATTTAAACTAGCTTAGTTATTAAAAATTTTGAATTAATTTATTGCAAAAATTTTATTTAAGAAACTGCACTATTACTACTCACATCAAATGCCCCACACACATATATTATAATTATATATCACAAAAGGAAATTTAAGACCAAGAACAACCGAAATTAGAAATATTTATCCACAAATTTCATAAATATACGAGAGGAAGGACTAATTTGTTATGAATTTTATGTTAAAGTATGCTTTTAGTTCTTTAAGTTTACATGAAGTATACTTTTGGTTTCTTAACTTCATAAAGTATACTTTTTATCATAAGATTTTAACACCGTTAGTTTTGCTAACAGAAAATGCAAACTCAAGTGATAACGGTGTAAATTTAAGTGATGATTTAGTAATTAAATACTATTAGGCTTAAATTTAAAGTATAGATAAATTGAAGAATATGTGAAATTTGTATAATTAAGTGCTATTCGTCATCATTTGAGTTCGCTGCATCAGCGTTTTTCGTTAGCAATATTAACGGTGTTAGAATTTTAGGATCAAAAGTATACTTCTTGAAGTTAAAGGACCAAAAGTATACTTTATGTAAACTTAAAAGAGTAAAAGTATACTTTAGCCTAAATTTTATTACATACATTAATGACTGATTAATATATCATTGATTAACTTTCGATATTAAAAAAGATTAATAATGGTTCTCTTTCGTGACAACGCCATGGGATCTACTTCAACAATCCTTGGAATTTGAGGGTGGTGTTTTTCTCATTCTTCCGCTATTCAAGCACGTGCTTAAATGATTCCCCACACCGTATGACCGTATCCAGATCCCACGGTTCATTTTAGCACAAGCATATACCATTTTAAGGGACTAGAAGCCGCATTTTGCTAACATGCGCCGGTGGCTCCTCGAGTCTACAGTTCACATTCGCTGTCCCTCGTTGTTTCCTTTCTTACTGGGATTTTTTTAGGGACTTTTCTTTTTTCGAGTACTTTTTTTGCTCAGATCTTTTTTTGAGTATACTTAAATACGCTGTTTTGAGGGATTCATGGAAATGGGAATTTCGAGAGAGAGAGAAAGAGGGGTGTAGAGAGAGAAACACAACCAAGAAGGGCCAAACAGTAGAGAGAGAAGGGAGAAAGAAGGGGATAGTGACAGAGAAAGGGAAGAGAAGGGATTGGGTTGTTTTTCAGTTTTTAGATCAAAACTTCTTTTAGGCAAAAAGAATTTCTGTTATTATTTTTTTATAAAATATTCCAATTATTTATTATACATCATTTCTTTCCCAAGTTGGAAGAGAGAGGATCAAGGAGAAAAGAAGAGGGGTAGGGTGTGTTGTTGTGTGTGTCTCTCGACGAGATCTCTGTGGCTGTTTATAAATATACACATATATATTGCTTCTTGGGTATAATATACTAGCACCACCAACAGGGTCTCTTTTGCCTTCGCCTCTTTCTTCTTCCTTTGAGACGACCGAGAAGTTTGTTGGGTTTAGCAGATCAAGAATCCGCAAGAACTGCAATGGGTAGGTCATAGTTTTTCTTCTATGTTTAGTTTCTCGCGCTCTCTATTCGTAGATTTTCTATCTGTTTCTTTGTTTTGGGCGTCGTCCATTGTTTTCTATTCTATTTCTGTCTTTCTTTTTTCTGGTTCTGTTCTCAATTTGGTGACGGCGTTTCTGGGTTTTCCTCTCTGGTTTCATAAATCTATGACCCTGTTTGTTAAATTTTCTGGGATTTTTCCTTCTTTGTTGTTTTTCTCAGGCTTTTCTTCTTCTTTCTGTGTTCAATTAGCCTTTCGATTTTTTTTTTTTTTTAATTTTTTGATTGGCCTAATGGGTTCTGTTTGAGGATTCCTTCTTTTTTTGAGTATATTTAGCTACTTGGGACTTGCTACTTTTTTTTTTTTTTTTTGGTTCTCTGGCTTTCTTCTTTCCATGGTTATTCTTTGTGTTTTTTTCCTATCCCTTTACGATTGGTCACTTCTCTTTCACTCGCCCACTTCTGCTTTTTATTATTTATGAGATAATTTCCTAAAGAGGGATTTTTTCTCTTCTTCCTTCCTTTGTACTATAATAATATTATGAACTCCACTTGAACTTTTTTCTTCTCATTGGCTATGGAGCTTTATGTGTCTATTTTCTCTCCTCTGATTGGTTCTTGTTTCTTTTCATAGCTTTTATGTCTGAGGTCAACACAAGTTTCTCTCACTACATGGATGATGAATATGAGAAACTCTTCAGAAGAATGAACCCTCCCAGGTACAAACATTTGATGAATATGAGAAAACAGGCTCTTTAGTTTCAATTGTTTTGTCCTTACATCCTTGTTTTATACTTGTCTTGTCAGGGTTGTAATTGATAATGAATCCAGCAAGAATGCTACTGTTATAAGGGTATTACTTATTTCCTTTCTTCTTCTTCTTCTTCTTGATCATTCAAACTTGTATGATTGGGAAATTTCCCTAACAAAGTCTTGCTTTTAATTTGCAGGTTGATAGTGCAAACAAGCATGGAATACTTCTTGAAGTTGTACAAGTCCTCACTGATCTAAACCTTATCATAACTAAGGCTTACATATCTTCTGATGGTGGATGGTTCATGGATGGTAATAATTTTTTCCTTTTCGTAGTCTTCTCAAACTGTTTGCTTCTATTATTTTTGTCCCAAAAGGAATCTGAATATTTTGCATTCCTCTTTACTAGTTTTTAATGTCACTGACCAACATGGAAACAAGGTCACAGATGAAGCTATGCTGGATTATATTCGAAAGGTTAGTTAGTTGCATCTTTCTTGTTTTCATCACTTTTTCTGCTTTTTTACATTGCCTTGACCACTGATTTGTGCTTGATTGGGTTTAATTAAATATTAGAGTCTTGGACCTGAATCATGCTTTCTATCCGTGAGATCTGTTGGAGTCAAGCAATCCATGGAGTATACTACGATTGAGCTATTGGGAACCGATAGGCCAGGATTGCTCTCGGAAGTGAGTGCAGTTTTGACCAACCTTAAATGCAATATAGTGAATGGGGAAATCTGGACACACAATACCAGAGCAGCATCTATTATGCATGTGAATGATGAGGAAACTGGGGTTGCCATTAATGACCTGGAGAAGCTAACCTTGGTAAAGGAGCTTCTCTGCAATGTGCTTTGTGGTGGCAACAGGAACAGAGGAGTTAGGACTGAGGTCACTGATGAAGTCACCCATACCGAGCGTAGGCTTCACCAGATGATGTTTGCTGATAGGGACTATGAGCGAGCATATGATAACAACAACAGCAACAGCAATAGCAACATTGGGTTTGTTGATGAGAAGCAAAGACCAAATGTGAATGTTGTCCATTGGTCTGACAAAGATTACTCTGCAGTTACCATTAAATCCAAGGATAGGCCGAAGCTTCTCTTCGACACGGTCTGTACTCTGACAGATATGCAGTATGTGGTTTTCCATGCTAATATAGATGCTGAGGGGCCAGAAGCATATCAGGTATCTGATCTCATTCCGTGCCGTGAAAGATTAATTCAGCTTCTTCACTGAGAATATTGGCTGACTGTTTTATATGTATGCAGGAGTACTATATCAGGCATATAGATGGATCTCCTGTGAAATCAGATGCAGAAAGGCAAAGAGTTATGCAGTGTCTCGAAGCCGCAATTGAGAGACGAGCGTCTGAGGTGAGCAGTAGAAAATAGGTTTATAATTATATTACTACTGCCTAAGAGATGTGATTTCATGGTTCTGTTCTGTTCAGAAACTCATGGCTTTAGTTGTTTTCTTGAGGTTGAAGGTTTGTTTAAGTGCGGTTTAATTGACTTGGTCTGAAGTGATTTCCTTATGAAGTCTATATTAGAAACTGGTTTCTTTTGGGATCAAGAAAAACTGGGAGATGTTTCTCTTATTATCAGATTTTTGACTCCTTAAAAAAAAAAAAAAAAGGAACTGTTATGGTCATTTTAGAATTCTTTTGCAAAAGCCTAATAACAGAGGGAGGTTTTGTTCTGTGTTTTTCCCCCATCTGATTAAGGTTCTGTAATAGTGACCTGTTTGTCCTTTGTTGTTTGATTCTGTTGTATTTATTTATTGGTCAACAAGTCTTCTGCCCTTTTAATAATCAATCTTTCATTATTCTACACAAACTGCCAGTTAGGCAAATTTGGCAAGTTTCTCTTTTTTTCTTGTCAACTAGTCTTCTTCAATATTTTTCATTATTTCTTAGACCCCTAATTTGTTTTTCATTCAGGACTTGAAGCTAGAGTTGTGCACCGATGATAGAGTCGGTTTACTATCTGATGTAACCCGTATCTTCCGTGAGAACAGCCTCACGGTTACGAGAGCTGAAGTGAGCACGAAAGGTGGCAAAGCTGTGAATACCTTCTATGTTCGTGGAACCTCTGGATGTCCCGTAGATTCCAAGACCATAGAATCTATTCGCCAAACCATTGGAGACAGCATCCTTAAAGTTAAGGGAGTCCCTTCAGAGCTAAAACAACCTGTTCAAGATTCCCCTACAAGGTTCCTCTTTAGTGGGCTCTTTAAGTCTAAGTCCTTTGCTAACTTTGGTCTGGTTAGGTCTTACTCTTGAGGAGGCTGAGACATTTGATTCAACAAGGCGTTGCCAGTCAAAAGCCAACTTACCCAGATTGGGACTCATGAAAGTCACAACATTCTGAGGCAATCATCGGTTGATCTGGATCCGAGCGATCACGTTGTGCTTACGAATTTCATGTTAGGTACAGTCTGCTGCATAGAGATAGATCCTTTCCTCAGAGAAAGTGATTCTATGTCTATCCATGGTCTTGTACAGTAAAAGCTTGAAGAAAAAAGCTTTAGAGATGAAATGTAACTTTTAGTTTTAGCGGGCAGGGAAATATTGATATGGAACAAGGGGTTGATGAAAGCTTAGTGGGGGAGAGAGAAAATGCCTTGTAAATTCGTTTCTATGGTCGATGTGGGACCTTTGTTGTGTTTAAAAATCAAAGGGGTTGTGTTTGTTTAAGGGTCAAAAGAAAAACAGTGTTTTGTACATACCAGTTCATCGTTTTGGAATCTGAATCAGATCCTTCTCTCTTTGTGGTTCCTTGAACGTGGTTTTTTAATTGTCATTTTCAGTCACATAATCGTCGTCTTTTGAAGGAAATTACCTGTTAATCCCAAGCATTAGGGAAGATGAAAAACTTTTCCAAACTGTCATTTTCCGTTGAAAATAACAGACGCTTGACCAAAGACCAGGCATAGCAAGTTCACAAGCCAGTCATGACATAAGAAAGTAAGAAACTTCAACAATTCACTGTAAACACATAATAGGGGGACATAACGAACAGTAATGAGCACCAAATTTGAGTGAGATCTACACCATTCAAATACAATTTTAATTTAGATTTAAGATTTTAAACGAAAAATCTTTAAATAATTTTTTTTTTTGGGGAAAAAGTGATAATTAAGCTATTATCTTTATTGTAGATTCTAAGCACATTAAGATATTTTTTTAAGAAAATAAAAAGTAAAAAAAATTGAATCTAGACTATTCAAATTTCAGTGTTAATTAATGATGATGAGCACTGAAAATTCACTATGCTGTACAATATAAGTAATATAATTACTAAAAAGTCTGACAACAATTAAGTACTATGCAATGATAAGATCCAATATAGAAAATGACAATAAAGTTATACCATTCTAGTCCTATTTATAAGTCCCTTTTGACCAAAAAAATTTGGTCATATTTATAAGTCCCCTTTAACCAAATAGATGAGATTATGATAATTTTGCCTATATTAATTGTACCAATGAAAATAGAGAGAAGAAAAAGTTGAAAGTACCCAATCATAAATGAGGATAAAGTTGAAAATTCACCTCATAATCATTGAGCTAACTACCTTTCCTTGGTATGTGTGATTTGGTCAAAATGGGACTTATAAGTTGTTAACTTGCTTCGAAACTCTTTGATGATTGAATTGTTTATGCAAGATTTACAATAATACCCCTTGCCTAGTTTGTGTGTGTGTGTTGGGGTGCATTATTGAGGAGAGGTGAGTGGCGGCTAAGAATTTGCAAAGTCATAGGTTAGAATGAGAAAGGAAATGAATGTGAAGGCAGAGAATGAAGGAATGAATGATTCAATGATAGAGACAGACACTAAAGGAGCAATGTTTGGTGCCTTCCTTCAATTTCCCCACTTCATATCCAATCAGGGGACAAGACCACCTATTCCCCAAGAATCTGGAATTTTCCTGGATTCCACCAATCCATTACTTTTACAACTCAATATCCTACATCATCATTTTAATTATTCATCAACATTATTTATTTTTTCTTAATTCACTTAAATTAAGAAAATTAATCATTTGTAATTATTAGTATACCAACAATCTGTGCTACTCTTATCCCATTATTCCTAATATTTTTTCGGGTTAACTTGTAAATCTGCTCCGGAAATATACATCAAAGAGCTATGTTGCCCTGAAAGTTTTTTTTTTTGGTCTCAATGTTACTCCAAATGTCTATAAACTTAACAATGTTGCCATTTTCCATTAAAAACTGAACCGTCAACGTCAATGTTTTGACGGTCAACATTAATTTTTTAACGGAAAATGCTAACATTGCTACGTTTTTAGACTTCTGAGGCAACATTGAACCTGAAAAAACTTCTAGGGTAATATTGCTCCTAAACGTATACTTTTGGTGTGGATTTGTGACTTAACCCTATTTTTTCTTAACTCTTTTTTTTTTTTTTTTGGGATGAAAACGTTATATAATGTGGTAAACAAAATGGATGTGTACTTTATTCAGCAAAGATATTATATTTGGACTTCATTTTTAACATAGGAATCCTTTATATGACAATCACTTCTTTTAAAAAAAAATTATATTCTAACAAACTCCAAGTTTTCAATCTCTTGACTGATGTAATGACTTTCAGTCATCATCGTCTTCAAGAAGTTCCTTGAATGGTTATTTTATAGTGCTGTTGTAGAAGTGGATGCATAATTGGCTTCCAATGGTCATAGAGTCATAGTATCATCTTCCCAATTTCTGAGTTATGCTTTGATGGCTAGCTGGCTTGTCGTCTTCAAGTGGCCTTTTGTGCTTACTTGCTAGTGATTGCCTCACCTTCTACTTGTGTTGGCCTCCTTCCTCTAAAACTTTATTCGGTTTTAAATATATGATAAAATTTATAGTGCAAAACTTTATCCTATATTTAAGACATGAGATAGTAATATTATTATCCAAGTTTTGCTGTTGCAAGCTTTTTTATTTCTTGTGTTAATGTTGATTTTGTTATTTTGTTCTGTTTTTTTTTTTAGTTTTTTGTTGGCCTAGTAAGTTACTCCCTTTAGTTCTTATTACATGACACAAACTAACAATTCTCATAAATCAATACAAATAATTAAAGTCAATAAAATTATCCTATAATTTAAGTAATTTCTAATATTACCTACTAATTGTACTAAACTCTAATATTATATTAATTATTACTCTTATTTGCTACCCTTATTTATTAATTTTAAGCATATATGAAAAAAAAAATAATGAGTGCGTTTTGGAACAAATAAATAGTTTATAAAAAAGACCAAATACAATGGATAGTTAGTGTCTTTTAATAAAGATTAGAGTATCATGTTAAGAGATTCAATAATTTGTGTATTGTTTTTACTAATTTTTTAATAAATTGTCTTTTTATAAAAAAAATATGATCCAATATAGTAATAGAAGACAAAAGCTAAATGTAGCTGTGGATATATATATATAAAGCAGAAGATGCTATATATAGCTAGGGAGAGCCAAGTCTAGCATATAGATATCTGTTCACACACTATTTTCCAAGGTGCCTCGTTTGAAACGGTCCAACCTAATAATTCAGAGTCCAATTCACCCCATTCTAAGCTTTCCTTTTGACCAAACAGGCCAAGATGTTGACTCTCTTGAATTTCGGAATATGGGTATAAAGGGAAATGACAATAATAGTGTCATTCTTTCTTTTCCTTTCTTTTTTATATTTTTTATTTGACTTTGTGGAATCTCTATCGCCTTTCACACAATGATGGCGCATCATCTGGGGCATTGACACGTGGATTCTTGTAGTGCAGTTAGTATTATTGTTGGATAAACTAGTGATGATGGCAGTGGGAATACATATGTGATTCTTTGAGCAAAAAAAGGAATACATATGTGATTCCCAATTCGTACGTATAACCCCCCTCCTTTTTTTTTTTAAAAAAAATAAGAATTCGTACATATACCTTATTTGTGCCTTTGTACAAAAAAAATAAGGGAAAATCCCCTGACTACCAAAAAAGGCAAAAAAAAAAAAAAGGGGGTCACATGTCATCTGGTATTATTTCAGAAAATGTTGTATTGATATGGTTGATAAAGTGTACTAACATAGTTGTTAACATGTATTGATATAATTGTTAAGATATCGTTGTTAACATCTTTTGATTTAGTTGTTAATGTTGTACTGATATAATTGTTAACGTTTATGAAATAACACTAGAAAAAGCCTTAGGACCTTTTTTGATATGTTACCTTTTTTGGGCCTTTTTTGATTACTTTGGCCCTGAGAGGTATTTTCCCAGAAAATAATTATAGGTCACTGTTCTGGTGTAGAACACAGATGTCCAGCCTTGGGCTGGTGCTTCGATGTTGGATTGTGGTGCTCATCTGCCTGAGTATCTATGGAGGAGATAATCAGTAGAGCATGAGATCATTGTGCACAATATAGGCTCTCGCCAAAGGAGGTGATGTGTGTACACAGTATGATTGAATGTAAAGGATGATGAGTTAGAACGTGTATACTTCGGGTCTAGGTCTCTGTATTTATAAAGTTTACTATTGGTAGGAGCCCTCGGCCCCGCATGATCCTTGGTGCTAGTATCTAGGCAAATTCCTTGCGTGGATATCGGTCTGGATACTCCTATATTGTTGCCGACTAGTGATGAAGGGGTAACCAGTGCAAGTATACACTATCAATGTAATACCGGCAAGTATCCCAAGGTAATAAAATATCGTTCCCACAGGGACCAAAGTTCCAACTACCAACCCAAATCACTTTAATTTATAATTGATGTAACCGAAAGAGTTTTTGATGAAAATATTAAAAGACAGTAAAATCGCATAGAAATTGAATTAAACTTTGTAAAATGAAATTAACAAAAGCCTAGGGTCAAGTATATCATCAATAATCCATTTAAATGTTCTTCCTTTACCAAAAGCTAGATTAAGACCTAATCTTCTTTTTAAGGTAGAGTTTAACTACTTAACCGTTGAATTGGAGTAAGTCAATCGAATTTCAGATTTTAATCTAATTGCTTATTCCTAAGTCAATTAGCTTAATCCTTAATCCTAAAGTCATGTTCCCATGCTCATTAGAATTAATTCTTGCATTAAGCCCAGAATTCTTTATGATTGCATAAAGCCTATGCCAAGTTCCCTTGCTAGTACCTTATGTTCTTTAATCAATTGAACCTAGAATTAACTAGCCTTTCCCAAGGTCTAATTAATCTTTCAATTCCTTAATTAGGTGATCAAACTAACCAAGGCATTAAGCATGGATTAAAGAAACATATCCAAGACAAAGATTATGTAATTAAAAACAGAATTTCAATTAAACTTCATAAAGAATCCATACATGACCTTAGAAAGATACTTAGTTCATGCTAATCATGACCAAGCATAAAAATGGTAAAAGATGAAGAACATGAAATTTAATTAAAACAACCAAAAAGGAAAGATTACAACTCAGCCATACCAAGAAGGAGGCAAGAAATACAAAAGAAAAACAATACATAAAACAAAAGATTAGAACTAAGCCATACCAAGTAGGAGGCAAGAAACTAAAGACAAGAATTAAAGACAATACATAAAACTAAATAAGCAAAACTAAAGCCTTCCATGTAGGAGGCAAGAAATAAAAGAAGGCAGATAGAATGGGAGAGATCATGGTCTCTCCAAGGTGTGTCTACAAGTTCTAAACATCCTTCTATTTATAGAAAACTTGGGAGAACTATTGAGCCACAATTCTTGACTTTTGTGCTCCAAAAACGCGTCCGAATTACAGCCTGGTTTACACCACGATTTCGGTGGCTTTCGGTGAAGTTGTCTTCATATGAATTGTAGCCCTGGATGTCAGATTTCCAGTCGTTCAAACAGGACCTCATTTGGATATCCGTAGCTCCAGTTATGGGCCAAACACTACATGTTGGTCCAGAGTCCGTCACAGCGCATTATTTTGTGTTCCAAGCCCATTTTGGTCCTCTAAAAGTTTGATTTAGCTTCTGAGCTCTTCATAGAAGTTGTAGGTCTGTCTCTTAGCTTTCCTAAAATATAAAGTTTGGATCAATTGGAGGTCTAGAACTTAAGTTATGATCAAAATACCGAACAGTGTTCATTACCCAATTGAAAAAGAGATGTGATTTGAGCCCAGTTTTGATCCAAATTTCAAATATGACCAAGATTAATGCAAATAAAGTCTAAAAACTCATTATGCAGATGAAAACACATATTTAACTAATTGTTCCATTAAAGAATGATAATGACAGAGTTTATAGCTTCTTTTTACATTTAAAATAATATGAATTCAATGATTATCAACTAGGATCTCCCTACTTTATAGGTGCGTGCTGATATCTGACATATCCTCGCTTGGGCTCTCTTGGCATTGGGTCTTAATGCAGATCCGTAACAGTCACTTATATTTATTATATTTTTAACAAGCTCATTAAAATAATAAAATTAAGAAGAAATGATCAAGTAGTAATCTTGTCTGAAAAAAGAAAAAAAAACATGAAAAATAATCATTTAGTCATTCAATTTTTAAAATCGATTATGACTCAATCCTTCAAGTTTAGCTCGACTCAATCCCATTTAAAATAGGTGCACTTCCCTTCTCATTTATGCTTCAATCAATATGAATATTTGATTGTGCTTAAATCAATCTTTAATTGTGAAAATAATAGCAGGTATATAGGAAGCTGTTCTCAAAATTCTCTCTCTTCTCCAAACGATGGAAATGAGGGAGAAGTGTTAAGTGTAATGAAATCTAAAAATTGGTTCATACAAGGTGAGAAGTTTCTGAAAATTCCCACGTGGAGTAACTCTTTTTGTTTTTTGTTTTAAATAAAAACTCTAATTAAATTGACTCTTTAAATACCTCTAAAATATAATTTAAATACACTAAAAATGGAGAATTAGCATATTGAGATTCAACTTATCTCCCCAATATAATATACTTTCTGAAATAATTAAATTTATCAATTTATAATGAAATCTAGATGAGTCGTGGTTTTTTTTTTAAACTTTTTTTTATATATATATAAAAACTTCAGCCTTTTCTTTTTGTATTTTCTTATTTTAATTTATCCCTACTTCCAATTACTTGCTAGGGTAATACTTGTATTTATGCCGTTGTCACTATGGAGTTTTTTTCCATGCCTATTAAAATACTTAGCCGCCGGCCAAAAGAATCTTTAATCAACTAACAGAATCAAGTTATAATTATAAGGGTTTATCTTTTGTCATGTCACTTGACATAAGATTATGTCAAGTCACCTCAAAACTACGTGGTTTTGGGAGTTAAGGGAATTAATGAAGAGTGTTTTTGTATTTTGATTTTTGTATTTATTATATGAATTTTACCAAAAGATCCTTCATTAATTCTCCCAACTTCAAAACTACGTCGTTTTGAGAGTTCATTAATTCTTCTAACCTCAAAACGATGTAGTTTTGGAATGACTTGACATAAACTTATGTCAAGTGATATAATAAATGATAACCCATAACTATAATGACTTTTGTTACCATATTAATATTGCTTTGTTCATAGAGCATAATTTATGTGTGTGTGTGTATAAGTATTTATAAAAGTAAATATGAAATGAAATAACTTTTATTTTAAAAATTCATATGAATAAATTTCAATTGAAATAATTAAAAAAATTATTCTATTCTTCGATATAATTTTTTTGGAAATTTAAAATTAAAGTAGAGTGAATAATAATGTTTGTTTTGAAAATATTTGCATATATATTTAAAATAAAATACTACTATGTAAATTTAAAATGAAATTTTATCAATTAGTTAATTAAAAATATAAAATAAGAGATGTATGTCATGTAGTTGAATATTAATAGAAGGGTTAAGTATCATATTTGCCCTAGAAGTACGCAGCCAGGAGCAATGTTGCCCCTTATGTTTTTTTAGGAGCAATGTTGCCCCTGATGTTCTTAATCGTAGCAATGTCGCCCTCCCCATTAACAGTGTTAATTTTGACGCTTAATTTTGACACGTCACACGCTTCCATGGCAAACAAATTTCCACCTCATCACCACCTAATTCTTCCACCCACTCCCTCCTATCCACCTCATCATCCCCTTCTTTCCTCCCACTTTGGACGGACCAAACATTAAGAAAAACAACAATCATCTTGTTTCATCCTCATACAGTGAATTCGGATTTCAAAGATCATCACCGGAGAAAAAAAACATCACCGCTCTCTGTTCTTCAACCAATGAATTCAAATTTCAAAGGAAAACTAAAAAACACTTTTGTCGGTTCCTTCATTCTCATAGAATAAAATTTCAAACAGTAAATTTACAGTAAAATTTCAAAAACCACCAAATTCACAGATTATGATCGATTAACACAAACATAAATCATGTTTTATAAACCATTGAAGAAAGAGATCTTAACCAAACGAAAGGCTTCAGATTTTTCAAGAACCATTGATGATTTAAATTGAAGGCAGCATCGATCATAATTTTTTATGCTTTTATTGATTACATAAGATAAAACAAAGAATCTGATCCTTCTAAAATTTGAAGATGGTGATGATTCATAGGAAGATGGGGACAGAGGAGGCAGAGGCGATGGGAGTAGGTGGAGACGGGGAGGAGTTGGAAGAGTTACGGTTGAGGAAGAGGTCAGATCTAAACAATTGATTGCTACACAAGAAGGAGCTTTTTGCCCAAAACCCAAAAAATAAAGTGAAATGGCATGATTTCACCTGGACTGCAACTCTCTCTGTCGTTTTTCGGTGACCCCATCAGCCTTCGTGTTTCTGTATCCACCTCGGGAAACCACTGAAGCCATCAACCAGCTCCACCTGGTGGTCTAGTCTGAACCCAACCCCCTCTTCGTCTTCCAGTTTGCCGATGAACGGAGCGCAGCCCCACTTTACAAACCCAAAAATCCCGATCTCCAAACCCAAAAATCCCTATTCCCATTTCACGATCTCGCCTTCGCCAATCTCCGATCTTGGATCTTGCCCCCGATCTCCGATCTCGCCTTCGCCGACCACCTTCCTCAGGGGCAAGCTGAAGAGGGAGAGGGAGAGTGAGAGGGGGGGATGGGGGACGGAATGGGCGGAGGAGGGAGGGAGAGACGGATGGAGGAAAGAAGGGAAGGAGGAGTCTCGGAGTGGGAGGGAGAGGATGGCGTGGGAAGATGAGAGGGAAAATAAGTGTATAGAGGTGGCTGCCCAATAAGCAATTTCAGTTAAGTTGACAGTCAACGTTGGTCAAACTGTTAGACAGGGGCGACATTGCTACGATTTGGAACATCAGGGGCAACATTGCTCCTAAAAAAACATAAGGGGCAACATTGCTCCTGGCTGCGTATTTCAGGGGCAAATATGATACTTAACCCTTAATAGAATAATGAAGGTTGACATAACAATGGTACCCAAATAATGATCATAAACTTTGAGAAAGTAAACGACACATAAAGCTCTGAGCCTCTGACCATATACAGAACTAATTAATTACTTAAGGGAAAATTAATTACTCGATCCTTATAATTTTATGGAGTTTTGAATTAGGTCCTCATATTATTTTTTTCTTCCCATCAAGTTCTTTAAGTTTGCTCTGTCAATTCCGTTGGTCCTGAAATTAAAATATGTTTAATAAGTCTTAACATGGTGGACAGAGCAAATTTAAAGGACTTAATAAATACAAAAAATAATATAAGGACCTAATTCAAAACTCTATAAAACTATAAGGATTGTGGAATTAGTCTTCCTTATACTTAAACTAATCAAGTTTACTTGATAATTAAAGACCAAAACTTTAGATGCCAAACATTAATAATAATAATAATAATAATAATAATAACAAATCTTTGTCATGTTGCCCACGTCCTAAAAGTTAATGGGAAATTAAATAAACAATGCATTTTGAGAAATTAATAACCCTGAGATTCTCATGTGCTTTCTCTGAGATTCACTGTCACTGAAAACATGGGCCTGTCGCCACCCCAAAGCATCTGCATTTGATTCTTTGATCCGTTTGATAAACAAATGGAAAAATTATAATAAATGACCTAAAATAAATAATATTTATTAAGAAGGACTATAAAAATAATAATTATTTTGAAGAAAAAAATTAAAATATTAAAATAGAAAGACTAAATTACCCTTGGTCAGATTTCCTATATTATCTCTAATTAAATCAGAATCTGAAATGATTTATTGAAAATGATAAATAGAGATCAAATCAGAATCAGGAATATGTAAATTAGAGTCTCTACTAGTACTTTTTTTTTTTAATCTCTCCATGGAGGAACCATAGGTTATTTCGTTGACAAAGATTTCCCGGCCCTCCTCCTCCTGTGTTCTATGAATTTATGAATTTTTATGAATTTATCTCTTTTCAAGACCTGAAGCAATGTACAGTAAGCACAAAGACTTTGAGTTATAAAAGTAAAACGTTTTTTTGGATTTCTTACCTTTACGCAAAAATTGTAGAATAAGGGCAATTTAGTCTTTTTATTTTAATGTTTTAAGTTTTGGACCTTCAAAATAATTACCATTTTTATGGTCTTTCTTAATAAATATTATTTTTCTTAGGTTCTTTATTATAATTTTCCTTAAACAAATTGCCGAATGCATGCAGGTCAGGTTATACTCCCTGGGTCCTTTTTACTCGCTCCGGTCAATTTTATAACATGTCTTCTAAAAGATATTTTTAGTTCTTTTCATATGACGTTGTGATTGTTTTATTGAGCATTAAATATTTTTTTTAAAAAAAATGAAGTGGGAGAAAATATAAATTAATAGTATGATGCCGGGGTTTATGAGTTTATCGGTTTAGTGTGATTATAAGGGTAATATTAAATCATTTAAAATTTATGACCATAAATGTAATGTTTTTAATTTTTTTTATTGGTATGCATGAATTAGTTAAAAATGTCTTATGAAATAGACAGATTATGGAGTATAAATGTTAGTTAAAATTCATTAAAAGCAATGAATATGTAAAAAATATAATTTTTTAAAGGAAGAGAAAATGGGTGGGAAATGAAACAAAAAAGGAAAAAAAGAGAATGGGTGGCAAAAATGACACCTAATTAAATTGAGGAAAACAAAATGAAAAAGGAGTATTAAAATTTTAGACAAATTCAAATTATTACTTATATTTAGATCTAGTCCTATGGGAACAGAGTGTTACTTATATATAAATAAGACTGATGAAGAGAGTAATATTTTATCTTTCTCACTTAATTTAGGAAAAATCATTTTATAGGTACTTATCCCTTCCATCAATTTTAAATTTGATACTTATGTGTTTTTCTCTCTGAAATCATAAATCCTTTTTAATTTTTCTGTGTAGCACCATTAACACTAATAATTTTTCTCTGTTAGCATTAGTCTCTACACAGAAATTAAGGCCTTGCTTGGTCTATGGTATTGGAGGAATTGGTACTAATATTTGGTATGAGAGACTGAGAATAACCTGGCATTCGGAGTATGAAGTGAGATTGTTGCAAAGCCACCCATCACCCAGTATTGAAAAAGCTATACTTGGTTTGGAAAATTCAAAATTCCTACTAATATATATTACTTTCAGTCCTAATTATATATAGGGTAAAGGTGCAGATTTGTCAACCAATTATTACCCGATGAGCGTCTGGCACAAATAACTATTGAGTGGACCAAAAATGCCAATCAACAATTAAAAAGTGAAAAAAAAAACACCAAATAACTATTAAAAAAACAACTATATATCACAATTAAGTTAAAATATGAGGCATTGGCGTAGGACGGTGGTGAAAACACTGGAGAAAAGAACGGTTAAGTCTTTTTGTTGGAAAAGGAAAACACCAACAGAGATAGAACCCATGGGAGTAGGCATTCTGGCAGTAGCGGTTGCTGCTTGTGGCATTGAAGGAATGGAACCAAGGTGTAAGGTGTGTGCCAGTCGACCACTATGGACTACTAAATAAGTTCAAGAGGGTGAGTGGAACACCAGCATCAATAGAAGCATTGGAAATGTTGACGTTGCCAACATTGTGACAGTCAATGGAAGATAGAAACATCAATACAGTGACAGGGTAATAGTTCGTTGGCGAATCTGCTCTAAATTGTGTGTGTTTTTGTGTGTGTGTGTGTGTGTGTTTTTTTTTTTTTTTTCACTTTTTAATTGTTGATTGGCAATTTTGGTCCCCTTAATAGTTATTTGTGCCAGACGCTCCTCAGGTAATAGTTGGTTAGCAAATCTGCACCTTGACCCTTATATATAAGACCTAGTTGATTTTGTTTTTGTTTTTCCTTTTGGAGAGATTAAGTAAGTTAAATAAATTACTTAATTATTTCATATATTATGTACCTTTAGATTATATATTAGTTTATTAGTTAAACTAATTAGTTTGAAGAAAAAAATAAAAATAAAAATACTTTAAAGTAATTTAATTAGTTTCTTTAATCTTTTCAAAAAGTCAATTAAGTCTTATAATTAGGAGGGACTATAATTTTGCTTCTATTGTTCTTTTCTTATCGGGGTGGACCAAGCTATATTTCACTAGACAATTGGGGGTGTAATGAAAGTAGAGGATAAAACTAAAATATTATTATTGAAAGAAGAATGAAAGGAACAACAATAAACAATAGAAAGTCCCTACAATTACCCAGAAGTTGGGGAGTCTTTTACCACAACCCATAAATCAATTACACAGTTTGATCTTGGGTGGAAAAGAACGATAGATGAAAATAGGGAGAATTAAACATGAGGACCTATATAGAATAATATTTATTTAAGAAGGACTATAAAAATTATAATTATTTAAAAAGACTAATTACAAAAATATAAATTTAGAAATACTAAATTTCTCTTGAAAGTGATTTAATTTTTTTCCCACTAAAATTATTACTGCTAAAATCATCATCATCATTATTATTTTTTTATACATCATGGTAGGGAAGGAGGGTAGGGTTCGAACCTTGGACATGGGGGAGGGAGGCCAGTTAATACTGACTCCCATGCCACTGCGCTACTGAGGCTCATGTAGATATCATCATTTTTTAACCTTAACTAATATCTACATGATCATATCATTATATTATTTAATTATGGGGTTTAAATTTCTCATGTTGAATGAGAAGAAGAAGATTCCTACACACACATGAAATAGTGGGACCCACACATATATATAATGCTAATTATATATATGTGTGTGTGTGTGTGTCTATAGGTCCCACTATTTTATATGTGTGTGACATGGGAAAACACTTATCCTACAATATAAGAAATGTTTTTCCCTTTAATTATTACTCATAAGGTAGATATTAGCCCTCTAACCCTGTTATATCATTAAGTTTTTCCCCCCTTGATGTACACAATTTTATATAAATCAGAAAAAAAAAAGCTCTATCAAAAGAACTTTATCGACCAAAATAAAAAATTAAATGCTTTTCGTATCTTATCATTATATAATTTGATTATTACTAGTAACATAGATATTGCCCCTTTAACCTATTTTATATCATTAAATTTTTTTTCTTGATTTATATGTAAATCAAGGGAAAAAAAAAGCTCTATAAAAGAAACTTTATCAATTAAAATAAAAAATTAAACGCATTTTGAATTTTATTAGAACTAGTTGTGTAGATTCGAATAACAAAAAATAAAATAGTACTGTATTGTACCAAAAATTGAAATACTATAATGTATTAATGTTTGTTGATATGAGAAGACATGCTCGTGTTGAACATGACCCTATTAATCACACGTATGCACGTATGCACGCATCATTTCTTTAATGTTAATGATAAATTATAAAAAATGTTGAGTTTTTCCTAAAATTTAATATTTTTTCAATCAAAGTTTGTGTCAATTTTTAAAATAAAATTATATTTTTGACAAAATTGAAAGATGTTTATGTTATTTTTCCTATAAGTATCTATGATGTGAGAAATTGTGTTTAAAAAAAAAATAAATTTAGAAATTCATATTAGTTTTAAACATAGAATGAGAGAAAAAATATAGTAGCTAGGTTTGATTAGGGACACTTTAATGTTTTTAAATTTTTATTTTGTTAATTGTTATTATTATTTTTTTTTGATACATATAGTAGGGGAGGGGGCAGGGTTCGAACCCTGGATATGGGGGAGGGGAGCCAAGCTCCCATGCCACTGCGCTACTAAGGCGCTAGCTGTTAATTGTTATTCTAAATAATTAAATTTTTACGGTCATTCTCAATAAATATTATCTATAATAGGTCCTTAATTTTAATTTTCCCATTAAAATACTTCAAAATCTAGTCAATTCAATTTAATTCTCATAATTGGAATCTAAAAGGAACCGGACATGTGTTAGTTTATTGCGATGAATGGGCGAGAAGATCGACCAACAAAAATCTAAGATATGGGTGGAGAGTCAGCGAAGGTCAGCGAGAGGGATGGAGTTTGGGGAAGAAAGGGAATATTATTTTAATTTATTATAAGGGGCATTATGATCTTTTTATAATTTATGGCTAATCATGTAAAAAAATTAATTTAAGTAGTCTATCCAAATATTATTTCATACCCATAATTTAAAAACTTCAATTCTGTTACGGACCGGCCCAATAGGCCCAAGTCCAGGCCCCGACCCAACAGCGCCTATAAGGGATCCGCGCTATATTCGGAAAGGATCCGAGATCCCCTATATGTAGGAGCTCATTAATAGGAGATCCTCCTACAATCATGGCACCAGCCAATCAGCCCTCAAGGGCTCAATCATGGATATCGCCCATCAATAGGAAGATACGGGCACCAAGCTCCTCTATAAATAGAAGGAAACCCTAAACAGGTGCACACGTTCTATCTTATGCTCTTGTTACTTTCTGCCACACAGAGCACACACCCCACTCCCCTGGCTACGTGCCTTCAAGTTTGTTGCGAACTACGTGGACTTTGATCCCTTCGAGGGTACGTAGGCTCTAGGCTTGACACCCTAGTCAAGTCCAATCTCTGTGTTCTTCATACAGAACATTGGCGCCGACCGTGGGGAACCGTAAACTTCAATCCCCGTGACTACTAATGGTGAGCACTAGAAGCCACAGCAGAAATCCCCAACCGGTGGGAGGAGACCCACAAGCCAGCCGCCCGTTGCCAGGCCAGCCGCCGGCGCCACCTCGGAGAGGAAACACCCCAGAAGGACATGTTACTGATACGGTGACTTCCTCCCCGGGCAGGGAACAACCGCTCCAAGAGGAGCAGCCGCGGCATGAAGACCGGCAACCTGAAGAAGCACTCGCGCCATCTCCAACGCGTGATGTCCGGGCAGTTGATGCCGACGTCCGCATGATGAGGAGGACTCAGGAATCGTTCATGCGGCGCCTGGAGAACAAGGAAAAACACGATGACCTGCAGAGGCGGGCTGACTTTGAAGCTATCGGAAAGATGATCCAAGAAGCGCTCGAGAATGACCGCCGCGTGAGAGGCCGCCACAGGGGTCGCGGTCATACAAGGAGAGCCTCGGCAGGCGGCAGCAGCTCCTCGAGCAACTCTGAGCCGAGGAACCCACGCCGTGACGACGGCGAACCGAGGTGGCGCCCGATTGCAGGCCACGGCGGACCACGGTCCCCGGGAGACAGAGGAAACCACGGTGCCGGTCCTAACCGCACCAATCAGCATGAAAGGGAATACCGTGATCAAGAAGAAACCCGTGCCGAAGAAAGAACTCCCCGGCCTCGCCACGGATCACCTCGGGAATATCGTGTGACGTACCTATCAGAGACGGGGAGATCCCCGTTCTCGAGGGAGGCGGCAACAGCCCGTTTCCCAAAATGCTTTGATTTAAGCAGCCTGCCGAAGTACGATGGGAGCCAAGACCCCCGGAACCACTTGGTTACCTTTGAGAAGCTCATGTGGGTCCGACAGATCAGCGGTCCGGTCATTCAGCGCCTTTTTGCGGCTACTCTGGACGGGCCGGCACACAGGTGGCTGACGTCTCTTCCGGACAACTCTATCCGAGACTATGAAGACCTCGGACGAAAATTCGAGCTGCACTTCGCCACCAGCAAAAAGCAGCCGAAGACTACGTTCACCTTGAGCAAAGTACGTCAGAAGAAGGGTGAGGCCTTGCAGAAGTATCTGGATCGGTTCCGGGACGTGGCCATGCAAGTACGGTCATTGCCCGAGGATGTCCACGTACACTGCCTGGTCAATGGACTGGATCCAGCATCCCGGCTGGCTCGTCACCTATGCAAGAATCCAGCGTACACCTTGACCGAATTCTATACCGAGGCGAAGAAGTACCTGGAAATGGAGCAGATGGAGGCGGCCAATGCCGATGAACCTGAACGAACTAGGAAGAGCCCGCCCACCGACGAGGAACGCCCGAGAAGGACGAAGACCGACCCGAGACAGCGCAGCCGGGACAGCCGGACAAAGTCTGACCGGGCCGACCAGAAGACCAAGTATGATAGTTACACCCCGCTGAACGTCCCTCGGTCCCAGGTATGGAAGGAGGTAGCCCAGACCGAGATGAAGCGGGTGGACAGGCCAAAGCCGATCAGAGGACGCTCCAACACGGACCGTTCCAAGTTCTGCAAGTTCCACGACTGCAACGGCCACACCACCGACGAGTGCTATGACCTCCGCGACGTAATCGAGAAGTTCGTAAGGGATGGGAAACTGCGTCAGTACGTGATCAAGACTTAGGGAAGGACGAACGGGAAACGCAACGACCGCGCCCGCTCCAGAAGTCCGCCCAAGGAATCCCGAACTCCGGGAAAAAAGCAGAAGGTGGCCTCGGACGACGAATTTCCCGACGTCGATTTCCAGTGCAACGTCGTCAGCGGAGGATTTGGGGGAGGAGGAGACACAATAAGCCAGCGAAAGAAGTATCTCCGCGAAGTATTGACCGTCCGAGACCCCCCTAAATTCAAGGAAGACCCAAAGAGGCCTCGGCCCCCTGCCCTAACCTTCACCGAGGAAGAGTTGGAAGACGTCATACCCGGATATCTGGACGGACTGGTAATCACCGGAACCCTGATAAACTGTCGTGTTAAAAGAATTTTTGTGGATGCAGGAAGTTCAGCGGACATCATAAGTTGGGATGCCTACAAAAGGATGCACCTCGACAAAGAGGACCTTAAGCCTTGCAAAACCACCTTGGTGGGTTTCAATGGCGAGCAATCCTTCCCAAAAGGCTACATTGACCTCCGGTTAACTCTGGGCACCAGAGAAGCCTTCAAATCGAAGCGGGTACGATTCGTAGTTGCTGATTTCCAGTCCTCTTATAACATCATCCTGGGACGACCAACGATCCACAATTGGGATATACTAGTATCCACCAAGCATCAGAAGCTCAAGATGGTCAATAGTAAAAACTAGATAGTCGTGGTCTCTGGAGACCAGAAAGAGTCGAGGCAGTGCTACTACGAAGCTCTCCGGGTCGAGGAAGGAGGATCATCGTCTCCACCTCGGCTCGGATCTAATGAGCAAGTAGCCGAAGCCGCCTCAGGTGGACGCCCGCGGCAGCAAGTCAACATGGTCGAGTTGGACCTCCGGGAGCTGGACAATCCGAGGCCCGAACCAGAAGGAGAGCTGGAGGAGATAATGCTAGGCGAGGACCCATCCAAAACTGCCAAAATTGGCCGTGATATGGACCACGGCCTGAGGGACCTCATGATACGCTTTTTAAGGCAGAACCGTGACGTCTTCGCATGGACCTCGGCCGAAGTGCCCGGCATTGACCCCCACTTCTGCTGTCACAAGCTCGGCATATGGCCGGGATCTAGACCCGTGGCACAGAAGAAGAGGAACATCGCGGACAATAGGCAGAAGGCCCTGGAGGACCACATTGAGGAACTCCTAGCGGCCGGCTTCATTCGGGAGGTACAATACACCACTTGGCTCTCCAACGTAGTCATGGTCCTCAAGCCCAGCGGCAAATGGAGAGTGTGCGTCGATTACTCCAACCTCAACAAAGCCTGTCCTAAGGACTCCTACCCGATGCCCAACATTGATAAGCTCGTGGACAACTCGGCCGGGTACCAACTCCTCTCCTTCATGGATGCCTACTCCGGCTATAACCAGATCGCCATGCATCCCGAGGACCAAGAAAAGACCGCCTTTATAACTGATAAGGCGAATTATTGCTACAACGTCATGCCCTTTGGACTAAAGAATGCCGGGGCCACCTACCAAAGGATGATGAACCGTGTTTTCGAGGATCAGATCGGGCGTAACATAGAAGTCTACATAGACGACATGATCGTCAAGTCAAAATTCCCAGAAGATCACATCCGGGACCTAGAACAGACGTTTGAGAAGTTAAGAAGACATCGAATCAGGTTGAACCCGGCCAAGTGTGCCTTCGGGGTCCCAGCAGGGAAATTCCTAGGCTTCATGTTAACGAACCGAGGGATAGAGGCCAACCCGGACAAATGCAAAGCCGTGCTCGACATGCAGCCCCCGGGGTCTAAAACGGAGGTACAGCAGCTGACGGGCCGACTAGCCGCATTGACGCGCTTCTTGCCGAAGTCGGCCGAGAAAGCCCTACCTCTTTTCAAGCTGCTAAAGAAAGAAACCCGGGGCGGATGGAGCCCGGACTGTGACGCAGCATTCGAAGAAATTAAGAGATGTTTGGCATCCCCTCCGGTGCTCACGAAGCCGGACCCAGGAGAGACCTTATTCCTCTACCTATCAATCGGCAATGAAGCCGTGAGCGCCGCCCTAGTAAGGGAGTCCGAGGCAGGACAGACACCAATATACTTCACCAGCAGGGCCTTGCAAAGCTCTAAAATCAGGTACCAGAAGCTGGAGAAGGTAGCTTTTGCTCTACTCACAGCCGCAAGAAGACTCCGGTCGTATTTCCAGGGACATCGGATTGTCGTACGAACCAGCCAGCCGATCCGGCAAATTCTGCATAAGCCGGACCTGGCAGGGAGGATGACCAATTGGGCCATAGAGCTATCAGAGTTTGACATCGCTTTCGAAGCCCGGCAGGCGATCAAGTCCCAGGCACTCGCAGACTTCATTAGGGAACTCACCCCGGCCATAGTCAGTGACGGGACGTGGAAGGTCTATGTGGATGGATCATCTAACGCAAAGGGCAGCGGTGCTGGAGTCATCGTGGAAAGCCCACAGGGAGTAGCCACCGAACACTCTCTCCAGTTAGAATTCCAGACTTCTAATAATCAGGCCGAATATGAGGCCCTACTGGCCGGACTACTCCAGGCAAAGGATAATGGCGCCCAGCGAGTAAAGGTCTTAACCGACTCGCAACTTGTCGCGGCTCAGATAAACGGCACCTACCAGGCGAAGGGCCCACTCATGGCAAAGTACCTAAATAAAGCCAAAGAGCTGATGGCCGAATTCGAGGAGGTCACAGTGTCCCATATCCCAAGAGAGGAGAACGCAAGAGTCGACATCCTCTCTAAGTTGGCAAGCACTAAGGGGCCGGACAACCATAGGACCGTGATACAACAGAACCTGGCCGAGCCTAGCTGCATCATGGCCATTTTTGGAGGGGCTGACTGGAGAAAGCCTATTGAAGACTACCTCGAGAGGGGAATTATCCCCACCGACCCGACAGACGCAAAAAAGTTGATCAGAGAGGCCGCCCTCTATGCTATGGTCGATGACCAACTGTACAGGAAGGGACTCCATTGCCCAATGATGCGGTGCCTTGGAGATTCCGAAGCCAGATATGTGCTGGCCAAGCTACACGAAGGCGCTAACGGCAACCACATGGGGGGCAAGGCATTAGCCCGGAAAGCGTTGCGCGCCGGCTACTACTGGCCCACTATGAGTCAGGACGCCATGGAGAAGGCCAAGACATGCGACAGTTGCCAGAAGCACGCCAGGGTCATATGGCCACCACCCTCTGAACTTAAAGGAATGCCAACCCCATGGCCCTTTTACAAGTGGGGCATGGACATCCTCGGACCATTTAGGCCGGCGCAAGGGCAGTGTAGATGGCTCATTGTCGCAGTCGACTACTTCACTAAATGGATCGAAGCAGAGCCACTCGCCACGATAACGTCGGCCAGAGTGATGAAATTCTTCAGGCACAACATCGTCTCTCGTTTCGGCATACCAGCCGAGGTCGTCATGGACAATGGGACCCAATTCATGGACCATCGTTTCCAAGCACTAATGTCCGACTTGGACATTAAGCAGCACTTCTCGTCCGTCGAACACCCCCAGACCAATGGCCAGGCTGAAGCCGCCAACAAAGTCGTCCTGGACGAACTAAAGAGGCGAATGTTGCAAGCCGAGACCAACTGGACCGAGCAGCTCCACAGTGTCCTCTGGGGATACCGCACGAGCGTACAGTCTTCGACTCAAGAAACCCCGTATAGGCTGACCTATGGATGTGAGGCAATGATCCCGGTAGAAATCGGACAGCCATCCTGGAGAAAGGTGAGAGCCGGGCAGGAGGGGCAGGGATCGAATGACGACGCCTTGAAGACTGACTTGGACCTCATTGATGAAATCCGGGTTACAGCGCACTGCCGGGAACTAGCCGCCAAGCAGCTACTCGCGGCTAAGTACAACAGAAAGGTCAGACCCCGGTCTTTCAACCGAGGCAACCTAGTACTCCGACGGGCCGACATAGGCAACAAGAATGCCAAGGACGGGAAGCTGGCAGCAAACTGGGAAAGGCCCTACCGGATTAAGGAAAAGCTCGACGGAGGAGCATACATCCTCGAGACTTTGGCACGAAAGCCAATCAAAAGGACATGGAATGCCGACAAGCTAAAGATCTACTATAGCTAGACTCCTTCTCGGCAGTATCTGTTTGCTTTTACGATTCTTCCTTTCCTTGCATTTGTTTTCCTCGCGTTTTGAATCCAAGTTGTGTCATTTCTGTTTGCGATGCTTTGTAAAGCCCCGTAGTGCTATTTCTTTTCATCAATAAAAGATCCCACTGAGGGTATTTACAAATATGCGCAAAGCTTAAAGCATGAAGCCTGAGCCACTTAGCTCGGCCAAAAGCAGCAAGGCCGAGGTAACCGAAAGCCGGGGTACTAACCCCGGCACCGGTAGACGGCTCTGAGGTCACAAACCCAGCCAGAATAAAAAACATCTAGATATACGAAAACCGGCCATCGTACCCCGACAGGCATTGGTTAGAGCTCGGCAAAGGAATCGAACACGGCCCTTTGCGAAATTGACGCGTCAACGCTCGCCCGGCTAAGAAAGCGGCCTGCCATGCCGACCCTGATCAGGTCAAAATGTCCGACTCCAGGCAGACGAAGCCTCGGTTAGACACGTGGTAGCCCCGCCCTTACGCCGGTACAACTTGATCCAACTAGAAGAAAGTTGGAGCTCGGCTACTTGTAAGCCGGGCCGAGGCAGTAAGGTTAGTTATGCCTGACGAGGCTGAAACAAGATAACCTTGCCCCAATCTCCCACACACCAAGTGTGGTAGAGAGACAACGCCTGTACATATGCAGCCGACAAATGATAAAGCTTGGGCAAAAGAATGATAAAATTATCCATTGCCTAAGTTACCCACGCGGCCAACCGACTCTTAAGCTCATGCAAGAGGATGGTAGAATCCGTTGTCTAGAGCATCCAGACGGCTTGCAACAATGCAGCCAAAGGAACACCCAAACTTAGACAAAAGAGAGATAAGCCCACACATGGTCTAAATTATCTAAACACGGCCGACAGACGAAAAAGGATGATACAAAGGTAAATCGTTCATTGTCAAATCCAGACAAAAGTGACGGTAAAGAATTAAACCGAGTACAGATCACAGCACAAGGCAAGAAAAATATTGTCATCAATTGTTCAAATCTGTACAAAAACGGCACCAAGGCCGGGATCATTCAAAGTTACAAGGGTTCCAACACCCTAAGAAATACAAATAGCAAATATAAACGCTAAGGCGGGGAGCCCGACCCAGCATCAGCTTCCTCCTCCGGCCCGGCCACGGTAGCACCCTCCACGGCCTCCTCATCAGGGTCCTCGGCGGTTTAAGGCTCGAAGGGGAGGAAAGATCCGTCGTCCTTGACAAAGGCACGATGATCATATCCTTCCACTCGAAACTCAACCCCGGGGTTGATGTACCGGATCTGGAGCAAGGCTTGCTTAAAGCAGGCCTCGGCAGTCTGCACCAGGGCGTCCGTAAGCTCCCGGGAGGTCACCTTCTCAGCAGCAAGGGCTGCCTGGGCCGCCTCTTCATCCCTGGCCGAAGCAGCCAGCCGCGCCTCTAAAGCCTTGGCCGCAGCCAGGCTCTCGGACCTCTCCTTCACGGCCCGGGTGCACTCCACGGCGACCGATTCGGCATGCTCCTGGGACAGTTGCAGCTCCCGATCTGCCCGGACCGCCGCAGCCTTCGCGGCATCCAGCTCCGCCCGAACCCCCTCCAGTTCCGCGAGGGCCGCATCCCGCGCCGCCCAGCCTTTGGCCAGCTCCTCCCCGGCTGACCTAGCCTTGGCCTCCGCCACCTCAAGCTCCCCCCGCAGGTCGCCAGCAGATGCGGCCTTGGCCTCCGCCGCCGATAAACTCTTGGCCAACTCCTCGACCTGTGCCCGCAGCCTCTGGGCATCAGCATGGGAACGGGCATAGTGCTCCCGGACCAGGATAAAGGCTTGGTTATATCCCACCGCCCGGCAAAGCTCTGCCTGGTTCCTGTGCAGCTCTTCCAGGGCCGGTCGAGTCAGGGCAGCGCAGCCAATAAAGTGTCGGGGAGGGAGGAAGGCGGTGGAAACCTCAGGAACTACCCCATTGTGCCAAAGACGGCCACGGGCGAGAAGAGACTTCGGCAGCGGTGGTGGCGGAAGCGAGGATGACGAAGGCAGGTCTGGCAGAGATGGAGGATCATCGGCGAAAAACTCAGCCTCCACCTCGTCATCAGAAATCGGGGCCTCTCGCCCCTCAGAGCCCTGCAAACCAGGCACCGGGCTTGGGTCCACAGCAGCGACTTCCCGGCCCTCAAGCACCGGAGACCCCACCAAGGAAGCAGCCTGCAAAGCCAAGGGGGAAGAAGGGCCATCAGCAGCAGGGCCTTTGGCCTTCTTAGGAGCCGAGGCATTAGGAGCACCGGCAGTGGAAGAAGCCGACCGCTTCTTGGGGCGACTCGAAGGAGCGGCGGCCGCCCTTGATAAACGAGCGTATAGCGGCAGTTCATCCATAGCACTAGCTGCAAACAGACAGAAGCAAAGTAGATCAGAATCCATCGATTCATAAGAACAATACTGAAACAAAAACAAACACAACTACTAGTGACCCTACAGGAGGAAGGCGGCGGCTCGGCGGAAATATAGAAGCCAGCTGGCTGCACACCGTACCCGGCCACCAGGGCCTCGAGCCGTGGCAAAGCAGAAACCGATTCCGGCACCAGGTCTTCAAACGGAACCTGGTAGGAGATGGCCTTAGCCTTGTAATGACTTTCCCCCCAATACAGCGGGAACCGACCACCATCCTCTAAGAACCACGGCCGCTCCCCCGGGACGGCCTCGATCTTGAAGAAAGCCCCCTTAAACCGTTTGAAGGAGTCGGAAAAGGGCGTCATCAAGTGACGGTCTGGGTTGATCCGCAGGGATACCATGCCCCTCAGATTGTCACCCCTCGCGGACGAACTAGGGGTAAAAGGTCCGAAGAAGTGGAAAAAGAGGTTGGCGGTACAGGGGATGGGGAGCGGAAAATGGCCGCATAACCGCTCGAAGGCGACTAGGTATCCCCAACCATTCGGATGAAGTTGTGTCGGGGCGAGACGAAGATGCCGCAATGCCTCCATCTGGAAGGGGATGAAAGGAAGAGAAACTCGGACCCGAGTCAAGTAGTCCCGGTAAAAGAAGAAAAAATCCGGCTGACCCTCGGTCCGAGCCGCACATACAGGCTCCTCAGGCCCCGGACGCCTAAGGACGCATCCGGGCATGGCCGGGACCTCCAGCCGTGCTATGTCTACCTCCGACATCAACGACGTTGTTGCCAGCACGTCATGCGATACCCAGCCATATCGGCGAATCAGGGCTTCGGATGGACTGGAAGAGTCCGGGCCACCGGCCTCCGAGCGCTTTTTAGAAGATCCCGACTTGGGAGCCATAAATAAGCCTATACGAAAATAAACAAAGCCAGTATTAGCAAAGAAGCAGAAATACCTGGTACAGGCATAACAGCAGGTACTAATGACGACCGACTCGGACGAATGGGGTCGCGAGAAGAAACAACCGGGGCAGACCAATGCCGACGGAGCCTAGAATGGACGAAGCCACGGTATCCCCATCTCCTGCCATTAACACGGAAGCCTCCGCCAGGCAGTCCCAACAGGGGCCCACGTAACCCTCGGGAGCTGACGACCGGCAAGCAGTAGAGGGACCCTCGTAAAAATTCAGCGGTTGAGCCATCACCACCGGGGATTGGGAACTAGAAGAGGAACCCACCAGGGCCCCACCAGGCGATTCTTGAGGAAGAGCGGTTGCAAGCGCCCGGAAGGGTAAGCGCGGAATTGAAACGGAAACCCTTCCCGAGGACGGGCGAGCCCTACCTCGCCCCGGGCGCACGGCGCCACCTCGGCGCGAAATATCCAGGATTCCCGAAGCAGGTGGTTCACCCCCAAAAACCCAGTAAGTAGCCCGCGGGAGACGCGCACGAAGGAGCATTTCCTCCTCCGGCGTCAATGAAGCTGCAGAACCAGGAATACCTCTACCCCTCACCATGGTCAGAAACCTAAAGCGCTAAGAACAGTGTTTAAGGAAGCGATGGGACGAATTTCGGGTACACTGATTCTAAGGAAACCCAGGAAACCCGGAAGGAGGGAAGAGCGATGACACAAACGTCAATCAACGAAGAATAAACGGTAAAAGAAAAGGAAATACCGAACAAAATGACAGAAAAGTGGCACAATACCTGTTATGTGAAAGAGGAAGGAACTAGAACGCTGGAAGACGGCGAAAGTTCCGGGCACAAAGAATCCCCTCTGAAGCTCTAGAGAAACCAGAGAGTAATCTGAGCGAGAAAATGTAGTAGCGGGAATAGTGGAAAAGAAGCGCAGAGAAGGCTATTTAAACCGAAATCCTAACACAAGAAGGGTACAACGGTATTTTCCCATGCAGGCGCGTTGAGATTGGCGCAGCACGACGCCAGCGCCATAAATGCGCATTGGCCTCGAGAAACGAAAAGGCGTGACGGTTGCAGATTCCCTCCACTAAGGATCCGACAGCTGTAAAACCACAGTGACGGTTCACGTAGGGGGGAAAACCGAAGCGTACGAAGAATCCCAAAAGGCAAGAGAGCGCTTGGGGACCCGGACAGGATAAAAACCGCCCGGACATAAGCAAACCCGACGTTTTGGGCAGGACGAGAACCGATTGAGCCGACCACAGTCCCAAGCCAAGCTAAGGGCTACGGCATCCGAAGGCCGACCCAGTCCGAGCAGGAGGACCTCGGCCATAACGGGCCCGGGGCACTAAGCATCTCGGCCGTCCAGAAGCCTAAACGACCAAGCTGGGGGGCAACTGTTACGGACCGGCCCAATAGGCCCAAGTCCAGGCCCCGGCCCAACAGCGCCTATAAGGGATCCGCGCTATATTTGGAAAGGATCCGAGATCCCCTATATGTAGGAGCTCATTAATAGGAGATCCTCCTACAATCATGGCACCAGTCAATCAGCCCTCAAGGGCTCAATCATGGATATCGCCCATCAATAGGAAGATACAGGCACCAAGCTCCTTTATAAATAGAAGGAAACCCTAAACAGGTGCACACGTTCTATCTTATGCTCTTGTTACTTTCTGCCACACAGAGCACACACCCCACTCCCCTGGCTACGTGCCTTCAAGTTTGTTGCGAACTACGTGGACTTTGATCCCTTCGAGGGTACGTAGGCTCTAGGCTTGACACCCTAGTCAAGTCCAATCTCTGTGTTCTTCATACAGAACAAATTCCAATCCCAATCTCGGTCTTAATCTATCAAAGTTTAATGCTACATATTAAACATGACCTAATTGAGCAAAATGTACTAAAAGAGCAAAGTTAATAATTTAATCAAGAAAGAAAAATGTATAGTACTAAATTAAAAATTGAGAAAAAGTAAAGGTATTTGTAGAATAGTCCTCCCCTTAATTTATTAACTTATCTTTTGGTGCATTCGCGTTTGTTTCATTTTATATTTTTCAAACCATATGCGATTTAGTAATTTAGTTTTTTTTTTAAACATTAATCGTGATTATTTTTTTGGGTTACATCAAAATTCAAAACATTTAAGTAATCTATCTATAAAGAACCAAGCAAATTGTTTTACACTGAAAGCATTAAAAAATCCAATATTTTAAATAAATTCTTAGTTTCGAGCCTTGTGAATAATTGGAAAACTAATCAGGAGAACAATAACTCATAGGATGCTTGATTTCACTAAAATTTCGATTTGGATTAGTTAATATATAAGATATCAAATGATTTGTTAAAAATAAATAAAACTCCAATTTTATCTTCCGTGTGCAACGAAATGTTTCAATCTGTGCCAAAATTCAGGTAAAAAAATCTGTGCCAAAATAACACGTCACACAGAGAAATTAAGCATATTAATTAAACTTGATTCACGTTGGGAAAATATTCATTTTCCGTTTTGGACTTAAAACTCTATTTCTCACATATAAATACCATATTCCAGTGATTGATATAATTTTTTTAACATTGACTCAGATTTCGATTTGGATTAGCTTTGTGATCTTTGTTTTCTGTTTTCTGTTTTCAAAAGTCTTATATATGAACTTCTTTAAAGCTGTTATGTATTAACAAAACATTTGTTTACAAGGATCATGTCTTTCAGCATTTAAATTCATAATGCTTACCTTGTTGCATATTAGACTTTGTTCTCTGAAATTTTACACACACACACATCCTGATTTTTTCCCAAAATGTCACACATCTTGATTTTTTTTCCCAATGGGCTCACCCCATTGGCTTTGCTCCATAGGGTATACAGTACACATGCCTTAACTTCAACCTACGTTTCTAGAAGTTCACATCGTCTAGGATGCCTCTTCTCAACGTTTTGACTAACTCCAAGATTAAACCCCGTCACTTTTGATGAGAGTATCCGACTTGTTAAACCCAAAAGGGCTCCCAAATGTTTTTATATTTGTAGTATGTGTAAATTCGAGGCCTAGGACTCTTGGGCTCCCTTTCAAGTTTTATCCCCAATTTTTTTTGATAAGATATCCCCAATCATTATTCGAGGATGAGGACTCTAGGGCTCCCTTTCAAGTTTTATCCCCAATCATTAACCCAATAGCATGTGTTAAAGCCACAAGCCCGCAAAGTATTCTCGTTAAACTCACAAGCCTAAGTAGAATTCTTGATAAAGCTACAAGCCCACAAATTTGAAGATGACAAATACTCCTTTTGTATTATATCCTGAAGAAAAAATGCCTACATTTAGTGTACGATCATGTCTTAGATATGATTGTCTCCAATTAGAAGATATCGGTGCTTAGCAAAAAAAGGGTAAGAAAAAATAATTTTTTCACCTCATTAAATTTATATATGAATATGCAATTTTACCCTCAATTCATTGTTCTTGATTGAGCTTGTCAAAGCTTGACTATCTCTCATTCCTTAATGTTAGTATTAAATAAGGGTAAAATTAAGAAGTCATTAAATTTTAAGGCATAGCTTAGTTCTAGTGAAATTCTCCCTTTGGTCCTATTTATAAACAACATTCTCTGTCATGGGCTCGGTCCTATATGTAAACAATAATTTTGCTTTGCCTAAACTCATCATCTTTATAAATATATGTTTGGAAAAAAATTATATCCCTTACTCATTTGTTGCTTTTATGTAATTTTAACTATAAGTTTATTTTGTGTAATTTAGGTAGTTGTTGCTTATAAAAAGGATAGAAGGGAGTATGTTAGAACTTAGAATTGTCTTATACCATACTCTTTCTTGTCCTTTGTGCAAGGGCCCAAAACTTGAATTTCTTTGGTTCCTTTTACAAGAAATCAGCATAAATTGTCTAAACATTTAATTATATATATATATATATATATATATATATATATATATATATATATATATATATATATATTTCATTTTGCCCCTCATCAATTATACTCCTTTTGGTCATTTTTATAAGAAATTTTCTTTCGTTGGTCTTTTCATAAGCTACTTTCTCATTTTGTCTCAAAATTTAAACTATTTTTTTTTTATTTTTCTACTCTTATCAGATACACATCTTTATAGTAATTATTCTCACTCATGATTAGTTTTCTTTCATTTACTCATTTATTAGACATTTTCTTTCATGTTTTATACTCATACTCTCAAATTTGTTACTCATTTTCTCTCATTTTCATAAATATGACTATATTTGAAAGAAATAAGACATTTTTGACATATTTATTGTTTTTATCTAATTTTAACTGTGAGTTCATTTTACAAAATAAGGACAAAAGTTGCTCATAAAATAATCAGAGGGAGTATATATTGTATAATAATCAACCTCGTACAGCTCAAGAGCCTATTTATTGTAAGTCGTTTCCTCCTATAAAGCTTGCATGCATCTAACCATGCATTTCACAGTAATCAACGAATGGAGCATTGTAATATCAATAACATCTCTTTATCATCCGATCTGCACTCGACCAATAATAACTCACAAAATTAATCATTATTTACAAATTCTTAGACTGAAAAGTTATTGCACGCCTCTACATACATCTTCCCAGATTTCATTATATATATAAGTGATATTAAAAGGTTGATGATACTTATATTTATTATATTTTTTTCTCTTTCTTACCCCTTATAATTATATTCACAATCAGGTGAGTGTATAATCAGCCTCGTACAGCTCAAGAGCCTAGTTGTAAGTCGTGCCCTCCTTTAAAGCTTGCATGAATCTAACCATTTCACAGTAATCAACGAACGGAGCATTGTAATATCAATAACACACCTCGTAATCATCCGAGAAAATATATATTATGTTAATTAAAAGGTTGGTGATACTTATATTTAGTATATTTCTCTTTCATATACTTACCCCCTATAATTATATTCTCAACCAGGTGAGTCTATAATCAACCTCGTACAGCTCAAGAGCCTATTTGTAAGTCGTGCCCTCCTTTAAAGCTTGCATGCATCTAACCATTTCACAGTAATCAACGAATGATCATTGTAATATCAATAACACACCTCTTAATCATCTGATCTGCACTCCACCAATATAATAACTCACAGAATTAACCATTATTAATAAATTTTAAACTGAAAAGTTATTGCACGCCTCTATATACATCTTCCCAGATTTCACTATATATACAAGTGACCCTCTATGCTCAAAACCATCAACAATAGTGAAAGGTTTTTTTTTTAAAAAAAAAAAGTAGAGGAGAATGGATAAACCCAAGAACAGTGAAGAGAAAAAGGAGGATAAGGTTGGTGATGTAGTTGCAGGTGTCGCTGTTCTAGTCGTCTTTGGTATCGTTGGAGGCTTGTTAGGGTTGTTTGGTTCTGATTCGAAGAGCAGAAAAACGATGAAAGCTCCTGGAAGGGACTTTCGTATTTTCAGAGATGACTTTCAAGATGATCCTGCTGGTTACTTTAGTGGCTTGCGAAACAAATAACTAGAAATTTAAACAAGATGAAGAACAAGTCTTTTTTGGTTTTTAGGGTTTCCGTTTATTTGATATGCTTTTTTTTTATGTCTCTTGTTTAAAGAAACGATGTGAGTGTTTCTATTTGAAATGAATTAGTTGCTTCCATGTATTTGGGTCTACTTATTTAATATATTGTATTTGATTTGACTGAGTTACATTTTTTTTGTACATTATACAAAAAATAAGCAACCAGCGATCTAAGCAAAAGGTAAATTGGGGACCTACTGAAATGATTTTCTTATTCTAATAATTATGGAGGGAGCAAGATAATTTCCAAATCAACATCGAAGATCATTGGGGAGAAAAATCTCAAAAGAAGATAGCAGAAGATGACCAGCAACATATGTTGAATAATCACTACTATAGAAATCTGCCACACTTGTCATTTATGCGTCACGGTTCCAAAACGTCATATATGCAGGGTTTATATTTGTTCTGTGCAGATAAATTACGGTTTTTACCCATTATTTATTGTTAGACTTATTATAACGGTTATAAGACAGTACTTACTGGTGACATATCATATGCGTATTGTTTTTTTTTTAAAATAATAATTGATGGGCAGACTTATGATAATGCTTATATGATACATGTGTATTTTATTCAGTAACATAAATAATGGTACCGTGACTTTTAAAACACTAAATAACAATCTCACTTAGACACATCTTATGTATTTAATACAAGGATAACAATTCCTAATTAAGAACCTTGAACTTTTAAAATACATTGAGGTCCTTAATAACTACGATGTATAGTTGGGAGAGAGAGTTTCTGAGCTTGTTGGACTAAACTGTATATAATAGAAACTAATACTTTGAGTTTCTATGCAATATAGGTAAGATGAGGACGTTCCAGGCTTTCTGGGGAGAACCAATTACACCTGTTAATGTAATTCACTACTACAGAAAGTGGTTTTAACGTCTCTCATTGGCGTCCTATTATTAAAATGGGAAGTAAAACAAAATGCGGTGGCATTTTTGTAATTAGTAGGTGACTTTTGGAGTCTAATTTTATTTTTAAACGCCAAAAGTGTACGAAAAGGAGTCTAAGTCTAAAAATTAGACTCCCTAGGTCAAAAAAAGCAAACCATTTGGAGCTTAAGTCCGAAAATTAGACTCCCTAGATTGGAATTTGGAGTCTATTTTTTAAAATTAGACTCCTTAGGTCATCCCAAAAACACCCATCCCCGTGGGCCATCAAGATTCTCATTCTCTCAGAGCCATCAATCACTCTCATTCTCTCATTCTCAACCTTGGTCCGCCTGCCCTCACTCCGCCGTTGCTCCGTCGTCCCCCTCTCCACCGTAGGTCCTCCGATCTCCATCTCTCCAACCTATTTTCCCTTGTAAAATTTTGTTCCGCCGCAAAAGTCTGATTCTTAACCCTAGTTTGCGACTTTCTCTCCTTGTTCGGCCACTCCTCACTCTCGCGCTCACTCTCACTCTTACTCTCAGCCTCTCACGGTGCCTAATCATAGCCCAGCAATATGCTTCTCTTGTTGTCTCTCTCGCCTTCTTCTTCCTTCTTCTTCTATTGCATTTTCCCCTCTCATTTATCCCTTTCCCATTTTATTTTGTGTGTTTTCCTGTGATACCTTGCTGATCTGACGATGAAGAAGATGAAAGGGGTTGTTCCTATGGAGTCTCCGTATGCTTCGACGAAGATCATAGGGCAAGGATTCGGCATTAGAGCCTATTGCAGGACTACAAAGAGTTGCTCATGGTAAATTTTTCATCTCGTTTTTAGGATTCGAGAATTTCGTTAGGGTTTCGTTAGATCTGTTGGTTTCTTTCAAATCTGTGAATTTTGATGATTCTGGCTTTATGGTGTTTACCATCCGGAAAATTGAGGATTTGTTAGGGATAACGATGTATGGATCTATTGTTCTAATTTGCTTGATCGTTTTTCCCCTTCGGAGAAATTAGTTGCCTGCAATCTTGAAATAAGGAATTATGTTTCGATCTGTTGGAATAAAGCTGGGAAAATTATTCTAACCTATTATTATATAACAACGTGGGGATTGCACTAGGTTCTGTGATTGTAATCAATTCGATTTCTTTTATGAATTGTATGAGCCATTGTTGGAGGCACGATGTAGCCAACGACGGTACGTGCAGATCAAACTTCGACCAACGTGAATTTTTTTTAATAAATGAAAAAAAAGGAAATTGCCGCAATCTCAGTCGCGAACCCCCTCAGAAAGTCGGAAGCATCAGAGCTTGATCTGAAACCTTTTTTGCCTCTTCCCTCCTCAAATCTCCACTTGGCTTCTCTACAGGCCGCCTGCTCCTCCATATTTCCACCTTCATCCAGATTCCAGGTAACTAAAAACCCTTTCATTCTTGTTCTTCAACTTGTGCCTTCATTTGATTCTTCTTGTCTTGTGTGTAACTAAAATCTCCATCTTTCTGCCGCTGCCTGCTCCTAAAGTCAGAATATTGAAGAGAAATCTAATTATTTTTCACCCAAAGTTGCAAAAACTTTATTGCTTAGTTTGATTAATTTTTCTTTTTCATCCAAGTTTATTGCTTACCTTGGTTCCTGTGCAACTTCCGCTCTGGTTTCTGTTTATTTGTGTTTGTTCTTCTAGTCTTTTCTTGGGTAACTAAAAATCCAGGCTGAATCTTGCAATCATTTTCTGAGCGTATGGATGATCATCATGTGTTCTTTGATCTATTTGTAACTTGAAGGGATGGTTATATTACAAGTTCAATCCTTTTGATTGTGGTTTGAGACTCAACTTTTGTCTTGGAACCTTAAAACTTAAAAGTGAACATTTAGGTCTTGAGTGTCCAAATGCGTTGTATGGAGGAATTTAGGTATGGTTTTGTTGTCTTAGGTTAGATCTCATTACAAGCTTTGTAGCCTGATTTACGAGTTCGGGAAGTATGTCACTTTTATGAATTTGGCACAGTTTTGCAGCAAACTCCCGTGTGCTGAAGTGATAATGTGCTTTTTGTGCAGTCATTGCAGTGACCTTTTTTTTTTGTTGGCCAACGTCACTGCAGTGTTCTGCTTCATGTATTCATTAGATTGTGCTATTTTGTATGTTGCAGCCTATCCTAAATGGTTCTTCTAAGTATGCAATAGTTATTGACAAGTATCCTTGTTGACTGAATAATTACTATGACGGGTCTTAATTAAATTAACTCAGAGTACAGGGGTAACGTGCTCAAACATGTGACTAAAAAATTTGCAATAAGAGGCCAAGAGGCTTTAGTATGAATTATGCTGATACTATATTTAAATGTATCAAAGAGAAATATTAGTAACAATAAGAGAAATACTTCTCCACGTAAGATATTTATATTTGTATATATATCTTTTGCTAAGTCTCATTATAGTTGGTTATATATTCAGGTTTTGAAGGAAACATTGATTCGGCATGGGTTCACATTTGAATCTGAAACTGCACAGAAGTCATTCCAAAACTTGCAAAGTTTGTTTTTGATAAAGCAAATGAGGCAGAAGGTAAATTTTATTAGTAAAGGTGCTTTTGATTTATACTTTTTTTGAGACAAGGATGTTTCTGTATGCACATGTGCTTGCCCTTTTGGCTCAGGGCATACTTCCACCAAACCCAAAACAAATTCCACTTGTTCTGTCGACCAATATTGCTCTAACCTCTTTCCTTCTGTTTGTAACATTAAGTTCAGGATAATGAGAAAGTATCCTTTTCTTCTTACTCTTATGCATCGGTGGTTTTATAAATAAAAGAAACAAAAATTACAAATTCCAGATAGCCTGAGAAAATTGCAAATATACCTCACGATCTCATGATCTCAAATTGTTATGTCTTATATACATATACTCCATTCAAAATTGGATGGTTGTACTCTTGCACTTAAACTCTAAAAGACCTTGTGCAGTTTTGAGGCCAAAATATAACTCTTCCGACGCTTCCCTTTCCTTTTGATACGACCACGCCGTGTCTTTATCACAAATTCCATAAACCATACTTAACACAACATTTTACAAAGGATCTTTCAGAATCCACAGCTCCAAACCAGTAAAATAGATGCTTCATAGTTGGAAAAATAAGAGCTTTTTTTTTTTTTTTGTAGCAAACACTTACGTTTTTTCTTTTTGGAGAAGGTTCCTCCAACATACTTGCTTTTTAGCTTGATCTTAACCTGAGAATTAGGGAAATGATAATTGAGAATATAACCTTTGTTGCCTTGTTGATGAAATTTAATGCAGATCCTTTAGAAGGTAATCATGAAAGTTAAGTAGTTTTGTTTGTCAGTTATGACACTAATTATCTGTGGAGTCTTGTGTTTGTCGGAATCGTGAGCACTAACTTTGATCCTATTAATGTAGTTATGTGGTTTTTTATTGGATTCTTTGCTTGGAGTATGGAAACTTGACAACTTTGTCTTAAATTCTTGAAGGAGTGGGATCTTATTGGAATTTTGGTTCATGTCTTGACTGTTTAAGTTTTTGCTGTAGGTACTGCAAATGTGAGATGCCCTACAACCCTGACGACCTAATAAATTAACTTAAGAGTTTGTGGGCTTCTTCTTGCTTAATCAAAGTAAGATCTATATCTATCATGGAGTTAAGACTAGTGCACTATGGCTTTTTTGTATTTTGACTTTGTTATAGCAAGACTATAATCTGCAAGATTCCTTTTTGCAGCCATGAAGATTGCTTTGAATGTAGAAATTAAATGACAATAGGAGTTGGTTAAACCCATCATCATCATGTCTATCATTTTGATGTTATTTCTAACTTTTCTTTGAACATTCGTGTTCATATTTTTTGGTCTATCACTTACTGTTATTTTGGTTGGTTGTCATGTATTTATCTATTTATTGCTCACTCTTGCATTTTTTGTTGTTATGAATATAGTTTGAACTTTCAATCTTCTTATGATCTTTCAGACCTTCACTATGATAATGGCTGCGCTGCTGTAGTTGATTCCAGAACATCCTTGCTTGCTGGTCCCACTGTAAGTGCTTCCATCCTTTAGAAAATTTAACATTTGTAGCTTCGAATTAAGCTTACATGGTCAAATTGCAGCTAGGTTATTTTTTGCATTATTTGTTTTATGCTGAGCATAGATCATGGAACTCTTCTTTTTTATTTGTTTTTAAAAAATTACATTTATCTGTGTTATCAGATTTTTGAAGAAAAAATATCTATCCCAAGTCATGTTTTGGTTTTCTTATCTTTTTGGTTGCTCATGGTTCTCTGTGGTGTTTTGTAACTAGTCATTTTAGAGCATCATTGGTGGATTATCTGTGGTATGTGCTTACTTTTTGTTGATATTACCTTCTCACCTAAGATCCTTCTAACTTTTGTTATTAATATTGAACTTTCTTTGGTTTGATGATCATTAGTTGATATTGTTTAGTGTTGTTGGAAAAGATCTCATTCTAATTGTTGATTATTGATCTACAGGGCATATCGTGCATTTTACATTATGAACTGGATATACCAATATCTGACTGAGCCACGCTTTACTCGATGGATTGGTAAGTAATGCTTTGGAATTGCTTAAAATAAGAATCTCTTTTATACTCTGATTCAACAACTACAATAGTAATAATAATGTATGATCTCTCTGTTGAGCTTGATGCTTCTGATATAATGTGTGTTACATATGCAAAAGTTGAATGATAATGCAATGTGTTGAAACTGTGCATGATGGTTTGTGAAATAATTATGAGTGGCGCTATACTCTTACATAAAAGATATTTCCATTTTGAGTTTTTTCAATTTCTTTGTAAAAATTTCCTAGAAGTTGTACTTTAGTTGAGATGAGCATGCAAAGCTTTTTTTAGCTTTGGTTTTTCTCGTACTTGTCTATGAACCATGTTCCTTGATTGTTTAGTTACTATATTAGTACAACTATGACCTTCACTATCTCTCATCAAAAGGAACTAATCTATGTTGACTTCATTTTTCAGGCCTCGAGAGTATTGAAATTGGAAAGAAATAGTTTGGAATATCTTCTGTAGTACTTTTGTTAGGTTACTACGAACAAAGAGTATGTTCCCCCCTGGGTTTATTTATTCATTTTATTTCTTTAGCAAGTCTTTCACTATGTTGTATTTACTGATGTGAATACTAATTCCTCTATCATGAATATTTCTTTTTGTTCCAACCCGCATTTTTAAAGTTGATGGGTAAACTCCTTGCAGATATCAGAATGTAGATTGGAGACTACGTCCTCTGCCCGATGAGATGTTAAGGTGCTGTTGTGTTTTGAACTTATCACACTTAATCCATGATTCTCCTTGAGTTTTGCCCCCTTCTTCTTGCCTCTTCTTTTCTCTTAAATTTAAATCTGGCATTTGATCTCCATGAACAAACATTCGTAAGTAATCTGGGGTCCTATGATTGTAGCATTAAAAATAACAATCTTAGCAATTTGTCTGTCCTGTTTAGATTTGTCTGCTGTTTTTGCTGTACATATATGGGAATTACCTACAGCTTTTTTAACAGGACCTACCCTGCTTCTTCTACGTATAGGTGTAATCTTTTTTACATGGTTCTATTCTGTAGTCAGTAGACCCCCACTGAGGATGTTCATAATTCCTGCCCTTTAATTTTTCTAGTTACTAAGGTTTCCCTGTGCTAACTAGAGATTTGATTTATGGTGTTCACCTTGGTAAAAATTAATGCAGATGCTTATTTGTTCATCTGCTTGAAAATGGCTTGGCATCATGTAATGGACTCTTTGATTCTCTCTATTTGACGGATATGAATATACGAAGCAATTATTATTTTTTTTTAAAAAGAACGCTTAAGGAGTCTAAATATTGGAATTAGACTCCTAAAGTGAGACTTACGGAGTCTAAATACTGGAATCAGACTCCTAAAGTGAGACTTAAGGAGTCTAAATACTGGAATTCGACTCCTAAAGTGAGACTTAAGGAGTCTAACTATTGGAATTGGACTCCTAAAGTGACATCAAAGAGCGTAAATGTCATGACTTAAGAAGTCTAAGTTCTGGAATTGGACTCCTTAAGTCATGACTTAAGGAGTCCAATTCCAGAACTTAGACGCCTTATATTAGGCGTCTAATTTTAAAATAGGACTCCTTAAGTTTTCCCTACTGTGCCCCCCAGATAGACGTCCCCCCCAAATTAGACGCCAAAAGTACAAAAAATAGGACTCCATATCCCTGTTTTGTAGTAGTGATTGTTTACCTATAAATTATGTTTCTGTATTAATTGCTGATGATATTTGTATTTTTCCCCCTATATAGGGATGATATTTCCACACTAACTTGTTGCTTTCCTGGCTTAATTGCTGATGAGATACAAGGTATATGTGATGAACACTTAATTATGATATATACAAGTTAAGAATGCGATTGATTCAAGCAATAAAGCTTAGAAAATCTTTTGATAATAACAAAATGGTGGCAAGTGTGCAACCACTCCGGGTTCTGCAGTGGCAAGGACGACCCTCCTAACAGTGGTAGCTCCATACAAGGCATATTACGAGTGGTTTTACCGCAGTTCGAACCCTAGACCTCTTAAGGGAATCCAGCGCTACATTCCACTAGACCAACCACATGTTGGTAGCTTAGAAAATCTTAATCCATCTCATATTGTATGGTTACTCAATGTGGGAAGTAATTGATGAGCTTACTTTCGTCGCTAAAGCAATCAGGACCAACTAATAATGCAATATAGTGGCAACCTAGGTCATTCCCAAGGAGCAATCTGTGGGTTTTTCTTTAGGTTGATTTAGGTGATAAAAATGCAACGGAATGAACCTAAACTAAAATGCAAAACACTACTACCTAGATGAAATTAAACTAACTAAATGCACTAATGCAATTGACTCTAAAACCTAAATGATAATGGAACTAACCTATATGAATATGAATGCAATTTTTGGGGGGTTTTTGTTATGAGAGGAAAATTAAAATCCTAAGAAGAAAATTGATTAAAATCAAATTAAATGACAAAGATCTAGTTCAGTTATGAGGAAGAAGGGGACAACTTAGGAATTGCATGGAGTTAACTTTCTTAGCCCAAACCAATTAATTAGACCAAAGGAAGATTAATGAATTTAATCACCTAATTGAACACGGGAAACTCTCTAACTCAATAACACATATTCCACTAGAAAACTCATAATGAGATAAGCGGTGGTTAATTAAACTCATTAAAAATCAATCACAACATAGTCTTGAAAATCTTGTTTACAATTATCCAATTGAACAACTAGATAATTTATCAACCCAATTAAACAATTAAGATGATAAACCAAATTGACAATTAAATTAATAACGAAAACTCAATTAATAATTCAATTGACAATCAAAAGGTTGCAAACAAAACTCCAACAATTGTCTCACACATAAAAACTTCAAATTATCAATCCAATCCAAAAGAAATATGTTTACAATCTAAAACTAGATTGTTCTCAATTAACACAACTTAAAACCCTTTAAAACTAAAGAACCTCAAGTTTGGATTAAGAAGATAAAAAGAATAACACTCCCTTGTACGTAGTCTTCAAGTGTAAATTCCTAGGCTCTAGCTTTCTCCATGCTCCTCCCAAGTTATCTCCAATTGCTTACGCTTCCATCACAACCCTTCCTCCCAATTCCGAGCAACAGCTCACAATCATTTGAATTGATGAATTGAATATTCAATTGATGCAATAGGAAATAGCGTGGGTCCTGCGGCTTTGTCTCTCCGCCTTCTTGCGCCCGTACGTCGGCTCTTAGTGAGAGCGTGAATAATCAATAGGCAGCTAGGTTAATTTTATGGGAGGAAAAGAGGGCTTTGGGTACCAACTTGAGACAATTAAAATTCCAAAAGCCCAACAAAATTCCACCATTAGATCTTCTTTTAGCTTCTAAGGTTAATTCTGCAAGAATTAAATAAAATCGTAATCTATCATATATTTAGAAATATTATTCAATCACAAGATGTCAATCAGAATAATAACAATTTAAGTCCAATAATCTTATAATTAATTCTGATTTATATTATTTCCTAAAATAGGGTAACAATCTAAATATTGTCTAATAAATCCAAATTAGCCTAAAATAGTCCCCAAAATAAATAAATAAGGCGGGATAAAATATATAAAAATTGAGATTTATCAGTACTACTCTACTAAATAGAGTAAAAAACAAGTAGCTTAGAAATTCTCACATTGAAGAGTGTAGAACTGATTGCAATGTTGAATTTCAAAGCTCTTAACTTGGGGCCACTTGCTTAGTACAAAAACAGGAGAGGAACCTTCGATTAGAGTAATTCTAAAAGAACATAACTTTATAAAAGCAATTTAATGTCACCTTGAATGTTTTATCACTTCTTGGTACAACTAGACTAGTTTATTCATCACAATGCTATTGATATTTTTGAAGTAGCTTTCGGAGATATGGATACTTCCAAGAAAGGAGGTATTTTCTTAGGAATCCATATCCCAAAAAGTGATCTAAAAAAAGATCAATAGAGTGGGAACCTTCATAGTAAAAGCAACGTGTTGACAACTTCTTGTGATAGGAAAGGAGCCTTTGATCAGAGCAATACTATGGTTTCAAAAAAAGAAAAATATAACTTCACAAAAATAATTGGGTGAAGGTGTAGATTTGTCAACTAACTATTACCCGAAGAGCGTCTGGCACAAATAACTATTGAGGGGACCAAAATTGCCAATCAACAATTAAAAAGTGACAAAAAACACCAAATAACTATTAAAAGTGAAAAAAACCAAATAACTATTAAAAAAAACAACTATCACAATTAAGTTAAAATATGAGGCACTAGCGTAGGACGGTGGCGGAAACACTGGAGAAAAGAGCAGTTAATCCTTCTTGTTGGAAAAGGAAAACACCAATAGATCGGAGCAGGCATTGTGGCAGCAGTGGTTGCTGCTTGTGGCATCGGAGGGATGGAACCAGGGTGTAAGGTGCGTGCCAGTTGAATGCTGTGGACTATTGGATGAGTTCAAGAGGGTGAGTGGAACACCCAGCAACAATAGAAGCTTTGAAAATGCCGACGTCGCCGACACTGTGACAGTCAATGGAAGACGGAGACACCAAGACAGTGACAGGGTAATAGTTTGTTGGTGAATCTGCTCCAAATTGTGTGTGTGTGTGTATGTATGTGTGTGTGTTTTTTAATTTTTTAATTGTTGATTGGAAAGTTTGGTCCCCTCAATAGTTATTTGTGCCAAACGCTCCTCAGTTAATAGTTGGTTGGTAAATCTGCATCTTGACCCAAAACAATTTAATGTCACCTTGAATTTTTTATCGGGTCTTGGTACAATTGAACTAGTTTATTCATCACATCGCTTTTGATCTTTTTGAAGTGACTTCCTATGGATATATACTTATAAGAAAGGAAATGTATTTACTTAGGCATCCATATCTCGTAAAATCACTTCAAAAAAGATCAAGAGAGTATGAACCTGAATCAATTGAATGAGTTGCCAACTTTTTGTAACAGGAAAGGAATCTTCGACCAGAGCAGTACTAGGGTTTCCAACAAAAAAAAATATAACTTCACAAAAACAATTTAACATCACCTTGGATGCTTTATCGCAATATGAATTCACAAAGAATCGGCTAGGGCCCATGAACAAAAACAACTTACACCAGTCATTGAGGCAAGGGTCAAGTACAATCACTAGCATAGTTGTCATTGTGAAGTCAGGTAAAGGCTTTTTATGGTGGCATTTGATTGAAAACAACTCTTGGCAGCCGAAGAAGACAACAAGAGTCTTAGGATTAAGATGTTGGTGGATTTTGTTTAAACAGACTAAGTGTCAAGTGTATTTAGTTTCAATCATTTAAATGGAAGACGAATGATAGGTTTTTTGAGTTATTGTGCCTATGACTTTTTATCACAATTTGCCCAAAAAGAATTGTTATTTATTTGTTTGCATTTGTCAAGGTTTTTGGTTAATAACCGTTATATAATTCAATTTTTTTACATGGTATTCTTATAAGTGATAGGTTTTACTTAGTAACATTTGTGTATTTCACCTTTTTTTAAAAGAAAAAATTTGGTGGTTGATTATGCAACCACCTTTTTTTTTTTTAATTTAAAAAAAAGGCAAAGTATATAAACGAACTAAATATAAAAAGTTATGGATATGTTTTAAGAATCTAATGTATCATCATATTCTTCCTTCTTTAGTAACTTGTGCACCTTTTTGTTCAAAGAACAAACAAAAGTGGTAAGTTCCTTCAAGCGCTAGTCCTTGAGTGCTTGCTCTCACAGGTAAATCTAGACCATATGATAAAGCTCATAGGTCGTGTGGATGAGTCCTTTAATGCTGGCTGGTGGATGGAGTTAACCTTTTGGTTTGTCCCAAGACGATGAGCTAGGATTTCTCTTGTCAATAAGTTGGGTGAGATGTTGCTTATGAGAAGTTGGAATGGAAGTGGAGTTCAGTTTTCAAATGTTTATAGTTAATGTAATATATTTAAATTGAATTAAATTGTTTGATTAATGTTGTTAGGGAATCTTAGAAAATTAGGAAATATATATTAGGATCCCTACAAATCAGGGATTAGGGAATTATTCTCAATTAATACTCATTAAGAGCCACCAATGCTAAGGCTCTCCCCTATTGTATAAATACACAACTCATGTATATGAATAGATAGAAAAATAGAGACCATTTCTCCTACATGGTATCAGAGCATTGGGTTTCTTATTCACTCTGTTTGAGTTTTGTGTTTTTTTTTTCTGGCGTCGCATGAAGGGAGGCAGTGAGCGCTAGGTTTGCTGGAAACAGAAACAGTGAGAGAGAGAAGAGAGAGTTCGAATTTCGACTGGGCCATTTTCTTGGAACATGCACCCCTCCTTCAGATTGCCCACCCTCCGATTGGCGTTTCCCCAGTGGTCCGATCGTTTTTTGACTGGCTCGTGACGCTCATGCGCCGTCAACATTTTCCCCGGACTTTCACGCGCCAGCGCGTGAGTCATCTTTCCGGTGAGTTTTCAGTGTTTTCTTCTTGTTTTTGGCGTCGACCTGCTTTTCTTGGCCTATTCCTGCCGTTTTGTGGTGTGGGTCTCTCTGGTTAAGGATTGATAGAGGTATTTTGGTGGTTTTCTTGCTGTTTCAATCGTGTTTTGCCATACGGTGGTTGCTATTTCTGCTATTCGGTGGTTGGTGTGGTTGCTTTGCCTTGGTTTTTTGCTGTATTTGGCCCCCTTGTATTGTTGGTTTGCTGTTTCTTTGGTGGCCGTTTGAGTCCTTGTGTGACTTGTTCGTCTCTGTCTCTGGTTCTATTTGTTCTACTATTGGGTGTTGTCATCTTGGTGATATTCTTCGTGGTTGGTCTCTTGCTTGGAGAACTTGTTGTGAAACTCAACTTATTTTCTTTGGTGAAGATCGATGGCTGAATCTACGTCTAGTTCTTCTGCTACTCTTGGTACAAGTAATATTGCTTTTAGCCTTGTTACTTCTTCCTCGAAGTGGATCATTGATTCTGGTGCTACTGATCATATGGCAGGTAACCACCATTTGTTTTCCTTGTATGCGCCTTATGTCAATCCCTCTAGTATCACAATTGCCAATGGTTCTTATTCTCGTGTTATTGGCTCTGGCACTGTTGAACCTATTCCGTCTATCCCCTTATCCCATGTCCTTAATGTCCTTGACCTTACATTTAATCTTTTGTCTCCTAGCAAGCTCACTCGACAATCAAATTGTTTCATTACTCTATTTCCTGACTATTGTTTGGTTCAGGATCTTACAACGAAGCGAGTTATTGGTAGGGGCTATGAATTTGGTGGCCATTACTTCCTTGAGGATCATGTACCACATTCAGTTGCTTGTTCTGGTGGTTCATCCTTTTTTGATATTCATTGTCATTTGGGTCATGTGTCTTTGTCTTCTTTGAAAAGGCCGTATCCTCAATTCCATAATTTGTCTTCTTTAGAATGTGAGTCATGTCAGTTTGCTAAACATCATCGTGTTTACTTGGCACCTCGAGTTCATAAACGAGCTATGTCTCCCTTTGATTTAGTCCATTTTGATGTTTGGGGTCCATGTCCTGTCGAGTCCAAGCCTGGTTTTAGGTACTTTGTCACTTTTGTTGATGATTTCTCTCGTACTACCTGGTTGTATTTAATGAAAAATCATTCTGAGTTGTTCTCTCACTTTTGCAATTTCTGTCCTGAAATCAAAACTCAGTTTGGTGTGTCTGTCAAAACCTTACAGAGTGACAATGCTAAAGAATACTTTTCTGCCCAATTTCAAAGCTATATGCTCCAGCATGGCATGCTTCATCAGTCCTCCTGTCCAGATACACCGGCTCAAAATGATGTTGTAGAATGTAAGAACCGACACTTATTAGAAGTCGCTCGGGCTCTCATGTTTCAAATGAATGTTCCTAAACCTTTTTAGGCTGACGCTGTGTCTACTGCGTGCTTCTTTATTAATCGTATGTCCTCTCTTGTCCTCAATGGTGCCACTCCATACACTACCTTGTTTCCTTCCAAACCCCTGTTTCCTGTTGATCCTAAAATCTTTGGTTGTGTTTGTTTTGTTTGTGATGTTCGGCCCACTATTACCAAACTTGATCCCAAGTCTCTTAGGTGTGTCTTCCTTGGGTATTCTAGGGTTCAGAAGGGTTATTGGTGCTATTTTCCCACTCTTCGGCGTTATCTTGTGTCTACTGATGTCACATTCCATGAGTCGACTCCATTCTTTCCTGTCTCTTCTCCACCCCCATCTCTTATGTCTATCGATGACACTTTCGACAGTCTTGATGATCTCTTGGTCTATAAGGTTCAGTACCCACCAGTGCAAGCGTCTGACTTGGCTCCTGCTAAACCACCTATCTATCATGTTTATCAGAAACGTCCTAAGGCGAGTAATGTTGTCGACCAGGTTCATGATGACCCACTGATGATTGCTTCCACGTCTGAACCGGTATCAATTCCTCCCGCTCCTACTTCTGAACCAGTACCAATGCCTGCTATTCTTGATACTCCTGATTCTTTCGTTGTGCCCTCTGAACCAGACACAGTATCTAATCCTCCTGATGATTTGCCTATTGCCTTACGTAAAGGTAAGCGTACTTGCACCTATCCTATTTCTTCCTTTGTTTCCTATAATCATTTATCTCCTTCATCATGTTCCTTCATAGCATCCTTAGATTCTCTCATAGTGACCACTAGTCTCCAACAAGCCTTGACCCATCTCGAGTGGTGTGCTGCGATGGAAGACGAAATGGTGGCCCTTGATAAGGCTGGTACCTGGAATCTCGTTGATTTGCCGCTTGGAAAGAAGGCTATCAGGTGTAAGTGGGTGTTCACGATCAAAACGAAAGCTGATGGCACCTTGGAACGTTTGAAAGCTCGACTGGTTGCCAAGGGTTATGCTCAGACCTATGGTGTTGATTATTCGGAAACCTTCTCTCCTATAGCAAAACTATCCTCTATTCGCCTCTTCATTTCTATAGCAGCCAATTATGGTTGGGATCTTCATCAGTTGGATGTTAAGAATGCATTCTTGAATAGCGACCTTCTTGAGGAAGTATACATGGAGCAACCACCTGGTTTTGTTGCTCAGGGGGAGCGTGGGAAGGTATGTTATCTTCAAAAGTCTTTGTATGGCTTGAAGCAGAGCCCTCGTGCTTGGTTTGACAGGTTTAGCTCTGTGGTTAAGAAGTTCGGTCTGAGTCAGAGTAAGTGTGACCATTCTGTGTTTTATCAGCAGAAAGATGCTGGAATGATTTTGTTAGTGGTATATGTTGATAATATTGTTATTACCGATAGCAACGCTTCAGGAATCTCATTACTTAAAGCCTTTCTTAATTCTCATTTTCAAACAAAGGATTTGAGTCCGTTAAAGTACTTTCTTGGGATAGAGGTTATGAGAACTAAGAAAGGCATCCTTTTGACTCAAAGGAAATATGTTCTTGATTTGTTAAAAGAAACCGGGAAACTTGGAGCAGCACCGAGTAGTGTTCCCCTGATTCCTAATCCTTTCTTGGACATTGATGACCGCATACCGTTTGATAAGCTACCTGAGGATGTACAAAAGAAAGTTGATCCGGAGAAGATCAAACCGTTTTCCTATCCTGAGAGATACCGTAGGTTAATTGGGAAATAAAACTATCTCACGGTAACTCGCCCCGATGTGACCTTTCCAGTTAGTGTGCTTAGTCAATTCATGACTGCACCAACCGTTGCTCAGTGGGAAGCTTTGGAACATGTCCTATATTATTTGAAGGGCTCACTTGGTCTTGGTGTACTCTATACAAATCATGGCCACAATAAGATTGAATGTTTTTGTGATGCAGATCATGCAGGGTCAAAGGCTACCAGAAGATCCACCACAGGATATTGTGTGGTTGTTGGTGAAAATTTAGTATCATGGAGAAGCAAGAAACAAGATGTGGTTTCTAAGTCAAGTGCAGAAGCTGAATATAGAGCGATGTCTCAATCAGTACAGAAAATTGTGTGGATTCACCAGTTAATGAAGGAAGTTGGTCTTGCCACGTCATTGCCTGTGAAATTGTGGTGTGATAATAAAACTGCTCTACACATAGCCTCCAACTCTGTGTTTCATGAACGTACGAAACACATTGAGATTGACTGTCACTTTGTACGCGATAAGATCAAGGAGAACTTTATTTCTACAGGGCATGTGCGGTCTAGTGACCATTGGGTGACCTTCTGACTAAGGCGTTAAATGGGACTCGGGCTGACTATCTTTCTAACAGGTTGGGCTTGATTAACATCTATGCTCCAATTTAAGGGGGAGTGTTAGGGAATCTTAGAAAATCAGGAAATATATATTAGGATCCTTATAAATCAGGGATTAGGGAATTATTCTCAATTAATACTCATTAAGAGCCATCAATGCTAAGGTTCTCCCCTATTGTATAAATACACAACTCATGTATATGAATAGATAGAAAAATAGAGACCATTTCTCCTATAAATGTTTTATGAAATCTGCGCGTCAGGCACTGATTGAGAGGAGCCAAGCACATCTACGTGCGTCGCAACCCCCAAAGTCACAGGGGTCTGTGGATCCTACGACCCATAAGTTATGTCAAGCGTCAACTGAGGATCCGTACATAGACATCATCCGAAATTGATATAAAGGTCCACAGAGAATTCCCAGGTTGGTTTACGAAGAGAGTAATGAATGACCACAACCCGTACTCATCAAAATTCAGAGCTCTCACACTCGGCCCACTTGACCACGCTAAATGATTTACGGCATACAATGTCAATGGTTTCAAATTTTGCACCGTTTCCGAGATCAGAGATTGCTGACCTAAAACTTAGGTGTATATGGCACGTTTGGGACGAGGAGTTATGCGAGCAGTAGTGACGGGAACATGCAGTTCGGTGACGTCCCGTATTATGGAAAGTTGCTTGATGTGGTCAAGATAAATTACCAATGTCGTTTCACCGTGACGCTGTTCAAGTGTTTGTAGGCGAATACAACAACATCCCGGGGGCTCTTGATTGATGACTTAGGTATCACATCAGTGAATTTCTCCCGATCTATTCACGCTGGTTAGTCTGAAGATGATGAGTCGTATATTCTTGCCTTAGAAGCCCATTAGGTTTATTATGTCACCGATGAGAGGCACATGGTTTGGAATATCGTGATTCACTTAAAGCCTCGGAACTTTTACGACATGGGCAATGGTGATAACGTTGCCTACGAGAGTGAGCCGCTCCAGCCCGCCAGTTTTGAAAACTTCTTCCTAGATGACGATGACAATTTACCTATAGTTCGGTACATTTTTTAATATACGCACTAGTGCAAAAAAGGCTTTTAAGACCACCTAATTTAGAGAGGACTATCGACGCCCCGCTCTTAAAGGTATGACCGGTGGCAGTTTTGTAAATATAAAGAACGTCTTGGACCGAATTGTTTACCAATGGGTCTTAAATATATTATTCAGACCGCTTAAAAAACGACCGGTCTTAAAAATGTAATTAAAAAAAATTGAAATATCGAATTTCTTTATAGAGAAATCTCGAACACGCCAACTTATATTTTCTGCGGTCCAAAATAATAAGGAAAAAATTAAATAAAAACTTTTAAGACCAGATGTTTATAACAGGAGGTCTTAAAGATTATACTTTTAAGACCGGACATAAATCGTGCTCGGTGTTAAATAGTTTATTACTTTTAAGACCGGAGTTTAACAAAGGACGGTCTTAAAACTTAACATTTAAGACTGTCCTTTGTTTTTCATCCGGTCTTAAAAATAAAGCGCCAAATATATTTACGCGCGAAACGTTACCTTAAGACTTACATTGTCTGAACTCTGAAACCCCCCTTATTGTTGTGAAGCCACTCTTGCTCTTGCATTACCACTCTTCCTCATCCACGTGCCATTAGCCTCTGTTACTCTCTCATTTGCTCAGGCATTCCTCTCTTACTGTCTCGAAAATGAACGGTGAAGACGATTCCATTCGTGTTCCGGGAACGCCAGTTAATGGTGTGAGTCAGAACGAACCCTCTTCATCTGACAATGTGCCTCTTAACTGCCCTGCACGCCGTGGTAGAAGAGGCACACGAATGATGGATGTATCTCTAAGTCGGGCTTCTGGGTCAAGGCTCGACATTCAGTTTGATGAAAAGTTGCGACCTTTCGGTCCTAATAAAAGCAAATATCATAGTTTTGTCGGCTATCTTGCATGCAGCAAGGTTAGCATCTTGATAGATGAGTGGAAAAGTGTTGACCTTGACAAAGTAAAAAAACCTATTTGGGAAACTATCTGGCTCACATACACTGTCCCTGACGCTGAGGAGATGAAAAACAAGACATGTCTTATTGTGCTGATCGGTGGAGGAAGTTTAAGACCTCTCTCGCTAACAAGTATATTTTTGTCGAGGTTCTGCCTGCAAAACAGCCTTGGGAACAGTACAAATTCATTGATGAACGAATTTGGCGACAATTTTTTCTTCTGCGGACCACTCCTGAAGCTCTGGTGAGTCTATATTTAGTTTTGTTTGCTTATATAACTTGTGAACTTATATTTGTTCATCTAATCCTGTTAGTTAAATTGTTTGGTGTGTGAATAGAGGTATACATTTCCTGCATTTGTCTATGCAAGTCTGATATGTAAACCCTGAAAAGGTAAAATACTAAGGAGGTAATTGTGTAATGGTTTGTTTTGCAAATGATGAGGAAATGAATAGTCTTAAAAGGGGGAAACTTTATATATCCAATTGTTACAATCTAATGTGGACTGATGATCCCACTGGATGCCTTAAAAAGTATCAAGTTTTTATTATTCTGTCAGCATAATTCTCTTTTGTTTCTTGTTATTCTATCTACATAGTAGTACAAAACATAGCTCTTTTGTAAGCATATTTCTCTTTTGTTTCTTAACCTATCTACATCTTCCATAAATAAAATATAATGTTGAAACTTGATCAAGTGAATTTGACTAGTGTTTGAGGTTCATGTCAAGCATGCAGAAGTTCTCTAATTTCTGTTAGTGAGATGGCTGGAATTCATAATTAATAGTTGTTTTCAATTCGTATTCACAGCAAAGAAGGGAAAAAGCACAGGAGATAAGAAAGAATGATTGCCCGCATAGGGCTTCTCGCGGCGGATATGAAAAGGCTAAACAAGAATTGATGGCGGCCAAGTGGAAGAGATTGGAAGATGAAGCAGAATCCAATCCTTCTGTGGTACATGGTCCGCCATCTCTAATACGTCGCGAGGACCTGTGGTTGCACATTCGTCAAAAGCCAAGTAGCGCCTACATGAGTGAACAAACTCGTGTAGTTGAAAAAATTGTAAGTATCGTTATTATTGTTATTTTTTAGTTACTAAACATGTTTCATTACTAAGCTTCTCGTTATCTGTACCTTACAGGAAGATCTTAAGAAGAAAGAGGCAAAGGGATCTTTCGTGTCGTCTGGTAGGAGTGATGTTCTCACTGTTGCCACCAGAAAACCGGGCCACGGTGGGCGTGTAAGGGGGTTGGAGGACGGGTAGGCCTGAAGGTATTCTTTGGTTCATCCGCCAAACGCCATAGGAAAGAGGTGGTTACCCGGGAAGAGATGCAACAGACAGTGGCCAAAATAAATGAGGAATCAGCGGCTAAAGAAGCAAAGTATCAATCTGATATTAGCTAGTTGAGGGAGGAACTGAATCAGGTGAAGCTGCTTTTGAGCTCACGTTCAGAGACCAGTGTTCCCTTCACACACTCACCTGCAACTGTGCAGCAGAGCACTCGAGGGAGCTGCATTGTTGGACAGTCAGAGCAACCTTGTGACCTTTATGTGGATGATCCTGATCATCATGATAGACTACTATTGGTTGCAAAAGGGACTGTCCACAACTTATTGGGATCAACTGTACACCACCAACAAATGTCTGATGATGAAGTCAGAGTGTCAGTTGAAAAGATGATCATTGATGCACCTCTCCCTCTCCCAACTGATGAGCTGAAGAATGTGAGTGATGTCAAGGGAACCTTCATCTCTTGGCAAGTGAAGCTTGTACATGTCTGTACTCCTCGTCGAGCTTCATCCCCTCGTCGAGCTCCATCCCCTCGTCGAGCTCCATCCCCTCCTCAGGCTCAATCCCCTCGTTAGGCTCAATCCCCTCCTCCTCAGGCTCAATCCCCTATGCTAAGTTGACTGGCCGTGAAAAAATAACCGATATGGTGAAAAGTAGAGGTTTTAAAGATAAATCGTGGCCTGTCAATGAAGTAGTAGGCGTCGCAAATCCCCTACCAGTCCAAGTTGATACCGTTGATATTGACTCCTTGCTGCTTCCTCGACAGGAGCTTACTGATGCAATTATTCAAATTTGGATGAAGTAAGTATGTTTTTCTATGAGTACATAATTTAAATGCATCGTTTAGACACACATACATATATATACTAATTCCCTGATCGATGTAATTATTGTAGGTTCTTGCATCAAGAATTGGAGAATGAGGGCAGGAGCGACGATTTTGGATTCTTGTGCCCACAGTATATGAGTCAAACAACCATGGAGCAAAGACAAGAGTACATATCAAGGAGGTTGTGTAATGTGAGAAGAAAGGTGTACTTGTTGCCATTCTTCCACAGGTACATATTACAAATCTTGTCTACAAGTCACTTAATTCTGCTACATGCCTACATATATCACTGAGTATACTTTACTGCTGTGAATTTTCAACCGCCACTGGCAGTTGGTCCTCATGTGCATGGTAGAACATAAAGTTATCTTCTTATGCTCCACTCACGGCGAGTTAGTGCCCACGTTGGTCCAGACCATCAACGAGTAAGCATGTCATTTTGATTCTCTTGTCAGAAATCTTTGCTGTGAATTTTCAGTGAATTGATAAATATGCATTTTTGATGATAGTGCCATGAGGACCTTCCAAATCGATGCACTCAAAAATCGTCCTTCAAAGGCCAAAGAGCCTAAATGGCTCAGACTAGAGGTTGGTACAATATAATATTTGTAAACTTGTCAACTGCATGCCTTGTGAACTTGGTCAGTAAGATATATATTACTTATATATTTCTTGTTCTTTTTAGACTCGTTGGCAACCACAGGCGTCCAACCTATGTGGCCAATACGTCATGAAACACATGTATGATATTGTCACTAAAGGAAATACTAAATTATATGCAAAGGTAAATATTTGATATTACATATTATGCACGCAAGTTAATTCAGTTTCTGGCTTAATGTTACATCTGAAATATGGGCGCAAGCTAATTCAGTTTCTGTCTTTGATGTTACAGATGTTTCAATGCCCTGGCCCCTTTTCGGATGCTGAACTCGAGCACATACGCAATTTGTTTTGTCAATATCTGTATGACCTGATCTTAAGTGATCAGGGACAATAATTAATGATGTTATTCATTTGTAAATATTCTGTAAAATTTGATTATTTTTTCGAACAATTTGTAAATAATACACAGGCAATGTAAAATTCAATAGATAAATTTGTTTAATTTTTCGAACAATTTTCTTGTGTCCATTTTGAGTATCTGAAATTGGATGGTGGATATAGCTATTTAGTGCTTGAAATTTGAGGTTCAGTATGCTGTAAATAAGCAAGAGTTCGCGACTTTAGGACCGTATATGGGTAAACTTCCGGTCCTAAAATTTTTCGGTTAAATAATATGAGACTTTTAGAACTGCATATTTTAAACTTCAGGTCCTAAAATTATTCGGTCTAAATAATATGAGACTTTTAGGACCACATATTTTAAACTTCCGGTCCTAAAAGTATTCGTCTAAATAATATGAGACTTTTAGGACCGCATATTGTAAACTTCCGTTCCTAAAAGTATTCATCTAAATAATATGAGACTTTTAGGACCGCATATTTTAAACTTCCGGACCTAAAAGTATTCGTCTAAATAATATGAGACTTTTAGGACCGCATATTTTAAACTTCCGGACCTAAAAGTATGCACTAAATAAAATGACACTTTTAGGACCGCATATTTTAAACTTCCGTATATTGTAAAATTCCAGTCCTAAAAGTATTCCACTAAATATTGGTGAGACTTTTAGGACCGTATAGTGTAAAATGACGGTCCTAAAAGTATTCGAGACTTTTAGGACCGTATCTCCTTTTACCGTCCGCTCCTAATAGTCTTCCTTTAAATAGAGTATTGACTCGCTTTTTGGACAAATTAATTAGGGTTCAAGGCAACCGAGGTTCTGGCGTTCTGATCAAGCTAGGTCCTTCATTGTAGTCGATGTTACCTCTCCTGATTTAGATTATCGGTTTCCCTTTTCTTTGTCCCTTTTCTTTTTGTCGGAAAAAGATGGGAGATATTGAAAAGTACATTTTGTTTCTAATCATGCGAGGTAACACCGAGGACAACGACGGTCCAACCTTGAGAAGAATTGTCACTGTGTTTGTTTTTATTCGAATAAGGTAAACGATCTTTTTGTTTTGTTGGTCTAATCTTAACTGTATATTGTTGGATTTTTTAATGTGAGTTTTTAATGTTGATCATATACACACGAGGACAATGTTTTGTTTTTTTCCTTCTTGCCGGAAACAGAAAGAATCTTTTGTTGGATCTTAACTGTATATCGTTGGATTTTTTAATGTGCGAGTTTTTAATGTTGATCATACACACGAGGAAAATGTTTTGTTTTTTTCCTACTTGTCGGAAAAAGAAAGAATGTATTGAGAAGGACAAGGGTGATCGAAATAAAGCATGTAACATTTAATTATTATAGATTTTTTAATGCTGCCCCGTGGGGGGCAGCGCAGTACATGATAAAAAAAGAAAAAAAACATAAAAATATTTACTCCTCCCCATCGTTGTCGGAGGGGAGGGACTCGTCGGAGAGGTCGGTGATGTTGTCATCGAACGGATTGTACTCAACGTCCTGGGCGTCGAGTATCGCGTTGATCATGGTTCATCTAATTGTTCATCTAGTGAGGGAGATAAATTTAGACCGCAAATAAATTTTTCGGTCTTTAAAGTTGAGATTTTAAGATCGGATGTATTTATATGTCCGGTCTTATAAGTTATATCTTTTAAGAGCGGCCAAGTTTTAGCCGCTCTTAAAAGTTGATATTTTAAGACCGGACGTATTTATATGTCTGGTCTTAAAAGTCGCTATGTTTAAGACCACGTATAATTAGTCGGTCTTAGAAGTCGCTAAGTTTAAGACCGTATTTATTTTTGTCCAGTCTTAAAAGTCATATCTTTTAAGAACGACCAAGTTTTAGCCGGTCTTAAAAGTTGAGTTTTAGGACCGAACAGAAAGCGAGTCCATGGATTGTTTAATACGAATATTAAGACCGCATGTTTAAATGTTCGGTCTAAAATAGATTCTTTAAGACCGGTCATAGTCTGGTCTTAAATGTCGACTTTTAATACCGGCTGATACAAGACCGCTCGCGGGTCCGGTCTTACGAGCGTCTTTTGTCCGGTCTTAAAAGACTTTTTTCCACTAGTGACGTTTTATGAAATAATAACATTTAACTAAAGTTTTATTTGTTTTCAAACATATTCAACTCACAAGTAACATTTTATTCAAACCTTTTTTGCAGGGATGGTGACAAAGATTGAGAGAAAAAATTATGCTTACGATTTAATATGTAATCTTCTATTTCTTTATTTTTTTTAAAGAAAACACCATTATAGGATTTGTAGAACCGCTACAAATAAATAACTGCCACAACAACCGTATCCATAACCGCTGCTAAGTTTAACTACTACAAAAAGAGTAACCTCAATTGCTACAAAGTGGTACGAATATATCAATATAAACACCCCCACCAAACCACATTTAATAGGCTTTAGTTTTGTTTCCTAACACGTTTTCTCTCATATTTCTATGTTTTCTCAAAGAGGTTAAGTGTTTGAAGAAGGTATGTTATGTTCAAGTGGATCAAATATGATAATCATCGCAATAATTCTTTTTTCTTCTACCTTTGTGATTCTATTTTTTTTAAAAAAAAATTGTATGAATATTTTTCAACTTTCTTTCCACTTTCACATGCATTATTCCATCTACTTTCACACACATTATTTTAAAATTAAATATTATTTAAATCAACTCACAATTAGATATACCTATATAATAAACATATATAATCAAATATCATATTTTAATATCATATATTTTACTAGAAATATAAATTATTGATAATACAATATTTAATTAATTAAATATAATGATTAAAAAATTTATTTAAATTTTATACATTTGTAGCGGTTAATCAGTCTATTAACTTCTACAAATATGAATTAAATTTGTTTAAAAAACATGACGGGAATATTGTGTAGCGGTTATCAACCGCTACAAATATCAAAAAATTTGAAAATGGTAGCAAAACTTTTTTCCCAAAAAAATGGCAGGAATATATTGTATCGGTTGTAAACCGCTACAAATATGAAAAGAATTATACATGGCGCAAAACTTTTTTTTTTTTTTTTCCAGAAAAATGGCAGAAATATTTTGTAGCGGTCATGTAACCACTACAAAATCATTTTAAAGTTTGATGCATTTTTTATATAATTAGTAGCGGTTTACTAACTGCTACAAGTTGTGTCAATTTCACTTTGTAGCCGTTTCTTTACCGCTACTAATGTCTCACTTCGGCGTCAGTGTAGTTTCATATAGTGGCGGTCATTAGAAATCACTACAAGTATAGTAGCAGTCAACGCATATATAGTAGTGGTTTATGTTAATTGCTACAAATAATCTTTGCAATAGTGTATTTTATAGCGATTTGTTAAACCGCTACAAATGTCATTTGTAGCGTAGAAAACCACTACTATTACACAATTTTAACTGCTACATGGTTTTTTTTTTTTGGTAGTGTACTCTTCATCCCTTATCATCAGAGGAAGGAGATAAAGGGTCTGATTGCAAGTCATATTCAACATCATTGTTGTGTATGCCATGAGACGCCTTGTGTCGCAATCAAGGCTTGGCGACATCTACATTAGAGCCTCCATTTTAGGAGGAGGAGGTGTTGGTGGTAGTGGTGGTGGAGGAGATGGTGGTGGCGATATTGGAGATTGTTGTTAAACCTACAAAAAATACTAAGCTAAACTATGGTATAGTGATTAGTAGCCTAGGTTATTCTTCTCTGAGGAGCCTAATGAATATAAAAATTCCGAGAAAATCTAATGAGCCACAAATTAGGAGAATAAATCATAGCAAAGGAGTGGACAACTGTTTAGTTTATTTTTTGAATTAAAATCCTAAACTATTGTTTGCAAGTTTCTGGTTTACTTAGATGAGATGACGTGGATGAATTTCATTGAGTTTTCCGCGATTTTGGAATGGCCGGAACTTTAGAATTTGGAGTTTGGTGCAAATTAATATTGGTCAATAGCAACTTTCTGTGCTTTGCATTTAGGTGATTCCTAGCTTTCATCCAGATCTGAAAATTTATTAACTTTTCAGTTTAATCTCTTTTCTATTTTCAGCTTCATGACTCCAATTCTCCCAAGTTTCGTATAAGACGATTCATATCCATGTAATATTATTTGTTCCACAAATCAGATACATAGGAGCGATTAACAATTAAGCTCTTTTAATCACGAATTCCACATAATCACTCTTAATTACAAATAATCATAACAAGTGCATTTGAAGCACGATGATCCCAATAAAATTTAACAAAAAGCTATGAAAATACATGTTAAAATTAGGACTTATCAGGAAGCAGATAAGCTCTTTGGGAACTTAACATGATGAAGGAGAAGGAGGATACTGATAAATAAAAGTAGTAAAAATCACAAGGAATATGTGAGTTTAATTTTAAGAAGAGTTATGAGTTATGACTTAGGTGGTGGTACGGTGTTATATAACGGTTGTTTTTGAAGATCGTTATGGTTTGTCTTCGCTGATATAAGGGTTGGAAGATAAATCGTTTGTAAGTGTTATATGACTGTTATTTTAAAAGAACTATCACTTTTGTCACTAAATAAATGATAGTTATTAACTACAGCCATTATTTTTTTGTTTTCACGAATTTTGCCTCACAATTTATGTCGGTGCACATAATTAATCATTACTTTTAAATATTATATATCTGACCTCTACCTTGGCATATATAATATTTATTAATTGTAACTGTTACATATTAAGTGTTATAAATGCATATCTATAGTAGTGAATGAATTCACATTCTTTACATTATCAGATCTTAACGGGTTAATTAACCAGCAATAAAGGATCCATTTCTCAGCAAACATATATAAAAAAAGTGCAATATCATACTCCCTCCGGTCCTAATTATAAGGCATAATTACCAGAATTTTGAAGGATTAAGGAGGGAAGTTAAATTAGGTAATTTAATTGTTTTTCCTAAAAAAACCCTCATTAAAATTTAAAATGACATTAACCATTAACCTCTCCAGTTACTCTCCCACGTCTCATCCGAACTCCTTGTCTGTGCTCACAGTCCGACGAAGCCTCCGTCTCCAAGCTAACAGAATGTCGTCTTCTCCGAGATCGCAATCCGTCGACTTCTTCGAGTTCACAGTCCGCCATCATTGAATCGATATGTATGTTTCTTATTTTGAGTTTCGATTTCAGATGCTCCATTCTTCAAATTTCCTTCTCTTGATCTTAGTCTCTGATCTCCATCGATTTTAGTTTTGCTTGCCGCAATTCTTCAATTTGTTTCTCTGGACTTCATATTTCTGTCGATTTCATATTTTGCTTGATGTAGATACCTAAATTGCTTCTGTCGATGGATTTTAATCGAGAAGAAATAGGTGCAGGTGAACATTAAAGCTTATCAGTTTCTTAAATTGCTGCAATTCTTAAATTGCTTCTGTCTGGCTTCCTATAGATTTAATGGCTTGGTTAATAATTTTGTTTGCTTATCAGTTTCAGATGACCTTCTCTTTGATTTGAACACACTACCAAGTCACTCTCGGGAAATTGCAGAAGAACATGATATTATTGAACAACAAATTGATGAGGAACTCATTCAAGCATCTGAAACTAACGGTAACTTCAATACACCTAGCTAGTTTGGATTTCAAACAGTATTCAAGCTATGATCTTATGCTTTTTCATTTTTGAATGCGTGGCTTTGTGAAATATACTCTCTGGACTTTATTATTTCTGCTGCAACTTCAACAAAATGTGCAGCCCCTCTGAACTTAGATCCTATTCTCAATTCTAAATCCAGATTTTTCTTTTTCTTTTTTAAAACTTTATCATGTATTCATGAGGCTTTCATCCTCTCTATGCTCAAGCATAATTCATTACATGTCTTCTGTCATTAGCATTACATGGTGAGTACTTTATAATTTTCTGCAATGTTTGGATGTGGATGCTCAACTTTAAGGATGCTGTATTTGGAATTGCATGCTCTGGAGGTATCTAGCTTCCTCTCCTTTTAGATCCACAGTTAATGCCATAGTTTCATTTAGATTTTTGTGCTTATATCTGCTGTGCTAGTATTATAAGGTTTTGCTATTTTTAAATTGGCAGTTCATTACAGGTCAGGTTTGTTATTTTTTCCATTTTCAACTTCATGAATCATACACTTGGGTAACAATTCAAACTTACTTTTAAAGTTAATTAAAATTTCTGAAAGAAGTGGGTGGTTTTAAAATCTTAAGTCAGCTTGACATATGCTTATGATCATGGGCAGCCTTGGGGATGCTGAAGAGTTCAATTAACAATTCCTTTCTCCACGACTTCTTTGAGAATTGGAATAAAATTCCTCTGTCTCTCACAATCTTTCTATTGAATTGCCATGGTTTGATGTATGTCATACTAATTTCATATTGTGGATAGTTCACACATGTTTATTTCTTAACCTTTACTCATCTAACTACCCAGTTCCTTATTTATCAAAACTGCACAAGTTTGTATTGTAGTCTTATTACTTGAATTCATGTGATGACGATGGGCTGTGTTTTGCTGATTGGAGAGTTGAATTGCTTGATATTGTAGCCTGGTTCAGTTGGAACGAAGTTTTTAGCGCTGAAATTCTTGGAAATACTAGTCTAGTAGTCTTTTTTCATCTGACATTAGTTATCCTGAGAAGTCACTTTTGGAAGTTAATTTTTCTTGAAATTTCATGAGCTTAACATTTATATTATGATGAAATTAAGAGGACATGGCTTTAGTACGCAAATAAGCTGCTGTTATAATCACAAGCAGATTTATCCACAATTGATTTAATATACTCATCCATTTTAATTTTAGCATTAAAATTGTCAAAGAAAATCCTCATTCATAACCTGAAAAACAACTGAATAAAGTTAGTATTTAAAAAAATAAAATTTCTGATCCTAATGACTCTATAAATTGGACAGAAGGCTCTTAATCAGCTTATAATCCCAGCGCACATTCTTCAGAATCTTATTGAGGCTATCTACTTTTCAGTTATAATTCATGGCCTTTAGGATTTGCTATCTACTTTTGAAACTTTAGTATCTACCTCATGCTAGCTTTTTGATCTATAAATGGTATCATTGGTTTTGATCTAGTCCTATAATGCATATACATGTTTCTTGCTTGCTGGAATTCATCTGTGTTGTGTTTACTTTGTTCTTTACTGTTATGTTTACTGTTCTTTACTTTGTTCTTTACTGTTTACTGTTTACTGTTCTACTATAGTTTTGGGTTCTGCTTTGTTGAAACACCTTATGTGTCTCCACATAATCAGCTACATACACCTTTATTTTTGGCTTGTCATTGTTTAATTTTTAAATTCAGGTAACTACCGTATGTTTTTGAGTAATGAAGACCGTAAAGCCATCTCCTATTTCTTATTGTCGAATAGTCAAGGTGGGAGACTACGTAGAGGGGCTATAAGAAAGGTTGCATCAATGTATTCAGTATCCAAAAGTGTCATTAATCGTATTTGGAAAAAAACAAAGGTTGGGAATGGGGTGTGTCATAACAAAACAAAAAAATGTGGTCGCAAGAAGGTTGAACTTGACCTTGATCAATTTCTTCAAGTTCCTTTGACTGGGAGGACCACCTTGAGAGATTTATCGTTTGCATTGAATATAAATAAGACCTCATTAATTAGGCTTAAAAAGGACGGAGCTATTGAGCGTCATAGTAATGCCATTAAACCATTTTTTAAGGAAGAGAATAGGGCTGCTCGATTGCAATTTTGTTTGAGCATGATTGATAATGATTCAATGATAGGAGATCGAACTTTTAAAAGTATGCACAACATAGTTCATTTGGATGAGAAGTGGTTTTATATGACAAAAAAGATGGCAAATTATTATCTGTTACCTGGAGAGGAAGAGCCACTACGTACTACGAAGAACAAGAATTTTATTGGAAAGGTGATGTTCTTAGTTGCTGTTGCTCGTCCTAGGTTTGATTCAGATGGTAATGAAACTTTCTCTGGGAAAATTGGAGTCTTTCCTTTGGTTACACAAGAGCCAGCAAAGAGAAAGAGCGTTAATAGACCTGCAGGTACTCTTGTGACGAAACCTATAGTTTCAGTCACCAAAGACGTTAGTAGACGGTTTCTTATTGAACATGTTGTTCCTGCTATAAAAGAAAAGTGGCCAAGAAACTCAATAGGAGAACCAATATATATTCAGCAAGACAATGCAAGATGTCACATCCATCCAGATGATAGTGAATTTTGTCGAGTTGCTACAGAAGATGGGTTTGATATTCGCTTGATGAGTCAACCCCCAAATTCTCCAGACTTGAATATTCTTGATCTTGGTTTTTTCAATGCAATACAGTCTCTACAATACAAGGAAGTGCCAAAGACAACTGATGATTTGATTGCAGCAGTGGTTAGATCATTTGAATCATTTTCATCTGTTAAGTCTAATAAAATATTCTTGACACTTCAATGTTGCATGGTAGAGATCTTGAAGGAGAGGGGTTCTAATAAATATGATCTTCCACATATAAGAAAAGAAGTCATGGAAAGAAGAGGCTCACTGCCCAATCAAATCAAGTGTAATCCAAATTTAGTGGAAGAAGTAATTGAGTATTTGAGGTAATTTTTCCAACTCTTCGTATTTGCTGTGCAGGATTTCAGTACTCCTTTCTGAATTTGGCACTGTCTGGTCCTTTTTATGTCACATGCTATTTTTTCTTCACTGTTATTTTCCATCTACTGGGTTCTGAATATTAATGACTTATGCTTCTTATAAATATGGAAACATGTGCTTAGCCGTTGAGGATCATTAACTGTGTCTAGTGAAATTTGTCAGAATGCATGGATTTGTTAGAGAATTTCTTTTTCATTACATGCTTGCCCCCTCCTACCCTAATGGTGTTTACCGTCATAGCTATTTTAGGAGCTTTTGGAAAAATTCATCTGGTTAATTGGTGGTGGATATTGTCTTTTGTTTGTTGATTGAAAAGATAATTGAGGGTGCCATCTTATTTTTTTCCACTGAAAGATAAATTTTTTAGAAGAAAGAAATGCTGTTCCTTGATTTTTTTCCGGTTAGTGTTGAGTTAGCCCAGGCTTCCAAATACGTTGTAATTGATTGTTTGTTTCCTTCCAGATGCTTCTTTCTGAATCTGGTGTTGTCTGGTACTGTGTATGTTAGTCTTGCTTCTCTGTTGAGTTTCATTTAAGTGTTCTTTTTTTTGTTTTTGTTTTTTTCCTTTTGATCAATGTGTGTGTGGTACTTCAATTTTGTAATTCATTTGATAAACTTATTTATTTGATACTCAAGGACAATGAACTACCTTCAATCTTCACTGTAAAAATGTCACACAGCCATTTATAGAGGAAGCTGTTCTGCTAGTAACAAATTGGGGATTTGATTTAACAGAGCTTCAGGTGCACAGGAAGTGCCAAACAGGAGGCTTGCTTCTTTGGTTGAAGTCCATGTACAGTCAAGCAGAATGTGAACTAGCAGGATTTCTTGGCCCTATAAACATATGGCAGGTCTGAACTCAAATGTCATTGTCTATTACTGTTTGACTATCTCTTCTATGCTAACAATATCACATGGAGAATGAGTTCATTTTGATGATTAGCTAGTTAGTTTTGTTCTCATATGCTTTCTTTTTCAATCCTGAACAGGGATTGGATGATAGGGTGGTTCCACCATCAATGGCGGAATACAAGAGGAAACTGCAATTGAGGAAGATTTACCAGTTTTAGCCTCTGATATGGAATGACACGTGGCTACGGATTCATGCTTCCTTAAGCTGTGATTGTAAATACCACAGGCTGCTCCAATGCTGGATGGAGCTTGAAACACGACAATATTCCATTGCTGGTCCGAAAATTTTGGATCACAAGAGCTTTTGTACTTCATAAAGACACTGTTTTAGTCTTTGATAGGATAAAACTCAGCTAATTTTAGTGATATTTGTTCTTTTTACGTACTCATTGTTTTTGGACAAATTTATGTACACATTTGTAAAGTCTACAGTATCACCTTTTATGTGTTTGATGGTAGTTTATTATTTTTTTTTTTGTGAAAATTAATTTTTTTATGGATTCTAAATGATTTTTTACTATCATGAAATGATAAGTTGTAGATTTAAAATGAATTTTAAATGTATAGAAATATTTTTTTAATATATTTTCCATGAATTTTTTCAAAGAAAAAAATTTTCTATCAGTAGAACATCTATTTAATTTGGCCTAATATAAATGCAAAGTTTTTTCTTTTTAGCCATGGAAAAAAGATAATGAAATTAATATTTTTATTAGGTTATTTTTAGGGAAAAAATCAATCAATTTGGACAGATGGTGAGAATAAACTTAGAAAAAAAGAAAGTTTGAGAATTGACAGTGAAAGGAAAAGAAAGAGAGTGAGGAGTGTAAAAATACAGCCTCACTGAACCAAAGAAAAATAAACGGAGTGTAAAAACGAAACTGAACCTTGTTGGACAAAGTAAGGGTATTTTAGGAAGAAAATGATAAAAGTTGGAATGTTGTCTTATAATTAGGACCAAAATTAGCTCCCAAAAGTTGTCTTATAATTAGGACCGGAGGGAGTACATGATCATCTTTGATAATTTGACGTTGGATCTGGTGGATTTCCTTTTTTCATGGGTATTTCTTAATAAATTCATGAAAGGGAGGGGGTTCGATCCTAGAGTTGGTCAAGGAGTTGGGGGAAGCATCCTAGGGGTCTAGGAAGTAGTGGAAACGTTGGGAAGAGGTGGATGCATGTGTACTCTCTAACCCAGTATACTCTGTGGACTGGGCTTCAAGCGCCCTGCTCTTGGACTATGGGTGAATCCAACCCCCTTTCTCAAATTTTCTTATTAAAAAAAAAAATTCATGAAAGTAGACTATAGAGTTGCCTTCAAAGACGTCTCTGTTTCCGCCCTTCCGGCCGTGATCTTTCTGCCCTCAGAACAACACTTACAAAAACTATCTTCCTAAACCAAGTTGTAGCGGAGAGAGTTATTAGTCCTTCATATAAGTTACCTCTTTAAATATAGGGATAATTACAATGGGCAAGCTCTTATAGTTTCAACCATTTTTTAATTAGGTTGTTTTCTTCTCATTAAATTCTTATATTTTAACTTGTGTGAATAATATAATTATTAATTTTATTTTATTAATAGTAAATTATGTTTTTATTAGTACTCATTTATTTAAGGCTAAAATATACTTTTAATTCTTTAAATTTACATGAGGTATACTCTTGCTTCTATATTAAATAAATATAAGAAGAAAAAATTACATAGTAAAGTTAAGGGACCAAAAGTATACTTAATATAAATTTAAAGAATTAAAAGTACACTTTAATCTTAAATAAATAAATACTATTAAAATATAATTTACTATTAATAAATTAAATTAAAATTATATTATTATAAAAAATAATTATTATAATTTGTTACTAATGCTTAATTAATTAATTATAATTCTATTATATTTTGATAAAAATATTATTATAATTCAAATTGTATAATAAAAATAATGCTAAAATAAAATCAAATTATTATGAGAATTTCTTATTTATAGGATATTAGTATTTGTAGAATCATATTATATTTTCCACCAGGGAAAATTATCAAGAATAATATTATATTTTGTTTTCATAATTAATAATAGGGAAAAGGATTTCTCTTGTCACTGGAGATAAAGTTATCTCCAGTGAGCCCAAAACTACGTCGTTTTGGATTAATGAAGGGTGTGTTAGTAATTTTAGGTGAATTAATAAAGGTTGTTTCCGTAATTTTGTTTATCTTTTTATCATATGAATTTTACCGAAATACCCTTCATTAATTCATCTAAAATTACAAATACACCTTTCATTAATCCAAAACGACGTAGTTTTGGGCTCACTGGAGATAACTCTATCTCCAGTGACAGGAGAAATCATTTACCCTTAATAATAATAAAACTACTGGGACCTATTTAAAAAGCATGTGACACTATACAGACCTCATAAAAAGAAAAAAACTACAAGGACTTGATATAAAAGAAGTGGAAGTATAATGACATGATAATAAGAAAAGAACTATAAGGACCTAATTCAAAATTATTTGAGTAAGGACTTTCATATTAATTATCCCTATATATATTATACGAATGGATGTATAATTTTACCTATAATTTATAATTTATTGTTCTTGGACCTCTCAATCATCACCCATTCCTTAATGTTATACAAGGATAAAGTTGAAAAGCAATTACATTTTAAGACATACCTGGTAATTAATAAGATTTACTACTGAAACATATTAGAAGTGCCATATCATTAAGACATGATGAGTGTATTGATTTTCGAGCACCCAACCAAAAACCAAAAAAAGAAAACGGATGGGGGCTGGTCGGTCCCTGGACTTAATCTATTTTTAAAGATAGTACCAATGTTTTCAAAGTCAGACCGAACGTCGAGTTGAAAAAGTTAGCAGGTCATGGTTTAAACATTGAATCGGTTGGACCGATGACGTGATAATTAAATTAAAATAACGTTGTGCATATATATATTTATTTGTGAGAGATAATATAAATAAAACAAATACATGAAAAACAATAAAAATTGAGCATAAAAAATGTAATATAATTCCAATAGAATATATATATATATATATATATATTTTGATCACTTAAATATATTTTTATAATTTAAAAACAAAAATATATTATAACATATAACTTCAATGAGGAAAAAATTGCCCCATTGAATATCCTTTAATTATCGAAAGAGAGATAAAAAGTTTTCCCAAAACAAAAACATCAAATTGAATTTAGGACATCTACTCAGACTATTTCTATTATCCATTGGTCGAAAAAGAGAAAGCTACCATTGTCTAATGGTTTTTAACTTTTAAGTGGTGCCGATATTGGAAGCTGGGAAAAAAAAAAAGTACATTGTGTGGGGAAGAGTAATAACATAACATATCTACTTGGTCAAGATATTCGAAGATATGCGCATTGATATCGGTGAAACAAAAAGCAATCTGTCTGAATCTGTTGTTTCTTATCGGGAAATTTCATCTTTTGCCCATCTCTACCACCGTTTCATTGCCTTATTCCTGATATGATATTCGACATGGAGGGCAGAAAAACCCAAATTGGTAGCTCCAATCTCCTCCTCCTTTCTTCTTCGTTCCTCTTCCATCACCTTCTTCTTCTCTACCCCATTTTTTGGCTAAAAATTCTTCCCTACCCGTTTAAATGAAGAAAAAACGCAGCAAGTTCAGCCCGTCCGGCTAACATAAACTCGCTCCGGGTTCCCGCTCAACATCCGATTCTGGGCGGTTGAATCCGGATAAACTGTTGGAAGTTGGAACGATCTAAACCTATGAACCAAGCTGCTATCTTGACCGGGTGACGGCCGTCTGGCTTTCAAAACCTTGATAGTACCTCCAACATGAAGTATCACAAAGAAGTGAATATCAACCTCGTACAACTAAAGAGCCTATTTGTAAGTCGTGCCCTCCTTTAAAGCTTGCATGCATCTATCTATTTCACAGTAATCAACGTATTGGAACTCACAGTACTCCACCAATAATAAATTAATAGCTTTAAATTTATTTATACCGAAAAGTTATTGCACGCCTCTATACATCTTCCCCAGATTTCACTATATATACAAGTGTGACGCCTTCTGCTCAACAACATCAAGAACAGAGAAAGGGTTTTACGAAATGGAAGAATAGATAAATGCAAGATCAGTGATATTTAAGAAAGTGGATATAAGGTTAGTGTGATATTGTTGTAGTTGTTGCTCGCCATCGTCGGTATATCTTTGAAAGTGTGTCTGCGTTGTGTGGTTCTTGTTCGAAGAGCAGAGAAACGATGGAAGATTTAGATATGGAAAACTATTGTCTTTTCAGTGATTTCTTTGATGATGATGAGCCTGTCTGGGTTGGCAGTGGAAAAGCACATTCATATAAGTTAAGACAAAACTCTTCTCACAAATTTTCGTTTGTAAGTCATGTTGAAAAAGCTAATCGAAATAGGCATGATGATCCCAAGAATGACTTTGATGATGGTCCCCAAGATCACCTTGAATATGAACCCCAAGATGGCTATGAATATGATCATCAAATTGACCATTATGAAGATCCCCAAGGCGGCTTTGAATATGATCACCAAGTTGACTGTTATGATGATCCCCAAGATGGCTTTGAATATGATCTCCGAGTTGATTATTATGATGATCCCCAAGATGGCTTTGAATATGATCCCCAATAAGGCCATTATGATGATGCCCAAGATGGCTTTGAATATGACTTCAGTTGCTTGCGCGTGTAGAAATTTAAACATGATGAATCAAGACTTTTAATTTGTTCTTGTGTCTTGGGTTTTTCCTGTTTGATTGTATTTTGTCTTGCCTGTGAAATGAAATTATTTGAGTGCTTTTATTAGAAATAAATTTTTTGGTCCCATGCAATTGGCCGGTTCTGCTTAGTTTTTATTTTTATTTTAGTTATTACATTGTGTTTTTGTTGCTTGAGAAATGAATTTTGGCTTTCGATATATTACACGATCGCGCGTGTGTAACTGTAAGAGAGGGGGTTAAGTGTAATGCACATGTTTATCTACACTTTTAGTTTCGCTAAGTATTTAATTCGAGTGTTAACTACAAATGTTTGAGCAAATGCGCACAATTATTTGCTGATGGGGATCTGCTAAAATATGTAGTTTCCTGAGTTGGCGTATGTTCATATTATATCCATAAGCAAGATTGAAAATGCGTCTTATTATTGGGTAATTAATGATCATTGTAGACTTGCATAATCAAAAGCGAATACATTATTTGCTCTTAGAGAATGCAATATCAATAGGATAAGAAGAATATAGTACTATTATCCTTAATGTAAGATTCAATCAACTAATTTGAACAAGATGTTAATGACAGAAATATTCTAGAGATTACAAAGTAAATAAGTTGGGGTGTTATTTATAGCCTCAACCTAACCTTAGGAATTAATGATGAAATATTTTAGAAAATACAATAAATAAGAATTGATAACAAAACATTATAAAATTCTAAATTAAATGCAAATAACATCAATCATAAAAGATGACATGCAATCAACATTAAAGCAAAATGTCATCCTATCTTCTTGTTAATCATAAAAATCTTTAGTTGTCTTCAAATCGCGTAGAATCTTCTATTATCACTTTCATCTTTCTTTTCCATCTCCATCCGTGAGTTAGAATTGATATTCTGCGAAAAATAAGTAACTGAAGTTATCATTTAAGCAAGGAAGTTTGGGGAACTACTAAAATAATTTTCTTATTCAAAATTTATCGTGGGAGCCAGATGATTTCTAACTTGGGTAACGAATGAAACATTAATAAATTAGCTTGTTTGGTTCGATTTCATGTGATAGGATTACATGTAATCCAGATGCAATAGATTATAGTGTTTGGTTAGGCTCATGTAATATAAAGAGGATTACATCAAATGATGTAATCAGCTAGGACTAATGAATGAGGATTGAGAATGCAAGCATCTTACAATTAAGTGAAAAAGAAACTATTACCATATAATTTCTTAATTTGACCAAAGTATTCACTCATAAACGCTGTTAAATATTAAATAATTACTATTATTAAAATTAAGAAAATTAATTAATAATATAAAATTTAAAAATATTCCCCACATTAAAAAATATATTCCACCATTAAAAAAATTAAAATGCCCCATTAAATAATATTCTTGCCATTAAATATTAAAAAATTACCATGAACCTAACATGTATATTGCATATTATTTCCATTAATTTAATATTAAAAGATTACAACAAACCCAATGTGCAAACCGCACAAATAAAAAAATACCACGAACCCAACATGACATTTTACATATATATGTAGATGGAGGTAATTTTATCTCTTGTTATATTATTTCTATATATTTTCATGTTCGATGTAATCTAACCAAACTTTTGTATGCATAATATACATCATCTTTCCTTAATGACAAACCAAATAAATTCATGTAATTGTCATTACATTACATTACCCCGATTTTGTGAACCAAACTGGCACTAATAATTTGGCTAGAGGCCAAATTTCCTAATGACATCAGATTTGTGGCCTTTAAAAAAATGGTACAATCAACATGTTTTATCTATTGTGAACTTTTTTAGTGCTCTTCAATACTCTTCCCACAAATTTTCTTTGGTTTATTTCTTTCCCCTTAATCTTTCTTCTCTCCCTTTTCATTTTCATACCAAACTTTCCCGTGATTTAATAGTGCGTTGGTTGTAGTAACTTGCAAAATAGAATCTGGATAACTAATTAATTTTTTCTTTTTTATTCAGGTGGTAGATTTTGAGTAAAGGGCTATTCAATTCGAGCGAAGAGAGGCAAATCTTGTGTTCTTGAAGCCACAAGTACTGGTAGATTTTGAGAAAATGGCTACTCAATTAAGCCACAAGTACTAGTTCTATTCCTTTGCCTTTCTTTTCTGTTTGGCAATATCAGTGTGTGTGTGTGCGTTGGAATACATTCTCCTGGCATTTCACAGACTATATGTCCTGATAATTCGAAGATAGTTTTAAATATTGTAGAACCAAAAAAATAAGTGCTATTTTTTTTTTTGCCTCATTTTACTTGGTTATGCTTTCAGCATTATTTTGAACCAGATGTTACGAAATTGTCAAGATATATGAATCCATTTCTTAAAGCTACATTAAACTGAACAACGAGTCCCCACATCGACCCCAAGTATTTTGCAGAGAGAACCACAATGAACGAATCAACTGATCTTTGGCTTTTTCCCCCCTTAGAAAAAGAATTAATTGTCAAATATGAAATCCCAAAAAATTATGAAAAAGCACGCAATCTGTGGGAACAAGGGAGGAAATAAGCAAGAAGCCAAAAAAAAAAAAAAAAAAGTAAAAAGATAGCAGAAGAGATTTAGCTTAGTTAGCAGCAACATATATATACTGAATAATGAACTCATAAAGTGTCATAGCATTTATACATGATCATCTTTAATTTGATAACTTTGACGCTGGATCTCCTTCTTTCATGGGTATTTCTTATCTAATTCATGAAAGTAGCTAGGCGACGCTGGATCTCCTTCTTTCATGGGTATTTCTTATCCAATTCATGAAAGTAGCTAGGCTCTAGCCTCTAGGGTCACCTTCAAAGACGTCTCTGTACATGCTTTGGCCCTTCCTGCCACATGAACTTGTTGAGTAATGCTTCAAACTCACGCACGTGCTTCTCGATATTAAGATTATTTAGTTAGTTATTATTTTATTATTAGCTAGGTTTGATTTTATTTTTTGACATTTATTATATCTTAGGATTAAATATGAATATTATATCTTGAATAATTTGATTTGACGAGATTAAATTAGATTCTAGGATTAGCTTTAGGTTTGCCCATATAAAGATATACTTGTAGAGTCTCGGACAAGTTTATGCATGTTTCTGCTTCATGGCAGTTTCGAAGAGATGTTTAGTGCTCTCTGATCAATTCATCACGGATCAGTGGTGATGCCTGAATTAGAACATGCCTACGATGGTTCGACTCAGATTAGAAAGCCATTTGTAGGGTTAAGCGAGTTGAATCAGAGTCGAGTTTCCATTAAGCCAAAACTCGGAAGCAGACTGAGAATAAAAATTTATGGTTTTTTGGGCATGATGAAAAAATGCTGGAAAAAAAAAACCTTATAAGAAAAAATTAATTAAAAATATCATATGTTGTGGTGTTATTATGTTGATGATTAAATATATTATTGATTTATTTCTTATATGTATTATTATATATGTAAACAATTACTTTTTAGGCGTATATTTTTATTTTTCTAAGTTTTACATAAGGTATACTTTTGGTCCCTTAACTCTATAAATTATACTTTTGGTCCTAAAATTCTAACACTGTTAATGTTGCTAACAGAAAATGCTGATATTGCAGATTTAAATGATGACTAATAACATTTAATTATACAAATTTTACATATTCTTCAATTTACCCATATTTTAAATTTAAGTTTGATAGCATTTTATTATACAGTCATCACTTAAGTTCAAATTATTATCACTTGAGTTTGTATTTTCCGTTAGCAAAATTAACGGTGTTAGAAATATAGGGCTAAAAGTATACTTTATAAAGTTAAGGGACCAAAAGTATACCTCATGTAAACTGAAAGGACTAAAAGTATACTTTAGCCTACTTTTTGTTAAAGTTTTATTTAATTATTATGTCATTAATTCGACTGCCTGTCTAACTGATTGAATCATAAGAACCGTGAACACTGCTACCTTCGATTAATGAATATGGAGTGGAGGGATTACTTCGCAAAACTTCGTGTGTATGGAGAAACTAATTATCATTTACAGACACAAGGTTCCCCGTAAATACCATGGTCTTGGTCCAAACATGCAATAAGTATAATTCATGAGCACGTGTTTTTTTTTTTTTTAATCTTCTAAACTTAGTAGTACGGCTAAGTATTTATAATCAAAATTGAGAAATATATAAAGAGACAGATAGGGGATGATAGAGCACATGAAATTCATCATTTTGTGGGGTGAACTATTCGTAATTCGTGCTTTCCTTCAATTGATCTTGAATTCATAATGGAATATTAATATTAATATTAATACTCATCCATATATTATCTGCACTCAGCCCCAATTCTGACCATTAAATTCACTAAAACTTACCAGTGATTTTTTTTTTTTTGGTGATATGATCAGTCATCAGTAATTATTGCATGCCTTTATACATCTTCCACGATTTATTACTATATTTACAGAGATGAATGAGTAGAATATCCATTTTCTGCCTTTTATTTCTTGAGTTTTATTGTTGTTCTCATTAAAGAACATAAAGGTTTGTTTCAAGTAGAAAAACGAACCAATCAACTTGAGCGAAAACGTCGGAGAGGAAGGATGAACCCAACGAAAAAGCAATAAGTTTAAGGTTACTGTAATTAAGGTTGTAAAAATTGCTGCCATTTCTGTTGCAGCTCTTTGTTTTTTTTTTTTTTGATACAAGGTGATAGGAAAGGGGGAGATCGAACTAGGACCGGGAGTGGGGAAATGAATCCCAATACCACTGCATTACTAGTAGTGCTGGTTATTGCAGCTCTTTGTTACTTTGCTGGTTCTGCGCTTTGTTTTGGTTCTAAGCCCAAAGGAACTATGAAAGCTGCTTGGTGGGCATGTAAGAACTTTGAACGTTACCCAAAACCCTACGTTACGTTAGTGGCTGGCCTGAAAATTACTGATGAAACAAAGATGTCCAGAACTAATTCGTACGAGCTTGTGATAGGATAAAACTTTAGAGTCTATAAACTCCGTAAGTGTACGGGCCATACCAAGTAATAAAGAGTGAGTAAGATATTGTTCCCACGAGGACTTAGTATCACAAACTTTGGTTAAGCATTAATTTTACACTTTCATTTAAATTAAGCAAACCAAATTGAATTTAATTAAGAAAAAGGAATTAAACTAAAATTAAAATAAACAAACCACCACAATAATCAAATGAGCAACCCAGAGTCACTAATCCTTTATTAGTTTCATAAACCTTGTTTTCACTAATTTAATTAGCCTTAATATCAATTTTGTTAATCTCGAGTATAAATAGCTATAAGTGCCTGTCGGTCCACTTACAAGCCTCTCTTGAATATATTTTGTTATGTCTAACATAATTACTCAAGAGGCAACATACTCAGACACACTCTTCAACAATTATATGGGGTAATTAGGTATATGTCTATCCTAATCACAAATTAAATCGTAATTTAATCCCATATTACTTAATCTCAGAGCTTAATTAAAATTCCCTTCGTCAAGGTAAATCTTAATTCTCAAATTCATATTCAATGATGGCCAATCACTAAATAGATAAACCTAAACAAGATTAAGTAACCAAAATTAATATTAATTATAACTAAATAATGAAAACAAAGTCTAATCCACACCTATAAATTCAAAGTTCCTCTAGGTTGCAAAAGGAAATTAGCCAAACATGGCTTTAATCCAGATCAGCAAAGCAATAAATTCCAGATTTAGGACCATAATGAAAATCAAATGGAAAAAAATAAAAATAGAGTATTGAGAAGAAAACACTGATGATGTTGAAGAATCGTGCAGTGCCTCTCCTCTCAGCTGTGAAGATGAGACTCGCTGGCGACTGTGGTGGAGAAGGAAGCCGCTGGCGAGAGAGGAAGAAGAAGGTCCAAGGTTTGAAGCTCCTCTGCTCTGTTCTGTCGCTCCTGGAAGCGGATCCGCTCAGTAGCTTATTTTCTCAGTATCTCTCAAAAACTCATCTCAACCATTGATTTCATTAAATTGTAGCCGTTTATTTTAATGCTTTGAAAACAGATCAAAACCCAAGGCTTCAACATTATGCAGCTTCTATGCTTCGCTTCTCATATCCAGGAAGCACCTGTACGTAAAACAGAGCTCTTCTTCCTAACTCTAACAACTTATTTGTGTTAGCCAATGATCACCAACTGAACTTATTATATCTTTTCTGCAAGAATAAGATTTTCCACCTCAAAGATGTCATAATCAAAGTTTTATCAGAATAAATTCAATTGAAAGCTTTGAACAAGTGCATTTACACAGTTCTTACATGGCTGCCCCATGGAATCAAACACAGACAAGCTATCAAAATGGCTGAATTACAATTTCCTCAAGTTCATAGGAGGCCCAGAATTTTCCATCACTCTAAAATGGTAAACCCAACAAAAAAAAAATCCGTTCAGTTTCAAGGCATCCATTTCACTTCACGGTTCAAGTTAATCTATCCAAAGGTCGAACATTATAGCATGAGCTTCAAGTGATAGGAACAATGGGGTTCTTAGAGAAACCCAAATCTTGCAAAGGTTCTATCCCTTTCTCCCATAGCTATTTTTGGCTCTTTCTATTGCAGTGATGTTCGATTTGAGTGTTTGTTTCCTCCACCAAGATTTGAACTTCGTACAAGATTCATGTTTTGCATAGGATGTTGATTCGAACTCAATGCTGAAAAAAATAAAAACATCGCAAGGAGCTTTACCAGTGCCGGAGACGATCGACGGAGGCGGCAATGGGTGTCAAGGATAGGGATTTGGCAGGAATGGACATGTGATATTATAATAAAAGAGAAGGTGAATATGCCATTTTAAAAACTATGTCACGTGTCACTTTTTGATTGCTTAGATTCATTGGATGGACAGATTTTAAAGCTTCTGAGAGAAAAGGAGAGAAGCGCCGCTGAGACAAACCTGACCCGTCGCTCCCTACGCTGCCAGCGTTTTTCCTCTTTTCGTCAATGTTGCCTCTCTGTGTCTCCAAAATAGCCGCCTCTGTTCCAATCCTTCCCTTTTTCCAATTCGTCCGCCACCTCGTTTATTAGGTCAATTTCAGATTTCTTTTCCTTTTTTTATTTGCTAAAACGGTGTCGTGAATCCCGAATCTGATCTCTTTCTTTTTTAATTTTTTTTCCTTTGTCTCAATTAGGTCTTCAGCCCATGTGGGTCCCATCCAATTTAAGTCTTCAACTTCAATTCCAAACCGTGGGCCCAGCCGAATGAATCAATCTCCAAAATGGTCCAAATATTGTGGATCCAATTTTCAATTCAAGCAATGTGGCTGCCAATGTTAACCAAGAGAAGCATAATAATAATAATAATAATAATAATAATAATAATAATAATAAAACCTATTTTTATTTTTTTTAAACTTCTAAATATTACTATTTATTTTCCTAACTTAAAAGATTTTATTTTAAATTGAAATCTCATAAATGAAGTATCTAAATTGATATCTCTTAAAATCTTAAGAAAATCTCTTTAATTTAGGATTAATGACTTCCCAAATATATCAAAATATACTTTAAATTTACTAAAAATGGGAAGTCATCAGCTTGAGATAAATATGGCCAAGTGACCCTTTTTTATTGAACATAATTATTCTCGTCTTATATATATGTCCACGCGCTCGTCCCTTTATGTTGATTAGAAACTGAAATATTGTACTGATGTACGATGCTGTTGCTTTTCGTTTAATGCTTAGCGTGTTTGGCATGGCACGGCAAAATGGAATAAGTCCAGTGCACAGTGAAGTAAGCCCAGGGAAAAATAAGTTAATTTGACTGTTTGGGATAGCTTTTGGGTCTGATGGGCCCACGGTAAAAAGGTGGGTTTTGATAGAAGTCACTCTCCCCTCGCCTTGTACCAAAAAAAAAAAAAAAAAAAATATATATATATATATATATTTATATGCATTCTAATTTATTCATTAAAATATACTTCCTCCGGTTTTAATTATAAGACATATTTAACCGCTTTAGGGGAGATTAAGGAAAGGAGTTAAATTAGTTAATTTTACTCAATTTTCTAAAATACCCTTATATATAAACTTAAAATGATAAAAGTAAGACTGAATCAACAATCCGTACCACATACCCCTCTCACATAAAATTTTTCTTTTTACACACTTTCTAATTGAAATAACGGTTTGACTATAAATACATATATGTGTTTGTGTACACACACACACACACATATGTTTGTGTGCAGTGGAGGACCCAGGATTTTATATTTGTGGGTGCACAATTAGTTGGGGGATTTGGGGTTTTTTTTTTTTTGAACGAAAGTTTTAAATACATTAAAAAATAATTGACTAGAGAACATGTTGCAACCTATAAGCTAGTTCATCTCAATACTTCCTCTATCAAAACCTATAACATTGTATATTTTTTCATACAGGGACATTAAGCAACTAAAGCTATGGTTTACAATTCCAAAGCAACTTAATCACAAGAAATTAAAGAATGAAGAATTATAATGTAACCAATGCCTTGTTTGATTGTGCTTATGAAGAAATTACCCCCTTCTCTGAGCAGGAGGGGTAAAAGATCCTGAGTAATTCCAATAAAGAAATTTCCTTGCGTATTAACCCGTGTAAGAATCCCAAGCTCAGTGCTGTGTGTGTGTTTAATGACTCAGTCCAGGCAGAGGCTAACAAGTGAAAATAGCAGAGTAAATAGAAGCAAAGTTCTACAAACTGATACACACAATTGAACAAGGCACAAAATAAAGAAACTGGGAGTGCAGTTGAGCGCACCTGTCCAGCAGCAAAGGCATGATTTGTGTTAAGGGTAGCATTTACTTCTGCATGACAAACATAACTACAATGGAGATATTTAAATTTGGTCAGATTTGATGAGCAGTATGAAAAGATATAAATACATAAGAATTAATATGAAACAAGAAAATTATGAATTGAATATAACATGTGATGGCTTTAGCAAGAACAATATATTCTTCAACCATATAAGAGATCTAAGCCAGAAGGCATTCTATTCTGAAATATGCATCCTGCTTTTCAGACTCGCTGGAAAAAAATGAACCACTTTTCCTTGCACTAAAATTACTCTATCTTTTGGGAAGAAGGAAAGGATACCAAGTATTTGATAGCTGAACCGAATGAACTTACCAAGAATTATACTACCTCGACTCACCAAGCATGCCCCACCTACAAGATCATTACAAAGGCAAGCTCCATCAGTTTTAGCACGCCAAATAAATCTGAATACTTATGCCGTCTTACTGCATTGTTAAAGAACATCATTTAGCTAACCAAAAGACTTGAAATAAGACCTGCCTATTAGGATCTTTGGATCCTTCAGCCGACAAAAATGCAATAGCCACGAAATAATCATCCCAGGACAAATATCTACTATCAACAACCAAAGAAAAAAATAGAATTCACGGTCCCACACGAAAAGGGATCCTAGTTCAAAAGCACTAACAAGACTACAATAATTTCAATAAGTGAGAACCGTTATACCCTACTAGCCAGAGGAACACAAATACAAACCATTTACAACACAAGAAGGGGGGGGGGGGGGTTGCAAGTCCAAAAACAGCTAACAAGGCTAATAACTTAAATAAGGGGAATCCCTCAAAGGCTCAAACCCTACTAGAGAATCACTAACTCTTTGTGTTTGGCCGGAGGGATCGAAAGCATCTCTGCGAGTACAAAGGTTCTTTAAAACTGTTCCATTTTGCGAAGAATTGAAATTGGATCGATGCTGCTTTGGAAAGAAGAAGAAGCCGAAGGCAATTGCGGAGGCTAAAGCACTAAAAATGGCAGCGGAGGAGACGTCGTAAGAGTTCATGGAGTTGGAAAAAAAAAAGAAAAAGGGATAAGGAATGGGGAAGGCTCGAACCAGCGACCTAAAGACTAAGGCTAAAGAGCTTTAACCAGCTACACCACAAGGACACAAATGTGGGTCTGTCACTGTTTGTGTGTGTATATCTACACACATATGTATATATACACACACACACACATAAACACGCGCACACACACACACATGTTTGTGTGTATATATATCTACACATATATATAAACAAACACTCAATCATACACACACACACATACATATATATATATGTTTGTGTGTATATATATCTACACACATATACATATATATACACACACATATTAACACACACCCACACACACATATACATACACACACAACCATATATACATGAACTCTTCCAGTCAATGAAACTTTTAAATTGTTGAGTATACACACACACACAAACATATATATATACACACACACCTATATACATATACTCACCAAAAACCAAATACATTAAAAAGAATAAATAGGGGTATTTTAGGAAGAAATTGACAAAAATTAAAATGTTGTCCTATAATTAGGACCAAAACTAACTCTCAAATGTTGTCTTATAATTAGGACCGGATGGAGTATTTAATTAAGTACTTTAGAGTTTTTAAATTTTTTTATTTTTTATCCAATTTAAATTTAATTTTTTATCGTTAATTATCACAATATATACAATTACTATAGATAGGTAGTATCAATAAGATTCATGTCATTTTCACTTATTTTCCATCTCGACTGACTTTTCAAATGTCATCCAAACAAGAGCCTATTTGGAAAAAAATCACTTATCCTACCGTCATTCCACACATAAATCACATTTATAATCTCGCTCTTATTGTATCTTCTGTTTGTAAAAGTCAGATTGCAAATAAGTTACTTCTACCACTGCAATCCCAAATAAGTCGTATGCTTCATCTCTTTTACTCTCTCCGTCCCCTATATAAAGAGTCTTTCAACTGAATCGTGAGATTTTAAAAAACAATTAGAAGTAGGTAAATGTAATAATTATGTAGAAAAGTTTACTTCCCCCCCCCCCCCCCAAAAAAAAAAATAATATCTCTATTTATGAAAAGGGGGGGGGGGGGGAGGGAGAGTAATCACTAGATTCACTACTATAGAAAGTATTTTTAATGTTTGTTTTTAGAACTTTTAAACATCCGTTTTTAGGGGATGCATGTAAGTTACTTATGGTGTTTGTTATAAAAAAAAAACATAAGTAACTTACGACATCTTCCCAAAAACAACCCGCAGTTTATGGAGTTATGGATAGACTACTCTATTATTAATAAATATGACTTTTTGTCCTTATATTCTGTTAGTCCATATGTAAGTTTTAATTTGGTGAAACTTTAGTCTCTATAACTTTAGCTTGATTGTAAATAATTAATTTCTGAATTTTAATTTGATGCAACTCAATTTCTACAGTATAACCATTTATTTCATGAAAATCAGAGATTAAAGTTCTAAATAGTTACATTAACTATAGGGATAGAGTTGCAATGAGTTAAATTTCAAGAACCAAATTTCAAGAAGAAAGCCAAAACTATAAGAAATAAGTTGTATTGAGTCAAAGTTTGAGTAATACAATTGAGTAAAGATTATTAGCACCAAAAGATTAATTTTTCCTAATAAATATATGAATATAACGTAATGAAAGTGTCTCGTAAAACTAATAAATTTTCATTTTAAGAGAGAAATAATTTTTAATTATTAAATAATAGCTAATTTCAAACTAGTGCAATGAGGTGGATGAATCACAGTACTTTTTTTTGGTTGCCCACCTGGTTCACTAAGGCTTTGCCCTGACTAATCCGGATCTAACCTACGTCGTGCACTTGGCTATGGTGGGAGAGTCTCCCAGTGGAAGTTTTTTGCATTCACAAGGCTCGAATCCGAGACCTTACTTAAACGATACAAGCCGCTTACCACTTGAACCAACCCCCGTTGGTTGAATCACCAAAGATTGAAGAAAGAGAACAAGGACCATGAACAGAGAGTAGAAGAGTGAAGTTTTCGCTTAAACAAGGTCTCGGGTTGTGTCGCTTAAACAAGGTCTCGAGTTCGATAACAGGGGGAACGTCTTTTGTGGATAAAACTTCAATATTACATGTACCAACAAGCTATTGGTTGAGTTGGTAAGTAGCCTCACCCCCATAAAGAGAAGAACAAAAATTCAAACCCCATAAAATGCACTTGTTGAGAGACACGAAAGCTCTTTGTGCTCTAAGCCTTGAATGAGAATATATTGTATTAGTCAAACAATATAACTCAGACATTTTATCCGTACTTGTCGCAATTGGGAAATACTATTGGGTTTAGGCCTCATCCACCAAGGGTGGATCAGGTTATTTTCCAACAACTTAATCAAAAGGGAATTAATACATTATTTGCTCTCACGGAATGCAAAAATATTAATCAAACAAGGTTCTCCATCTCATGGTATCCACAGTCAATGCTTCTCCATGATGATAGCTTTATTTCACACAACTCCCAAGATTAGAATATAAACCCTGCATTAGAAGAAATAATTAATTAGTAACATCAAATTAAAAGAAAGACCCAAGAAAAATATAATGGAAACAAATCATATACCTTGCTTACATTTTTAATTTCATAAGACTTCCAAGTTCAAAACTTCAACCCATGTTTCTCCAACTTCTCCTGAATGATAGAATCAATTCGTTTGGCCATGTCAACGGTGAGTAAATTCTTCCAATCACCCACTTCTCCACATCGAAAGAAAAGCTTATTCTCAAACCCAAACGGGGAACTTTCAGTTCTATTCACTTCCAGACAACTCAAATTCTCAAAACTACAAAGCTTCAATATATTATCCACCACATCACCATTTTCTTCCTCTTGAGAAAAGCCATACCCTATGAACTCAGCCAGCTGCTTCACAGTTCTAACTGGATCGTTCTTTAACTCCTCAAATGTCAAGAATAATATCTTCCATGGCCGCTCTAAGCTTTCCTTATAGTAACCCAACATTTGGTCCCAAAATGGGCCATAAAAGCTCACTCCCTGACAAAACTCCTCGAAAGAATCCTCGAGTGAGCGGCACCCTTGCGATTCTGGTTTCACTTTACTCATGAAATGCCAATAAGAGACAAACAGATCCTTAGGGTTTCTACCCAAATACACCATCTTTAACCGTGACTGCTTCAAGGCCTCCGGCAACAAAACATATGGGATATGAGTCGCCAAGATCCTTGGCAGCGACGACGACAAAAATGAGCTCGAATTTGACGTGTTTTCATCTTGTAGGAGGTGTTCCAAGAAGGGAACAAAAGCATGAGGGTTATTATTGATGATTGTGCTTGTTGGATTATGTGTGTTGCGGTTGGTGATGACAAAAATCAGGGCTTTAATCCATGTAGTGCCAGATTTTGGTGAAGTGGCGAGGAAGATATCAGAGTCACGAGCTTGGAACTGTTTATGACATTTGAGGATTCCTTTGATTCGGGTTTTGGCAAACCAGAAACCTTGGTATTGACATAGCTCAATACCAAACTTATCCAATTTTGTGGGCAAGGTTGCAATGAGATCTTGGAATTCTTGGGATGGGTTTTCATTAGCTTCTTTGGACTCGTTGCGAGTAACAGTAAGATCTGAGGATTGAGAGGTTTCTACAGCCATGGTGTCATGCCCCAAAAATCTAGGGATGACCGGCACAAAATGTGAGAAGGCTTACATTCCTAAAGCTTTAAAAGACACATAAACAAATATTTCATTTATTAACTACAATAATATTGAATAGGAATATATATATATATATATATATATATATATATATATATATATATATATAGTACTTCTAACTCATTTATAACATATTTCTTTCTATTAAAATATTAAGTGACTTGTAGGGATTTCGATAGAGTCTCTTCTGACTTTCCGAAATTTCTACCATAGCATACGAGTTCACTATAGTATGTGGAGCTTTGCTACGCAACAATATATATAGATGCGTACAACTTAAACAAACTAGGAAGATGGGAATCCTGCTTATAGATGAAGTAGAGCACCTAAACAAGATTTACCAATGTATACAAAAGAGTTTAAGGTCTCACATTGAAGCAGGCTTTCAAATGACGCATCAGCTTCAGCCTAGCCACATAGACCTTAAGTGCTTTATCAAAAATATTTTTCGTTGAATAACGTCCCATTAAATTAAAGTAAATAAAATACTAAACGAACAAATTAAGCAAGTAAAATTTCATCATAACGGAATAATAATTATATTCAATTTCCAAATATAAATGTAGATGTCATTATATAAAAGATTATTAATAAGAACATACTAGATAAACAAATAACTCATCAATAAAATTAAGTACCAACTTATATGAAAAACTCATTCTGAATAACGACCTAAACAAAACAAGATACAAGTGTGAACACACAGTCCACGAGGGTAACTAACCAAGTGCAGCTCCAAGCCACGAAAATAAGTGTGGACACACAGTCCACGAGAGTAAGTAATCAATCAAGCGCAGCACGAGACCACGAAACAAGCGCAGCATGAGGCTACGAAACAAGCGCAAGTATAAGCATGAATATCAAGTGTGAGAACAAATCCCACGGATATCAAGTGAGCTCGAGGTTAACCATGGCGCACAAAGAACTAATAGTACTGCTGCTGTTAATAACCAGCATTCTGTATTCAGTCCTCTAAAAAACATTTACAAGCATGTATGAGGTGAATTCACCATTAGCAACCAAAAAGATCTTTTGCTGATAATGAAAGCTCATAGAGCATATATCATAAAAGACCCCAGCACGAAATTTCACAATTTCAAGATTGTTTCTTCAAATTGCACAAGTCAATCTAGAAAGAGTCCTTTACAATAATATAAACTCGTATAGGAACATTCCACAATAAATAAACCGTCTCAACATGAAGTTTCACAAAGTATATCTTGAAAGTTCTCTTGTCAATTTTGTGTAAAATTGTGAATTGCACCATGAACCAATTGAGGAAGAATAATTAACAACAACCAAAATTCTTAAATCTTGATTCATTTCAGTACCAATAAGAGAATGAAATAAATCTAGTAAATTGTCCTTGATGATATGATATCATGCTTGGAAAATGTTGTAATTAATATAAAACTATGAAAGTAGTAAAACTATTGTCTACAAAAATCATAAAAGGACGATATTCACTCACCTGGTGGTCCCTATAGCTATAGTTTTTCCCATTATGTAGCCTTCAAATATGATTCAACCTTAATCCCCTAGCATACAAATAAATATTATTGTCATCACAACCATGGCTTCATAGAAATCTCTAATATCATATTTGATAAGATTTCATATTGTTCTTCATGATAGTCTCTCTTTCACAAACACCAACACTCTATATATACATAAATTTAAAAATACTCCTAGCAATCGCAAATAAAGAACTGCTCTAGCTTTAACTTGTATATGAATACCTACATTTCTATAAGCATCGTTTATAATTTCTCGAGTCTTAATATGAAATTAAATAGCTTCTAATTATCCAATACTTCCCAAAATACATAATTTCCTTTTTAAGCGTTTCGGTAAGTTTGGTTTGAGGGAAAGGGAGGGGAGGGAAGGGGAGAAGAAAAAAAATAAGGGGAGGAGAAAATTGTACCAAAATTTAGTATAGTGGGGCCCACAAAGTTTTCCTCTCCATCACATTCCCTCCCCTCCTCTTAGACCAAACTTACCCATCAAACACTACCTGTGCAATCTATAAATTAGCTCAAAACAATGGTTATGACCACTCTTTGTGAACCCAAAAATCTCAAACGTTACCATTAAATCAGAGAATCTCAAACTATCAATCTTGTAACAAAGTTTGGCTCATAATCAAATTAAATCAGCATCTAGATCCAACTAATCCCTCTTATACAAACATTCAACAGCAATACAATCAAGGAAATTAAAGGATTCATGCCTACCACTTGCAAAAGAGATAATGGAGGAACGAGAAAGTAACTAGACTTTAAATCTGCCACAATCATAGAGTAGAGAGATAGGAACTGATTATACAAAAATAAATTAGGAAGACTGAAGAACACACCTACAGTAAAGAATAAGAATCAACGATACCAATCAAGTAGAAGGTATTGCCAAGCCACTTTCAAAAAATTTCCTCCTCTTCTCTTGACGTTGAAACGCCGATTGACAAAAGAGAAGAAAAGAGAACAGCGACCATGTTGAACGAAGGAAGAAGGTAAAGGCGAACAATCGACACACACACTCTGCTCACAGTCACGACTCTTTGAAGAACGAAGACGATGGTGGAGAGGAGACGCCGGCTGTGGTTGGACGGACGATAGTCAACGGCGATGGTAGGGAAGGGTGAAAGGATAGAGCCAAGCAATGGGGGCTGGGGTTTTTGGGCTCCAAAGTCGCGAAGCTTCTGCTGCCCAAACGTGAAGTCGTGCGTTGAAAAAGAAAATCTGATGTTCTCAAGTTTTTTTTTTTTTTTTTTCCTTCAAACACATATAGGGAAATTTCGATAATTTCTGCTGAGCTGAGGCAAAATAAAATTATACCATGAGGATTCGAATGACCTACCATCCACAATAACATCAAACTACAAGGTTGATTTTGACTATGGTTTGTGAAATCGGACCGGCCGGTTCAGACCGGGAACCGGCCATGAAATTGGTCCAGTTTGGTGTAAAACCGGACTGACCCGGTGAACCCGGGTTGACCTGGTGAAACCGGTGTAAACCGGCCAGGTTACAAGAATCAACCCGGTTCCAGTATTTTTTTTTTAAAAAGTAATTTGATTTGAATATCTGAATATGTCACAAGTATTGAAATATATGGTTATTTTACTACTGATCTAAAGTATTGAAATGATATATAGTATGCGAAATTTAGGTTGGTGTGATGAGAAATTAATTATTTTCCAATTTTTTTATACCTCACCGGTCTAGTCCGGGTTGACTTCGGTCTGACCCACTAACCCTTAACCCAATACTTTGACCAGTTCAGTCATCGGTCCGGGTTTCAGAACCTTGATTTTGACACCTAGCTGAAATAAATAATAAATATATAATCAGTTTATAATAATATAATATAATATAATTATTTTATTTTTTCTTTAGCCATTACAACATGGTTAGTCAGTAGAAAACCGTTAGCATTGTATATATAATTGTTTGGTAATGTTCAAAATGGTCAATTCTATTTTACATTTTTTATGGGACTACGTTGAGGCCATTTCTATTTTATGTTGTTTATGAAACCACGTTGAGGCCATTTCTATTTTTCTGTTGTTTATGAAACCACGTTGAGGCCATTTCTGTTTTTTTTTTTCCTTTTTTTTTAAATTGTTTATGAAACCACGTTGAGGCCATTTCTATTTTTTTTATATTGTTTATGAAACCACGTTGAGACCATTTCTATATATATATTTTCTAATATTGTTTATGAAACCACGTTGAGGCCATTTCTATTTTATATTCCTTCCATCCCTATATGGTCATTTTAACAGAATGAGGGATTCCAGAAAACTGTTAAAATTGGTTAAAACTAATAAGTATGTAGGAAATATAATTTTTTTTTCTCTAGCAACGTGCTTATTTATGAATGAGTAAGAGAGAGAGAGATCTGAGTATAATAATGAGAAAATGATAAAAGAGAACATATGAGGAATGAATGATAAGAGAGTAATTAGAGTTAAAATGGATAAAAATGTATTTATTACTCAGACCAACTCAAATGGGACCTTAAAAAAAGGAACAATACCATTTAAAAAATGGGACCTTATATATAGGGAAGAAGGGAGTATTGTTTGTGAAACCACGTGGCACATGGATTGACAGCTGTACTATAATATATTACAGGGTTAAGGTGTAGATTGACCAACAAAGTGTTATACCAGGAACATCTGGCACAAATATTTTTTGAAGGTATCTTAAATACTAACTAACAATTAAAAATGAGTAAATTTACCAATCAATAATTAAAAATGAAAACCATCATTTACCAAAAAAAAAAAATGAAAACCATCACAAGTGACGTTAAAATAAGGAAACGGTGTTTGTTGCGAATTGAAGGTACAGTGAGTTCTCTAGCAGCCTTCTCACATCTCCCTTCTTCATCTTTAGCGGCCAGATCCAACAAACGCCTCCAATGCTCTCTGGCGAGTGAGATTCAATATTATGGCCGACCTTTTCCAACGATCACCTCCATTCTTCCTTCCTTTGCAAAACTCAACCCAGTTTGCCATCAAAGACTCTGCTCTCAGAAACGCCTCTCTCCCTCCATTGCTATTAAGAAAGATCCTTTAGTTCCATACCTCTAACTCCATGGCTTCCATGGAAGACCTGTTAAAGAAGCCCTAAGGAAGTTGCATCCCAACCCTGTTTTGTTGCAATAACGTAGCCATCACCAGGATAAACCCCAAAGAAAGATTGTTTGAGATCAATCACGTGCTTATATCAAGCCCTTGACATATAGCTGGGAAACCAATTTGCAATTCATGGTGTCCTTGCATGATTTTGCTTCATTGATTTTCAAGATTTGGACAAGGGCTGGGATTTTGTTCAATCGGCTCCATGTCATTCGAACTCTGGGCAATATTCTGCTTTTGATGAATCCAAGAACAGAATTGGCTAGAACCGGATTGTTCAGTTGCTTAGTTCAAATGGGTATGCTTCGTTTTCGATTGGACTACATTATGTTCTTGATAGGATACGAGCAGACTCAATGAGTTTTGATTCTGTCACAATCTTGACTCCTTTAGATTTGGCATTACTTGGAAGTCCATCGTCTTTGCTTGTTAAAACCATAAGGCTGCATATACTGCCGAAAAGATTGACATAAAGAACTCACTTCTATCCCCGCTGGGACTTTGTTGAAGACCATGTATGACGAGTATCTTGAAATTGAAGGAGCTCCAGATTTCATGTCAGTGTTGGTCATTAACCGTGTGGAAGCGGTGGCGCCTGACATTTCAATTTCTAAGAAGTTTGTAATTCAAGGAATTTCTGATGCTTTGAAGATGAACGAGCTTATCACCACACGATGATACAAGGCCAAGATGTCTTTACAAATACAAATATCTGGGGATAGCATATCGACTCTCTCGTCTTCAACAATTCGCACCAAATGGCGTTTTCTGATTTTAACGTCACTTGTGATGATTTATATTTTTAATTGTTGATTGGTAAATTTGCTCATTTTTAATTGTTGGTTGGTATTTAAAATATCTTCAAAAAATATTTGTGTCAGGTGCTCCTTGCATAATACTTTATTGGCCAATCTGCATCTTAACCCTATATTATATAACAATTTTTACTAAGTAGGGAACAATGTGTTACTCCTTCCAGTCCTATTTATAATAGCCTAATAACTAAATTACGCTTTTTAAAAAAGTGGTTAAAATTAGTCAAAAATAATAAGTGTGTTTGAATAAATTTTTTTTTTTGGGGAAGTATGGCCCTATTAATGAGATGGCAAATAAGAGAGAAAAATAGAGTAAATATAAGTATTACCAACCTTTTAATTAATACATTTTCTATAATTAATGAGGGACAAAAAAGGAAAAAACTCATTAATGTTTAAACAACTTTTATCCAAATGAAGGTTCTCACGTTTAAGGAAAGATCGAAAGTTGCTGGAAGATGGTTTTTGGAAAGACAATGCTACCAAACGCGTTCTGTGATGGAATATCTATAATATTCCCTTTCCTTTGGCCTATCTACTGGGTATCAAATAGGTCCAAAATAATTCAAATAGCGGGGCCCATCATTTATATGACGTCCATTAAGTAATTGCCAACTAATCATAAATTCAAAGAATAGCTATTCAAATTAGATGAACCTGCTAGGAAATATATATTCAACCCCCTTTATAATTTCAATTTATTAATGCCGGCCGTATAATTCACACACACACACACACACACACACACACATATATATATATATATGCGCTAAACATCAAGTGGTTTGTTAATATAGGCTCAATTATTAATTCACGGATAATAAACAAATTAGTTAAAGTTAATTAATTATTTATGGTGCATGCGTCTTAGTTTTCTTAATATGTAATTTTCAATCATGTATATAGCATTGGTAAGTATCCATCAATGAATTTTTTTTCACTATGATCAACAGAAATATTCAAGAATAAAAATTATAAATTTAGAAGATAAAATGAATTTCCTAAATATCTATAAATTAATTATCTATTTCTTATATTAAGAACTAGAAGGAATACTATAAAGAAGTCAAACACAATTTTTTTTTATTAAGAATTAATTTAATTAACTTTTTAGTATCTATAAATTACTAGTTGTCTAGGGAACATCATGTATTCAAAATCGAAGAAGCACTTAAAGTCCATTCTACTAAAATATCCAAAATCAAATTCATAACTGGCTAATATATATAAGGATTAACATATCTGCTTTTGATGTAGATAATTTACTCTACAGCAAGCAAACTAAAACTACGTCGTTTGTTCTTCTATTTTATAAAACATACACATTATACTTTGACGCTAAAGCCTGTCGAGTTGCCAAACACCACATCTTCAGGCAGGTTCCAAAGCAGGCACCCTGCTGCATAAACCAATATGATCAATCATCCAAATGAATAGCGATAATATCATTTCCTTTTGAATTATGATGATTAAAGGAACACTTTCACAACTTAATTTGCAAAGACATGATAGTGGCAACACAGCTGTAAACAGGATCGAACAAGCAAGCTTAGCGAAACTCATGTAAAGTGCGTGCTTAAATTAAGCAGTGAAGCGGGCAGAACCCTGATCAGAGCTAAAGTGGGGAGTAAAGATGCTGCCAGCAATGCATTTCCTGCGGAGGAATTTGCAGGCGTCGCAGGGAGGGTTGGAAGAGGCAGCGGAATAAGGATGAGGTCGAGGGGCAGCCATGAGGAGAAGGAAGGAGGAGAGAAAGTGAAAGAGGAAGAGAGAGAAGCGCTGCAGGGAGGGTGGAAGAGGCGCCACATGTATATGGTATATATATTAGGTGGTGTTTGTTGGATTAAAACAAGAAAGAAAATGATAAGATTTGGATGGAGGAATAAAGTAAGAGAATAAAAAACTTGGAGAGGTTTGGTTTCCTAGGAAAGCACAAGAACAAGAACCGTGGCTCTTCGCGTAAGACTCTTCGCGTAAGACGGTAAAACTGATTTTCTAAGATGAGGCCTCATTAAATACTGTCCCTCCCTTTTAGTTTTCCTTTTTAAATCATAACAGAATCTCGGCGTGTGTATGTTTTATAAAAAAGAACAAACAACTTAGTTTTGGCTTGCTGCAGAGTAAATCATCTGCATCAAAAGTAGATATGTTAATCCCATATATATATATATATATATAGAATTGATTGGTTCATACCCTTCTTTCCAAAACTAGTTTCGGTGTCTATTATTTAAATTTATTTAATTTAAAAATCATTAGTTGTAAAAAGTTAAATTTAGACCATCTTTATCAGGACTGGAATGAACATGGCTCGGTCGTTGTTCTGAGGCAAAGGAAGTTTCCTTATTCTGCCGTCTCTTCGCAAAATGAAACCACTCTCCGCTTCTTCGTCGGAGTTCACCAGAACTGAGTTTGGACAGACAGCGCAGCTTCATCTTTCCTTATTCTGAATTTATGAAGATTTCTGTTTTGAATTTATAGTTAGGAAGATATATATTCGTGTGTGTAAATAGATCATTGACGTGACGTTAAGTAATTGAAAAGTATCTGGAGTCTAACTAATCATAAAAGAATATTCAAACAAGATGAACCAGCTACACACTTTCACACACAAATATGCTAAACATCAAGATATTTTACTATTATATATACGTAACCAACGTTGATTCGTCGACATAATTAGAATAATGTTAATTTGACCCGAAACTACATTTATTATATGTAAGTTTCCTTGAGGCCCTCCAATATGTTTATACCAAAACCCAATGTGACAGATGTCATTTTATTTTATTTATTTAATATACTCCCTTCATCCTTCCTGTCTTGTACATTTATACCATACTACTCCCTCTCTTATGCTTATTATAAGGCACCAACTAACAATTCTCACAAACCAATAAAAACAGTTAAAGTTAATAAAGTTAGCCTACAATTTAAGTAACTTCCAATATTATCTCTACTAATTACACTAAACTCTAATATCATACTCCTTTTGGTCCTTATTATAAGGCACCAACTAGCACTACAAAAAAATTGACTTTCGGCAGCGACAACAGTCCAAAAGTCTCCACCAAAAGTTTTCCGTGGCGACAAAAAAGTCGTTGCTGTTACAGCCGTCGCGGATACTTTTGGCGGTGACATTTCTTTATCGCCACTGAAAGTAGACTTTCAGTGGCGACATTTTGTCACCACTGAAAGTGCATCAGAAGTCGTTGAAATAAGGGTCGCCACTGAAATAAGGGTATCAGTGGCGACAAATGTCGCCACTGAAACATGTATCAGTGGTGACAGAAAAAGTCGCCGCTGAAACATGTTTCAGAAGTGGAAAAAAAATAAAAAAATTAAATGACAAACAATTCAGCGGTGACATTTGTCGCCACTAAAACATGTATCAGCAGCAACTTAAAAAGTCGCGACTGAAACATGTTTCAGTGGCGACAAAAGTCGCCACTGAAAGTCAAAAAAAAATTTAAAAAAAAAATTAATTGGCAAAAAATTCCACAGAATTTTCGATTGTGTAGCACCTAATTTCTAGCAACCAACTCAATGTAATTTAACAAGATGCATACATTTAAGTTCAAACATGGACAACATATCAAAAATTCCAAAAGAAACAACAATCTGAACAAAGCAAAACACTCCCTAAACCAAGAAAGTTTCCAAGTCTTGAGCAGAACCTGATTGTCTCTCCTCACACAACTCTCATAGAAAAATATCCTTAACTTCCCCAATCCTCTCAACAGCTAAATTATTAAGAGCAAATGCTTCAGCCATTAATGAGCCTTTGTTTAAGACAACAAGAAATCTGCAAAAAAAAAAAAAAAGCATTCTACACTATATTAGATACTGATATACTCTACAAGGTACAAAACATGGCAAATTATTTGCTGTATTAACAGTTTACTAGAGTCGAATGTGAGAACTACAGAGAAATATGGAGAAAATTAGGATCGTTTGCCATGTTAACAATCTAATTTAGTCAAAATGTAAAAGGTGCAGATGAAGTTGCACACGGTTCAGTTCAAAATGCAGATACTGTTTATATGAAGGGCTACCCTTTTTAGGTACAATTCTTTTCTGCTCAAGATCTCTTGCTTTACTTATAATTGTTTAATGCAACTTAGTGTATGAAATCAATCTTCAATAAATACAATTATATGTAGTTATAGAAATGGGAGAAATCTTAGATAACTTACCAAAGCATGTAAATATAATGGTAGTAACATCTAGAGGTAGATTTATATCTCCAGGACGATATCTGCAATTATAAAAGGATCTTCATTAGTTTGTGCCACCCATCCATGTCTCTCATTTTGGAATTTCCATGACTCGTAAAAAATAGAATCGAAACTTTCAGGTCAACTTACATTCAGAATCAGTCTTAACCCATTTACAGCCATCATCAGTTCTCTCCTATGTTTCATCTTCCTCATCATGATCATTCCTCTTCGGCATCTTCTTGTCCTTTAAGCACCTCTTCATTGATGTTGATCGAGAATTGTCCTTAAAAGCTACGTGTATAAACAATGAGAGAGATTTTCAGGACACATGATAAAGCAGTACATAGTACTTCAAACATGAAACACAAGTAACAAAATGAAAAGGCACAAGATCAACGAGTAGTGCCTTGATTTGGTCAACTCAATTCAAAATTTAAAATAGACTTGTAGAATGAAAAGGCATAAGATCAACGAGTATATGTATACAATACTTGCATGATATGCGATACAATGCTTCAAAATATACTAAAACAACAACAAAACATTGAATCAAATCATAGAGTTCCTAATTCCGGTGACTATTGCCGCACAGTTATAAGCACTGCTTTGATATATTGGGAGACTGACATACGTCAACACTTGAAGTTTGCTCTTCCTCCATGCCAACAACAAAAAGAAAATCAAGTATTCATATTCATAAGCTTCACTCTTTTAGATTCATACGCTTCAAAAAAAAAATCATATTATTTGCACAACTGGTTTATTCCTATGATTGCCAAAAACCATGAAGATTATTAATCTTCTATTAACAACATGCTCTACCATCCAAAACAAAATAATATTTGATGTATTTGCATACATCCAATACACATATTCAGTGTTCTCAAGAATTCTATCAATACTAAAAATGTAAAATGAAATGAATTGAGCATCACACAGAGAAATTGGAGAAAAGTCATCCATATTGGCCATATGACTGACTACTATGACAAGCTTAACCCAAAATTAAGGAAATCCGTAGCAAAATAATACAAGAATTCCCGTAGTATAACTGATATACACAGTACAAGAATTTCCTGTCAGTGTTCAACAAAAGAATATCAATACAAAGAAGATTAATATATAGAAATCCCTCTTTTGCATACAAAGAAACGCACACACAACCTCACATCAACCAAACAAAGATTCTCGAAAGGTATGCTCAGAGACCAAGAAGACTGCACATGTACAAAGCGAACCAAATCCTCACAAATTAGTGTCAGTGGGAAATCAAAAGAGACCCAACAATACCGAGAACCCAAGCACAATCTAGAAGATTAACCAATGAAAAGAAAGAACTCCAATCCCTAAAATTAACCAATGAGGAACAATCGATCAACAGATTCAAAACTAAAAAAAAAATTACGGTGACAGATTGTGTGGCCAGAAGATTTAAAACTGGATAGAAAAAAAATTGCAGAGAAATAAACCAATGAGGAACAATCGATCATCAACAAACCAGAAAATTAAAAATCCAGAAGCTTCAAATTAGGTAGATTATCATCAGGCAAAAAAGAATACACACCAGAAGATTCAAAACTGAAAAAAAAAAATCGTAGGGTTCGACGGCGCTGTCAGCGGAATGAAGAGATACAAACGCTATGCTTGATTCGCCGCCGTCATTGATGGGGAAGATGCTGTCCGCCGCCGGCGGTTCGGGGATCAACCAGTGTTTTCGGGTTTGGAGGTTTTCACTCTGGATCCGCACGAGCCTAAGAGGACGGAGGAGGCGCCTGAACTGACGAATGAAGCAGAGAAGTCGAATCTGTAGACTAGGTGAAGACCTGCGGCGGAGTTTGAGAGCGAGAGAGGAATGAAGTCCGACTGTCCGACGGCGATGGAGTTGGAGACCTAGAGAGGAATGAAGCAGAGGCGGTCGAAGTGCAGAGCGACTCACAGTGAAGTGAAGAGTGCTGTTCCTAATGCGTCTATTCCTCCCAAGTCCTAAGTAAAACTCCTAACCCTAATTGGAGGGAGGACGAGCCCGCGTCATTAGAATCTGTGGGAAACCAATTTTTTTTTTATTTTTTTAAAAAAAGACTTTTAGCGGCGATATTAAGTCGCCGCTGAAACATACTTTTGGCAGCGACATATGATAGTCGCCGCTGAAAATATAACTTTCAGTGGCGACAATTTATGTCGCCGCTGAAAGTCATATTTTTAGCCGCGACAACACAATGTCGCCACTGAAAGTCATACTTTCAGTGGCGACAAAAATTGTCGCCGCCAAAAGTCAATACTTTCAGCAGCAACTCTCTTGTCGCCGCTGAAAGTCGACTTTCAGTGGCGACATTTAAAGTCGCCGCCAAAAGTCACCACTGAAAATCTTTTTTTTTTGGTAGTGTAGCAAGTTTATTTGGTCTTTTTTATAAGGCACTTGCTTGTTCTCAATGAGCATTAATTATTTGTTTCCATGTCTGCCCATAACTAATGAAGATAATGTATGAGAGTAATAATTAATATAATATTAAAGTTTAGTGCAATTAATAGAGGTAATATTGAAAGTTACTTAAATTATAGGGCAGCTTTATTGACTTTAATTGTTTTTATTGATTTGTGAGAAAAGTTAGTTGGTGGCCTAACCAACTTCTTGAACTTGAACTTGAAATATAAAGTTTAAGTGATCAAACTTCTTTTCACTATGACTAACACCTATATATTGTCTGTCGGTGGCCTAACCTGTTTTACTTTAATGTTAATTTATGACTTTTCAATCTTCTCTGCCCCAAATGAATCACACTATTAATTAAAAAATAATTTTGGAAAATCTTCAAAAATCTTGATTAATTTTAATTTAATTTCTTAAACTCAAAAAAGTAGCTAACAGTGCTTTATAAAAAAGATTGGAGTAATATATTCTTCTGGCCTTACAAATTCAAACTTTGTTTTTTCTTGTGTGCTGAAGATTTGAAACTTTGTTACCTCTTCGTCTTGATTGAATATAATAATGGACCAAACTTATGTTAAGTTTCTTAGGTCTAGTAAAGGAACTAACTACTGCTACCTGAATTTATTTTTACAAGCAAGCACTTACACTCTGTTAAACCAACTAACCTTTTAAAATGGATTATTCATGAAATTTTCTTGTGTTTTAAAACTTACGATTCAATGATTTTTCAAGAGAGTCATTGGATAATTAAAGGACGCTCATTTGTCCTTCAAATTTGTGCCACACAGATACATTCACATCAATCAAAGAGTTTCCACAATTTGATGAAACCATACGAGGCTGTGGATCTTTGGGGTTAACGGTGGTCTAACTGGATCTCTTTGGGGTTAAGGGCTTATATATGTGGAAATGTAATTTTAGTTGGCTTACTGAAACTAATGGATCTAAGCAATTTTACATAACTTTAGTCCAATAATAATGTCTTCATATTTATGGGATTTTTTGTGGCAGGATCGATCTAGGTAAACGATGAAAGAATTAAGTTAATTATAAAAGGGTACATGAACGGGCCCTAAAAAAACTCAGTTTTCATACACAACACAAAAACACTAGGACTCTGGAGGATTTCATACACAGGAAAACTAAAACACGAATTCATGTATCACTGAGTAATTAATTATTCTCCAAACAAGGGCAATTTCCCGATTATTTTGGTCCTTGCAATTATTTATAGCTAATTATTTCCGAACTATGGAAGACCCTCACGAGCAACTCGCAGAAGGTAGTATCGAAAGGCTAAATTGTAATAAAACGAATTTGCTTCTTTCTTTTAGTAGTACTTTTTAAACTAAAGGGCTCATAGTTTTTAATCATTAATATTCTCATATTTATATATGTGTGTCTGTATATATATCAATATATATTTTACCTCACTGCAAATTAAAGGTTCTCTTGAGGAAGAAGCTAGCAATTATTTAATGCTTTCAGAATACACTTACCTACATGAATATAGATTAATCTATATATGATCTCTCTCTCTCTCTCTCTCTCTCTCTCTCTCTATATATATATATATATATATATATCTCAAGAAATGGTCAAACGTAACAAACTATATTAATCAAGATACCTTCTATTCTGTAATTATATCTATCTTGTTTGTCACCAAATTTAAAATGCCAAATGATTGAGTTCTCCTCCTCTGACTTTGACTTTGAATTGTTAAAACCTAAGGAGTACTTGAAGTTTCCACGCTGCTTCATCGAATTTAAACAACTTTTTTTAAAAATGTACCAAATCCATATGCACAAGCGCTGTGTACAGAACACAAGGAAAAGCTTACAATACATATATAAACAAAGTAATAATAATTGGTGTGTGAGAAAAAGAAAATGTACGTAACAAGGCCCAGATCTCTGTTCAAAAGGAATCCTGAAGCTCTTTCGCAGCCACCAGAGGGACCAAATTTAGGGTTCTTAGTCCTCCAAGATGAAGAAGCTGAGTCATATTGCTGTTTTGGTTGCGTGAAGAAGGGCATCTCAAACCTGCCATTCCCACAGAACAGGAACTTAACTGTTACTTTCCCAGTGCAAGGTGGTGGACTTGCCACCATACTTTTCATAGATCGAGTTATGTTCATTCCTGTTCTTAATCAGCCTTTGTCTTCCAACCTCTACTACGTTATACAGAGGAAAGGGAAGCGTCAAGGGTATGTTTAAGTCTCCCCCCCCCCCCCCCCCCCCATATTTAGTTCGCTGCATATTCACTTTAAGGGTTTCATGTGCAGTGAAGCAAGTATATGTTCTAAGGAAGAAGACTTGGGCTCATTCTTGTGCTGCAATTACGTCCTAGATGTCGAACCACGACCTTTAAATCCCGGTAATGAATATCAACAATTTGAGATAATTAAAAAGCCTTCTGCATTTCGAGTCAGATCTGTTGCCAAATCTGTTGCATCAGATGGGTTCCCTCCTCTCTTCTTGAGGAGACCGGGTTGGACTCTTTGCACCAGAACACCCCACCATTATCATCTGAGTGAAGCTTTGGGTGTAAACCATGCCTTACGAGCCAAGTTACCGCCTTTCACCTTCTCTTCATCATCATCTGATCGCTGCTCTGAGCCGGTCGTGGTCAGAAAATGGTACTGCCCTTTCATGTTTGTCAAGGAAGAAGGAATGAATGTGAAGGAGCAGATGAAGAGGTCAGTCTTCTATGAAATGACACTTGAAAGAAGGTGGGACAAAGTTTTCTCTAAGAAAAATGAAGAAAATAGTATTGAAGTGTTTGTGAATGTTGTGGTTAAAACTGAAGTTGCAGGTCTAGGTGATGGGAGAGAAGCTGTTTTGGAAGAAGGGAAATTTGATGAAGTGTATGTGTTGTGGTTTAAGAGTGAGGAGAATGGAGAGAGAAAAGTAGGGTTAAGCATGGCTACTGTGGAGAGGATGATATGGGAAGAAGAAAGAAGTGAATGGGTGGGAAGGAATGATAAGAGAATTGAAAGAGTGGAGAATTTTGATGGAAAGAGTAATGAGTGGGAAAATTTTGAGTTTTATGTGATGGTGGAAAGTTTTGTGTTGAGGAGAATGGATGGAAGTGTGGTGTTAACTTATGATTTCAGGCACACAAATCATGTTCACTGTAAGTGGAATTGATTTCTTGTTATCAATTCCCAAGTCCTCTTTCTGGATGTCCTTAAATTGGTTAATATAAAATATAAAATGTCCGTGTGTTGAAGAAGGTGCGAAAATTGCAGGAACAAGAAAGAAAGAATAGTAGGGTTGAGAATGGGCATTATTATTTATTATTTTTTGAGTGAATGAAAATATAGAAAAAGGAACTTTCTTAAACTATCTTAAACACAAGTTAAAACTCTCCCCAAATATCACTCTCATCTCCATTATAATAAGTTATATTTTTGGAGGAAAATGTGGTCCTTATTATAGGTCACCTAGTATAATATTAATTACATCTTTCTAAGATTGTCGCTATTTAAAGTTTGATATGATTTTCATTTTTTCCCTTTTCAAGATGTAATTCATAGTTTTAAATAAGGGTAAATTTGAAATCTCTTTTATTTTTAACCAAATTTAAACTTAATTACCTCTCCTTCGATCTCGTGAAGTAGTTGAAGTTGGCTTATCATAGGAGACCAGAGTGGTATATATGCAACTTGAAATTAATTTTTGTCAATATAAATGCCCCTTCTTCCAAACTGTCCCCCTGGATAAGTGTTTGATTATTAATTACCAGAACATCACCAAATTAGGTGCAAGTGGGATTCTAATAATTCCATTGATCATTATTCTCAGCTTCATTATCGCTCTGGGTTTACTTTTTCTTGTTTCTTTGTTTAAGTTTTTTTATTTGGCCCCCAAAAAAAAAATAACAAACGAGACAACAGAACACATATTATTGTATTATTTGGTTTTTACCTTTGGAGGGTTGTTCGTGCCAAACTTACATTGAATGCAGTTAATAGAAATAGTCAATACAGTTGAAGGTCAAATTCAGGGGCGGAGCCAGGAATGGAAATTAGGGAGGCAAAAATTACAGAATAAAACCTAATGGAGTTAGCATTTGAAATTAGGGGCGAAAATTACAAAATTTCACCCAAAATCCTAAGAAATTATGCTTTAACCTTATAAATATTTCAATCTTTCATTTTAGTCCCTCCATAAGCCTTTTAAATAAGGACTAAAGTGAAAATTTTTAAATTTTTATGAGGCTAAAACATAATTTCTGAAAATTTTGGGTTCACTTCTGTAATTTTAGGGGGGCGGGGGCCACCCCTAGCCCCCGTAATTCCACCCTTGGTCAAATTGGCATAAATCAACATCTAGATACATATTCAGATTTTGTTATTATATCTTGTTGGAATATATTTGGTTCAACCTTAATGGATTAGGGCCTAAGCCTAATGCAAATTAAAATAAGCAATTAAGTCTCCACTAATTAAATAATTATGTAAACCTTCATATTTAATCAAAGGGCTAATTAATGAAGAATAAAGCACTAATGTTCATAATTAATCAACAAATCAATAGCAAATGTAATTAAGGGTTAATAAATCCTATAAATAAGCTTAATCCTCTTGTAAATGAATGAGCCAATGAGAAATCAAAGAAATGAACTCAATCCTTGTGAAATTAAATACACCAATAGGAAAATTAAGATATGGGTTAAGGGTAAGGATTAAGTTTGAATAAACACAAAATCAAATCTAAAGGCTAGGGATCAAAGTAAGAGGATAATATAAAAATTTGAGATAATATTAAAAAATACTTCAATTAATCAAGCACATGGGGTAATTAATGCAAAAATGGAAGAGGATAAGGAGACAGAGGGGGGTCGGATTTGGGAGAGAGAAAGAGAGAGATAGAGAGAGAGGAATTATAATATGATTTCTTTTAAAACACATGTTGAATTAAAAAAATAAGATGCTAAATCCAATGTAAATAAAATTGACCAATGGGAATCTTTTATGCATAATTTGTGTCTTCAAAAAAACACAAATCAACCTAAGCCATTGATTATGGAAAATGATCCAAAGGTTGAAATCCTTGGACTTTTCCTATTAATAGAGGGCAACTCCTACACAATTCTTCACACCAAATCAACCCCAAGTGGTGATTTCTAAGAGTGGAGAGTGAAGCAAGGAGGAAGGAGTAGCAAGAGTCTTCAAGAGGTAAGCTTACTTTTAGTTTTCTAGTATTTAGTTTTTATAATTCTTAGTATAAATGTTAGTTTAATCTAGAAAATAGGTAAAATAATTTCCCATAAGTGTTTTTAGGTCTCATTGCATTGAAAGATGCTTGACGAGGTAAAAACATATTGGGAAGTAACTTTTAGGATTAATGGAACAAGTTAGAGCAAAATAGATAAATTGTTTAGTTTTGCTAGACTATTGGAGTCAGTCAGATAGAGGACATTATTTTATATATAATTTTATCTTCAAAAATTATGAAATGATTCATGGTTATAGTAGACATGTATATATAGCTTTCCATTGATATAAATTATGTATCAATTAGAGGTCTGTAGAAGGAGACAACAATTCCTAAAGTTGGGCTACGTTTTCTAGAAAAATTCTGGGCAAGGGCTGCAAAACGTAAAACTGGGAATGATTACCATATTTTCAGAGAACACCATCATGTTTCCTCAAAAATAGACATGCTAAGGTTTCCAAGGAATTTTACGGAATCTCGTTTCAATTTTGGTGGAATTAGTTATGATTTTTCAAATTTATCGAAAAATTTGCCCAGAAATACTGAAACAACGTTTTTTTTTAAACGAAAATTAAGGGATATAATTGGAATAATAAATCCTCCAGGGGTAAAAAGGTTATTAGTGGTTAAAATATCTCTTAGGATATTATTTGTAAGAGAATAATGCGGTAAATGCTATTATAGGCTATCCAAGAGACGTACTAAACCGACGGATATACCGCTAAACTACACGGATTGAGGTACGGACGTGTACTGTAACTCTAACTCTGATACTTCTTATATGCTTATATGTGATATATGATTTCATAGAGTCATGGACAAGACTTGGTCTGGGGTCATGCACCGTGGCTAAGACTCTGTCTTAAGTCACTGTATATATATTCAGCTTTATACGGGTTATAGTCTTGATAACGCTGTTGAGTTTTCCTAGCGCTAAGGGCACGAGGAGCTGTTGCGGCACTGGTTAGTGCAAACGTGGTTGACTTTATATGTGCTGTGTGCTATGTACTGTTATTGTATTGACATTACATCTGCTGTGTGCTTACATATTGTTGTAACCTTACATCTGATGTGAGCTATGTATTGGTTAATGTTCTAATGTAATGAATATTTGTCATACATATTTGGTCATACTAGAAGCATGGGGTTAACCGTTACCTGAGGTCCAATGGGCATTGGACCTCAACACTTACTATAGCTTCAGCATTTGGAGGACCGAGGGCCAACGACAAGGGTAAGCAGCCCGTGTGAAGACCTGGCCGAAGTTTATGTTTTTGGATTGTATAATATTTTGTAATATTGGGATAAATGTACCACTATTATAACTGACCATGGTTAATATTTTGTGACATACTCATCAGTTACTCACTCTCTTGAATTGCTCCGATGCGCCACTTTGATAAAAAATTTTTTTTTTCTGTTTTTGAAAAATGGGATGTTACAGTTCTTATAGTTTGTTAATTTAAAACAACTCAAAGGATTTTGGGGTTATATTCTTAGCAGTTTACAAAATGTTTTAATACCAAACATCATAAAGGAAATGGACACAAATGAATAATAATAAGATCAGATCAAACCCTCAATCTCAAAAATAATGAATATAAATCCCAAAACACAATGAAGCTCACTAAATAAACAAAGCAAAAATTGGACAGAGAGAGAGTGTGTGTACGTAACAAGACCTCGATTACATTTCAAAAGAGATCCTAAAGCTCTTATGTAGCCACCAGAGGGACCAAATTTAGGCGTCCTCGTACTCCAAGACGAAGAAACTGAATCATATTGTTGTTTTAGTGGCTGAACACTACCCAAAAAAAAAAAAAAGGGGGGGGGGGGGGGACTTTCAACAGTGAAATTTGGCGTCAACTTTTAATTTTAAACCCGTCTGCTCATTATTATTTTGTGGTTGAGATGCTTTGCTTAATGGAGGAGATTAGGTGTCCCATGCAATTAATTAAATATGCACATGGGTGATTAGGTGTCCCATGCAATTAATTAGAGATATATATGTGTTCCCCCACATTTAATTCTTCAAGCATATGTGTCCTCTTTAATTAATATGGTGCCATATGGACTTAGTCTAGTTGCTTCTTGAATGATCATGTGATAAAAACATTTATTCTTCAATTTCCTTCTCCTCTATGCGCGTGATTTCAAGAAGCAAGGGAATTCAATGAACTTAATATCTTCTTCTTGATTCCTAAGATTATACCTGTGTCCATGGTTAATAATATTATCATTAAAGTCACCATTTAAAGTCAAAGATATTTTTGCTAATACTCCTCTTAATCTGGAGTTGGCTCCCATCCTCTTCCCTTCCCATCCTCTTCCTATCCTCTTCTTCATCTCAACCGTTAGATTGAAATATCAACGGTTTAGATTTAATCTTTTATAAAAAAAATTAATAAAATATTAAATTTTTAATAAAATATTAATAAAATATTTAAAATAATATTTTTATAAAAGATTAAATCTGAACAGTTGAGATTTCGATCCAACAGTTGAAATGAAGAAAAGGATGGAAAGAAGAGGATGGAAGCCAAATCCCTTAATCTTGCCATGTGTATGTGTTACTTTCAAAGCATAAATGCTTGTTTGCTAATAATTTCCCTACTTGCCATGTGTCCACATTGTTGAACTATATCTCCTATCTTCTTATGCCATTTTACAATAATTATCTCTTATTAGCCAATAAGATAAAAACAAATACCCCTGGCCTTAGATTTAATAAGAATCCCATATATCTCAATAATATAATATTGATTAGCTTCATACAATAATTTACATGAAAATCTTGTCACAACCTAATTCTCTCAAATCTCTAGGTTCTAAAATTCAGGATATTACATAAACCTAGAAGCAAGCAACAAGCAAGAAGCCTCACATTATTTCAATTCACAAGCGAGAAAGTGCGACTCAATTAATCTTTCCTCAAAAAAGTAACCACCAACATCATCTTCATAGTCATCTCTTAAAATGCCATAGTTCCCATACCCACCTGAAATTTCAATTTCTACTATCAGAACTACCAATTCAGTAGCCTCAGATCATTCTTCATCTGGTTTTAGGATTGATACACTTTTTTGAAAAGAGTAAAATCTGGAGAAATTTACAGAGGCGTCAATTAACGGATGGCTTCACTTTAAATTTTCAGAGTCATTTCATCAAACACCAAGCATACACATAAGAAGCAAAATCAACATAAACACAAGTCAACAAGAAATTGAAGAAAACTCCAAGTGATAAAACAGAACAGGCCACTACAGAGAAATTATGCGATTCAATCTCACTTACAAACAACTGGCCTGATGTTCTTGCCGTGGATCTACTCGATTTTCAACTCTATTTGTTGCGCAAGTCGCGAAAAATAGCCTCTAGGGTTACCTTCAAAGGCGGATCTGTACATGGTTGGGCCATTTCCACCGGGAGCTTTCGTAATCTTTCCGCCAATAGAACCACCACCACCAGCGGATCTACAGCAGCGTATAACTGCATAGACGAGAACAAGAGCCACACCTCCGATAACTAAATGCCTAACCTCAACATTTTCTTTTGCCGCACCATTCACATCTACTAACAAATCCTTAGTAGTCGCACATAAATTTCTAGCTCTCTCGTACCAGTTCGTGCTATTGGCTCTCTCTAACAAAATTTTTGAGCTCTCAGACCAATTCACGCTTTTGGTTCTCCCTAACAAATTTCTAGTGCTCTCAGACCAATTCACGTTTTTGGCTCTCTCCAGAAAATCTTTACAGTTCTCAGACCAATTCACGTTTTTGGTTCTCTCTAACAAATCTTTCACGCTCTCAGACCAGTTCATGCTTTTGGTGCTCTCGAACCAGTTTTTGGTGCCCTCGAACCAGTTCATATTCCTACTCCCACGCAAGGAACCTGTCGTTCTTAAAAATGCTTTGCAGCCATGGATGGAAGTCACAGTTTCGGTAGTGAGGTCGTCGGCGATGACGCTGCTTTATGCTTCATGAGCCCATCGCACAGATCCCATGACGTGTCGATCTTTTATTGCTAGTGCTAAGTATTTCCTCTCTCTGTCCCCTTTTTTTCGACTCTCTTATACTTATGTGCTTATTTATGTGCTTATACCTCTAATTAGAGGGTGTAAGCGATTTTGTTTATTTTTTTTTTATATTCTATTTATTTAGATTTAAATCATATACTGTTTTATGAGATGTTTTTTGCATCCAGTATCTCAAATTAATTAATTTTCGGTTCTGTATTTATCTGTAATATCATGAAAATTAATTAATTGAGATACTTAGTACAAAAAATATCTCAGAAAGCAGTATATGATTTAAATCTAAATAAATAGAATATATAAAAAAAAATTAAAAAAAATTGCTTATACGAGGTTGATGACTTCTCATTTTTAATAGATTTAAGATATATTTTAATATATTTGAGAAGTCATTATTACTAATTTAAAGAGATTTTATTGAGATTTTAAGAAATATCAATTTGGATACATTATTTAGGGGATTTCAATTTAAAATAAAAGTTTTTGAGTTTAGGAAATAAATAATAGTAGTTCAGTTTATTTAAAAAAAAAAAAGAGAGAGAGAGAAATAAAAATTCAGTTTTATTGTTATTATTATTATTAGATAATTGTTTTATTTCCTTTTCTTTTACTATATGTTTTTTTTTTTCGATGAATCAGATGCATGTAGGAAGGAGGATCAATTGAATTGAAGATAAGGATTGAATAGGAAGTGGGCCCACAAAATTAAAGGGAATGGAAATTGTAAACCAAAAAAAACAATTGAGGTGGCTGGACTTGAGGTGCAGCGTTTTGGGGGAAAATAAAAGACCTAAATGCATTTTGAATTGGAGATTGAGAAACGCACAGGACGCGGCTGAACTGGAAGGAAAAAAGAAGAATAAAAAAAGCAGAGGCGGCTGGATTATAGAGAGGGAGGAGACGCACGACTAGAGACGAGAGGGCGAAGTGAAATAGAGATCCAGAGCAGCGCTGCGTTCGTCCACATCCACCTTCTTCTTCCTCTCGCTGGCGGCATCATCCACTATTCTTCACAGTTGAGAGGAGAGGCGCTGCACGATTCTTCAACATCATCAGCGTTTTCTTCTCAATGCTCTATTTTTATTCCTTCCCCTTTGATTTCCATTATTGATCAAATCTGATTTTGTGTGGCTGTGCTGAATTAGATTTTTGTTAAAGCCATGTTTGGCTATTTTCTCTTTGCAACCTAGAGGAACTTTGAACTTATAAGTGTGGATTAGACTTTGTTTTTATTAATTAGTTATAATTAATATTAATTTTGGTTACTTAATCTTGTCTAACTTTATCTATTTAGTGATTGGCCATCATTAAATATGAATTTGAGAATTAGAATTCACCTTGACGAAAGGAATTTTAATTAAGTTCTGAGATTAAGTAATATGGGATTAAATTACGATTTAATTTGTGATTAGGATAGACATATACATAATTGCCCCATATAATTGTTGAAGAGTGTGTTTGAGTTTTGTTGCCCATTGAGTAATTATGTTAGACATAACAAAATATATGCAAGAGATGGTTGTAAGTGGACCGACAGGCACTTATAGCTATTTATACTTGAGATTAACAAAATTGATATTAAGGCTAATTAAATTAGTGAAATCAAGGTTTATGAAGTTAATAAGGGATTAGTGACTTTGGGTTGCTCATTTGATTATTGTGGTGGTTTCTTTATTTTAATTTTAGTTTAATTATTTTTTCTTAATTAAATTCAATTTAGTTTGCTCAACTTAAAAGAAAGTGTAAAATTAATGTTTAACCGAAGTTTGTGATACCAAGTCCTCGTAGGAACGATATCTTACTCACTCTTTATTACTTGGAACGGTCCGTGCACTTGCGGAGTTTATAGGTTATAAATTTTTCCCTATCAGAGATATAAGCATATAAATAAGCACCTAAAGCACCAAATGTGGACTCCTTTTTTTGGAACTTTTTTGTTACACTATTTTAATATCGGAATAATAAAAATAAAACCAAATCCAGCAACTTGGTGAATCTTTTCATTCTTTTCATACACGCTCATAATGAGCGATATTTTCTTTTTTCAATCAACGTAGAGTATTTTTAAGTTATTTTAGAGTTGCTCCTAATATTTATTAAAGATTAAAGCCCTCCTAATAAATACGTTGTCCGATATTAAAGTTTGGATTCTCATTCGTACGGGTGAAATCGCTTACAATTTCAATTAATAACTTGTTAATATATTCTTAATATTGTTTTATTTTTTTCGCCATTTTTACTATTGGATTATACACTACTATATGGTTCTCTTTTTTATGGACAAAAAGGGTTATATTATATGGAAAATCATAGTGAAATCTCAAGGTACGGAAATAATAAAAAAAAAAGTCTTATACCAAATTCTCGTCACAAAATAGTCCTTAGATTAGTCTCTACTATTTGACAAACTCATAAGTATTGTAAAGTGTTTTGGGTTTTTATGAATACCATAAAAAATTACAGTTATAAATTATAAATTCTGCTGCATAGTGATGAACGAAAATTTTAGTTTTTCCTACTTTGCGCTTGAACGCACCCAAATTAAATCAATAGGCTTGAATTCGCTTTTCTTTCAAAGTCAAAGGGATGTAATTGGCGATATGGTTGTGAGAGCAGTACTGGGTATTTTCAATAATCCTAAGGAAGTTAAGCATATTGTCAATGGTACTAATATTGCGTTTACACCTAACGTGGACGTGCCTCAGTCTTTTCGTGATTTGCAACCTATCAATTTGTGTAATGTTGTTTACATGCTGGTGACTAAGGTGTTGGGTAATTGTCTGAAACATATTATATGGAAAGTGGTGTCTCCTAATCGGGGCAGTTTTGTTGCTGGCTGGTAGAGCTCAAAAAATATTATCCTGGTACCAGAAATTATTCATTCTATGAGAACTAAAAGGTGGAAGAAAGTTTTCTTGGCTATTAAGATTTTTGATACAGCCAGTTGGGGGAAGGGGGAGGCAGGGCTCAAACTTTGGATAAGGAGGAAGGGCAGCTCCTAAGGCTGGTCCTAGTGCCATCACGCTACGAGGCGCTTGGCTCTTGACTATTAAGATTGATATGGAGAAAGTGTGAGTGGGGTTTCGATGGTCTTTTGTCCCGGAGTGTTTACAAGACTTGGGTGACCCAACGATATTTATGGACAGTGGCAGAACCAAAAACTTATTTTAACCCAGCTTAAAATATAAATATATTGAACTATTTACTAAATAGTATATCATATAATATTAAAATACAAATAAATAATAGCCGATAATTATAAATCAAAACAAGATATAAGATAATACTAACATTTTCAATAAGTATCTCAAACAAGAATTTTACTTTCTTCTCACTGCCTCCTGAGTACTGAACCAAACATTGTCTTTATAGAAAAGATAAGAGATTAGCTGAGGCCAAATTATTATTTTGTATAAAATATCATTTAATAAATATATATATATATATATATACTAACAAATTTTAGAAGGTTAGCTGGGATCAGCCGAGGCCAAGGCCCCAGCTAGCTAGGTCATGGTTCCACCACAGTTTATGGACCTAGTGTGGCATTGTATGTCGTTGGTGGATATGAGAATTCTATGGAATGGTACCAGAGGGTCTTCCTTTTCACCTAAGAGGGAAATCGGTTGCTTTTTAAGTTAAAAAGAAATGGTACTGCTATTTCCTACTTGTTCTTCGCGGATGATCCAATTCTTTTTGCTGAGGCTTCATCGGACAGGCTGTGATCATAAAGGCGTGTTTGGATGATTTCTGCTCAGTTTCTGGTGATGAGAAAGTTTGTGACTCTAAATGTAGAATATTTTTCTCAGAGAATGTTAATCATATCCGATGTCAGGAGATTAATGATTTTTTGGATTCTCAGTTACACTGGACTTGGGTAAGTATTTGGGGGTCCAATTCATCTCACTAGGTGTCTAAGAGCACTTATCAACATGTACTTGATAAAATGGATCGTCGGTTAGCTAGGTGGAAGATTAATACTCTGTCGATGGCTGCACGTAATACTCTGTGTGCTTTTCTTCAATCTTTGATCCATAAAAGACTTACATAACCAAAAGCGAATACATTATCTTCTCTCACCGAATGCAAAACAATGCTGATCAAATTAAACAAGATATGTGCTCTATGTCTCATGGAATATCCACAATCAATGCTTCTTCATTTCGAAGTTTGACACCTAAACAAGAATTCTCCATGAAGATAGGCTTGTTTAATTCGACTTCCAAAATTTAGAATATAACCCTGCAGCATTAGAAGAAATTAGTTTCGTTAAAAGAGAGACTCAAAATAAATGGACAAGAATTATAGCTTGCATAATACATCATGTTTAATTAAGTGTACCGTTATTTTGTTTCAAAGAACCTATTTTTCCATATATACGGTTTATATATATAAATTTAACAGGCGACCCAAAAAAAAAAAAAAAGTGCCATCAATATAAAATGAAATAATTATAACTAACACTTATATATTATCAATATTATTTGAATCTTAATCCCGGCATTAGGGTTGAGCAAGAAACCTATAACCCGGTGAACCCGCCCACAACCCTGTGTAATTGGGTCACTTTTAGCCCGCCCAAAAAGACCCATAATGGGGGTTAAAACCCGCTCATTTAAGAACTAAATGGGCGGGCTATGGGCACACTTTTGGGTTGCCTATACCCGCCTATTAAGTATTTTTATTTTATTTTATTAACTACCATAACCCTAATAGGTATTGACTCTCACTCTCTGTCTTTCTCTATTTGCCTATTCAACTTGCAAGTCATCACAACTGACCAGAACAAGAGAATCAGAGTCTATAATCTTCGTGGGTCAGCATTTGTAGGTGTCTTCTTCATCCCCTAAACCAGAATAAGAGAACAAGCCCAGGTCGTGCTATTTGAATGTTATTTCATTAAATTTTCATTGATTTGTTCCTCCATCTCTACTTTTTGTTCCCTTTAAATTTATGTGATTCAGCTTTTATTTCCAAAAGAATTATTTTTTCTTATTTAAATCAATCTTCTAACTAATACATCACGTCCCAAATAATCCAAATGATTTCAAATATCTTGCAATATGTGAAAGTTGTCATGAATTTGGATGTGTGTTTAATGCTTATGTATGTTTTTTCTCAAAAATTAAACAACTCAAATGTAAATGGGTTACCCAAAAGCCGATAAAACTTGCCCATTTATATGTTAACCCATTTGCATGGGTTTAGATGGGTTGAGGTATGGGTATGGGTATGGGTTAACCCATACCCATTTAAAGTTAAATGGGTGGGCTATGGGTTAGGGCATGAGCTGCCCAACCTGCCCATTGCTCTGCCCTACTCAGCATTTTTTTTAAGGTTTACTTTTTTTTATTTGATATTATGCCTAAATAACTTGTCAAATAACAACATCTTTCATCCATTATATATAACAAGTTTGAAAAAAGTATATCTTATTGGGTAATTATCATAAAAGACTTGAATAATCAAAAGGGAATACATTATTTGCTGTCACGGAATGCAATAATAATATTAATCAAACAAGATGCTCCGTCTCATGGAATCCACAACCAATGCTTTTCCATGAAGATAGTTTTATTTCATACGACTCCCAAGTTTAGATCATGTTACCCTGCATTAGAAGAAATAATCAATCAGTAACATCAAATTAAAAGAGAGACCCAAAGATGAATATAATGGACACAAATTATACCTTGCTTACATGTTTAAAACTTCAAGCCATGTCTCTCCAGCTTCTCCCGACAGATAGTATCAAATCGTTCAACCATATCAGTGGTGAGTAAATTTTTCCAATCACCCACTCGTCCACGTCGGAAGAAAACCTTATTCTCTATCCCTACCCAGGAACGTTCAGTTCTATTCACTTCAAGACTGCTCAAATTCTCAAAACTACACAGCTTCAATATGTTACCCACAACATCACCACTTTCTTCCTCTTGAGAAAAGCCATACCCTATAAACTCAGCTAGCTGCTTCAAAGTCCTGACTGGATCACTCTTCAACTCCTCAAATGTCAAGAATAGCACCTTCCACGGACTCTCTATGCTCTCCTTATAATACCCCAACATGTGGTCCCAAAATGGCCCATAAATGCTCAGTCCTCCACAAAAATCCTCAAAGAAATCCTTGAGTGAAGGGCATTCATGGCTTTCTGGTGTTACATTATTTATAAAATGCCAAAGTGAGATTAGAATGTCCTTAGGGTTTCTACACAAGTACACTATCTTACACCGTGACTGCTTCATGGACTCTGGCAACAAAGTATATGGGATATGTGACGCCAAGATCCTCGGCGATGACGAAGAAGAAAATGAGCTCAGATTCGGCGTATCTTGAAGCATTAGGAGTATTAGAAATTCAAACTCAATTCCACCGCCAATCAAGAAGCAACGTGTTACATGAGGAGGATGTTGCCAAATAGGAGAAAAGCAAATTTGTTCTCTTCCACCTCCAGCTTGATAATGGAATACAAAATTGATTAGTGGAAGATATGATAAATGATAAAGTAGCAAAGCATGATTATTTCCACTACTGGATAATTAATTAAATAAAAGAAATATCCTGATGATTGTGGGTACGTGTGGGAAAAATGCTGAAGAGCTATCAAACAAAATGGATAAAGAAAGCAATTCATAATAAAATATTGTGTATAATTGGAAGCATGCGGCTGAAAATGGGAAAGCAATAAGGAGGCAGTGGAAGACAAAGGCGGTGTAACAAATAATAAAGTATTTGTATAGTCGGTTTACTTGATCTATATATAGGTGTGTTGTATGTGGGTGTGTCAGACGAGAAAGAGAGATTGAGAGATTAAGAGAAAAAATAGAGTGCTGAAGCACTTAGTGTGAGAAGTGAGTAAAATTATTTTGTGCGAAGAATTATTCTGTGAGAGTGAAAGTAATATTGTTGTATACTCGTTTGTTTGTCTCATAATAAAATCTTTGTTCTTCATCAGTCTACACTTCCCATTTCTAACAACTGGTATCAGAGCAAGGTCAATAAAATGGCGGAGATGGTGCAACCACAAATTCCTAAATTGTCGAAAGGCAATTATGGGAACTGGAGCATTCAAATGAAGACGTTACTAGGTTCCCAAGATATATGGGACCTAGTTGAATATGGATACACAGAACCCGCTGATGAAACCGCTGAAGCAGCTTTGACAGACGCTCAGAGGAAGACGCTTAAGGAGTCCCGGAAGAAGGACAAGAAAGCTCTATTCTTGATTTTTCAAGGTGTTGATGAATCAACCTTTGAAAAAATATCAGATGCAAAAACTTCCAAAAATGCATGGGAGCTTTTGCAAAAATCTTGTGAAGGTGTTGACAAAGCCAAGAGGGTACGACTGCAGCCACTCAGAGCTGAATTTGAGAATTTGAAGATGCAGAATACGGAGCCAGTTACAGATTATGTCTCACGAGTGCAAAAGGTGGCTAAAGAAATGAAAAGAAATGGGGAGACTCTTGATGATGTCAGAATAGTAGAGAAGATTCTGCGGTCATTAACAAGAAAGTTTGACTATATTGTTACCGCCATTGTAGAAGCCAAAGATTTGTCAATCATGTCCATAGATGAACTTGTGGGTTCTCTTCAAGCCCACGAACAAAGAATGAATTTAAATGAAGGTTCTAGCAATTTGGAGCAAGCTTTGCAGTCCAAATTATCACTAAAAGAAAATCAAGCCAGTAGCAGCAGTTATGTACGTGGCAGAGGAAATCGTGGTGGATATAGAGGTGGATATAACACCCGAGGATGCTTCAATGCTCGAGGTGGTCGTGGTGGACGCGGTGGATATGGCCGATCAAGTACATCAGAATATGAACGAGGTCAAGGGTCATATAATCGAGGTCGTGGCCAAAGTCGAGGTCGAGGATTCTTGTCCAGAGGAGGAGGCAGATATCAACAACGAAGTGATAAATCCCAATTGCAATGTTATAATTGCAATAGATTTGGCCATCTTAGTTATGAGTGCAGAGATGCTGCTAAAGTTGAAGGGAGAAGTCATTACACAGCAGATAGAGTACAACTTGATGAACCAACTGTCTTGTTCACTTACAAAGGTGAAGAAGAAACTGGAGAAAATGTGTGGTACCTTGATACTGGAGCAAGTAATCATATGTGTGGTAAAAAGGAGTTGTTCACAGAGTTAAATGAAGGGATCCAAGGAGAAGTCACATTTGGTGATCACACAAAAACTGCAGTTAAAGGCAAAGGTAATATTATGTTTTTTACAAAGAATGGAGATAGAGGATACATCACAGATGTCTATTATATTCCATCTTTGAAGAGTAATCTCATCAGTATTGGTCAATTATTGGAGAAGGGATATGACATTCATTTGAAAGATAGCTCTCTCACCATGAAAAACCAGAAAGGAGAATTGATAGCGAAAGTTGAAATGACGAGCAATCGTCTATTCAAGATGAATATACAGACAGATGGATTCAAATGCATGAAGTCTGCCGTTGAAGGTAGTTCATGGTTGTGGCATCTCAGATTTGGTCATCTTGGATTCACTGGCCTGAAGCTGTTGTCAAAAGCAAAGATGGTGACCGGATTGCCAACAATAAATCCTCCAGATCAACTATGTGAAGCGTGTATGCGAGGAAAACAACATAGAATAAAATTTGAAGTTGGCAAATCATGGAGAGCAAAAAGACCACTGCAACTAGTTCATTCGGATATAGCTGGCCCGCTTGATATTCCTTCACTTGGAGGAAACAAATATTATATCACATTTATTGATGATTTCAGTAGAAAAGCATGGGTGTATATTCTCAAAGAAAAATCCGAAGCCCTTGATAAATTCAAGGAATTCAAGGCAATGGCAGAAAAGCAAAGTGGTCAATATTTAAAGGTGCTCAGAACAGACAGGGGAGGAGAGTACACTTCCAAGTTATTTGAAGCATTTTGCAGGGAGCATGGAATAATCCATCAGTTGACAGCTGCTTACACGCCACAACAAAATGGAATTGCAGAAAGAAAGAATCGTACACTTCTTGATATGGCAAGAAGCATGCTTAAAGGAAAGCATATACCGAGAACTTTTTGGGCCGAAGCTGTTCAGTGTGCTGCTTATCTATTAAATCGCTGTCCAACAAAGAGTGTCAAGTACAAAACACCAGATGAAGCATGGAGTGGTAGGAAACCAGATGTCAGTCATCTAAGAATTTTTGGCTGCATAGCTTATGCTCATATTCCAGATCAAAAGAGGAAGAAGTTAGACGACAAAGGAGAAAAATGCATTTTCATTGGCTACGAGCAGCGAAGCAAAGCTTACAGATTGTATAATCCTCTAACCAAGAAGGTTGTCATTTCAAGAGATGTAGAATTTGATGAAGCAAACTACTGGAAATGGAGTGATGAAGAAAGAAGAGTGGAAGGCTTATTCTTTAAGGATGACGTCGATTCAAAAGACCAAACAGTTGAAGCAGACAATGATGAAACTCCACCACCGAGTCCTAATCCAACAACTCCTGCACCTACCTCATCAACAACAAGTAGCAGTAGCAGCAATTCAGGGGGAGTACCAGCAAAAATGAGAAGCTTAAGTGATATCTATGATGCTACAGACCCAATACAAACTACACTTGATTATTCATTATTTTGCTTGGTAGCTGAATGTGATCCAGTAACTTATGAAGAAGCAGCGAATGATGAAAAATGGAAGAAAGCCATGAACGATGAGATCGGCGCAATTCAAAGAAATGACACGTGGGAGCTTACAACTTTGCCAAAAGAGTATAAGCCCATTGGAGTTAAATGGGTATACAAGACAAAGACCAACAAAGAAGGAAAGGTGGAGAAGTACAAGGCGAGATTAGTGGCTAAAGGCTACAAGCAGAAATATGGAATTGACTATGAAGAGGTTTTTGCACCAGTTGCAAGGATTGACACTATCAGACTTCTCACAGCAATTGCAGCACAAAACAAATGGAAGATATATCAGATGGATGTAAAGTCAGCTTTCCTTAATGGCTACTTAGAAGAAGAGGTCTATATTGAACAACCACCAGGATTCGTGATAAAAGGTGAAGAAGACAAAGTTTACCGGTTGAAGAAGGCATTGTATGGGTTGAAGCAAGCTCCAAGAGCATGGAACACGAGGATAGATGAATACTTTCAGAAGAATGGGTTTGTGAAAAGTCCATACGAGCATGCTTTATACACGAAAAGGAATGAAGATGGAGATATAATGATTGTATGTCTGTATGTGGATGATATGATCTTCACAGGAAATAATCCAGGCATGTTTGTCGAATTCAAGAAAGCTATGGCTAAAGAATTTGAAATGACAGATATTGGAGAGATGTCTTATTTCCTTGGAGTTGAAGTGGAACAAAGGGAGGAAGGAATTTTTATGTCACAGAAGAAGTATGCACAAGAGATTTTGAGTAGATTCAGAATGAAAGATTGCAAGCCTAGGACAACACCGGTAGAAAAAGGAACAAAATTGACAGTTCATTCAACAAGAAGACCAGTAAACCCAACACTATACAAGAGCCTGGTCGGAAGTTTGAGGTACTTAACTTTCACTAGACCAGATATTATGTATGCAGTGGGTTTAATTAGCAGATATATGGAGCAGCCAAAGCAAGATCATTTCCGTGCAGCAAAGAGAATTTTGAGATACATTAAAGGAACTATCAGTCATGGGTTGTTCTATACACATTCTCAAAATTCAAAGTTAATTGGCTACTCAGATAGTGATTATGGTGGAGACATAGATGATCGGAAAAGCACTTCGGGATATGCATTTCATATTGGCTCAGCAATATTTTCTTGGTCATCAAAGAAACAACAGACAGTTGCTCTTTCATCATGTGAAGCTGAATACATAGCCGCTGCAGCATGTACATGTCAAGCAATTTGGCTAAAGAATATTTTGAAGGAGTTACATCACGAGCAAGAAGATTCAATCACCATACATGTGGACAACAAGTCAGCAATTGCGCTAGCCAAGAATCCTGTCTCTCACAACCGAAGCAAACACATTGACACCAAATATCATTTTATTCGGGAGCAAGTCAAGAATAAAGTTGTGGAATTAGTCTATTGCAGAACTGAGGAACAACTAGCAGATATTTTTACGAAGCCATTGAAGGTGGAGACATTCAACAAGTTCAAACATATGATTGGTATGAGAAATTGAGTTTGAAGGGGAGAAAAATGCTGAAGAGCTATCAAACAAAATGGATAAAGAAAGCAATTCATAATAAAATATTGTGTATAATTGGAAGCATGCGGCTGAAAATGGGAAAGCAATAAGGAGGCAGTGGAAGACAAAGGCGGTGTAACAAATAATAAAGTATTTGTATAGTCGGTTTACTTGATCTATATATAGGTGTGTTGTATGTGGGTGTGTCAGACGAGAAAGAGAGATTGAGAGATTAAGAGAAAAAATAGAGTGCTGAAGCACTTAGTGTGAGAAGTGAGTAAAATTATTTTGTGCGAAGAATTATTCTGTGAGAGTGAAAGTAATATTGTTGTATACTCGTTTGTTTGTCTCATAATAAAATCTTTGTTCTTCATCAGTCTACACTTCCCATTTCTAACAAGGAGGACTTCCAAGAAAGGAATGAGAACATGAGGGTTCGTAGTGAGGATTGGACTTGTTGTTGGATCATGTGTGTTGCGGTTGATGATGGAAAAAACGAGGGCTTTCAGCCAAGTAGCGCCAGATTTCGGTGCGGAGGCGAGGACTATATCAGAGTCACCAGCTTGGAAGTGATTCTGACATTTTAGGATTCCTTGCATTAGCAGCTTGGGAAACCAGAAAACTTGGTATTGGCATAGCTCAGCTTTAAAACTATCCAATTTCATGGGTAAGGTGGCAATTAGATCTTGAAATTCTTGAGATGGGTTTTCATCAGCAGCTTCTTCGTACTTCTCAGGAACAACAGTGAGATCGGTAGAGGCTTTAGAGTTTTCTGCAGCAGCCATGGTAGTGGAGGATGCATATATTAGAGAAAGCAATATAATCAGCTTTATGTAGAATTTCTTAGTTTAAGTCCACTTATTTAGTTAATTTCTAGGAGCGGGTCATGGGTTTTCTTGGTACATGTAGAGAGTAATAAAAATAGGTAGGAGCGCCATTTTGTACGTATGGATACCACAGAGATGCCAAGATAAATGAATTTCACAATTCAATACTATGCATTTCACTACAGAAAAATAGAGTTTTAGTGGCGACTAAAAATGTCGCCGCTGAAAGTGTGACTTTTGGCGGCGACTAGAAGGGTCGCCGCTGAAAATCAATACTTTCAGCGGCGACACTTTTAGTCGCCGCTGAAAGTCATCTTTCAGCAGCGACATACAATAGTCGCCGCTGAAAGTGACACTTTTAGTGGCGACAATTTTTGTCGCCACTAAAAGTGTCACTTTCAGCGGCGACTTTCATTAGTCGCCACCAAAAGTGTGTTTCAGCGGCGACTTAATGTCGCCACTGAAAGTCTTTTTTTTTTTTTTAAATTTACAATAAATATATTGGTTGATGTAATTTCTTAAAAAAATAAATTAATTTTTTGGATCATTGTCACATTATTTTAATACCATGGTTATTAATATTAAATACTAAAGATTTTATTTAGGCAAAAAAAAAAAAGTCAAAAGCTTAAAGATGATGAGAAAGTTGAGAAGAAGAAAGTGCCTACGTCGTATGCGTTGGTATTTACGAAAGAGAAATATTTATGAAACAAACAAATGAAGCAACCCATTATGGACGTTGCAATTCTCTTTTTGATACGAAAAAGTTTTGGAGGGGTTCGACATCAGTCCCCCATTAAGGTCAGGGCACAGCCCCGGGCTCTTTGAGCACGTACTGGGGACTTACGAGATAGCTTACCAAAGGAGAGGGATCGAACACACGTCCCTTTGGGACTTGACCAAATCCCATACCATCTATGCCAACTATCTTTAGATTTTTTTTTTCCAATTTGCCCCTATTTAAATAACTATTTAACGAAATGCCCCTGTTAGGAAACTATTTAAGCATCCGCCCCTGTTTAGTCGACTAAATAATCTCATTTAGTCGACTAAAACGCAGGGCCAAATTGTTTTTGAACATCCACGAGATTTAGTACACTAAACCCTTAGGTTTAGTCGACTAAACCTGTCTAGAGGCAAAATTTTTTAGAGGTCCGCGATATTTAGTCGACTAAATCAGTCCAGAGGGGTTTTTTAAAAACAACCAAATATATATATTTGGTTGTTTTTAAAAAAATACCAATTAAATTTCAAAATCTTAAATATATGATTTAATAACAGAATGAGTTGTTGTTCTGGTGAGAGGTACCACAATCGATACCTTTTCATATGGCTACATATAATTATGGAGATGGAAGGTATCAATCCCAATATTTCTCACAGGCCTAGCAAGCGCTCTACCATCTAAGCTATATCCTCTTTGGTTGAAACTTTGTCCGATAAAATATGTGACTCTAATTTAATTCACCTTAAAGTAATAAATTCTTTAACCTGCAAAACAAAATCAACTTAGGTCCGATTTAGTCCTATGATTCAGCAACATAGTCACGTACACTTATCAAAAAGATAAATTCACATTTGAAATCTATAATACTGAGGTCCCTATAAACTTTTTTTTTTTTTATAGATGAAATTACATTAAAAAAAGTTTTTGATATAATTTTTTTTGGGACGTGAGGGAAAATTATCTAAATTTTTTTTTGTATGCCCATGTATTTTTGGTAACAAAAAAAAAATCTTTGTATGCCTTTTTTTTTTTCAGGTCTGCGCCATTTTCCCCCCCATTCCCTCGATGCGAAAGTTTTGCTGAAATTTCCCTAACCTCTCACTAAACACTAATAGTCGATCGAACCCGAAATCCTCCCTCACATTGTTCGTCTTCCTCACAGAGAAATTCCCGGCCACGAGCTCCGCTATTCCCCATCTCCCCTCGCTATCGAAGTCGCTCACTTCGTCAACCTCATCCACTGACGAGGAAGACAGGTCCACATCCACATACTCTCCTGATCTCGACCACTCCGGCGTCCTCTCTCCTCAGTACCAACGTATCGACCACTAATCCACCATATTCTCTGCCTCTAAGGTCTTCATCCCTATCTTGCTGCTTGTTTTTATAAAAATTAAAGTAATTTGTTTTGCCTACTGTGACTGGGCAAACCGAACTGATTATTTTCTGTTGTTCGGTTCGTTTTTTATGCCATTCAGTTTCTCCTCGGTACTATATAATATTAATTAGTTAATTTGATTGGGTTCCTTTCCGTTCGGGAAAAATGATGTGTTTGATGTATGCTTGTGAGGGAAATTCTGAAAAGTGATTTTAATAATGCAAATTGTGTAAAATAAATTATCTATGGCATTATATATCTAGGATTTTATGGAATCATCATCCCAATGCCTACACCATTAACTACAAAAAAACTCGAAATTACCCACGGAATTGAGACGGAATTATTTCCGTGGGTAATTAGCCACGGATTACCCACAGAATTCCGTGGGCAATTAACAAAAGATTTTTTTTTCTTAAAAAAAATATTACCCACGGAATATCCCTGGGTAATTTGACGGTTTGAATTACCCACGGAATTCCGTGGCTAATCCGTGGGTGATGTTACATGTTTTTTTAAAAAATTATTGTAATCTGTATGGTTTGAACACGGGACAGGGGAGAAGATATAAAATTGCCTAACCAACTGATCTAAGAGATTTACTTTGCTTTTTTGTGAAATTTATTTTATTTTAGGTTAATAATTTGCAGTCCCTTAATCCCTAATAAAATTTGAGCCCTTATTTTCATTTCACTCAAGCGCCTCTTCCGTGCAAATTTTCTTCCTTTCCCGCGGTATGGTGCCAAAACTCAGCGCCCTAATTTCCCCTTCTCCACTCCTTCACCATCTACCCAAAACTCAGCCCTAATTCCCCTTCTCCACTCCTTCACCATCGACATATATCAGATTTCAGACTCACTCACATCGCTATTTTGCCTTAGGTTTGCAGAATCGCAGCCCTTCCCTTCGCCTGCTCAGAATCTAAGATCATATCTTCACTTCTACACTGAGCTTCCCTTCGTATTCGTCCCACAGCGCTCCGTCTCCCGTCTCCCGTCGGCCTCGTCTCCTCTCCGCCCTTCGTCGGTTCTCATCTCCGTTCTGTCAGCTGGAGCCTGGAGGTAACCCTCTGTACTACTTTGTTCTCATCTCCGTCGGTTAATCAAATTGCGTGGGTCTGTTCTTGGTAGCTGTACGAGTAGTGGCCCGCTATTGGCCTTCGCTCTATGTTCTAAATAAACTAGAATACCCATTGCTATTATAATTATAAGTTTTAAAATAAAAACAATAATTCATAACGTCATATATTTGAATTTTTGCTACCAAATGAGAGAACATTATTGCTGTGTATGAATTTAGATGGATGCTCTTGTCATGTTGAGCTCTCAGTTCAAACTTCAACTCTTTTTTTGGCCCAATGTACTTAAACTCTTTAAAAAAATAAAACAATTCAAAACAAATTAACTTGTGTACACCGTCTATATATGTTTTTACTTGTACATTAACTATCACTTTGTTGCTGATAGCATATTCAAAACAAATCTGCTTGCGACTATGAAGAAAAATATTTTTTTTTTTATTTTTCTTTTCCATACATAGCAGCAACAAACGAAAAAGCAATTGAACTACACATTTTCCTTCTTGAAATCCACTGCATTTGTGTCTGCTTTTTGGGGGAGAGAGCTTTGAGCAATTAGAGATTAGATAGTCTAATAATATTATTAGACTCTCTAATCTCTAATTCAATCGATTTGGTTTTTTGGCTTGTTAAGTTGATTTACATAGTTATAGTGCTCTGCTTGGTTAATTGTAGGTAGAATGTGGGGAAATAGCAAGTTATCATTCCAAGGATCCAATCCCTCTTTCATTTACTACTACTAAAAGTGGACCTTTTTTGTTATAATGGAATGAAGTTACTCTCCAGGGCCATTATATTTCTATGTCAACGCAATTATTTGTGCGTTTGTGTGTATTAATAGTTCTAACACCCATATCTGTTTCTAATGTTTTTAGAGGAGATTTGAGCATATATTCAATTAACTAGGATCCACTCTACTGCATAACTATTGAGGCACAACAGGAAATTAGATTTGACATAGATCAATTCCCATTATTTACCTGTGACTAACATGAGCTTGAAGTTTCCATCATAACTCATGAAACTTCATTGTATGGCTTTGTTCCATGCCTCTTTGATAGTATTCCAAGTAAATATAGATAGCAATGTAGCAGCTGAAAGAAGAATGGTATAATCTGACTGATTTCACTTTTCTCTCATGCTTCTTGCTCCACTTCTCTCTGATTCTCTTTCTCTTACCAATGTGTTGAATAAGTAAATACATAAGCAATTACTTGCTTCTGATGCTGCCTAGGGCTAAGTTTTTCCTTTAATTTGATCTTCTAATGATCCTGTTTGTCTCAATCTTGTCCTCTTTCATATTAGTGCTTAATCCCTCACTTTCATATACTATACTTTGTTATTTAATTATGCTTTCTTATTTGACTTTAATAATGGTTTGTTATATAAGGCTAATACTTATTCTCTTTCATATTTTCTTTCTTTTTTCTTTCTCTTTTTATTAGTCATTCTGAATTAAACTTTTCGTAAATAAACATATGATACTAAAAAGAATAAAGAGAAATTTTGTATCGCATCTTTGGCCCACTTGTAGTTGAAAGAAAAGTAGCTGTATAAGCTTTTACAAGGCGTATAAGTGGTTCCACGCATCTATGATCCTCTTCTTTTTAACAAGCATAGCCTATTTAGAATGATTAGTATATGCACAAGCCAGCTTTTAATAATCATCAACATTTACGTTCAGTCCCATTGGCATGAAGTTTTTCTGTACTTTGATTTAATTTTTTTTAAATGGAATGATTGATGAAGTGTAGAAGAATCACAAGTAAACAAAGCCTGTTTTATGGAGTAAGTTTTGTTTTTGTTTTTTTGTTTTTTTGACTCTATACTTGATTAGAATGAGATGGAATTCTTAAAAAAAAAAAAAAAAAGTGTAAAAGCTCAGTCACATTTGCACTATCAACGGAAATCATTTGTTGACCAGCAAAATGTATACTTCTCATATTTATGTTTGATGCTATTTACTTTATCTACTTTTGTTTTTCTTTATGTTTATGTCTATAATGCATACTTTGAATAAATGTATAGTGGTGCTGAATTATTTATGTTGTTCATTACCATCAGATCTGTTCCAAATTTTCCTAATGTGTTAGCCGACAATATTACTAAATTAATTCTACAAATATATTTTGTACCATTTTACTATTGTCCGATCTATAATTTTAGTTTAATGGCTAATATATCTCATCAGGCGACTCCACAATATAGTGCAATGCACAGGGTTTTTGACAAGTTGCATTAGGAGTGAGGCTTAAAGAATACCAAAAGCAAAACAGTAATTGTGTTGAAACACTATATTGCATTAAATTGGGATATGCATGCATATAGGAGTACCAAGCAAAGATGTTAATTAAATATGTTATGCTGACACCATTATGAGTTGGAGGATAATTTGTCAATTCTTTTTTTTTATAGGTTTATACATTCAATCTTTCCCGAAGATCTTGAATTTAAAGGTGGACGACTAGTCACTTTCCACAACTTGAGAGACTTCAAATTCTTCTAGCATCATTGGTATGTATCCACAAGACTTGAATAACTACTCTACATTTTATGCCTTTGCATTTTCTTTAAATATTTTTGTGCTGGGAACTTGCTGATGTAAAGAGTGGACTTCAAAGTTTGATGTGGATTGTTGCTTGACATTTGGATTCTGTTTATAATAGGAAATTTTAATTGAAAATTTGTGTTTGTTGTGGATTGTTTGCTAATGCAAATATGTGCTTGACATTTTTCCTTCAAAGTTTGATGTGGATTGTTTGTGATTAAATTTTTATTGAAATAGGAATGGACAAAAGTTGGTTAAACATTAAAGACAGAGGAAACATAACATACATTAGGGGAGTTGACAATTTTCTAGAATGGGCATTTACTCAACATGGTGGGACGAACAAAATACGTTGTCCTTGTAAGAAATGTAGGAATGTTTTATTCAAGGTGAAAATAGATGTTAGGGCAGATTTATTGATTAAGGGCTTTTGGGATAGTTACAAGGTGTGGGACTTGCATGGAGAAGCTAGTAGATATCGAAGTGGTTGTGAGACTTCAAGAAGAGTGGTAGAAAATGATACTCATGAGGATGAGAATCTCATAAGGATGGTATGTGATGCATATGGAGTTCCTTGTGGGGATGATATGAATAGTGGATTAAATGAGAGTGAAGAGCCTAATGCCCATGCAAAAAGGTTCTTTGATTTGTTAAAGGATGCAGAGAAAGATCTTTATCCAGGTTGCAACAAGATATCAAAATTGTCTTTCATTGTGAAGTTGCTTCAATTGAAGTGCCTTAACCATTGGACTAATAAATCCATGGATTCACTATTGGACCTATTGAAATTTATTCTCCCTGAGGGTGCTTTAGTGCCAAACTCATTTTATGAAGCTAAGAAGATAATTCGTGATTTGGGTTTAGATTACAAAAAAATTGATGCTTGTGGGAATGATTGCATATTGTATTGGGGAGAGTATGCAAATGCAAAGACATGTCCTAGGTGCAAGATGCCTAGATGGAAGTTAAACAAACAAAAAGGGAAAAGGGTTCCACAGAAAGTTTTGAGGCATTTTCCAATAACACCTAGGTTACAAAGGCTTTATATGGCAAGAGACACGGCTAAAAAAATGCGGTGGCACAAGGAGATGAACCCCAATGATGATGTAATGAGACATCCAGCTGATTCACTTGCTTGGAAACACTTTGACCAAAAATACCCTACCTTCTCTACTGATCCAAGAAGTGTTCGCTTAGGCTTGGCTAGTGATGGATTTCAACCGTTTGGGAATATGAGTGCCAATCATAGCATTTGGCCTGTTGTTTTGGTACCATATAATTTGCCACCTTGGCTTTGCATGAAAAGCCCATACTTTATGATGACACTTCTTATTCCTGGTCCAAAGTGTCCAGGTGATGAGATAGATGTTTACTTACAACCAATGATTGAAGAGTTGAAACAATTGTGGGAAGTAGGGGTGCAAACCTATGATGCACACTCTCAATCAAATTTTACCATGCATGCAGCAATGTTGTGGACAATAAATGATTTCCCTGCGTACGGAAACCTCTCAGGGTGGTCAACCAAAGGCAAGCTTGCATGCCCGTGTTGCCACAAAGACACACATTGCATTTCATTAAGGAACAAATTATCTTACATGGGTCATAGGCGCTTTCTACCACAAAATCACCCATGGCGTAAAGATAAGGCCTTATTTGATGGGAAAGAAGAACATAGGGCTCAACCAGTTCGATTAACCGGAGATGAAGCACTTATGCAACTAGAACAATTGGGTAATGTGTCATTTGGAAAAAGTCAAAAACGAAAGCGTCATACAGACACAAAGGCTTACAATTGGAGGAAAAAAAGCATTTTTTTCCAATTGCCTTATTGGAAACATTTGCTTATACGACATAATCTTGATGTGATGCATATAGAAAGAAATGTTTCTGATAATATTGTGTCGACGGTAATGGATTTGGATGGAAAGACAAAGGACACATTGAAAAGTAGGTATGATTTGATGGACTTGGGAATTAGAAGAAATATGCACCCAATTAAAGTTGGTAATAATATTCGTAAGCCTCCTGCTCCTTACACTTTGTCCCCTGGAAAGAAACAATCCCTTTGTGAATTCTTATCTAACTTAAAGGTACCTGATGCTTTTTCATCTAATATTTCAAGATGTGTCAACATTCAAGAGAGAAAAATATTTGGGTTGAAGTGCCATGATCACCATGTGCTATTGCAAGAAATATTTCCCATTGCAATTCGTGGCCTACTACGTCCTCAAGTGTGTGAACCAATTATAGAATTGGGAAGATTTTTTAAGAATCTTTGTTCGAAGAGTTTGACATGTGAACAACTTGACAAACTTCAAAGCCAAATAGTATTCACATTGTGTAAGTTGGAGACTATCTTCCCACCTGCCTTCTTCGATGTTATGGTTCACTTGCCAATACACTTGGCGGGAGAGGCAAAAGTTGGTGGACCAGTTCAATATCGTTGGATGTACCCAATAGAAAGGTAAGATGCTAAGAAATTTATTATTATATTTATAATCACTCAAAACATTCAAATGTAAACAATTTTTTTTTTCCTGATGAAGGTATTTACGATCACTCAAATCTTATGTTCGCAACAAGGCTCGACCTGAAGGATCAATTGCAGAGGGATATTTGGCAGATGAAAGTCTTACTTTTTGCTCACGCTATTTGAAAGACTTTCCTACGAAGTTTAATGTTCCGCATAGGAATGATGAAACCAGTGCTGATGTCAACTATGAGTTTTCCATATTCAAGAAAATTGGTGAACCTAGGGGACATTATGAGTCAATCAATCTTTCTCATGAAGAGTATTGTCAAGCAACAATGTATGTGCTCCAAAATTGTGAAGAAGTTTGGCCATTTATAGAGTACGCCAACCTTACCTTAAGAGAGATTGTATTTGTTGTAATTTATATTTTTCTAACTTGTGTGAAAAACATTTAGGGAACACATGAGTGAACTTGAAGCACACGGATCACAAAGCCAATGCAAGGGGTTTCCTGATTGGTTTCGTTCACGAGTAGGTTATAATAATTCAAATGTTGGTATTTATTTAAATTATGATAGTATTGCATATTGAAGAAATGATTCTTGTTTGCATAGGTGGGAGTGTTGTCCAAACAAGGCCATGTAAGCCCTGACCTTAGAAGTTTATCAATTGGTCCATCGAAGGCAGTCAACTGTTTCTCTATGTTCATAGGAAATGGATTTCGCTTCCACACGAAAGATCGGGCAATAGGAAAAAAGACTCAAAACAATGGAGTCATGGTCAAGGGTGATGACACCAATGCTGATAAAGAATATTATGGTGTGTTAGACCATATTTATGAATTGTCTTACATTGGGAATAGAAAAATATACATGTTTAAGTGTCATTGGTGGGACGTGGCTCATTATGACAAAGGGTATAAGGTTGATAAGTATGGGTTCACAAGTATTAACACTCAATGTTCATTACAAACTAATGAACCATTCATTCTAGCATCTCAAGCAGAGCAAATTTTTTATGTGGAAGATCTTGTTCAACCTAGTTGGCTTGTTGTTGTCAAAACGAATCCACGTGACAGGTTCAATATGCCAATTGGCGAAGATAATGATGTTAGTGGGGCAAATGATGTTATGGTTGATGAAGTGGCTTATCAACAATTGGTGGTTGACTTAAATATCGACAATCCAACTCGTATAGAACCTGATTTTATCATTAACTTGTATGGAGAAGATGTACAACACCAAACTTTTGTTCAAGTAGAAGAACCGTCACACAGAAATAATCGTGATGTCATGGACATTGGATTTATCGATGACAACGAAACTCATTCATCGGGTCATGAAGATAGTAATGAAGAGGATGTGCTTGATGATTATGACAGTGATACTGAAATAGAAAGTGACACAGAAAATGAAGTACAAGAGAATGAATCAGAAGATACTGATATAAGTGATAGTGGCTCAGAAGAATCAATTGAATGAAATTATTGTTTCTTTATGGTAGCTTTATTGTCTCTTTATAATTTAAATTTACTTTCACACTTTTTCTACTTACTTAAAACTTAATTTGAATGTGGTGCATTTTTGCAGGATATGTCAGGATTAAGGAGAGGTCGGGGTAGGAAAAATATTTCCTTGAGAGGACGTGGTGACACAAATAATGAGGGTACTCCCTCTACACCTCAGTCACTTGAGGAAATGCCTGCAAACTCTGCCCCTACTCAAGCTAGTAGTGCAGGTACATTTGTTTTAGTTTTTTATAATATAAATTACTACTCTACGTCACAGTGGTTTAGGTATAAGTAAGAGATAAATTAATACTAGGAAAATGCAAGCTTGAAATTACAATAATGCAAGCTTGCTTATGCTTCCCCTCCTTTTATATATTCCTCTTAGTCTCTCAAGCTTGAAATTACAATAATGGGTATGTTGTATACTTTGAAAAAAAAAAAGCAATGCAAGCTGCCTCCCCTCTAAATTAGTTTGGTGAGTAAATGAATAAGGAAGCATTTGTTATACAAGGCAGTTTGCGGCATATTGGCATTTGGTGCTTGTTTGGGTTCTCTTGGGGAAGCTCTCACTCTCTCAAGTTAGCAGTAGCACTGTACCTTTCTCTTTTTCAAACTCTCATTCTCTGTGATTTCTTTGGCATGCGCTGTTTTTTTTTTCAGTTTTCTGGTGATTTCTGAGCTTATGAGTTTAGGATTGAAGCCCATTTGATCAGTTACGAATTTGAGTTTGATTTTCTTAGAGCTGTCCTCTGTCTCCTCTCTTTAAATTCATTTTCCGATTGGCGTTCTGCATTGTTGATTTTCTGCTAAATACCAAACTCTTTTTTTAAATCATCATCCGGAAGTAAGTTATGAACATGCTTTCAAAAAAGTCAAAACATTGGCGCTGGTTGGCTAACTACGCATAACATCATTGAATTCTGATTTTATGATCATGTTCAAGCCATCAGAAGACTGCAAACTATTCTGCAAAATATGATTTTATGATCATAATTCTCTTCATAGCAAACTATTCTACTTCACCCAAGTAATCATCAATTTCAGTTGGTGTCAATACCCTGCAAGACAATAAATTTACTATGTTAACAGATCTGAGTAGATCCATATCCATATAACTTATGGTTTTAAGTTATAGGTCCTATGAATTGAAATGTTTTCCAGGATCACGTTGTGGTACTGGATAAACTTCCCAACCCATATTTCCTTTGTGGCATTGACATTATTTTTTGATTGCTAATCAAAATGATCTACTTTTCGATTTGTTAGTTTTATTTGGACACGTTTTAGACTCAATTATATAATCTGCTCTTAATGGATGCTTGAGTCTTTAGGTTGTTGCTCAGTTTTAATTGTTTTAATTCTATCGCGTGAATAATAGGCTCCTCGAATCCTATCAAAAAAGGTAGAGGTGTGTACAAATATTGTAAAGTGGACTCGAGGACTAGATTTGGATCCAAGATACGGGTGCTATTATCAGATGACATGACAAGAGCGGTAGGTGGGGAAGCAAGAAACCTTGTCAATTATTGTGGTTATGTTGTTAGGACCACAATATCTTTTCAACATGGTGCTGAATGGAAGAACATTTATGAAGTATATAAAGATGAAATGATCTTGAAAGTAAAGGTATATACTCTTCCCAAATATTTATATATATCTTTGTTTATTAATGTTTTCATAACTTTTTTTTTTTTGGTTTATTTAGGACAAATTCGAACCTTCTGATGCAACCGAAGAAGAAAAGTTCAAAGAAACTATAACAATGAACTTTCAAAATGCCTTTAGAAATTGGAAGACCAAATTGCATTCACACTATAACAAATATGCTTCTGATGAGGAGAGGCGGGCTAATCCTCCTCAAACTATTAGTTTTGAAGATTGGGAGTTGTTACTAGCATATTTTCAAACTGACACATTCACGGTAGCTTTCTATCCTTTAAAATGGATCATATATTTATTTTAGTCATTAATTCTTTCTTACTAATTTTTTTGTAGAAAAAAAGTAAAACAAACAAGGGCAACCGAGGAAAACAAGTAACAAAGCATACTTGTGGTTCTCGGTCATTTGAGGAGGTTAAGTTTGCGACAGTAAGTTCAATCTCTAATCACTTTAGTTTTTGTTTTGAATCATTTTTCATTTTAAATTGTACCATGTCTCGTCTTTGTATATTATGCTTTGTAGAGGGACCCCACTACTGGACAGGCTAAACCCCCTGCCCAATTGCACATGATCCAACACACTAGGAAGAACGCAGAGGGACAGTTAGAGTGGGTAGATCCACAATCTCAGCAAATACACGTATGCGTTGTGTTTTTATGTTTTACTAACTACAATAAATTTTTTATCTCATTTGTTTCATGCTTTAATTGTAGGCTAATTTGGAAGACCTTTGCCAACAACAAGAAGACGTAGAGGTTGATTCTCGAATGACCTCTGATGAAATATTGAGAGCTGTTCGTGGTGAAAGATCAGGGTATGTAAGAGGCAAAGGGTATGGAGCAGAGCCGTTGAGGAAGAGAAATCGCTCTCAAACCAGTGATAATTCAGCTGTGGAGATCGTTCGTACCCAATTATTTGAGGAATTTGATAAAAAATTTGAGGAGCAGCGTGAAAAGATGGAAGCAGAGCGTGCAAGGCTGGAAGCAGAGCGCGTAGAAGAACGTGCAAGGCTGGAAGCAGAGCGCGCAAGGCTGGAAGCAGAGCGTGTAGAAGAACGTGCAAGGATGGAAGCAGAGCGCGCAAAAGAACGTGCACAATTTGATGAGAAGATAAAACAAATGGAGGAGAGGATTCTATCTATCTTAATGCCTCAGGGGCAAGTAACAGCTCCTACTTTATCTACTCCCAGCCTTCCAGTCCCATCAGCTGATCGGTCTTCATAGTTTTATGTTTCATGTTTCCTTCCAACGAACAACTTTTAGACTGTTTATAGAAAATTTAAATATTTCATGTTGTTAAATTTGAATATTTATGTTTGTATCATTTAATGTTAATATATCGTTAGTTTCAAGTTTTTTATGATCTTAATCAATGTGGTATAGGTTTAATTGTGGTACAATTTTTAATTTAATCAATTTGCATTTAAAAAATTAAAAAAAAATTACTTTTGGTGGCGACAAATGTCGCCGCTGAAAGAACTATCAGCAGCGACATTTGTGTCGCCACTAAGAATATATATCAGCAGCAATACGTGGATGCAGCTGAAAAATTTATCAGTGGCGACTAAAGTCGCCGCTAAAAATAATATCAGCAGCGACATTTGTGTCGCCACTAAAAACATGTATCAGTAGCAATATGTGGATGCAGCTGAAAAATGTATTGGTGGCGACTAAAGTCGCCGCTAAAAATAATATCAGCGGCGACAAGGGGTCGCCGCGAAAACATGTATTAGCCGCGACATCTTGTCGCCGCTGAAAAACGTATTAGTGGCGACAATTTTGTCGCCACAAAAAATAGTATTCGTGGCGACACTTGTCGCCGCCGAAACTATGTTTTCAGTGGCGACACTCGCTGTGGTGACTTTTGGTGAACTTTCAGTGGCGACGGAATGTCGCCACTGATACTCTACTTTTAGCGGCGACACTAAAATGTCGCCACCAAAAGTATCCGCCACGGAAGTTACAGCAACGACTTTTTGTCGCCGCTGAAACAGTTTTAGCGGCGACATTTGGACTTTCAGTGGCGACTTTTGTCGCCACCAAAAGTCAAAATTTTTGTAGTGTTTGACAAAACGTTTTATGGAAATTTAAGGGAAAAAAGCAAGTAAAAGATTAAAAATGATTTTCTTAGAACTTGTAGAGAGTAATGAAAACAGGTAGGAGCGCCATTTTTTTACAAACGGATACCAGAGAGATACCAAGATACATGAATCTATTCAATGTATCCATGCACCGAGATACATGAATTTCACTATATAATACTATGTATTTGACAAAAATATTTATGGAAATTAAAGAGAAAAGGCAAGTAAAAGAATAATTATGGGTTTTCTTAGAACCTGTAGAGAGTAATAAAAATAGGTAGGGGCGCCATTTTTGTACATATGGGTATCACAAAGATAACGAGATACATGAATCCATTCAATGCATCCATCCATGCACCAAGGTATAAGAATTTCAGGCTTTTTTTACCAAAATAATATTTTTTAAAAAAAAAAATTACCAATTTAGAGCACTTTTGAAACTATTTACCAAAATAGGGTTGTTTTGGGCCAGTCCCGTCAGGAAGTACAAAGGTACTATTAGTGCCGTCAGACTGTCTGACGCCACACGAGAGGCGTCAGACAGTCTGACGCCACTTATTAAAATAATAATTTTTTTTTTAATAATCAATTGATGCCACACAAATCTGACGCCACACTTTCTAACGCCACAGGTTGTGGCGTCAGACAGTCTGACGGCACTAATAGTGCCGTCGTACTTCCTGACGGGACTGGGCCAAAACAACCCTACTTTGGTAAATAGTTTCAAAAGTGCTCTAAATTGGTAAATTTTTTTTAAAAAATATTATTTTAGTAAAAAAGCCAAGAATTTCACTTCAATACTAGGTTTTTGAGAAAAATATTTATGGAATTAAAGGAGAAAACGCAAGTAAAAGAAATAAGATACAAGAAAAGAATACAATTAAAATCAACCTAAAAATGTAAAACACTAGTATCTAAATGTATTAAAACTAACTAAAATGCATTCTACAAGCTACCATGAGTCCATGATTATGCAAGTGATACTAAGATATTTGATGATGAAATTAATCAACAAGGAATAAGAAGGGTTTGGTTTAGCTAGGATGAAGTGGATCATTTAGAAATCCACATCAAGTTAATTTTCATAACCCAATTCAGTTGATTGGACTAAAGGATACATAATAAAAGATTGGAATTAAAAAGCTTAATTACGTAATTGAAGCATAGGAAATGCTCAAATACAACAGCCTAATACTTATTCAACTAGAGAACTGGTAATGGTGTAACATCCCAATTTTCAAAAACAGTATATATCATAGTAGAGCTTCGGAGCGATTGAGTAACTGATATTTACATTCAAAATGCCGTAAGTCTGGCTGATTACAGTAAGAGTGCATTGATTTCAGACGTCTAATGTCAGTGTGACTGTATAAACAGAAAAGGGCTTCAGTTGAGTCTCTATGCGGCCTGCCTGCCTTTCTCCTTGGTCCTCGGTTCTCCTGAGCCTGACGCTATATTAAGAGCTGAGGTTCAATGGCCATTGAACCTCAGGTAACGGTTAACCTCATGCTTATGAACAGTTATGTATGACAGATATTTCAAGACAGTACAGCATAATCACATATCAATTCAATCATCACATATTCACATCAATCTAGTCTGCACTCTTCACCAGTGCCACGATGGCCTATCGTGTCCTCAGCGCGCTAGGAAAACTCAAACGACATTACCAAGACTGTAACCCGTATATAGCTGTATATATTCAAATAATAATTTGTAAAGCAGAGTCACAGTTTATGAGCATATCTACCACATACAAGTGTACCATAAGCATCAGAGTTAGTGTTACAGTACGCGTCCGTACCTTCGTCGACGGAAAATGGTACTTTTGACAGTGGTACGACAGCGGTACGTGATTACAGATATCCTATTGGGATAATATTGCATTTATCAGTGATCAACATCATAACAAGCATTTCAGGTACAAATTACCATTTTGCCCCTAGTTTGACTAACCGGCAAAATTTCGCCAGAGCTTCGCTATTTTGACTCTAATCTTCCAAAATTTTGGCATATCTCCATCTCCAATATATTTTTGAAATAAATATCATATTTATCCCTAAAACATGATTTCTAAACTTACTTGGAAAATTAAAGATTAATCTAGCATTTCTACTATAACTATCAAAACAACTACGAAAACTAAAGACTAGAGACCGAAGAACTTACCCGGAACTTGCTATTTTCTCCAGACTCCTCCTTCTCTCTAAAACCTCTCTCTAAGTGGCTCTAGGAATTGTGAAGAATGAAGTGAAGAGGGGTTGCCTATTTATAGGGAATTTGGATGGATCTCAACCCTTGGATCAACTTTTGTATCAAGGGCTAAGATGATGAAGATGTGGCCTTCTCTCTACCACACAAGTGTCCCCTTATGTCATCAAGATGATGTCATCCAGGTGATGTCACTCATTCACTTTATGAGTTTTTACCAATAAAGTTCCCTATTCGGTGTTCTGGTCGCGTAATTTTGCAAAATCTCAAAAATCCGGGAACACAGCCTTGAAGTTCTATTCTTCCTCTTTGGAAATATCTGAGTTAACTAAATTTTTGATCCCATTAAGGGTATTTCGTAACCTGCCGAAGATTCTAAGCCGAACGCTGTCGGTTACGGAAATTACTTCGGGTGACACCAACTTCGAGACAAAAATTCACTTATTCATAATATGTCCAGTTGTTTTCTACTTAGTTCAAGGATTTCAAGTTATGATTTATTTTTTATTGGTTCTCACTTTTCTTATCTGCCCTTTGTTTAAAATATCATGATATTATTTTTGAAAAACCCACAACCCCTTTCACACTCAATTTTCGGTTTTCTTTTTTCTGCACCTTGCTCAACAAGTTGCTTCCTGAGTCTTCCAACTTGTTCACCAAGTTTCACCATTCGGTCTCCAAGTAACTTGTTCACCAAGTTTCACCATCCGGTCTCCAAGTAACTTGTTCACCAAGTTTCACAACTCGGTCTCCAATTAACTTGTTCACCAAGCTTCACAACTCGGTCTCCGAGTAACTTGTTCACCAAGTTTCACAACTCGGTCTCCAAGTAACTTGTCCGCCAAGTAACCTCGTCCGCCCAGTAACTTGTCCGCCAAGTAACCTCGTCCGCCCAGTAACTTGTCTGCCAAGTAACCTCCTCCGCCCAGTAACTTATCCACCAAGTAACCTCGTCCTCCCAGTAACTAGTCCGCCAAGTAACTTGTCCGCCAAGTAACCTCGTCCGCCCAGTAACTTGTCTGCCAAGTAACCTCGTCCGCCCAGTAACTTGTCCGCCAAGTAATCTCGTCCGCCCAGTAACTTGTCCGCCAAGTAACCTCATCGGCCCAGTAACTTGTTCGCCAAGTAACCTCATCGGCCCAGTAACTTGTTCGCCAAGTAACCTTGTCCGCCCAGTAACTTGTCTGCCAAGTAACCTCTCCGCCAAGTAACTTGTCCGCCAAGTAACTTGCTCGTCAAGTAACCTGCTCACCAAGTAACCTGCTCACCAAGTAACCTTGCTCGGCAAGTAACTTGCTCACCAAGTAACCTTGCTCGGCAAGTAACTTGCTTGCCAAGTTTTCCCCGATTTACTTTCCAGGTTTCCTAACTTGTTTTCCAAGTCAACCAAAAATCGCCCCCTACCTTCTTCCTTTCTTTTTGTTCATTTTATGCTTTAATATGGTAATTTTTGGGTATTTTATGATCCCAAAATAAAATTCGAGAATTTGGATTTTGATTACCTTAATTCCTAGAGAAAATTCCCTAAATTAACATAAATATGTTACTAAATTTTGAGATCATATATTCACCGATTTTGAATAGATATTATTTATCAAAATATAATATTTATGATGAATATGAATTTTGGGGTATTACAAATGGTATAGGTTTTAAACTATGAATTAAGCTTATGTGATCTGTTAAAACCAATGATAATTAATTAAAATTAATTTTGAAAATTATGTTTGGAATTAGATAAACAACAATTAGACAATTTACCAACTAACAACCTAAATCTGCAACATACACACCATATTGACAATTAAGTAAATAGCAAGAACTCGATTATCAGTCCAATTGATATAAAAGCAATGATTTATAAACATAAACCCCAGCAATAAATTTCTCAACGCAAATTCAATCCAATCAAATACTAGATTGTCCACAAATAACACAACGAGTTCACATTAGGTGCTATTCTCTTATGTGTTTCTTAGATGCTATTCCTTCTAACTAGAGGGATTAGGCTTTTTTTTTATTTTTTTAAATTTTTTATATATTCTTTTTATTTAGATTAGATTATATGATGGATCTTGAAAATTTTTTTGCACCCAATATCTCAAATTAATTAATTCCAATTCTGCATCCAGAAATATTTTTCTGTAACCCCAATATTCTGGAAATTAATTAATTTGAAATATTGGGTGCAAAAAAAAATTTCAAGATGCAGCATATAATCTAATCTAAATAAATAGAATATATAAAAAAAAATTAAAAAAATGCCTAATCCCTCTAATTAGAGGGAATAGCACCTAAGAAGCACATAAGGGAATAGCACCTAATGTGAATCCTAATACAACTTATAATTACTGAAGACTACATCATCTTAAGCTCCTGAACTAAAAGGAGGAATGAAAATGGCCATTCACGACTACAATCGCCGTTGGAATTTAATTCAACTCCTCCAAAAATATAACATCATTTTCAATTTCTTCATCAATAACATGTCCATCTTGATCTGGGTGATCAAGTTGAGTGGTAGTAATATTTGAAAGAGAATTAAACATACCAAAAAGCTAACCAAGTCATTACCTAAAGATGATGATGGGTTGACATGATCATCAGAGTCAGCGGTATTGGAGAGTTCAGGATCCATGGCAATATGGAACAAGACGATATATTTGGAACACTCAATAGAGATTTAGAACCAACACTAAAATGATTTGGTTTATACGCACAGAATGTGTTGTTTATATATACTTGTAGAAAGTAACGGAAATGCTCAACAAGGGCATATATAGAGTTCGAATTCGAACGACGAATTGCCCAACAATGACAGATCAGCTGTGTTTGTTAGTTTAAGTAACTTCTCAGAAAGAAACGGAAATAGATAGAGAGGAATTTCTGTATATATGGTCCCACATGAGATATGGAAATAATGATTGATCAAGAGTTTTGAATATTTTGGATATATATCATTATTACGGAATATTTCATTTTAATTTTGATTGATTTTGATATTTTATTATTAATTGTTATTTGCATTTAATTTTGGGTTTATAGAATGTTCTGTCATTAATTTCTGCGATTAGGTTGAGAATCATAAATAGCAATACAACTCATTTGTTGTGTACACCTCATAATTTGAATAAACATGTTATTGAGTTTCCTTCTCCTATGAGATTTCTCTCATTCCTATATTCATCCGGTTTCCGTCCATATTGGTGTTCTTTGTCTCTCCAATCTCTCTTTTCCCTTTCCCCTTCCCCGTCCTATATCTATTATTGTCAAACTCACGAGTTGATTTTCTGAGTTTACCGTTTTTACATTTCTACCTTATAAAAACGAGTCGAGTTAGTAGTAAACTCGTGTTAGTTATAAATTCGGTTAAAGTCACGAGTTTATATACCGAGTTTACCGTACGTTTTTAACATACAAAACCGTGTTAACTTATTCTTAAATTCATATTAACTTTTTTAATTTGGTCATGCTCAATGACTTTATATAGAAATTTTTGTAGAAATTTCTTTATTAAATATGATAAATGATGAATGTTAATGGATTTAATTTCAATTATTTGGATTTAAAATATATTTAAATCAAATTATTGTCATTTTTATATTTTAATTATTTAATTATACACTATTAATACCTATTTAATAATAAAAATAAACTCTTACGAGTTTACAATTCAAGTTCACGATACAAGTTTACATCATTGTCACAAGTTTGCTTAAACTCGTGAATTTAACAACCTTGCTTATATCACAAGAGCACAAAGCTATATACACTGAATCTCAGTATTCTATGAATTTGACAAAAATATATATGACTATTAAGAAAAAGCAGCAAGTAAAGAATAAATAAGATCTTGTTCAAAAAAAAAAGGAATAAATAAGATCCAAAGAAGATCATCTTAATAAAGTTGTTGTATCAAAAAGGGCGTAAAGCATGCATATTCAAGTATACTTTTTGACTCTCTTTTTTATATTTTTCAAATTATCTCATTTTTCTATTAATAAAACATTTAAGATGATTTAATGCTATCTATTATACTCTCTCCGGTCCTAATTATAGGATAACATTTGGAAGTTAGTTTTGATCATAATTATAAGACAACATTTTAATTTTTGTCAATTTATTCCTAAAATACCCTTATATTATTCTCTCAAGTGTGTTTAGTGATTATATATATGTGGGTGTGTAAATTCTTTTAGTCAATGAAACTTTTACATTTTTAGATTTTAATTTATTTATCGATCAACTGTCGTTAATTTGCCAATATATATATATATATATATAGAGAGAGAGAGAGAGAGCGAGAGAGACATACACATACACACACATATATATGTGTCTGTGTATAGATGTATATGTGTCTACAACATTTTTAGGTTGAAAAGGTGTGCGGTAGGGGTTATTGATTCACTTTTACTTATGTCATTTTAAATTTATATAAAGGCATTTTAAGATAATAAGTAAAATTAACTAATTTAACTCCTCTTCTTAATCTCTTCAAAATCGATTAAATATGTCCTATAATTAGAAATAGAGAGAGTAAAGCATATTCATGTATCAATTTTTATGTATGGCCAACGTATCTGCCAAAAATCATTTTTAATATTCACATGTAGCGCATCCACCAACTTTCCTAATAAACTCCTATTTTTATTATATATTTTCATATTTTATTTAGGGTTTTTGTCACAATAATTGAGCTTAAAATGTATTCTTTGTGATTAATTGTGATTAAAGTTGTTTGCATGAAATTAAGTTTAAAAGAGACAATCATTAATGAAGATATTTTTGCGACGAATCCGTTGTAAACTCGTTTTGCGACGGAAAATGACTATTTTGTGACGAAAAAATTCCATCGCAAAACAAGATATTTTTTGTAGTGTCATGAAGCATTAGGAGGACTTCCAAGAAAGGAATGAGAACATGAGGGTTCGTAGTGAGGATTGGACTTGTTGTTGGATCATGTGTGTTGCGGTTGATGATGGAAAAAACGAGGGCTTTCAGCCATGTAGCGCCAGATTTCGGTGCGGAGGCGAGGACTATATCAGAGTGACCAGCTTGGAAGTGATTCTGACATTTTAGGATTCCTTGCATTAGCAGCTTGGGTAACCAGAAAACTTGGTATTGGCATGGGTAAGGTGGAAATTAGATCTTGAAATTCTTGGGAAGAGTTTTCATCAGCAACTTCTTTGTACTTATCAGGAACAACAGTGAGATCAGCAGAGGCTTTTATAGTTTTCTTCTGCAGCCATGGTAGCTGAGGATGTCCTTTCTAACACAACTGTTTCCTCTAGAATTCGAATTTAAGACTAGATGGTTCTACTGAGGCTTTATACTTGTAGACCAACTACTATAGGTTGGTTATCAGCGTATGATTTGAAAAGGAAGGATTAATATAAAGTCTGAAATGAAGTTTACGGGCCTTAATTGAAGAGTGCATAAAATATTTTACTGGGATGGCATAGAAAGTATGGGTCTGCTTGTGAGAAACCTTTTCCTTAAAACAAGAGTTAAGTAGCTATTTGGCCAATAAACTATTACTTTAAGATCACTCAGCATAAATAACTTTTAAGTAGACTAAAAATATCAAAAAACTTTTAAAAATGTTCATATTACACAAAAATAGAGCAAAACTTTTTTGTGCTGAGCGCTTCGGGAGTAAAACTTTTCTGTACTAGGTGCTCTTGGAGTAAAAGTTTTTTGTGCTAACTACACATTTTAATTTTTTTTTTTGTTGGTAGTTTTGGCCTACTTAAAAGTTTTTTGTGTTAGGCACTCCTGAAGTAATACTTTGTTGGTCAAATTGCTCTTTAACCCTTAAAACAACCAAAGCAGTTTGGATTATTATAGCCGGCCTGTCCAGTCCGAGACTGGACGGTAATAAATTTTTTTAATTTAACGGATATTTGAATTTTTAATAAATAATTTTTAATTAATTAATAATAACTGATTTCAGACTAGTGAAATAGGATTGGCCTTGGGAATACAATTCTTTTGGAAAAAATACATGGCGCCAACCCTTAATCAGGAATTCAATTACCAAGGTGCGTATTTTGGTTTCCCTTTGTTAGGGAAATAGGGATTAAATACTAACTAACAAGAAGAAAGGATGTTGTTGGATTGGTACAGTTAACTAAGGCGTAAGTCTTCAGCTAAAAAGAAATGAGGTTTGATACCCACCGATTGATGTGAAAGTCTTAGTGGTGAGTAATCTATAAGTATCTCTAAGCACTCTTTGAGCGTGAAGGCATGCCCTAGTCCTGGTGAGTTTTGTATCTACCTATCTAAAGAGGAGGATGTTATGGTAATTTCAAATTCACGTGCATAGTGATTGACATTAACAAGAAAGAATGTTATGGCAATTTCTGAACTAAAGGCAAGGTTAATTGGATTCAACTGAAAAACCCAGATCATACCCCAAAAAAAAAAAAAAAAACAAACTGATAAACCCAGAAGCAACCAAGAAGCCTCATATTATTCCAATTCACAAGCGAGAAAGTACGACTCAATTAATCTTTCCTCAAAAAAGTAACCACCAAGATCATCTTCAAAGTCATCTCTTTAAACGCCATAGTTCCTATACCCACCTGGAACTTTAATTTCTGCTATCAGGATAAGAACCACAAAACCAATTACAAATTGAGTAGGCTCAGATTATTCTTGATCTGGTTTTAGGATTCATACACTTGTTTGAAAACAGTAAAAACTGGAGAAATTTACATAGGCGTCAATTAACTGATCGGCTTTAATTTAAATATTCAGAGTCATTTCATAAAACACCAAGCATGCACATAAGCAGCAAAATCAGCATAAACACAAGTCAACAAGAAATTGAAGAAAACTCCAAGTGATAAAACAGAACAGGCCATTACAGAGAAATTATGCGATTCAATCTCACTTACAATCAACTGGTCTGATGTTCTTGATGTGGATCTACTTGATTTTCAACTCTATTTGTTGCGCAAGTTGCGAAAATAGCCTCTAGGATTACCTTCAAAGGTGGATCTGTACATGGTTCGGCCCTTTCCACCGGGAGCTTTCATAATCTTTCCGCCAATAGAACCACCACCACCACCACCGGATCTACAGCAGCGTATAATGGCATAGATGAGAACAAAAGCCACACCTCCGATAACTAAATGCCTAACCTCAACATTTTCTTTTGCTGCATCAATCACATATCCTAACAAATCCTTACTAGTCGCACACAATTGTCTAGCGCTCTCGTACAAGCTCGTGCTTTTGGCTCTCTCTAACAAAATTTTTAAGCTCTCAGACCAATTCACGCTTTTGGTTCTTCCTAACAAATCTCTAGCGCTCTCAGACCAATTCACCTTTTTGGCTCTCTCCAGCAAATCTTTCGCGCTCTCAGACCAGTTCACGCTTTTGGTTCTCTCTAACAAATCTCTAGCGCTCTCAGACCAGTTCATACTTTTGGTCCTCTCTAACAAATCTCTAGTGCTCTCAGACCAGTTCATGCTTTTGGTGCTCTCGAACCAGTTTTTGGTGCCCTCGAACCAAGTCATTTTGCTACTCCCACGCAAGGAACCTGTCGTTCTTAAAAATGCTTTGCAGCCATGGATGGAAGTCACAGTGACCGTAGTGAGGTCGTCGGCGATGACGCTGCTTTATGCTTCATGAGCTCATCGCACGGATCCCATGACGTGTCGATCTTTTATTGCTAGTGCTAAGTATTTCCTCTCTCTCCATTTTTACAAACTTTTTTGTTACAGTTTTTTTTTTTCTATCGCATCCGGTTCACCAGAGCTTCGCCCTGCTTAATCCGGATCGAGGTTCTGTCGGGCGCATACGCGAGGACCTCTCCCAAAGTAGTTTTCTGCATCCACAAGGATTCGAACTCGAGACCCCTACTTAAGCGGCCCAAGTCCCTTCCACTTAAGCCAACTCCCGCTGGTTTTGTTACAGTATTTTAATATTAGAATAATAGAAATAAAACCAAATCCAGCCATTTGGAGAATTTTTTGGGCAAATTCATTTAAGGGCCTTTTTTGGAGAAAAAAAAATCTCTAAAAAGGACCTAAGATTCTGAAAATCCTAAAAGGGGCCCTTGGGCCCTTTCTGGAATAAATTCATTAAAATTTAACAACTAAATCAGCCAAATTTACAACAAAATTAATATCCGTTTACAATTAAATCAGTCACATTTACAACAATCTTTTTACAACAAAATCAATTTTATTTACAACAATATCAGTACCGGTTAACAACTATATCAGCCTCATTTACAACTCACCAAGATTCTAAAAATCTTAAAAAGTGTCCTTGGGTCCTTTTTGGGATTTTCAAAATCTTGGATCCCTTTTTAGGATTTTTCCTCTAAATAGGGCCCTTAAGTGGATTTCCCCTAATCTTTTCATTCTTTTCCTACCCACTCAAGATGAGAGATATTTTTTTTTAATAATCAACCAACATTATTTTTAAGTTCTTTTAGAGTTGCTCCTAATATTTGTCGGCGTCCGGATTCTCTCATTTTCTCTCTCCCTCATTTTCTCTCACAGTCCCATCTGGGCCATCCAAATCTTGATCCAACGGTCCAGATTAAAAAAAATACTTTTGTCTTTTTCGAAAAAGACAAAAATTCAAAAAAAAAATTTAAAAAAATCTGAACAGTTGGATCAAGATTTGGACAGCCCAGATGGGACTGTGAGAGAAAATGAGGGAGAGAGAAAATGAGGGAATCTGGTTCCATATTTGTCGGGGGTCAAGAGCGTAAAGGTTAAAACTCCCCTATCAAAAAGGGTTATATTATAAGGAAAATTGTTTTAAGGTAAGGAAATAATTATAAAAAAGTCTCATATCAAATTCTTATCACAAAAAAGTCTCTGAATTAGTTGTAAATAAACTACCGAATTCCCTTCACAAAAAAATCTCATACAAAACCAATGGCTTTTCATATTGTTAAAATAATTTTATTAGTTGTTAAAATGTCATTCTAAAAATCTCATTGTGAAAACGACTTCTAATGTTATTAAAATAATTTTTCATATAGTCAAAAATTTTCTAAAATTCTACACGTGTAAAAAACTAGGAGAATCTTTGACAACATGTAATGACTTTTAGTATGAGATTTTTTTGTAATTATTTTCGTACCTTGAAACGTCACTGTATTTTTTTTTTTAATATAAGATTTGGATACCTCAATGCCCTCCTATTAGGGTATTACACCCGTTACAATCCTGACGAAGGATAGCCTCAAGAGCCTCTGAAGGCTGATACACTTCATGGAACCCCCATCCCGATTCAAGTCCCTTTAATGCCAGAAAGTCAGCTGCTTTATTCCGGGACCGAGGCACATGCGACACCATAGTTTCCCACTCCATCTGCAGTAGTTGCTTCACCTCGTCTAGAATGTCGTAGTCACGGTGAGAACCCCCCTGTGCATGCGAAAGTAATGTAATACACTCCATAGAATCAGATTCCAACCAAACCTTCTGAAAGCCCATCGCCCAAGCAGTTTTGAAGCCTAATAGGCAAGCCCACACTTCAACAGTCAGTTCATCGTCCCTTTCAATAGAGTGAAAGAAACCTCTAAAAAAGGAGCCAGAAGAACTTTGAATGATCCCTCCACTATAATTTTTCCTATATTATAAAGATATTATTATCACTGTTCCCTTCGTTTCAAACGTAAGTCGTATTTTGAGAAATTCATAATTGGTTTAAGCGCAAATTTATTTTGGAAGTACTCACTTTTGTAATGTTGTCCAAAAAGTATAAAAAGAGCGTATTGTGTATGACTTAAATGAGAGTGCTAATAAATTTGACTAATATATAAAATATAAGATATAACATTTTGGAAAAAAAATATAAAATATAAAATAAAAATCCGAACCTTGTATATGAAATATACTATCTTGAACCTTGTATACTGAAAATATGAAGGGAAAGTGCTAATATATATTAAAATAAAATATATACTATGAAGGGAAAATGCTAATATTCTGAGATTTTTAGTTTATATTAAAACATATTTTAATATTTATACTAAAATATATAAAATATAAATCTGAACTTTGTAAACTAAAATAAAATATATACTATCTTTTTCTAAAATATCAAATATACTATCTTCAGTCATTTTTTTTTCCACTTGGAAGACACTTTACAATTGATTCATTTTTTTCCAACATATTTTTTTAATAATGCACTTGATATCAATTCAAATCCACTCTAGATCTATGTTTGAGTAAAATTTACGAATCCCTATGCAAAAGTTTCCAACTTTTCTTCAAAGTATTTTTTTTTAATAAAACAAAAGTCACATTACACATTGATTTTTATCACAACTTTAATTTGTACAATTTTGATGAGATAAAAGTTACTTTTACAAATATTAATCAAATAAGCCCTAAGAAAGAGGTTTGCATTCGGTGCTTATAACAGTGATGAGTACTTTTTTTTAAAAAAAAAAATCGTTGTAATGAAATCTTAACCGTTTAAATATATTCTAAATGATCTATTTTTTTTAATTTTTTAAATGATAAATTCATTTTTATAAGAAATGACAGTTATAAGATTATCTTTATTTTACATTTACATATATTGACTAAGCCATCCAAAATTAATTGAATTGTGTGGATTGATGATGAGCACATTTATGCACATCGCTTTGATGAGCGCAAAATGTGCTCCCCTAAAAATATGAAGGGAACGTGTTAATATATAATAAAATAAAATATATACTATGAAGGGAGAATGCTAATATTCTCTTAGATTTTTAGTTTATATTAAAACATATGTTAATATTTATACTAAAATATATAAAATAAAAATCTGAACTTTGTATACTAAAATAAAATATATACTATCTTTTTCCAAAATATCAAATATACTATCTTCAGTCAATTTTTTTTTTTTTTCACTTGGAAGACAGTTTACAATTGATTCATTTTTTCTCCAACATATTTTTTAATAACGCACTTGATATCAATTCATTCAAAAAAAAAAAAAAAACGGTAGCAAGAGTTTAACCACCAACATCAAATCCACCCTGGATTAATTAGGTTGAGGTTGACGAAGGATACAAATGTTTCCTTCGAACTGTTATGCAAGGACTTCAATTCACAAGAAAATCAATTGTGACTAATGTTTGCCTAGATCTATATGTTTGAGTAAAATTTACGAATCCCAATGCAGAATTTTCCTACTTTTCTTCAAATTATTTTTTTTAATAAAACAAAAGTTACATTACACATTGATTTTTATCACAACTTTAATTTGTACAATTTTGATTAGATAAAAGTTACTTCTACAAATATTAATCAAATAAGCCCTAAGAATGAGGTTTGTATTCGGTGCCTATAACAGTGATGAGTACTTTGTTTTTTTTTAATCATTGTGATGAAATCTTAACGTTTAAATTTATTCTAAATGATCTTTTTTTTTTTAATTTTTAAATCATAAATTCATTTTTATAAAAAATGACAGTTATAAGATTATCTTTATTTTACATTTACATATATTGACTAAGCCATCCAAAATTAATTGAATAGTGTGGATTGATGATGAGCACATTTATGCACATTGCTTTGATGAGCGCAAAATGTGCTCCCCTAAGAAAAGAAAGAAGGCAAAGAAATGTTAAACTTAATGATACATGTTATTAACAAGCGCCTCAACTAACAGACATAATTAATAAAATGTATATATTCCTCTCCTATAGTTAGGGGTGTTCAATGTTTTCCCATTCCGGTGATCTTGTCCTGATCCCAAGCAAATTGGGATGGGAAAAATTTAAAATCCGGAAAAATATAATTGAGATCGGGGAATGGTATTTTCTAATCCTGAATATATATATATATAGACACACAATGTATGTATATCTTATTTGGTCCCTGGAAAAAAATACGGACCCCTTTTTCGTCCCTGGAGACTAAAATAAGACATTTTTATGAACTATCATTTTCAAGGACTAAAAAGGAGTTTCGTTGTTTGAGGGACCAAAATAGAGTCAGTGTTTTTTTTAAGGGACCAAATAAGATATTTACTCTTAAATATATATGTACATAATAAATAGAGTAAATACCCTATTTGGTCCCTGGAAAAAAATACGGACCCCTTGTTCATCCTCAAGGACTAAAATGGGATATTTTTATGGACTAAAAAGGGGTTTTTGGAAATTTTCGAAGGACCAAAATGAGGTCTTTTTTTTTGGAAATTCATCATTTTCAAGGACTAAAAATGGGTTTCATTGTTGAGGGACCAAAATGGAGTCCGTGATTTTTTTCAGGGAAAATAGGATATTTACTGTAAATATATATATATATGTGTGTGTGTGTGTGTGTGGGGGGGGGGGGGGGGGGGTGTTAAATTTCCCTAAAATCATCTAGATGACACTATGCCATAATCCCTAAACCAACCAAGTGAACCCTAATTTTGCTTAGACTCAAAGAAATCTGGGTATACTCTCTCATTTAAAAAAAAGAAAAAGAAAAAGAAAAAGCTCGTCTAATCCACTCACTTCATCTTTTAAGTTTCCTTCACACTTCCCCACAAATCTTCTTTAATCCCTCTTTCCCCTTTCTTTTCTTTTTTTAATTAGATGAGAATACACTAAGTTGAGGTTATAATCAGAATCAAACCGGTAAACTTTCATTTACAAGGAAATTTTCATGTTACTATTATTTCTTCCTGTCCTTATTATAAGGCACCAACTATCAACTTTATTTGTTCTTTTTTATAAAGCACTTGCTTGTTCTCAATGAGCATTAATTATTTGTTTCCATGTCTGCCCATAATTAATGAGGGTAGTGTATGAGAGTAATAATTAATATAATATTATAGTTTAGTGTAATTAGTAGGGGTAATATTGGAAGTTACTTAAATTGTAGGGTAACTTTATTGACTTTAACTGTTTTTATTGGTTTGTGAGAAAAGTTAGTTGGTGCCTTATAATAAAGATCAGATGAAGTACATTATAAGATGACTAACTCTTCACCTTTTTAATAAATTTTTTCCTTCCCCAACTTGTTTGCCACATATTTTTTCCGCTTTCATTTACCATTGATTTTGTCTTCTTCTTTTTTTATTACTACCTCCAGTCCTAATTATAAGAGCTAGTTGACTTTCTTTGGAGAGATTAAGGAAGCTAAATAAGTTACTTAATCATTTTATATGTTAAATATTCTTAAATTATATATTAGTTTATTAGTCAAACTAATAAAAATTTGAAGGAAAAAATAAAAATAAAAATAAAAATATTTTAAAGTAATTTAATTAGCTTCTTTAATCTCTCTAAAAATGTCAACTAGCTCTTATAATTAAGACAGGAGGGAGTATTATTTTCCCCCTTCCTTTTTCCAAACTATCTATCCTCTCTTCTTTCCTTTTCCTAGCCCCCCCCCCCCCAAAAAAAAAAGCTCGTCTAGTACTCTCACTTTATTTTTTTTAAAGTTCTTTTCACACTTTCCCACAACTCTTCTTTAATCCCTCTTTCGCCTTTCTTTTTTTTAAAGTTCTTTAATTTTTTTTCTTTTCTTTTCTTTTTGTTTTTTTAATTACATGAGAATACATTAACTTGAGGTTATAACTGCTGGAATCAAACCGATAAACTTTCATTTACAAGGAAATTTTCATATTACATTATAAGGCGGCTAATTCTTCACCTTTTTAATAAATTTTTTTCCTCCCCCAACTTTCCCATTATTTAATATTGTATTTTATGTCTGCCATATATTTACCATTGATTTTGTCTTTTTTTTTTATTTATTCCCCCCCCCCCCCCCCCACAAAAAAAAAAAAAACAACACACAAAAATTTTTCTATGAATCCTGACTTTACTAATTCCACTCATTTGTTCTTCTTTTCTTTGTACTCAGTAGTATAAGAAGCTGCTCAGTTCATTCTGTTGGCAGTTCAGGGACTAGAAGGAGGCAATTTCTCAGCGCAAAGATCATTACATATACAAACTGTTAGATCTAATTTGAACGATTTGTATTGAATTTATTTTATGTTTGCTTTTTTTAAAACAAAAATTATTTTAGTGTATATAGAACCTAAAATAAAAATAATATCTTAAAGATTAGTTTTTCAAAAAGTAATATTTTATTTAAAACTCCTTATATTATGCAGAACCACATTGAAAAATAAAAATCAACTGACATAGCATAAACATAAACAGAATGATTAACTGAGATGGTATCATAATTATCAGACACTAAGCATGAAAACATAAGCAGATCAAGAGGTTATTATATTATATCAATTACCCTGATCTTTTTCAACAACAACAACAAATAAACCTCAAAACAAGACAACTTAGTATCATAGATATTTGATAACTTTAAGGTGCTTGATGGTTCAGATCTTACAAACGCAGTGTTCGAAATTAGTCTCTAGGATTTCTTTAATTTCAAAGGGGTCTCTATATATAATCAGACCATCTCGGCCAGCAGCTTCCATGGTTCTTCCTCTTCCACTTCTTCCGCAAATACATTCACAACAACACAACATTTGTAGAGACAGGCAATAGCAACACAACCGCAAGAACTATATTATATATATATATATATATATATATATATTCACTACTGAATCATCAATCGCCAACTATATATTCCCCGCTTTCTTGAACCTTGTATACTAAAAATGTGAAGATATTGACAAGAAACATAATTAAACAGAATACCAACACACTGTATTCTATATATATTATAAAAGCAAGCTAAGCTTACATATGCAAATTAAACGAAAGCAACAATACATCAGTTTACGATTTTTACATCCTAGTCAACGCAGACACACAGAAAAGCGAGGAAACTAAAAATCAAAATAAGAGATAAAATTACATATATATGCATGCCAGAACAAGAAAACTAGTGCCATTTTAATTTTATTTACTAATAACTGGCATGATCTTTTGAGGTCAAGTTTGCTTCATCCATATGTCTACTTTTTCCGCGAGATACTGAAGTAGGCTTGAGGGTCCTTTTCAAAGTCGTCCCTGAACATGATTTCACCGTTCCTACCAAGAGCTTTCATGGTTTTCCTGGTCTCAGAACTGGAAGAGAAAGAAGAACCAAAGCCCAAGATGGCGCTGGCTATACCAATGGCGGCAGCGGCGGCAAGAGCCACACCTGTTACAACACCAAAATTACTCTTAGTTTCAGTTGGAGCTTCGTCTTGTCCACCATTGTTGGTGCTCTCAGACCTATTCATTCTCTTATACCTAATTGAGTATACACAAACACTTCTTTGCTTTGTTATGTTCCTTCAAGGGCTTGATACTGGCTTTTTTTTTTATTTGTCACTTTTTAAATAAATAATTACCATTTTGCCACTTTTTTCAAAATATTTCTCAATGTGCCACATTTAGTCGACTAAAAATCGTGGAATTTTTTTTTGAATGTCCCAGTCATTTAGTCGACTAACCCACTTGGGTTAGTCGACTAACCCACTTGGGTTGTGGGTTAGTCGACTAAATGTCGGCAGAGGGGTTTTTTAAAAACCCCCCAACGGCGGCTTAATGGAACCCTAATCGACTAAATTGCTCCTCAAACCTCTCCCTCTGTTTTTCTGACTAAATCGCTGCTGAATCTGTTAGTGGGTTGCGGAGGAAACTTCAATCTAGTGGCATTTGCGTCGTAATCGGTATGTTTTCATTTCCATTTTGTGATTTTCACCATAGTTTTTGCGTCTCTCGGAATTTCACTCTAGGGTTTTCTCGTGGCTTTTTCAAAATACGCTCGACTAAAAAAAACCCGGTAGGTTTTCTAAACCCGATCGGCGTATTTAATGCAAAATTAATCGTCATTAATTTTTGAAATTCAAATTTTAGATCTAGATTAAAATATATTAATTATATCTATATGATAGATCTAAACTAATAATATTTATTTAATCCGTATTAAAAGCCGATCTGAAATTCAAATTTTGAATCTAGATTAAAAATTATATTAATTAAATCTATCTGATAGATTTTATCTAATCTATTTATTTAATCCAAATTTTAAAGCCTTCTGATTTAATTTATCTTTATAAATTAAATCCCAGAAACAATATCTATCTATTTAATTAAATTTGATATCTATCTCAGATATTAAATCTATCAGATAGATTTAATTAATATAATTTTTAATCTAGATTCAAATTTCAAATTTCAGATCGGCTTTTAATACGGATTAAATAAATATTATTAGTTTAGATATATCATATAGATATAATTAATATATTTTAATTCAGATCTAAAATTTGAATTTCAAAAATTAATGATGATTAATTTTGCATTAAATACGCCGACCGGGTTTAGAAAACCTACCGGATTTTTTTTAGTCGAGCGTATTCTGAAAAAGCCGCGAGAAAACCCTAGAGTGAAATTTAGAGAAACGCAAAAACTATGGTGGAAATCACAAAATAGAGATGAAAACATACCGATTACGACGCAAATGCCACTAGATTGAAGTTTCCTCCGCAACCCACTAACGGATTCAGCAGCAATATAGTCAGAAAAACAAAGGGAGAGAGGTTCACTACAAAAAAAAAACAGTTTTTTGCGGCGGAAAAATTCCCTCGCAAAAAAGCAATTTTCCGTCGCAAAACTGATTTTGCAGCGGAAAAAATTCCGTCGCAAAAATCGCCATCGCAAACCAATTTTCCGTCGCAAAAATGCTATTTTCCCTCGCAAATCCTGAATTTTGCGAGGGAAGAATTTTCCCTCGCAAAACCTAAAATTTGCGAGGGAAAATCATTTTCCTCGCAAAATTTTGAAATTTGCGGGGAAAGATTTTCCCTCGCAAATTTCAAAATTTGCGAGGGAACAAGTTTCCCTCGCAAAATCTACCATTTTGCGAGGGAACAGGTTTCCCTCGCAAAATGGAGGAGTTTGCGAGGGAACACTTTTCCCTCGCAAATGTCAATTTATTTTTTTAAAAAAATATAAAAAATCAAAAAAATAAAATAATTACATAAAAAAATATTAAAAATTAGAAAATAAAAAATCTTGTATATCATAAAAATAATTTGTAACAATTATAAGAGTTTACATAGCAAAAACGAAATATTACAAATTATAATGTTGTAACCAAAATGAACTAAAAAAAAAAAGTCTAAACAGCAGCAGTTTGGTCATCATCATCACCAGTATTAAAAGTCTTCAATCTTACATTTGCAAAAGACGCAGCACTGCAAAGGAGAAGCAACCAGATAGGAAAATAGAAAGATTTTTCAGATTAAATATATTTTACTATACTTTTAATTTCAAGATTCAGATGATACCTCTTATGAAACTCTTTCAATTTCATTTTGATTTTGTTGCCTGATGAAGATTCTTCATCATACGAAGGAGCAATATAACCATGGTCTCCTTCAAAATTCCAGCATAGTCCCCGTTGAACCATCAATCAATAATACCTGAAACAAAGATGAATTTTAATGTTTAGAATATTCACAAAGGGTTTGTTATTTGGTAGCTTACTTATATACCTTATAGCCTCATATGAACAGGAATAGAGACAGAAATATTGTTATACTCGTCATCTACTAAGGATTGATCAAAATCTAAAGCAATCTTGTAACTTTCATACTAACGCTCCCACTCCATAATTGCAGTGAATATTAAATATTTAATGATTAATGATTGGTTTAACAAAGGGACAACAGTGAACATGCTTACCGTTAAAACAACTATAGCAGTAGTTGCAGTGAATATGATCTGCCCATGTCCTTCTGGAAGATCAAGAACTGATTGCAGAGCAAGGGCAAATGCCATTGCCCCTCGAAGCCCTATTTCATGGCATCCAAATTTAGGCAAATCAGCAAAGTACAAATCAAAAGCAAAAGGCATTCTTTTAAGTCAAACTTTCCAGTAGTGAAGGTATTTAATATCCAAAATGCACTTTTCATATAAGTTTGAAGGAGTCATGTCTACTTTGCCCAAGATTTCAACAAAAGCATCAACTATATGATGTCGGAGCACCATGGATTGCTTAGTATGGAAATGTTCTTGACCAGCATTGTCCCACTATATATACTACAGAAAAAATTCAAGATAATAAACACAAGAAACATTACTGGAGGTTGATTGCCTAATTTTCAAACGTTAAGTTTTGATTGAAATAGTGTTTTTTAAATGAAATTCAGAGAATTCTAAGACAGAACAATAATTAGTGCTGAAAGGAAAAAAATTTCTACCAAAACAAATTTTAGCATCTGAAAGGCTGATCAAATCACTTTGGGAAAGCATAAATGATAAATGATCTGGGATTTCAAATTCTAGTAATGTGCCCAAATGATAAATGAATTAAACACGAGGTCAATACAAATATATTTTGATGCATCATCTAATATCATGTACTACCATTTCAAATTCAAGTAATGTGCCAAAATGGGTGAACCTTACCAATTACGGGTGTAGGAAAAATGCAATTTTTTATAGGTTAGTAAAGAAGGAATATAAGTAATTTACGTTTAACCAGTTTAGACCAACTTTAAATGCATTTAAATTTAGATACTTCTCTAACAAAGATAGGCAACAAATTGTTGGTTGGATTTTGATATTTCAAACAAGTAACGCATGAAGAGTTTGCAGGTTACGATGTCGTTCATGGAAGCAGAGGCTACGAGGCACCTCTAGGTCTAGGTCTAACTTGTCATGGCTGAATTGTGCATCTATTCTTTTTAAAATTAAAATTTAAAAATAAAAATTAAAACCAATGATAAATTCCAGTACTGTTACCAAAAGGGGTAGAAAGCTCTCGAGATTCCAAATAATAACAAAGCTGGACATTAGGCATATTCAGACCGAACTCAATTATTTCAAGAAACTGCATTTTTAAAACTGATCCGTGTGCCAAGGCATCTTTTCAATGTCTTTTAATCAAACCGATTGATGAACTCTGGGTATGAAGAACAGGGTAGGTGTTTCTGAAATTCAACATTCCTAGAAAAATGAATAAAACCTAGACAAAGAAATCAAGAAAGAATTACCCATCCGTGAAGAAAGCTGTCATGACAAATTGAGATAAACAAGGAATTGTTCGAAAAATTACGGAGAAATCAAACCCCAAAAGAATCTAAACACTCAAAAATCAGAAAACCCTAAAATAATCCACTCACCAAACGAAGGCAATCCCAAAAAGAAAATAAGAACCATACCTTGGAGTGGAGGTAGAGACAAGACTCAGGAATATAGAGAGAAAATCAAACCAAGACTAAGGAATCGATCTGGCGAGACAGTCTTCAAATGCGAGGGTCTGGGTCTGGTGGAGCGGCGAGTGGCGGCGAGACAGTCTTCAAATGAGGTGAGCAAGGGAGGTGGCCACGGCTGCAGCAAGAGGAGCAGCTACAGGAGGAGGAGCGGCTGAGAGATCGATGGAGAAGAGAGAAATCGAAGATATGGAGAAGAGAAGGAGAAGGGAAATAAATATCATAACAAAAAAAAAAAACAACGACATGCCTGCTAGACGTGAGTGAGGTGGCAAATTCAACTAAATTTTGTGAGGGAAAGGATACTTCCCTCGCAACATGTGTTGATTTTTGCGAGGGAAAAAAGTTCCCTCGCAAAAAATGACCATTTTGCAAGGGAAACCTAGTTCCCTCGCAAAATGAAGAGAAATTGTTTCCCTAAAATTTCTCCTAATTTTGCGAGGGAAAAAAATTTCCCTCGCAAAATGGCTACTTTTTGCGAGGGAAAACCGGATCTCTCGCAAAATGGGAGGAAATTGGCGGGAATTTTCCCCCAATTTCCTCCAATTTTGCGAGGGAACTGTTTTTCCCTCGCAAAAATCTTCCATTTTGCGAGGGATAATTTTGTCCCTCGCAAAAATCAACATTTTGCGAGGGAAACCTCGTTCCCTCGCAAAATGAAGGGAAATTGTTTCCCTAAAATTTTTTCGAATTTTGCGAGGGAATAAAGTTTTCCTCGCAAAATGGCTACTTTTTGCGAGGGAGAAGTTTTTCCCTCGCAAAAAATGGCCATTTTGTGAGGGAAAACTAGATCCCTCGGAAAATGGGAGGAAATTGGCGGGAATTTTCCCCCCAATTTCCTCCAATTTTGCGAGGGAACCAGTTTTCCCTCGCAAAATGGTTACATTTTGCGAGGGAACTGTTTTTCCCTCACAAAAATCTACCATTTTGCGAGGGAAAAATTTTTCCCTCGCAAATTTACTCAAATTTGCGACGGAATTTTTTTCCGTCGCAAATTTGATATTTTCTTGTAGTGGTTTGAGGAGCAATTTAGTCGATTAGGGTTCCATTAAACCGCCATTGGGTTTTTTAAAAACCTCTCTGCCGACATTTAGTCAACTAACCTAAGTGGGTTAGTTGACTAAATACTTGGGTTAGTCAACTAAATGTCTGGGACATTAAAAAAAAAAAGTTTCTCGATTTTTAGTAGACTAAACCACGGTTTAGTCGACTAAATGTGACACATTGGGAAATATTTTGAAAAGAGTGGCAAAATGGTAATTATTTATTTAAAAAGTGGCAAATAGGGAAAAAAAAGCCGCTTGATACTTGTTTGTGTGTGTATATATAGGGAACTGGATTTGGTGCCTATCCTTTGGATAGGCACCATCAACCCATCTCATTTGGACCATCCAGGTGAGATCTGGACGGTCCAGATGAGATCTGGACGGTCCAGATTTGATATTTTTTTGTTTTTATTTTTATTAAAAAAATTACTTTAATAGATAGAGGATCTAAAATAAAAATAATCTTTCAACTAATACTTTTTCAAAAAATAATTTTTTCATTTCAAAAACATATTTTAAAAAATATCAAATCTGGACCGTCTAGATCTCATCTGGACGGCCTAGATGAGATAGATAGATGGTGTCTATCCTTTGAATAGTCACCAAAACCAGGTCCGTATATATAGTGTGCGCGATCTCATGGAAAGCGCGTAGCTTCAAGAGGAAATCCATGTCAACATCTATATGTGACGTGTCGATTTTTGTGACAAGCTTTATATTATACTTTCTCTCCCTTATTGATCTTTCTTAGTCACGAAGGTTCAATCCTCTTACTTTTTGAATAATTATGGATCACGGTGATGATGGGGGTGTGAATATTGGAAGATGGTACATATGGGAAGCTGTGTGGAAATGAAGAACCAAAATGTTTATTTCACTCTCAGCGAAAAAAAAAAAAAAGTTTATTTCACCCTCCTTATAGTTTCTTCACATTGAAGGCTTTATGTATCACGTGTTGTGGGTATCTCTTAAAGAGAACCTGCATTCTTTGAGAAAAAAAAAAAAAAGAGAACCTGCATTTAGTGCAAACATTTATTGTTTGACAATGATTCAAATAAGATTTTCTCCAATAAAATGATACATATGCCGGTTAAAAAAATTATAGATAAAGTATGTATGGTCATAGTTTATTAATTTGTTAATGTGACTTCCTCTTAGCATATATCTAGATTAATTTTGACACATCAATCTAAATAAAATTAAAATCAGCCAGGTTATATACTAAATATGGGGAGATGGTAACGAGTTTAATAATTTCAATAAATTTTAATCCATCATCCTTTTTTTTTAAATAACCTCTTTTTATTTTTCGTTTTTTGTTAACTTACATGAAGTTAGCATATATTTACGTTAGCAGCATGAAGTTGGTCTAGCTGTGTAAGGTAGTGTTAGATTATAAATTTCCACCCACTTTCCTCAAAGCATTTGTTAAGAGTGTTAACTAAAAAAAAATTACAATTTCTTTTTATAAGAAACAACTACTCCTTATCTCCTTTATTATAAATTTCAAATAATTAATTTGTGTATTATTTAATATAATAAATATATATTATTTTTCCATCTATGCCCTTTATATGTAAAGAGGATAAGTGTGAGAGAATAACTACAGCAACATTGGGTAAAGTTAGAAAAAACACAATAAATATTTAAACAAAAATTAAATAGAACTTATATTTTGGGACACACCAATTCACAAATTGACATCCGTTAACTTTTTAATAGAAAAAGGCTAAGATTGCTATATTTTTAATCTTTCGGGGCAACATTATATTGAGCCCAACAAAAAAAAAAAAAGAACTTTAAGAGTAAAATTACTTCTGTGTGTGTACTTCTTGAACATATTTGCTACTTAACCCTAAAAGTATGAACAGATTGGCTAGAAACATAATTAAATAGAATACCAACAAATTTGTACTATCGAGCTAAGCCTACATAAATAAGAAAAAGAGAGCAACAAATCTTCCTAGTCAAATCGACGCTGGATTAACTAGGTGGAGATTGACGAAGGATACAAATGTTTCCTTCTAAACTGTTATACGAGGACTTCACAAGAAAATCAATTGTGACTAATGTTTGCCTAGATGTATGTTTAAGTAAAATTTCCCTATGCAAAATTTTCCTACTTTTCTTCAAATTAATTATTTTTTAATAAAACAAAAGTTACATTACACATTGATTTTTATCTCAACTTTAATTTGTGCAATTTTGATGACATAAAACTTACTTTTACAAATATTAATCGAATAAGCCCTAAGAAAGAGGTCTATATTCTGTGCTTATAGCACTGATGAGTAGATATTTTGTATCATTGTGATCAAAGCTTAATCATTTAAATTTAATCTAAATGGTTTAAATTATTTTTTTATTATTTTTTAAATGATAAATTTATTTTTATAAGAAATGATAGTTATAAGATTATCTTTATTTTACATTTATATATATTAACTAAGCCATCCAAAATTAATTTAACTGTTGTGTGGATTGATGAAGAGCACATTTATGCTCATCGCTTTGATGAGCACAAAATATGATCCCCTAAGAAAAGTAAGAAGGCAAAGAAATGTTAAACTTAATGATAGACGTTATTAACAAGAGCCTAAACTAATAGCCATATTTAATAAAATGTATATATTCCTCTGCTGTAGTTAGGGGTGTTCAATGTTTTCCCATTCCAGTGATCTTCTCCTGATCCAAGCAAATTGGGATGGATATAATTGAGATCGGGAATGATACTGTCTAATCCTAAATATATATGTGCGTATGTGTGTCTATATAGTGTGTAAATGTATGTATGTCTATTAAATATATATGTACATAAATATATATATATATATATATATATATATATATATATATATATGTATGTCCCTTAACTATAAATGTACATAAATAAATAAATAAATATATATATGTGTGCGCGCGCGCGCGTGTGTTAAATTAAATTTCCCTAAAATTATCTAAATGACACTATGCCAGAATCCCTAAACCAACCAAGTGGACCCTAATTTTGCTTAGACATGCTCTCTCTATTTCTTTTCATGTTTGTCGCTACGACGTTGCCTCTCGTCTCTCCATCAACTCGCTCCATAGAGAGATCAACTCACTCCATCGACTCCGTCACTCAAAGGAATCTGGGTATACTCTCTCTCAAAAAACAAAAAGAAAAGAAAAAGGAAAAGCTCCTCTAGTCCACTCACTTTATTTTTTTAAGGGAAAATTCGTTTCAGGGCCCCTATTAGGCAAAGATTTCCAGAAAAAGCCTAAACAATCTGAAAATACCCAGAAAGGCCCAGAGATTATGACAATACGGAAAAAGGTCCTAAGATTTTGACAGAGTTGTTAATGGGGCTGATATAGTTGTTAGTGGGGGGTTGATATAGTTGTTAATCGGGCTGATTTAGTTGTTAAAAAAAAATTAACAACTAAATCAGCCTAGTTAACAAACTATATCAGCCCCCCGTTAACAACTATATCAGCCCCATTAACAACTATATCAGCCCCCCGTCAAAATCTTGGGGCCTTTTTGGGTATTGTCAGAATCTCTGGGCCTTTTTCCGTATTGTCAGAATGTTTGGGTATTTTTTAGAATTCTTTACCTAATAGGGGCCTTAAACGAATTTTCCCTTTTTTTAAGTTCTCTTCACACTTCCCCATAACTCTTCTTTAATCCCTCTTTTTCCTTTCTTTTCCTTTTTTAATTAGATGAGAATATAATACACTAACTTGAGGTTATAATCAGAATCAAACCGGTTATACTCTTCACCTTTTTAATAAATGTTTTCTTCCCCAACTTTCACATTATCTAGTATTGCATTTTATGCCTGCCATATATTTTTTCCGCTTTCATTTACCATCGATTTTGTCTTTTTTTTTTTTAATATTTATTTGCCCCCTTCCTTTTTCCAAACTATCTATCCTCTCTTTCTTTCCTTTTCCTAGGCCACTTTACTTTCTTTGTGTGGCCCTCACACACCCCTCGCTTTTCTTCTATGAATCTTGACTTTACTAATTCCACTCATTTTCCTTTATTTTCTTCTTAATCGGCAGTATAGGAAGCTGCTCAGTTCATTCTGTAATATCCCGAATTTTGGGCCTATAGACTTGAAATTAGTCTATTTTTGGAAGACTACTAGGCCATATTTTAGAAAATGGCGAATTTGGAGTCAATATTTTATAGCTTTTAGAAGCTAATTGAGAAAGAAGAATTCTTATAAAGTATTAATGATTTATTTCAAATATTTATCGAATGCTTGCAATTAAATAAGGAAAGGATCGAGTTACAATAAAGAAAAACCTTGTACGGTGGTCATAAGGATCTGAGGAGATTATTTTAGAATGGATCCATACTCCCTTAATATTATTTGATAGTTGGAGTAGATATATGTCCATTAAATAAAATAAAAATGGACACCCTTTCTTATTATACATGTTTGGACACATAAGCATTATTCTATTCAATCATTCTTCCTCTTGTGAATAAGCAAGGCCGACACACTTGCTCTCATTTTTCTCTTCGGATAATGCTTTCACTAGAAACCAAATTGTCTCCCACTATCATCTAACAACTCCACTCATTTTCTCATTCTGCTGGCCCCTCTCCCATTCACATGCACACCTATTATTTCCTCAAATAATCATTCACTCCCTCTTATACATTTACGGGAGAAAATGTAGTGCACTCCTTCCATTCTTTTTTTTTTCATCTGTCACCGAAAAGAGAAAGAGAGAGAATGAGAATGGAAAGAGAGAGGGAGGTGAGTGCAGGAGAGGAAGGGAGCTCGGATGAGAGTGAGAGCCGAGAAGGAGAGATCATTTGAGAAGCATCGGTCAACATGTACAACATCGCTATTTCTGGAAATTCAGTGAGGAGGTCATGTTCATGCAATGTTTTGTTTAAACAAATGATTTCCTTTGACCATGAAATTTGGTAAGTTGAAAGTAGACTTCTTAAGCTTTCAAATGAGTGCTAGAACGTATTAATCCGACGTCTAGAACTCTAGTTATGAATTTTCAAAGTTTGTTCAGAAAAACTGGAAATTCATGTTTTCATATTCAAATAACGTTGCTTTTACGAATTTCTGGGAATTATACAGTCATAAATTGTCTTGATGAATATTTTTCTCATAAACTAGACTTATAGAACTTCAAATAGAATTTTGAATCACCTTAATCGGAGTTCTATAGAATTAGTTATGATTTTTCAAAGTTAGAAGTTGAAAACTGGAAAACGTCAGTTTCCAGAAATGAACAGTATTTTTCGGATTGATTTTTAAAATAATAAACATTTGATTTTTTCTATGAAAATTTCCAGAATAAAAGTAGACTTATCAAGCTTTAATTTGATAGGTCACAAGCCTTATTTGGATTTATATTCAGGGAGTTATGAATTTTTGAAGTCAAGTATGAAATCTGGGACGTTTTCTGAAACATCTTCTGAACAGTGTTTACATTTTTGAAATCTGGGAATTATTGGCATATGATTAAATGTTGAAACCAATTTTTCTAGAAACTAGACTTAACAAGGAGTTCATGGATTTTTGAAACACCTGATTTGGACACCTAGAACTCCAGATATGGATTTTTCAAGTTCAGCATTAAACCTGGACGTTTTTCTGGAACAGTGATGATGAATGAAAATTCTGGGAATAGTTTACATATATTTGACAGTCAAATGTATTTTCCTCTGAAAATAGATTTAATAAGGAACACGTGACTTTTGGAATCACCTTAATTGGAGTTTTGTGCAATTAAATATGAATTTTCAAAGTTAATTGGAAATTCTGCCAGATTATGGAGTTTATTTGGAATTAAGAGAAATAGAGAATTTGGACAAGTAGTAACTTGCCAACCATGAATATTTAATTATAGGATTCGGTATTTATCTGAGATGACCAGAGGATAGAGAACCGGATCAGGATTTGGAAAGGCTATCAGGTAGTAACTCTAATCTTGCATTCTTTGTATGTCTTTATATGATTGTATGTACCATTCAATATGTATAAATATGTACTGTATGAATTGTTTGTGCTGTATGTGCTGAATGTATATGTGATGGTTATCTGTCATATACTGATCTATGCTTAGAATGTAAGATTAACATGTTACTCTGGGAACCTTCGGGGTCCCAGTATTTGTTGCTACCTGTGGATTGTTCAGTTTAGAGAGCGTGGCTTACAAGGCAAGGCGGTACTCACTGTCGAATAGTGATGCTGGGACGGACTGAGAAATGCTATAGGTTATTTTTATTAGCCTATTTTAGAGACTAGAAATTTATTTGTATAGCCATATGTGGATTTTGTTATGTAATCAGAATTTAATATCAGTATTACTATGCTAGAATGATTATGCTCATTAGGCTATGCGCTACAACTCTGATAATAATTGATATATCAAGGGGTGTTACACATTCTCTTGGCAGTTCATAGACTAGAAGGAGGAAATTTCAGTGCACATCTAAATGATGAGCATCAAAAGATCATTACATATACAAACTCTTAGATCTAATTTGAATTATTTGTATTGAAATTATTTTATTTTTTTTAAAAAAGTTATTTTAATGTATACAGAACCTAAAATAAAAATAAAATCTAAAGGTTAGTTTTTCAAAAAATAATACTCTCTCCGGTTCTAATTATAAGAGCTAGTTGACTCTTTTGGAGAGATTAAGGAAGCTAACTAAATTACTTTAGAGTATTTTTATTTTTATTTTTTTTCTTCAAACTAATTAATTTAATTAATAAACTAATGCATAATCCAAGGATATACAACATATGAAATGATTAAGTAACTTATTAAACTTCCTTAATCTCTCCAAAGAAAGTCAACTAGCTCTTATAATTAGAACTGGAGGTAATATTTTATTTTAAACTCCTCATATTATGCAGAACCAGATTGGAAAACAAAATCCAACTGACATAGCATAAACATAAACAGAATGATTAAGTGAGATGGTATTATAATTATCAAACACTAAGCATGAAAACATAAGCAGATCAAGAGGTTATTATATTATATCAATTACCCAGATCTTTTTCAACAACAACAAAGAAACCTCAAAACAAGACAACTTACTTAGTGTCATATATATTTGATAACTTTAAGGTGCTTGGTGGTCCAGATCTTTACAAACGTAGTCTTCGAAATTAGTCTCTAGGATTTCTTTCAAAGGGATCTCTGTCTATAATCAAATCATCTCGGCCAGGACCTTTCATGGTTCTTCCTCTTCTTCTTCCGCAAATACATTTACAACAACACTTACAACATTTGCAGAGATAGACAACAGCAACAACAACCTCAAGAACTATATTATAAAACCCACAGATTTTGATATATTCACTACTGAATCATCAATCGCCAACTATATTCCCCGCTTTCTTGAACATTGTATACTAAAAATGTGAAGACATCGACAAGAAACATAATTAAAAAGAATACAAAACACTGTATTTTATATATATTATAAAAGCAAGCTAAGCTTACATAAGCAAATTAAACGAAAGCAACAATACAGCAGTTTACGATTTTAACATCCTAGTCAACGCAGACACACAGGACAGCGAGGGAATTAACAATCAAAATAAGAGAGCAAGTGACATATATATGCATGCCAGAATAAGAAAACTAGTGCCATTTTAATCTTATTTACTATAACTGGCATGATCTTTTGAGGTCAAGCTTGCTTCATCCATGTCTACTTTTTGCGCAAGTTTTTGAAGTAGTTTTTAGGGTCCTCTTCAAAATCGTCCCTGAATATGGTTTCGTTCTTACCAGGAGCTTTCATTTTTTTCCTGGTCTCAGAATTGGAAGAAGAAGAAGAACCAAAGCCCAAGACGGCACCGGCTATACCAACAGCGGCAAAAGCCACACCTGTTACAACACCAAAATTACTCTTAGTCTCAGTTGGAGCTTCGTCTTGTCCACCATTGTCGGTGCTCTCAGACCTATTCATTCTCTTATACGTACTTGAGTATACACAAACCCTTCTTTGCTTTGTTATGTTCCTTAAAGGGCTTGATGCTTGTTTGTGTGTATATATATAGTGTGCGTGTGCGCGATCTCATGGAAAGCGCGTAGCTTCAAGAGGAAATCCATGTCGGCATCTATATCTGACTTTTCGATTTCTGTGACAAGCTTTATATTATACTATCTCTCCTTTACTGATCTTTCTTGGTCACGAAGGTTCAATCCTCTTTCTTTTTGAATTATTATGGATCACGGTGACGATGGGGTTGTGAATATTGGAAGATGGTACATATGGGAAGCTGTGTGGAAATGAGGAACCAAAATGTTTATTGCACCCTCCTTATAATTTCTTCACATTGAAGGCTTTATGTATCACGCGTTGTGGGCATCTCTCAACGAGAACCTGCATTTAGTGCAAACATTTATTGTTTGACAATGGTTCGAATAAGATTTTCTCCAATAAAATGGTACATATGCCGGTTAAAAAAATTATAGATAAAGTATGAATGCTCATAGTTTATTAATTTGTTAATGTGACTTCCGCTTAGCATATATCTAGATTAATTTTGACACATCAATCTAAATAAAATTAAAATCAGTAAGGTTATACACTAAATATGGGGAGATGGTAACGAGTTTAATAATTTCAATAAATTTTAATCCATCATTCTCTTTTTCAAATAACCTCTTTTTATTTTTCAGTTTTTGCTACCTTACATGAAGTCAGCATATATTTATGTTAGCAACACTCAAAGTTGGTCTAATTGTGTAAGACACCGTTAGATTTCTTTTGGATTTCGAGTTCGAGTTGTAGAAAAAATACTTATGGTCAAAGTGATAATCATAAACATCGAACTCGATACTGAATCATAATATAAAAGACATATATTTACATTAGCGGTCATTAACAGTTCATGAGCATATGGATTGATGTCTATAGCTAAGGAAATGGTGGTAAGGATCAAATAAAATAAAATGGGAAAAAAATATCGGAGCCTAAGTTAATTTTCTTTACTGGTAGTGTGAAAGCATCCAAGAGGAAAAAGCTTTGGCCAAGCATTTACTTGACTTCATAGTGCCCCAAACATCACGTACTTTCCAACCACTTTCCTCAAAGCATTTATTAGGAGTGTTAACTAAAAAAAAAAAAAAACAAATTTACAATTTCTTTCTTTCTTTCTTTTTAATAAGAAACAACTACTCCTTTGTTGGCATCTCCTTTCACTGTCGTTTCTTTTGTTTATTTCCTAAAAAGTAAAAACTGCGCGTGGGTGAGCAACCCCACAAAGTCATTATGCAATAAGCTCGACATTCTGAGGTGGTTCAACAAAAAGAAATAGACATTATCAAATTGATGTCTGTCCTCTGAAATTATTAATTAATATAATTTAAAAAAGCTAAAACCGATAATAATAATTTCGCTGGGGAGGGTGGATGTATCAGGATCCTAATGACTGTGTTGTGTCTTCAAACTTCAGACACGGACACCAACAAAGTCATTGGGACCTTGATCTATCCTATCTTTTCTTCTTGGAATTGGAATTCCAGAGAATATGATAAACGAGAAATTGATACACTGAGAATCTACTAGGAGCTGCACACTTTGGATGAGGAGATGACCAAACTCAGTGGACAGTCCGAGCCTCCTGGGTCTTACCTCTTGCCCACGCTCAAGGACACTTTAGAGACTGGTCATCACCCCAACCAAAACATACAATACTAGCATACTCAGTACCCCGATTTCCCGTACTCTCTATCAACATGGATCGTATTCTTGATTCTGTTCTGATGCACAGGTTCCTCATAACGAGGCAAGTGCAGAGCATACTTGGAATCTAAGGAGCAGAGAAGACTAACATACTTTGAAATAAAGCTTTCAGGAGCAAAGGAAGAAACTTAGAAGGAAGACATATGAGAAAACACTCTGGAGTAGTTTTATTTCTTCCAAGCTTAACTTAACTTAACTTAACTTAACTTAACTTGATTACAACTGAGAAATGCCTCTCCTTATATAGAGAAGCCAAGGCTAATACAAACAAAGCAAAGAAAAATAAAATATTCCCATGATTTTCTCACGGGATTAAAAAATACAAACTCACAAATCATGCCCGACATGCTTTTAATATCTTATTAGTCACGAAAAGCATGGCTAATAAAATAATAGAATCACGGATCATGCTTGGCATGCTTTATATTATTTTATTACAGACAGACACAGGGACTGACTACCGGGAACTGACCAAAACAAGCTGCCGACACATATAGATAGAGGACTGAAAACCGGATGAAATAGTACCGCCGACACTTAATCCTTGAAGATAGGCTCGTGACTTGGAGAGAGATTATTGTTGTCACTGTCATCATCATAAAGCGTCTGGACATATGCAAGTGGGTTGAGAAAATCAATAAACGAATCTGGACCTGCTAGAACATCACTTGTCTTTTGAGAACAGTATGTCGGAATCTGTGATGATCCTGGTTGGGAGAGTGAGAGCTGGGACAAAGACTCATCTTCATATGGATCTTGAGAATCCAGGAGAATTTTCCCCTGAGAATCCAAAGGAAGAGTAGTCTCTTGAGATGGTAACACCTGATAGGTTGACACATAGTGTGGTTCTGGCTGGTATAGCTTATCATATGCATCAACTTCTTCAGTGTCTGGAACAGGGCCAAGGATTGTGCAGTCTTTTGATACACTCTGGTTGTATTTGGCAAGGATAAGACTGAGCTCCTGAGATTGCAATGGATCGGTTTGAACCCAATCAAGGGATTCTGACCAAAGTATCGCATTTGTTTTTAACTCAACACCATCAGGTTTCTGTGCATGATAAGTCCTGCTAAGAAAAAACACACAAGAAAATCTTTTTTGTTTTGATTTTTTAACATCCCAAAGATTATTGTTATTTATAACATTAAACAGAGTACCTCTCCAGAAGGGAAGAGGGGCAAACAAAGTAAGAAGCTTAATGAGAGAAGAATTCTCATTGCTCTTATCACAGATATAATGATAGACAGGAAGAGGAGCAAGTGCAAAAGAAGTAGTATAAAGAATGGTCATTGACCAGATATACCAGAGGAGTTCATCAGGTATAAGACCTTGGATGAACGGGATGGTAGTGTATGGACAAATAGAACTGAAATGCTGGACTTTTGGGACAAGGTTGGTTTTTTCGAAAAGATGATGGAGCCAAAAGTAAACATACTCTTTAGCGTAATTCTGAAAATCTGTGAAGGAGTGAAGGTCTGAGTTTGGTGGAAGGATGGCTGCTTTGGTGATGTAAGGCATGATGGAAGGAGAAAGGTATTCTGAAAGGGTAAGAATGTAGAGAATCTGAGGTGGAGGAGAGATTTTCTCTGGTCTTGAAAGAAAATCTGCAAGGATATTCTGTGGTCCTTTGAGGTGTTTAACAGAGAATTTATAGCGCGAGAACCAATCTTTCCATCGGAGTAGCTGGGTATCTGGCAGTATCTTTTTCTTTGGATCAAGCATCTTTGGAAAAGATGTGTTGTCCATTTCTATTATAAAATGATATGGACTCAAATGAAAGTTAAATTTCTCGATGCCTCTTTTGACTGCTAGGATCTCTTTGTATGTAGCATGGTAATGCTTTTCCGATTCCTTGAATTGACCACTAGCATGTCCACAATAGTAACGTACCCCATTAATTTCTTCAATAAGTATTGCACCCCAATAGTTATCACTTGCATCAGTTTGCAAAATCCTTTGTCCTTGATCTGGGATCTTTAATGGAGGTGGATTCTGAGTAATCCTTTTCAGAGCAACCACTGCATCTGTTTGTTCTTGGGACCATGGTGGAGGATTTTTCTTCAGCATTTTGTACAAATGACTGGTATGATGAGATAACTGGGGGATAAAATCTCTTAAAAAATTAACAATTCCAAGGAATTGTTGTACTTGCTTGTGAGAGAGATTATCATCAGGAAATTTTAGTAATTCCTGTGCAATGTGAGGTCCTGGGCTATATTCTCCATTTTCAAAATGCATTCCAAGAAAATCAATTTCTGAGACTCCAATATCACTTTTCTTGGAGGAAAGCATTATGCCATATTGGGCAATAATCTGATGAAATTGAGCCAGGAGTGATAGGTGTTCTGCCTCTGTTGCTGAGAATAACAGGATATCATCAATATAAATTAGAGCATTATTGATGATAGGCTCAAAGATCTTGATCATAGCCTTCTGGAACAGTGAAGGTGCTACCTTAAGACCAAAAGGTAGGACAGTCCATTGATATTGAGCATTGGGTATGCAGAACGCCGTTTTGGGCCGGTCTTGTCTTTGTATTCCAAGTTGCCAAAAACCTGCTTTGAGATCAAACTTGGAAAAAACATGGGCCGATCCTGTCAATTGAGCAAATAAGGCCGTTGGCTTTGGAAGAGGAAACTTATCATCTTGAAGGAAATGATTAAGAGGCTTATAATCGATGACAAGCCTTTTCTTTCCTCTTTTAATTTCTGATCTTTTTTCAACATAAAATGCCTGGCAAGCCCAATCAGACTTTGTGGGCTCAATGAGTCCTTGTTTCAGCAGTGCAGCACATTCCTCTCGAGCTAGCTTCAAATCTTCTGGATTCATTCCTGGATGTGAAGCCTTAGTCGGATTAATGTCTTCATTCCTTTTAAAAGGAAGGCTGATAAAGAAATCTTCATTTTTCCATAGTGGAGAAGGATGTGGGAATTGATCATGACTGTCAGCACAGTATTGAATCAATTTATCTTTAATATCTGAATATTGTGGAGGAGCATTCTGTAATTCATACAGAGAAGTTATCTCTGTCCAAGGACTGAAATTAGATTTCCATCTGATTCCTTTAGGAAGTATCATCAGATTCTTGGTATGATAAAAGGCATTGAAACCAAGAAGAATGTCCTTCCCTGGAAGTTCACTTCCTAATACTTTGATCTTCAAGGTACATCCTGGGAAGATTTTGATGTTGATCTTTCTCCTTGTAATCAGATCAATTTTGAATATTTTTCCGTCAGCGGTGTAGAAGTACTGATTGTGAGGAACCCATTCTTCAGGCGGGAGAATATGAGGTTTCATCACAGTATGAGATGAGCCTGTATCAATGAAAGCTATCGCTGTAATGGGTTTTGAATATTTCTCTGGAAGAATCTGAACCTGAATATTCGGTAATGGAGTCTTTGGAGAATTCTGGGAATGAAAATGTTGAGTTCCAAGACATCCAATCATTGGGTTTGCAGGCTGAACTAGATTGAGTAGACCTGGAGAATAATCTTCTTCTTCTGATTGACAAGAGTCATCAGAGTCAGAGAAGGATGAGTCTGTTGATTCGTCAGAAGGCGGAATGACATATTGAGTGTCATTATCCTGTTCATCTTGCTCTTCAAGATAATCTTCTATATCTGCCGTGTTGTCAGATATCATGAAGATCTTATGAAACTTCTGGATCATCTTGATGTCACCTTTGGTCTTTTTAGGACAATTCTTAGCAAAATGTCCTGGCTTTCTGCAAATGAAGCATTTTGATCCTTTGGAGAAGGGTTTCCTAGATTTAAAGAATCTAGGCTTCCTTTTAAACTTTGATCGTCGAAGCTCCTTATAAGGCTTTTTACCATCTTGAGCAAAATGGCGAAAATGGGATTTCTTCTTTGAGGGACAGAAACAATCCTTCTGATCTTTGCATTTGATTTTCAGGTAAGGCTTCTTGCAAGCCGGTTTGAACTTGTGAGCTTGCTTCTGCATATCTTTGAAAAACTTATGCTGTTCGCAAAGCTTGTCTAAGGCATTGAGGGCCAGCTGGTATAATTCTCCAATAGAGATATCAGTCATTTCTCTGTGGAGAGCATAAATGCTTCTGTTGAGTTCTGCTTGAAGTTCATCTGGTAGCGAAGCAATGAATGTATGTCGAAGATTCACATCATTACCACCATTTAGTAAGTGGTACTTTTGAAGCACTCTTTGATAATGAGTTTGCAGATCCTTTCTTTTCAGCGAGCAACACTTCATCTCAAAGAATTCTTGTTTTTCTCTTTTGCGGATGATGTTGAAATCTCCAAGAAATTCTTTCTGAATTACTTCAAGGAGAATAGTTGGATTTTCTACTTGTACCGCTTGAAGTTTCTGATATGGAGTGAGGTTCTGAAACCAATCTCTGAGAGTTCCTGTAAATCTGGATACAAATTCCTGTAATGCTTGTCTGAGAGGAATTTGAATTGCTGTGACTTGTAGATCTATCCAGGCACTAAACTCTTGAATTTTAAATCTCCATTTGTCAAAAGGAATACCATCAAATGTAAACCATGGACCATTAACAGGCTTATAGTCATGGTTCCTTCGATGTGCTGAATCTTCTGGATGTTCAACAAACGGTTCTTCCATTTCTTCTTCACCTTGTCCTGGTTGGACCATTGCTATTCTAGAAATGTCAGCTGGTTCAACTTCAGAGCTTAAATCAGAGATATCTGATTCTGATTCCTGTGAGCTAGAAGAGTATTGTGAATGAGCAGGTTGGTTAGGACTTTGCATTATCCCTATTGAGGGATGAAGTGGATTGTTGGCTGGTGGATTGGGTGTGTAAACTTGAGGAGTAGAGGTAATAGAAGTGACTGATGAATATGTAGGTGGCTGGGTATGTTGAGGATAGAATGTTTCTTGAGGTATACTGGAGGATGGTTCAGAGATTTTGATACCTGGGTGAGGACTTGGGTCACGAGGTTGAGACGGTGTATAGAAAGGAGGTTTTGGTCTTGGATGCTGTTGTGGAGGTGGCTTTGGCGGAGATAATTGAGCAAACAATGGATAATTGAATTTAAATTGGCTGGTAGAATATGGATCTGAGGGTGAAAACAAGGAAGGGGGTGAAAAGAGAGAAGGGTAAGGCTCATATATAGACTGGGATTGTTTTCTGGCTATATCAAGTTCAATCCTCTTCAAATCCTGCTGAATGGCTTGGAGTTCAATTTCTTTTTGTCGAAATTGAGGACCCATATATCCATTTTCGATAAATTTTCTTAGCTCTGCATCCAACTTAATAGCTTGCTGCTTTTGATAGAGATATAAGTTCTTAACCTCTTCAGATAATTGATCTATCTGATAGGCTAGACCTTCTGTCTTTGTTGTCAGGGAGTCAAGCTTTGAATCAATCTTCTTTAAAGTATTGTTTTGGCAAACAGCATTCTGAGTATGCCAATTCAAGACTTCTTCAGACTGCGTCATTCTAAAATGGCCTTGAGCATCAACTGTTTCTGGTATAACATAAGGTCTGGAGGAGAACTTATTGGCTTGATCTGTCTTTCTTTCAAGAGGAGGAAAATTCTGCTCAAAGGGATTGAGCATAGCAATACAGGAGATGGGTTGAGGTGTTGGTAGTGGAACTGTCACCAACGGTTTTGGCGGTTTGACAGCATCTGGGAAATATTTCTGGACAAGGTCTGTATGACCTGTTTCTATCATTAACTCTGCAAGAGTCATGTCTTTTGAGGATTTAGCTGGAGGAGGAGGTGGCTGCCATCGACGTGTAGAGCGTCTGGTAGACACTGCTTGTGCTGAACCACAATCATCATCATCTTCTGGTTTCTTAGATTGGTGAGATCTACAGGAAGACTGGAAAGTAGTCTTCTTCTTTTGTGCTTTCTTGAGAGCATACTTGCAAGGATATAAGCATCCTTCATCATCTGAGTCTTCTTCCCACCATTCAGGTGTGTCGCACTCACAGTTTGAGTCACACATCCCTGATCCTGGTACGTCCCACAAAAAATGACCATTAACATGGGAGACATAGCAGGGCTTTGCATCCTGATTAATCCAAGCAATTGGAGGGTCTCGTCTGGATGGAGTATAGGCGGGTGTCAAAGTTAAAATCCTTCCTGGTGGATTAATTGGTCCGGAGGAGGTTGGTCTGGTGAATACTGTCTTCACAACACCATTTCCAAGATCTTCAATTGTAGGTGGAGTGGTGGTATGGACATCTGGCTGCTTCTCGTGGAAAAGTCTTTCATAGTTAGTCATCCAGTGCATAGGCATGATCTGAGCGAGTTCTTCCCTGGGAATTTGTCTGGGAATCTGAATGATAGAGGTGTCATCTACTCTGTTTGAGATGGCAACAAGAGCATCAGTAGTACAGTTGGGAAGCTCAAGATCATAAGCGTGATTCTGGAGACGATAAACAATCTGGTGATGGAGGGTTGCCATGATGGCTTGAGAATCTTGCTCAGCTCCAGTAATCTGGACCTGGACTTGTAATCTCCGAGGAAGAGTTCTGTCTTGAAGACTAACGTTGTAGTCTGGCTGAATGGTTAAGACAACACTGCCGTTGCTAAGAGTAGTAAGAAGTGCTCCTATAAGAGCATCAGAATACTTCTTATAAGAGGAATCAAGGAGAGCTATCTTAGCAGTAACAGGTAAACCTTTTCTGCCATGAAGGGTGAGAACTAGACGAACAGCACCAAAGTGTAAATGGGTGTATCCTTCAGATCTCCATTTATTAATGAGATCCGGAAAAATCTCAATTGTTGAGTAGAGTTCCTGGGTAGTTGCTGGAAGAGTGCACTGTTCAAGCTTGGTGGATTGAACAATTTCTTTGACATCAGATCTGTTGGTTCTGATCAAAGATCTGAACGAACTGGTGAAAGAATTCTGCCGGTGATAGTAACTGTATGGACTGAGAAGAGGTAAATTGGTACTTCTGAGGGGCTGATCTGGATGATGGGTTACCTCAATGAGGTTTTCTATCTTGTTGGCAAGGGTTCTTTTTATGGACGGAGGTAGATCTTTAGGAATGAAAGGAGAGATAAGATTAGAAGTAGAAGTAGTAGATGTACTGGGTGTGTCACTCATGATGTAAAAGTTTGTTCCTTACTCACTGTATCTCAAAATATGTTGGCTTTCTCTGCTCCTTAGATTCCAAGTATGCTCTGCACTTGCCTCGTTATGAGGAACCTGTGCATCAGAACAGAATCAAGAATACGATCCATGTTGATAGAGAGTACGGGAAATCGGGGTACTGAGTCTGCTAGTATTGTATGTTTTGGTTGGGGTGATGACCAGTCTCTAAAGTGTCCTTGAGCGTGGGCAAGAGGTAAGACCCAGGAGGCTCGGACTGTCCACTGAGTTTGGTCATCTCCTCATCGAAAGTGTGCAGCTCCTAGTAGATACTCAGTGTATCAATTTCTCGTTTATCATATTCTCTGGAATTCCAATTCCAAGAAGAAAAGATAGGATAGATCAAGGTCCCAATGACTTTGCTGGTGTCCGTGTCTGAAGTTTGAAGACACAACACAGTCATTAGGATCCTGATACATCCACCCTCCCCAGTGTAAATAGTACGATCCACCCACTTAATTTTTCAAGTTTTCTTCACACTTCCCCACTCTCTTCTTTATTCCCTCTTTCCCCTTTTCTTTTCTTTTGTTTTATTATTTTAATTAAATGTGTAGACCCCAATAGTACGAGGTTACTCGACAAAACTGGTGATCTTTTACTTAGAGAAAAGTTTCCATGTTACTATACTGTAAGGAGACTGGCACATCTTTTTCCTGTTGTAAATATTTAAAAGGCGTGTTAAAGAAAAAGTCCCTCTAATATTATTCTATTGTTTTAAAATATAGAGATATGTTTTAAAAAGTCATATATCCTTATAAATTAAATAATTTATGTTAGTTTATGAATGAACATTGATTTATAAATTAAATAGATAGTCATGACTTTTTAATTTATGTTAGTTCATGAATGACCATGATTTAATTTTGACCCTATGACTTAAATGAGAGTGGTAATATATACCTTCTTTTTCTAAAATAGCAAATATAATATCTTCAGTCATCATTTGACTAATAATTGACTAATAAGCAAAAGAAAGCAACATATCATCATAGTCAATATTCACTGATTCCTTCATGCCTCACTCATAGACTCTTAATTAGCTAGTTGCTATTGAACCGTCTCCCCGAACTATGTAACACCTCATTTATCAAGAGCGAAATATTTTTTTTTCCTATTAGAGTAGAGCATCGGAGCAAGAGAGTAGCTGATAACCATTAATTGTGGCGTATCTGTTTGTTCATAAAGAACAGTACATTTATCAGAGTATTGTCATTATAACGGTATAAATCTAACAATAGAAATCTTCAGTCGGGTCTCGAGCGTGCTGCTTACTCTTGTCTTCGGTCCTCGGTTCTCTGAACCCTGAAGCTATAGTAAGAGCTAAGGTCCAATACCCATCGGACACCAACTAACGGTTAACCTGATGCTTATTATATGCTTATATGTGATAAATACTTTCATAAGGTCATGGACAGAACTCTATCTTGGACATGCACCATGACTAAGACTTTGTCTTAGATCACTATATATACATTCAACTTATCATGGGTTATGGCCTTGATAATTCCATTAAGTTTTCCTTGCACTGAGGATACGATAGGACATCATGGCACATGTTAGTGCAGACTATGATATGGGTTGTTATTGGGATTGATCGTATGTGCTTATGTATTGTGTAATATCCCGAATTTTGGGCCTATAGACTTGAAAATTAGTCTATTTTTAGAAGACTATTAAGCCCTATTTTTGAAGTGGCGAATTTAGAGTCAATATTTTGTGGCTTTTAGAAACTAATTGAGAAAGAAGAATCCTTTTATGGTATTGAGGATTTATTTCAGATGTATGCAATTAAATAAAGAAAAGATCAAGTTGCAGACATAAGTCTTGTAGGGAGTTAGGGAAGATTAAATGGGTTATTTTATGAGTGGACCTATAACACCCGGACGTAACAATCTTACTTATATTTTATCTCCATTTGTGAATGGGAACGCAAGATATGGAGTCAAACTTAAGTCCACTCATGTTTGCCACTTTCAATCACCCTTTGGCATTATTTGGCAACACTTCATATTTGTTTATTATAGTAAATGCGCACATAACCCTTCTTTTCTCCGATAACCCCACTCTTCCACTATCACTCCTATACATTCACATGCATCCATTCTATTTTCCATAAGACAACTCCCTTCCTCATCTCTTCACGGGCTCCATTCATGGATAACACAAACACATGAGGACAAAAGGCATATGACAACACATTTCATTCACTTTGCTTATTCATTCACGGGTGGATCCTATGCAATATGTTCACTCTTTCAATTATATTGGAGAGCGTCTCTCCATTTCATTTTCGGTGAAGACACCGAATAAGAGAAAGAGAGCTCAGAAGAGAGTGAGAGATTGAGAGAAAGAAGTCATATGAGAATCATCGATCCACTTGTACAACACCATTATTCTGGAAATTCCGTAAGGCAGTTGGGTTCATGCGATATTTTGATCGGCTAAATGACTTCATCTGACTACAAAGTTTGGTAAGAATAAAGTACACTTCTTAATCTTTCAAATGAGTGCTAGAACGTATTAATCCGACGTCTAGAACTCTAGTTATGATTTTTCTAAGTTTGGTTATAAAAACTGGAAAATTCTATTTCCAGATTTATGTGGCGTTTTGTTTTCAAATTTCTGTGACTTACACAGCCATTAATTGGCTTGATGAATATTTTTCTCATAAACTAGACGTATAGAACTTCAAATAGAATTTTGAATCACTTTAATCGGAGTTCTATAGAATTAGTTATGATTTTTCAAAGTTAGAAGATGAACACTGAAAAACGCTGGTTTCCAGAAATGAACAGTGATTTTCGGATTCACTTTTAAAATAGTAAACATTTGAGTTTTTCTATGAAAATTTCCAGAATAAAAGTAGACTTATCAAGCTTTAATTTGATAGGTCACAAGCCTTAATTGGATTTATATTCAGGGAGTTATGAATTTTTGAAGTCAAGTATGAAATCTGGGACGTTTTCTGAAACATCTTCTGAACAGTGTTGACATTTTTGAAATCTGGGAATTATTGGAGTATGATTAAATGTTGAAACCAATTTTCCTAGAAACTAGACTTAATGAGGAGTTCATGGATTTTTGAAACACCTGATTTGGACACCTAGAACTCCAGATATGGATTTTTCAAGTTAAGTGTTAAATCTGGACGTTTTTCTGGAACAGTTGAGATGAACGGAAATTCTGGGAACAGTGTGCGTATATTTGAAGTTGAATCTATTTTTCCTCTGAAAATAGATTTAATAAGGAACACGTGACTTTTGGAATCATCTTAATTGGAGTTTTGTGCAATTAAATATGAATTTTCAAAGTTAATTGGAAATTCTGCCAGATTATGGAGTTTATTTGGAAATAAGAGAAATAGAAAATTTGGACAAGTAGTAACTTGCCAACCATGAATATTTAATTATAGGATTCGGTATTTATCTGAGATGACCAGAGGATAGAGAACCGGATCAGGATTTGGAAAGGCTATCAGGTAGTAACTCTAATCTTGCATTCTTTGTATGTCTTTATATGATTGTATGTACCATTCATTATGTATAAATATGTACTGTATGAATTGTTTGTGCTGTATGTGCTGAATGTATATGTGATGGTTATCTGTCATATACTGATCTATGCTTAGAATGTAAGATTAACATGTTACTCTGGGAACCTTCGGGGTCCCAGTATTTGTTGCTACCTGTGGATTGTTCAGTTTAGAGAGCGTGACTCACAAGGCAATGCGGTACTCACTGTTGAATAGTGATGCTGGGACGGACCGAGAAATGCTATAGGTTATTTTTATTAGCCTATTTTAGAGACTAGAAATTTATTTGTATAGCCCTATGTGGATTTTGTTATGTAATCAGAATTTAATATCAGTATTACTATGCTAGAATGACTATGCTCATTAGGCTATGCGCTACAACTCTGATAATAATTGATTTATCAAGGGGTGTTACAATTTATGGTATCAGAGCAAAGGTTCTGGCATTTTTGGAAGAGTATACTGATATTGGATTACATAAACAAATGAAATAGCACGGAAAATGGATTCTGTTGCTAACTATAGGGCTCTTAATGTTGTGACAAAATATGATTTAGATCCCCAGATTTTATTGAAACTTTGAGGTTAAGCTTGCTTAGGCGAGAAGATTTTCAAGAAGGTAAACTCTGAGTAGTATTGTAAGAATTTGAAATCCTTTGATTTATGATCAATGATGATACTTGGATAATCCTGATTGGTATCAGGATTAAGAGAATTGGAGTGATAAACAAACCCAGAAAATAGAATTTTTTCCCTGATCACTAGTTGGCATGCTAGTACAAAGGAAGATGTTGAATTATAGAAAATGAAATGGAGCATTTGTGAAATGTTCCCAGTTTAAAAATAAAAATATATGAGCTGAAGTTCTGGCATTTGGCTAGAATACTCTGATGATATGAAAAGTATCTGTATTGAAAGTTAGATAATTCTGAGTGACAAGTTGGAATTAGAATATTAATTTTTATGATAGAATTATCAACTCAGAATTTCGAAGTCCGGTTAGGACATAAGTTCTGACAATAGGTTAGATTGATCTGCTGGAGCTTGAACTTATGTGATTAATTGAAAATGGGTGAGAAAAATATTCAAACTTGAAAATTCCCGTGAATCTTAGTATAAAAGTACAAGCAGAAATTAGAATGCTAAGAAGAAAAGACAAGATGAATTCAAGCATCAAGAGCAACAGTTGGTACAATCCCACCACAAGCGTTGACCATCTCAAGTTTAAGTCTATTAATTTCTTCCTGAGCGGCTGCACTTGAGAGAGGACCATCAGAAGACATTGTTTTTCTCAATCTAGCTATTTGCCTCATAGTGCTTCGAATTTTCACATAAGGCCAATGCTTAATTCCTCCCCTATGGCATATTTTCATTAAAACATTTTTGCATAAACGAACTTGATTAGCCGCTTCTTGTTGAGGTAAATGGAATAAGTCTCTAAGATCATTTATTGACATTGATGCACCTCTAATATTTTGTTCAGCTCTTGATCGGTATGAATCACTAGGTATGGGGACTGAAGGATTATTATTTACAACTACGATCTCTTTTCCTTTATTGGATATATTTTCTGTATTGGTTGGAAATGAACTATTAGGGAGTTCATTTTGAATTTTAGTCCATTCCAAACCAACACAGAGGGCCTCATAGTAGGCTGATAGGGGATCTGACACCAGGACATACCCTAAAGATTTTTGATTCAAACAATAATTTTCTAGAAAATGTTTGACATCATCTAAATTTTTCTTACCAAAGTCAAATACTTGAGGACTGGAAGAACCTCCTTGTATGTCCTGGTGAAAGACAGCGTGGCATATCATACCAATCCTCCCATGAACTTCAAGTTTATGGTATTGAAGTCCATTAGTATGAATGATCTCTCGTAGAACATGGCAGCAACCACATGAAAATGGATTAGTAGTCTCAGTCAAGGTAGAAGCAGGATTCCTTGGTTGAGAAGGTACCGTAGACTCCATAAGTTCTGCCACATTACGACACCTTTGGACAGGTCGCCTTGATGGACCTGCTTCAGATTCCTTTCTGTTAGTAGTTGTAAAAATAGAATCTTGTATCCTTGGAGGAGGAGTAGGAATGTTAATCGTTGAGGCAGATGAATGAACGTTCATACTTACGGGATTTTGGGGAAGTAAAGAAGAATAAGGGTATGATACATTGTTTGACAAGTCAGACAATATGTTAGTCTGATAGTCATGAAGTAAAGCTTCAAGAAAGAAAGGGTTGAATGAATCGGAGACTGGAATAGAGTTACTTGAACCGGCCATGTTTAAGGATAATGTGAAAGGTTATAGTGAAGGTTACGATCGGAGAGGAAATGAATATGTGGAAGTTTTGTGAAGCTTGAGAGAACGTGAAACATTTACTCTTTCTTTACTCGATTTATAGCTGGGCTAGTAACGTCTAGATTTTGTTAAGCAGCATCGGATTCTCATCTGTCGTTGGCTCAGAATAGTGCAGACTTTGTTATTATGTGGAAATTTTATGGCACCGCACCCTAATACAATCTGACACGCCCTAGCCACCTCTATAGGTCGAAGTCTTATAGACTCTCGGTCCAAACAGAAGACAGTGTAGCATTTATTGCCGGTTGTATCTTCAAGAAATTTAGTTTGACGAATACACGTTGCATGAAGATTATTTCAAGATTGTGTCTCCTAGAAATTTGTCTTGGAGCGTGTAGTTGGTTCGAGATGTCAGACTTGCATTTGAAAATGGAAGTCTGATCAGTTAAAGCCATCTCGAGAAAGGAGACTCTCTGGAAGTATTGGGAATTTGAAATATCTCGGTGTAAGATCTGAATATCTTGAAGTATGAAAAATGGTGAATTTTTCAAATGCTAAGAAAATATAAGAACGAATGCGGTATGATTAAAGATAAGTTTGAATTTGTTCTGAGCCGAAACAATGTTTAGGTCAGTGTGTGATAAAGTAAATCTTGTGAACCTTGTGATTAGTGCTGCATTGTCAACAATGTTTTGTGTATGAATGGTTATTACCTCTGAGGTATAAGAATGATATTTAAAACATGTTTTGATGATATTGAGAAATGAGGTAGAGGTAGAACCTCGTAGAAATTGCTGAATTTTATTTGAATGTTTGAGGATAGTGCCTGAATATTGTAAGATATGAATCATGGAAATGTTAGCAGGTTTATGGAATATGGTCGAATTTTTAGAATTAGGTTGATAAACCTGAATGTTGGAGAGACAACTAAAGCATGTTACCAACTGAATTGAGGCTTGAGAATGAAATTTGGTAATGGAACTAATTCTTTAGGCATTGAATCGACCAGAATGAACAAAGGTACTAGAATGTGGTACCGATTGATTTAAATGAATTAAGGCACTAGAATATGGTACCAATGTGTATAAGGTATTTTGCGGTTGCTAGATGTTGATCTAGCATAGTGTTGGATTTTGATTCAAAAAGTCTCCTTGGAATGAATGGTATGTTCTATGAATTGCTCAAGTAGCTAAAAATAGAACCTGAAGTGTATTTAGAAGTAAAGACCTTCTATAATAGTTGTCTGGTTCCTGGTTATGTTGAAAATTGAATTTTGTATTTACCAATGCACCTGCAGTATTTGTGGATTTGCGGAATTGAATTTTCGAATTTGTGAATTTTTGAAAATAAAGTATTTGAATGAAATATTTTTCAACCGAATTTGAGACCAGTTTGAATGGTCTGTTTGCGAAATGTGTTGTCTCATAAAAAGGGTTTTGTTAGAACCCAGAATTTGAAACTGAGTTTTCAACTTTGTTGTGGTAGATGCACTACGGAACTGGAAGAGGCCAGAAACTGTTGTAGATGTACGCGGTTTGCTGGGTCTTGCCAGATGAATTTGAAAAATTTTAAAATCGCTGGCCATTGTTGAAAATTCTTTTGAGGGGATTAGTTTGTAGAGCTGACACTTGCACCAGCAGTGTATGTTCTCAATCTGAGTAGTTCCGCCTTGTGAGGGCGTGCATTTTGCCTTGTCTGGTCGGTACCCACGCAGGCGTTTGGAGCAAGGCTCCTGGATTATGGTTCTTGTCCCGGGTATGGGATTCCGGTGGGTGACCCGTTATTTGTGCCAGTGCGGACACTGGGTCTCTTGTGGACGGAAACTCTCCCACATTGACCGACAGGTATGTCACCACTTCAGTGGTTTGCGTATGAAAGGATTGGGATGTGTCGCTGTACTGAAAGGTTGAAATAGTGCCATGTGCTCTTGATTGTGAAAACTTTTTGAAATAAGTTATCCTACTCAAAAATGTGTGTCGGTAGTAAATGTTTTCTGAAACCAATCCGGCAGTAGATGTGTTTTCATGAATATTTGATATGGCAGCGATGAAGTTTGAAAATGTGACAGCACCATTACTTTTTGGTGTAGTGTGAATTATGAAATGTTTTGCAACCACAAAGATTTTCAAAGTGTGAAAATTTGAATTTGAGACAACATGGATAAATGAAAAGCAGTGATGTAATTAACATTATTGATATGTTAAAATTAAAGCGGTGCAGTTGGTGATTGTAATAATACCGGAACAGAAACTGTTAGAATGGTCTTGAGATCTGAACCAACTAGGTCAGATAGTACAAGTCAGTTATGGAGCTGAGAAAGAGAAAGTAGTCTGTAAGCGTTAATTGAAGAAGCTCAGACACAAGATAGACGAGTTGAGACTCGAGAATGTAAAACCCAGTATGCAACTTTGCATAAGGACGATGTCTTTTGGCTGTAAGACTTGTGATTGAATACAACTCTTAGGTATATGCTGATTATGAAAGTTGCAAAAAAAAAAAAAAAAAAAAAAGTTGTGTGCTTAGTAAGCGTACATAGAAAAGGATAGATTGAAAGTCAAGAATGATTCCCTGAGATAAAAATGTTCAAATTTCGAGGACGAAATTTATTGAACAGGGGGAGAAATGTAATATCCCGAATTTTGGGCCTATAGACTTGAAAATTAGTCTATTTTTAGAAGACTATTAAGCCCTATTTTTGAAGTGGCGAATTTAGAGTCAATATTTTGTGGCTTTTAGAAACTAATTGAGAAAGAAGAATCCTTTTATGGTATTGAGGATTTATTTCAGATGTATGCAATTAAATAAAGAAAAGATCAAGTTGCAGACATAAGTCTTGTAGGGAGTTAGGGAAGATTAAATGGGTTATTTTATGAGTGGACCTATAACACCCGGACGTAACAATCTTACTTATATTTTATCTCCATTTGTGAATGGGAACGCAAGATATGGAGTCAAACTTAAGTCCACTCATGTTTGCCACTTTCAATCACCCTTTGGCATTATTTGGCAACACTTCATATTTGTTTATTATAGTAAATGCGCACATAACCCTTCTTTTCTCCGATAACCCCACTCTTCCACTATCACTCCTATACATTCACATGCATCCATTCTATTTTCCATAAGACAACTCCCTTCCTCATCTCTTCACGGGCTCCATTCATGGATAACACAAACACATGAGGACAAAAGGCATATGACAACACATTTCATTCACTTTGCTTATTCATTCACGGGTGGATCCTATGCAATATGTTCACTCTTTCAATTATATTGGAGAGCGTCTCTCCATTTCATTTTCGGTGAAGACACCGAATAAGAGAAAGAGAGCTCAGAAGAGAGTGAGAGATTGAGAGAAAGAAGTCATATGAGAATCATCGATCCACTTGTACAACACTATTATTCTGGAAATTCCGTAAGGCAGTTGGGTTCATGCGATATTTTGATCGGCTAAATGACTTCATCTGACTACAAAGTTTGGTAAGAATAAAGTACACTTCTTAATCTTTCAAATGAGTGCTAGAACGTATTAATCCGACGTCTAGAACTCTAGTTATGATTTTTCTAAGTTTGGTTATAAAAACTGGAAAATTCTATTTCCAGATTTATGTGGCGTTTTGTTTTCAAATTTCTGTGACTTACACAGCCATTAATTGGCTTGATGAATATTTTTCTCATAAACTAGACGTATAGAACTTCAAATAGAATTTTGAATCACTTTAATCGGAGTTCTATAGAATTAGTTATGATTTTTCAAAGTTAGAAGATGAACACTGAAAAACGCTGGTTTCCAGAAATGAACAGTGATTTTCGGATTCACTTTTAAAATAGTAAACATTTGAGTTTTTCTATGAAAATTTCCAGAATAAAAGTAGACTTATCAAGCTTTAATTTGATAGGTCACAAGCCTTAATTGGATTTATATTCAGGGAGTTATGAATTTTTGAAGTCAAGTATGAAATCTGGGACGTTTTCTGAAACATCTTCTGAACAGTGTTGACATTTTTGAAATCTGGGAATTATTGGAGTATGATTAAATGTTGAAACCAATTTTCCTAGAAACTAGACTTAATGAGGAGTTCATGGATTTTTGAAACACCTGATTTGGACACCTAGAACTCCAGATATGGATTTTTCAAGTTAAGTGTTAAATCTGGACGTTTTTCTGGAACAGTTGAGATGAACGGAAATTCTGGGAACAGTGTGCGTATATTTGAAGTTGAATCTATTTTTCCTCTGAAAATAGATTTAATAAGGAACACGTGACTTTTGGAATCATCTTAATTGGAGTTTTGTGCAATTAAATATGAATTTTCAAAGTTAATTGGAAATTCTGCCAGATTATGGAGTTTATTTGGAAATAAGAGAAATAGAAAATTTGGACAAGTAGTAACTTGCCAACCATGAATATTTAATTATAGGATTCGGTATTTATCTGAGATGACCAGAGGATAGAGAATCGGATCAGGATTTGGAAAGGCTATCAGGTAGTAACTCTAATCTTGCATTCTTTGTATGTCTTTATATGATTGTATGTACCATTCATTATGTATAAATATGTACTGTATGAATTGTTTGTGCTGTATGTGCTGAATGTATATGTGATGGTTATCTGTCATATACTGATCTATGCTTAGAATGTAAGATTAACATGTTACTCTGGGAACCTTCGGGGTCCCAGTATTTGTTGCTACCTGTGGATTGTTCAGTTTAGAGAGCGTGACTCACAAGGCAATGCGGTACTCACTGTTGAATAGTGATGCTGGGACGGACCGAGAAATGCTATAGGTTATTTTTATTAGCCTATTTTAGAGACTAGAAATTTATTTGTATAGCCCTATGTGGATTTTGTTATGTAATCAGAATTTAATATCAGTATTACTATGCTAGAATGACTATGCTCATTAGGCTATGCGCTACAACTCTGATAATAATTGATTTATCAAGGGGTGTTACATATTGAATATTGCTGTAAGGTCATGAATATCTGTCATACATATATTGTCATATTTAAGCATGAGGTTAACCGTTACCTGGGGTCTGATGGGTATTAGACCTCAGCTCTTACCATAGCTTCAGGGTCTAGAGGACCGAAGGCCGAAGACAAGGGTAAGCAGCACGCGCAGGACCCGACTGAAGATTTCTATTTTTAGATTTATAACGTTATAATGACAATACTAGGATAAATATACCGTCCTTTATGAACAAACAGATATGCCACAGTTTAATGTTATATCAGTTACTCACTTACTCCGGTGCTCTACTCTGATGAAAATATTCTATCCCACGTTTGAAAAATGGGGTGTTACAAACTAAGTGGTTCCTTCATCAAAACTTTCTGAATTTCCACCACATGAGCCCAAAACTAGCCTTCACTTGGAAGACACTTTACATGATTCAATTTTTTCCAAAATTTTTTGTAATAATGCACTTGATATATCAATTATTCCCACCAAAAAAGAAAAAGAAAAAGAAAACAGTAGCAAGAGTTTACCACCACCATCAAAATCCACCCTGGATTAATTAGGTAGAGATTGATGAAGGATACAAATGTTTCCTTCTGAGCTGGCGAGTACTTCATAAGAAAATCAATTGTGACTATTGTTTGCCTAGATATATGTTCAAGTAAAATTTACGAATCCCTCTGCAACATTTTCAGACTTTTATTTACATGAAACTTTTTTAAAAAAAAATTAGCTTCCCCCCCCCCCCCCCTACATAAAGCTTTTCTTTACTACACCTCCGTATAGTGAGAAATCCATCAACAGAGGGTTGATGAAAAAACTCATGCCACTATCAACAGGGGGTTGGTGAAAAAACTCATGCCACTAATATTGCTCTCGAAAAAGAACAAAGAAGCATCTACCCATAATTTTGGTTTGAAAAAAGAAGCTTGGCTGTGTTTCTTGTTTCCCAAATTTGAACTATGTGCGTATGATTTATCATCCGGTAACTAGTTTGGGGTTTGAGGCTGTCATTTCCAACACAAATATCTCCTCCATGATTGGAACTCGATCATGAGGGTTATACCACTGGACCAACTCTATGTTGGTTATGAGCGCATAAAATATTTAAATGGGATGGTATAGAAAGTATGGGTTTGCTTGTGAAACATTTTCTTGAAAAATACCAAAGCAGTTTAGACTTTTGTACCTAGCCTGTCCTGTCCAAGACTAGTCGGAATACAATTTCTTAAACTTAACGGATATTTGTATTTTTAATAAATAATTTTTAATTAATTAATAATAACTGATTTCAGACGCGTGTAATAAGATTGGCCTTGGGAATACAATTCTTTTCTTTTTCTTTTCCTTTTTCTTTTTTAATTACCAAGGGGCAAAAAGGAGTATTGTGAACAAATAAATGACTTGGTGCGTATTTTGGTTTCCCTTTGTTATGGAAACAGGGATTAAAAACTAACCAAACAAATTCACATAGGCATCAATTAACTGATCGGCTTCAATTTGAAGAGTCATTTCATCAAACACCAAGCATACACATAAGTAGCAAAATCAACATAAACACAAGTCAACAAGAAATTGAAGAAAACTCCAAGTGATAAAACAGAACTGGCCATTACAGAGAAATTGTGCTATTCAATCTCACTTACAAACAATGGCTTGATGTTCTTGATGTGGATCTACTTGATTTTCAACTTTATTTGTTGCGCAAGTCACGAAAATAGCCTCTAGGATTACTTTCAAAGACGGATCTGTACATGGTTTGGCCATTTCCACCTGGAGCTTTCATAATCTTTCCGCCACTAGAACCACCACCACCACCAGATCTACAGCTGAGCATAAAGGCAGCGACAAGAACAAGAGCCACACCCTCGAACCAATCCATTTTTCTTCTCCCACGCAAAGAACTTGTCGTTCTTAAGAATGCTTTGCGGATGGCCAGTAGTGGTCCCCTTTATAGAAGGGTGAAATGATACTCACTTATCGACGAGGAATCTAATGCTGATTGCAAGTAAAGGCCTTTATTATATATTAATGTTAGTATTTTATTATTATTATTATTATTATTATCATTTCATGGGCAAGGAATCAGAATCTGTGTGTGTGTGTGTGTATCTTTGAGGGGCGAGGATGAAGTTATGTCGTGGGCAAGGAATTAGAATCAGGACTATGAAAACTGATATAAAAAGAATAATCGGATTTTTTTTTTTCCAGATATCGGGAGTGGAATATTTTTTTTCCCCTGAGATTATTTTGATTCTTAGATTCTATTTTTAAATAAAGAAGGGAAAAGACTAATCAAAGAGGCCTTCCACAAAAATGACACCACGTCATATAAGGCATCATTTGGATGGATTGATGGCAAATTCACATTTAATCGTTAGATTATCCTCAATAAATGAAATAGAAAAATTCGGTTAAAAGTATCTCAGTCTGAGTAAAAACCCTAGCTAGCTGAACCGAGTATAAACTGACTAACGGGTAACACTTAGGATATTTTAATTAAACCAGTAAAATAAAATAAAGTAATATAAATAATTAAAATATCTAACAAATCTAAGATATTACAAAACAGAAATTAATTTTAATACGTTGTTACATAATCTCTTTTTATTTGAGCAAGCCTCAATTAACAAATCTAAGACGGAGATGCCGATCGACATTCACTTAATGTCACCGGAAGCAGTGAAGCCTCCCTGAATAGACGCTCCAGCGCCAGGGCCCTTGAAGGTACCATCTTGCTTGGTGTTACCTTCAGTGCTTGATGTTCCATAATTGTAATAATCATACTGGTTAAAGCATCACGGTGCCTGAGCAGCGGCAACCGGGGCGGGTGATAACAAGAACAGGAAGAGGAGTGGGGCCGCCACAGCCACGGGGCTCCAATGCCATGGCCGTGCTTTCGCTGATGGTTTGAGGGCCACCAACATTAAGACCTGCATGCCACGGATGACATTATTATCACTGTTCCCTTCTTTCAAAAGTAAGTCGTATTTTGAGAAGTTCATAATTGGTTTAAACGCAAATTTGTTTTGGAAGTACTCACTCAACGATGTAGGATTTCTGGAAATTTTTTAGTGTGTAATGTTGTCCTAAAAGTATAAAAAGAGAGTATTGTGAAGTTAATTTTTGTTACACTTCCACTGGCCTCCCTTTTTCAGGTGGCGAGTAGAGTGACTTTTACTTCTAAAACAATTTCAATACGTATCAGAGTTTTTACGTAGCAAAGCAATAAGAATAATTTGGACAATAAAATTCTGATAAAGTAAATAACTAACAAAATAAGTTCCTCCAAGGGTCAACATACAGTTATCCTATCCGGATAAATCTACCCAAAATAATTATTAATATACAGTCATCCAAAACTTAAGATGTAAAGACAAAAGCTATCTCCAAGCTCCCCAAAATCCTCAGCCAAGCTCTCCCGTCTTACCTCCAATCTCCTGCCCCATTATAGATGCACTTCTTGTATTCTTATAATAGTCTGGGATTCATAGATGAATTCCAAAGCAACCATTAATTTCATATACAATGTATGTATAAAGTATGCAAGAAAAACCATAAAACATACAGCATTCAATAGGTCACACACAGCGAGGGATATAGCCTAAACCGGAACAAGCAGTCACATATAATATATATTACTCAATAAGGCACAAAACCATGCCAAGGTTGCACACAGCGGTTCCGGTATCCAAAACTCTTGGAACATATTACATCAAATACATAACCAATCACGGTAAATCATACATACAAAGTCACACATAGTACATGAAATTAAGGTTACGTAACTGCAATAGTTGATCAGTAAAATAGCAAACACCCGGCTGCTAAATAAGAACGATAGACCTAAAATAGAATAATATAACGGTACTACTGTCAATATAACTCCTTCCTTTAAGTTATATAATTATACTCTTGTATAAAGGGTTTTTCCACTTTTATAACTTATTAATCTCCTTTATTAATGAGTATTTCTTCTTTGGTAAATTTTTCTTTATTTTTGTACAAGGTGCTGAAAATTTCTGAAATTTGACCCAACTTCAAAAATTCATGTGTCCCAAAAATGTACATAACCCTTGACATGTCTATTTTGGACTAAAAATACTTGCAAAGTCTAAAAACACGTGAAAAATTCCTAGTTCCCGAAAATGCCCCTGTTGGTTTTTCTACCTCCTTATTTACATATATTCGTACTTTATGCTTTCTAAATTGTACTCATACTCTTTCCCATACAAAATTCCATTTTAAACACTTTTAAACCATTAAAATAAAATCATATCACCAAGTTCTAGCTATTGACCAAAATTTCCTTAAACTTTTGTAAAATTTCAAAAGTTAGAGAGGAGAACTTACTCGTCTGAAATTCCAACTTCTTTGACTACTTCACCTTAATCTTTGTGATCATAGCTAGAACTTCTATAATATTATACAAGATTACTAATTGAAGACTTAAACATACTTATATGAAAAAGATAATTTCCATAACTTCCTTACCTCTTCTTTTCTTGGAATTCTCCTCACTTGTGCTTCTCACAACACTTTCCTATCTTTCTTTCCTTTAGGGCAGTGGCGGACCCAGAGTTTGAAGTTTGTGGGTGCACAATTTTAAGGGGAAAAATACTTTTTGTGGCAAAAAGAGAACATAAAAACCTTTTCAATGAGATCCAATACATCTTGATTAAGAAGAATAAACCACACATTAGGAGTAATGTGACAGAGAAACTCACCGATTAAGCCACGATAGGATAAACCAATTCACAGTAGATTTCAGTAGTGTGACAGAGGGCAATGGAAATTGGGGGGGGGGGGAATGGAAATTGAGGGGGTGGGGGGGGGGGGGGGGAAGGGTCCAGGAAATTGGGGGGGGGGGGGGGGAAGCAACGGCCAGAGGCAATGGAAATTAAAAAAAAAAAAAAAAGGGTCCAGGTGTAGCTCGAACCAGAGACCTGTGAGTGAGGGGAGGGAGTGTTTACCAACTGTTCCAACTATACATATATTCCTATATTTTACTTTCAAATTCTATATATTTTGTGTGTTCATTTGCCCACATTGGTACTGATGTAAGTCCGCCACTGCTTTAGGGTGAGTGGTGACTCTTACTTGATAAAAATGAAGCAGAGTGTGGTTCTATTTATAGAGATAAGGCACCCAAAAATATCCCCTTGTATTTTTTTCTAATTTTCCCTTTTGGTTGCCTCTTGATTTCTCTAGACTCTTCTCATTTTTCTTTGTAAAAATCTGATTTTTTCCCTTTTTCCTCCATATGTCACGCCATGCCACTTGGTCCTTTTTTTTATCCAAAATATTTTATAGTCACATGCCTTATTTTGTGGCTATAATGTTTTGCTTAATAGTTAAGATGATTAGGTCGCATAAGTTGTCTATAAAATATATCCAAGTGTCCCCATGCTTTTTTCTCTTTAAATTGTATGTTGCCACCTAAGTAGCTTAGGTGTCCTCTTAATTAATTAATTAAATATGCATAAGTGTCCTCAACTTTTCTCCTTTAAATATTATTTTGCCACATAGGTGCTTATGTGCCCCTTACATAATTGTCTACCTTCCATGTGTCTACTTAGGTGTTCCTTCCATAATTATTCACCTTTCCATGTGTCCCCTTCACAATAATAATCCTAATTAGCCAATTAGATGAAAACAAATATCATTTGCCTTAGATTTGATGAAAATTCTATATATCTCAATAATATAATATTAATTAGCTTCATACAATAATTTACATAAAAGTGATGGGGTTATTACAATTTTGACCCTTTGACTTAAATGAGAGTGTTAATATATATATCTTCTTTTTCTAAAATATACTATCTTCAGTCATTTGACTAATATAAATAAAAAAGTATTACGGGAGAGTGCTAATATCTTCTTGAACCTTGTAAACTAAAAATATGAAGAGATTGGCTAGTAACATAATTGAACAGAATTCCAACAATATATTCTACATAATATCAAATACTAGTATCGAGCTAAGCCTACATAAGCAAGAGAAAGCAAAATATCTTCGGGAGAGGATCTTCTCATAATCCTTTATCTCATTTTCTCTTATCAGGTCATCTGAGCTGTTGATTGAGAAGAGGAGAGAGAGGTTAAAATAATATTGTGATTAATTAGACGGATATGATTTAAACATAATGACGGATAATGAAAAAAAGATTAGGAGAGAAACCAACCCCATATCTTCCAAGTCAACACTACTTACTGATTCCTTGCCTCACTCATGCACTCTTAAGTTGCTAGTTGCTATTGAACCGTCTCCCGAAGGATACAAATGTTTCCTTAAGCTGTTATGTGAGGACTTCACAAGAAAATCAATTGTGACTGTTTCTCTAGATGTATGTTTAATTAAAACTTACTAATCTCTATGCAAAATTTTCCGACTTTTCTTTACATGAAGCTTTTTTCAAATTAATTTTTTTTTTTAACGAAAACTTTCAGAACAGAAGTCATATTACACAAATTGACTTTTATGTCAACTTTAATTTGTAAAAGTTTGATGAGATAAAAGCTACTTTTACAAATATTAATCGAATAAGCCCTTAGAAAGGGGTTTGTATTCGGTGCTTATAATAATGATTGAGTACATATTTTTAACCATATATTGTGATGAAATATTAATTATTTAAATTTAATTTAAATGGTCTAAATTTATTTTTTTAAAAAAATTTTTAAAGGATAAATTCATTTTTATAAGAGATGACAATTATAAGATTATCTTTATTTTACATTTTACATATATTAAAAAAAGCTATTTAAAATATACAAAATAAATTAAATTAAATCTAGATCATGCAAAATTAATTTAACCGTGTGGATTGGTGATGAGCACATTTATACTTATCACTTTGATGAGCACAAAATGTGCTCCCCCTAAGGTAAGTAAGAAGGCAAAGAAACGTTAAACTTAATGATAGACATTATTAACAAGCGCCTCAACTATGAGCAATAATTAATAACATGTTTATATTTCTTTGCTCCAAAAGAGCATTTCCACATAATATAAAAAGAATACAAATTAGGGCTTTAAGTTGGTAGAAAAAATCAGGTAGCACTCCGCACAATTTCGATCCAAAGCATGCTCCTATCCACTCATTAAATAAACAACTATTAGAAATGAAATAACCCTTAATTTTTTTTAAGTCCCTTTTTGTTTTGCACATCAAAAAGAAGAAGCATAGGAGCGATCCCCTCCTCTATTTTTTTATAGAATCTTATAAAATCAAATGGTGGATTTCTTAAAAAAAAAAAAAGAAAATATATTAAACTCTCATTTTTAATTAATTAAAATGAATATTATTAATTAAATATTAAATAATAATAAATAATAAATAATATTAAAAGAGATTCTATATTTATATATTTATTTAAATTTCGATATTTCTATATTATAAAATTTCAAATTATTCTAATATAACTAATATTAATAATAATCCCATCGAGGTGATCATGACCCGTTCCTAAGAAAAATATAATCGGGATTGAGAATGATACTATTCAATCCTAAACTTTTATCAATCCCGAATATATGTGTGTGTACACACATACACACACATATATAATTACCAAAATGTCCCTATGCCAGAAGCCCTAAACCAACTAAGTGAAACCTAATTTTGCTCAGGCATGCTCTCTTTCTCTACTTCTCTTCATGTTTGTTGCTATGACGCTGCCTCTTGTCTCTCCATATATCAACTCGCTCTGTTGAGAGATCAACTCATATTTTGCCGACTCCATCACATATGAGAACCAGAGCAATCTAAGTATACACTCTCGCAAAAGGAAAAACAAGCTCATCGAGTGCACTCACTTTATTTTTTAAGCTTCCTTCAAACTTCCCTATAATTCTTTAATCCCTCTTTCTCCTTTCTTTTCTTTTACTTTTTTAATTAGATGAGAATACACTAACTTAAGGTTATAACTGAATCAAACCGGTGACCTTCATTTACAAGGAAATTGTCATATTACTATTATGTTATAAGGCAACTAACTCTTTACCTTTTTAATAATTTTTTTCCTTCCCCAACTTTCCCATTATTTAATATTGCATTTTATGTTTGCCATATATTTTTTCTACTTTCATTTACCATTGATCTTGTCCTTTTTTATTTGCCCACTTCCTTTTTTCAAACTATCTATCCTCTCTTTCTTTCCTTTTCCTAGGCCTCTTTACTTTCTTTGTGTGGCCCTCACATCCCCTCCCGTTTTTCTATGAATCTTTAGTAAGTAATTCCACTCCTTTGCCTTTCTTTTCTTTGTAATCGGGAGGATAGAAAGTTGCTCAGTTCATTCTCTTGGCAGTTCATAAACTAGGATCCAATTTCAGTGCTCATCAATAAGCATCAAAAGATCATTGCATGTGCAAACCATTACATCTATTTTGAATGGTTTGTATTGAATTGTTTTATTTTTTAAAAAAATAATTTTAACGTGTATAGAATCTTAAATAAAAATAATATTTAAAGGTTAGCTGATTGAACCATATTTTTACATGATTTTTCATAATTAAATTGGGATTGTTAATGCATTTTCTGGAATATTATCGCTTGATTAGGCACTCATTTGAGTTAGGGACATTTGCATTAAATTAAATGGAATTAGGTGGAAAAATGGTCATAAATGGTTAATTATTTGTGCAAATGATTTTTTGGACTTTTGATTCTACCTTTTGCTTAATTTTGTGTTGTAGATGCTTGGGAAGAAAATTGAAGAATTTGGAAATATGTCAATGGGTCAAGATTAATATTTGTGAGTCTTGGGAAAAATTACAAAAAGAGGCCCTACAATTTGTGAAAATTGGAAATGAGTGAAGAAAAGGGGTCTAAAGAAGAATTACAGAAAAGTGCACAGATTTTTGGAAATTTCATTTCTGTCCCAAAATATTTTCCAAGTTTACATTTTAGTCCCTTCCTGAAGAACTTTCACAGTTTGCACTTAGGTCCCTGGTCAAAACTTACGTTTTGACCAGGAACCCTATCAGCTTTAGCAAACCGAGAGGAATTAATGGGTATTAGATGGAGCTCCGACACGCACAAGCTTGGAAGAGTGGAGGGTTATGAAAGACAGAAACAACGCCGCGATTTCCATCTTCTTCACACGGAAAACAGACGCACAGAGAAGGACGAACGCCATTCACGACCTCCCTCTCCCTTCATCCACCATCCTCACTGAAAGTGGAATATCACCTAGAGGGGGGGGGGGTGAATAGGTGATCTCAAAAATTTCTTTCGACATATGATGGAAACGATGAAAGCGATAAGTAAGGAAAAGAGAAATGACACAGAGGAATTATACTGGTTCGGTCCAACTCTTTGACCTACGTCCAATACCCAGACACTCTGGGATTTTCACTATCTCACAATTACAATTACACACTCTGTAACTCAGGATGATTCTTTCTTGCAAGGACTCACTCCCCCTTACAAGTTGTAATCGTACACCCACACTCAAGATACCACTACCTTGAGATTTGAACAAATGTAAATACAAATGATGAAACTCTCTTATAGAGTAAAATAATGAATACTGAAGCTCAGAGATATTCAAAGATATGATCAGAATGCTTGGAGTACTTTTCTCTGTGTATTGTTGATTCGTTTCGTTGAATTCAGTCCTTTATAGTAGTTGGAAAGAAAGAGTCGTTTGTAGGATCTGAATTTGTCCGTTTGAATATGACCGTTGTTGGCAATTAACCATTTGCGCCAATCTCGCCTTAATTGGATTCAACCCGTTGTCTCTGTTTGTCTCTGTTTTACGGTTTTATTGCTGTCTTGATGATACATCGGCATTCAATCGTTGATCGCGTTATTCTCTGTTGAAATTCTTCCTTCAATTTATTTGTTGAGACTTTAGAAATAATGTACGAAGGAAATTTTCTTGCCAAAATGGTGAATGTCATTGCTTTGCATTAAATGCTTCACACATCTGTTGCTTTATCGGATCTTATCGTTAAACCTCATAATGATCTGAAATTTAACCTTGTTATTCCTGTCTAAAACACACTGGAAACATGGTTAGTAGTGATTAGAAATGATAAGAAACAATGATATGGAGTACCCATTGCATAATCACTGAGTTCCAGAATTCGAGAACGCTGATTTTCAAAAACTGATATGAGTAACTTGAGTTGCACAATACTAACTCAAGTTATTCTTAAGTTCAGGAATTTCTGAAAACGAAGGCCAACTCGAGTTGCACAGTGATAACTCGAGTTGCACAGTGATAACTTGAGTTATGTTAACATCAAATTCAAACAGAGAGCATTTGCGTTTTGAACAACTCGAGTTGCACAGTAATAACTCGAGTTGTATTAAAGAAATTTTCAAACCGAGAGTAAACGCTACAGTAGTAACTTGAGTTATGATGAAAATAACTCGAGTTGTCACTATTCACAAAATTTTGTTTTCGCAAGAGGCTTTCTGGAATTGCAAAGTACAGTCCATAACTCGAGTTGCTAAGTGATAACTCGAGTTATGACTCTTTGAAAAATAATTTTCAACTTGAGTTGTGACTTTTCAACTTGAGTTATGAGTTTCGTTAAAATTCTTTAAGTCCTATAACTTGAGTTGAAATCAACCAACTTGAGTTACTATTTTCGAAAACATTTTCAAGGATCTTAAACACTGATTTCAAATATTTCATTAATTCCAACAATTGTTAGTCATCATCAAAACATATAGAAACTAACATTCTCCCCCTTTTTGATGATGACAACACTTGTAATCTTTAGATGCTTAGAAGTCAAGAAAATTATTTTGAAACACCATAGAACAAGCATAAAATGAACTTTAACAGACAAAAGTGAAGCAACAAAACAAAAAGGTAAATAGAGAATTTTGTCTTCACAAATGGCTTAAGTCTTTTTAAAAAAATGATTTCTTGACTTCTACGTCTTCGGGAATATCTCTCCCCCTTTGGCATCACTCAAAAAGGAGGATACAGGGGTGGAAAGGTTGCATTTAGATTCGAGCTTCCTGGAACAGGTTCGAGTGCTCCTTATCTCTGCGTGTGGCAGCAGCTGGGTCAAGAGGTTTGGAAGGAGGAACAGCTGGAGGCTCTTGAATTGTCAGCTTCTTGGGCTTCTTCACGGGAGGCTTTTCGAATGGCGAGCTTTGAAGCTTTGAAGAAGGTTTTCTCTTTCTTGCGGGATGAGTTAACGCCGGTGGAGTCGATGATTCAGTGGGTTCATACTCAGAGGTGGAATCTTTCTGATCTTTAGGGTTTTTCGTGGATTTGGGGGCCATTTGAAGTGATTTGTCGTGAGGAAGAGAGGGATCAGAGAAAGATCAGAAGAGTCAGAGAGAGTTCAGAAGACTGAGAAACCTTGAGTTAGGGCAAGAAAGTCGAGGAATGAGGAATGGCAGGAATCAGATTTAAATACCAAGGATCACAACTCGAGTTGATTAGTGGTAACTCGAGTTGTGAAAACCCACTTTGGCCTCTGTCTGACTTTTAACTCGAGTTATGTTTAAAAGAACTCGAGTTGAGCTGTGTTGTAGAAAAGTAAACTTCTCTGTCAGACGAGGTAACTCGAGTTCCTTTGAGTAACTCGAGTTATATCAGTGAAAATTCATATATCATGGCTGAAAACACATAAAAACATGTCACTTACTGATATATGCAAGGATGTACCTGCAAAACAATTTGTAGCCACTCCGAGGCTTAAGTTAGTAACCATATCATCAAAAACATATAACTAACATTGGTTTGAGAAAAACTCACAACTCATTGGGATTTACCATTCCCAACTCTCTTCGGATAAAGCTGAATTGTTCTTTGGCCAATGGTTTGGTGAATATATTAGCAAGCTGAAGGTGAGTAGGGATGAACATTACTTTGACATCTCTCTTTTGCACATGATCCCGTATGAAATGATGTCGCACATCAATATGCTTGGTTCTTGTGTGTTGAACTGGATTCTTTGCCAAACTTATTGTACTTATATTGTCACACAAGATTGGAATCTCTTTCAAGTTGACTCCCAAATCAGCAAGTTGTTGCTTGAGCCATAAAACTTGAGCACAACAACTTGATGCAGCCACATACTCAGCTTCAGTTGATGAGACAGCCACACTGGTTTGTTTCTTGCTGAACCAAGACACAAGTGAGTTGCCAAAAAACTCACATTGGCCACTTGTGCAGTTTCTATCAGTATTGTAGCCGGCATGATCCGAATCTGAGTATGCCACCAAGTGTTCTGGTTGGCCTTTAAGAAACCATAATCCAAGAAGCTTGGTGTTAGACAAATATCTGAAAATCCTTTTGACATGTTCAGCATGTGATTCTTTGGGAGCGAATTGGAATCGAGCACACATCCCAACACTGAATTGGATGTCCGGGCGACTTGCGGTTAGATAGAGCAATGAACCAATCATTCCTCTATACTTAGTGATGTTGAAATCTTTGCCCTCTTCATCAGCGTCCAGAGAAGCGGTTGAGCTCATAGGAGTGTCGGCTCCATTGCATTTATCCATCCCAAACTTCTTTAACAAGTCATTGAGATACTTGGTCTGAGATATGAAGATTCCATCCTTCCTTTGCTTGATTTGTAGACCAAGGAAGTAGTTGAGTTCTCCCATCATGGACATCTCAAATTCTCCCTATATTGTCATTATTGTGTACAAAGCACTTACACCCAAAGATGTGCAGATGGGCAAGATTGGGTTTTCTCCCTTTGTAGAGCTCATAAGATGTCTTCTTAAGATTCTTCCGGATGTATGCACGATTTGATATGTAGCATGCAGTACTCATTGCATCAGCCCAGAAGACTTGAGAAGTTTGATTTTCGTTTAACATAGCTCTTGCCATCTCGGTGAGCACTCGATTCTTTCTCTCCACCACTCCATTTTGTTGAGGAGTCCTCGGGGCAAAGAAATTGTGGTCTATCCCATGAGCATCACAAATGTCACACCCCGAAATCCAGCAGAGTGATCGATACAGAAAATGAGGGAAACTTACCCTCCCTAAACCGAAGAACCACAATCAACCCTGCCACAAACCATAACCTCAACAACACAGATACTACTTTAGATTGAACCATATCATACTAGAATACCAAAATAATTAACCGGACCATACATATTGAATACATCCTCTGAATCAAAAAGAACAGGGATCCTGCCTAAGGTCTACGTGGAGCAATTAGCCTGACTAACAACAATACAGCCGAGCAACAAGTATTTACATCACACAAAATAAGGCTTTACAAAAGAAATGCCAGCAGCTTTGGACTCCAAGAGACTTCTCACAGATTGCCCGCAGGCCCAACGTCAGTAGTACTATCTGAACCAAGCAAATTTTCCGGTGAATAACGTCCCATGTATAATAATTGAATAAATACAGAAGTGAACAATTAAAATATGAATTCTCTGCTAGAATCGGTTTCAACAATAAACCACAGTTCTATGTCATGTAAATATAATTGGAGCAAAACTATATGTAAGAATGATAAATCAAGTACTTTGAAATATGAAATCCCTTAATTTGAAATGTGTAGTAAATCATCTGTTTAACCAGAATCAGTTCAAACAGTAAATCTCAAACCACATCTTTTAGTAGGACCTCAACAGAACGATGAAACAAGCGTGGACACACAGTCCACGTGGGTAAGCTAACCAAGCGCGGCAAAGCCACGAAGACAAGCGTGGACGCACAGTCCACGAGGGTAAACTAACCAAGCGCGGCAAAGCCACGAAACAAGCGTGGACACAGTCCACGAAATCAAGCGCAGCACGAAGCCACGAAACAAGCGCAGGTACAAGACCCACGAAAACAAGCGTGAGAACACATCCCACGAATAACAAGCGAGCTCGAGATTAACCATGGTGCACCAAGGACTAACAGTACTGCTGTTAGTAACCAGCGTTCTGTATTCGGCCCTCTTAAAAAAAATAGTTTCAAGCATGCATGGGGTCAACTTTCTAATGGCTAGTAAAACACTTTCCTCTAACGAGGAGAACTAGAAACAATGTTTCATAATAAAATTCCCAGCATGATGGTTCACACGTTTCCAAACATTTTCCTTCCAATCTCATTCGTCTAAATCTTTACATATCATAATAACTTGAAATAGAACATTCAGGATTACAATGCCTTCTCAAAATCAAAGTAATAAAGAAGATCTTTGAAATATCCTTGTAAGCTCTTGGCTTGAAACCCATAAGAGATAAATTGTCATGTAACCATTGTCCTTGAATGAAATGACCATACAGTTTAACCGAACAGTAAAATGATAAACAATTCATGTCTTTTACAGCATTAGCTTGAAGAAATTGATTCTTAAGAAATACAAAATTTTAATGAAAATAAAGCAAGTAAGCTTCTCATTTTGAAAATCAATGGGACGTTATTCACGCACCTGTCGGACTTACACTACGTCTCCTTCTCCAACTTATCGATCTCCACACAATTTATTTCATCTCCTCCTAACACCCAATAAAAACACCAATTAAATTAAAACTTGCACACGATTCGCTAATTTTATTTCCAATTAATCACCTATCTCATACTCCCATGAATTCCCTAACGTCCCTTACTAAAACCCCCTTCTCCTTGTTTTTTTTTTCATACCAACAACAATCACAAAGCAAGGAACTTCCCTGTTTCCCTTATTCATATACCTTAGCAAACAAACATGCCTCGCGTCTCCAAAAATAACTAAATCACTGTTGAAAATGCTAACTTGCTCATTTAGTCCACTCCTAACTCACACACACAAGATATACATATCGGTCCTTGGTCCTACTCACCCAATACAGCAGACAAAAACTGATTGAGATTAAAACTCAAAATCCCATGAATTAGCCTTCACCAATGACGGCCAGGAAGAAAAAGAAAACAATAAATATATCAGATCCAAAAAACCCAAACGGACCATGCTAAAAGTTCTTCCTTCCCCAAACTCCTTTCACCACAAATAGCTTCCAACTATCCCCTTCATTAACCAATTGCAGCGATAAGCCTACCCTTTAACCCCAATTCGAACAGCACAAAAAACCAACCAAAAATCAGCGACACAAAATGCAAAACGAAACAGAAAAGGAAAAGGAAAAAAAAATCGAGCAACAGGAGCAGCAAGTCCGAACCAGAAAGGAGACACCGATGGTGATCGGCCGTGCAGCTCCGACAGAACAGACGGAGAAGGGTTGAACGCCGGATCTAGGGTTTGGTCTCCAAAATCGCAAGGCTTTCCCGAAACTTCTGTCTCTCGCGAACCAGCGGCCCTTCCTTCTGTCATGTTTTCCCTTTTCTTTTTTTTTTTTTAAAACCAATTACTCCTCCCCTGCCAAACGCACGGAATGAAGAATCATTTTAAAAAAAATAAGAAAGAGAAAACAATTCCCTTATTTCATTCCTTCGGTCCTTCTTTTCTCTCTGTTTTTTTTACAATGGGCAATTTAGTAATTCAACTTGTCCATCCCTCCTATAATATATAGATTTTTTTTTTCTGGGCTGTTACATTCTTCCCCCCTTAAAAGAATTTGGTCCTCCGAATTAAATTACACGCTTACCTCAATCGCAGAATAGGTATGGATACTTGGCTCGCATCTCATCCTCAATCTCCCATGTAGCTTCCTCCTGTGAATGATTGTGCCACAACACCTTTACTGATGCAATCTCTTTTGACCTCAACCTCTTTACTTGTCTATCAAGAATAGCTATAGGATCCTCTTCGTACGACAAATCATCACTTACGGAAACCTTTTGATACTCGATAACGTGGGAGGGGTCAAATAGGTATTTCCGTAGCATTGACACATGAAACACAGGATGAACACCAGACAACTCCGGAGGTAAGGCTAAACGGTATGCCACCAGGCCCACTCTATCTAACACCTCGAATGGACCGATGTACCTTGGGCTCAATTTGCCCTTTTTCCCGAACCTCATAACACCTTTCATAGGAGACACCTTCAAGAACACCTTATCTCCAACCATAAATTCTAATTCCCTGTGACGGTTGTCCGCGTAAGACTTCTGTCGACTTTGAGCTGCCACCAACCTTTGTTTGGTCACTTGGACCTTCTCTTTAGCATTTTGAACGTAAACCGGTCCCAAAGTCCTCGGGTCACCAACTTCAAACCCCCCAATAGGAGATCTACATTGTCTACCATATAATGCTTCGAATGGGGCCATCTGAATACTTGCCTGATAACTGTTGTTATAGGCAAACTCCACTAATGGTAGATACTCGTTCCAGCTTCCACCAAAATCTAACACACAAGACCTTAGCATATCTTCAAGTATTTGAATTGTCCTTTCCGACTGACCATCGGTTTGTGGGTGAAAGGCAGTGCTAAGATTCACTTGAGTGCCCAAAGCTTCATGAAACGCCTGCCAGAACCGAGAGGTGAATTGAGGTCCTCTATCAGAGATTATTGATAACGGAACGCCGTGCAGTCGGAAAATTTGGTCCATATAGATTTTTGCATATCGAGACACCTTGTAGTTTGACTTGACTGGGAGAAAATGAGCTGATTTAGTCAACCTGTCCACGATAACCCAAATAGAATCATATCCGGACGCTGGAGGCAAACCTGTAACAAAATCCATAGTAATATTCTCCCACTTCCACTCTGGTATTTCTAGTCGCTGCAATGGTCCTGTTTGCTTCTTATGCTCTGCTTTAACTTGTTGACAAGTCAAACAACACGAGACGAAATCTGCTACATCCTTCTTCATACCATTCCACCAATACAACTGTCTCAAATCCTGATACATTTTAGTAGCCCCGGGGTGAACAGTATATGCAGAACGATGAGCTTCTTCTAAGATCTGCCTCCTTAAGTCCTTCACTTTAGGTACGCAAATCCTACCACCACATCTCAACACACCTTCCTCATCAATCATGAACTCGGTAGTACTCCCTTCTTTGACTGCCTTCATCAACTTACAAAATTGTGGATCTCATAGTTGAGCACCCTTTATATCCTCAATCAAGGAAGAAGAGGCTTGAAGGTGCGCTAAGAATTTCCTCCCCTCAGATATTTCGAACTTCATGCCTTCCTGCTCAAGCTTGTGAATTTCTTGAATTAGCGGTCTTCTCGACGCAGTAATGTGAGCTAGGCTACCCATAGACTTTCTACTCAAGGCGTCAGCCACTACATTGGCCTTCCCCGGGTGATACAAAATCGTACAATCATAATCTTTGAGTAGTTCCATCCATCTTCGTTGCCTGAGGTTCAAATCCTTTTGATCAAAAATATATTTTAAACTTTTATGGTCAGTAAAGATCTCGCAAGTCTCACCATACAAATAATGTCTCCATATCTTTAAGGCAAAGACAACTGCTGCCATTTCCAAATCATGAGTCGGATAGTTTTGCTCATGCTTCTTGAGTTTCCTGGAGGCATAAGCAATCACTCGACCATTCTGCATCAAAACGCAACCCAAACCGACGCGAGAAGCATCACAATAAACTGCATACCTTCCGGTCTCTATCGGCAAACTTAGTACTGGAGCAGAAGTCAAACATTCCTTCAGTTTTTGAAAACTCCCCTCGCATTCATCACTCCAAACAAATTTCACATTCTTCTGAGTTAACCTTGATAATGGAGCAGCTATTCTTGAAAAGTCTTTAACAAAGCGTCGATAGTACCCTGCCAAACCCAAGAAACTACGAATCTCCGTGACTGTAGTGGGACGTGGCCAATTCCTCACTGCCTCCACTTTACTTGGATCCACCTGGATGCCGTCTTTAGAAACGACATGGCCCAAGAAGGTGACCTTATCAAGCCAGAATTCACATTTGGAAAGCTTGGCATAAAGCTGTTATTCCCTCAATCGTTGCAACACCAACCGCAGGTGATGCTCATGCTCCTTTGAACTCTTAGAATACACCCGAATATCATCAATAAACACAATTACAAATTTGTCGAGAAAAGGTTTAAAGACCCGATTCATCAAGTCCATGAATGCAGCAGGGGCATTCGTCAAACCAAAAGACATTACTAGGAATTCATAATGTCCATACCGAGTTCTGAACACTGTTTTTGGAATATCTTCCTTCCTGATTTTTAATTGGTGATAGCCCGAACGCAAATCTATCTTTGAAAAACACTGAGCTCCTTGAAGCTGGTCAAAAAGATCATCGATACGAGGCAAAGGATATCTGTTCTTTATGGTCACCTTGTTAAGCTGTCGATAATCAATACAAAGTCTCAACGACCCATCCTTCTTTTTCACAAAGAGCACTGGGGCACCCCAAGGGGAAATACTGGGTCGAATAAACCCTTTATCTAACAACTCCTGCAATTGAGTCTTCAATTCCCTCAACTCCGAAGGCGCCATTCTATAAGGCGGAATTGAAATCGGTTGGGTACCAGGAATCACATCAATGACAAATTCGATCTCCCTATCCGGAGGTATACCTGGTAGTTCTTCTGGAAAAACGTCAGGAAATTCTTAAACAATCGGAATTTGCTCAAGGCTACCATTGGGTTTGTCAACGTCTCTTACCAAAGCTAGAAATCCCTAGCAACCCTTCATCAACAACTGTTGTTGTGCCTTTAACGCAGAAATCAAATTATTTGGTCTATCCACAACACTACCTTGCAACACAAAAGGAGTTTCATCTGGAATTTGGAACCTCACCAGTTTCAAGTGGCAATCAACGGTGGCATAACAAGAGGCCAACCAATCCATCCCTAAAATCACGTCAAAATCAAGCATATCGAGAATCATCAAATCAACGAGGGTTTCTCTACCCTCGAGGGACACCACATAAGATTTATACACCTGAGTAACTAACAAAGATTCCCTTACTGGGGTAGCAACTACAAAAGGACCATCAAGTTTGGTGGGTTCCTTACCCAACCTCACACAAAAATATTTAGAAACATAAGAATGAGTTGCTCCAGGGTCGAACAGAACATAAGCTTTCTGACAGCATACAGTAATGGTACCTGTCACCACAGCATTAGAGGCCCGAGCATCTTGTCGCGTCATAGCATACACCCTTGCCTGGCTCGGTCCCGAAGAATACTGACCTCATTTTCCTGTTGACTTCCCCGACATACCCCTGCCAGAAGAAGCAGAAGCTGCTCTCTCCGATGGAGCTGCAGATGGAACCGGACGAGGAGGAGCTCGTACTGACCCAAAACTGGACGCTGATTGCATAAACGGGCAATTCCTTCTCAGATGACCTGTCTGCCCATACTCATAACAAGCACCGGAGGCCTTACGACAGGGCCCTGAATGAAAGTTCCCACAAATTGCACAAGAGGTTCTTGAATAACTAGGCTGGCTCGTGATCGGGTGAGACTGGGGTCTAACATTCCCAAATTTAGGTCTGGCAAACGGAGCACCCACAGGAGAACCATATGATCTAGATGCTGATTGAACAACGTGGCTTTGAGATTGGCCCTGAGAGCGATTAGCTTTATAAGACCCTTGATATTTTCCGCCTTCCTCCCTTTTTTGCTTCTTAGTAGCCGCTTTGTCCTCACTATGTCGCCGCTCAATTCTCAATGCACAGTCAACCACCTCAGCGTACGTGGTAAAAAAGATTCATCATAGGAACAACAGAGTCATGTATGTATGTGGGCAGCCCATGAACGAACTTGGAAATTCTGTCTTTCTCTTCGGAAACTAAATGGGATGCAAAAGGAGAGAGCTCAGTGAACCTCTTGTCATACTCAGCCACCGTCATCTCTTCGGTACATTTTAACAGAAGAAATTCTTCAACCTTGGAGTCTTTAGTGCTCTGTGGAAGATACCGCTTGAGGAACACATCTTTGAACTCTTCCCACGACAATGATGGCACTCTAGTTTCTTTCAAACCAGGTACGGTTTTACTCCAGGTGCTAGCTATCCCTGTCAATTGGAACACAGCAAACTCAACATACTGAACATCAGGGCACCTCAAGGCACGACACCTCTTTTCAATGCCTTCCAGAAACTCTAGAGGATCTTCCTGAGCTTTCGTCCCTGAGAAGGTTGGCGGATTTAGCTTGGTAAACTCCGTCAATTTAACTACAACGGTTTCCTCGGCGGTTGCACTACGAGTTCCTTCATGCGTCTCACGACTAGGCGAGGTAGAAATTCTGATAGAACGTTGAGTGGATTGCTCCACCTCAGATAGAATCTCACGAATCGGTCTCAAGGGCCGACCTCCCCTGGCCCTACCTCCTCTGCGACCTCGCCCACGATTTCTAGGGGGTGATTCGTTCGATTGGCCAGAAATCCTACTCGGAATCCCGCCTTCATTGGAACCTCTACCGGCTATTTGGCGTCTCGGCGGCATTTACTACAAAGAATCATACCACATATTAATTCTCAAAGCATGCATGATGCATCAACCAAACAGTAAATGACAAGCAAACGACAAATTAACAATACTACCACAGCCTCCTAGACAAGGGTCTCTAATGATGTCTCGATTATGATTATGCCCAGGTTTATAATGATAACCGACACCCCATTGAAGAATCCCCGCTCCATGTAACCCTAGGAAAACCTAAGCTCTGATACCAAAATGTCACACCCCGAAATCCAGCAGCGTGACCGATACGGAAAATGAGGGAAACTTACCCTCCCTAAATCGAAGAACCACAATCAACCCTGCCACAAACCATAACCTCAACAACACAGATACTACTTTAGATTGAACCATATCATACTAGAATACCAAAATAATTAACCGGACCATACATATTGAATACATCCTCTGAATCAAAAAGAACAGGGATCCTGCCTAAGGTCTACGTGGAGCAATTAGCCTGACTAACAACAATACAGCCGAGCAACAAGTATTTACATCACACAAAATAAGGCTTTACAAAAGAAATGCCAGCAGCTTTGGACTCCAAGAGACTTCTTACAGATTGCTCGCAGGCCCAACGTCAGTAGTACTATCTGAACCAAGCAAATTTTCCGGTGAATAACGTCCCATGTATAATAATTGAATAAATACAGAAGTGAACAATTAAAATATGAATTCTCTGCTAGAATCGGTTTCAACAATAAACCACAGTTCTATGTCATGTAAATATAATTGGAGCAAAACTATATGTAAGAATGATAAATCAAGTACTTTGAAATATGAAATCCCTTAATTTGAAATGTGTAGTAAATCATCTGTTTAACCAGAATCAGTTCAAACAGTAAATCTCAAACCACATCTTTTAGTAGGACCTCAACAGAACGATGAAACAAGCGTGGACACACAGTCCACGTGGGTAAGCTAACCAAGCGCGGCAAAGCCACGAAGACAAGCGTGGACACACAGTCCATGAGGGTAAACTAACCAAGCGCGGCAAAGCCACGAAACAAGCGTGGACACACAGTCCACGAAATCAAGCGCAGCACGAAGCCACGAAACAAGCGCAGGTACAAGACCCACGAAAACAAGCGTGAGAACACATCCCACGAATAACAAGCGAGCTCGAGATTAACCATGGTGCACCAAGGACTAACAGTACTGCTGTTAGTAACCAGCGTTCTGTATTCGGCCCTCTTAAAAAAAATAGTTTCAAGCATGCATGGGGTCAACTTTCTAATGGCCAGTAAAACACTTTCCTCTAACGAGGAGAACTAGAAACAATGTTTCATAATAAAATTCCCAGCATAATGGTTCACACGTTTCCAAACATTTTCCTTCCAATCTCATTCGTCTAAATCTTTACATATCATAATAACTTGAAATAGAACATTCAGGAATACAATGCCTTCTCAAAATCAAAGTAATAAAGAAGATTTTTGAAATATCCTTGTAAGCTCTTGGCTTGAAACCCATAAGAGATAAATTGTCATGTAACCATTGTCCTTGAATGAAATGACCATACAGTTTAACCGAACAGTAAAATGATAAACAATTCATGTCTTTTACAGCATTAGCTTGAAGAAATTGATTCTTAAGAAATACAGAATTTTAATGAAAATAAAGCAAGTAAGCTTCTCATTTTGAAAATCAATGGGACGTTATTCACGCACCTGTCGGACTTACGCTACGTCTCCTTCTCCAACTTATCGATCTCCACACAATTTATTTCATCTCCTCCTAACACCCAACAAAAACACCAATTAAATTAAAACTTTGCACACGATTCGCTAATTTTATTTCCAATTAATCACCTATCTCATACTCCCATGAATTCCCTAACGTCCCTTACTAAAACCCCCCTTCTCCTTGTTTTTTTTTTCATACCAACAACAATCACAAAGCAAGGAACTTCCCTGTTTCCCTTATTCATATACCTCAGCAAACAAACATGCCTCGCATTCCCAAAAATAACTAAACCACTGTTGAAAATGCTAACTTGCTCATTTAGTCCACTCCTAACTCACACACACAAGATATACATATCGGTCCTTGGTCCTACTCACCCAATACAGCAGACAAAAACTGATTGAGATTAAAACTCAAAATCCCATGAATTAGCCTTCACCAATGACGGCCAGGAAGAAAAAGAAAACAATAAATATATCAGATCCAAAAAACCCAAACGGACCATGCTAAAAGTTATGCCTTCCCCAAACTCCTTTCACCACAAATAGCTTCCAACTATCTCCTTCATTAACCAATTGCAGCGATAAGCCTACCCTTTAACCCCAATTCGAACAGCACAGAAAACCAACCAAAAATCAACGACACAAAACGCAAAACGAAATAGAAAAAGAAAAGGAAAAAAATCGAGCAACAGGAGCAGCAAGTCCGAACCAGAAAGGAGACACCGATGGTGATCGGCCGTGCAGCTCCGACGGAACAGACGGAGAAGGGTTGAACGCCGGATCTAGGGTTTGGTCTCCAAAATCGCAAGGCTTTCTCGAAACTTCTGTCTCTCGCGAACCAGCGGCCCTTCCTTCTGTCATGTTTTCCCTTTTCTTTTTTTTTTAAAAACCAATTACTCCTCCCCTGCCAAACGCACGAAATGAAGAATCATTTTAAAAAAAATAAGAAAGAGAAAATAATTCCCTTATTTCATTCCTTCGGTCCTTCTTTTCTCTCTTTTTTTTTTACAATGGGCAATTTAGTAATTCAACTTGTCCATCCCTCCTATAATATATAGATTTTTTTTTTCGGGCTGTTACAACAAAATTCTTCAAAGGCTTTATTCTCGAATTCTCCACCATGATCAGTTCTTATACCTGAAATAGAGTATCCTTTCTTGTTTTGGACCTTTTTGGCAAACACAACAAATTGATCAAATGTTTCATCTTTCGATGATAGAAATATAGTCCAACAAAATCTTGAGAAATCATCAACAATAACTAAAGTATAGAGATTGCCACCGAGGCTTCTTACTCTTGCTGGACCAACTAAGTCCATATGAAGTAGTTGAAGAGGTTTATTAGATGAAATCTCATTTTTAGATTTGAACGATGATTTGGTCTGTTTACCTCTTTGACAAGCATCACAAATCATGTTATTTTTGAAATTAAGTTTTGGTAATCCAACAACTAAATCCTTTCTTTGCAACTTGTCAAGTTGGAACATATTAACATGGGCTAAACGTTTGTGCCATAGCCAGCTTTCTTCCAAGTTACTAAGAAAACATTTTTCAGAAACAATCTTATTGCAATTACTTGAGAGATTTAGAGTATAACAGTTACCTTCCCTAGGTGCCCTGAATAAGGCTTTTGATTTGATGTTGACTAAGGGCAGATCATTTTTGCTCACTATCAAACATTCCTCAGAATCGAAGATAACTAAATTACCTTTGTCTGTGCTTTGACTCACACTGAGGAGGTTGTGGCAAAGACCTTCTACAAGGTAGACATCTTTGATTTGAGGTCCATCATTGTTCCCAACTTCACCGATTCCAGCAATCCTTCCGGATTGATTTCCACCAAAAGTCACTTTGCCACCATCCTTAGTGTTGAGAATAGCAAATTTTGTATGATCTCCCGTCATATGTCTAGAGCATCCACTATCTATGTACCATTTGTTGGAATTTGATGCTCTTAGACAAACCTGTAAATCACAAAGAATTAAGCTTTAGGTACCAATCTTTTCTTGGGTCCTTTGGGGTTAGTTCGGGCCTTAGGAACATGAGTTCCCTTAGGTACCCACTGATAATTTCCAATTGGTTTATCCTTTCCTTCTTTCTTATGGAAACAAGACGAAGTACTATGACCCTTGCAATTACAATAGTTACAGTGAGCAAAGGGATTTGAGAAATGAACGGACTTTTGAAAATAGTTTAGGTAAGACTTTCCCCCACTTTTCTTCTTCCCTTTCTTTTTGTCTAAAATGGGATTGTATCCTATACCTGATCGATCATTTGTAAACCTTTGAGCTTTCAAAATAACATTGAGTGTCTCACTGCCTTTAGTGATTTTTTCAAGAGTTTGTGTAAGTTTTATGTTTTGCTTTTCAAGATCAGGCATTTTTTACAAGAATGGTTTTCGCAAGCTAGAGGGGTATTTATAACTTGTTCCTCAAGTAGTTTTATTTTCTTTCTTGAATTAATAAGTTCTCTAGCAATTTTTCTAAACTCAGAATGTAGTTCATTATATTCAGAAAGAAGTTCATCATATGTAGGCTTAGAGTCACTTACCTCATTGTCACTTTCAGTTTGTTCCTTGGCAACAAGACAGATATTTGCTATGCCTTCTTCGTCACTTTCTTCATCTGAGGAATCTCCCCATATGGCTGATACATAAGCCTTCTTCTTGAAGTGACTGAATTTTTTTCTTTTCTCCTTTTCTTTCTCCTTCAGCTGTGGGCATTCAGATTTGATATGTCCTGGCTTCTCACATTCATAGCAAATGATTTGTTCTTTATCCTTGGATTCTTGTCTGTTGCTGGAATTTCCTTTCTAATATCTGTTTCTAAAACCTTGATCTCTTTTGTAGAACTTTTTGAACCTTCTAACGACCATGGCCATCTCGTCGTCATCCTCGTCTTCCTCATTGGGTTCGTATTCTTTTGCAGCGTTCAGAGCAATGCCTTTGTTTTTATTGCTGTTGATTTCGTTTAAGCCCTTCTTGAATTTGAGCTTGCCTTCATATTCAGATAGACTTCCGAATAGAGCAGCTACTGATTGCATTGATTCTCCTCGGGCTTCTTCATTGCTGTGACCTTAGCTTCCCAATCTTTTGTCAAGACGTTGAGGATTTTTCTGACTTGAGAGTTTTGCTCATATGTTTTACCAAGAGCTGATAGTTGATTTATCAAGTGAGTAAAGCGAAGTTGGAATTCTCCAATGGATTCTCCGGTTTTCATACGTAAGAGATCATACTCAGTTGTCAGTGTGTTGATGTGATTCTCCTTTATACCTAAGGTTCCTTCATAGGCAATTTCCAATGCTTTCCACATGTCTTTTGCACTTGTTAGATTGCAAATACGGAAATACTCTTGTTGACTAAGAGCACTTTGAAGCATTAGGATAGCTTTGCTATTGAGAGTAACAAGTCTTCTATCATTTTCATCGTACTCTTCTTCTCGCTTGACTGTAGTAATTCCTTCTTTTGTGACAGATGGTTTGTAATCACCTTTCTCGAATACATTCCACAGACTGAATTCAATGGCCATAACAAAAACTCTGAATTTGGCCTTCCAAAATGAGTAATGTTCTCCGTTGAAGCCAGGAGGGCGGTTGATAGAGGCTCCATCAGGTAATATTCCTTCCATGATCTTTCTCGGGATGTTAAGCCCAATGAGAAAACCAGGCTCTGATACCAAATGAAAGTGGAATATCACCTAGAAGGGGGGTGAATAGGTGATCTCAAAAATTTCTTTCGACGTATGATGGAAACGATGAAAGCGATAAGTAAGGAAAAGAGAAATGACACAGAGGAATTATACTGGTTCGGTCCAACTCTTTGACCTACGTCCAGTACCCAGACACTCTGGGATTTTTACTATCTCACAATTACAATTACACACTCTGTAACTCAGGATGATCCTTTCTCACAAGGACTCACTCCTCCTTACAAGTTGTAATCGTACACCCACACTCAAGATACCACTACCTTGAGATTTGAACAAATGTAAATACAAATGATGAAACTCTCTTATAGAGTAAAATAATGAATACTGAAGCTCAGAGATATTCAAAGATATGATCAGAATGCTTGGAGTACTTTTCTCTGTGTATTGTTGATTCGTTTCGTTGAATTCAGTCCTTTATAGTAGTTGGAAAGAAAGAGCCGTTTGTAGGATCTGATTTTGTCCTTTTGAATATGACCGTTGTTGGCAATTAACCATTTGCGCCAATCTCTCCTTAATTGGATTCAACCCGTTGTCTCTGTTTGTCTCTGTTTTACGGTTTTATTGCTGTCTTGATGATACATCGGCATTCAATCGTTGATTGCGTTATTCTCTGTTGAAATTCTTCCTTCAATTTATTTGTTGAGACTTTAGAAATAATGTACGAAGGAAATTTTCTTGCCAAAATGGTGAATGTCATTGCTTTGCATTAAATGCTTCACACATCTGTTGCTTTATCGGATCTTATCGTTAAACCTCATAATGATCTGAAATTTAACCTTGTTATTCCTGTCTAAAACACACTGGAAACATGGTTAGTAGTGATTAGAAATGATAAGAAACAATGATATGGAGTACCCATTGCATAATCACTGAGTTCCAGAATTCGAGAACTCTGATTTTCAAAAACTGATATGAGTAACTTGAGTTGCACAGTACTAACTCAAGTTATTCTTAAGTTCAGGAATTTCTGAAAACGAAGGCCAACTCGAGTTGCACAGTGATAACTTGAGTTATGTTAACATCAAATTCAAACAGAGAGCATTTGCGTTTTGAACAACTCGAGTTGCATAGTAATAACTCGAGTTGTATTAAAGAAATTTTCAAACCGAGAGTAAACGCTACAGTAGTAACTCGAGTTATGATGAAAATCACTCGAGTTGTCACTGTTCACAAAATTTTGTTTTCGTGAGAGGCTTTCTGGAATTGCAAAGTACAGTCCATAACTCGAGTTGCTAAGTGATAACTCGAGTTATGACTCTTTGAAAAATAATTTTCAACTTGAGTTGTGACTTTTCAACTTGAGTTATGAGTTTCGTTAAAATTCTTTAAGTCCTATAACTTGAGTTGAAATCAACCAACTTGAGTTACTATTTTCGAAAACATTTTCAAGGATCTTAAACACTGATTTCAAATATTTCATTAATTCCAACAATTGTTAGTCATCATCAAGACATATAGAAACTAACACTCACCGGCGACACCCTTCACCTCCGCCGTCGCCGGTGAGACTCCTCACACCTCCAGTCCTCCATTCCTTCGATTTCACCACACCACCATTCCCTCACTCAGTCACTATAGTTGATTATTCTTAATCCATCTCTCCTCTGTACCAGATTTTCCCTCTCTTATTTTCTCCTCTTTGTTTTATTCATTTACTTGTTCATCTTTGTGGGGTCTGGAGGAGTGCTTGCTGTGGTCAAAATAGAAGCTATGAGTGGCTGAGATTTTTCAATTCTTGGAGATGGATATTGGCTTGAGTTTCAAAGCCTCAAAGGGAGATTATTTTGTTCAATTTATTTTCTCTATTGCATTTTAATTTCCTAGATTTAGGAATATTAATTTGTATTGTTGAGACTTAGTTTGTCGTTTGGAAAACTTTGTGGATTGAACCCTTATGATTGGATTTAATTTTGTAGCTTTTTGGATTTTTATATATGTATTTCCTTATTAATTCAGTGAAATTGTGCTTCCTATGTGGTATTGTTAGATAGTATGATTGAATTGGATTAATTGAGTGGCGTGGCATCGCATTCAAATCAAGAGGAAGCAAGTTGCATTAATTTAATCCTAATCACATACTAAGTGGTTTTAAACAATACCTCAAGAAATAGTAGTTAGCTACGGTAGTAGGAGCTACTATTAATTGAGAATATTGGACTCAAGTGGTATCTTGAGGTTTTTCATATAGACTTAGTGAAAATTTACTCCTATATTAAATTGAACTAGGATAGTCACTAATCCACTCCAAGAGCTTTCGTTCATATTTCATTTTCATACTCCATTCCATTTTATTAAAAATACCAAAAACATTAGTTTAGCATTTAATTTAATTGTTATGTTATTTTAGGTTAATTAACTCAAAATTCCAAAACCAATTTCCCCTTTGTTTTAATTGCATTTGCATGTTATTTAGATTATCTAGGACTCAATAAAAGGCTCCTCGAGAAGAGAGAACGATCCTAGGTTTGCCTATACGCAATTCTTGGTAATTTTTTATTGTGGACCCCAAGGCTAAAGACGAAAAGGCCCTCATCATTAGCTTTTCAAAAAATAATATTTTATTTAAAACTCCTTGTGTTATGCAAAACCAGATTGAAAGACAAAAATCAACTGGTTTAGCACAAACATAAACAGACTGAGATGGTATTATAATTATCAAACACCAAGCATGCATACATAAGCAGATCAAGAGGTTATTATATTATATCAATTAAACCAAACACAAAACCCGGAACTTCTTCAACAACAACAAAGAAACCTCAAAACAAGACAACTTATTATCATATATGATATATATTTGATAACTTTAAGGTGATTGATGGTCCAGATCTATACAAACGCAATCTTCAAAAGTAGCCTCTAGGATTTCGTTGAAAGGGTCTCTGTATATAATCAAACCATCCTTGGCCAGGAGTTTTCATGGTTCTTCCTCTTCTTCCGCAAATACATATACAACAACACTTACAACATTTGTAGATACACACAACCGCAAGAACTACATTATAAAACCCACAGATTTTGATATATTCACTACTGATTAATCATCAACCGCCTACTATATTCCCCGCTTTCTTGAACCTTGTATACTAAAAATGTGAAGAAATTGACAAGAAATATAATTAAACAGGATACCAACACACTATATTCTATATATATTATAAAATACTAGCACGCTAAGCTTACATAAGCAAATTGCAACAATACATCAGTTTACGATTTCAACATGCTAGTCAACGCAGAAACACAGAACAACGAGGAAATTAAAAATCAAAATAAGAGTGCAAGTTACATATATATGCATGCCAGAACAAGAAAACTAGTGCCATTTTAATCTTATTTACTAACAACTGGCATGATCTTGAGGTCGATTAGCTTCGGTCATGTCTCTATTTTTTGCGCAAGCGTCTGAAGTAGGTTTTAGGGTCCTCTTCAAAGTCGTCCCTGTACATGGTTTTGCCGTTCTTACCAGGACATTTCATGGTTTTTCTGGTTTCGGAACTAGTGGAAGAAGAATAAGAACGAAGAAGGCTGAAGACGAAGACACCGGTGACGGCGGCCGCGGCAAGAACCACACCAAAATTAGCTTCAGTTCCAGCAGGATCGCCTCCACCACCATTTTCCTCAGGCCTTTTCATTCTTCTCTTACTTCACACTCAAAACAAAACGTTTCCTTCTTTGTTAATGAAGTTCCTTGCTCGGAGAGAAGGGGGGGTGTCTATAAATAATGGATCCAGCTTCTCTCCCATGCTCTTATTACGGTTTTTTGCCTCTCTATTACCTAAAACTATGTCATTTTGGATGTAAAGGGGTAAAGGTGATCCTTTTTTACCGAGAAGACAAACAAATCTATGTAGTAATCATTATATTACATTCCCTTTGATTCCGTAAAATGGGCCATAAAGTATTTTTTTTAATTATAATTCAATATCCTAATAAAATAATTTTTGTTCACTCCATAGCATAAAATATTTTTTCATTAACACTCAGTATCTTAAGTTTATTGTGCTTCTTGCAACCAGTGGAAAAATACATTATGCTACATAGTGCAGAGTGCTTCATGTTGTTTAATGGTCTATATAAAAATATAACGAGGTTTCAAAATCTTGGTCTATTAGATACACCGTAATAACTTGCAACCGTGAGGGTGCAGTGAAATCTACTCATTTTCTGGAGTTTTATAGTGAATGAAAACCAAGGCATAGTACTGATGGATGCAAACTCAATAGAGCACCAACAATGACATAGCGTAATTTCCTTCTCCATTAAGAATCTTCTCCCTCCTCCTCTTTTTAGCTTTTAAAGGAATTTTATGCGAAATATTTGATTATTATTACACGATATTGTAATATATATATATATATATATATGATGCTAGTGGCTAAATATCCAAATTCCATATTTTCTGGATCATTTTTATTATTTAAAAAATAGTACGATCTACCCACTTTATTTTCCAAGTTTTCCTCACACTTCCCCACATCTCTTCTTTATTCCTCCTTTCCCCTTTTCTTTTCTTTTATTTTATATTTTTAATTAAATGTGTAGACCCCAATAGTACGAAGTTACGTGACCAAACTAGTGACCTTTTACGTAGAGAAATGTTTTCGTGTTACTATACTATAAGGCAACTGGCACATCTTTTTCCTATTGTAAATGTTTCAAGGGTGTGTCAAAAAAAGAGTTTCTCTAACATTATTCAATTGTTTTAAAATAAAAGGATGTGTCTTGAGAAGTTATATATCCTTATAAATTAAGGGATTTATGCTAATTCATGAATTTAATAAATAATTATGACTCTTTAAATGAAAAGATATATTCAAGAGATACCACTTTAAGACATCAAATCACACATGAGAAGAAGAAGGTAATAAAGCCTCGGTAGTCTCTTACTGAGTTATTTTATTTTCCGTCAGTTCTGTCATCTTATATCCTTATAGGTAGTATTTTTTTAATTTTAGGGAGTGGCACTTCTAATATATTTAGGGGGGGTTTTGAAATAACTTTTAAAGACAGTGTTTTTGGACAGGATTCAAAAACCAAGTATTTTGTTGTTTTGATTACGCCAACATTTCCTTCCCCAACTTTCCCATTATTAATAGTGGATCTATCCTCTCTTTCTTTCCTTTTCGTAGTCCACTTTCCCTCACACCCCCTCTCTTTTTCTCTATGAATCTTGACTTTACTAATTCCACTCCTTGCCTTTCTTTTCTTTGTAATCGGCAGCATAGGAAGCTGCTCAGTTCATTCTCTTGGCAATTGACAGACCAGACGGAGATGGTACCATTTCGGTGCTCATCATAATGATGAACGCAGAGTTCGATATGATCTCACTACCTCGACTGACTGTTATATCTCATTTGAATGATTTAAATCAAATTTATTTTATTTTTTTTAAAAAAATTATTTTGATGGGTACATAATTTAAAATAAATATATCTTAACTGTTAGTTTTTCCCAAAAAAAAAAAAAATCATTTAAAATCCATCAATTGAAAATCTTAAAATTTGAAACAATGAAACTACATTTGAACTGTAGATTTCACTACCGCTCATAATTGTGATAGGCCCCTAAAGTAATTCTTGTAGAAATACGTTTATTTTTTTAGCTCGGGCTAAAAAAATTTTCTGATTCAGCCACTGGCTCCTCTCACTTCCCCTGGGGCCGGCGGGGCTGGGGTTTTTTTTCTATGAATCTTGACTGTACTAATTCCACTCCTTTGCCTTTCTTTTCTTTGTAATCCATATGTGACGTGTCGATCTTCTGTGCCAAGCTTTACATTATACTATCTCTCCTTTATCAATCTTTCTTGGTCACGAAGGTTCAATCCGGCCTCTTTCTTTCTAGTTTACATTATGGGTCCTCCTTATAGTTTCTTCACATTGAAGGCTTTATGTACCACCCGTTGAGGGCACCTTTCAACGAGAACCTGCATTTAGTGCCAAAGTTTTAGGAACCATAATGATTCGAACAAGACTGTCTGATACAATACCATATAACTGGATTAATTTTGACACATCAATCTAAATAAAATGAAAATCAACCAGGTTACACAATAAATATGGGGAAATGGGTACGAGTATAATAATTTCAATAAATTTTAATCCATCATTCTTTAAAAAAAAAAATCTTTTAATTTTTTATTTTTTGGTAACTTACATGAAGTCAGCATACATTTACATTAACAACACAAAGTTGGTTAGCTGTATAAGGCCCCGTTAGATTCTTCTGAGTCTCAAGTTTGATTGATAAAAGAGGTACTTATAGTAGAAGGGGCAGTTATAAACCTCGAACAAGATAATGAATGATAATATAAAAATATAAATTTACATTAGCGTTAATTAAGGGTAAATACGACAAGATAATGAATGATAATGGATTGATGTCTACGGCTAAGGAAATGGTAAGGATCAAACAAAAAGGGACAAAATTATAGGAGCCTAGGTACAAATTAAGGAAAAACTATAAGGATTGAGAGATTAATTTTCTCTTATAAATGTGTTGTTATGCAATAAATTAAGGGTAAATACGACAAGAGCATTGGCTCGTTTTCTTTATTGGTAGTTGAATGCAGGAAAGTAGTGTGACATTGACTGACTGACTCATTTTAGGAATTGATAGTGTGAAAGCATCCAAGAGGAAACAGCTTTCACAAAGCATTTACTAGGAGTGTTAAGTAAAAAATAATAATAGTAAATTACAACTCCTTTTTTCATAAGAAACAATTACTCCTTGCGATCCTTATTATAAATCTCAAATAACAAATTTGTGTTAATCTTGAAAACAATTAAAGTTAGTTAAATATAATAAATATATATTATTTTCCATCCATGCCCCTTATGTCAGAAGAAGATAAGTGTTAGAGAATAAATGCAATAAATACAGAAAAAATGGTAAAGTAGGGGAAAAAACCACAATAAATATTTAGACAAATATAAAATAAAACTTATATTTTAGAACATATCAATTCACAAATTTAAACCTTACAATAAGAGACGGAGGGAGTATTACTTATAGCCGCTTCCTATTTATAAGAGACATTATAAGTTGTTTCAAATATTTTTTTTTTCATTTTACCCCTGTTTAATTACTCATATTAACCTTAAAATTATATTTAGTTCCCACACATTATCTCTCTTCCACTCAAATGAAAGTATTTTCGACAAATAAGTTATTACATTTGTCACATTTTTATTGTATATAACTAACTTTTTAATCAACGTGACTTAGTTAACTGTCTCTAAATTGTTTCTTATAAAAAAGAAGAGAGGAAGTATTGAATAAGATATGTCATTTATGTGAGAAAAATATCAATCGAGAGCTAGTAATTGTACCTAAGATCGATACACCTTATTGTCATGGTGTATTTAATTTAGAATTACTGGCAAATTCTATTTGTTGGCATCCAGCTCCTTTCATTGTTGTTTCTTTTGTTTATTTCCTATAAACTGTGAGTGGGTGAGCGACCCCACAAAGTCATTATGCAGTAAACTCCACATTCTAAGGTGGTGCGTCAAAAAGAAATAGACATAAGCAAATTGATGTCTGTCCTCTGAAATTATTAATTAATATAATTAAAAAAGGCAAAACCGATAATAATAATTTGGCTAGTGGCCAAATATCCAAATTCCATAATTTTTGTGTCCTTTTTATTATTTAAAAAATAGTACGATCGACCCTCTTTACTTTTCCAGTTTTCTTCACACTTCGCCAAATGTCTTCTTTATTCCCTCTTTCCCCTTTTCTTTTGTTCGATTTTTGTTAATTAAATGTGTAGACCCCAATAGTACGAGGTGAGTCACCAAACTGATGACCTTTTACTTAGAAAAGTTTCCATGTTACTATACTATAAAGCGACTGGGACATCTTTTTCTATTGTTAATGGATGTATTAAAGCAAGAGTCCATCTAATATTATTCTATCGTTTTAAATAAATAGATGTGTCATGAGAAGTCATATGTCCTTATAAATTAAAAAATTAAAGGATTTATGTTCGTTCATGAATGGTTTATGAATTTAATAGATAGGTATGATTTTTAAATTCAAGAGGCATCACTTTAATGCATCAAATCATGGTCTGAAATACTTTAATTATCAGACACAAGAAGAAGAGAACAAAGCTTCGGTAATCTCTTACCAAATTATTTTCTTTTCTGCCAATTCTGTCACTTTATATCCTTATAAAAAGAGCTCATTTAATCTTGGGGAGTGTCACTTCTTATATTTTGAGGGAAATTTTGGAATAGCTCTTAAAGACAACATTTTCAGATACGATTCGAGAACCAAGTATTCTGTTGTTGTTTTGATTTCACCAACATTTCCTTCCCCCAACTTTCTCATTATTAATAGTGGATTTTTTGTTTGCCTTTCTTTTCTTTGTAATCGGAAGTATAGGAAGCTCCTCAGTCCATTATCTTGGGAATCGACAGACCAGACAGAGACGGTACCATTTCGGTGCTCATCATAATAATAATAAGCGCAGATTTTAATCTCACTATCTCTATACACCGTTAAGATCTAATTTAAATTGTTTAAATCGAATTTATTTTACTTTTTTTAAAGAAAATATTTTATTAAGTACAGAATCAAAAAAAAAAAAAGATATCTTAACTATTAGGTTTTCAAAAAAAAAAAATTTATTTAAAAATCATTAGTTGAAAATCTTAAAATTTAAACTGTAGATTTCAACACCGCTCATGATTGTGATAAGCGCCTAAAGTGATTCCCGTATGTAGAATACTTACTCAAGTATTCATTATTAGAACCAAAAAATGAATATGATTTTTTTCCTACTTTGCTTTTTTCATTTCTGCATTTTGAACCAGATGTTACAGAATTATCAAGAACGAAGAATCCATTTCTTAAGCAACATAAACAGAACAACGAGTCCCCACCAAACTCCTTGTATTATGCAGAAACCAGGATCAGAAGGGGGCCGGGGGGGGGGGGGGGGGGGGACATCAACTGATTTAGCAGAAATATAAAACAGAATAATGAACTGAGACGATATTATAATTATCAAAGACGAAGCATACATAAGCGGATCAGATCAAGAGGTTATTATATCCCAGATCAACGAGAACAACAACAAAGAAACCTCCAAACAAGACAACTTAGTATATATCATACATATTTGATCACTTTAAGGTTCTTGATACTCCAGATCTATACAAGCAACTCGCCGTCATGGCCGTCCCATGGCTCTTTGTTGCGCAGCCTTTGAAAGTAGTCTCTAGGGTTTCTTTCAAAGGGATCTCTGTGTATCATCAAACCATCTCGGCCAGGAGCTTTCATGGTTCGTCCTCTTCTTCTTCTTCCGCAAATAAATGCACAACAATACTTACAACATATGTAGAGACACACAACAGCAACAACAACCGCAAGAACTATTCCTCCGATCACAGCCCATTTCTTGAGGACGTCGTCTTTGCCTGCTGCTTCAATGATTTCTCCGAACCAATCCTTTGTGCTCTCGAACCATTTTTTGATGCTATCGAACCAACTCATGTTCTTATGTATCTGATCTCACCCCCGCTTCACTCTTCTGCTTCAGAGTTCAGAGCAGTGTGGGTTTATTATATAACTCCTTTTTTTGCTCGAATTATTATATAACTCCTTTAAACTTTATACTATTTCATATAATTAAGGAGAAAAACTAATATTACCTATCCTAAATGTAGGATTTAGTTTATAATACAAATTATAGGAATCAATTTGCCTGCCAAGCACTTTGCTTCGTCGGAAGAGCTGTCAAATTTAAATTATCTAGATTTAATCTGAAGGTCCAGATTTGCTTTTTGAAAGTTTATATTTCTTAAAAAAATGATTTAATGGGTATAAAATATAAATAAAGTTAATATCTAACGATTATTTTTTTAAAAAATAATTGTATTTGAAAAAACATCATTTAAAAATAAATAAATCTAGATCTTTTTAGCTAGACAGTCTAGATATAATTAGCTCTCCCCAATATGCTATAAATTAGGTCAAACGCTTTGGATTGGATGAGTAATAAAAGAGCTATTTATATAAATATAAGAATTAAGGATGCTTTGTTATAAATTTTAAAGTTAAAGAAGTTATTTATACATAAAGTAAAGTTGAGGAGAGTTTGCCAAGCAACTTGTAGTGTGATGGCACTAGGGTCAGCTTTAGGAGCTGATCTTCCTCCTTATCCAGGGCTGCAAAAAAAGTTGAGAGTTTCATGTGATTTAGTTTTCTATTTTAGACTTATTTCTATTTTTAAGCATTTCCTTGTAATTTACGCGGTTAGTGGCTCTTTATAAGTCAATGGTAAATGCTAAAGTCGTCGTCTCTCTCAGTGCGGGTGGGATGTCATGTCATAGTTTATCATGTCCTTTTTATTCTTTTTCAATTTAAAAAAAAACAGATTAAATACAGACAAAAAAAATTTACTACAAAAACACAGGGAGAAAAATAAAATAACATAAGTTGTTCCATTCGGTTAATAAATACTACCTCCGATCCTAATTATAAGAGCTAGTTGACTTTCTTTGGAGAGATTAAGGAAGCTAAATAAGTTACTTAATCATTTTATATGTTAAATATTCTTAGATTATATATTAGTTTATGGGGTTTAATTTTCTCATGTTGCATGAGAAAAAGAAAATTCCTACACACACATAAAATGGTGGCACCCGCATATATATAATGTTCATTATATGTATATGTGGGTCCCACCATTTTATGTGTGTGTAATATGAGAAAACACTTCTCCTGCAACATGAGAAATGTTTTTCCCTTAGTTTATTAGTCAAACTAATAAGTTTGAAGAAAAAAAATAAAAATACTTTAAAGTAATTTAATTAGCTTTCTTAATCTCTCCAAAAAAGTCAACTAGCTCATATTATTAGGACTGGAGGGAGTAAGATTTTAGTTTTGTGTCTTAAATCTAGAAGATAAATAATAAAGAGAATATATATATATATATATATATAAATATAAAAGAAACTAGGAAACTGCCTACAAGTTGAAACTTTTAAAAATTTGTGTGTGTGTGTATAAATAAGTGGTTCCATTCTTCTAACGCTTTGCAGACGTGGATGTCAATAGTGATAATGAGGTTCCTAGGAAACTGCCTACAAGTTGAAACTTTTAAAAATTAAGTTGAAAATTGTAGAAATTTAATTAGAATCAATTTCAGTTAAGAAAGTTTTTCATATATGCTTTTCAACATTTGTAAATCGTATGCGCATTTCTTTTACAATTTAACATGTATTTTTTTATTTTTTAAATTAAAAAAGTATATAAAAAATACAAAATTTAAATACAATCCAAACTTTCATTTTTAACTATACTTTTAGAATCTCAAATTGAGCTATCTAAGATTTTCACTTTGAAATAGTGTTTTCTTTTCCATTGTATTCTACAAGTTTTTCTCTTTTCACGTCAAAAGCATACAAATCATAATAACTCTCATCAACTAGGTGATTCTTTTCTTTCTTTCTTCACAATGAAGGCTTCAAAGTTCAAACCCCTTTAACTCTTTTATATATACTAGAAATTTTCAAATTAAATTTATACAAAATTTCATAGATATATAACCTTTTTTGTGCATTCATCATCACCATTTGAATATTGAAATATTGTAATGAATCAAATTTCATAAAATTTTAATAATTTCCCATAAAATTCTTAAAACTGTCAATTTATATAGGAAATAAATTCACCAAAGTCTATAACTTACAAATCAATAATATAACCTCTCTTTTATCATCTATTTTGGTCGAAGAGTGAAGATTGAGCATCAGAAGCCTCCAGGGTTACTTCAACCTTTAGAGATTCCCCAATGGAAGTGGTTCTATAGATTTCATTGTGGGATTACCGGAGACTGCAGCACGCCATAACACCATATGGGTTATTGTAGATAGATTGACGAAGTCAGCTCATTTCCTTCCAATCCATATCAGATATAGCTTAGGAAGGCTAGCTCAGTTGTATGTGGACTGGATTGTCAGGTTGCACGGTGTACCCACCGAAATTGTGTCAGATCGTGATCCGAGGTTCACATCCAACTTCTGGAAGGCATTACAGGAGGCCATGGGAACTCGATTAAAGTATAGTACGGCTTATCATCCGTAGACTGACGGCTAGACAGAGAGAACGATTCAGACCCTTGAGGGTATGCTGAGGGCATGTGCCATTGAATTACCTGGTAGTTGGGATTGTCACTTGCCTCTGGCAGAATTTGCCTACAATAATAGTTATCATTCGAGCATTCAGATGGCTCCTTTCGAGGCATTGTATGGCAGGAAGTGTCGATCGCCTCTTTGTTGGACTGAATTGAGCGAGAGAACGACAATTGGACCAGACTTGGTAGACAAAAGTACAAAAAAAATTGAGATGATTTGCCAAAAGTTGTTGACTGCACAAAGTAGACAAAAGAGCTATGCTGATAGGTGACGTAGACCATTAGAGTTTGAAGTAGGGAACCATGTGTTCCTTAAGGTTTTACCAGTAACTGGCATTGGCAGGTCTATTAAAGCCAAAAAGTTAACTCGTCGATTCATTGGGCTATACGAGATTTTGGAGCGCGTTGGACCAGTCGCCTATTAGATTGCCTTGCCACCGCACCTGTCAAGTGTGCACAACGTGTTCCACGTGTCACAACTTAAGAAATATCATCCACATCCTTCCCATGTAATCGAACCCGAGGAAGTTGAATTGAGAGAGAATTTGACTTTCATACCTGAGCCAGAAAGAATCCTTGACGAAAAAAACAAGCAGTTACGAAATAAAACAATTCGCCTCCTAAAAATTCTCTGGAAGGGTATGTCTCCCGGTGATGCTACCTGGAAAACCGAAGAGCGAATGCGACGTGATTTCCCTAGTTTGTTTGTTTAGGTATGTTGTATGTTATGGTAGCATGAATATCTATGATTGTACTGATCGTGTTCAAATTTGTGTGGTATGATAATCTGGTTGTGTTAGTAATTTTTGTTCTGTCATGTCAGCATGTCGTTGCATCTTGGTAATATTGTTTTGATTGTGACGTTATTGTGTTGAAATCTTATGTTGTGAATTATTTTCTTTATAACTTGTTGGGAATTTTGGGGACAAATTTCCATTTAGGTGGCGAGAGTTGTAACATCCTAATTTTATTTTTAAGATTTAGTTGTAATTATAAAATAATTATATGTGATTATTTTAAGTAAATTGTAATAATGGGAAAAAAATTATTAAAATAAAGTTGGGCCTCTTGTGGTAACTTGGGCCTTTTCAAAAAAAAAAAGGGAAAATGAATAATGCTATGAAATGGCGAAAGAAAGAAAAGAAAAGAAAAAAAAAAGGGTGAAACGTGGTCGGAAGAATGAAAAAAAAAAAAAAAGGATAGAACTTCCACCGCCTTATGCATTAAATAAAGAGATGATTCATCACTTTGGCAATTGATTATATATATGTGTGTACCGTGTGTGCGTGTATTAGGCAGTTAGATTAGGAATTAGGCAAAAGAGAATTGAGAGCGCAGAGGTAAAGAGACGGCGAGTGAGAGAGAGAGAAAAAGGAAGAAGATTTGGGTTTTCTAAGGTACGTTATTTATTTTATAAGATTATTTTGGTTGTTAAATCAATTTCTTTTTAATAAACTTCCTTCATGAAAGTTGTTCTATATATTTTTCTCTTTCAAATAAAGGTAATATTATGTTGGTTAGTGAAAATTTTAAGGTTATGATTTTGGAATAGTTTTGAATTTTTATAATAGATGATTGTATATATGTTTAGAACGATTAATAACTAGTTTTAATCGGTTCAAAATTTTTGATTGATTGTTGTATGAATTTAAATTAACTTTTCTACTCAAGAAATTTAAGATTTATATCCTGCCGAATATTTTTACCGATCAAAAGTTGTATAAATTTTGTTGTCAGTTAGTAGAGGAATTATAGAGATTTTAACCGGTCAGTTTTGAATTTTGAAGGATTTAAACTGTTATTTTTAGTTTTTACAGTAATAATATATATTTATTTGAATTTGTACAATTTAAGATATATGAAATTATAATTGTGATGATGTAGAGTTTATTTGTGACCGGTGATTGTTCGCGTTTTACTCCCCGAGATAGAATTTAGTTTGGAATTGAGGTAACTGGGGTTAATTTATTTTATATGCTTGTTTCGGATGTAAAGTGTTTTCTAAATCTTACTCTCACCTGAATTACTATCATGTGTTTTGATAAATTATGCATGTATCTGAATATAAAATTGTTCCAGAGAAGCAGTATTTTCCAATATATGTTTATATATAGGTAATATTGTTATTGAGATTGTATTTGTGGTGATAATTATGATATTTGTTGTGAAATGTTGCATGTAGAATAATAAATTTTGTTGGATATTGTTGTTATGATGTTTGTTATGGGATGTTGTATATGGAATAATATATTGTACAATGTTTTTGGATATTGTAGTGCCGTATTGTTTATCTGTTACGGATATGTTGGGTTGTGTGGAAGAGATTTAGGGTGAAACTGTGCCCATCGGCTCTCTCATTCTTGGCCTGGAATTTGAGTTGAGTGTTTTGGGCGGACACCTCCCTGTTACGGTATATTGGTGGTGGCATGAGAGGGGACAGTATTCTTGAAGTGACTAGCTAACCTTGGCCATGTATACTAGCATTGATAGACTGTACCACGTCTAGACGATATAAGGAGGAGCAGGATGGATGAGCGGGGCTTGTTGTTAATTATTATGAATTAATAAATTATTTGATGTTGTTTTTATAAATGTGTTAGTAAACCTACTTCTCTGACTTACAATCCTTTCCTGCATATTTGATAAATTAATTTTGGTTACTGAGACTTTATGTCTCACCTTGTCATTATCAACATTTTCAGGCGAGACCCCTAATTCCACTAGTAGTAAAGGGAAGCAACCAGAGGCGTAATAGTTATGAACTTTGTAAGTCTCTTTTGGTTTTGGTATTGTAATGATTTCTATATTGCCATTCTAGGGCCCACATGTTTTGAGAAAACTATTTCAACCGTTTAGGATGACTGTTTATTTACTGTGAACCAAAGGTTTTATTTTCTGTGATATAATGTTTTAGTGGATCCACTAACAAAACTTGTGTGGAAATGTTTCGGTATAAACCGTTGTTATGGATTTGGTGTTGAAAAACTCGTGGGCTGTGTAATCTTTTGCTCAACAAATATGCCCAGAGTTTTGGATTTTGTGTGGTGAGTTTGTGGGCGAAATTAAAATTTATGCCCTGGACTCCGATATACTTATTTTTGTAAAGACAAGAGTTTTTCTTAATCTCTTGTTAATCTGGTTTAATGAAAATATTATGGTTAAATATTTTTAGTAAAGAAAGGTCTTTTCAAAAGCATTTGAATTTAATTATTTATTTATTTTAAACAATTAATCAAATTTAAGCTAATATTAAAAGGGCAAAAATAAATTCGTCCCTCAAACACATTTATTTTCATAGTTATGAAAAATGTGATTTTAAAAAATTATTGCTCACATTGGATAATGTAAAATGAAGTTCACACCTTATTCCATGCTCACATACTGTTGCATTTGATTAATTTATTTGTCAGATTTAAAAGTTTCTTTTTATCAATGAAGGTGGTAAGGTGGCTGCTTTTCTCATGTCAGCCTTCATATATCAGCAGAAAGGAGAACAATAAGGCTGAGGAAGGGGGAAAAAACACAAGAAAATATGTAATATGTACCCTGAAGGCTGAGATTTCATTTGTAATATGTACTTTAAGGAATAATAAGGCTAAGGAAGGCTGAGATTTCATTTATAATATATACTCTGAATCAATTGCATGATATTTTTGTTTAACATTATTGAGGTTTCATTTCTAATCGGTAGTAATTCATTGATAGTGATGTCTTAATATTTTTTAAAGAGAAGAAAGTGACATCACTTTAAAAGTAAAATATATTTAAGTAACACATGAAATACTATTATCCGTACAACGCATGGGGAAGTAAAAGCTCGCTTACATTAACAACACAAAGTTGGTTTAATTGTGTAAATTAAAGTTCCGCTAGATCCTCTCACTCTCTTGGTCTCGAGTTCAAATGATAGAAGAGATATTTATAATTCAAACTCGTTGTGGGCAGTGGGCACCTTTCAATGGGAACTTGGATTAACTAGTAACGTGTTTTCCTCCCTATCTAATCAATAATGGGCCTGTTTGGGTTGGCGGTAGGAATTGGTAGCTTAAAAGCCACCTGACTTTAAAAAAAGCTCGGTAGGAAAAAAGTCAAGTTATAAATAATGATTTATGTTTGGATTGTCCATTTGGCTTTTATAGAAGTGATTTTTTTTCTAAATTGAGGAGTGTTTGGATTATTATTTCAAAAGTCAGTTGAGATAAAAAATGACTAAAAAAGGTATGAATTTTATTAAATACTCCAATTGAACCTAAATATAAATGAGATACGTGGCATTTGTCAATGAGATACGTGGCATTTGTGGAGAAGAGAACCAGTTGGGTCCCGCGTAATTGATAAAAATGAGAAGATGACATTAGTGGAGGAAGAAGAACATGTAAAGAAGAGAGGGAGCACATACACATAACACATGGACGGTGAGCATCTGCATGTCTTCCACAAAATATTAAAAAATAAAAAGAAACAAATAGTGGACGGATGGGCGACGTGTTTTGCGGAAGAAAAAGTAACCACAGTTGTCTTCCATCAACGGTCTTTAAAAACAGCTGGAATCGGAGCAAAAGGGAGGGGAGACTGCGCAAGACGGAAAACAGAGAGAGGAGAGACCAGCACTACACAGTACACACTCTCATCAGCGGCATTCTCGTTTGAGACCAGAATCATTCCTCCTGAACATGCACCTTCATCTTCCTCTCGCTGGCAGCATCATCCACCACCAAGGCCTCCTCCTCCTCCTCTTCACACTTCACAGCTGCGAAGACCGAGGAGAGCTCAATAGAGATCGGGCACCAGAAACCACAGGCGCCGTTGAGAGCTTCAGAAGAGTTGGAGAACCACTTCCTCCATCTTCACACTCTCTGGTTGCTGCCTCTTCGAAGAAGACGATGAACAATAGGCTCCTCCCTCCAATCTGACTTTTCTCTCACCCACTTTTCTCTCTGGTTGTTGCTCGGTGCGTTACAACATAAGCTCTATTTTGGAGCGTTCAAAAAGCTCAGCGGCGTTGAGGGAGATGGAAGAAGCCAATGTATCATCCAAACAAATGAGATTTGCGTTTTTTCACTGTTGATCCATTTGCTTTTCCGCCACTGAATATTTTTGCCTTCAACGCTGCATTTAACAGGAATCCAAACAGAGCCTATAACCGATTTCAGACCAGTGTGATAAGATTGGCCTTGGGAATACAATTCTTTTTCTCAAAAAAAAAAAAACACATGGCGCCAACCCTCAATCAGAAATTCAATTACCAAGGTGCGTATTTTTTGTTTCCTTTTGTTATGGAAACAGGGATTAAATACTAACCAAACAAAATTCATGCACAGAGTGATTGACATTAACAAGAAGAAAGGATGTTATGGTAATTTCTGAACCAAAGGGAAGGTTAATTGGATTCAACTGATAAACCCAGAAGCAGCGAAGAAGCCTCAGATTATTTCGATTCACAAGCGAGAAAGTGCGACTCAATTAATCTTTCCTCAAAAAAGTAACCACCAAGATCATCTTCAAAGTCATCTCTTAAAACGCCATAGTTACGTTCCTGTACCCACCTGGAACTTTAATTTCTGCTATCAGAATAAGAACCACAAAACCAATTACAAATTGAGTAGGCTCAGATTATTCTTGATCTGGTTTTAGGATTGATACACTTGTTTGAAAACAGTAAAATCTGGAGAAATTTACAGAGGCGTCAATTAACTGATCGGCTTCAATTTAAATATTCAGAGTCATTTCATGAACACCAAGCATACACATAAGCAGCAAAATCAACATAAACAGAAGTCAACAAGAAATTGAAGAAAACTCCCAAGTGATAAAACAGAACAGGCCATTACAGAGAAATTGTGCGATTCAATCTCACTTACAAACAGCTGGCCTGATGTTCTTGATGTAGATCTACTTGATTTTCAACTCTATTTGTTGCGCAAGTCGCGAAAATAGCCTCTAGGATTACCTTCAAAGGTGGATCTGTACATGGTTCGGCCCTTTCCACCGGGAGCTTTCATAATCTTTCCGCCAATAGAACCACCACCACCACCGGATCTACAGCAGCGTATAACGGCATAGACAAGAACAAGAGCCACACCTCCGATAACTACATGCCTAACATCAATATTTCCTTTTGCCGCATCAATCACATATCCGAACTGATGTGATTCCCGAAGGAAACGGACGATCGGATCAACTAGGAATGGAATCTCGCACCAGAACAGCCTCTGACGCGTATCCTCATTAGAGGAGACCTTTTGACATAACTCACCTAAATTGTTTTCATTCATGGATGTCTTTTCAGGATACAATCCGATAGAAAAGACCAAGGATAGAACCAATTCATCCCATTCTTCGGTTGAAGCAGCTGCCCTGGAATCAACAGAATTGGCTCCTGTGGGCCTAAGTAGACCTCCTCCATTAGTTCCAAACCTTGACGGTAGGGCTTTTAGGTATAGGTCAAGCGGTTAAAGAAAGAAGGAGTCGGAGCGGATAAAGAACAAAAGATTTATGTTGCTAAATCGCACACATGTCAGAACAACACTTAGAGATCGGGCAGCACCAGGAATGGATAGACAAGTTCAGGAGTCAGGTTTCTTGGTATGGAAGAGCAGCTGATTCAATGGCAAGTGCCAGGCTAAAGGCAAAGAGCATCTTCCTGCGAACCTTCGCAGAGATTAGCCACAGTTGAACAGGAGCAAGAATAGTTTTTCTCTAGATCGAATGCGACCTCGAAAGATTCAACTTCTCCCACAAGGCAATCAAGTCTTATTAGTTCAGCTAGCCCATTAATTATATCATCTGTGCGTGCCTTATCTAGAAAAAGGAAATACCTGGCTCCAGATAGCGAAAGGGAGTAGCGAAGGGGAAATTCGTTAGGAGAGAATACCTGGCGTCCAGCTTAGCAACCATTGAACTACCTTTCACCAAGAAGCAAAGGGGGATCCATTATCTCACAGACTGAACGAGAGATCCAGTAGATCACCGAACAAAGAGAGTCATTTTAGTGAAAATCACCGAGTGAAAGCAGTCACTTCCGGAGTTAGCTCTGCAGATGAAGCAGGCGAAGTGAAATCAAAGAAGATACTGGTGCTACTATAGCTATAGAATCTTTTGAATTCCGGGCGGACACCTGCTCCTCTCTACCTAACGCCAGGACTGGCTGGTTCTTAAGGAGCGAGGGAATGAAACTCTTGCAAATACTCTCCTCAAGGAAGGAGCCTTTCTTGCTTGAAATTTGGAAACTTGGTCTTAAAGTGTAGCCGATGAGGCATGGTCAAGAAAAAGCTTGAGCAATGTATCCGCTAAATTACAATTTAAATCAGAGTTTAATTCAAGCACGGATGATGACAGAGTAGCATTAATCCAATTCAACACAGATCACACTGCATCCACAAGAGAGATTTCGGATGATCTGCGGAGGGGCAAGGTATGCTCCCATAAACCATTTTTTTACCCGATGCTTTGAAGGAAAATGAAAGACTTTGGACCAAGAGGCTGACAAGGAGCTTAAGGTGTATTCAAGGCGCAATAAGCAAGCTAAGCTGCAGTGCACTATTCAAGAGCATTGCCAATCGGACCCGAGTCCAACTCCTGTGGAAAACACACAAAGTAATCAGGGTAACACTTGTTCTGAAGCCTCTAATGATAAAGTGAGTTTATCTACTGATCTCCCCATTGCATATAGAAAGGGAATTAGATCATGTACCCAGCATCCCATCTCTAACTTTTATCCTATGAAAAGTTGTCTCCTAGATACAGGGTGTTTACAGCTAACCTTGACAGCATTGAACTTCCAAACAATATAGAAGAAGCCCTTAAGCACCCGAAGTGCAGAGAGGCCGTGAATGAAGAGCTCCGGGCTCAACAAAAGAATGGAAAATGGCAGCTCACTCAAAAACCTCAAGGGAAACAGCCCGTGGGTTGCAAATGGGTGTTCAATGTGAAATACAGGGCCGATGGCAGTGTTGAAAGGTACAAAGCGAGATTAGTTGCAAAAGGCTTCACCCAAACATATGGGATAGATTACCAGGAGACCTTTGCTCCTGTAGCAAAGCTAAATACAATTCGGGTCTTTCTGTCTATAGCTGCTAATCTTGATTGGAAGCTTCATCAGCTTGACGTCAAGAATGCATTCCTCAATGGGACCAGGATGAGGAAGTTTACATGGAGATACCTCCAGGTTTGAAGAATTCCAACAATGCCAACCTGGTGTGCAGATTACAAAAATCTCTATATGGGCTCAAGCAATCCCCGAGAGCATGGTTTGAAAGGTTTACTAAGGTAATCAAGCAGCTTGGGTTCACACAGGGGCAGACGGATCACACCCTTTTCATCAAAGCATCAGGTGGTAAGATCGGTTCAGGATCATGGGATCGCAAATCCCAAGTTTGTCTATGAAGAG